>CM077671.1:86201830-88601830 GCA_039707655.1 Elymus sibiricus | reverse complement strand
ACCTGTTGGCCACATGCTAGGAGGGCGCTCCCCCCCTAGGGCGCGCCCTGGTGGCTTGTGGGCCCCCTGTGGCTCCTCCGACCTCGATTCCACTTCTATATATTCACATTCGTGGAGAAAAAAATCAAAGAGAAGAGTTCATCACGTTTTACGATACGGAGCCGCCGCCACCTCCTGTTCTTCCTCGGGGGGGGGGCAGATCTGGAGCCTGATTTGGGCTCCGGAGAAGGGAAATCGACGCCGTCGTCATCACCAACCATCCTTCATCGCCAATTTCATGATGCTCTCCGCCGTTCGTGAGTAATTCCATCGTAGGCTTGCTGGACGGTGATGGGTTGGAGGAGATTTATCATGTAATCGAGTTAGTTTTGTTAGGGTTTGATCCCTAGTATCCACTATGTTCTGAGATTGATGTTGCTATGACTTTGCTATGCTTAATGCTTGTCACTAGGGCCCGAGTGCCATGATTTCAGATCTGAACCTATTATGTTTTCATGAATATATGTGTGTTCTTGATCCTATCTTGCAAGTTGTAGACACCTATTATGAGTTATGATCCGCATCCCCCAGGGTGACAATAACTGGGATTCTTTCCGGTGATTACCGTAGTTTGAGGAGTTCATGTATTCACTAAGTGCTAATGCTTTGGTCTGGTTCTCTATTAAAAGGAGGCCTTAATATCCCTTAGTTTCCATTAGGACCCCACTGCCACTGGAGGGTAGGACAAAAGATGTAATGCAAGTTCTTTTCCATAAGCACGTATGACTATATATGGAATACATGCCTACATTATATTGATGAATTGGAGCTAGTTCTGTGTCACCCTATGTTATAACCGTTGCATGATGAATGCCATCCGACATAATTATCCATCACTGATCCATTGCCTATGAGCTTTTCACATATTAATCTTTGCTAAGTTACTTTTTCGTTGCTACTGTTACAATTACTACAAAACTGCTACTGTCACTTTGCCATTGTTACCGTTACTTCCATACTACTTTGCTACTGAATACTTTGCTGCAGATACTAAGTGTTTCAGGTGTGATTGAATTGACAACTCAGCTGCTAATACTCGAGAGTATTCTTTGGCTCCCCTTGTGTCGAATGAATAAATTTGGGTTGAATACTCTACCCTCGAAAACTGTTGCGATCCCCTATACTTGTGGGTTATCAAGACCTTTTTCTGGCACCGTTGCCGGGGAGCATAGCTCTACTCTCTGAGTCACTTGGGATTTATATCTGTTGATCACTATGAAGAATCTGAAAGATGCTAAAACCAAGATCTACCCCTCAACTATGAGGACAGGTAAGGAACTGCCATCTAGCTCTGTTCTTGATTCACCTTCTATTATGAGTAAACTTGTGACACCACCACCTGCTAGTAATTCTGATATGTCGCACGTAATCGATGATGCTACTTCTGCTATGCATGATGCTTATGATGATGCTTTGCTTGACACTACTGTGCCACTGGGTGAATTTCTTGATGAACAAATTGCTAGAGTCAATGCCGAAACTGATGATATTTCTGAATCTGATGAAATTATTGAAACTGAACACTATGATACACCTGCTAGACCTAGCTCTCCTAGATATGAATTGCCTGATATACCTGAGGGTTATGTTATGGAAGGAGAGGTAGCTAGGGACTTTCTTGCTTGTAAAGATAGAGATGATCTTAAGAAATTGCTATGCAAGTGGAAAAAAAAATCTTTGAATGCTAGAATGCAATATGATCCTAAGTTTGGTACTTCACCTATCTTTGTCATTGATAAGGATTATGAATTCTCTGTCAATCCTGAGTTAATTACTTTGGTTGAATCTGATCATTTCCATGGTTATGAATCTGAAACTGTTGTGGCACATCTTACTAAATTGAATGATATAGCCACCCTATTTACTCATGAGGAAAAAATTCACTATTACTATATTCTTAAGTTGTTTCCTTTCTCACTAAAGGGTGATGCTAAGATATGGTTTAATTCTCTTGCTCCTGGTTGTGTGCGTAGTACCCAGGATATGATATATTACTTCTCTGAATAATATTTTCCTGCCCATAAGAAACAAGCTGCCTTGCAGGAAATATTTAACTTTGTGCAAACTGAAGAAAAGAGTCTCCCACAAGCTTGGGGGAGGCTTCTCCAGCTACTTAATACTTTGCCTGACCACCCTCTCAAGAAAAACGAAATACTTGATATCTTTTATAATGGACTAACCGATGCTTCTAGGGACCACCTAGATAGTTGTGCTGGTTGTGTTTTCAGGGAACGAACTGTCGAACAAGCTGAACTACTATTGAATAATATACTAAGCAATGATAATGATTGGACTATTCCCGAACCACCTCCAAAGCCAACTCCGAAGAAAAGAGGTATTCTATTTCTCAGTCCTGAAGATATGCAAGAGGCAAAGAAATCTATGAAAGAAAAAGGTATTAAAGCTGAAGATGTTAAGAATCTACCACCTATTGAAGAAATACATGGTCTTGATAACCCTACACAGGTAGTAGAGGTAAATTCTCTTCGTAGATTTGATGAAGGTGATATTCCTTATAATAAGTCTGCTAGTCAATGCTTGGATGAATTTGATAACTTTGTAGTTAAGCAAGAAAATTTCAATGCTTATGTTAGTAGACAATTGAAACATAATGCTTACATGCTTGATCGCTTGGGTGATTATCTGAGTAGAACTGTCAATGATCTTAAGCTTATTAGTAAACATGCTTCCATGGTAACTACTCAAGTAGAACAAGTACTTAAGGCACATAATGATTTGCTTAGTGAGATGAATAGTAAGAACAATGATCATTCTGTTAAAGTTGTGACTAGAGGTGGTAGAATGACTCAGGAACCTTTGTATCCTGAGGGCCACCCTAAGAGAATTGAGCAAGATTCTGAGAGAGTTAATACTGATGCACCTAGTCGTCTTAGTAATAGTAGGAAAAAGAATGACGATAGGACTTTGCATGCTGCTAGTGAACGTGTTATAGATACACCTGAGAATTCAAATGATATTTCTATTTCTGATGCTGAGACACAATCTGGCAATGAACATGAGCCTAGTGATAATATTAATGATGATGTTCATGATGATGCTCAACCTAGTAATGATACTGATGTGGAGATTGAACCTGCTGTTGATCTTGATAACCCACAACCTAAGAGCAAAAGATATGATAAAAGAGACTTTGTTGCTAGGAAGCATGGTAGAGAAAGAGAACCATGGGTTCAGAAACCCATGCCCTTTCCTCCTAAGCCATCCAAGAAAAAGGATGATGAGGATTTTCAGCGCTTTGTTGAAATGCTTAGACCTGTCTTTTTGCGTATGCGCTTGACTGATATTCTGAAATTGTCTCCTTATGCTAAGTATATGAAAGATATTGTGACAAATAAAAGAAAGATATCGGAAGCTGAGATTTCCACCATGCTTGCTAATTATACTTTTAAGGGTGGAATACCAAAGAAACTAGGAGATCCCAGAGTACCTACTATACCATGCTCTATTAAAGGAAATTATGTTAAAACTGCTTTATGTGATCTTGGAGCTGGTGTTAGTGTTATGCTCTTCCCTTTATATCGTAGACTTGATTTGAGTAAGTTGACACCTACTGAAATCTCCTTGCAAATGGCTGATAAATCAACTACTTTACCCATCGGTATTTGTGAGGATGTGCCTGTTGTGGTTGCAAACGTTACAATCTTAACGGACTTTGTTATTCTTGATATCCCTGAGGACGACAGTATGTCGATCATCCTTGGTAGACCCTTTTTGAATACTACAGGGGCTGTTATTGATTGCAACAAAGGCAATGTTACTTTTCATGTTAATGGTAATGAGCATACGATACACTTTCCGAAGAAACAACCTCAAGTTCATAGTATCAACTCCATTGAAAAGATTCCAACGATTATTATTGGAGGTTTTGAATTCCCTCTTCGTACTGCCAAGAAGAAATATGATATACTTATTGTTGGGGACATGCATATCCCCATTGAGTTAACCTAGTGTCATTCAAAAATTCTTCGGTTCTGTGTTATTCGAAAAAGGTTTGTCAATATGACTTGATCAACCTTATTGATGGATTCTTTTCGATGAGCATGAGATGGATGAATTTAGGAGACACAACCTTCTGTACCCAACTTTTACTTTCTGTTAGTTAGAGTAAACTAAGTAAAATTGCTATTATTTCTCTGTTTTCTGATTTATCTGTGCAATAGAAAAATGACCTGAAAATAAAAGTCCTCAGAATGCCCTGAAAATTTAGTATGATTTTTTCTGGAATATTTAAGAATTTTTGGCACTGAGAACACATCAGGGGGCTGCACCAGTGGGCCACAAGCCTGCAGGGCGCGCCCACCCCCTGGGCACGCCCTGGTGGCTTGTGGGTCCCACGTGGGGCCTCCTCACTTATTCCAGCCACCATCCACTTTGTCTTCCTCCAGAAAAAATCCCACCATTGCTCAAACCCGTGTTCTAGTTCATTTTGCTGCCATTTTCGATCTCCTTGCTCAAAGCTCCATTTGCCAAACTGTTTTAGGGGATTGCTCATCGGTATGTGACTCCTCCAATGGTCCAATTGGTTTTTGTTCTAGTGCTTTATATATTGCAAATTTTTGCTGCTGTGGTGACCTTGTTCTTGAGCTTGCGTGTCAAATATGTATGGTCCCAAGTAGTTTTGATGCATGATATGGCCTCTTGGCACTTGTGGGAGTAGTTGCTATAAGTTTTGTTGAGTTTTGTTTACCTTTATTTTGAGTCACTAAAAATTTCAGAAATTTTTCAGAAAAAGAAAATGTTGAGGAGATTATTAAGAGGTTCTTCAAGCCGAGGCTCGAAAGATGATGAAAATGAGGTGGAAAAGAAGCCCAGATATAATCTCCCTCGCGTCGCGGAGGTTCATTCATGTGAATGGCCAAGTGATGCATTCTTGAGGGCGGCCAAAATTTATGAAGATTTTTACTATTTGGCAAAGAATGCAGGCATCACATTCTTCCTCAACGATAAGTGTGACCAGTACCTCTTACTCACTAATACCTTCGTGCAAAATTTTGACTTTTATCCTAGGAAGGATCCTCCCATGGTAGAATTTTACTTATATGATGTGCCTAAGGAGATGGAACTTTACGATTTTTGCAAAGTTTGCAAAATACCTTATGAGGGCAGCATCAGTGAACCACGTCCTAGAGACATGGACGACTTCATTGCCTCAATCAATATGGGGGAAGAGAGAGGGGTGTCAAGGGCGAGAGTGGCTAGTTTACATTTTACTGTTCTACGCTATTATTCATTATTTGCGGGGAGATGTTTAGTTGGTCGAGGGGAGAGTGGAAGCCTCAGTGCACCTGACCTCGCCATCTTGCGCCACGCTTTACTTGCTGATAGAACTTTTAGTTTGGGCGCCATAGTGGCCCAACGGTTGAACTTAAACCGTTCAAAGGGTCCCATATTTGGAGGTATCTATGCATCTCGCTTAGCCAAACATTTTAAGATACCCATTAGGCTTGACGAGGAAGAGGAAATTTTACTACCCACGAGGTATTTAGACTATGATAGTATGGTAGCACATGATTTTATTAGGAAAGATAAGGATAGGAGACTGCTTTACAACCTAGTATTTAGTCAGGGTACTTGTGAGATTATTACTCTGCCTGCTTCTTCTTTGTTCGATATTCATTCAAGCAGGTACACTATTATGCCCGATGACATCTACAGATATTGGGGTTTGTCGCAACCCCCGGCACCTGAGCCGGTACCAGCCCTTGATCCATATCAGGCTCCGGCTTTTCAATGGGAGCCACAGGAGCTCGCAAACCAGTGGAACCCTCAGTATCCTCCGGAGTATCCCGGAGATGGTTATTTCCAGCCATGGCCCTAGAACAACTTAGGCCAAAAGCCAAAGCTTGGGGGAGTACATATTTCTCACCGACATTACATTCATGTTCACATACTTACTTCAGTTGTCGGTGTTCATACTTTTTCATTGTACCATCCATGGTAGTTTATTTCTTCTTTTCGTTTTTTTCTTGTGTGTTAAATTAATTTTTAGAAAACCCAAAAAAAATTAGTTTAGCTTTACCTTTTAATTTGTCTAGTTGTAGTATTAAAAGAAAACCCAAAAAGATTTCTCGTTCTTCTTTTGCTTGTTGGGAGCTTTCCCGTGTAAATAGTTTTCTCGTTCTTGTTTTGAAATTTCTTTCCTTTGGATCGTAAGGAGAAGGCCATGATGAAAATGTTGAGTGGCTCTCATATGCGTTGTTGTTTATTTTACAGAGAGCCAATATTACCTTGCCTTCTCCTTTGGGTTATCGTTTGCAGATTCCAGCTTAGTCCAATGCACGTGCACTCTTATTATTATCCACACCGTTCGGTCACGCAAGTGAAAGACAATAATGACGATATATGATGAAATGACTGAGATGGAGAAAAGCTGGTATGACCTCGACCTATCTTGTTTTTGTAAATATGATTAGCTCATCGTTCTGAATTCTGCTCATTATAGATGAAACATGTTTGCAATGGCAATTAGAGATTATAGTTACTCATGCCATGCTTAATTAGCTAAGAGTGTATAATGGTTTGTCTCGAGTGCCAACATGCATTTTAAAATGATTGTGATGTAGTATGATAGGATGGTATCCTCCTCTGAATGATTCAAGTGGCTTGACTTGGCACATGTTCACGCATGTAGTTGAAACAAAATCAACATAGCCTCCACGATATTTATGTTCATGGTGATTTATATCCTACTCATGATTGCATTCAATGTTGGTTAATCTCAAAGCATGTTTATGACTGTCGTCGCTCTCTAGTTGGTCGCTTCCCAGTCTCTTGCTAGCCTTCACTTGTACTAAGCGGGAATACTGCTTGTGCATCCATTTCCATAAACCCAAAGTTGTTCCATATGAGTCCACCATATCTACCTATATGCGGTATTTACCTGCCGTTCCAAGTAAATTTGCACGTGCCATACTCTAAACCTTCAAATAAATATCCAGTTTTGTATGCCCGATTCGCTCATGTAGTGACTGGGGGCTATCAGTATCTTCCATGCTAGGTGGGTTATTCTCACGATATGTGTTGATTCACTATCATTCACGAGAAAGTGGCTGGTATTTGGGATGCCCAGTTCCATGGTCAAAATTTAAGTCAAAATATAATAAACAAAACTCCCCCAGGATTGTGTTTGTATGGACGGTACCCGTGGATTCGGCCCGCCGTGGAGTGTGATTGATTGGTGGAGGGGGAGTAAAAACTTTACTATTCTGTTTGGGAACCGCCTATAATGTATCTAGCATGGAAGATACCGAAATCTCTTGGTTGTTATGTTGGCAATGAAAGCATACCGCTCAAAATTATTATTCGTCCCTGTTTTAAAAGATCGAGCTCTGGCACCACTTCAAATCAATGCTTCCCTCTGCGAAGGGCCTATCTATTTTACTTTACTGTTGAGTCATCATCCTCTTATTAAAAGGCACCAGTTAGAGAGCACCACCGTCATTTGTATGCCTTGTTATTAATTGATATTGAGTATGATTGTGACTGGATCTCTTTTATCATGAATTACAATGTCTAGTCAGTCCTTATTCTTTAGAGGTGCTCTGCATTTAAGTTTTGCGGTCTCAGAAAGGGCTAGCGAGATACCATTATGTCATATTGTATCATGATTGTTTTGACAAAATTGTTGTCAGCCGAGACTTATTATTATTGCTCGCTAGTTGATTATACCATTGATATGAGTAAATGTGAGACCTAAATGTTATTGTGAACATGGTTAGTCTATAATCTTTGCTAAAAATATGAACATCAGTTAGACATATTTACAACAGCAAGATCAAACAGAGTTTGTAAAAGTTTTTCTTTAACACTTTCAGTTTGTCAACTGAATTGCTTGGGGACAAGCAATGGGTTAAGCTTGGGGGAGTTGATACGTCTCCGTCGTATCTACTTTTCCAAACTCTTTTGCCCTTGTTTTGGACTCTAATTTGCATGATTTGGATGGAACTAACCCGGACTGACGCTGTTTTCAGCAGAATTGCCTTGGATTTATTTTTGTGCAAACATAAAAGTTCTCGGATCGTCCTAAAAATTTACGGAGAATATTTTTGGAATTAATAAAAAATATTGGCGAAAGAATCAAGCCAGGGGGCCCACCTGTTGGCCACAAGCTAGGAGGGCGCGCCCCCCCTAGGGCGCGCCCTGGTGGCTTGTGGGCCCCCTGTGGCTCCTCCGACCTTGATTCAACTTCTATATATTCACATCCGTGGAGAAAAAAATCAGAGAGAAGAGTTCATCGCGTTTTACGATACGGAGCCGCCGCCACCTCCTGTTCTTCCTCGGGAGGGCAGATCTGGAGCCTGATTTGGGCTCCGGAGAAGGGAAATCGACGCCGTCGTCATCACCAACCATCCTTCATCACCAATTTCATGATGCTCTCCGCCGTTCGTGAGTAATTCCATCATAGGCTTGCTGGACGGTGATGGGTTGGATGAGATTTATCATGTAATCGAGTTAGTTTTGTTAGGGTTTGATCCCTAGTATCCACTATGTTCTGAGATTGATGTTGCTATGACTTTGCTATGCTTAATGCTTGTCACTAGGGCCCGAGTGCCATGATTTCAGATCTGAACCTATTATGTTTTCATGAATATATATGTGTTCTTGATCCTATCTTGCAAGTTGTAGACACCTATTATGAGTTATGATCCGCATCCCCCAGGGTGACAATAACTGGGATTCTTTCCGGTGATTACCATAGTTTGAGGAGTTCATGTATTCACTAAGTGCTAATGCTTTGATCCGGTTCTCTATTAAAAGGAGGCCTTAATATCCCTTAGTTTCCATTAGGACCCCGCTGCCATGGGATGGTAGGACAAAAGATGTCATGCAAGTTCTTTTCCATAAGCACGTATGACTATATATGGAATACATGCCTACAATTATTGATGAATTGGAGCTAGTTCTATGTCACCCTATGTTATAACCGTTGCATAATGAATGCCATCCGACATAATTATCCATCACTGATCCATTGCCTATGAGCTTTTCACATATTAATCTTTGCTAAGTTACTTTTCCGTTGCTACTGTTACAATTACTACAAAACTGCTACTGTCACTTTGCCATCGTTACGGTTACTTCCATACTACTTTGCTACTCAATACTTTGCTGCAGATACTAAGTCTTTCAGGTGTGGTTGAATTGACAACCCAGCTGCTAATACTCGAGAATTTTCTTTGGCTCCCCTTGTGTCGAATCAATAAATTTGGGTTGAATACTCTACCCTTGAAAACTGTTGCGATCCCCTATACTTGTGGGTTATCACCGAGTTGCACAATCTGACCGTTGGTCACCTAATCGGTACCCCCGAGAGTTATGTGTCGGTCTCACCGAGATTCAAAAGTTGCTACCATTGGAGCAACTCGGTACCACTGAGTTTTACACTTCGGTGTCACCGAGCTGGTCCCTTTAGGTGTAACGATTGGATTTTTGGGGATGCCTATATATACCCCTTCACCACCACCCACTCGAAAGAGAAGCTCTCAGAACTATTCCATACTTGCCCCATCATTTTTCTGAGAGAGAACCACCTACTCATGTGTTGAGATCAAGTCATTCCACTCCATCCTTATGAATCTTGATCTCTAGCCTCCCCAAGTTGCTTTCTACCCAATCAATCTCTTCCACCATAGCCAAATCTGTGAGAGAGTGATTGTGTGTTGAGGAGTCTATCATCTTGAAGCACAAGAGCAAGGAGTTCATCTACATCATCAAGCCTATTACCTTTTCGAGGGTGGTGCCGACTAGGTTGGTTAGGTGTTGCTTGGGAGCCTCCTACTTCGTGTTGTGGAGTTGAACCAAGAAGTTTGTACGGGCAAGGAGATCGCCTACTTCATGAAGATCTACCCATAGTGAGGCTAGTCCTTCGTGGACGGAAGTCGTTATGGAATAGTCGAGGTTGCTACTTCGTGGACTCCTTGTGGGTGGAGCCCTTCGTGAACTCTCGCGACCGTTACCCTCCGTGGGTTGAAGACTCCATAAACATGGACGTACGATATCACCACCTATCGGAACCATGGGAAAAATCTTTTTGTCCCTCATGAGTTTGATCTTCCTATCTCATCTCCTTACTTCCATGTGCAATGTCTTTACTTTCCGCTGCTATACTCTTAGACATGCATGTGTAGGGTGTGTTTGACTTGCAATAATTGCTAAAATCTGCCAACCAATTAACTTGGGAAAAGGTTAGGTTTTAATTCCTGCTTGTAGTGTATTCACCCCCCCTCTAGACACTCTTCTAGTGATCCTACAAGGGGTATCAGAGCATTGGTCTCCATTGCTTCGGTTTCATCACCGTGGAGGAAGATGGATGTGTCTAGTTCGGGCAGTTTGAGTTGTAGAGTGCCCATTCTTGATGGAGAGTACTATAGAGAGTGGAAAGATAGGATGCTTGCTATATTCAATGAATTTCATTTGAGCAAGTATATCATGAATCCCTATGTGCTCCCCATTGATCCTTTACATCCCACACATGAAGATGAAATTGACATGCTTTGTAATTTTAGAACTGTCAATCTTATAGTTAGAGCTTTGCCTAGAGTTGTGCTTGATCAAATGAGGAATTTTGAGTGTGCTTATACCTTGTGGAATGATTTGGAGAAACGATATCCAAATTACTCCTTAAGTAATCTTGATGAAATTCTTCATAAAGCTATTGCCTTTTATAAGATGAAGCCTAGTGATCCTAAATTTGATAAATGCCTATTTGAACTAAGTGATCTCATGCGTGCTAAAGGAAATGTGTCAACTATCAATAAAATCATCCGTTAAGCTATTCGTATTCATGCTGTTGAATATTGTCATGATCACAATCCTAATGAATCTCTTGTTCCTTGTAACGAGGGTTTTCCACTTGATGATCACAATGTGGAGCATGGCTACTACAATGAGGATGATGAGTTTGATGATGAGTATGAGAAGATCATGAGGTACCTAAGTCTTATGGCAAACTTCAAGGATTACATGTCCGGTGGAAAGGAGTGGATTCTCGATAGTGGATGTACCGATCACATGACCGGGGACAAGGATATGTTTGAAGAAATCACGCCAAACAATGGACCACGAAGGTATGTTACATTTGGAGGCAATTCCAAAGGTAAGGTACTTGGTCTTGGTAAGGTGGCCGTATCCCATGATAGTTCTATCAAAAATGTCATGCTTGTTGAATCTCTTGGATATAATCTTCTTTCGGTATCTAGACTAGACGACTTTGGTTTTAATGTGCTATTTACTAAAGTTGATTGCCAAGTGTTTTGCCAAGATAATCATAAGATAGTCTTTACCGGTATTCGTAGAGGTGATCTATACATAGTCGATTTCACTAAAAAGGCCCAACCTCGTACTTGTCTTATTGCAAAATCTTCTAAAGGTTGGCTATGGCATAGAAGGCTAGGACATGTAGGCATGCACAATCTAGATAAACTTATCAAGGGCGATCACATTCTTGGTGTTAAAGATGTTATCTTTGATAAAGATAGGCTTTGTAGTGCTTGTCAAGCTGGAAAGCAAGTAGGTGGAAGTCATCCCATAAAGAATATCATGACTACTAGGAGACCACTCGAGTTACTTCATATGGATCTCTTTGGTCCCAATGCTTACAAGAGTCTCGGTGGAAATTCCTATGGTCTAGTTATAGTTGATGATTTTTCCAGATTTACGTGGGTATTCTTTCTTGATGATAAGTCGCAGGTACAAAAGATCTTCAAGAACTTAGCTCACAAAGTGCAAAATCAATTTGAAGTGAAGATCAAGAAGGTTCGGAGTGATAGCATATCGGAGTTCAAGAACACACATGTTGATACCTTTCTTGACGAAGAAGGTGTTTCACATGAGTTTTCGACTACGTACACACCTCGACAAAATGGAGTTGTTGAGAGGAAGAACCGAACTCTTATTGAGATGGCAAGAACGATGCTTGATGAATACAAGACGCCAAGACACTTTTGGGCAGAAGCCGTGGAAACAGCATGTAATGCCACAAACCGACTCTACTTGCACAAGCTTCTCGGTAAAACGGCATATGAGCTTCTCACCGGTAACAAACCCCAAGTTGGATACTTTCGGGTATTCGGCTCAAAGTGCTACATTCTTGATAAGCATCGTCATACTAAATTTGCTCCTAAATCTCATAAAGGTTTCCTACTTGGTTACGGATCGAACTCTCACACTTACCGTGTTTACAACAACTTCACTCGAAAAGTTGAAGAGACGGTAGATGTGAAGTTTGATGAATCTAATGGTTTGCAAGTCGAACAATTGCCAAATGATGTAGGAGATAAGGACCCTTCAGAAGCTACCCAATACTTGTCCATTGGCAAGATTCGTCCCATGGAGGTGTAGGAAAGTACTTCATCAACCCAAGTGGAAGCTCCCACTTCGCATCTAGGCGATCCACAAATCGACATGGAAGCATCCACAAGCGGTACACGACAAGATGAAGAAGAAGAGGAAGTACATCATGAAGATCCACCACAACCTCCTTCACCACGACTTCTTCCAGGAAAGTTGCTCATAAGCTATGTTTTGAGGATTCCCCCGGTTCCTTAGAGATGCAGTCTATGATTGCTGCTGGCGCTCCTGTCTGCAGTTCTGTCAGGTTGGCTGAAATTCCATCTGAAGATTTGAGCTATCTTTCTGAAGCTTTGGTCTCGAGTGCACCTAAGAAAAGGGGCCGCTCTAGTCGCGCACCAACTCCGATTGTCACCTCAGAGGTGAGGTGCAGTCCGCCCAACAATATGTATAGGGGCTTTAAAGTGAACCTCCCCTCGGATGTGCGTCCCTGCAAACCTGCAATCATCCCTGCCAAGACTCCAAGGGTGATAAACCCTCCTCCTTCTCTGGCTGATCGGGCGCATGACCATGGTTCTTCAGATACTGCCATTCCGGAGATCATCCCTATGGCCAGGCTTCAGCACGCAGGAGTGGTGGACTGTGGTATTCCTGCTGCAGAAATTTCTGATGAAAAGCTTCTCCAAGACTGGGTGGACAAAGATGGACAGTGAATTGAAGCAGATCTTCTTTATATCCAGCTGTGCTCGCTATTGTGTTAGGTGTTTTAAGCGTTTATTTTGCTTATCTGAACCTCTATGTTATCTCTACTTTTGCTTGTGGTTGAACTACTTCGTTAGGGGTCTTCTATGAACAATTTAATTAGATCTTGGAATATTTTATGTTGGAATATGCATGGAATTGGGGCAGATGGAAAACATCAAGCGTTGCGCACTCATATTGATAATTCTGGATGCGCTATCATTTGCCTCCAGGAAACGAAACGTGATCATTTTGACCATTCGTACAGTCGCAAATTTTGCCCGCGGCGTTTTGACCAGTTTGCATTTGTTCCCTCAATCGGTAACTCAGGTGGTCTAATTGTAATTTGGAATAGCGCAATCTTCACAGGTTTGATTATTGCTTCCCATCAGTTGGCGATTTCCATTTCATTCAAATCTGTCTTCTCCTCGGCAACTTGGACTTTGGTAAACATATACGAACCTTGCGATGGGGAACCCCGTTCCGATTTTGTCTTGATTATATGATCTTAATATTGGAGGAAATGAAGACTGGATTCTTTTAGGTGATTTTAACTTTATTCGATCCTCTGAGAACAGGAATAAGCCTGGAGGTGATGTCTCAGATATGCTCTTGTTTAATGATATTATTCGAGCTCTTGCGTTGGATGAAATTCTTCTCAAAGGATGTGCTTTTACCTGGAGCAATATGCAAGATCAACCTCTTCTAGAGAAACTTGGTTGGTTCCTAACTTCTAATCATTGGACTTCGAGCTATCCTAACACGTCTGTTAAACCCTTGTCTCATCCGGTGTCTGATCATAGGCCGTGTTTGCTTTCGGTCCAAGCGACCTTCCCTCGTTCTAAGTTATTTCGCTTTGAAAATTTCTGGATCAATCACTCTAGCTTTAAGACTGTGGTTCAGGAGGCTTGGAATGTCGCTACAACATCTTCGGACCCAGCAAAAAAGTTAAGTCAAAAGTTCAAAATGCTTAGGAATGCTTTGCGTCAATGGAGCAAGTCAATCTCTAAATTGTCGTTGCTCATTGACAATTCCAGCAAGCTTCTTTTGTCTTTGGATGAAATTGAGGAAAAGAGAGCGCTGGCTACTCACAAATGGAATTTTTGGAAAATTCTTAAAAACCACATCCTGTATTTATTGTCGTATAAGCAACAGTATTGGAGGAAGCGTTGTACTATCAGCTACATCAAGTTTGGTGACGAGAACACCAAATTCTTTCAACGAATGGCTACGGAAAGACATCGGACTAATACCATCGCCTCGCTATCTCTCCCGGATGGAACTATCCCGGAAGATAATGTTAGCATTTCGGAGGCCATTTTTTCTGCCTTTAGAAACAGATTGGGGATTTCTATCCCGTTGGATGTAAAATTTGACTTACAGCAGCTTGTGGAAGCCAATGTTGACCTGGCATGATTATCCACTCCTTTCTCACATAAAGAGATTGACGAGGCCCAGAATAAACTTCCAATTGACAAATCACCTGGGCCGGATGGTTTCAACGGGTGTTTTCTTAAAAGCTGTTGGGACATAATCAAGCACGATTTCTATGAATTATGTGACAGCTTTTGGCATGGTAAGATCACTTTGGACTGTCTCAGCGCTTCCTTAATCACGTTAATTCCTAAGAAGCTTTGTCCTACTTCTGTCAATGATTACCATCCCGTTTCGTTGCTTAATTGCTATCTTAAGCTGCTCACTAAGCTCCTTGGGGACCGTCTGCAAAAAGTCATCCTGAAACTTGTCAGCAAGAATCAATATGGTTTCATTAAAGGACGCTCAATCCAAGATTGTCTCGCCTGGGATTTTGAATACATCCACCAGTGTGAACAGTCTAAAAGAGAGATAGTTATTGTAAAATTGGATTTCGAAAAGCATTTGACCTGGTGGAACATAACATTATAATTCTAATGATGCAACACCTAGGCTTTGATGCAAGGTGGATAAGTTGGATCAAACTTATTTTATCTTCCGGTCATCCTTCTGTGCTCCTTAATGGTACTCCAGGAAAATCATTTCATTGCAAACGAGGGGTTCGTCAAGGAGATCCTCTATCCCCTCTCTTTTTTGTTTTAGCTGTTGAGCTCCTCCAGAGGATCATTAACAAAGAATTTGTTGAAGGACGTTTGTTTCTCCCCATTCCTCGGCAAGGTAGCTTTCCGATTATTCAGTATGCGGACGACACAATTATAATGTTGCCTGCATGTTCGGAACAGCTTGCCAATTTGAAGAGTGTTTTGCAAGACTTTGCTGTATCCACTGGTCTTAAAGTTAATTTTCAGAAATCCTGCTTGATCCCAATCAATGTGGAATGCTCCAAAACTGTGGAATTGGCAGAAACTTTTGGTTGTGAAATTGGAAAACTCCCATTTACTTATTTGGGGCTTCCTTTGGGAACAACCCAACCGACAATGACTGAGCTGATGCCTCTTGTCAATCGTGTGGAACGACGGCTGTCCAGTACTTGCTATTTGCTCTGCCACGCTTCTAGAATTACTTTGGTGAATTCTCTGGTTTCCTCTATGATTAATCATGCGATGTGCTCGATCCAATTGCATCCCAAGTTTATTGATTATTTTGAAAAATTAAGAAGGAGATGCATTTGGACAAAAAAATCTGAACAAGGGGACTCTTGTAATTCTCTGGTTGCTTGGAACAGAGTATGTTGCCCTAAGAAGAGTGGTGGATTGGGGGTCATTAATATTAAAGTCCAAAATCAGGCGCTGCTTCTAAAATTCCTGGATAAGTTTTATAACAAAGCAGACCTTCCCTGGGTTGACCTGATTTGGGAATCTTATTATTCTCAGGCTATCCCACATGTCAAACAGAGTTGTGGGTCTTTCTGGTGGCGTCAACTCGTAAAGCTTATGCCGATCTTTCGAGGGGTGGCCAAGCCTATAGTTGGTAATGGAAAAAATATAGCGCTATGGCATGATAAGTGGACGGATAATTGTTTATCTTTGCAATTGGAATGCCTCTTCTCTTTTGCTATTAATGAGGACTGCTCAGTTTACGAATTTTTTTCTGCTCCCAATCAACTGGAGATGTTCCATCTACCACTGTCCCCGGAAGCTTTTCAGGAATTCCGGGTCTTGACGTCCTTGAATCCCCTAGAGAATGCTGCTCTGCAAAGAGAGGATGCATGGACGTATAACTGGGGAGACAAATATGTGACCAAGAAATTCTATGCCTACTGCCATATGGACATTGTTGCACCAGCTCCGTTTGACTGGTTATGGGCATCTAAGTTACACATGAAACTGAAGGTTTTCATGTTGTTCCTTCTCTCTGATCGGTTTAATACCAGAAATATGTGGAGAAGAAGACACTATCACATTGGAAATAACTTTGCATGTGTTCTGTGTGCATCTTTGACTGGAGAAACCATTGAACATCTTATTTTCTTCTGTCAATTCAGTACCATTTGTTGGTCCAAAGTGGGTGTCATTTGGAACTCACAATTATCCCGATTAAGGGCTTTTCAGGAAGCAAAGTAGGCCTTCTCTGATGATTTATTTGTTGAAATTGCTGGTATTGTTGCTTGGAACATTTGGAAGGAGCGTAATAATTTCATATTCAGGCATCTTACACCAGATTATTCATCTTAGAGACAGAGAACCAAAGAAGACCTGCTCTGGCTCAAGTACAGGATTGATCCCAAATTCTGGGATTACATCACTTTACTGGCCTTTTCATTGTAGTTTGCTGATTGTTTCAGCCTTTTCTTCTGTCCTAGCTTACTTGTTGCCCTAATCTTTGGTCCTACTCCTCCTTGGGGTGGCCTACAGGCCATCCATGTAAAGTGTAAATGCTGTAACCTGGTTTGAATTTTAATAGAACACAGTAGGAGCCTCTCCTGCTGTTTTAAGATAAAAAAAACCCTCCTTCACCACCACCTCAAGGAAACGACACCTTCAACAACAACGAAGATGAAGGAGATGATGATGAAGAAGCTCCACCATCCAACAATCAAAAGCTATCCCGAGTTCGAGCAAGAGTGACCAAAAACCATCCTTTAAACCAAATCTTTGGTGACATACAAACCGGGAGAATCACTCACTCTAAAACTCGCTTAGCTAATTTTTGTGAGCATTATTCTTTCATCTCTAGCATTGAACCCTTGAAGGTAGAACAAGCTCTTGAGGATCCGGATTGGGTGAACGCTATGCATGAAGAACTTCACAACTTTGAGAGGAACGAAGTGTGGACACTCGTGGAGAAGCCCAAGGACGAGCACAACATCATCGGTACAAAATGGGTGTTTCGGAACAAGCAAGATGAATACGGTCAAGTTGTACGCAACAAGGCACGTCTCGTAGCCCAAGGATACACACAAGTAGAAGGTATGGACTACGGTGAGACCTATGCCCCCGTTGCTAGACTTGAATCTATTCGAATTCTTCTTGCTTATGCCAATCACCATGATATCACTCTTTACCAAATGGATATTAAAAGTGCCTTCTTGAATGGAGAAATAGAGGAGGAAGTCTATGTTAAACAACCTCCCAGATTTGTAAATCCTAAGAAACCTAATCATGTCTATAAGCTTCGTAAAGCTCTTTATGGTCTTAAACAAGCTCGACGCGCTTGGTATAAATGCTTAACGAAGTTTCTAATTGAAAAAGGTTTTGAAATTGGTAAAATCGATGCAACCTTATTCACAAAGAAAGTTAATGGTGAATTATTTGTGTGCCAAATCTATGTGGATGATATTATCTTTGGATCTACTAACCCACAATTTAGTGAAAGATTTGGAAGGTTGATGTCTGAGAAGTATGAGATGTCCATGATGTGTGAGCTGAAAATCTTTCTTGGTTTGCAAATCAAGCAAACGAGAGAAGGGACTTTCATCTCTCAAACCAAGTACACTAAGGACTTGATCAAGAAGTTCAACATGCAGGAGTGCAAAGGTATGAAAACTCCTATGCCCACTAGTGGACATGTTGATCTTACCAAGGAGGATGAACCGGTTGATCAAAAAGTTTATCGATCTATGATTGGTTCATTATTATATCTATGTGCCTCCCGTCCCGATATTATGCTTAGTGTTTGCATGTGTGCTAGATATCAAGCTGCACCTAAAGAATGTCATCTTTTAGCTGTGAAACGGATTGTGAGATACTTGATACATACACCAAACTTTGGCATTTGGTATCCCAAGGGATCTTCCTTTAACCTTGTTGGCTATTCCGATTCAGACTATGCCGGTGACAAGGTTGATAGAAAATCCACCCCGGGTACAAGTCAATTTCTTGGTAGATCTCTTGTGTCTTGGTCCTCCAAGAAACAAAACTCGGTATCTGTATCTACTGCCGAAGCTGAGTATATTGCTACTGGATCGTGTTGTGCACAATTACTATGGATGACACAAACACTTAAGGATTATGGAATCCATGTGAAAAACGTTCCATTACTTTGTGACAATGAAAGTGCTATTAAGATTGGTCATAATCCCGTGCAACATTCTCGAACTAAGCATATTCAAGTTCGACATCATTTCATTTGTGATCATGTTGCCAAGGGGGATATTGATCTTAAACATGTTCGCACTAACAAGCAATTGGCTGATATCTTTACTAAACCACTTGATGAGAAAGTGTTTTGTCACTTGAGGAGTGAGTTGAACATCATTGATGCTTCAAACTTGAACTAGACTCACTCGGTTGCATGCAAGGGAATGAACTTTATTGGCCATTCCATGTTATTTTTATCACGTATCATATATCTTGGAATCCTATGCTCCCTTGTATTGCATCTAACCCTTTTGTAGGAACTTGGAAGAACAACACTCCACAAGATTGCCATCAATTAACATCTTAAGCAATCATGTCATAACCAAGTATCCACAACCCCACCTTGGTGATGGAAGGAAGAGGACAACAAAACATATCCTTGACACATATATACAACTTTCTCAATTGATATCGTGTCATCTTGAAATATCATGTCTTCCTTGCGTGACTAACCTATGTAGGTGATAAGTGAACCAAAACGAGAAGGATTGCTCCCAACTCAAGATGAACTTCATCAACCTCGAGCATCCTCATCAAGTTCACCTACAAGCCACGTCATCAACATCACTCAAAGGTATGTACTCATATCCTTGATATAGCTTTACTCCAAGACATGGGATAAAGTAACTCAAGTGATATGAAGACATTAAAATGCTTAATCAAAAAATGGTAACCCCATTTCGAGCTTAACGATGAGTATGACCTATGATCAAGTATTCTTGCTTGACTCCTTAAGTCAATATACTCTAATATAGGTGACCTAGTCACCGCCCATCATCTAGTTAAGTATCTTGTTTGGTTCATTCTCTATTTGCAAGATTTCTTGGAACCACTCAAATCTTATCTAGTTGATATCTCCTTGTAAAATCTTTTGCATCTCCTTTGAAAATCCTTTTGACACTTTGTTACAAGTTTTCCAAACTAATTTGAAAGTTTCTCAAACTTTGCCAAGTTTCTGTTATGTCCTCGGAGCCTCCGATTTAAATAACTCAGTTCTACCGATTATGCAGATAGGCTGTAAATACACGTCTCGGTTCCACAAACTTATTTGCCTCGGAGCCACCGACTTTGCTACCTTTTATATTCTTTGTTAAACTTAGCAATTCTCCATTTCTTCAATGATCCCCTATATATATATTAAAAAAAAATTAGGGGGAGAACCTTTATTCAAGGATCCCTAACGCAAAGGAGGAGAAGTATCACAAGCTCTCATATCAATGATCCCAATGATGTAGGGAGATACAATCTCAAATATTCAAGGATCCCTACATCAAAGGAGGAGAAATCTTAAAGCCTTCAGATCTTAAGGGGGAGAAAAACTGTTTTCAAGGAACGCTTGTCTCAAATGCTCTCAACAACCCTTATTCTCTAGGATCCCTTCCCACTCAATGATTCCTATTATCCGACCCTTTGTGTGACCCTTTTTGGAAATTAATGCCAAAGGGGGAGAAATATCAAAGCTTCAAAAGCTTACTTTCATAACAAAGGGGGAGATAATATTAAGGAGGAGAAATATATGCTTCAGGGGGAGAGATAATTATGAAAGTAGAAGTGTACGCTTAAACAAGATGAAGAGTGAGAAAGTTCGAGGATCTCTTCCATATCAAGGGGGAGAAATCTCAAGGATCCCTTACTTTAGAAACACTTCACAAACTCTATTCTGAGCTGAGTTTGTTTTTTTGCAACACAGTTAGATCTCTTATGTGTTTGGAGACATATCATTCTTAAGAAGCTACTTCTCATATGTCTTCCATATCTTGGTACTCTTGGTTTCATTTGCATTTGCACTATTAGGATACACTTGTGTTTCCTAACATTGTTTTTGCAAGTATGTTTCTTCTATGGTATGCTCAAGAACTCAAGGTAAGTATATGCATCATATCCTTGATCAAGATGATCTATTGCTTCTTGCACATATTGTTTGCAAGAGCGAAGTCTTGAACAAGGATACATCTCATTCATATATATTTGATGTATATAGCCAAGATACACACAACTCTTTATATCCCTTCTACTATATGTGTGTCCATGCATTCCAAAGCAACTATCCTTTAAAGGAATTGCACACATTTAGGGGGAGCAAATCTAAGTCAGGTGTCTCTCAAAGTCTTCATAATATCTATGCATATGTTTATTTGAAGCTTTGATTGTATGTTGTCATCAATTACCAAAAAGGGGGAGATTGAAAGCACAATATGCTCCCTTGGTGGTTTTGATAATTCATGACAACATACGTTGTCTCTTGGACTAATACTTTTACCTAGTGTATTTCAGATAAAGTCCACAGAGAGTGTTGGCTAAGGAGTGTGAAGAGTATCGCCAAGAAGAAGAAGAAGAAGGAATTGCATTGGCCAAGCTTCAAGAAAAGAAGACTCTACATTTTACTTTGTGAGAAATCACTTTGAGTCCATAGGAAAGCCAATACTATTAAAAGGGGGTAATGTAATGTTGGTGAACAACATGCTCCACGTGCACAAGTGATAGTCACCAAAAACATCCACAAGCTCTTCCACAAAAGTCTGTCCAAAGCCAAATATCCAAAATCGGAGCAACCAACAACTCCCACTCGGTCCCACCGATTCCCAAACTCAGACAGACCCATGCCAAACCCTAGCCAGTCGGTGCAACCAATTCTGCATCGGTGCCACCGAGTTTGGGTTGCCAACATTCTGTTACCTCGATTCACAAAATCGGCACCACCGAGTTTTCTGGATCGGCTTCATCGAGTTGCGCAATCTGACCGTTGGTCACCTAATCGGTACCACCGAGAGTTATGTATCGATCTCACCGAGATTCAAAAGTTGCTACCTTTGGAGCAACTCGGTACCACCGAGTTTTACACTTCGGTGTCACCGAGCTGGTCACTTTAGGTGTAACAGTTGGATTTTTGGGGATGCCTATATATACCCCTTCACCACCACCCACTCGAAAGAGAAGCACTCAGAACTATTCCATACTTTCCCCATCATTTTTCTGAGAGAGAACCACCTACTCATGTGTTGAGATCAAGTCATTCCACTCTATCCATATGAATCAATCTCTTCCACCATAGCCAAATCTGTGAGAGAGTGATTGTGTGTTGAGGAGTCTATCATCTTGAAGCACAAGAGCAAGGAGTTCATCTACATTATCAAGCCTATTACCTTTTCAAGGGTGGTGCCTCCTAGATTGGTTAGGTGTTGCTTGGGAGCCTCCTACTTCGTGTTGTGGAGTTGAACCAAGAAGTTTGTACGGGCAAGGAGATCGCCTACTTCGTGAAGATCTTGCAAAGGAGTTGGTTCATCTACCACAACACAAGTAGCAGTTGAATCGCATTGTCCTAATGCATTGAAATAAGAGCAAGAGCGAGAGAGTGGGATTGTATCGAATATGCTCAAGGGGGGTTTCTTTCCCGTTTATCAGAAGAACTCAACTGTTCTTCGATGTCATCGATAACTACGTCTCGCAAGTCTATTGACAAGGGCAAACAAGGTATAAATTAATCAAGGCAAATGCTTCACAATGATGCATGATAATGGCATGTTAATATGATGCAGGTTTGAGCTAATGCATCTATCAATAGGTTAAATGAAGATGGTTTGAACCCAAGGTTCAAAATCAACTCCATATGTGAAGTGGCCTATTGTGTTTGGGACAAAATGTCCAAGTTTGCCTATTTATCTTGCTCTAACATGCATGAAAAAGCCACCATCTTATTCATTGGATTTTTCTGATAAATTTTCATATATAAATTATTTTAATCTGACTTACAGATTATTTTCTATGATTTTTTGAAGTTTATACTATTTTCTAGATTTATTTTTATTACAGAAATTCACTTATTACGTCAGCATTGCGTCATGCTGGTGTCAGCTGGTCAAAGGACCCGGTCCAGGTCAAACCTGACGACCGGGGCCCATATGTCAGTGTCTAGGGCTTTAACTAAAAAGGTTTAATTTAAACCCGTGGTTAGTTTAGCATGTGCGGCCCGGCGTTAGTGTCTCAGGTGGTGGTTAGTGGCTAATTAAGCCCAACCACGTCACCCCACCGGCGGCTCAACGCCGGCGACGTGAAACCATGGCGGAGGCGCACCGGAGACCTGCGGGTTTGGGCTATCAGGCATTGATTCGAGCGCTGAGAGCACCGGTGAGGAGCCCTTGCTCCTTCGCATCTAATGGGCCACATAGGGGACGCGGGGGACGTCGGAGCTGACGGCGGCGGGCACATCTATGGCGGCGCCCATACGGGGTTGGCCGGATCGGCGATGGGGTGGGCTAGCAAGTAAGTTAGGGGTCCGGGGGCATCTACAGACCAGAAGGAACCCAACGTTGCCACGAGGCAAGCCGAAGGGCACCGGAGCATGGAGCTCGTCGTCCATGTGTAGGATCACTAGAAGAGTGTCTAGAGGGGGAAGGGTGAATAGACTACAAGCATGAATTAAAACCTAACCTTTTCCCAAGTTAATTGGTTGTCAGATTTTAGCAATTATTGCAAGTCAAACACACCCTACACATGCATGTCTAAAAGTATAGCAGCGGAAAGTAAAGACATTGCACATGGAAGTAAGGATATGAGATAGCAAGATCAAACGCATGAGGGGCACGAAGATTTTTCCCGCGGTTCCGATAGGTGGTGCTATCGTACGTCCACGTTTATGGGGTCTTCAACCCACGGAGGGTAACGGTCGCGAGAGTCCACGAAGGGCTCCACCCACAAGGGGTCCACTAAGTAGCAACCTCGACTATTCCATAACGGCTTCCGTCCACGAAGGACTAGCCTCACTGACCTGTCATTGTCACAGTAAATAGCTGAACCAAGCAACCTAGCATACCTGGTAGATGCTTGAGCCATGTTGTGCTATCACCCTGTTATGCTTGCTATGCTTAGAGTTGTGTGAGGTCTGATTCATCTGGGTGATGAACCGGAGTGAAACGATTGTGTCCTGATGATGAGGGTTAAGTGTTGAACCTATTTGGTAAAGGTAGCGATGAGAGGCCATGTAGGAGTACATGGTGGTTTGTCTCATTGAGACCGCTCATAGGAACTGGGTTCTGTGTTTGTGTTCCAAGACTAGCTACTACCGCACATTGGGCCCGAAACCAATGGACCCTCTCGGCCTATTAACCTACCCTGTTCTCAGTCCAGGAGTCGCAGTAGTTCAAAACGTTGATAGGTGTGGCACGGCCTGCAAAGTGGATGAACGGCCCAGTCGGGACCGGCTTGGGGCCCTGCTCACAACATTTGAGGCCATGTTGGAAACCTCGGCCGGACTTGCATTATGGGTTCCAACTTAGATAGGCGACTGCCTTGGGCGTGAGTCATTGTAAGTTAAAGTCCGTGGCCGACTCCCTCTCCTGGCTTCCGTTTGAAGGTTGCCGAGGTGCCTTTTAAACGTGCACAGGGCGATAAGTGGCGGGAGCATGTGTGACGAAGTACACCCCTACAGGGTAAACTATCTATTCGAATAGCCGCGTCCGCGGATATGGACTACTTGAGACTTGCATTGTTCATAGACAACTTTAACGGATACTCTAAAATGCTACAGATAAGTGTGAGTGCTATGGATGGCTTCTCGTAGGAAGACGAGAGAGGATCCGTAGTGGTGTATTGATGTGGTGGATATGTGGACTCGTGTGTGCTCTCTCATAGGGAGACGAGAGAGTAGTGCTACGTTGGTTACATTGTCGTAGTCTAGTTTAGCCAAAGGTCAAAGCTGGCATTCTGTAGTATACCCAACAATCCCGTTCATTGATACATGATGCATATGTAGATAGTTCTGATGTAAGATTTGCTGAGTACCTTTGTACTCACTGTTGCTTATTACGTTTTTGCAGAGATAGACATTGTTCAGTTATGTTTCTTCCGACGTTGACATCGACGGATTAGCTTAGTAACCCAGACAGGAGTCTGGCTCCTTTGGTAGGGTCGTTGTAGCTTTTCAGGCTCTTCTAGCCACTTTTAGTAGATGTCTGTACCCAGACATGTAACTTCCGCTTGTTGTTTGTATGCTCTGAACGTTGGGTCTTGTGACACCTCCTGCTTGTAACATTATACTATGTTGGCTCTTCGGAGCCTCCTAAATAAATTCTATGTTGTAGAGTTTTGTTGTGATGCCATGTTGTATCTACACATATCGTGCATAGTGCGTGTAAGATTGAAATGCATTGGTATGTGTGGGATTCGACACCTAGTTGTGTGCCTTTAGTAGACTTCTTTACGGGTAAATGCCTCTTTGTGCTTCCATGAGCCTTGGTAGCTTGCTATTGCTCCGGACACATTGATTGACCGGCGTGTATCCTTCTTTGCTGCTGTGTCTGTCCCTACGGGGAAATGTCACGCGGTGTAATGGAGTCCTTGTGGCTCGCTACGACTCGTCTACACACGCTGATGACTGACACCTGCATTGCTGGCTTACGTATGCATGTCCTTGTATGGTTGTGCCTCTTGGGTTCTATGACTAGTCATGTCGACCCGGGTTCTCTAATGTTTGAATGCTAGCAGCATATTCATATCCGTGATCCAAAAGGCGCAAACGGTCCCGGCCAAGGTAAGGTGGCAGCCGTGGGTTACCGTGCGTGAGGCCGCAAAGTGGTGTGACATGTTACAGGCTGGATTCATATGGCTTAGGATCGGGGTCCCGACAGCGTTGGTATCAGAGCTGAACTGTCTGTAGGTTTACGAAGCCAAACTGGTCGATGTTGGGTCTAGTAATGCTTTAGTTATATAAGGGAATTGATTGTGGAAGGGAACGAAAGGCTTCTTTTTACTCCTTTCCTCAAGTTACTCTCTTCTGGGTCACTCTCTTCCTTGCTACGGGGATTAAGGACAAGGCTTCTTACCTATCTGCTAGGATGACGAGTTACTAGACCATAGACTTATAGAATGGTTGTTTGTGCCAAGTCTTGTCCCATCGTAGTTGTGAGAAGCGATGCCAAAGTTCTCACTGTGTCTTGAACCATGATGTTGAGCTGTTATGCTGCCCAAATCTTGTGCATGTTGCCTCATATTTCATGCCCGTGCAGCTGTTATGCTGTCCGAGTTCTGCTAGGTTTAGATATGTTCCGGCGTTCTTCCTTGTTTTTGAACCCTAGTTGTTCCTTCAGGATGTCGTCAGTAACCCGGAGATTTTCTAGTCGTGGTCAGAACCATGGAGATGATAGGGATGAAGAAGATCCTCCCAACCAGCCTTTGTTGGCGAAGGTTATGCTAGAAGTTGAGAGGAACAAGAGTGCCACCAACCGTCTGTTGGAGCACATCGAGCAGAATACAACCCATCAGCGCAATGAGCTAGTAGCCATCAGAGACTTCATCAAGTTGCAACCGCCCACCTTCCATCATTCCATTGAGCCACTGGATGCAGATGATTGGCTCCGGAGTATCAAAAACAAGCTGCGTTATGCAAACGTGGCTGAAGGAGACAAGATCACCTATGCCGCATATCACCTTGAAGATTCCGCCAACCTATGGTGGGAGAACTTTGAGGCCATGCAACCTGCAGGCCAAGCTACTTCATGGAAGGAATTTTGTGAGACTTTCTGTGAGCATCATATTCCCGAGGCCGTGATAGATCGTAAACGAGAGGAGTTTTGCAATCTGACCCAAGGCAAGATGGAAGTGGATGCTTATAGTCGAGAGTTTGAATGCCTCGCGCTTACGCCCTAGAAAAGGTATCCACAGATGCTAAGAAGCAAGCAAGGTTCAGGAAATGCCTTAGCCCGAAGCTTCATCATGATCTCAGTCTGCACGAGTTGAATAGTTTCCAGGTTCTTGTGAACAAAGCAATCCAAGCAGAGACAAGCCGGATGACCTATGAGGAATCCCGCAAGCACACCCGTGATATTGGGTCATCCTCAGTTGTTATATCCCAGAAGCGTAGGATATGGATCCCGAACGCCACTCTTCCTGCTGGATATGCACCGAGTCCATCCTATGTGGCGCCTCGTCTGCCGATGCCATGTGTTCCCCAGAAGAACCTTGTCAACCAGCTGCTCAACCCAAATCCACGTCCCACATATGGAGCATGCTTCAAATGTAGCCAGCCAGGACATTACTCAAGAGATTGTCCCCTGCGTGGTTATGTTCCACCCTCTTCATCAACAAGTGGTGTTGTTCGTTGCAAGCCGCCAACCAAGAAGCTTAATGTCAGGTCAGTTGTTTATACTCGTGGATATGTGCACCATGTAACTGCAGAAGAAGCTTAAGATGATGTTGATGTCGTGCTTAAGACGCTTATTGTCAATTCTCATCGAGCTTCAGTTCTGTTTGACTCAGGAGCATCCCACTCCTTCATCTCTGAACGTTATGCATCCTTGCATAACATTGCTTTTGAGGTTATGCCCTCTCCACTAGTGATTCAAACTCCAGGTTCCAAATGGCAAACTAATGCAGTAAGCCATGGGTACCAAATCCTTGTCGATGGTTTAGTATTCCTTGCCTCGCTGATAGCCCTCAAAACTTCAAACATCAATATCATTTTGGGTATGGACTGGATGACAGCTCATCATGCCAAAATTGATTGTTTCACTAGGTCTGTTCAGCTTACCCACCCTTCTGGCCAGACAGTCAATGTTCAAACCCATATCCCAGAAGGGCGGATATATTCCCGCAATGCCAATCCTCTTCCAGACCTTGAAAACATCCCCGTAGTCCGTGAATTCTCGGATGTCTTTCCAGAGGAACTGCCAGGTATTCCACCTAACAGAGAAGTAGAGTTTGTCATAGACCTGATCCCAGGAACTGCCCCAATTGCTAGGAGACCATATAAGATGTCACCCCAAGAGTTAGCTGAGCTTAAAATCCAACTCGATGAATCTTTGAAGAAAGGTTTCATCCGTCCTAGTTCTTCTCCATGGGCTTGTCCTGTCCTCTTCGTCCAGAAGAAGGATGGTACAGATCGGATGGTTGTCGATTATCGACCGGTTAATCTGGTCACGATAAAGAACAAATATCCGCTCCCCAGGATCAACGATTTGTATGATCAGCTCGCTGGATCCGTAGTCTTTTCCAAGATGGATTTGAGATTAGGTTATCATCAAATCAAAATCAGGAACGGGGACATTCCAAAGACGGCTTTTGTCACTCGTTATGGCCAATATGAGTACACCGTCATGTCCTTCGGTCTAACCAATGCCCCAACCACTTTCTCCCACTTAATGAATTAGATCTTCATGGAGTATCTGGACAAGTTCGTCGTGATTTACCTCGATGATATCCTCATATACTCGAAGAATGAAGAAGAACATGCTAAGCATCTTAGGCTGGTATTGCTGAAACTTCGAGAGCATCGCCTTTACGCCAAATTCTCCAAGTGTGAATTCTGGTTGCCAGAAGTGACCTATCTAGGTCACGTAATCTCTGCGAAAGGCATTGCTGTCAATCCCGAGAGAGTTCAAGCTGTCCTTGATTGGACTAAACCTGAATCGGTGAAGCAAGTTAGGAGTTTCCTTGGCTTAGCGAGCTACTGTCGCCGCTTCGTTGAGAATTTCTCCAAAGTTGCCAAACCTCTAACTGAACTCCTCAAAAATAGATAAGAAGTTCGAGTGGACTCCAAAGTGTGAGGAAAGTTTCCAGGAGTTGAAAAGATGACTGACTACTGCCCCGGTACTTGTACCCCCGGATTTCACAAAGGACTCCGTTATCTACAGTGATGCCTTGCGACAAGGTCTAGGTTGCATTCTTATGCAAGATCGTCATGTGATTGCCTACGCATCTCGACAGTTGCGTCCACATGAGGAGAATTATCCAGCACACGATCTGGAACTTGCCGCTGTAGTCCATGCACTTGTCACTTGGCGACATTACCTTCTGGGTAATCATTGCGAAATATACACTGATCACCAGAGTCTCAAGTATATATTCACCCAACCGGATTTGAATCTCAGGAAAAGATGGTGGATAGAGTTGATTACAGACTACGACTTAGGAATATCTTACACCCCAGGCAAAGCCAATGTCATGGCTGATACACTAAGTCGTAAATCCTATTGTAACAACCTCATGTTGCTACAAAGTCAACCACTTCTCCGTGAGGAATTTCGTAAGTTAAACCTTCACATTGTTCCTCGAGGATTCCTTTATACCTTGGTGGCGAAACCGACTCTTGAGGATCATATCATAGAAGCCCAGAAGTGTGATCCGGGTATCTCTCGAATCAAGAGGAATATTGCTAGTGGAGCTTCTAGATGTTTCTCTGTAAATGATCAAGGTGTCATATTCTTCGAGAATCGCTTGGTGGTTCCCAAGATATGAAACTTAAGGCGGCTGATCCTTAAGGAAGCTCATGAATCTCCTCTCACAATAAATCCCAGTAGTACTAAGATGTATCAGGACCTACGCCAGAGGTTTTGGTGGACCCGGATGAAGAGAGAAACGTCTCAGTTCATTGCTAACTGTCATGTTTGTCGTCGCATTAAGGCAGAGCGTCAAAGGCCTGCTGGCACTCTTCAACCCTTGGCTATTCCCGAGTGGAAATGGGACAAGGTCGGTATGGATTTCATCACCGGATTTCCAAAGACTAAGAAAGGGAATGATGCCATCTTCGTGGTCATCGATCGTCTTTTGAAAGTTGCTCATTTCCTTCCAGTTCGAGAAAGTATAACTGCTAGTCACTTAGCAGACCTATATATCTCTCGAATAGTTTCTCTTCATGGTGTTCCTCTAGAAATCAATTCAGATTGTGGAAGTCTTTTCACTTCTCAATTTTGGGAATGTTTCCAGAATGCTATGGGAACCCATCTGTCCTTTAGCACCACTTATCACCCTCAGTCAAGTGGTCAAGTCAAAAGAGTCAATCAAATTCTCGAAGATATGCTCAGAGCCTGTGTCATCTCATTCGGAATGATTTGGGAGAAATGTCTTCCATTCGCCGAGTTCGCTTATAACAACAGCTTCCAGTCTAGTCTGGGCAAAGCTCCCTTCGAAGTGTTGTATGGACGAAGATGTCAAACGCCATTAAATTGTTCAGAAACCAGTGAAAGACAATTCTTTGGACCAGATATGATCCAGGATGTAGAAGAGCAAGTTCGCGTCATTCGTGCGAATCTGAAAACTGCCCAATCTCGTCAAAAGAGTCAATATGATCGGTATCATAAGGACGTAAGTTATGAAGTTGACGAGAAGGCTTACCTTCGGGTTACACCTCTCAAGGGTACCCATCGCTTCGGTATCAAAGGCAAATTGGCTCCTCATTACATTGGTCCTTTTCGCATTCTTGCTAAATGAGGAGAGGTTGCCTACCAGTTGGAACTACCCCCGCAGCTTTCCAAAGTTCATGATGTGTTCCACGTTTCTCAACTCAGGCGTTGCTTCAAGGATCCTATCCGTGAAGTAGACCACGAAACGCTTGATCTTCAAGATGACCTCTCTTATCGGGAATATCCTGTTCGTATTCTCGATGAAGCCGAGTACAGCACTCGACGTCGCAGCATCAAGTTTCTCAAGGTTCAGTGGTCACACCATTCCGAGGATGAAGCAACCTGGGAGCGCGAAGATCGTCTTCGACTTGAGTACCCTGCACTCTTCCAGACTACTCCTGAATCTCGGGACGAGATTCTTGTTTAGTGGGGGTGAGTTGTCACAGCCCTAGTTCTCTTGTTTGATAATGCATTCATGCATGCATTTAATTTTTCAATTTTTTGTCAAATAAGCAATATAAAAATTGCTTCAAATAAACCCAAGAAAATGTTCTTGGTATTCCAATAAAATACTGGACTGAGGTAAAATGCCACCCAATATTTTAAGAATCACAGAAATATTTGATTTGGGCTTTTGAATTAATCCAAACACTATTTGCAATAGATATATATTTTCTATATGGAAAATATATGTCCAATAATTCTGAGAATTATTATGTGGCATTGGATAATTCCATTTAGTCCACATATATATTTTCAGCATTTACTAAAATGGTTTGCTATATATTGTAAGGAAAAACAAATGTCAGAAAAACAGAATATATAAAAGAAAAGGTAGAGAGTTCACCTGTCTTACCTGAGGCCCAGCTGGCCCAGTAGCCAGTCGTCCTCAATCTCGTGCCAGAAGGCACGAGGGAGTGTGCTCGACGCGCACGGCCACGCGCCGGCCACCTCCTCCCTGCCTGCCTGCCCCCCCTTGGCGCCTTGTTCTCCAGCGCGTCGACACGTACCCCCTTGACCTCTCCCACTCCTCTCATGCTCATCCCCTCCCCTCTGCTCCTCTCTCCACCGCACGGCCGCAGCCACCATCGCCGCCGCTCGTCGCACCTGTAGCCACAGAGCTCCCCTAGCCCAGGTGATTAGCCAAAGAGCTCCGCCGCACTGCGCTGTCCATCCACGCGGACGGAATCGAGCTCAGACGACCTCCGCCCTCACCAACATCGCCGTTCCACCGCCGGACACCGAAGGGCGCCGCTGCCGATTCGCTGGCCACCGGACCTCCCCAAGCTCCCCGTTGCCTCGGATAGCGCCAAGGTCAGCCGCAGCAACGTTTCCCCCTCCTGTCCATCCTCCCCGTGCCCCCTCACTACCCGACCACGAGCTCCGAGCACAGCCGTCCGCCATGGACGACGAGCTCCATGCTCCGGTGCCCTTCGGCTTGCCCCGTGGCACCGTTGGGTTCTTGCTGGTCCGTATATGCCCCCGGACCCCTAACTTACTTGCTAGCCCACCCCATCGCCGATCTGGCCAACCCCGTATGGGCGCCGCCGCGGATGTGCTCGCCGCCGCCAGCTTCGGCGTCCCCCGCGTCCCCTATGTGGCCCATTAGATGCGCGGGAGCAAGGGCTCCTCACCGGTGCTCTCAGCGCTCGAATCAATGCCCTATCGCCCAAACCCGCAGGTCTCCGTCGCGGTTTCACGTCGCCGGCATTGAGCCGCCGGTGGGGTGACGTGGCTGGGCTTAATTAGCCACTAACCACCACCTGAGACACTGACACCGGGCCCCACACGCTAAACTAACCACGGGTTTAAATTAAACCTTTTTAGTTAAAGCCCTAGACACTGACATATGGGCCCCGGTCGTCAGGTTTGACCTGGACCGGGTCCTTTGACCAGCTGACACCATCCTGACGCAATGCTGACGTAATAAGTGAATTTCTGTAATAAAAATAAATCCAGAAAATAGTATAAACTTCAAAAAATCATAGAAAATAATCTGTAAGTCAGATTAAAATAATTTATATATGAAAAATTATCAGAAAAATGCAATGAATCTGATGGTGGCATTTTCATGCATGTGAGAGCAAGTTAAATAGGCAAACTTGGACATTTTGTCCCAAACACAATAGGCCACTTCACATATGGAGCTGATTTTGACCCTTGGGTTCAAACCATCTTCATTTAACCTGTTGATAGATGCATTAGCTCAAACCATCATCATATTAACATGCCATTATCATGCATCATTGTGAAGCATTTGCCTTGCTTAATTTATACCTTGTTTTCCCTTGTTGATAGACTTGCGAGACGTAGTTATCGACGACATCGAAGAACAGCTGAGTTCTTCTGATAAACAGGCAAGCAACCCCCCTTGAGCATATTCGATACAATCCTACTCTCTCGCTCTTGCTCTCATTTCAATGCACTAGGACAATGCGATTCAACTGCTACTTGTGTTGCGGTAGATGAACCCACTGCTTTGCATGACCTGTCATTGTCACAGTAAATAGCTGAACCAAGCAACCTAGCATACCTGGTAGATGCTTGAGCCAAGTTGTGCTATCACCCTGTTATGCTTGCAATGCTTAGAGTTGTGTCAGGTCTGATTCATCTGGGTGATGAACCGGAGTGAAACGATTGTGTCCTGATGATGAGGGTTAAGTGTTGAACCTGTTTGGTAAAGGTAGCGATGAGAGGCCATGTAGGAGTACATGGTAGGTTGTCTCATTGAAACCGCTCATAGGAACTGAGTTCTGTGTTTGTGTTCCAAGACTAGCTACTACCGCACATTGGGCCCGAAACCAATGGAACCTCTCGGCCTATTAACCTACCCTATTTTCAGTCCAGGAGTCACAGTAGTTCGAAACGTTGATAGGTGTGGCACGACCTACGAAGTGGATGAACAGCCCAGTCGGGACCGGCTTGGGGCCCTGCTCACAACGTTTGAGGCCACTGTTGGAAACCTCAATCGGACTTCCATTATGGGTTCCAACTCAGATAGGCGACTGCCTTGGGCGTGAGTCATTGTAAGTTAACGTGCGTGGCCGACTCCTTCGCCTGGCTTCCGCTTGATGGTTGCCGAGGTGCCATTTAAATGTGCACATGGCGATAAGTGGCGGGAGCATGTGTGACGAAGTACACCCCTATAGGGTAAACTATCTATTCGAATAGCCGCGTCCGCGGATATGGACTACTTGGAGACTTGCATTGTTCATAGACAACTTTAACGGATACTCTAAAATGCTACAGATAAGTGTGAGTGCTATGGATGGCTTCTCATAGGAAGATGAGAGAGGATCCGTAGTGGAGTATTGATGTGGTGGATATGTGGACTCGTGTGTGCTCTCACGTAGGGAGACGAGAGAGTAGTGCTACGTTGGTTACATTGTCGTAGTCTAGTTTAGCCAAAGGTCAAAGCTGGCATTCTGCAGTAAACCCCACAATCCCGTTCATTGATACATGATGTATATGTAGATAGTTCTGATGCAAGGCTTGATGAGTACCTTCATACTCACTGTTGCTTATTTACGTTTTTGCAGAGATAGACGTTGTTTAGTTATGTTTCTTCCGACATTGACATCGACGAATTAGCTTAGTAACCCAGACAGGAGTCTGGCTCCTTTGGTAGGGTCGTTGTAGCTTTTCAGGCTCTTCCAGCCACTTTTAGTAGATGTCTGTACCCAGACATGTAACTTCTGCTTGTTGTTTGTATGCTCTGAATGTTGGGTCTTGTGACCCTCCTGCTTGTAACATTATACTATGTTGGCTCTTCGGAGCCTCCTAAATAAATGTTATGTTGTAGAGTTTTGTTGTGATGCCATGTTGTATCTATGCATATCATGCATAGTGCGTGTATGATTGAAATGCATTGGTATGTGTGGGATTCGACCCCTAGTTGTGTGCCTTTAGTAGCCTTCTTTACGGGGAAATGCCTCTTTGTGATTCCATGAGCCTTGGTAGCTTGCTACTGCTCCGGACACATTGATTGACCGGCGTGTATCCTTCTTTGCTGTTGTGTCTGTCCCTACGGGGAAATGTCACGTGGTGTAATGGAGTCCTTGTAGCTCGCTACGACTCGTCTACACACGCTGATGACCGACACCTGCATTACTGGGTTACGTATGCCTCTCCTTGTACGGTTGTGCCACTTGGGTTCTACGACTAGTCATGTCGACCCCGGTTCTCTGACATGTGAATGCTAGCGACATGTTCATATCCGTGAGCCAAAAGGCGCAAACGGTCCCGGCCAAGGTAAGGTGGCAGCCGTGGGTTACCGTGTGTGAGGCCGCAAAGTGGTGTGACATGTTACAGGCTGGATTCATATGGCTTAGGATCGGGGTCCGGACAGGTCACTTCGCAAGAATGGATATTGTCACAATACATGTACTGAAGAGAAGAGTATACAGGAGGTTGGCTTATACTCGCCACTTGCTACAACATAAATATCACAATACTTCAATACATCAGATTCATCATACAGAAGAGTAGGATCCGACTACGGATGAAATTAAACGAAAATAAGACGACGTCCACCCTTGCTAATCCCAGGCTGCCGACTTGGATCCCATCCTATGATCGATGATGAAGACGAAGAACTCCAAATAGAATAATCATCGTGCTCACGTCAAATCATCGCATTACTTGTACCTGCTGAGGGAGTCCGGGATTAAGGGGTCCTCGGGCTGTTGGCTTATCTCCTATGGGCCGGCCCGGTGGGTCGCCTTGTGGCGTCTTCGGGAAGGCCGGACTATAGAATGACCCCGTGCTTAGGGGGTAAGGTTCCGAAGACTTGGTGTGCCCTCCAAGAAAGAATGGGCGTATCTGTGCCCGGATGGAAACTGACCATGTGTAACCCTAGGTACCCCTGATGTCTATATAAACCAGCGGGCTTAGTTTGTAGAGGACAAGTCAACGAATCTAGGATTTAGCTCTTTTGATCTCGAGGTAAATCAACTCTGTAACCACCATACTCATCAATACAATCAAGAAGGACGTAGGGTTTTACCTCCTCACGAGGGTCCGAACCTGGGTAAACACTGTCTCCTTCGTCCCCTGTTACCATCGATCCTAGGTTCATAGTTCGAAACCCCCTACCCGAGATCCACCGGTTTTGACACCGACATTGGTGCTTTCATTGAGAGTTCCGCTATGAATCACCAAAGGGATCGATGGCTCGCTTAATCATTAGCAAGGAAGTCTATAACAAGGACGTCTTCATTCCTGGTCAGATCTTCGCTTTTGGAAGCATCGTACTTCATGCCGATCCTTCAGGCCATTTTGGCCAGAGTGGGAGCTTTGCCCCCGGTTCAGAAGTCAGGTTCGGGGACCTAGAGTTCGCCGCCGACCCCCGGGGAGATCTTGTCTTAACAAGGACCTCTGCCATCCTTAAAAGATCCACGGCCCCTGACGCCTTGACGTCGGAGGCAGGAAACCCTGCCGCTGGTACGCCCACGGTCCCTAGCTCGGTCTCAAAGCCAACCAAGGCCCCATCGCCGGATGAGCTGCTCCGTCAGATCCAAGACTTGAGCATGACTGATCGCCAATCATCGGTGTATGACCAAATCGGGCTGAGGCCCGATAATAGAGAAATTCATATCCCTCCGATAGCACATCTGGTCGCCATCGTCGGGTGCCTGGCCGAAGACGCGCCCCACCAGCCGACAGAGTTGAAGACGGTGTACATCCTGATCTCCGATCACTCAGGATCCGGACCCCCCGGACACTGATTCAAGATCAACAGCCAGCCTAGCGGACAACCTGGGGTCCGCTCAGCAAAGCCCCACTGGTGCTGCGTCCCCCAAGCCCGTCGAGGCGGAAATCGGGGGCATCGCCCTAATCCAACAATGATACATAACACACTCGTTAATGCAACAGACGCACGCCTCATCGGGGCGCGGAATTTTTCCCACCCACCACCCAGATCGTGCACTTTCCAAGTGCAAGAGAGCGCTGTACAAAGGGCTTATGGGAGGTCAAACAGCAGCCAGGGAGTCGGTCCATCAGTTTTGGGCTAGATTCCTCCTCAATAAAGACAGGATAAAGGGTGTTAACGACCAGGAAACGGTCGCAGCCTTCCAGCGGAATTGCCATGATAAACGAATTCTCAACGCCCTTTCCTGTCATCACATCTAAAACTTCTCTGAGCTAACACACTTAGTGGGAAAGTAGTGCGCCATGGAGAATGCATGGAAAGAACAACAATTTTACACAGAGCCGGTCCATGCCGAACAACCTAGAGGAGTTCGGAAAAGGCTCGTACAAACACAATACTCGTCTGGGCACAGGCCTACCGAAAAGAAGAACAAATACCCCATGGAGGAGAGAACAGTCCTTGATGGATTACTGGACGGCCCATGCCCCTTACATCACGTCTCATTAAACGCAAGCCCGACCCACAGCCTTCGAGCATGCTGGGTCGTGAGGCAGGTCACAAAGAGTGGAGAGGCCATACTCGTGGCCTCACCCTAGGGCATGCGTTCAGTAACACCACCCGAAGTTCATGCCGAGGTCCTCACGATCTACGAAACGTTCTCCTCGAAAGGTCAGAGGAAGAGAGCTCTTCGAGAACTCGATCAGATACACCAGGTGGAATCAAGGAAGTCATGGGCAGATACGCCGATAACTTTCGACGAAAATGACCTACCAATGACCCGCACAGAGCGGACACTGGCCGCCCTCGTCCTCAACCCAATAATAGACAGCTTTTGGTTGGATAAAGTACTAATGGACGGCGGCAGCGGTCTAAACCTCATCTACGAAGGTACTTTGGACAAAATGCAGTTCGATAGATCTCAAATCGAACGAAGTAGCACAACCTTCCGGGGAATCATCTTGGAAGAGAGGCACGCTGTACGGGCCGAGTAACCCTCGACGTAGTGTTTGGCACCCCCGATAACTACATATCGGAGGAGCTTCTCTTTCATATCGTGCCCTTTCGCAGTGGTTATCAGGCCCTCTTAGGGCGCGACGCCTTCATAAGATTTCAGGCCATACCACATTATGGTTACATGAAACTTAAAATGCCGGGACCCAACGAGGTGATCATGGTTGCAAGCGACCCAGATAGAGCCCTTCGAGCCGAAAATAAAACGACATCGCTCGCCCTTGAGGTACTAGCTGAAACCCTGGCTGCAGAGGAACTGACCATGCTCTGTTCTATGGTAGATAAGGATGACGTGATCCTTGGCAAAAGGCCAAAGTCCACATCGTTCAAACCTGCAGACGAAATCATAAAATTTTAGGTACACCCAACGGACCCCAATAAAATGGCGTCCATCGGAGCTCAGCTGGACTGAAGGGCTGCTGAAAAACTCCGCACATTCCTGTGCAAAAAGTGGGATATATTCGCCTGGCACTCATCAGATATGCCCGGAATTCCCCGAAGACTGGCCGAACACAGTCTGAATGTAATTGAAGGCTTAAAGCCAGTTAAACAGGCCCTACGTCGATTTTCCGAACCCAAGCGTCAAGCCATGGGAGAAGAACTCGCCAAATTACTCGAAGCCGAATTCATCAGAGAAATCAAACACCCCAAATGGTTGGCAAATCTAGTCATGGTACCGAAGAAAGACAAGTCCTGATGGCTTTGCGTCGACTTCAAAGACCTTAACAAAGCCTGCCCTAAGGACCCTTTCCCTTTACCCCGCATCGACCAGATCATCGACGCCACCACGACTCACTTTGCTTCCTCGACGCTTATTCCGGATACCATTAGATCAAAATGAAGGAGTCTGACCAAGCAGCAACCGCCTTCATCACCCGATATGGGTCATTCTGCTTCAATACAATGCCCTTCGGGATAAAAAACGCGGGCGCCACATATCAATGCATGATCCAAACATGCCTGGAAAAACACATCGGCAAAATAGTCGAGGTATACGTAGACGACGTGGTCATCAAGACTAAACACGTCAGTCAGTTGGTGGAAGGCCTCGGTCAAATATTCGCTAGCCTACGGGAGTATGATATACGGCTAAACACAGACAAATGTGTCTTCGGAGTCCATGCATGCAAACTACTCGGATTCATCGTCTCCCATAGGGGCATAGAAGCTAATCCGGCCAAGATTCGGGCTCTATCACAACTAGCGGTCCCCACCGAGCTCAAACACATACAAACATTAGCAAGTTGCGTGGAGGCGTTAAGACGCTTTATCTCTCACCTCGGCGAGAAGGCTCTGCCACTCTACAAGCTATTGAAGTGAACAAAAAACTTTGAATGGACCGATGAGGCAGCAGTCGCACTGGAAGAAATCAAGACACTTCTAGCTAGCAATCCTATACTAACAGCACCTGTGTCGGATTTCGGGCTCCGCAAAACCCTCAAGGTTCGAACACAGGGGCGTGTGCGAAGGGTTCCCTGCAGCCTCACCCTACCTAGCTCACTACTCGATGGCTAACAAGATGAACTCGCACGACGACGAGGAAGAAGATGAACACGGTGGTTTACCTAGGTTCGGGTCGCTGCGAAGCGTAATACCCTACTCCTGCTTTTGGTGGATTGCCTCTCGTGGATGTATGGCGGATGAACTAGTACAAGGTCGAGGAGCCTCGCGAGGGCGTCCCTGAGGTGTTCTTGGCTCTCTGCTAGCCTTATGGTGGATCGGATGGATTGACTGGTTTCTCCTCCCTTCTACGGTGCAACCTAGCCTCTATATATAGACGGTGGCCCGGGTCCTCTTCCCTTATCGCAATGGCGGGAAGGGATCCCACAACGGCCAAATTTGAAGGGGGACAGGAGTACATCCCGCCCTGTCCAAAGGCGGTCTTCGCCTGTAAAGTAGCTGCCGATGATGCAGAGGTGGGCTCGGCGATAACATCCATCCTGCGGGGCTCGTGGTCGTGGTCTTGTTGCACCGGAATGGAAACCATTGGGGGGTGCTTTGGGAACCCGCGTACGTCCTTGCCCCCCTTTGCAGCAAAGGGGAAACTGCTCCGCCTGGCACGCTGGCACCCGCCTGTCCTTCCTTGCGTTACCCTTGACTCCTGAGGCCGGGTCTTACATAGAGATCTCCGCCGCTCCGGAGGGGGCCTGGGGAGGCCCTCCGCTTGCTGGTCTTGGTGCTGCTCTCCCTCGCGAGCCTAGGGTCCTTGCGCGGGCCTTGTCTTGAGTGGGGCCGCGTCTGGCTGTGCTTGGCTCGCAAATTGGGCCATGCCCTGGGCCGCAGGCAGGCAGGTCTGGGTACCCCTGTTCCCAAAACACCGACAGTAGCCCCCGGGTCCAAGGAGCGCTGGAGCTGGCTTCTGGGCGAAGCCTTGAGGACGGCCCGAAGGGCCGCGGGCCCCAAATGCCTGCGGGCCAGGACTGGCGCGCGTTGTGTGGTTGATGTCGGGCGTCCTTCGTCCCTTCGGCCACCGCCCAAGTCGACAAAAGCCTGACTTCCAGCGCCGTGCCATTATTGCTTTCCCCTTCTGCGCTCCTGCTCTTGCTTCCCAGATCCCCGGCCCTAATAGAGGCCTCTCCAGATCCAGCGTCGCTCCGACCTCCTCCTTGCCGCTCCGGCCCCACGAACTTCCTGATGGCTCCCGCCGGCAAACAAAAGCCAGAGGCCCAGAGCTCAGCCTCCGCTCCCATCTCACCAGCGCTCTTGGGGTCCACCATCGTCAAGGACGAGGACGTCGTCACGGTGCTCCCATGGACGGTGGATGGGACCAACGAGCGGGGTCGGACCTTGATATGGGGCGGCTCCTCGGAGAAGTGGCCCTCGTCCAGGGCGGTCTACCCTTTCTTTCTCCATAGTGCCTTCGCCGGGCTCGTCCCACCCTTCTCCGCATTCTCACCGCCATCCTCGACCACTACGGGATTCAAGCCCTTCATCTCCAGCCCAACTCCATCCTGCTCTTGTCCGTCTTCGCCTTCTACTGTGAGGCTTTCGTGGGCGTGAAGCCTTCGGTGGCCCTCTTCCGCCATTTCTTCAGCTTGCGCGTGCATGACGGCACTCAACGGTCGGCGTGCGTCTCCTTCATCGCGGTCCAGAGCGGTAACATGCTCTTAAAGGCTGGGAAGAAGGTGGAGAACTTCAGGCACCGCTGGGTCCTCATGGACCTCAAAGACACCAACCCCCGATTGGATCTACCGAAGGGGCTGCCGGAGAAGACCTCCGCGTGGAGCTCCGCGAAGCTTTCCGACCCCTGGGCTGGGCCCGTCTTGGAGCGGATTTCCCGCGATATCAGTGCCAGGAAGCTGACTGGGGGGATGATAGTGAAGGAGTTCTTGACGCAGCGCCTGGCGCCCCTCCAGTCCCACTCTAGGCCCTTGTGGGACTATCAAGGCAACGACAACAACCTCATGCTTCGGTCCGCACGCATAACCCTTGAGGAACTGAGCAGGGCGGTGGCGACCCTGCTCAACGGCAACCCCGGCGATCTCCCCGACGCCTACGCCCCGCTGTACTGCCTCGACGACGGGGCCGATCTAGTTGCCGTGATGCCTGTCTTCAATGAACTGGGGCTCCCCCCAGCTGAGGGTCTTGTCTCCCCGGTGATGGTGTCCTCCGGCGACATCACGGGCGGGGAGGATTCGGAGAAGACAACCGACGATGACCTGGCGGGGGCGTCTCCCCCGTCGCAGAGCATGCTCCTGCGTGACCTTGAGGACGACGACGATGCTGGCGAAGCTCCTACTGCTGGCCCTCTGGGTCCCGCCGAGGTCCTCAGGGGGCTAGGACCGGCTCCTCATGCCACACGGTGCGCCTGCGTGCCGACACCCAAGAAGCGCGGAGCGGGGCTTCCTCCTGTGCGCCCAGCCCCTGTCGGCAAGGCGGTTGAGGCGCCGGCCTCGTCCCCGCCCGAATCGCAGCTCGCAGGCACGGTGGGCAAGGCCGGGGCCATGACGATCCCTCCAGCGGCTGCCCTTGCGGACAGTGCCCCTGTTCCCCGGCATGGTGGTGCTCTCGTCGAGAAAGGCGAGGGCGCCCCCGTCGTCGCCGGGGAGGAGAGGAAGAGGAAGTGGGTCGACGTCGAAGAGTAAGTAACCCGGCTCGGCCTTGGTCGCCTGCCGGTAACTTGTGTATTGATGATTTTCCATTGCTTGGTGACTAGGAACACCGCCGTGCTGAAGATGAGGAAGAAGAAGGCGCGCGTCAAGCCGAAGGCGCCTTCCGATGCACCGCCTGCTCCTGTTGTGCCGCCATCGCCCGACGCGGCTCCTGCGGGCGAGGGGGCGGAGGCTCGCGAGGCAGCCCTCATGGTCACCGCCGCGGAGCCCCCCGAGCCCCCAATGCCTGCTGACGTGGTTGCTTCTCCTCGTGAGGGCGCATCCGTGCCGCTGTCTGGAGGGCCAGCCCCTGAGGGACAGCCGCCTGTTGATCCGTCTATGTTTGTGGTCGCCGCGCAGCCCCCGGAGCCTCCTGCTCCTCGTGCTGCTGTTTCCCGGGGAACGTCGTCTGCGACCGCGCAGGCGACTCCTCCAGAGGAGGCCTTGGTGCCTTCGTCGCGCGGCCTCGACGTCCTGGACGGGGCCTTCACCGCTCTAGGTCAGGTCCGGGACACCCTCGCGGGTACCGACGATCGCCTCGCGAATGGGCGCCTTGGGCTTCTCTCCGGGTGGCTCCAGGCTGACGCCTCTGCCGTGGCGATGTGGGGTGAGGCCGAGGCTGCCACGGCGAAGTGCAAGAGGGAGGCCGCGTCTGCCAGGGCAGCCCACGAGGAGGCACTGGCCGACGCGGCGTCCGCCGTCAGGCGCTGCGAATAGGTGGAGGCCCGTCTGAAGGCTCTCCAGGAGGATAAGTCTGAGCTTGCAGAGCAGTTGCGTCAACGGGAGGAAAACCTCACGGCCCGCGAGGCCAAGCTTGCCGCTCGGGACTCCGTGCTGTCCTAGGCGGCGACCCGCCAGGCCGTGGAGCGAGAGCGCCTGGATGCGTAGGAGAAGGAAGTCGCTTCGGAGAAGGCCCTGCTCGACACCAGGGAGAAGGCTCTCGCCACGGCTGAGGAGAAAAAGGCCGCGGAGCTCAGCGCCTTTCCCCCCGTCAAGCTCAAGCTGCACCAAACGCTCCACTCCCTCCGCCGGGATGGGTTTGCGGAGCCCCTGGCGGCTCCGGAGAGCGGCTTCGCGGGGTTCGCTTCGAAACTCGTCGAGGCGCTGGAGGGCGCCGTTGTCAAGGTGGAGGGCATCTTGGAGAGCGAGTGCCACGACCTCTTTTCTGAGGCCGCGACGCGCGTCTTCAGCCATCTTCATCTGTGCGAGCCGGGGTTTGACTTCGACTCCGTGATTCGCCCGGTCGCCCCCGAGGCCCGCGTCGGTGCTGCGGCGGCGGTGAAGGGCGCCGTGAAGGTGCTGGTGAAGAGGTTCACCCGCGTCACCGTTCCTCCGCCTTCTGACGCTGCAGGGGTTAGTGGCGAAGAAGACGACGCTAGCGATGTCGACAACGAGTTCCCCGAGGATGGGACGAGTGGTGGCGGCGGCTCCTCCTGATTCCTCTACCCTGCTCCTTTCCTACAATGTCCATCGTGCCTCGTGGAGGCGTTAAACTCGTTTGTGTTCGCGAGAACTTTTAATGCTTGTAATAATTGTTGAACTGTGTGATTGCTCTCTTCGCCTTGTTTCCTTCTTGCTTGCTATGATGCTCTGCGTCGGCAGGGCCTGGCCCCGCGCATACCTCAGCCGCCATTGGGCCAACCGGATCACCAAGGACGGTCCAAGGGGTGAGGGGCTACGAGGCCAGTGAGGCTCCTGAGTCGCGATGCTCAGGAGTCCCCCTTGACGTACGAGCAGCCCTCATGAAGGGAACATGGTGAAGATTGGGTTAACTTGGAAATTTTGAACACCTTGTGCTCTGCGTCGGCAGGGCCTGGCCCCGCGCATACCTCAGCCGCCGTTGGGCCGACCGGATCACCAAGGACGGTTCCAAGGGGTGAGGGGCTACATGGCCATTGAGGCTCCTGAGTCGCGATGCTCAGGAGTCCCCCTTGACGTACGAGCTCCGGCGTTCTCCTACAGGTTTGAGCGCTTCTGAGCTCTGCGTCGGCAGGGCCCGGCCCCGCGCAAACCTCAGCCGCCGTTGGGCCGACCTGATCACCAAGGACGGTCCAAGGGGTGAGGGGCTACGGGGCCAGTGAGGCTCCTGAGTCGCGATGCTCAGGAGTCCCCCTTGACGTACGAGCAGCTCCCATACCTTTCCTCGTTGGCTTCTCCTGAGATGGGCGCATGAAGACCAGGTTTGGCAGACCTGGGAAGGTGGCGCGTACCAGGCTTGGCCCGGTAGTAGCCCCCGTGCAGCCCCCACACGTGTACATCCCTGGGGAATGCAGCGAGAAGGGGGCCACTAGGGGCTTCCTGAGGTTGGATGTAGCCGCTTGGGCGCCCTCAGTTGTTTATCCCCAGCACGGAGCGAAGGGCTTCCACATTGCGTGGGCATAGTCATTGGTGGACCGTGTTGACCGCCAGCACGAAGCTGTGGCTTCAACCTTGCATGGGCATAGCCATTAGAGGGCCGTGTTGACCGCCAGCACGGAGCTGTGGCTTCCACATTGCATGGGAAGGAACCCCTCCACGTCCTCGGGGGGCTCCGGGCATGTACAGCCCATTGAGTTCGTACGCGTGGCTGGCACGGCAGAACTGGGAGGTGTATCTGGGAGCTCGCAAGGGCGCTTTGGCCTCGCGAGATCCCTACCTCTAAGGCGGTTTGTGCCTGAGTCTTCTTGTGTTGAGATCCTGCAGATCCCGTCTTGAGATCTTCGAGGCGCGGCCGGGCTGTCCGAATAACCCACGATCCCGCCTGAGACCTTTCCTCCTTGTTTGTGGGACGGTTTGGGGTCCCCTTCTGGTGCTCTGTGTCTGCAGGTCCCAGTCCCGCACATTTCCCTACCTCTGTAGTGTACGACCAGATCACCAAGGACGCAACTACGGGGTGAGGCCTCGACATCCTTGATGCCGACCGGATCACCAAGGACGACACCAAGGGGCGAGTGGCTTTATGACCGGTAAGGCTCCTGAGGCGCATTGCTCAGGAGCCCCCCTTGACGCTCAAGCGGCTCTATGTCAGTAGGTCCCAGTCCCGCACATTTCCCTGCCACCATAGTGTACGACCGGATCACCAAGGACGCAACTACGGGGCGAGGCCTCAACACCCTTGATGCCGACCGGATCACCAAGGACGACACCAAGGGGCAAGTGGCTTTATGACTGGTAAGGCTCCTGAGGCGCGTTGCTCAGGAGCCCCCTTTGACGCTCAAGCGATCCCCATTCCGTCCTGCCGGATACTGCCTCAGGAAGCCCTAGGGCCTCCCAAGACTCCATGCTGTGGCGCCGTGCTGCGGTCGGAGCCCCCGAGCGGGGGCCGACTGCCCAAAGATGCAAGTCCCAGAGGCGACAGGGTTTTGCCATCCAGTTCCGAGGTGCCTCGGGGAGGGCCGTAGCGCCCGGCCCTTTGCGAAGCACCAACTCAAAAAGAGCGGTGCGGCGACATCCACGCCGACAATGAGCCGTGCAAGCAAGGTAAAGTGTTAGGAAACAAATCATATGCAGGAGAACTATTGAAATATGCGTAAATGAGGCGGCTGCAGGGGTGTGCCCTAATTGCCTGAGGATGATGCGGGCCGGCGGGCGCCCTCAAATGGAGTAAACCAAAAAGTTACCTGGCAATGGCCAACAAAAAGTCACCTGGAGGCCCTGCCGCTGAAGAGTCGAAGCTGCCATCGTAGCCTCATCTTACACCTCCACGAGCGCGACCCTCACGGGCCCGTCGTCTCCCGGGGCTCGGGACCTTCGCTTGGTCTGAGCATCTCCTCCAACTGCTCGCCCCACCCCGCCAGGCAAGGTATGAGCATGGCCCGGGCAAGGCGCTGGAATGTGACGCCTGAGTTCGCCAGGCCGAAGGGCATGCGGACGTAGTTGTGGGGGTAGACCCATCCATGATCGGCACGCGTTAGCCAAAAGGGGCCCTGAGACGCGGCCCTGTTGATCGCGAGCGTGCTGACACAGATGGGCGGCTGGTCGGCCGTGCCGACGATGGCGGCTGCGATTGGTGGTGCTGGGCAGTCTCTGTCCTGCATGGCATGTGCTTCCTGAAGTTCCTTGATCGCTATGATGACGGACTCTTGCGAGCTCGGCGCCCCGCGCCCTGCCCCTGGCTTTGGTAGTCACGCATCAAGACGCGCCTTCAGGTTCTGCCCGAACGCCTCCCTTGTCTCACCGGTCAAGCTGAGGGCCTCCTGGATGGAAGCCCCCGAGCCCGACCCAAGGGGGGCGCCGAGCACGCTTTCCTATGCAATGGAAGGTGGTGCCCCACCCCTGGGTGCAGAGCTCGAGGCTCCGCCCTTCGAGGTCCCAGCCCCCTGGCGCTCCGCGGGGGTGAGCGGCTTCTTCTTCTTGCGCGTGTCCTCTCGAGGTGGGGCTTCCTCCTCATTGTCCGAGCGCTCGGCCGCTGCAGCGCGGTAAGCCCGCTCGAGGGAGCAGACGGCGTCCTTCTCATCGCAGGCGACGGTGATGACGCCTCCACTCCCTGGCATCTTGAGGACGTTGTGGCCGTGATGAGTCGCCGCCATGAACTTGGCGAGGGCCAGGTACCCGAGGATGGCGTTGTACGGGAGGTGGATATGCGCGACGTCAAAGACGATGACCTCGGTGTGGTAGTTCTGGCGCCCGCCGAAGGTGATGGGTAGGTGCACTTGTCCGATGGGGACGGTGGACCCGTCTGTGACTCCCGAGAAGGGCTTGGTCGGCATGAGCTGTTCATACAGTACTTGGAGCATCTCGAAGGTCTCGATGGAGAGGACGTTGAGCTCTGCCCCACTGTCGATGAGGGTCTTGGTGACAAGGACGTTGCTGATGGTCGGAGTGCACATCATGGGGAGTTTGCCGGCCATGGCCGAGCACCTGAGCTGATCCCTCGAGTCGAAGGTGATTGCAGTCTGGGACCACTTGAGGGGACGCATGGCCTCGGGCTTTGGGAGTGCCGCGTTCACCTCCTGCGCGAACTGCTTGAAGACGCGGCTTGATGCTGGGGCCTGGGCGCCGCCCAGGATAGAGGCTACCGCCCTGACCTCCTAGAAGTCCCTAGCCCCATCGTCCTTCCTATCCTCTTCCTTCCTTCTGGGTGGTGGTGGAAGTGGTGGTAGGCCGGCCTCACGAGTACGGGCCTCACGAGGCTGGCCATGGCGTGACCCCTCCGGAGGGTCATCGCGCCAGTGGTCCTCCCGAGGCTGATCACGCCAGCGGTCCTCCTGAGGCTGATCGCGTGACCCTTGACACGGTTCCCGGTTGTCCCAACGGCCTCCACCGCGGCCTCCACCTCGTCCGAAGCCACGGTCAGCGCGTCCAAGGCGCCGGCCGAAGTGTTCGGCATAGACCAGCCTGAGCTCCTGGCAGTCGGCGGTGTCATGGTTGTTGGTGCCATGGAAGATGCAGGTCGGCCTTCCTCCTGTGGGGTGCTCCCCACCCCGGCTGCGCTTCACCTCAGGCTCGGCCGCAAGTACCGCTGGGGCCTTGCGCTTCGCCTCCTTGGCCTTGGTCTTCTTTTCCTCTGGTTCTGCCGCAGGAGGCCCGCGGAGCGACAGGCGGCCCTCTTCAGCCTTGGCGCACCTGTTTGCCAGATTGAACATCTCCAGGGCTGAGCACAGTTCGTCATTCATGGCGAGCTCCTCCTTCATCTTCAGGTCCGTGACGCCGTCGGTGAACGCGGAGATGATAGCCTCGTTCGACGCCTTCAGGATCTTGAGGCGCATAGTTGTGAAGCGATGTATGAACTTGTGTAGGGTCTCCCTGTCCTGCTGCTTTACATGCCATAGGTCGTTCATAGTGAGCGTGCGGTCACGGGTGCCTTGGAAGTTGGCGACGAAATGCTTGCGCAGGTCGTCCCAGGAGGTGATAGACCCCTCCGGGAGATTGAGGAGCCAGGAGAGCGTGCCACCTTTGAGCGCCATGGGGAACCAGCACGCCATGACCTTGTCGTCTCCACCAGCCGCCCAGATGCTCAGCGAGTAGAGCTGTAGGAAGTCAGCGGGATCCGGGGTGCCGTCGTAGCGAGGGGGTAGGTTAGGCTTGAACTTGCAGGGCCATGCGGTTGGGTGGAGCTCCGGGGCGATGGCGAGGCACCCCACCGGCTCGACGGGTGCTGCGTGTGCGGGCGGGGCTCGGTCTTGGCGCCCCTGAGGGGCCACCTCGAATGGTGCCCGATCGCGGCGCTGGGTCGGCAGCGCGGGGAGTGCATGCGCATCGACGCGCGGCCGGGGAACCACCTGGCAGCTTATTTCCTCTCTTGCCCTTGCTTGCGGTTCGCGGGGTTGGTCGCGGGGACGCGCTTCTCGCCTGGGCTCGGGGTCGGCGTCACGTTGTGGAGGAGGTGGCGGCGCATCGTGGGCCACGTCGTCCGCCAGGGAAGGTCAGGGTCGAAGCGAGTAGGAAAGCACTGAAGCTTCGTCGGCAGCACTGACAAGCTCGGCGTTGCGCCGAAGCCAGTCGTCGTAGCGGTCGGGGGCAGGGCGGTAGCGGAGCAGCTCGTTCGCCATGGCGAGTGCACCCGAACCGCGCGCCGGTCCGGGCCGAGCATGGGAGGACGACCCGGAAGCTGGGACGATCGACGGAGTGGCGGTGTGGCCGTCGCGCTGCGCGGTGACCGGCTGGGAGGAGTCTTGTTGCTCGTGGGTGTCCGGGCCTGTGGCAGCATTGGCCACAGGCGAGGGTGACCGGCGTGCGTCGGTGAGGCCCACGGGTGCCATCTGGGTGACGCGGGTAGCTCGGCGCTCGGCGCGGGCTCGGCGAGCGTCAGACATCGGAACGGTGAGGTGGGAGAAGATCTTGGCTTGAGGAAGACTCTGACACGCCCCCTACCTGGTGCGCCAAATGTCGGATTTCGGGCTCCGCAAGACCCTCAAGGTTTGAACACAGGGGCGTGTGCGAAGGGTTCCCTGCAGCCTCACCCTACCTAGCACACTACTCGATGGCTAACACGATGAACTCGCATGACGACGAGGAAGAAGATGAACATGGTGGTTTACCCAGGTTCGGGCCGCTGCGAAGCGTAATACCCTACTCCTGCTTTTGGTGGATTGCCTCTCGTGGAGGTATGGTGGATGAACTAGTACAAGGTCGAGGAGCCTCGGGAGGGCGTCCATGAGGTGTTCTTGGCTCTCTGCTAGCCTTATGGTGGATCAGATGGATTGACTGGTTTCTCCTCCCTTCTACGGTGCAACCTAGCCTCTGTATATAGACGGTGGCCCGGGTCCTTTTCCCTTATCGCAATGGCGGGAAGGGATCCCACAACGGCCAAATTTGAAGGGGGACAGGAGTACATCCTGCCCAATCCAAAGGCGGTCTTTGCCTACAAAGTAGCTGCCGATGATGCAGAGGTGGGCTCGGTGATGACATCCGTCTTGTGGGGCTCGTGGTCATGTTCTTGTTGCACTGGAATGGAAACCTTTGGGGGTGCTTTGGGAACCCGCGTACGTCCTTGCCCCCCTTTGCACCAAAGGGGAAACTGCTCCGCCTGGCACGCTGGCACCCGCCTGTCCTTCCTTGCATCACCCTTGACTCCTAAGGCCGGGTCCTGCATAGAGATCTCCGCCACTCCGGAGGGATCCTGGGGAGGCCCTGCGCTTGCCGGTCTTGGTGCTGCTCTCCCTCGCGAGCCTAGGGTCCTCACGAGGGCCTTGTATTGAGTGGGTCCGCATCTGGCTGTGCTTGGCTGGCGAGGTGGTCCATGCCCTGGGCCGCAGGCAGGCAGGTCTGGGTACCCCCGTTCCCAGAACGCCGACAACCTGGCATGAGTGAGACGATGTTGCTATACATCTCAGCCGCCAATCAGGTCGTCAGCGCGGCACTCGTGGTAGAACAGGAGGCCGAGGGCTACAAACACTGGATACAGAAAAAAGGTATATTACGTATCGGAAGTACTTACTCCGTGTATAGCATACACGATGTTCATGGCCTCACGTATGCTCCAACACTATTTCCAAGAGTGTTCGGTCATGGTGGCCTCCTAAGCACCCCTGAACGATATAATCAATAACAGGGACGCCAATGGCCGCATAGCCAAGTGAGCCATCGAACTCCTTCCGTTCGAAATCAATTACAAACCACACCGAGCGATTAAATCTCAAGTGTTGGCCGATTTTATCGCCGAATGGACGGACGTCGAGCTCCCTAGAGAATATAGGACATACTCACACTTGACAATGTACTTTGATGGATCCAAGACAGTCGCCGGACTGGGGGCTGGAGTTATCCTCACATCCCACCGGCGAAAACATCCGATATGTCCTCCAGATCATGTACGCCGACTCAAATAATGTAGCCGAGTACGAGGCTCTGTTGCATGGACTTCGGATGGCAACCTCGATGGGTGTATAGTGGCTCGAAGTACGAGGAGACTTTAATCTTGCCATCTCTCAAATCAACGGTGACTTTGATGCCAAAAACCCAAAAATGGCAGCCTACAGAAATGTCATTCTCAAGATATTCGCTCAATTCGAAGGACAAGAGTTCCACCATGTCTCCAGAGACAGCAATCAAGCTGCGGACATCCTCGCCGACATGGGCACCAAATGTGACCTCGTCCCTAAAAACACTTTCCTCAAAAGGCTCTTCAAGCCCTCCGTGGTGTGGAAGGACGACGGCAGGAACGCTGTAACTAACGGAGAAGAACAGGTCATCCCCCCTACTGTCGAACCAGACGAGCAAATCATCGACGGTTCCATGATCGAAGAAACACCCTCGGCCCATGAATAATGGATGTAATCGCACCATGGACAGAACCCTTTCTCGCCTAACTTCTGTGCAGTGAACTCGCTGACGATCAGACGGAGGCAAGGCGCATAATACGGCGTTCAAAATCCTACAAGGTCCATGAAGGAGAATTATACAAAAAGAGCACTACGGGGGTCCTCCAACGGTGCATATCCGAAGAAGAAGGAAGGCAGCTCCTGGCAGAGATACACGCAGGCATGGGTGGCCACCACGCGGTAGCACCGGCCCTGGTAAGCAAGGCTTTTCGAGCCGGGTTCTTCTGGCCAACCGCCCGAATGGACGCCCACACACTTGTTCAACATTGTGTCGGCTGTCAACTCTTTGCAAAACAAAGCCACATGCCTCCCACGGCTCTTCGGACGATACCCATTACATGGCCCTTCGCGTTTTGGGGTTTAGATATGGTCGGACCAATTAAAGGGGGGACCAAGAAAAAAAAATACATACTGGTTATGGTCGACAAGTTCACTAAATGAATCGAAGCAAAACCAGTAAGTTCAGCAAAGTCGGGACCGCTCATTGAGTTCATCTCCGGCGCGGTACATCATTACGATGTCCCACACAGTATAGTAACCAACAATGGATCCAACTTTACCGCCCAGGAGGTAAAGGACTGTTGCGCGAACCTAGGCATCAAACTCGATTATGCCTCAGTATATCATCCGCAGACCAATGGACAAGTTGAACGGCCAACGGTCTCATTATGAGTGCTATTAAACCTCGTCTGGTCGGATCACTTCATGAATCCGACTGTCATTGGGTGGAGGAACTCGATTCCGAATTGTGGGGTTTGCGCACAACCCCGAACCGATCAATGGGATACACACCATTCTTTATGGTGTACGGGGCCGAAGCGGTCCATCCTTGTGATATCATCCACGACGCACCAAGAGTGCGCATGTACGAGGAAAAAGAAGCCGAGTTAGATCGGCAGGATGACCTAGATGCCTTGGAAGGAGAGCACAACATAGCCCGAACCCGATCTACTTTTTATCAACAACAAGCCCGGCGGTACCAAAGCAGGGAGGTTCGAGCTAAAGTTTACAACGTGGGCGAGTTGGTCTTACGCCTCCCAGAGAAACAGAAGCATAAACTCAACCCCAAGTGGGAGGGCCCTTTTATAATCGATGAAGTACTGACAGGAGGAGCTTATCGCCTTCGCAACCCATAGGACAATCGCCTCGAACCAAACCCATGGAACGCAGCTCGCCTCCGGCGCTTCTACGGCTAGACCGGTGTCATCATGTTCCCTTCGAATATCTGTATTTTTCCTACCCTTCTTTCTTTTTTTCTCTTTTGTCTACATTTGTAGGATTCGATAGACCTTTTCTAATCTTATATTCGTCTCAACCAAATTATGGACTATTCGGCAAACATTTTACCCGGTAACACCTGGGGGCTCCTTTACGAAGCCATCTCATTTTCTCTTGCCATTTGTATTATATGCACTCTCCCCACATTACCTTTTCGCCACTGATGCATCAATTAGGCTTAAGATTTTGCCAAGCTGGGTTGCCTTGCTCCTGTGCTTACCCCCTACATTCCCGATTGTTCGGCTAGGGGGTAAAGGGAGCACCTCTGCGATTGCTACGACCGGATTATCCGGACACATACCTCAGACGGGAGAAGCCGAAGGCTAGCACTCTGATCATAACAATTGGTCGTCCAAGAAGGAAAAAGGTAGAGTTGGCACTTCCCGCCGTACACAGGGACTTTTTCCCCAAATAACAAAATTTTCCGCATAAGACGGATACATGGTTATGACATCTACGGTTCACGTAGTAACCCAAAGAAAGGAACCCATAGAGGAACTATTTTCTTTGGAAGATGTTTCTTACGTAAAGTAGTAATATAACATACGTCCCCGTGCACGTTTCGTCTGTTCATACCACAAGGTCGGATTGCGTAGTTCTTCGAGACAATTCCCTGTTATTGCAGGATGCACAGTCCGGAACACTCCTTAGCTATTGGCGATGAAGGCAGAAGCCGATGACCGGTTAAGGCAATGTTTATAGCACAGATCGAAACCGTTTTGATAAAAAGTACATAGTTACATAGATTCAAAACCTAAGGCTATCATTCAAGATTGTCTATTATAGTTTCCAAGACACAATCTTCTTGCGACATACGTGCCGCGGGCATCACTTGGTCGTAAACCAGGCTCACAGGAACCTCTTTACCATCCAGCCCTATAGGCCCAACCCGAGCCATATGCTCCGGGTTGAGTTTGGTAAAGCGGATTTTGACCATGGCCCACCCCTCCCGGGCTCCCTCTCGGCAAGCCAAAGTCTTCCATAGCTCAAAACGACTCCGAGCCCCTTTAAATTTTCGGCCAGCTCCGCGATCCCTTACGGAGGCATCTGAGCCGGCCAAAGGTACCTAATCATGCTCTTCATAGCCTTCCGAGATCGCTCGTGCACAACAGAAAGTTCCTTTAACAGATCTCCTCCGAACGAGCTGACTTCTTCCTCGGGACACCCGGTTAGGAGACCTAGGCAGGAAATAAACGATGCTCCTTACATTCGATAAAATACAAAATATTTTGTCGATTTAAAGGTAAGATTTTTACTTACAAAACATTACACCCTTCAATCTCTGGTTCTCTTCATGGGATTGTGTCAATTGCGCTTTCAAGCTCTTAATTTCTTTGGCTTAACACTGATTGTCCGTTTTGAGCTAGTTCTTCTCCTCTAGACTTCGAGTTAGTATGCGGTGACCGGCCTCTAGCTAGGACTCAGCATACCGTTGGGATTCTCGAGAGGCATCCAAATCCTTCTGCAATTGCCCTATGGACTCGGCTTCTATGAAACATTCCTTCATCAGAAAGATATCTCCTTTAAACAACTTCCGCACAACGCCTCTCTGGTGAAGTTCTTCACCTGTTCAAGCTCGGTCTTAATATCCTGCAGCTCTGCTCGACTTGACTTGAGGTCTGCGGACAACTTCTCGTTTTTTGCTTTGAAGCCTACACACGTACGAGCATAGTTGTCATACCCTTGAATTCAGCCGTTCTGCCCAAATTAAGGCTCGGGGGCTATTGGGTTAAGAATTATGATTGACCGACCGAACCGACCATTTACTTGCAGGATGGTGGATATTATTTTAGCAGCCCCATCAAGTCCCGCTCGAGCGGCCCCAAGGTACGAGTCCACGGAATTGAGGGCATTAAACTCCTGATCGGAAAATATGGGGTGACGTAGTGCCTCCCTCCAACGTCGGTGATTCATCGCACTCTCAGCCTCAGAGTTGGTGACCGAGACTTCCCCTGAGTCCTCGGGAGGTTTGCCCATAACGGGAACTCCCGCATTTACTTCGGCGCGCTCCGGAGACTCCGGTCGAGGATTGCTCGACGCCTTCTCGGTATCTTCGTATAAAGGTGGTTCTACTCACCTCCTAAGCATGCCAGTTAGTAACCGTGAGTACTCGGAACAAATAAAAATAAAGACTAAGCGACAAGATTGAAGTACCTCTTAGGGGGAGTGTTCGGTAAAGCTCCCTTTGTGGTCTCTGGCTCAGGAGTCCGGCCACTGCTAGGCACGAACCTTGCTGGAGTGGTTTCCAAGGATGACCTGCGCATAGACCGGCGGCCCTTGGGGACAGGGTTCGACAAGATCGGAATGACGGGAGATGAACGTATTTTCCGAGAAGAAGCTTTCTTCTTACTGTTTGTGGAAGAAGGGAGCAATCCGGGGTGATCGGCTTGAAGGGCCACCTTGGATCCGTCGACGCTCCTCTGGTAAAAAGTCCCGTCCTCGAACTCGATCGAAATTTCCGGATCATCGTGGAATCCGGGATCGTCGCTGCATGAATAATCCTCCGGTTGGGGAGCGGGACATCTAACTGTCTCAACCCAATGCCTCCATTGCTGTTCGGAGAAGAACTTACAATCGCTCAATAAGATCAAAAATTGGTGGTCTAAGGAGGGGAAGTATGAATGGACTTACCCATTCGATGGGGTTATGAGTCGAGTAGCCTTTCGTAATCTTCAGGCGAGCGAAATCTTCCTTTTCTCATTTGAAGAGGTTGGCAAATATGACCGCCAGTGCCGCTTGGTTGGCAGTCCCTTGTATTTGGGAACGGGTCGCGTCAGTCGACCCGTTGTAGCACCACAAGGGATGGATCCTCTGTTGCGGGGGTTGAACGCAATGGGTGATAGCGGCGGCCATCACATCGATAATGGTCAGTTTGCCGTGACCTAGCAACTTCACCTGGGCGGCTAGGCACTTCACCTCGGCGCTTTCCTCTGGGGAAGTACTCTTCAGACGCCAGTTGAATCGTTTCTTTAAAGGAGCCTCGGAGTATTCGGGCAGGCCCCTTCGAGCTGGGTCGAATAAAGGGATGTCTTTGATATAAAACCACTCTGAAGCACACTCTTCGGATTCCTTCTTCGGGGTCCCAATGAGATACGCCGTCTCGGCTATACGGCACACTTCGGCTCCGCCCCCTTCTCGGATGGATCCTCCCCGAGTTCGGGGAACGAGTTTGAAGTACTTTCTCCGTGGATCGAAGTGGGGCTCGCAGCCGAGGAACATCTCACAAAGGGTGACGAAGCCCGAGATGTGTAGGATGGACCCACGGGTGAGGTTGTGGAGTTGGATCCTGTAAAACTCCAATAGACCCCTTAAGAAGAGATGAATAGGGAAGACCAGGCCTCGTAAGAGGAAAGAGGTGAAGCATACCCTCTCGTCTTGACGGGGAGCAGGGAAATTCTCCACGAAAGCCACACCATTTGCGGAAGTCAAACCCGCGTGGGTGGGTGCCAGATCCGAAGCAGGAAGGTATCCCTGCGTCTCAAGACTGCGTAGTCGGAGAAGGGAGACAAAACAGCTTGCCCAGTCACCGGGGAGGGAGCCGTGAGGGCGCGAGGAAGAGCCTGGGACACCCGCCATGGCCTCCAAGTTCGTTGATGCTAGAGTCTTTGAGAGAGGGGGGGTGAAGCGTTGCCTATACCAAGTTCAACTGGCTATAAATAGGCGTGTGTCCCTCGGCTTGTAAAAGGATTTTCGGGATGCCTGCCTTCTATTGGAGCACAAGAATCGAGGGGTTTCATCGAACCACGGGCAAGAAAAATCAATGTTGTGGGCCCATGCTGATTCCAGCAGTTAAAAATTCTTAATGTGATCAGGTTATCGTCCAGCGAATCGGAGAAGAAGGGAACTCTCCTCGCAAGCTGAAGACCCTTGGTGAACGAAGCTGCCGAACACGGAGTGCCTGGCCATTGGAGGCAAGTTCGGGGGCTACTGAGGGAGTCCGGGATTAAGGTGTCCTCGGGCTGTTGGCTTATCTCCTATGGGCCGGCCCGGTGGGTCGCCTTGCGGCATCTTCGGGAAGGCCGGACTACAGAATGACCCCGTGCTTAGGGGGGAAGGTTCCGAAGACTTGGTGTGCCCTCCAAGAAAGAATGGGCGTATCTGTGCCCGGATGGAAACCGACCATGTGTAACCCTAGGTACCCCTGGTGTCTATATAAACTAGGGGTTTAGTTCGTAGAGGACAAGTCAACGAATCTAGGGTTTATCTCTTTTGATCTCAAGGTAGATCAACTCTATAACCATCATACTCATCAATACAATCATTAAGGACGTAGGGTTTTACCTCCTCACGAGGGCCCGAACCTGGGTAAACACTATCTCCTTTGTCCCGTATTACCATCGATCCTAGGTTCATAGTTCAGGACTCCCTACCCGAGATCCGCCGGTTTTGACACCTGCACCTGTTGTTGTAGTAATCTGTGAGCCACGGGGACTCAGCAATCTCATTACCAAGGGTATCAAGACTAGTAAAGCTTAATGGGTTAGGTATGGTTAAGTGATGAAGTTGCAGCAGGCACTAAGCATTTATTTGAGTGGCTAACTTACGAGTACAAGAATAAGAAGAGTGATCTAAGCATTACAGACGTGAACTATTAATGATCAAGAAGTGATCCTGAACACCTACTTAGGAGTCCAACATAACCCCAGCGTGTCCTCTTCTCGGATCAAACCTCACAAGAAGATACAGTCATGGTTACGCACACGGTTGGTGTATTTTAATTGGGTTTATTTCAAGTTTTCTATTACCAGATATTATAAAGTTTCCAAGTTGCCACATAACCACGGGCACGACTCTCAGAAAGATTTAACCCTGCAGGGGTGCTCCAACTCATCCATCAAAAACTAACCACAAGTTGCGTTGAAAATCCTCAACCGCGGGATAACCCGTAGTGTTTGCGGAATCGCGATGGAAAACCTCAACCTTGATATAGCCCGAAGTATCCTCGGAATCCCATGCACAAGACATTCGAGAAGGGGAAAACAAATCCAGCAAGATCGCCCGGCGTGTCGACGGACCCGATAGGAGCCGCGTATCTCGTTCTCATGACACGACCATACGAGCACATCGTACAATGGCCAGATTAGACACCCAAGTTGCCCCGGGGTGGCCCTGCACACGACTCTGTTTAGGACCAGCACCATCAGCACTGACCCTCCCTGTATTATGTTGAATTAAATCCACGAGGGGGCGACCCTCTATGCATTAATAAGGTGAGCAGTATTATTATGTTGGGCAAATAAAGTACCAATGTTGGGCCTTGCCTAAAGAGTTTTATTCCAAAACAAATTATCAAGGGGGTCCCATAAAAACCCCAAGCATGTTAGGCACACTCAATATGGAACATAATATCGGAACTTGGAACTAAGTCAGCAAGAGTGGAACAAATAACCAGGCAAAATGCCGAGCCTTCCATCCTTTACCAATATATAGATGCATTAAAATAAATATCAATGATAATATGTGATATCCCAATATATCCATGCTATCACATGGATCCATCTGCACTTTCAACTAGTGACGCTATAAGAGGGGCTAAGTAAGCGGTAATTTAGCCAAACAATGGTTTGCTAGGAAGGTGGAGGTTAGAGGTTGATCATGGCATGTTGGGAGGCTTGACAAACAAGTAGTAGGTAGCGAGGCATAGAGATAGAATCGAGACAACTGGCATAGCAATGATAGTAGTGGTATCCAGGGTAATGATCATCTTGCCTGAGATGCCACTTCGAAGAAGATCGAGTCCTTGAAGAAGACGAACCAACGTAGTCGAACGAATCCTCACTCTCCGAAGCGGTTTCGGAACTCTGTCGAGAAGAAGCAAATCCGAAAACAAACAATCAACACACGATAACCACCACACCATCTTCATGACATGATGCAGAAACAAGAATGATGCATGTTCATTCAAATATGCAGGACATTGCAAAACACAACAATCAACTTCTACACATTAAGTGAAGCTCAATATGCAATGAGTTGAATATCGACGAACCTCCACGTTCAATTCTTATGTTCGATCTTGTGTAGCTACTCATCAATATTAAATGTTGTTAATCATGGCAATAGGTGAAGCATAAGTAAAGTAGACATTTAGGCAAGTTTAAATGAGGCCGGAAACATCATATAGTATTTCCGAAACAGCCTCATATGCAAGTTATGAATTTGATCCAGATCTGAACTAACTGTATTTTATATTTATTAAACAGGAAAACAAAATGCACCATGTGATTCTACTCATCATTCTAGGTGATTTACATATATAGATCATTCGAAACGGAGCTACAGCCTAAAAGATATGACAAACACGAGATGAATATGACATGAGTGCAAAATGCATGTAAACAACACCCAAAAATATTTCAAAACATGGATTCAACATGATATTGTGAAACTACATGAAATTTTAGGCAAGTTGAATGTCTAGCATGTACAAAACGGAGCAACGGTTCAACAAACACACCCAACACAAGTTTTAGTTTCAATCTGTCCAAAACAGCAACATGGCATATTGCAACCCACAAAACAATAAGCTACAATAATCCAAAATGCACAAAAAATACATGGGGATGTAGACTACATGATGCACAACAATTCATCTCATTGCAGCAAATTGAATAGAAGCATGGATCAATAACAAATGAGCTCACAAGATGGCTATTGGAACAAAAGTTATGACTTTGTGAAAATAACAGTTTTAGCAGAGCAAAGTTAACCTGAAGGCATATTGACAACACTAAAACTATATGCTACATGTCATATAATGACATGAAATTTAACAGCAAGGTAGAGCACAAGATGCACTACAAATCATTCCATTATGGCAAGATCTAATTATGCACAGAATCATGGCAAACATCAACACAACATGGCATTCTGAAATAAACTGATTCTCAGACTTTGTAAAAATAACAAGGAACAACAACATCAATTTTTAACAGGATGGCATGTTGGACAACAGAAATATATTTGATGCAATTCCTATACATGGAAACTAATGGCACAACATGGTAGAGCATACCATGGTTAACAAAACATTCCATTGTGGCAACACCAAAGGAGCTATAGAGCAATAGCAATTCACATGGCAAGACAACAACAAAATAACACAGTTTTTAGACTTAGAAATATTTTAGCATCTCAAAACAACAACATTTTTATAGCATGTTGACAACAAGAAAATAACACCTAAACATGGATTTCTATAGTAACCAAAAATACCAGGGCCTAGCACACATGTCCAAGGGCATATTTCATGTTTACAACTATTACAAAAGGTGCATGGATTAATTCATAAAAAATAGACAAAATGGCATCACGACAAAATTAACTTGCACACAAACGTGCTCAAATGACAAAACTAATTGCACAGATGGATTCTAGGGATTTTTCTACCCCAAAATCATATATAACATGTGTAGGGTACTGAAGAAAAATATGCCACAAACAATTATGCAAGTTTAGATATTTTTAGGTAGAGCATCAGATAACTAAGTGTCGCACGGGCATTAGATAGGGAAGGATAGGCCGTGGCTCACCTTGGGACAATCTGGCCAGGCAGGGATGGGCTGGCGCGGCTGGGACTTGGTGATGCGGCCCATGATCGAGGAAGGCCGCAGCTGGGCTTGCTGGGTCGGTGCTCCCTATGGCCAACGCGGGGCGAGACGCGAGGCCAGCGCGTTGGCCTCCTCACTCGACCCAAGAAGGGCCATGGAACAGCGGACCGGCGGCCCCTCAAGAGGGTCCCGGTGAGGGTTAATGCAGCGCGGTGCGGCTAGAAACGGGCGGTCCGGCGACCACGTGCTGGATCGGGACGACCGCCGACGGTGAGGAGCTCCTGCTCCTGTCCATGGAGGAGAGAGAGGGACTAGGGATTAGGAAGGGAGATAAAGGAAAAGGGAGGAGGCGCAAGTCGACAGGATTCTGGCCTGGGGCAGCGGCGGCGACTCGGGTCCACTCCGACGAGGGGCCGACGGAGCAGAACTGATGGGGCTGCGAGGTGGAACGGCTCGGTCACTGGCGGGCGGGGGAGCTCCATGGGAGGAGCTCGGGGGAGCCGCGGGCGGCTGGGAGCAGGCTCACAGGGGCTGGTGCGACGGCGGAGTTCGGGCCCGGGCGGGCCATCTGCGAGCATGGCGGGCCTATGGGGTGGGGAGCTTCGAGGGAGCGCTGGCGGACGTCGGATCTGGATCTGACGATCCAGATCACGACGGTGGCTGCTGGCAGCTGCGGCGGCGCTGATGGCGGCTGCCCGATGGGGTGGTGCCAAGTGGTGGCGGGGCGGAGGTAGGGGAAGGGATAGGAGGCTTGGGTTTTGCAAAAGGGCAGGGAGGGGGTTAGGAGAGGGTATTTTAGTCCATTTTCGGACCGTTCGATCTGGATCGGACGGTCCGGAAGTGGAGGGGTGCTAGGCTGGGATAGTGGGCTGTGTAGAGGGGGTTGGGCATAGAAGAGAGGGACGATGTGAGGCCTGTGACATGCTTTTAAATCTCAAACTGCTATGGTTGTCCGTTAATTCGACTGATGACGGCGCTGCTATGGTTGTCCGTTGGGGTACCAAACGAACTCCAAATGCGACGTAATTTGGCAGGCGGTCTACATACAATAAAATAAGACCGCACACCAAGTTCCGACCCATTGCGAGAATGTTTTATACACACTTTAAAAACAATGTTTTATCGATGCCGTGGGCACATGCGAGTGTGGTTGGTCTCGAAACGGTCAACGACAAGAACGGAGAGACCCGGCGACTACGAACGGATGCAAGTTTTGAAAAATGACGACAACAGAGTCCCGATGCTATGAAGATGATGCGAATGATGCGATGATGAATGCGACAACCAAACGAACCGCACGATGACAATGGAATAAGAAAGGAATCTTCCGGATCGTCGGTCTCGGGCTATTACACATAACGCTTAAGAACATCATTAAATCCTTCACTGACTGCGTTGACTGCCAGAAAGGAAAAAACCTATGTTTGAAGTAACACGGCACAAGCATTGCCCTGTACTCATATAGCTTATCAAAGTGCGTGCCAGCAACAACTGGCCACTTCAGTACAAAATCAGCCCACTTTTCCTAAATCTCTTCAGGAGTAAAGCTGAAGTCAATGCAATCATTGAAATGAGCTGACATTATATGCCAGCGACGTCGACGGTGCAGAGTAGCAGGGAAGATGTTTTGAATTGATTGCGCCATCGCACCATCTTGGTCTATGATTATGTTGTCGGGTGCTTGACCATGGATTGCTTCAAGGAATGAAGAAAAGAGCCAATCAAAACTAGTTTCCAAACAAAGCCACACCCCAACATGAATGACTGTCCATGACGATTGATTCCAATAAATGGAGCAAATGGCATGTTATACATGTTAGTCATGTATGTTGTGTCAAAGCATATACAATCATGATAAGCTTCATTGTAGGCCTTCTGTGCGGGGCCATTAACCCAGAAAAGGTTCTCCACCCTATCCTCTACATCATATTTTACCTTATAAAAGAAGTCGGGATCTGTCTTCTGCATCTCCTTGAAGTAGGCAACTGTCTCAATCAAATCACCCTCCTTTTTTGCATCTCTGTTCAAGCTCGACTTGAGGTTTGTAATGTTCTTAGTAGTGTAAGGAACAATCTTCTCTATGCCGTAGTACTCTGGCATGATATGCATCATTCATCCTGAGAGACAAAAATTTAAAATGTTACTAGGCAGTGAAAATTGAATATAGCAACTCAACAGACAACTCCAGGCAAGTACACAATACATGCAAGCAACTACCACCCTTTTTTAAGGCAACTGTTCTGCTATATTTGATTAGAACACACAGTGTAGCACTTGTTAGTGATTGACAGTATGTAAACCAAGTTCAAGCAACTGCACAGAGGACATGGAAGCAACTCAAAATATTGCGTAAATTCAACAGGTCACTAAGGTTACAGGAGCTTACAAAGCAAACAATTACACACAGTAGATTCAAGAAACACAATGCCTAGGCATTTTTGTTGCTTGAGGGGATGCCTAGTGCAAACAAAAAGAAACTTTTTCCTGTTTATATAATCACATACCTGCAGTCAAGTTGCAATTATGAAGGTTTGTCAGGAACAACCTCTCTTGTTGGGGGATGCCTTGGTGTGACCTCAAGTATTTAGACAAAGACGGCTTGTAAACCAGTGGATGGTTATGCTTAGCAATGAAATACGTCACCTCCCATTGCCCATCAATCAATTTAACTATCATCTTGGCTTTGCACCCTGTATGGATTATTTTCTCTCTTTTCCGTTTGTTCCTCTTCTTCTTTTCTTCAGTAGCATCGTCAGCAAAAATAATGAAATCATCATCATCTACACCTTCAGAAGTATCTCCAACTGAACGAACTATAGGTGCAGTCTTAGCAACTTGATCATAGTTTTTTGGGTTCCTAAACTTGTTGTACACAAATTGGTACTTCTCCATCTATCCAGTAATATCAAACCTTCTTGACGTGTGCATCTTGATTGAAAAGCCCTTCTACAAAGAATAAGCATTGTAGTGCTCTCTTGCGCCTTGCAAAGTGTCAAATCTCATATCCAATGAAGGCTCTTTTGGCTGAGACCATGCTTCATCATCATTAACAGCACCATCCGCAGCAACCTCATTGCCAATTACCTCCTGTTCCACCAATAGTATTTGTACCATCAAGCATATGCTCTTCTGTCTGGACTGCTTCAACTTCAGGGGCAGCAAGATTCCGTGTGGCAGTAGGGTTGGTAGATTCAGCGACAAACATAACGTTTCTTGCCTCAAACCCACGTGGAGTAGGTTGCGTGTAGAACATGGGGTCAGCATTTTTGACTTGAACACTAGGTTGCAACTCATCAATAAGGTCATCCGATAATTCATTAAGATCAATCATCTCCCCCTGCATATGTTGGTTAAAAGACATATAAATACATGAATATATAACAACTACTAAATGATTATGTAGCAACAATACAGTAATATTACGCAACAAAACAAACCACATTTTACTGTGCTTACATTATTATTGTTTTCACAAAGGCATAATATATTTTTATACATGCTGTTTTACAGGGGGGAACCTGGCAGAAGAGCAACAAAATGTGTGATGCAACATCTATTGCATTAAAAATTCAGGCAGTAACAAGGCAGGATGACTAGAGATGTTTGGTTTTATTTCACATGGATTTGGAATGTTCAAAGACATGTTTTATGCCTTTTGTGTAATAGGTTTTAGTGTTAAATCAGACATGTTTTGCGCCTTTTGAATGCTTTGTTCAAGTTTAACTGAAAGATTGCTCCATGGACAACTCCGTCATGTTTAGTGTCCATCATATGTTTTTTCCGTGCATTTTTGATATGTTTTTTCAGGGTCAGAAGGATGGACTGATCTATGAAGAAGTTGTCAGAAATCTCAACCATTTTTTGCTTGTATATACTTGTCTTCACCAGAACTATCCTGAATCATTTTTCCCATGTTTTTAGCACTCTTTTGTTTCATTTTACAGGGTTTATTGCTAGTGGTGGTATAGCAAGGAAGTATCTAGGATTAACTTGGCAGAAATAAACCACAAGCTTAAGGTAGTGTTTTAACAGTCCTTTTCACACTAGTCTTTTTTCTTTACTCGTTGTACTATAGTTGCAATAAATTTTTAATGCATGTGCAATTGTAGTTTGTTTTGTCAGCATTTTTATTGCCACAAACGTACTTGCCTAATAAGATATTCATAGAGAACTATCTTCAGGATTACCGTAAATCAAGGAACTCCCACTAAGAGTTCCATGACTTTGTATGAAATCATTCATCCCTAGAAATTTGCTTGCTATCAAACAACTCATGAATTTTTTATCTTAAAAAGTGGCTTGTTGTCACATAGTCAGTTTACTTGCAAAGTACTTTAACAACAATTGCTGCAAACTTTTACAGTTTACAACACAACATAAATTAACAACCAATAGTTGCTTACCATGAGAACAACTTTTGCTTCAAATCTTGTATAAACTAAGTTTGGAATTTATTTAGTTGTTTTAGGAGTGAGAGATCAGGTTTACTTCTGCATATGTTGTGCTGAAGTTGTTCTTTCTTAGTACTTGCAGCACATACTCACCAATAGCTTTTCACAAAAAACAGTTTACTGACCAGTAATCTATGAAGACATATAGAGTGTTGTAACATTCCATGAAAATGAAGTTTTAGGTTCCGACCATAGTCCAACTGATTTTTTCCCGCCCGGGAAGGTTGTGCTTGCGAGATTTTTGGTACTGAAATCTTGCATTGTTGTAGAATACCACCGTCTCTTCCCGGGTATCCTAAATGATTTTTAGAGGTGATCTGTGAAACTTCTGTATCGAGTATTCATGAAATTTTGTGACTTTGGACCATTTTTTTGCGACTTTAAAACAATTTAGCGAGCACAGCTTCTATGCGCACTAATTTGCCTATCCATTGCACTACAGTTGCCTACAAGTCTGACAGGAATTGCTACAGAACTTCCATAGTTGAAAGCATCCACCTCTAGCAAAATAGTTGATCACCAGCATAGAAGTTTCACAGCTTCTATGCACACTAATTTGCTTAACCATTGCACTACAGTTGCCTACAAGTCTGACAGGAATTGCTATAAAACTTCCACAGTTGACAACATCCACCTGTAGAAAAAATAGTAGATCACCAGACGCACTACTTTTGCCTAACCATTGCACTAAAGTTGCCTACAAGTTTGACAGGAATTGCTACAAAACTTCCACGGTTGACAACATCCACCTATAGCAAAATAGTTGATCACCAGCGCAGAAGTTTCACAACTTCTATGCGCACTAATTTGCTTACCATTGCAGTACAGTTGCCTACAAGTCTGACATGAATTGCTATAAAACTTCCATAGTTGACAGCATCCACGTGTAGAAAAAATAGTTGATCACCAGACGCACTACCTTTGCCTAAGTTTTGTACTACAGTTGGCTGACATTTTTAAAAAGTTGTTCTACTACTTTTGTTTGTAGGTGTTCTACTACTTTTGCCTAACTACAAGCATAAAATTATGCACCCACACCTTCAACACAAGCATGAAATGTTGTTCTAATACTTTTGCCTAACTATTGCACTACAGTTGCCTACAAGAAAGAGACAGCAAGTGATTCTAAAAGCTCAACACAATCGACAGTTTCCACCTGTACCAAAAACAGTTGCTCACCAGCCCCTGCTACTTTTTGCCTAAGTTTTGCACTACAGTTGTTTAATTGTCTTTTTTTACAGATAAAAGGTGTAGATCCATACAGCCATGAAGATTCAGTAGCAGATGTCAGGGGGGATGCACAATGAACAAGAACGAGTATAAGGGGTAAAAAAACCACACCTCCTTCCTCTTGTGGACAATATCAACTCTTCCCCAGGTTTTAGAAGCAATTTTCGGAGCTCTAGTGGTCCATATCCATGGCGATCTGGTCTCTCACAGCTAAAACTTGGGGGAGAAGAAGATGTGAGAGGGAGAAGGGGCAGGTGGAGAGAGGGGGATGGGACGGGCAGGGTCACGGGGTGGGGGGAGGGGAGCACGTGATTTGCAGGGAGGGACCAGCTAAGCCTCCCAGCCATGACGCGAGGAACGCGCTGGGGTTGATCGCGAGCACGGCTCTCCTTCCTTCTTCTGTTCGCGCGGGGCGGGGGGGGGGGGGGGGGGGGGGGGGGGCAGTACTTACCTAATCTGGCTGGTTGCCTGATATCCCTAACCAGCAATCTGTTGCTGCCAGTCGTGTCCTTCTTTTTTGAGCCAGAATTGTTCCTACTCTGGTGGGAGGCCAAGGCCGAGCCTAGCCCATCATAGATGACCCAGTCGGGAACGGAAAACTCCAGCGACGTACCACGCGCGTTGACCCAGAAACACAAAGTAACAAAAGACAACGTATGAATGAAGATGACTAACAAAAGTGGAAAAACAATTATTCCCTTAAACGAGCGAAGTGGGACTAAAATAATAACCAACCCTTTATAAAACGACTACCCTATCTTGTTGACTTGGTCACGACCTTTAGCAGTAAAATAATACTATAAAGACGCCGTGTGTTCAAGTCCACCCAGCAGCTATTTGTTTTTGCCTCCTACCCTGGACTACTACAGGGCCGCCAGACACATGTTGGGCCGGAGCAAGCAACCGACGCGATCGAATTTGGCCTAGTCGGGTGAGACACACCAACCTTAAATTGATTGATGATCAGCGAATTAGTACCACTTCGTATGTATATCTATACCTACTAATAAATGTATAGAGCGTTTCTGCCCCTCCGTCATACATTTTATAAAAAAAACTGAGTTTTTCTATAAGTAATCTAAAGTCCAACATTAAGTGCACTTGGGCTTCGGCCCAACTATTGTAGCCGCTATCTCACGCACCTAGGCGTTGGTTAGTATACCGCATTCAGCTGCAGTGTAGTAGGCACAATTCGTCCTATTTTCAACCCATTTAGGTCTTTGGCTTTTATTATTTACAAAGAATATGTTAAACAAGATCACCCTATAATTTTGCAACCGTAACGATTAAAATATTTTATATATGTAATTTGATCAGAAAAACGTGTAGTTTCCAATCATGCTATTATTTATTCTTGTGAACCACTTTAAAATTATGTTTAGGACAAAACCATAATTAATCTAAATAATTTCTATGATGTATTTCGGAAAATGCTGACACACAATATAACAGTTATATATATTATGAATGCTAGGAGGGTCTATATATATGGATTGGAGGGAGTATAAACTATACTTTTCAATGGGCATATATGAGTAATGAATAAACAAGAAAATAAAGGGCATGAGATTTTTTTTTATTAATCTTCAAGCGTATACAGAAATAGCCTAAAACACATTTAATAGAATCTTTTTATTGAGATTTTTCTCACGACTTGGTGCAAATTCGAAACACTGCTTCCAATTATAAATAATACCTTGGTTTGATTTTTTTTAAATTAGTCTCTTTACGATCAGATTAGTCATACAAAAACCGTAGCAAAAATTTGTATGCATGATTCTTCATGTACTACTGATATGAATTTTTGCTAGACCTGTGTGCGCCTGTCTGTCATGACCGGCACAATTCAAATGTTGTTGGATCGTGTCGACGGGATGTGTACACATCAATTGTATCTTTCGTTGCAACGCACGGACATATGTGCTAGTATATATAAACTAAAGAAAGACTAACATAATTACCTAAGCGTGACGAAACCAATAATACCACCTTGTTTTATTAGTTTGTATAGATATAGATTTTTCATTTTCGTTTTCTTTTACTTTCATGCTTTTTATTTTGCATATTCGTAAACTTTTCCTAAGTTTATGAACTCTTTTTATTAAATTTGTGAAGTTTTTTCAACTTCAATTTTTCTTTCAACTTCGTGAACTTTTTTCAAACTCATGAATGTTTTTCAAATTTGTGACTTTTTTCAAATCCGTTAACCCTTTTCAGATTCACATGTGTTTTCAAATTCACAACCATTTTTTCAAAACCCGTGAACCTTTTCAAATTCAGTCTGTTTCAACTTTGCGAAGTTTTTCCAAATTCGTGAGAGTTTTTCAAACTTGTGTTTTTTTTTTCTCAAACCCATTAATTTTTTTTCAAACTTATGAATATTTCTTCAAATTTGTGAAGTTTTTTCAAAGCATGAAGTTTTTCAAATTCATGAACCCTTTTTCAAAACTTTTGAATTTTTTCCAAATCCCTGAACCATTATTTAAAGCCAATGGTCAACCAGTCAAAAGTAAGTGGTTATTGGTCAACTGATTAGTAGTCAACTTTATTTTATTAGCGAGTATTAGCAGTCAAGTGTCTACTGGAGTACGTAGTGAACAAAGTTGACTTTTTTAGCACAATCCACTAGGTTTTATTCATTGATGATCATCGGAATACAAAGAGTAGCATGCGGGAGACCAAGCCATGCGTGTCTCCCAGGATTTAGAGTAGTAGCAAACCTAGCTAGATTGTGAGCTTCATAATTTGAGCCTATTTTTCCATGGACGAAATTACATAGAGTAAACAAAGATCTAAAAGCTATAATTTTTGTAATTATAACTTCATGTCCCCCCTTGCTTAGCAGTAATATCATTAATCACACATTGGCAAATTCGAAGCAATATGTAATCTTCGAGTGTTAGGATCCAAGGCCAACGCCATGCCCTCACGACAAGACATTGCTTCCAGAGTAGGTTTGCAACACTCGGCAAAACAAGAGCAGAAGCACCCAGTGGTGGCCTTGCACATCTCTACAAACTGTTGCAGGAACACATGTTCTACCGGACATTGTTACTCCTCTGTCCATGATGATCTCTAAAGATCCTGTTGGCAAAAACTTACAAACCCTGGAGTTTTCTAGTGTCTTATTCACTTGCGGTTTTGTCACCTTAAGCTTTTTCATATCATTCAACTCAAAATTATACCGTTTAACAAATGAATGTGTTGCAAATGGAGTTTGAGAGTTATAGGTCGCAGAAACCCAGTCCTCCCATGAACTTGGGTGAAGCCATTACCTACAAGGATACCCAATGTGGTTTTCATTTTTCCTTCTCTGCTACCTGATACGTCTCCAACGTATCTATAATTTTTGATTGTCTCATGCTATTATATTATCGATCTTCTATGCTTTTTAGGCCATTTTATATCATTTTTAGGAACTAACACGTTAACCTAGTGCCAAGTGCTTGTTCCTGTTTTGCCTATTATTTTGTTTCGCAGAAAATCAATACCAAACGAAGACCAAATGTAACAAAACTTTAGGATGCTTTTTTTCTGGACTAGAAGGGACCCTAGAAGCATCGGGAGGAGGCCAGAAGACAAACGAGAGGGCCACAAGCTCACACGGTGTGCCTCCAGGGGGGGCGCGCCACCTGAGCTTGTGGCCCCCTAGAGGGTCTGTTTGACCTAACTCTACTTCTATAAATCATGTCAATCCCAAAAACACCAGAAGGAGCCCTGAAACAATTTGTACGCCGCCGCAAGTCTCTGTTCTTCCGTGATACCATCCGAAGACCTCCGTCGATACTCAGCCGGAGGCGAATCGATCGCGGAAGCCATCTTCATCAACCTTGCTACCTCCATGCTGTCCACAACAGACCTACGGGTCCATAGTGATTAGCTAGATGGTTCCCTCTTTCTCTCTATTTGATCTTCAATATACCGTTCTCTTTGGAGATCCATCTGGTGTAATCCCATTTTTCCGGTGTGTTTGTTGGGATCCAATGAATTGTGGGTTTATGATCAGATTATTCAATGAAAGTAATTGAGTCTTAACTTTATTATGTATGATTATTATAGCTATGTATGATGTCCAATTTATGAGTTTGCTTTGGCCAAGTAGGTGAGTAGATCATCAGAGGGTGTGGTGCATAGTAGTAGGTTCAATCATGCGGTGTCCTCACCCAGTGACAAAAAGGGTAGCAAGGCACGTATTTGTATTGTTGCTACTAAACATAAAATGACGGGGTTTAATCATATTCTTGATTTTGTTTTGTTTACATTATGTCATCTTGCTTAAAGTGTAACTATGTTTGTCAAGAACTTAATAGCATAGATGCATGCTAGATAGCGGTCATTTGGTGGAGTAATAGTAGTAGACGCAGGCAGGAGTTGGTCTACCTTTCACGAAGGTAATTCTTATATATATGATCATGCCATGAATAACATCATAACTATGCGCTTTTCTATCAATTGTCCAACAATAATTTGTTTACCCACTATATGCTATGTTCTTGAGAGCGATGCCTCTAGTGAAAACTATGGCCTCGGGTCTATCCAACATATTTACTAACACCCTAAATAACTTGCTGCAATTTATTTACTTTTATTTTACTTTGCAATTTATCTATCTACTACTATCAGATTTGATCCTTGCAATTAACGAGTACAATGTGATTGACAACCCTCTTACCCGCGTTGGGTGCAAGTATTTGCTCTTGTGTGTGTAGGTACTACCGACGGTTGTTTGTGTGATTATTCTATTGGTTAGATAAACCTTGGCCGTCAACTGAGGGAAATACTTATTGCTACTTTACTACTTCATCCCTTCCTCTTCGAGGAAAATCCCAACGCATCTACAAAGTAGCACTACCCCAACGGAATCCCATGATTAGGGAATTAATGTGTTCACACGGGCCTCGGGGTAACCTAAATAATGCCAACAACACCTGCCTTGAAGAACATCAGGTTCTCATCAGCAAACAAGAGATGATTCACCGACGTTGCCGATGTAGCCACATTGAACCCGCTTAAATGCAATGACTGGATTGGTTTTATGAGGAACAAGAGGCCCTTGTATGCCAACAAAAAGATATGGGGGATATAGGGTCATCATCCTAATTTTTCAGATTTTTTGGAGTTACGTAAGTGTGGTCAAAAACTATATCATTACATATTGTTTTGTTTTAGACATATTCTGTTTTTATTGCGTTATGTGCTTGTTTTAGAGTTTCTATGGATTGTATCGGGGGGGGGGGGTAGAAGTCATAGAGATGATGGAATACAATAGGCATTATTCAAGAACAATTACGAATCTATTTCTAACAATACCCAAGGTTAATGATTTGTTTATTATACTAATGGATCTCATGTGGTTTTGTTGAGTCTTGTGTGATTGAAGTTGTCAAGTTTTGGGTGAGATGAAGATCGATGGAGGAATAAGGAGTGTCAAGACCTTAATCTTGGGGATGCCCAAGGCACCCCTAGGTACTTTTCAAGGAAGATCCAAGCATCTAATCTTGGGGATGTGTCGGTGCACTAAGGATTGGGTCCTTTAGTACCCCGTACTTGTGCACGGGCAGTTGTAGCCACACCTGCGGTAAGGCCTGCCGGGAGACAACCGAATGCGAGTTCATAAAGTCAAGAAGGCATCCAAGACAAGGCAATAATTAGAAGATAGAAGACTGGAGGCTGGACCCCCGGCAAGATCTTGCCGGGATGGCTCGCATCCCCGGCAAGGCTCGTCCCCGGCAAGCCCTCGCTGCCCTGTCACCGCTCCAGTGCGGTCACCAGCTTGTCTTTTAGCTGTTGTCCTCCTGGTAACGTGTCAGGCGTTAGCGGAGGATGGGCTTAAGCGGTGCTATGGGATGGCCCCTTTTTCCAGCCCCAAGACGTTAAGGGACACCTCAACGGAGCATTTAATGTTCTTGTCCTAAACCGTCAGTGTTAGGTATGATAACACTGTAGCTACTTTTACACCTCATGTATGCACTGTGCGCCACTGTTGGTGACCTCTTCGAACGTATAAAAGGATGCCCAAGGTGTAGCTACAGCGGGAGGGATCTCCTGGAACTCATTCTGCATGCGCAGCTACTAAGTACTGTAGCGCTCCCAGAACTTGAGCTAGAACACACTTAAAACAACCAAGCAGGAGTAGGGTTTTACGCATCTTTGCGGCCCGAACCTATGTAAAATCCCTGCGTGCTGATCATCAGATCTGCTCTCTGTGCAAACCTTCTCCCTGCCGAATCGTAAAGGGATCCTCTCGGTCCCATAGGTGTCGTTTCTCCAACATCTTTGGCGCGCCAGGTAGGGGAGAAGGAGGTTGTGCGGACCTGATCTGGTGACTAGCGCGCCAGTTCTTCATCATCTTCATCGCCATGGCCCCCAAGAAGAAGGGTTTCACGGCGGTTGGACCATCTACGTCCGCTGCGCCTGTGCTTACACGCACGGGCGACGGTGTCGATGCGGGTGGAGGAAGTAGAGATCCAGAGCTTCCACGACGCTCTGGTGACCCTAGCCAGGCGAGCGGCGTTGTACGCGCCGCTAGGTCCAAGGACGGAGCCGTGCTGCCAGTAGGTGGTGTAGCAAACTCCAGAGATGGAAGGCCGCCTTCCAAGACACCCACGCCGGCGCACGCACCGCGACCTTCTCAGGGCACACGCGATGAACATCGCCGTGACGTTGGTGGCTCCGGGCGTCCCCACGGAAAGTCTCCTGAGCATCATCCTCAGGATGTGCGAGACCAACATGCACGTCCTCCTGCTGGTGGAAGTGGCGTGCGGTCGCAAGATCGTGATGTTGATCCTTCTAACACGGTTAGGAGTCAGAGCACCTCACGTTCTTCGCACCTGTCGCCACCACCTACACGAGCAGAAGCGCTAGCACGCGCGCAGCTGCTTCTAAACTTTCCTCCTGCTGCGGACAAGCTCGAGGAATGGAGAGCCACCATTCAGAGCCTCGTTGGCCTTCCCAACGAAGATAAGCCGGAGCAGGCGGAGCCCTCGCGGCGGCGGTCCATTGAGCCGGCGCGCGTCGGCGGTGAGAAGACTGTGGGCGGTACAGCTACGGTGTATTCTCCCCCACAGCGGCAGCAGCGGACGATGGCTCGACGGGTCGACACTCGTGAGGACGATTCCACGGCGTCGTCCGACCCGCGAACTCGCCGCGATCAACGTCAAGTTCTTCAGGAGCGAGGCAAGGAAGACGCTCGAACCACCATCGAGCGACGGCGGGAAGCACGCTACCAGTCCGACAAGCGCGCGGGGCCCACTGTATACAAGTCAGCGCCGGGGTATCCTGTCGATCTACCTTACGAGATGGGTTGTCCAGCGTTTACTCGTGAGCTGAGGCAAGTCCAGTGGCCCAACTCCCGCACGTTCAAGCCGGAGGTTCCAGAGAAATATGACGGCAAGACTCACCCATCAGAATTCCTGAGCATCTACACCATTGCGGTGCAGGCTGCCGGGGGTCGTGACGACAAGATACTTGCCAACTACTTCCCGTTGGTGCTCAAGCCCAACGTTAGGTCGTGGTTGATGCATTTGCCGGAAGGATCCATTTCTTCCTGGGCAGATCTGTGCCACGAGTTTGTTGGCGCCTTCACCGGAGGCCATCAAGCTCCGGGCCAGGAGAGTGATCTACATCTCATCCCCCAGAAGGAAGGTGAGACCCTGTGCAAGTACATCCAAAGGTTCAGCCGCATACATCACAACATTCCAGACGTTCATCCTGCCGCTGTCATTAGCGCGTTCCATCAGAACGTGCGCAACCGCAGGATGCGGGAAGAGTTGGCGATGAATAAGATCAGGGATGTTGCCGAGCTCTATGCTCTGGCAGATAAGTGTGCGCGCGCTGAAGAAGGGAGGAGGCTTCCCGGCGAGGACACTCGCGCAGGGGCCGATTCTGACGATGAGGACACTGCCGCCCCGACAAAGAAGGGTCGGCGACACAACAGGAAGCGCAAGGGCAAGGCCGTGCTTGCTATCGAGGGGTCCGGCAACCCTGGCACCGCCAAGAAGGTCAAGGTTGACGACCCCGGCAAGGATGTTGCCGGGTGCGCCTCCTGCCAGGCCTTGGCGGCTGCCGACAAGCCAGATGGCTCCAGCAAGCAGTATTGCAAGATCCACCGCACCAAGGGCCATGATCTCCAGGACTACCAGCAAGTTGAGCAACTTGTCGAGAAGCAGAAGGCCGAATACGAGAGGCGAGATAAGGAGAAGGCTCCAGATGGTGCTGAAGGGTCCGGCAAGAAGCGCGGTGGCCGAGGAGGTCGCCGCGGCAAGGCCAAACAACAGAAGGATCGGCCCGCTCGAGGCCGCGACAAGCAAGAGGGGGCTGACGATGACATGGAAGAGGACGACGAGTCTAGTGAACGAGAGTTTCAGAAAGCCACGGACATGATGTGTGTCGACGGAGATGCTTCCTTGCATTCTTCCCACCGCCAACTTAAGCAGGGGGCGCGTGAAGTGAATGCGACGGAACCGTCTGTCGGCGCCCGAAAACCGTTGAAGTGGTCCAGCACGCCTATCATTTTTGACATTGAGGATCACCCTGATCGCACAACTGCGGTCGGGTGTTTGCCATTGTTGGTTTCACCAACGATTCGCAACCTCAAGGTGACAAAAATGTTAGTTGACGGCGGGGCCGGTTTGAACCTGATCTCACCTGAGGTGATCAAGAGGTTGCAAATTCCTGATGGAGATCTCGAAGAAACGGGTTCGTTCCAAGGGGTCAATCCAGGAAAGAGCCAACCCAAGGGAAAGATCACGTTGTCGGTAACATTTGGCAGCGACCTAAACTTCAGGACAGAGAAGATTGTGTTTGACGTCGCCAAGATTCCATTGCCATATAATGGGATCCTTGGCCGCCTAGCGCTGGCCAAGTTCATGGCGGCATCACATTACGCCTACAATATGCTGAAGATGCCCGGACCGATGAGCGTTATCACTGTCAGTTCCGACAAGAAAGATGCGCTTATCTGCACCGACCAGCTTTACCGGGAGGCAGTTGCAGCATCTGCCGCCAAGGCACTTGCTCCTGCCGCTGAAGCTCCCGGGGGGAAGAAGACCGGCAAGATCTCTTGCACACACTCCGGCAAGCGCACCTCCTCAGAGTGCTGCGCTCCTGTTGAGGATGTGCCTGAGAGCTCCACCGGCAAGAGCAAGAAATCCAAAGCGGCTCCACCAGAAACCAAGAAGGTGCCCACCAAGGAAGATGGCACGGGGGGAACTTTCATCATAAGTTCCACCCTTGACAGCAAATAGGAAAGCGCGCTCGTTGCCTTCCTGCGGGCGAATGTCGATGTGTTTGCATGGCAACCATCCCCTATCCCCGGTGTTCCCAGGGAGGTGATTGAGCACCACCTTGCCATCTATCCACACGCACAGCCCGTCAAATAGAAGGTCAGGAAGCAAGCTTTGGAGCAGCAACAGTTTATTGCGGAAGAAATTAAGAAGTTAGAAGCAGCAGGCTTGGTTAGGGGAGTACTCCATCCAACGTGGTTGGCCAATCCAGTTGTTGTGCGCAAGGCGAATGGAAAATGGAGGCTATGTATTGACTATACAGATATCAATAAAGCCTATCCAAAAGATCCTTTTCCCTTGCCGCGCATCGACCAGATTGTTGACTCCACTGCCGGCTGCGACTTGCTGTCGTTCCTTGACGCCTATTCAGGCTATCATCAGATTTTCATGTCCAAGGAAGACGAAGAGAAGACCGCATTCATCACCCCATGTGGTACATACTGCTTTTTGCGTATGCCTTTCGGGTTGAAGAGTGCTGGTTCTACATTTGCAAGAGCAGTCCAGATTGGTTTTGAGCCCCAGCTACATAGAAATATGGAAGCATATATGGATGATATAGTGGTCAAAACCAAGGACAAGGCAACGCTCATATCGGACTTAGAAGAGACATTTGCAAATCTGCGCAAGATCAACTTGAAGCTCAACCCTGAGAAATGTGTGTTTGGTGTTCCATCCGGCAAGATTCTCGGGTTCTTTGTGTCTCAGCGTGGAATTGAAGCAAATCTCGACAAGATCAAAGCAATTGAGCAAATTGAAGCGCCAAGACGTGTCAAGGATGTACGCCGTCTTGCCGGCTGCGTTGCTGCTCTGAGTTGGTTCATCTCAAAATCTGCTGAGCGCGCCCTGCCCTTCTTCAAAATTTTGAAGAAGGCAGGTCCAATGAAATGGACTTCGGAAGCGGAGGCAGCGCTGCAGGATTTGAAGAGGCACCTCTCCTCTCCGCCAGTGCTAGTCACGCCAAAGCCACAAGAGCCGTTGCTGCTATATCTAGCGGCAAAAAATCAAGTGGTGAGTGCCGCGTTGGTGGCAGAGAGAGAAACTGATGAAGAAGCAGCGTCAGCGGCAGGACCGCCAAGTGATGAGCTGGGACCTTCCCCGGCAGGATCTGGCGCCGACAAGGTTGAATCTGCGCAGTCAAGTCAAGCAATACAAAAGAAGAAGATGGTGCAGCGCCCGGTATATTTTGTCAGCTCCCTTTTGTAGGGGGCTAGGTCAAGATATTCTAGTGTGCAGAAGTTGCTCTTCGGCCTCCTTATGGCCTCGAGGAAGCTGCGCCATTACTTTCAGGCACATGAGATCACCATTATCACTCGCTTTCCATTACAGCGGATTTTGCGGAACCCAGATGCTACCGGCAGGATTGTGGAGTGGGCTTTGGAGCTGTCAAGCTTTGGTCTCAAGTTTGAAAGTACTTCGACAATCCAGAGCAGGGCCTTGGCGGAGTTCATTGCAGAATGGACCCCAACGCCAGATGAAGAAGTTCCAGAGTCAACTCTCCCTGGCAAGGAAACAAATCAAGAGTGGGTCATGTATTTTGATGGAGCTTTCTCGCTGCAAGGCGCCGGTGCTGGCGTGCTGCTTGTCGCACCCACCGGAGAACACCTCAAATACGTGGTTCAGATGCATTTTCCCCGGGAGAGGTCAACGAACAATACTGCGGAGTATGAAGGGTTGCTTGCCGGTCTCAGGATCGCGGCAGACCTTGGAATTCAGAAGCTTATTGTCAGAGGTGATTCTCAACTTGTCGTCAAGCAAGTCAACAAGGATTACCAGAGCCCGTTGATGGAAGCTTATGTAGATGAAGTGAGGAAGGTTGAAGAACATTTTGATGGCCTGCAAATGGAGCACGTTCCTCGTGCAGAAAACATCATTGCTGATGGCCTGTCAAAATGCGCTGCTCTCAACTTACCTGTGGAACCAGGAACTTTTGTGCTTCGACTGACTCAGCCATCCGTGACCCCTTCAATGGGACAAGAGAAGAGAAGAAAGTGGAGTTCCGGCAAATACTTCCCGGCAGAGCTCCCAGAAACCGCCGGCAAGAAAGTTGACAGGAACAACGCCCAGCTTGCCAGTGAGCGACAGGCTCCGGCAGGGCCTCAGGCTCTTGCCGTTGAGACAAACGCTCCCGCCAAGATTGCCGGGGAATAGCAAGCTCCGGCAGGGCTTCAAGCCCTTACTGTCGAGACGACTGCTCCCGCGGCAGAAGATTTGCCTTTAGTCCTTGCCGTCGATCCTCAGGTTCCAGCATGGGCACAGCACATCGTCCATTTCATTCAGACAGGGGAACTCCCCGAAGAGCAGGAAGAAGCAGAGAAAGTAGCCCATCGGTCTAAAATGTACCAGTTTGTGGACAATGTCCTGTACAGAAAGAGGCCGAACGGTGTGAAATTGAAATGCATTCCTCGGGAGGATGGACTGGAGCTGTTGGCAGAGATACATGGAGGCATATGTGGCTCCCACGTAGGATCAAGAGCTCTTGCCGGCAAGGCATTCCAGCAAGGTTTCTTTTGGCCACTGCTCTCCAGGATGCAACTGCACTAGTAACCAAGTGTGAAGCGTGTCAGTTTCATTCAAAGAAATTACATCAACCGGCTCAAGCTCTTCAGACAATACCTCTCTCCTGGCCATTTTCGGTCTGGGGGCTCGACCTCTTGGGCCTTTTTCCCCGTGCTACCGGGGGCTTTGAATACTTGTACGTAGCAATCGACAAGTTTACAAAGTGGCCGGAAGTGGAAGCAGTGAGGAAGGTAACAGCACAATCAGCCATCAAGTTCTTCAAGGGAATAGTTTGCCGTTTTGGAGTACCCAACAGGATCATCACCGACAACGGCACACAGTTCACAAGCCACACCTTCATGCAGTATGTCCAAGACCTTGGCGGCAAGATTAGTTTTGCTTCTGTTGCTCACCCAAGGAGTAACGGCCAAGCGGAAAGGGCGAATGTTGAGGTGCTGCGTGGTCTCAAGACAAGAACTTTCGACAAGCTGCGCAAATGCAGAAGGCGCTGGGTTGATGAGTTGCCGGTGGTTCTTTGGTCAATCAGGACGACACCAAATCGAGCTACCGGCCAGATACCCTTCTCCCTAGTATATGGGGCAGAAGCAGTTCTCCCCACGGAACTCACATACGGGTCACCTCGAGTGCTCGCTTATGATGAGCTCGAGCAAGAGCAGCTGCGGCAAGATGACGCTGTGCTCCTTGAGGAAGATCGTCTCCAGGCTGCTGTGCGAGCTGCATGCTACCAGCAAGCTTTGCGCCTCTATCATAGCCGCAAGGTTCATGCCCGGAGTCTTGAGGAAGGCGACCTTGTTCTTCGGCGCGTTCAGTCGGCCAAGAATTCCAACAAGTTGACGCCGAAGTGGGAAGGCCCTTATCGGGTAGTACGAGTCACCAGGCCTGGCGCAGTCCGCCTGGAGACCGAAGACGGTATTCCGGTGAGCAACTCCTAGAATATCGAGCATCTTCGTAAGTTCTATCCATAAGGCGAGGTTGCCGGGTCTCCCGGCAACCACCTTTTGTACAAGTCTTGCCGCTGTAGCATGTGATCCTTTGTACAAAGCCAGGCGCAGACCCTGTGCATAGTTGAATAAAGCTTAAGTGTTTTACGATTCTTGTTGATGCTCATGTTTACTTATGTGCATGTTTATCTAACACATTGTATTACACTCATCTCCAGCAAGTGCTAACGAACCGCCAAGGTTCCATATCTCTATTTTCTCTTCTTTCGTTTTCTCAAAGGACAGAAGGTTCCCTCGCATGCAAGTTTGCCGGGGGGAAAGATGGTATGGATACCAGTAGGCGACATTCAAGGTTAATATCTTGCCGGAAGAAGTACTGCGACAGATAGCTAAGTTGCAAAAACTTTGAACAACAAATTTTTCGTTTAGTTATTCACCTTGAACGATTTCAATTCTTGTATGGAAAACCTGCACGCGAAGGAACCTTGCTGTGATTGGTTGCGCCCTTATCCTGTTTCAAGTCCGCTCAACAGTTTAGGTGGCTGCACTGAAAACACCAAGGTCTCTTGCCGGAAGCGGCCCCGCCGGCAGGCTGCTAAAGTCCCGCACCTAGTGCTCGCGGCAAGGGTGTGCGCGCCGGCAAGTTTCCAAATAAGCGAAGGGCGAATACATACAGAAGGAAATTAAGCAAGGGGAATAACATAGCGTTCAGTCAGAGCATAGGAAGTTATATTACAATGATAGCTGTCGCGATTCTAACATAAGGCAATATTGTCTTTGACATGGAATGACGGCGGCAAGGAGTAAAAATAGCTAATCCCGGCGATCGCCTTCAACTCTGTTCACTTGGCTCACCCTGTCGACGATGGGCGCGACAAGCTCTTCTGCCGCCTTGAGATCTGCATCCTTCGGCAGGCGGTCAAAGATGTTGGCGAGGTTGATGCCGGGATTCATGTATACCACCTTGGTGAGCACCTTGCGAAGGACAGCTTGGCAAAGCTTGTGGGACTCGCTGGCCAGATGAGCTGTTCGGTCAGAATGAAGCTGCTCCAGGGCTACAAGCACACGGTCGAAGAACATGGTCAGCTTGGCGCTCGGGGACACCCTGTCATCAAGAGGCTACCTGTGATCTTGTAGGCCCATGGTAGACAGTTGTGCGGCAAGCTTCTCCGCGACATCGGCAAGCTTCTCAGTCCAGATCTGCACTCCTTGCACATAGTCGTTGTGGGCGGCGGCAGCGCTCTTGACCAGTTCTTCCTCGTCCCGAAGACTTTTGATCAGGGTCTTCTCTCGAGCCTTGGCGGTCCCCAGAATCTCCTCCAGCGTGGACAGTTTCATCTTCAGATCTTCGATTGATTCATTGGCTGAAGAGAGATGTTTGGTCTTGTCAGATACGGCAACTTGGGCCTCCATCAGGCTGTGGAGAGCTTTGTCTCTCTCGGTCTTGAGTGCTGAGATCTGCTTGCCGTGTTCCTCAAGATCTGCTTCCAGCTTCTTCACCCTGTCGGCAAGCTCGTCCCTGGCGGCCTCTGCAGCCTTGGCGGCATCGACGGCCTCCTTTAGCTTGCCGGCGTGATCTGTCGTCAGGGCCTCGAGTGTCTCTTTGTGCTTCAGCTCCAGATCTTGGGTCCGCCGTGCGACAAGCCTTTCGATCTCCTCGTCCTTGGCACGGAGCTTGTCGACGAGCGCCTTCTCTCGAGCTTCAAGTTCTTCGTCATGAGCCTTAAGCTCAATGCGAAGTTCGTTCAGGCGTGCTTCGTCTGCAGCACCTTGCTGTTTGGCCTCCTCCTGTGCTTTTTCAACATCGGACTGCTTCAGGAGGAGATCATTCCATCTTTGGCTCAGCTGCTCTTGGCCTGACCTCAACTCCTGATAAGCTTTGGCAAACCAGCCTTGAGTCTTCTCAACGCGCTTCTGGAAATCTGCCTCCACCTTGTCGGCAACTGCTGCCCTGGAGTCTAGCTTCTCCTTTCGAGTGCGATGGAGTGCTTGGAGCTTCTGGTAGTTGTCGCTCATGGCCTGGAGAAGTTTCTCCTCTTTAGTCTTACTGCCACTGGCACTTGGCTCGCTAACGATGTCGAGCCCGGCAGCAGCGATGGCGTCTTCATCAAAAAAAACCCCTTCAGTTGGCGCCCTAGTGCCTGCCGCGCCGGGGATGCTGACGAACAAGTTGTCGCCGATCTTGAGGTACTTGCTTGATGAGGGAGCTTCGGATGTTGGTGGTTGTTCCTCAACAGCCGCCTCCCCGGCAGCTGGGGGCTCTGTGTCCGGCGTAGCGCCTGGCGCTCCTGCGGCAGGGATGCCGTCAGTACGGTCACTAGCCTCCTCACCGGCCCTCTCGGTGGATTCCTTGGCGGCCTCAGCAGCAGCATCTTTGGCGGCCTCAGCGGTAGCGTTCCTGGCAGTTTCCTCGGCAGCAATCTTGGGGGCCTCCTCAGCGGCAAGCCTGTCGGCCTCGGCGGCAGCATCCCTGGCGGTCTCCTCGATGACGGTGTCAACGTCCATTTGCTCTGTCGAGGGAATGACTGAAGGCCAAGGAAACAATTTAAGACAAGATTGAGGAGGAAGTTCAAGAAGACAAAAAAGAAATAAAACTGAAGAATAAGTACCTGCGTCAACGTTGGTTGCCGGCGTAGAACTACTGGTACCCGTGCTTGCCGGCTCTTCCTCGTCGCGATAGAGCACGCTAGAAGAAGTCCTTGCCGGCGATCCATCTCTGGGCGGTGTGGTTGACGGAGGCGGCATATCAGGGGTGGCCTCTGATGGTTCTCCTTGTCGCTGTTCTCCTCCTGCACGCCTGGTGATGTTAGCAGCAAAGATGCACACCCTGGCACTTGCCAGCGGGAAGTGAGTAGTGGACTTACGCTGGGGGCTGCGCCGGGGGCTGAGACGAGGACTGCGTCGCGTTCTGGTCTCCAGGCTGGTGGTGGTCGTCTCTGGCGCACCTGAGGTGCTTGCCGGCGGCTCCTCGCTCGTCGAGACCTTCGCCCTCTTCGCTATCCTCTGCGCCAAGGTTTCTACATCCCTGTGGAGACAGGCCAAAGCAAAGCAAATGAGTTAAGTAGAACCAAAAATTCAAAAGACAAAGGACGCGGCAAGATCCTTACTCCTCTTCTTCTCCCGAGCTAAGGGCAGAGAGGTCAAAGGCGACTTCCACTATGGTAGCCGTGGGAGGAGGTGGAGGGGTGCTCCTGGGTCGCTTGGCCGCGGCGGGCACATGTTGCTGAGAAGTTCCTTGCCGCTGCGTGGCCTTGCCGGCCGCCCCCTTGCCGGGGGCTGTACTACTCGAGGAAGCTTGGCGGGCCGCGGCCTCAGAGGCAGCACTTCGAAGGACGCGCCTACTCCTTGGTTTAAGGGTCGGGGCCTCCTCGTGCAGTTCCTCCTCAGCGGCATCTTCAGCAGAAGGGCCCTCGGTTGACGTGCCGCCTTGCTCCTCTGCCGTATCATCTTGCCCGACGAGATCTTCATCCGGCAGCGGTTCCCCCCCGCTGGTTCTCCTTTCCACGAAGCCAACGCTGCCAGCCTCCGCGGCAAGATTGGCTTCCTGCACCCTGCTGACAATGTATGCCACTTCCTGCTCAGTAGTGTCACGGATGAGGCCTTCTTCCTCGCAGATAGCCCTCTCCGTCAAGTTATCGAAGAACTGCTGCACTTGCTCTTCAGGTGGCTCTATCCAAGAACTGTCAAGGCTGTGGGCGTCAAACGCCGGCATCATAGCAATGATTGGGCCTAGAGAAGAGTTGTTGCACAAAGGGACTATGCTTGCCGGCAGCTTGCATACCACGTCGCCCCTGAACAATTTCTAGCAGAGAGCTACGTGCTGCATAAATGTCAGATTGCCGTTCAGCCAAGGGCGCAACCTCATGATGTTTGCCGCATTCTTGAACTGCCAAGCTGGCCTCCCCTTGTTCTGCAGAGGGGCTATGCGCCGGCGAAGGAAGTCGGCGCCTATCATCTCCACTGAGAGCCCGGCGGTTCTGAGGCGATGGATTCTGGCGATAGCGATGGTGAGCTTCTTGTCGTCGGGATCAAGGGCGCTCCAGTCATTGTTGCGCACTATCCTCGTTTCCCGCGGCAGGCAGAAAGGTTGGACTTTTGGTTCCTCTGTCTCCCGAACCCAGCACCATCTGGCCCACCATTCATCCCATTTCTTGCGGAAAGCTCCGTCTGGGTAGACCTCCTTGGTTCCTGGCCGTGAGATCCAAGTGATGGAACCAGAAAGGGCCTCACCTTTCTCGATGCGGGGAATGAAGTAATGGCGGAAAAGGGCGGTGCTGGGAACCACTCCGGCAAAGTTTTCACAAAGGTGAGCGAAAACGGACATGCATGTCACGTCATTTGGTGTGAAATCCAAGAGTTGGAAGCCATAGGTGAGCATTATGTCGTTGAAGAAATCAGACAAAGGGGGGCAGAGTCAGCAGTAGAAATAATCGGCAAAGAAATGGTATTTGTTCGGGCTGCCACTGGAAGAACCTGGGCTCACGGCGGTGGCCGGATGCGCTGTCGTTTCCGTCGCCCACATGAACTGATACTGCTCCTTCAGTGTGGCCGCATCAAGCGCCGGAGGGAAAAAAACATGCTCCTTCCGCATCTTCGCCATCTTGTTCTCCGAGACGGCGGCATCTACCTCCTTGCCCCTGCTTGCTTTGGATGGCATGGCGGCGATAGGAGACAGAGGCTGAGGGCGGAGAAGGCGTGGAGGCGGCGGATGAGAGGGGGGAGCTCTGTTTCGATTCGAGGAAGAAGACGGCGGCGGTTCCCCGATTGGAAAAGGCAAGAGGTAAATGAGCGACGCCTCTGCGGATTCCTTTTTATGGGGAGGACGCGAGGCCACCTCTTTACTAAAATAATATTGAAACGCTTCGCGAGTGCGCTATTGTAACGACCACGCTGCACACGTTCCCCCACGTCCCGCATTCAATGGGCGTCGTGGGCGGCGCAGTAAAACAAATGATTACGGTGGATAACTCCTGCCACGCGTGCCCGTGCACTGTTTGGGCCTGGCCCAACAACGCCTCGCACCCGTGTATGGCCCAGGCCCGGGGGCTCCTGTCGGTGCACTAAGGATTGGGTCCTTTAGTACCCCGTACTTGTGCACGGGCAGTTGTAGCCACACCTGCGGCAAGGCCTGCCGGGAGACAACCGAATGCGAGTTCATAAAGTCAAGAAGGCATCCAAGACAAGTCAATAATTAGAAGATAGAAGACTGGAGGCTGGACCCCCGGCAAGATCTTGCCGGGATGGCTCGCAGCCCCGGCAAGGCTCGTCCCCGGCAAGCCCTCGCTGCCCTGTCACCGATCCAGTGCGGTCACCAGCTTGTCTTTTAGCTGTTGTCCTCCTGGTAACGTGTCAAGCGTTAGCGGAGGATCGGCTTAAGCGGTGCGATGGGACGGTCCCTTTTTCCTGCCCCAAGACGTTAAGGGACACCTCAACGGAGCATTTAATGTTCTTGTCCTAAACCGTCAGTGTTAGGTATGATAACACTGTATTTACTTTTACACCTCATGTATGCACTGTGCGCCACTGTTGGTGACCCCTTCGAACGTATAAAAGGAGGCCCAAGGCGTAGCTATAGAGGGAGGGATCTCCTGGAACTCATTCTGCATGCGCAGCTGCTAAGTATTGTAGCGCTCCCAGAACTTGAGCTAGAACACACTTAATACAACCAAGCAGGAGTAGGGTTTTACGCATCTTTGCGGCCCGAACCTGGGTAAAATCCCTGCGTGCTGATCATCAGATCTGCTCTCTGTGCAAACCTTCTCCCTGCCGAATCGTAAAGGGATCCTCTCGGTCCCATAGGTGTCGTTTCTCCGACAGGATGCCCCGGAAGACATTCCCTCTTTCATCTCCAATCTATAGATAATATCACTTGGAGCTGTACTTTTACTCGTCACATGATATGTATTTTGCTTGGAGGGTCTTGTATTATATTTTATTTTGTTTGTTGTTTTCCACAACCATTGTTTCTTGAATGCGACATTATGACACACACACTCACCGTAATTTATAGAATGCTCATTACGCTTATATCTTCCGAGTTAAGGAAATTGCTCTTGTGTTTCACTTATATCTTTAGAGCATGGCGACACTTATTTTATATAAGTATTTTGCACTCTCTTGATTCACTTATATCTTTTTAAGAGTTGAATTAGTTGTGGTAATTTGCATGAGTTATATTTTTGGTCTAAAAATGATAGGTATACAAGAGTTGTATAAAAAAAGTTGCATGTAGATCACTGAATATGGTATGGATGTTCAACGATATTGAGGTTACAATATGAAGGTTTATTAGTTGGCGGTCATTGGTTAGTATAAATAAAGATGCAAAAAGTGCTTTAAGTCCTACACATTAAAATATCGGTCATGACATGGCCAAGAAGTTGGAGCGTAATTTATCCTAGAGATCCTTTGCATTGTTCGAATGAGGGGCACGCAATGGTTAACTCCTCCCAACCTCCTCCCTAGGAGCGTGCGGGTAATACTTTGCTTTGTGGGCTAATAAAACTTTCACAATAATTTATGAGCTCTTTATGACTAATGTGAGTTTATGGACTATTTTCACTTCCACCTTTCCATAATTTGCTAGCCTCTTCGGCACCGTTCATTTTCTATTATCACCTCAAGTCTTGGTGCAAACTTCGCTGGTGCATCCAAATCCCATGATAGGATATACTCTATCACACATAAGCCTCATATATCCTTCCTAAAATGTGTCACCATACCTACCTATCATGTCATTTCCATAAGCCATTCCGAGATATATTGCCATGAAACTTCCATTGTTACTATTCACATGACTTGAGCATTCATTGTCATTTTGCTTTGTACGATCATATAGAGCTGACATAATATTTGTGGCAAAGAAACCATTCATCATTGGTATATATGTTACGCTAGATCATTGCACATCCTGGTACACAGCCAGACGCAGTCATATAAAGTCATATTCATTCAGTTTATCGAGTTGTAAGTAAATAATAGTGTGATGGTCATTATTATGGTGTTGCCCTACCTATGAGGATAAAAAATAAGAAAAAAGTCCCACCCAAAAAATAAGAAAATGAGAGAGGGGGCAACATTACTATCCTTTTTACACACTTGTTCTTCAAAGTGGCACCATGTTCTTCATATAGAGAGTCATCATGATATGTCATTTTCATATAGTAGTGGGAATTTTTATATTATAGAACTTCACTTGTATATTTCGATGCCTAGCTTCCTCAAATGCTCGAGGTCTTCATGAGAAAGCAAGTTGGATGCACACCCACGTAGTTGCATACAGAGCTTTCATATTGTGGAATCGAGAAGTGGCGTCTAGAGGGGGTGGGGGTGAATAGACACTTAACAAGACATATGAGCAGTTTTCAATTCGCTTGAGATTTAGGTAGATTTTAGCACAAGTTAAGTTGCATACAATGAGTCCTACACATGCATATATAGAGATCAAGAAGTGGAATATAAGTATCATGCATTTGCAAGAAACATAAAGGATGGTAGAGTAGGAAGATCAAACGCAATGAAGAGACGGAGTTTTTTGGCGTGGTTCTGATAGGTGGTGCTATCGTACGTCCACGTTGATGGAGACTTCAACCCATAGAGGGTAACGACTGCGCGAGTCCATGAAGGGCTCCACCGATGAAGGGTCCACGAAGAAGCAACCTTCTCTATTCCACCATGGCTTACGTCCACAAAGGACTATCCTCACTCGCGGTGGATCTTCACGAAGTAGGTGATCTCATTGCCCTTACAAACTTCTTGGTTCAACTCCACACAATTTGGAGGCTCCCAAGCGACACCTAACCAGTCTAAAAGACACCACTCTCCAAGAGGTAATATATGTTGTGTTGATGATGAAATCCTTGCTCTTGTGCTTAAAAAGCTAGTCTCATCAACACTCAATCACTATCTCACAAAATTTGGCTTGGTAGAAGAGGATCATTGGGTGGAAAACAACTTAGGGAGGATATAAATCAAGGATCTATTAGTTGGAGTGGAATCCCTTGATCTCAACACATGAGTAGGTGGTTCTCTCTCAGAAAAACAAATGGTGAAAGTGTAGTTTCGTTCTGATGGGTCTCTCCACGAGTGAGAGGGGTGGAAGGGGTATTTATAGACTTCTCCAAAAATCCAACCGTTACAACATTATTGCCCAACTTGGTGACATCGAAGTTAAAAACTCGGTGCTACCGACTAGTGCAAAATGTCCTAACTTTTGGCCTTTCAATGAGACCGAATGGAACATGTCAGTGAGACCGATTTGGCTTAACCTAGGGAAGATCTAGTACTTCGGTGGCATCAAAATATAAAAATCGAAAGTTCTAATATTAAATATTTCGATCACAGAAACTTGGTCATTGCTTCTCGGTTTCACCAAACATAGTCTTGGTTCTACCGAGGTGCTAGGGTTTGGCATAGGCTCTGTCTCAGTGGGACCGAAGTGGAATTCTTGGTGGTACCGAATTTGGAGTGTAGGTTTTAAGGCAGATGGTTTTAGTGAGAATTTGATTGAGGCTTTGGTGGCATATATCTAAGCACTTGAGCAACCAGATCATCATCAATATCTCATCCCCTCTTAACAGTATTGGATTTCCTATGGACTCAATTGGGATTAACTCACATAAGAAAAAATGTAGAGTCTTGGAGCTTTTGCCAATAAGATTCCCTTGCATCCGAGGGGTTTCTCACCATATCTCCTAGCCATTCCAAACGTTGGACTTTTCCTGAAATATAGTAGATGAAACTATTAGTCCAAGAGATAATGTATGTTTTCATAACTTATCAAAACCACAAAGGGAGCATTTGTGCTTTCAATCTCCCCCTTTTAGGTAATTGATGATAACATACAATCAAAGGTTCAATTTGAAATATGCAACATAATATACAATAGCTTTGAGAGACATATGACTAAAGCAAGTTCCCCCTATAGGTGTGCAATTCCTTTTAAGGAATAGTTGCTTTTGGAATGCATGAACACACACAGTAGAGAAGACATAACATGTCATATGTATCTTGGCTATATGCATCAAACATCGATGTGAAAGAAGCATGTCCATGTTCATGACTCTCCCTTGCAAACAATATGTGCAAGAAGCAAGAGATCATCCTGAACATGAAGAAGATGCATCTACTTAGCTTGAAATACTAGAGCATTTTAACTAGGGAAAACATACTTGAGAAAACAAAGTGAAAGGGCGTGGATGTCGCCTAGAGGGGGGGGTGAATAGGCGCTTTAAAATAATTACGGTTTAGGCTTGAACAAATGCGGAATAAAACTAACGTTTAATATGTCAAGCACAAAACCTAAAACAACTAGGCTCACCTATGTGCACCAACAACTTATGCTAAGCAAGATAAACAACTAAGTGATAGCAAGATATATAACAAGAAACAATATGGCTATCACAAAGTAAAGGGCATAAGTAAAGGGCTCGGGTAAGAGATAACCGAGGCACGCGGAGACGACGATGTATCCCGAAGTTCACACCCTTGCGGATGCTAATCTCCATTCGGAGCGGTGTGGAGGCACAATGCTCCCCAAGAAGCCACTAGGCCCACCGTAATATCCTCACGCCCTTGCACGATGCAAGATGCCGTGATTCCACTAAGGGACCCTTGAGGGCGGTCACCGAACCCGTACAAATGGCGACCCTTGGGGGCGGTCACCGGTACCCGTACACTTTGGCAACCCTTGGGGGCGGTTCACCGGTACCCGTACAAATTGCTCGGGGCAATCTCCACAACCTAATTGGAGACCCCGACGCTTGCCCGGAGCTTTACACCACAATGATTGAGCTCCGAGGCACTACCAAGCCGTCTAGGGCGCCAAGGCACCCAAGAGGAACAAGCTCTAGGGTGCTCAAACACCCAAGAGTAATAAGCTACTCAACTTCTCACTTCCATGTATCACCGTGGAGAACTCAAACCTATGCACCAAATGCAATGGCAAGGGCACACGGAGTGCCCAAGTCCTTCTCACCCAAATCCCACCAAAGCAACTAATGCTAGGGAGGAAAATGAGAGGAAGAACGAAGAAGAACACGAAGAACTCCAAGATCTAGATCCAAGGGGTTCCCCTCACTTAGAGGAGAAAGTGATTGGTGGAAATGTGGATCTACCCTCTCTCTTTTCCCTCAAGAACTAGCAAGAATCATTGGAGGGATTGAGAGTTAGCAAGCTCGAAGAAGGTCAACAATGGGGGAAGAACACGAGCTAAAGAGATAAGATGCATTGGGGAAGAAGACCCCCTTTTATAGGGGGGTGAAAATCCAACCGTTATCTGCCCAGCCCGCAGCCAAGCGGTACTACCGCTCCATAGAGCAGTACTACCACGCCCAGGACTAAAATACATAGAGTACAAACGATAGTGCCGCCTGAGCGGTACTACCGCTGCCCCTAGCGGTACTACAACTTAGGGGTTTTAGACTAGGAGAGGCAGCAGTAGTAGAGGCAGCCAGGGCAGCAGTACCATACAAAGCGGTACTACCGTTCTAGTGCCGCTCTACTACCGCATCGGGTAAAAAGGAAACAGGAGCGTGCACTAAGGAAACCCCGCAAGCGGTAGTGGCGGCGGTAGTACGGGCGGTAGTACCGCTTACGCGGTACTACCGTTCTACTACCGTGCTACTACCGTGAAATGCAGACCGGCAACAGAGAGTTGCACGCTCGGGGAAACCCCAAGCGGCAGTGCCACGGAAGTACCCAGCGGTACTACCGCATAAGCGGTACTACCGTGGGCACCAGCGGTACTACCGCTTGCATACCACTGAACTTCCACAGAAAACAGAAGGAAGCAAGAAAACCAGAACTGCCATAACTTCTGCAAATGAGCTCCGAATTGAGCAAACTCAAGCTTGGTTTTCTTAAGAAGAGGCAGTATAAAAATGCCAATGGTATAGAGATGTGAAACCTCTATCAATGAAGAACCGGCAAAAACTCCAACATCGAAAACATCATAGAAGATGCATAAGGACTCCGTTTTCGATGAACTTGAGCTTGTCATGAAGCTGACCATAAGCTCAAGAACCCACAAAGAGAAAAACCAACCAAGAACCAAGAAAGATGATGATGCCAAGAATGCAATGGTTTGAGCTCTCAACGAACGATACGATCAAGCTACTCACTTGAGAGCCCCCCTTGATAGTACGGCAATCTATCCTATAACCCAGTCTCCCAACTACCACTATGAGACCGGTAAAATAGAAAACCCTATCAAGGTCAAACCTTAGCCTTGCGCATAGTCCACTTGAGCTAGATGATGACGATCTTCACTTCCTCAAGATGGACCACCTTTCTTGATTGCGTTGGCTTGAAGAAGACTAGTTGATTGCTCCCCCATACTCCACTATGGGTGAGCCACTCTTCGGCACATCTTCACAAGTCCATTATCACCACAATGGATGGCAAGCTTCAAGCATGATCTCTCCGTGATGCTTCACTTGAACTTGCACACCGCAACCTTGATGACGATCACCACTTGATGTCATCCTCCATGGGTTGTATGAGATCTTCCTCTTGACGCAAACCCATGGAATATACCATACCATGGGATCACTTGATCCCACTTGGTACATCTTCTACGCTTTGTGTGTTGATCAACTTGAATCATTCATTGCCTTAATCTTGATCAACCTTGTGTCTTATCTTCTCTCGTCATAAAGATGATGTCTTGAAGGTAAACATGAATGCTCACACAATCTTCTTCTTCAAGACATGCTTGCAATAAGCTCAACTCCCACATGACCAATCTTTGGATAAACCTTGAATACCACCTTGGTCACCATATAAACTCCTTGAAACCAACAGATGGACTTCAAGAAGTACCTATGGACAGATCCTTCAAATATAACTTAAGGCAACCATTAGTCCATAGGGATTGTCATCAATTACCCAAAACCACACATGGAGAAATGTGCTCTTACACAAAGGTTAGATAACACAAGAATTTTCCTTTCATACAAATGCAAGAGTTCCAAGAATACCAAGATTTGGAGGACATGTATAAGAATTAGTATCCTCTTAAAAGCGACATGTCTCCAAAGGATGTTTTTGAAAAGGATTTTCAACAAGATATCTGTAGAACTGTTCTCCCCTGAGTATGTAGTTTCCTTCTCCCCCCCTGAACCTTAGCATGTAGATATTGGTAGTAGTTAGGGTGAGATAAGTCTAAAGTACAAGATCATGTGGAATGATCTCTCCTTATTATAATCTCTCTCCTTAATATATTTTCCCTCTCTATATATAGCTTTGATGGTGGTCGACGACTAGGTCACCTATATTAGAGTATATTGACATTGGAGCCAAGTGAGAAGACTTGATCATATATAGGTCATACTCATGGTTAAGCTCAACATGGGTTATCGCTTTTCGTTTAGGCATTTTGATGTTTTCATATCACTAGAGATGCTTTGACACATGACTTGGAGTAAAGCTTCTTCAAGGATATGATTACATACCTCTGGGTGATGTTGATTACTAAAGCATGTAGGTGGACTTGTTGTGGATGCTTAAGTGTTGGAGTTTGGAGCTATCCTTCTTTGTTTGAAGTAGATCCTCCTACATGGGTTGGTCATGCAAGGAATAACATGAATATATCCAAAATGACATGAGTGAAGTTTTGAGTCAAGTGTCGTCAAGGATATAGTTTGTGTTGTCCTTTTACTTCATGACAATGAATAATTGTTGATACTTGTCCATGAAAAAATTGCTTATAATTTGAGTTGATGGCAATCTTGTAGAGTGTAGTCCATCCAAGTACCTACAAAAAGTTAGATACAATACAAGGGAGCATAGTTTTCCAAGATATAGGATAGTATAATGTCAATAGTATCAAGGGATAGTCATGTAAGCTCATGCCCTTGCATGCATCCGAGTGAGTCTCTAGAACAAGTTTGAAGTATCTATGATGTTCAACTCACTCCTCAAGTGATAAAACACTTTCTCATAAAGCGGTTTTGTGAAGATATCCGCAAATTGCTTGTAGGTACGAACATGTTTGAGATTGACATCCCCTTTGGCAACATGATCACGGATGAAATGACGAAGAACTTGAATATGCTTAGTTCGATAATGTTGCACGGGATTGTGTATAATCTTGATAGCACTCTCATTGTCACAAAACATTGGAACATGTTTTACATGTATTCCATAGTCCTTAAGTGTTTGGGTCATCCATAGCAATTGCGCACAACAAGATTCGGTGGCAATGTATTTCGCTTCGATGGTAGATAGAGATATCGAGTTTTGTTTCTTGGAGGACCAAGACACAAGAGATCTCCCAAGAAATTGATAAGTACCCGACGTGGATTTTCTATCAACCTTATCTCTGGCATAGTCCGAGTCTGAATATCCCATAAGGTCAAAAGAAGATCCCTTAGGATACCAAATGCCGAATTTTGGTGTGTGTATCAAGTATCTCACAATTATTTTCACGGCCTTAAGAAGAAAATCTTTAGGTGCCGCTTGATATCGGGCACACATGCACACACTTAGCATGATATACGGGACAGGAGGCACAAAGATATAACAATGAACCAATCATTGATCGATAAACTTTTTGATCAACCGGATTGTCTTCCTTAGTGAGGTCAACATGTCCACTAGTAGGCATGGGGTTTTTCGTACCTTTGCATTCTTGCATGTTGAAATTTTTGAACAAGACCTTGGTATACTTGGTTTGAGAGACATATGTGCCATCTCTCGTTTGCTTGATTTGCAACCCAAGGAAAAAATTCAGCTCACACATCATAGACATCTCATATTTTTCGGACATCAACCTTCCAAATTTCTCACTAAAATGAGGGTTAGTGGATCCAAATATGATATCATCCACACAAATTTGGCACACAAACAATTCACCACTAACCCTTTTTGTGAAAAAGGTCGCATCAATTTTACCAATTTCAAAACCCTTTTATATAAGAAACTTCGTTAAGCATTTGTACCAAGCTCGAGGGGCTTGTTTAAGACCATAGATAGCTTCGCGAAGTTTATAGACATGATTAGGTTTATTAGGGTTGACAAATCCAGGAGGTTGTTTGACATAGACTTCCTCCTCGATTTCACCATTTAAAAAGGTACTTTTAATGTCCATTTGGTAAAGTGTGATATCATCGTGATTGGCATAAGAAACACGAATGCAAATGGAGTCTAGCAACGAGGGCATATTGAAAGCACAACTTCTCCCTAGGTGGCTTTGGTAATTAATAACAACATATGCTTCATTGTACTATGCTTTCCACTAAGTATATCTCAGGAAAAAGTTTAATGATAGCTTGGCAAAGGATTGTGAGGAGACCCCAAAGATTCAAGGAATAAGATTGGCAAAGCTACAAGGATGAAGACTCTACATTTTACTTTGTGAGAAATCACTTTGAGTCCAAGCCAATACTATCAAAAGGGGGTGAGGTATTGATGGTGAATGAAATGCTCATGTGATCAAGTGTTAGCCACCAAATACACCCACAAACTCTCCCACAAATACTCTGTCTTTAAACCATTCCACTAAAATCGGTGTCACCAACTTCCATATCGGTACACCGAATTTCAAGCCAGACAGAAAACCTAGCCACAATTCATTCTTGGTACCACCAAGTTCCATATCGGTGCAACCAAGTTTCGGTGACCAGCTCTCTGTCAACTGGTTTATAAAATCAGAATTTCCGAGTTTTGTAAATCGGTGCCACCGAGTTTGTAAACTGCCCTCGGCCACTCATTTCGGTACCACCGAGAATTATATATCGGTACCACCGAGATTCCTAAAGTTGCCACATTTTGAACAAATCGGTACGACCGAGTTTCATATTGGTTTCACCGAGTTGGTCAATAATGTTGTAACGGTTGGATTTTTGGAGATGCCTATATATACCCCTCCACCACATCCTACTCGCAAGAGAAGCACTCAGAACTATTCCACACTTGCCCCATCTGATTTTCTGAGAGAGAACCACCTACCCTTGTGTTGAGGTCAAGATCATCCACTCCAACCATATGGATCTTGATTTCTAGCCTCCCCAAGTTGCTTTCCATCCAATCAATCTCTTCTACCCAAGCCGGACCTATGAGAGAGTGATTGTGTGTTGAGGAGACTATCATTTGAAACACAAGAGCAAGGAGTTCATCATTACTATCGAGCCTATTACCTTTTGGAGGGTGGTGTCTCCTAGATTGGTTAGGTGTCGCTTGGGAGCCTCCTACTTCGTGTTGTGGAGTGAACCAAGAAGTTTGTAAGAACAAGGAGATCGCCTACTTCGTGAAGATCTACCCTGAGTAAGGCTAGTCCTCCGTGGTCGTTGGCCATCATGGAATAGTCAAGGTTGCTACTTCGTGGACCCTTCATGGGTGGAGCCCTCCGTGGACTCTCGCGACCGTTACCCTCTGTGGGTTGAAGACTCCATAAACGTGGATGTACGATAGCGCCACCTATCGGAACTAGGGAAAAACTCTTAGTGTCTCCAATTGTGTTTGATTTCTTCTCACCCTCTATTTACATATGCTTGTCTTTACTTTCCACTGCAACACTCGTAGACATGCATGTGTAGGGTGTACTTGATATGCTAGAATTGGTAAAATCTGCCAACCAATTAACTTGGGAAAAGGTTAGGTTTTTATTTAGTCAAGTAGTCTAATCACCCCCCTCTAGACCTACTAGTGATCCCACAATTGGTATCAGAGCCTTGGTCTCCATTGCTTTGGTCTCACAACCAAGGAGAGTATGGCGTCTATTGAGGGAAATTATCATCGTAGAGGTCCGTACTTTGATGGCACAAATTTTGCAAGTTGGAAACACAAAATGAAGATGCATATTCTTGGACATAACCCTGCCGTATGGGCGATTGTTCGTGTTGGCTTGCAAGGTGAATTCTTAGGTGATGGAAAGGAACCGGATCATGAAGCGACTGCGGAAGAATTGAAGATGTTGCAATACAACGCTCAAGCATGTGACATTCTATTCAACTGCCTATGCCCTGAAGAATTCAACAAAATCAGCCGTCTTGAGAATGCAAAAGAGATTTGGGATACTTTGGTTGACATGCACGGAGGTACCGAGTCCGTCGGGGAATCTAAGTTGAATGTGCTCCAAAGTCAACTTGACAAGTTCAAGATGAAGGATGGTGAAGGAGTTGTAGAGATGTACTCTAGGCTTGCTCTCATCACAAATGAGATTGCTGGCTTAGGAAGCGAAGAAATGACCGACAAATTCATCATCTAGAAGATTCTTAGAGCCTTGGATGGAAAATATGATACCGTGTGCACGTTGATCCAAATGATGCCCAACTACAAAGATCTCAAGCCTACGGAAGTGATTGGAAGGATTGTTGCTCATGAGATGTCACTCAAAGACAAGGAAGAACTTCACACCAAGTCAAGCGGTGCTTACAAAGCTACAAGTGACACTCCCGCTTCTTCAAGTGACAACCTTGTTACCAATGAAGAGATAAGCCTCATGGTCAAGAAATTCAACAAGTTCTACCAGAGTAGAGGCAAAGAAAGAAGCTCAAACTCAAGATATGATGAGAAGCGTTCGTTTATCGTGACCAAAATTGTTACAATTGTGGAAGGCCCGGACACTACTCAAATGAGTGCACGCCCCCCACAAGAGAAAAGAAGAGTCACCTAGAAGACGAATCTCAAGAGATGAATCACCTCGAAGAGAGAGAAGGAGTAGAGAAGATTGTTATGAACGAAGACCCTCCCGGAGAAGCAAAGATTCGGAGAAGAAGGACAAGTACACCAAGAGCTACTCAAGAAGAAGACATCAAGCTCATGTTGGTGAATGGGTTTCCGGCTCCGACTTCGACAACAACTCCGAGAGAAGCTATCACTCCGACTCCGACTATAGTCAAGATGAAGGCATTGCCGGAATTGCTCTAGTAACCTCCAACTCCTATGACATATTTGATTCACCAAATGAAGGGAGTGGAAGTTGCTTCATGGCTAAAGGCCCAAAGGTATCACATCCCGAGTACCTTGAATTTAATAGTGATGATGATGATTTACTTGGAGATGATGACTTGCTCTTTGATAAAACTAGTGATGTTAGCCAAAATGAACTTGATGATATCCATGCTAACCAAGAGAAGTCGTATGACGATGATAAGAAGGAAATAGAACGATTAACTAAAGAATTAAATTCTCTTAAGTTAGCTCATGAATCTACTCTAGAAGATCATAGAGAGCTTGTGAAAACTCATGAGATGCTACGCTTCGAGAAGCTCAACTTAGAGCAAGAACATGAGTTTCTTAAAGCAATAAATGACGATCTTCGAAAGAAGACTTCCTCTTATCTTGCCAAACGATTACTCTTGTCTACATTTGTTCCACAAGTTAAATCTAAGCAAACTAGTAACAAAGGCGAGAAAGGTTCTTCATATAGTAACAACAATGCTAATGCTAAAACAAATGATGTTGTTTCTAGTAGCTCTATTAATTCCACTAATGACTCTCTTAGCCAAGTTACACTTGAGCAGGAAAACAATTTATTGAAAGGAATTATAGAGAAAGGTGTCTACAAAAGCCTTCCCGGATGTAAGCAATTCGAGGAGATTATATGCAAGCATAGAGGATACCGGAAGAATCGAGGCGTTGGCTACTTCAACGCAAATGGAGTTCAATGGGAAGAAGGTCAATACCCTAATCCGAAGTTTGTTCCCCAAAAGGAGAAGTATGATCCTACTCCTCCCAAAGGAACAAGCTCTCAAGATGACCTTCCTCCACAAGACCACAAGGGCAAGGGAAAGCTTCTTGATGACATTGACACACTTGAAGATGAATCCCAAGCTATGGTTGAGTGGGTTCCCAAAGCTACTCCAAGCTCTACTTCAACTAGTGCTACTTCAACACCAAGGATCCCCATCAACTTGATGTGGGTCCCCAAGAATAAGAACTAGAGAAGTTCTTGAGGGGTGACTCCGCCAATGAAATTCACTCTCATTCATTATTGGCAAGGACTATTTGCAATCAACTCCAACATTATGCAATAGTTCAAGGAGTCACACATTCCCTCAAAGGTAAGCAAGGGACAAGGTAATTAAAGAACTCATGGACATCATCACATATGCTTTGCACTCCATGTCCATGGATATACTTGTATATGTCTCTTGTGCTTGGGACTAACCCATGTAGGTAAGAAGAGTAAGAAACAACTAGGATTGCTTCCAACTAAAGATGATCTTCATCAACTTAGAGCATCCACCACTACATAACCTACATGAAGTCTTCTACGACAAAACCCAAGGTTAGTTTATCCCTCTTCTGGGGGGATGTCACATCAAGGGGGAGCTTTACTCTAAGACTTGAGTTAAAGCATCTCTTAAGAATGTGACAACATTAAATGCCTTATGTAAAAGTGGTAACCCCACTTGTGCTTAAACGATGAGTATGACCTATGATCAAGTATTCTTACTTGGCTCCTAAGTCAATATGCTCATATATAGATGACTTTGTCATCGCCCAAGTGCTTGGTAGATACTAGAGTGGTTTTTCATGTTTGCCATGATTTCATTGGACATCTTATTGTGTGAGCATGCTGGTATGCATATCTTTACTCATTCGAGGACATCCAATTGTTGCTATTTGGATTTTGTTTTTCTTTTGCCAATTGGACGGACAAGAATGCCTAGGACCCCTCTCTAGCTATCTATGCTTTCTCGTCTCATATTCTATTCATGCTACATCACAAATCTTGAACAAGCACTTCTCGATCCCTCTGTGTGAGGAGCACTCAGAGTTCCGTGTCGACAAGAGCTGCACTCCAAAACCTCTCATGTGCATCTCGGTGAAACCAATTCCAAAAACTCGGTGCCACTGAAGAAATGAGTTGATCTGGTTTTATTATCTCGGTAACACCGATTTCTCTTTCTTGGTTACACCGAGTTTCCTAGCCACCTAATGGTTGTGGAACTCGGTGATACCGATAAATAAAAATCGCTTTCACCGACAGCAAAGGGTATATAACTCGGCGGACCCGACATTTGAAATTTTATCCTCAAACGCCCATGCCCCCAACCCTAAGCTGCTGCTCCTGACCCCTCTGGTCATCGCCCTTGCTTCCCCGAGCGCCTCCGCCATTGGGATTCTCGCCGTCAACGGAATTCTCCACCGCCGTCGTCGCCGTAGTCGGACCGTCGCCAAGTTAGGGTACGGTTCCAATTTCCTCATGCGTTCCATGTCTGATTCAAGCGCATTAGGATGATTTTGTCTATAATCCACCATGTGAAATCAATCTATCCCAATAGAATCCTTCATAGAGTAGAAAACGAAGAAATTTGGATCTGACCTCCCGCAACATGCATCTCGGTTTATACCGAGTTGATAAAATCGGTTCTACCAATTTAGTTTTTAGGGTTTCCAAGAACCACCTCGGTGAGACCGAGTAGTTCTTTTCGGTTACAATGACAAGGCTGCCCAAGTTTATGTTATGTAGGTGGTCAGTCTCGGTGACTTCGAATATTACAACCCGGTGCTACCAAAATTCATTTTGGAGTAGTTCATACCCAAAGTTTCTAAGTTTGGATTTTGAAAATTCTCTGCATTTTGTGATGCTCAACCCTTCTACTCTTCTATGCTCTATTCACATGGTCAGTATGTCAGGCTCTGATGACAGTCAGAACAGCCTCAGAGAAGAGAATGTGGACATGAGCTCTGGCACTAGTCCTGAGAGTACCTATGATGATGTGCCCAGCTCACCTGACTTGCCCAAAGCTGCCACCAGGGCAAGGAGGAAATTAAACTCAGATGAGGAGGATGAAGATTTTGTTCCTAAGGAAGAGCCACCAAAGAAGGATAAAATTGCCAAGAGCACAGCTGCAGAGGCTACCTCTTCCATAAGAAAGGTCGTCAAGAAGTCTATGCCTAAGAAGGCAGGTGAGAAGAAGAAGTCCAGAAAAAGGATTATCCAAGCTGTTGGTAGACCCGCCTCTATGTATGAGGATCCAGAAGCTGCTGCTAAGGAGGAGGAGGAACCCGCTGTCAAAGATCCTCCAGCTAAGAAGAAGAAACTTTTGGCTGATGCTATGCCCAAGGTTGCTCCATCTAAGAGCACCAAGGCTATTGCCAAGAAGGATGCTGCTGCCTCCAAATCCAAGAAGTCTACCAAAGACATTCCCAGTGCTGCCAAGAACAAGCAATCAACTATGCCAGATGAAGAAGAAGATTTGCCAGCTTTGAGCAAACTGAGGCCACACATGCCACTGCACAATGATGATCATCCAATTGCTGAGGACATGAAGAAGAGGAAGAACTCAGGTCTAAGACTGTGGAGGGCAAAGGACCATTATGCCTCCAGGAGAAGGACTGCTGTGGATGACAGATTTCACACCAAGGAACATCAAGACTTCTATGAGACCATCCTGTTAGACAAGAGCCCAGCTGTCAATGACATGAGATATGTTGACTGGAATTACAACAAGGAGAATGAAGATTTCTTTCCCCATGTGCAAGAGAACTTCAGATGCATTGATATTGAGAACTTTGTTGGTAGAGAGTTCACACCATGGAATGATGAGATTATCATGCAGTTCTATTCCACTGCCCATTTCTATGGTGATGGGAGGATTGTCTGGATGACTGAAGGTGTCAAGTATGAATCCACTTTTGATGAGTGGGCTACGGATACGTCTCCAACGTATCTATAATTTATGAAGTATTCATGCCATGTTTACAATGATTTTATATGATTTTGGTATGATTTTATTAGAACTAACCCGGACTGATGCTGTTTTCAGCAGAGCTACCATGGTGTTGTTTTTGTGCACAAATAAAAGTTCTCGGAATGGGCTGAAAATTTACGGAGAATATTTTTGGAAAATATAAAAAATACTGGAGCAAAAAGTTGGGCCAGGAAGTGACCGAAGAGGCCACAAGCCTGGGGGCGCGGCCCCTAGCTTGTGGGCCCCTCTGGCACCACCTTGACGTGAGACCGACGCCAAAAACTCCTATAAATCGAGAAACCCCCAGAAAGAAACCTAGATCAGGAGTTCCACCGCCGCAAGCCTCCAGAGCCATAAAAACCAATCGGGAGCCCGTTCTGGCACCCTGCCGGAGGGGGAAACCATCACCGGAGGCCATCTTCATCATCCCGGCGGTCTCCATGACGAGGAGGGAGTAGTTCACCCTCGGGGCTAAGGGTATGTACCAATAGCTATGTGTTTGATCTCTCTCTCTCTCGTGTTCTTGAGATGGCACGATCTTGATGTATCACGAGCTTGATTAATATTGATGAATCATATGGAGTTTTCCCCTCTCTATCTTCTTGTGATGAATTGAGTTTTCCCTTTGAAGTTTTCTTATCGGATTGAGTCTTTAAGGATTTGAGAACACTCGATGTATGTCTTGCGATGGGATATCCGTGGTGACAATGGGATGTTCTATTGATCCACTTGATGTATGTTTTGGTGATCAACTTGCGGGTTCCGTGACCTTGGGAATCTATGCATAGGGGTTGGCACATGTTTTCGTCTTGACTCTCCGGTAGAAACTTTGGGGCACTCTTTGAAGTTCTTTGTGTTGGATTGAACATGATGAATCAGAAATTGTGTGATGCATATCATATAATCAAGCCCATGGGTACTCGTGGTGACATTGGAGTATCTAGGTGACATTAGGGTTTTGGTTGATGTGTATCTTAAGGTGTTATTTTAGTACGAACTCTAGGGCTGTTCGTGACACTTATAGGGATAGCTCATAAGATTGATCGGAAAAGATAACTTTGAGGTGGTTTTGTACCCTACAATAATTTCTTCATTTCTTCTCCGCTATTTGTGACTTTGGAGTGAACTCTTTGTCGCACGTGAGAGATTTACATATGATTCAACTATGTCAGTATTGTTGAGAGAACTTGCACTAGTGAAAGTATGAACCCTTGGCCTTGTTTTCAAGCATTGCAATACCGTTTGTGCTCACTTTTGTTACTTTCTACCTTGTTGTTTTTATATTTTCAGATTACAAAAACCTATATCTACCATCCATATTGCACTTGTATCACCATCTCTTCGCCGAACTAGTGCACCTATGCAATTTGCCATTGTATTGGGTGTGTTGGGGACACAAGAGACTCTTTGTTATTTGGTTGCAGGGTTTTTTTGAGAGAGACCATCTTCATCCTACGCCTCCCATATATTGATAAACCTTAGGTCATCCACTTGAGGGAAATTTGCTACTGTCCTACAAAACTCTGCGCTTGGAGGCCCAACACGAGTCTACAAGAAGAAGGTTGCGTAGTAGACATCAAGCTCTTTTCTGGCGCCATTGCCGGGGAGGCTAGGTAAGCGGCACTCACATCCCGTCAACGAAGCTATTTACTGGCGCCGTTGCCGGGGAGGTGAGTGCTTGAAGGTATATCTTTAGATCTTGCAATTGAATCTTTTAGTTTCTTGTTTTATCACTAGTTAGGTCTATAAAAGAAAACTACAAAAAAAATATGGAATTGAGGTTGCCTCATATGCTTCATCTTTTTAATGTCTTTCGTGAAAATGATGGAAAGGAAAATTTTGCTCAAGTGTTAGAAGAAGAAGTTATTAAAATGTTTGGCACTAAATCTTTGTATGATGAGCATGATTGCAATGTTGTTAGTATGAATTCCTTGAATATTCATGATGCTAATGATATGCAAAGCTACAAGCTTGGGGATGCTATGTTTGATGAAGATGATATGTTTAGTCCCCCAAGTTTTGATGAGCAAATTTATTTTGATGAAAGCATGCCTCCTATTTATGATGATTATTGTGATTACATGTATGCTATAAATAAATAATGATAATCATGAAACCTGTCATCATGATTTTAATTTTCAACTGGATTATGCTTCACATGATAGTTATTTTGTTGAGTTTGCTCCCACTATTATGAATAAGAAGAAAATTGCTTGTGTGGGTAGTAATAAAAATTCTATGCTTGTGGATCATGAAGAGAATGCTTTATGTGCTGGTTATATTGTGAAATTCCTTCATGATGTGACTGAAAATTATTATGAGGGAGGAACGTATGCTTGTAGGAACTGCAATAATATCAAGTTTCCTCTCTATGTGTTCAAAGTTTTGAAGTTATGCTTGTTTTACCTTCCTATGCTAGTTGATTCTTGTTCCCATAAATTGTTTGCTCACAAAATCCCTATGTATAGGAAGTGGGTTAGACTTACATGTTCTTGTCATGAGATTCATGATGCTCTCTTGTATGTTTCAATGACTATTCCTATGTGAGCATCAATGAAATCATGATGCCTAGCTAAAAGGCATTAAAGAAAAGCGCTTGTTGGGAGACAACCCAACACTTTTCCTTTCTGTTTTTGTGTGTCCACATGATTAAGCTACTGTATAATCATGTTTCATAGCTTTTGTTTCAATAAAGTGCCAAGTAAAGCCTTTGGGATAGTGTGGATGATAGTTGACTTGATTCTGTGCAAAAACAGAAACTTTTGCTCTCAGTCCAGGAATTTTGTAAATTCACTGGAACGTACTTTTGATCTGAATTTTTTACATATGATTGATATACAAATTGCCTAGATTTTCCTAATTTTTTAGAATTTGTGGAGACCGGGAATTATGGTTACACTACAGATCTTCACAGACTGTTCTGTTTTTGACAGATTCTGTTTTGCATGCATAGTTTGCTTGTTTTAGTGTTTCCATAGCTTATATTTAGCGATATAAATTATGTGAATGCTAGAATACAGTAGGTATCATGTGGGAACAATTATGAATCTTGTCTTAACAGTACCTAAGTGAATGATTTATCTTTATTACACTAACCCTTCTCACGAAGTTCCGTTAAGTTTTATGTGATTGAAGTTTTCAAGTTTTGGATAAGACACCGATATGAGGAGAATAAGGAGTGAAAAGAACCTAAGCTTGGGGATGCCCAAGTCACCCCCAAGGTAATATCCAAGGAATATTCAAGCGCCTAAGCTTGGGGATGCCCCGGAAGCATCCCCTCTTTCGTCTTCAACACTATCGGTATATCTTACTTGGTGCTATATTTTTATTTGTCACATAATATGAGTTTTGCTTGGAGCATCATTTTATTTTCTTGTTTTCTGTTAGGTGTTATTTATAATCTTGTTTTTCAATAAAAAGTTCCAAGAATTGCCTTTTAGGATGCTTGAATTGCATGTTTGATGTGTGCTGTGTATAAACAGAAAGTTTTGCTGTAGTGTTTGAATTTTCATATTTTACTGGAACGTGGAAAGTTCCTGAAATTTTTACACAGTATTTTCATATAAATGTTATAGCATGTCCTAAATTTTCATAATTTTTTGAGTGATATAAGTACACTGTTTTCATAAATTGCTACAGACTGTTCTGTTTAGGCAGATTGCTGTCATAGTTTTGTTATCTTCTTATCCTATAGTTTCCATAGCCTATATTGATAGATATAAATTGTGGAAATGATAGTATACGGTATATAATGTTTGAAAATTATTATGCAACTTGTCTTGGCAGTACATAAAGAGTTGATTTATTATTATGTGTACTAACCTATCTCACGAGTTCTTTTCAAGTTTTGTGTGGATGGAGTTTTTGAGAATAGGTGAAACCGGGATATTAGAGGAATGAACGAGATACAAAAGCTCAAGCTTGGGGATGCCCAAGGCACCCCAAGTAAATATTTCAAGAAGTCTCAAGCAGCTAAGCTTGGGGATGCTACACATACCACCTCTCTTCATCAACAATTATCGGTTAGCCTATGTTGAGCCTAAATTTTTATTCTTTCACATGATGCGTGCTATTCTTGGAGTGATATTTTTCTTTTGCTTGCTGTTTAATAAAATACTTAAGATCTGAAAATATTTATTGGGAGAGAGCCTTCACATAGCTACTTAATTGTTTGACTACTCATTGATCTTCACTTATATCTTTTGAGAGTAGCTTGTCATTTCCTCTCATGCTTCACTTATACCTTTTTGAGAGATGAAATTTTTATGCTCCTGTACTTCACTTAAATTTGTTTGAGCTTGCCAACAAGCAATAGCAACATATGAAACTAGTCTCAAAGTGATAGATATCCAAGGAGCATATTATAAAAACATTCATGAAGATCATGGGACAAATTAAACTTGATTCTTTGTAATAGTTTTGAAACATGATGATAGTAATATGTGAGTCATGTTAGTGAGTAATTATGCTTAGTAGGAATATTGGTGTTAAGGTTTGTGATTCCCTATGCATGCACGAAAGTCAATAGTTATGCAATGAAGTAACATCCTACTTGTGGTGCATTACTCGGTGTTAGATATGACTCAATGCTCACTTATGTGAATTTTCGTTTCTTGGTTTGGTTGCTTCCCAATCTATTTGCTAGCCTTCATTTGTACTAAGTAGAAATACTACTTGTGCATCCAAAATCCTTAAACCAAGTTTTGCCTTATGAGTCCACCATACCTCTACCTATATGCGGTATTTCCATGCCGTTCCAAGCAAATTTGTATGTGCCATCTCTAAATTTTCAAAATAAAATTTCTCTTTTGTGTGCCCGTACAGCTCATGAAATGGTGGGGAGTATCCAATATTTTTCCATGCTAGGTGTGTTATTCTCACGATATGTGTTGATTCACTATCATTCACGAGAAAGTGGCTGGTATTCGGGATGGCCAGTTCCATGCTCAAAAATCAAATCAAAATATAATGAAACAAAACTCCCCCAGGATTGTTGTTTGTATGGACGGTACCCGTGGATTCGGCTCGCCGTGGAGTGTGATTGATTGGTGGAGGGGGAGTAAAAACTTTACTATTCTGTTTGGGAACCGCCTATAATGTATCTAGCATGGAAAGTATTGTGAGCTACTTTGTCGTTTTCGTTGACAGGAAAAGCATGCCACTCAAAATATTTTCCTCTCTCAATTTAAACCTTGAGCTCTGGCATCTCTACAAATCCCTACTTCCCTCTGCGAAGGGCCTATCTATTTACTTTATGCAATTTCTATTTTTGCTTTGAGTCTCCGTCTTCTCTTATAAGCACCAACTAGGGGGCACTATGATCGTACTTGAGCATTGGGCATAGCTAATATTTGAATGTGTTTCATGAATGGATCAATGATTGAGCATGATGGGCTAGGGATAACTTTCTTTAGTGCTGATATTTTGAAAGACATGGTTGCTTGTTGACATGCTTGAGTATTGAAGTATGTTAAAACTAGACTATTGCTTTGAATCATTTACTAGTCCAAATGTCCATGCTATACAAAGAAGAAAAGAATATGATGAATATGGTAGGTAGCATTCACACTTCATAAATTATTTCTTTTATCATTTACCTACTCGAGGACGAGCAGGAATTAAGCTTGGGGATGCTGATACGTCTCCAACGTATCTATAATTTATGAAGTATTCATGCCATGTTTACAATGATTTTATATGATTTTGGTATGATTTTAGTAGAACCAACCCGGACTGATGCTGTTTTCAGCAGAGCTACCATGGTGTTGTTTTTGTGTAGAAATAAAAGTTCTCGGAATGGGCTGAAAATTTACGGAGAGTATTTTTGGAAAATATAAAAAATACTGGAGCAAAAAGTTGGGCCACGAAGTGACCGAGGAGGCCACAAGCCTGGGGGGTGCGCCCCCACCCTAGGGCGCGCCCCCCTAGCTTGTGGGCCCCTCGGGCACCGCCTTGACGTGAGACCGACGCCAAAAACTCCTATAAATCGAGAAACCCCTAGAAAGAAACCTAGATCGGGAGTTCCGCCGCCGCAAGCCTCCAGAGCCACGAAAAACCAATCGGGAGCCCGTTCGGGCACCCTGCCGGAGGGGGAAACCATCACCGGAGGCCATCTTCATCATCCCGGAGGTCTCCATGACGAGGAGGGAGTAGTTCACCCTCGGGGCTGATGGTATGTACTAGTAACTATGTGTTTGATCTCTCTCTCTCGTGTTCTTGAGATGGCACGATCTTGATGTATCGCGAGCTTTATTAATATAGATGAATCATATGGAGTTTTCCCCTCTCTATCTTCTTGTGATGAATTGAGTTTTCCCTTTGAAGTTTTCTTATCGGATTGAGTCTTTAAGGATTTGAGAACACTCGATGTATGTCTTGCGATGGGATATCCATGGTGACAATGGGATGTTCTATTGATCCACTTGATGTATGTTTTGGTGATCAACTTGCGGGTTCCGTGACCTTGGGAATCTATGGATAGGGGTTGGCACATGTTTTCGTCTTGACTCTCCGGTAGAAACTTTTGGGCACTCTTTGAAGTTTTTTGTGTTGGATTGAACATGATGAATCTGAAATTGTTTGATGCCTATCATATAATCAAGCCCATGGGTACTCGTGGTGACATTGGAGTATCTAGGTGACATTAGGGTTTTGGTTGATGTGTATCTTAAGGTGTTATTCTAGTACGAACTCTAGGGCTGTTCGTGACACTTATAGGGATAGCTCATAAGATTGATCGGAAAAGATAACTTTGAGGTGGTTTCGTACCCTACAATAATTTCTTCGTTTGTTCTCCGCTATTTGTGACTTTGGAGTGAACTCTTTGTCGCACGTGAGGGATTTACATATGATTCAACTATGTCAGTATTGTTGAGAGAACTTGCACTAGTGAAAGTATGAACCCTAGGCCTTGTTTTCAAGCATTGCAATACCGTTTGTGCTCACTTTTGTTACTTGCTACCTTGCTGTTTTTATATTTTCAGATTACAAAAACCTATATCTACCATCCATATTGCACTTGTATCACCATCTCTTCGCCGAACTAGTGCACCTATACAATTTGCCATTGTATTGGGTGTGTTGGGGACACAAGAGACTCTTTGTTATTTGGTTGCAGGGTTGTTTGAGAGAGACCATCTTCATCCTACGACTCTCACGGATTGATAAACCTTAGGTCATCCACTTGAGGGAAATTTGCTACTGTCCTACAAAACTCTACGCTTGGAGGCCCAACACGAGTCTACAAGAAGAAGGTTGCATAGTAGACATCAGCTACCATCTTAGGAGCCCCACCAGTTCAAGATGGTGATTTGGATGTATACTCAGAGTCAAAGTCTAATCACAACTCCATGGCAAATATGTACAAGGAAATCCCTGCTGATTATGTGCATTCACATAGGCTTGGTTCAGTGTACTATCTGCAAGCAGGATTACCTACCACCAACACTATTTTGAGGTATACTTTCATGCCCAAGTAAGGATTTGAGAAGATGATCCGAGGCTACTCCATCAACATGCTGCAACATGTTGACACTCACACCAGGATTAGGGTGATGGATCTTATTGTTGAGACTGTGAAGAGGACAACTGCTGATCAGAAGAGATCTTATGCATATGCACCATATATTCAGATGCTAATCAACTCTTAGCTTGAGAAGAATGTGTATGCCCTTGATCGACCACATATGCCTCTCCAGCTAGAATTTGAGGATAATGTTGTGGTGATGGATCCAAATCATCCCACTTCATCTACTGGGAGAGCTGCAGCTAAGGCGGCTCGAGCCTCTAGCACCCCAGTGCCAAGAACCAGAGCTAAACAGATGGATATGCTTTTTAGCACAGTTGAGAGCATGTAGAAGGACATCAAAGACATATTGCATAATCAGCATAGTCTTGTGAGGATAGTGGAGAACAGAGTTAAAACTCTCAACGACAAGGTAGATGGGATGACTAAGACAGTCAATGAGCTCGAGAAGGAAGTGGATGCAGTGCCTAGACCTCATACCACTGATGATGATGAGGAGGATGAGGATAGTCCAGTTCTTCGGCCCAGCACTCAGTTCAAGACTCAGTCAAGGACTCCTACTGTGCCAACACCAGAGATCAGGCCTACCTCTTCAGCTCCTGCTACAGCTCCCATAGCTCCATCAGCTCCAGTGTCTACTCCACCACTCCAGAGGACTTCAGCTGAAGCTTTTGCAAATACTCTTCCCTCGACTCCATCGCATTTACAGGCGCCGCTTCATCATCTCATGAAGGAGATCCAGCCCAGAGTGACGCTTAGCTCTATAGCTTTGAACTTTTTGGTAACTTGTTGCCAAAGGGGGAGAAGTTGTAGATCATAGGTCTACATTAGAGAGAGCGTTGCATTTTGATCCCTCTCTACTTTTCCAAAACTTTGGTTTTATCATTTGTGCGTTGCAAACTTTCGTTGGTATTTGATCATATACTCTTATGTGATGCTACTATCACCTATCTTTGAGATTTCTATGTGATGATCATTTACTCTTGTTTGGTGTGTTGTGCTTCTTATTCACTCATATTAATTCTTGTGATGGTCAATAGCCGGATAGCCTGGTTTCTTTTTAAAGCCGCTCAAGTTTAGTTCGCTAAACAGGCCTCAGAGAAACACTCCGCCTTCGGGATATGGAGGTTGAAGCCAAAGGCTGACCCGCTTGGAGTCCGGAGATCGGATGTATCATGTTAAAGCACGACCGAAGCACAAATTAAATTTTAGACCAATTTTGGATTGGCACAATTTTCTTTTATCTAAACATAAAGTTTTTTGCGTAAGTTTTTTGGTATTTCCGAGCATAACTCTCGCAGTACAACGCCATATGCATTTCATGTATCAGAAATATTAAAGGGGGACTGCGATTAGCACCGAACCCACAAAAAACCGAGGTACTCCATGCAGTCCTCGGCAAAATGCCTTCGGTATTTCGCATTTATATGCATTGATTTCGAGTTGTGTCTTTGGTCTATAGCTGGATTGCCCGGCTCCTGTGCTTACCCCTTACGTTTCCGCTTTGTTCGGCTAAGGGGTAAAGGGAGAACCACTGCGATTGTCACTTCTGGTTTAACTGGTTAAGTGCCTCAGTTGGAAAAAGCCGAAAGCTGACTGTCACAACAAGCGTAAATCGATCAGCGAACCGCAGGCGGTGTTCAACCAAATATAGCCGATCGAGGTTATCCGAGTAAAACGAAGGGCCTCTCTTTCTTGAAAAGGCCAAGTTGTGGGTGGTTCGACCTCGAATGATCCGAGGAGTCGATGTATACCGGGGGCTATTAAGTTGCCCCCAAACATATGCTCCTATGACTAAGTGAAAGTTATAAAGCCTGAATATCTGATTGCCTCGTTTCCACTAACACAACTGCCTCTGGGCACCGAGACGTGGGCTAAGGGTTGTCTTGTTTGTACGGAAACACCCTGCGTAGCATCTAAAAAGGGGCGAAAGCCGACGATAGGCTACTTTCAAATTATAAACGGTCACAAAGGAGTCAAAATAGCATATAACATAAAAGCATTTGTATTCAATATGCGAGTACTAGCTTCCGTAATCATCGTTATAAAGCCATAAATATGCATCAATTTGACTTAAGATTCTGGCCAAGCTTGGTTGCCTGGCTCCTATGCTTACCCCCTACGTTCCCGATTGTTCGGCTAGGGGGTAAAGGGAGCACCTCTGTGATTGTTACTTCCGGGTCATCCGGGTTAGTAACTCAGATTGGGTGAAGCCGAAAGCTAGCCATCTTAAGAATATAATTGGTCAGCAACGACAGAAGTGAAAATTTCGGTTCATTAACAACCACAGAGTTCGGGAACATTCCCCGAACTAAATCCTCAATATTTTCCTCCCACATTGATCGGAGTTGAGGTTTCACGATCATGGTCAACATGATATCCTGGGAAAAGGAACTTATAAAGGAACTATTTTTTCCAGAAGATATTTCTTACGTTAAATAAGTAATATAACATATCTCTCCGCGTACCTTTGTTTATAAAACCGTATGGCCGGATTGCCTTGTTTGCCGTAAATCTTTGCCCTTATAAAGGCTTTATAAAGTAGGGCAAACACTCATCGGCTACTGGCCGAGGTGGTTGAAGCCGATGGTCGGTCAGCAAAGTCTTGTACAATGCGGATCCGAGCATTAATGATGTAAAGTACTTGGATACATAGAATAATTGCACATAAATTGTGTCGAACTTAACAAAGTTTGTGTCAAACAAATATCGATCCTTAATTCGATCGCCCGTGCCTAAATTAAGGCTTGGGGGCTATTGCATTACCTATTCAATGCAACAAATCCAAAGTGCAATATGGTTTCCGAGGAGATTCGATCCTTAGGTTGGTCGGCCGCACCCAACCCGAGTCTCATAAACTACTACGTACCGCGTTTACATCCCTAACGTATGCCACCGAGCAAGAACTTGATCCTCAGGCCGATTTTGCAAATTGGCCTAAGTCTCAGGGGCTACTGGGATTAGTGGTTTTATTTTGATTATTATTTTTTCCTTCAGGCGCATCTTGGGTTATAGACCGACACACACCTTGAGGACTACTAGCTATATATCTCGGCAGAGAATAAATTGCACCAATCGAGAATATCCACAAAAAATCAGCCCACGGTCGGGGTGGTGCACCACCTGTTGGGGAACGTTGCATGGGAAACAAAAATTTTCCTACGCACACACAAGATCTATCCATGGTGATGAGCATCTACGAGAGGGAGAGTGAATCTACATACCCTTGTAGATCGCTAAGCGGAAGCGTTAATAAACGCGGTTGATGTAGTCGAACGTCTTCGCGATCCAAATCGCCGAGCGTCCCGCGATCCAATCACGATCCTTCCGATCTAGTGCCGAACGGACGGCACCTCCGCGTTCAACACACGTACGGCTTGATGACGCCTTCACCTCCTCGATCCAGCGAGCGATGGTGAAGTAGTGGTTGAGTTCCAGCAGCACGACGGCGTGGTGATGGTGGTGAGGAACAATCTCTGCAGGGCTTCGCCAAGCACTACGGAGATTATGACGGAGGAACTAGAGGGTTAGGGTTGCCGCACACGGCTTGGGGAAATCTTGATTTTTCCCGTGTGCTAGCCCTGCCCCTCTATTTATATGTTGAGCCTTGGGGTCTAAACTTGGAGTAAAAGCCTCCTCCGGGTCGGTTTTGCCCGCACAAGGTCGGTTTGGCCCGCAGGGAAAGAGTCCAACTCGGATCCCTGCCGAACCGTGCACAGCCGCGCACAAGCGGTAGTACCGCTTCACACAAGCGGTAGTACCGCTTGGGCGGTAGTACCGCTTCACACAAGCGGTAGTACCGCTCGGGCGGTAGTACCGCTTCACACAAGCGGTAGTACCGCTCCGGCGGTAGTACCGCTTCACACAAGCGGTAGTACCGCTCCGGCGGTAGTACCGCTTCACCAAGCGGTAGTACCGCTTACGCGGCAGCAAAACTACTTTTGCACTTTCCAATACCTTGTGGGCTTTATCCCTTTGGCTCATATAAAGTGTTGCTGCACCCGAACACTTCGGTAAACATCCGGAACCCCTTCCGGTGAACTCCGGAACCCTTCCAGAGATCAAAACACTATTATCACATATATCAATCTTTACCTCCGGACTATTCCGGAGATCCTCGTCATGTCCGGGATCTTATCCGGGACTCCGAACAACTTTCGGTCACCAACATAATAACTCAATTATACTAATCGTCACCAAACGTTAAGTGTGTAGACCCTGCGGGTTCGAGAACTATGTAGACATGACCGAGACACCTCTACGGCCAATAACCAATAGCGGGACCTGGATGCCCATATTGGCTCCTACATATTCTACGAAGATCTTTATCGGTCGAACCTCTATGTCAAGGATTCAGTTAATCCCGTATGCTGTTCCCTTTGTTCTTCGGTATGTTACTTGCCCGAGATTCGATCGTCGGTATCACTATACCTAGTTCAATCTCGTTACCGGCAAGTCTCTTTACTCGTTCCGTAATACAAGATCTCGTGGCTAACACTTTAGTCACATTGCTTGCAAGGCTCATTGTGATGTTGTATTACCGAGTGGGCCCTGAGATACCTCTCCGTCATACGGAGTAACAAATCCCAGTCTTGATCCATGCCAACCCAACAGACACCCTCGGAGATACCTGTAGAGCACCTTTATAGTCACCCAGTTACGTTGCGACGTTTGATACACACAAGGTATTCCTCCGGTGTCAGTGAGTTGCATGATCTCATGGTCAAAGGAACAGATACTTGACATGCAGAAAACAATAGCAATAAACTGACACGATCAAATGCTACGTTTACAGTTTGGGTCTTGTCCATCACATCATTCTCCTAATGATGTGATCCCGTTATCAAATGACATCTCATGTCAATGGCTAGGAAACCTTAACCATCTTTGATCAACGAGCTAGTCAACTAGAGGCTTACTAGGGACACAGTGTTGTCTATGTACCCACACATGTATTTGAGTTTCCAATCAATACAATTATAGCATGGATAATAAACGATTATCATGAACAAGGAAATATAATAATAACCAATTTATTATTGCCTCTAGGGCATATTTCCAACAGTCTCCCACTTGCACTAGAGTCAATAATCTAGTTCACATCACTATGTGATTTACATTGTAATGAATCGAACACCCATGCAGTTCTGGTGTTGTTCATGTTTAGCCCTTGGAAGAGGTTTAGTCATCGGATCTGCAACATTTAGATCCGTGTGTACTTTGCAAATATTTATGTCGTCCTCCTTGATGTAATCGCGGATGGAATTGAAACGTCGCTTTATGTGTCTGGTCCTCTTGTGAAACCTTGGTTCCTTGCCTAGAGCAATGGCACCAGTGTTGTCACAGAACAGAGTCATTGGGTTTAGTGCACTAGGCACTACTCCAAGATCTGTCATGAACTCCTTCATCCAGACACCTTCCTTCGCCGCCTCCGAGGCAGCGATGTACTCCGCTTCGCATGTAGAATCTGCTACCACGCTTTGCTTGGAACTGCACCAGCTAACCGCACCCCCATTAAGAATAAATACGTATCCGGTTTGCAACTTAGAGTCATCCGGATCAGTGTCAAAGCTTGCATCGACGTAACCCTTTACGACGAGCTCTTGATCACCTCCATAAACGAGAAACATGTCCTTAGTCCTTTTCAGGTACTTCAGGATATTCTTGACCGCCGTCCAGTGTTCCATTCCTGGATCACTTTGAAACCTTCCGACCATACTTATGGCAAGGCTGACATCGGGTCTTGTGCACAGCATTGCATACATGATAGAGCCTATGGCCGAAGCATAGGGGATGACACTCATCTTTTCTCTATCTTCTGCAATCACTGGGCATTGAGTCTTACTCAACTTCACACCTTGCAAAACAGGCAAGAACCCCTTCTTGGACTGATCCATTTTGAACTTCTTCAAAATCTTATCAAGGTATGTGCTTTGTGAAAGTCCTATTAAGCGTCTTGATCTATCTCTATAGATCTTGATGCCTAATATGAAAGCAGCTTCTCCTAGGTCCTTCATTGAAAAACTCTTGTTCAAATATTCCTTTACGCTTTCCAGCATTTCTATATTGTTTCCAATCAGTAATATGTCATCCACATATAATATTAGAAACGCTATAGAGCTCCCACTCACTTTCTTGTAAATACAAGCTTCTCCGTAAACTTGTATAAACTCGAACGCTTTGATCACCTCATCAAAACGAAGATTCCAACTCCGAGATGCTTGCACCAGTCCATAAATGGATCGCTGGAGTTTGCAAACTTTGTCAGCATTCTCTGGATCGACAAAACCTTCTGGTTGCATCATATACAACTCTTCCTTAAGGTAACCGTTAAGGAACGTTGTTTTGACATCCATCTGCCAAATTTCATAATCGAAAAAGGCAGCTATTGCTAACATGATTCTGACGGACTTAAGCATCGCTACGGGTGAGAAGGTCTCATCGTAGTCAACTCCTTGAACTTGTGAAAAACCCTTTGCCACAAGTCGAGCTTTATAGACGGTGACATTACCGTCCGCGTCCGTCTTCCTCTTAAAGATCCATTTGTTCTGAATGGCCTTACGCCCTTCAGGTAATACTTCCAAAGTCCAGACTTTGTTTTCATACATGGATCCCATCTCGGATTTCATGGCCTCTAACCACTTCTCGGAATCCGGGCCCATCATCGCTTCTCCATAGCTCGTAGGTTCATCGTTGTTTAACAACATGACCTCTAAGACAGGGTTGCCGTACCACTCAGGAGCAGTACGCGTCCTTGTCGACCTACGAGGTTCGATAGCAACTTGATCCAAAGCTTCATGATCATCATCACTAACTTCCTCTTCAGCTAATGTAGGCTCCACAGAAACAACTTTCTGCGCTGCGCTACTCTCAGGTTGAAGTAAAGGTTCAACAACCTCATCAAGTTCTATCTTCCTCCCACTCAATTCTTTCGAGAGAAACTCTTTCTCAAGAAATGTTCCGTTTTTAGAGACAAACACTTTGCCTTCGGATCTGAGGTAGAAGGTATACCCAACTGTCTCTTTTGGGTATCCTATGAAGACGCATTTCTCCGCTTTGGGTTCCAGCTTTTCAGGCTGAAGCTTTTTGACATAAGCATCACATCCCCAAACTTTAAGAAACGACAGCTTTGGCTTCTTGCCAAACCAAAGTTCATATGGCGTCGTCTCAACGGATTTCGATGGTGCCCTATTTAAAGTGAATGCAGCTGTCTCTAATGCATAACCCCAAAATGATAGTGGCAAATCGGCAAGAGACATCATAGATCGCACCATATCCAATAAAGTTCGATTACGACGTTCGGACACACCATTACGCTGTGGTGTTCCAGGCGGTGTCAGTTGTGAAACAATTCCACATTGTCTTAAGTGACTGCCAAACTCATAACTCAGATATTCTCCTCCTCGATCAGATCGTAGGAATTTAATCTTCTTGTTACGATGATTCTCAACTTCACTCTGAAATTGTTTGAACTTTTCAAATGTTTCAGACTTGTGTTTCATTAAGTAAATATACCCATATCTACTTAAGTCATCAGTGAAGGTGAGAAAGTAACGATAACCACCGCGCGCCTCAATGCTCATCGGACCGCACACATCAGTATGTATGATTTCCAATAAGTCACTTGCCCGTTCCATTGTTCCAGAGAACGGAGTTTTAGTCATCTTGCCCATGAGGCATGGCTCACATGTGTCAAGTGATTCAAAATCAAGTGACTCCAAAAGTCCATCAGCATGGAGCTTCCTCATGCGTTTTACGCCAATATGACCTAAACGGCAGTGCCACAAGAAAGTGGTATTATCATTATCAATTCTACATCTTTTGGCATCAATGTTATGAACATGTGTATCATTACTATCGAGATTCAATAAGAATAAACCCCTCACATCGGGTGCATGACCATAAAAGATATTACTCATATAAATAGAACAACCATTATTCTCTGATTTAAATGAGTAACCGTCTCGCAATAAACAAGATCCAGATATAATGTTCATGCTTAACGCAGGCACCAAATAACACTTATTTAGGTTCATCACTAATCCCGACGGTAATCGAAGAGCGAGCGTGCCGACGGCGATCACATCAACCTTGGAACCATTTCCCACGCGCATCGTCACTTCGTCCTTTGCCAGCCTCCGTCTATTCCGCAGTTCCTGTTTTGAGTTGCAAATATGAGCAACCGCACCGGTATCAAATACCCAGGCACTACAACGAGAGTTGGTAAGGTACACATCAATAACATGTATATCATATATACCTTGTTTGTTGTTGGCCGCCTTCTTGTCAGTCAAATACTTGGGGCAATTCCGCTTCCAGTGTCCAGTTCCCTTGCAATGAAAACACACAGTTTCTGGTTTGGGTCCAGCCTTGGGTTTCTTCACGAGAGGAGCAACTGCTTTGCCACTCTTCTTGGAGTTACCCTTCTTACCCTTGCCATTTTTCTTGAAACTAGTGGTTTTATTGACCATCAACACTTGATGCTCCTTCTGAATTTCAGACTCAGCGGCTTTCAGCATCGCAAACAGCTCGGCGACTGACTTGTTCATCCCGTGCATGTTATAGTTCAACACGAAGCTCTTGTAGCTAGGTGGCAATGATTGAAGAACTCTATCAGTGATAGCCTCTGGCGGAAGGGGCATCCCTAACTCAGCCAGACGGGTGGAGTACCCAGACATTCTGAGCACGTGATCACTGATAGACCCGTTCTCCTTCATCTTGCAAGCATAGAACTTATCGGAGATCTCATATCTCTCGATCCGGGCATTCTTCTGAAAGATAAACTTCAACTCCTGGAACATCTCATATGCTCCATGACATTCAAAACGTCTTTGAAGTCCCGGTTCTAAGCCATACAACATTGCACATTGAACTATTGAGTAATCATCAGAACGAGCCTGCCAGGCGTTCACAACGTCTAGAGACTCAACTGGAGCGGGTGGATCACCAAGCGGTGCATCAAGGACATAAGCCTTCTGGGAAGCCGTAAGGATAATCCTTAGATTACGGGCCCAGTCCACAAAGTTACTTCCATCATCTTTCAACTTAGCTTTCTCTAGGAACGCATTAAAATTCAGGGGTGCTACTGCGCGAGCCATGATCTACAACATAAATATAGCAAAGACAACTTAGACTATTGTTCTTAGATAATGAGTTTTAGTTAATCATATTTAAAAAACTCCCACTCAAATTGACATCCCTCCGATCATTCGAGTGTAACATGATCCAAATCCACCAACTCAAGTCCGATCATCACGTGAGTTGAGGTGGTTTCAATGGTGAACATCTTCATGTTGATCATATCTACTATATGACTCATGTTCGACCTTTCGGTCTCTTGTGTTCCGAGGCCATGTCTGTACATGCTAGGCTCGTCAAGTTTAACCCGAGTGTTCCGCACGTGCAACATGGCTTACACCCGTTGTATGCGAACGCAGAGTCTATCACACCCGATCATCACGGCGTGTCTCGAAACGACGAACTTTCGCAACGGTGCACACTTGGGGAGAACACAATTTATCTTGAAATTTAAGTGAGGGATCACCTTATAATGCTACCGTCGTCCTAAGCAAAATAAGATGCATAAAAGGATTAACATCACATGCAAATCATAAGTGACATGATATGGCCATGAACTTGTGCTTTTGATCTCCATCTCCAAAGCACCGGCATGATCTCCATCGTCACCGGCATGACACCATGATCTCCATCATCTTGATCTCCATCAACGTGTCGCCATAAGGTTGTCGCGCCGACTGTTGCTTCCACGACTATTGCTAACGTTTAGCGATAAAGTAAAGCATTACATAGCGCTTAATGATTGACACGCAGGTCATACAATAATTAAAGACAACTCTATGGCTCCTGCCAGTTGCCGTACTCATCGACATGCAAGTCGTGATATTCTATACAACACATGATCATCTCATACATCACATATATCTCATCATGTAATTGGCCATATCACATCACAACATACCCTGCAAAAACAAGTTAGACGTCCTCTAATTGTTGTTGCAAATTTTACGTGGCTGCTACGGGTTTGCAAGAACCGTTCTTACCTACGCAAAACCACAACGTGGTGTAGTGATTGCTTTTTGATCTTCTAAAAGAACCCTCTTCATTGAAATCGATTCAACTAAAGTGAGAGAGACAGACACCCGCTAGCCATCTTTATGCAACGAAGTTACATGTTAGTTGAAGGAACCTGTCTCGCGTAAGTGTACGCGTAATGTCGGTCCGGGCCGCTTCATCTCACAGTACCGCCGAATCAAATATCAACTAGTAACGGCAAGCAATATGTATACATCCACGCCCACAACTCGTTTGTGTTCTACTCGAGATCTCATCTACGCATAGACCTAGCTCATGATGCCACTGTTGGGGAACGTTGCATGGGAAACAAAAATTTTCCTACGCACACACAAGATCTATCCATGGTGATGAGCATCTACGAGAGGGAGAGTGAATCTACATACCCTTGTAGATCGCTAAGCGGAAGCGTTAATAAACGCGGTTGATGTAGTCGAACGTCTTCGCGATCCAAATCGCCGAGCGTCCCGCGATCCAATCACGATCCTTCCGATCTAGTGCCGAACGGACGGCACCTCCGCGTTCAACACACGTACGGCTTGATGACGCCTTCACCTCCTCGATCCAGCGAGCGATGGTGAAGTAGTGGTTGAGTTCCAGCAGCACGACGGCGTGGTGATGGTGGTGAGGAACAATCTCTGCAGGGCTTCGCCAAGCACTACGGAGATTATGACGGAGGAACTAGAGGGTTAGGGTTGCCGCACACGGCTTGGGGAAATCTTGATTTTTCCCGTGTGCTAGCCCTGCCCCTCTATTTATATGTTGAGCCTTGGGGTCTAAACTTGGAGTAAAAGCCTCCTCCGGGTCGGTTTTGCCCGCACAAGGTCGGTTTGGCCCGCAGGGAAAGAGTCCAACTCGGATCCCTGCCGAACCGTGCACAGCCGCGCACAAGCGGTAGTACCGCTTCACACAAGCGGTAGTACCGCTTGGGCGGTAGTACCGCTTCACACAAGCGGTAGTACCGCTCGGGCGGTAGTACCGCTTCACACAAGTGGTAGTACCGCTCCGGCGGTAGTACCGCTTCACACAAGCGGTAGTACCGCTCCGGCGGTAGTACCGCTTCACCAAGCGGTAGTACCGCTTACGCGGCAGCAAAACTACTTTTGCACTTTCCAATACCTTGTGGGCTTTATCCCTTTGGCTCATATAAAGTGTTGCTGCACCCGAACACTTCGGTAAACATCCGGAACCCCTTCCGGTGAACTCCGGAACCCTTCCAGAGATCAAAACACTATTATCACATATATCAATCTTTACCTCCGGACTATTCCGGAGATCCTCGTCATGTCCGGGATCTTATCCGGGACTCCGAACAACTTTCGGTCACCAACATAATAACTCAATTATACTAATCGTCACCAAACGTTAAGTGTGTAGACCCTGCGGGTTCGAGAACTATGTAGACATGACCGAGACACCTCTACGGCCAATAACCAATAGCGGGACCTGGATGCCCATATTGGCTCCTACATATTCTACGAAGATCTTTATCGGTCGAACCTCTATGTCAAGGATTCAGTTAATCCCGTATGCTGTTCCCTTTGTTCTTCGGTATGTTACTTGCCCGAGATTCGATCGTCGGTATCACTATACCTAGTTCAATCTCGTTACCGGCAAGTCTCTTTACTCGTTCCGTAATACAAGATCTCGTGGCTAACACTTTAGTCACATTGCTTGCAAGGCTCATTGTGATGTTGTATTACCGAGTGGGCCCTGAGATACCTCTCCGTCATACGGAGTAACAAATCCCAGTCTTGATCCATGCCAACCCAACAGACACCCTCGGAGATACCTGTAGAGCACCTTTATAGTCACCCAGTTACGTTGCGACGTTTGATACACACAAGGTATTCCTCCGGTGTCAGTGAGTTGCATGATCTCATGGTCAAAGGAACAGATACTTGACATGCAGAAAACAATAGCAATAAACTGACACGATCAAATGCTACGTTTACAGTTTGGGTCTTGTCCATCACATCATTCTCCTAATGATGTGATCCCGTTATCAAATGACATCTCATGTCAATGGCTAGGAAACCTTAACCATCTTTGATCAACGAGCTAGTCAACTAGAGGCTTACTAGGGACACAGTGTTGTCTATGTACCCACACATGTATTTGAGTTTCCAATCAATACAATTATAGCATGGATAATAAACGATTATCATGAACAAGGAAATATAATAATAACCAATTTATTATTGCCTCTAGGGCATATTTCCAACACCACCTCGAAAGCAGTCCGGCATAAAGCTCGGGCGCAAGTGGCTGGCTCCATAGAGAGCATTTCCGACATTAAGCTTGGATGAATTCCTTCAATTTTTTAAGGTCCAAGTTAGTTTATGATACCTCGGACGCTGACCATCGTTAGAGCTCGAATGCAGTCCGGCGTTGGAGCTCGGAAGCAGTCCAGCATAAAGCTCGGATTCGAATGGCTCGTTCCATAGAAGACTATTCCGGCATTTAAGCTCGGATGGACTCATTCAAATTTTCAGAGGCCAAGGTAATCTATGATACCTCGGATGCCGACCATCGTCGGAGCTCGGCTGCAAAAGACACCTCGGATGCAGTCCGGCGTTGGAGCTTGGACGCAAGAGGACACCACCGCACGGGAAACACTTCAAACCCCAGGTGTGGCGTAAAAAATTACAAGGCATTCATAAAGGCCGATAACTTTAAGGGGATTCTTGGATGCCCGACATGTAAACTCTTCGGATTCAGCTCGGCGATCCTCAAGATCGTACATGGGAAGATTTGTTGAACCAGTTTTCAAGACCGACGACCGAAGACGAAGAACAGTTCGGAAGAACCGAGGAGCGTCCCCAACTTGAAGACCGGTTCAGGGGGCTACTGATGGTGTCCTGGACTACGGGGTACTCACCACGTCGTCTCCTGACCAGTGGGTCGGGCCGAGGACCCCCATGGCGATTCACTAACACTAGTAGAATGTCGATCAGTAGTCCCGGTCGGGATGTGCCTTTAGTACCGGTTCCCCAACCGGTACTAAAGGGTCGGGACTAAAGGTCCAGACCTTTACTACCGGTTGGACCACGGACCGGTACTAAAGGCCCACCACGTGGCTGCATGCGTGGGCTGGTGGTGGAGGACCTTTAGTACCGGTTGGTGATACCAACCGGTACTAAAGGAATTTTTTTCAATTTTTTTTAATTTTTTTTGGAAAAAAAATTGAATTTTTTTCGATTTACAAATTTCTGAATTATTTGAATTTAATCTTTAACTACCCCTAATCACTGCTCAATTTGATCTCTAATCTCTAATAACCCCTCATCATTCCAAATCGTCTAACTTCCCGACCGGTCACCCATCCTCTCACTACTCCAGCCTGAGCACGCTTAACTTTCGAGTTCTATTCCCCCTTGTTTCCAAGTCTGCACTTGTTGTTTTCCTCACAATAGTAAGCTGTCAATCCTATTAACCCTTAGGAGTTGAACTTGAGCATGAAGTCACACGTTACACCGTTTGAGTTTGAAACTATTATTCTTAAAACCGATAATTATTAAGTAACACTAATATTTCTTGAATAACTAGTTTGACCATAGTTTGACCGCAGTTTGACCAGATTTGACCAAAATTCAAAAAACTGAAATAATTATTTAGCAGCACTAATATTCTTGAATAATTATTTAGTAACACTAATATTCTTGAATAAGTAGTTTGACCAGATTTAACCAAAAGTCAAAAAAACTGAAGTTTGAGCATAACTTTTTTTCCTTTTAGAATTTGAGGATTCTAAAAATTGCAAAACGGCCATAGGCAGTCAAAATCGGTTGCGGATTTTCGTGCTGAACATTTTGATATATTATACGTTTCTTTCCGACATCGTATGCAAAAGTTACAGCCGTTTTACGTTTTCATAACATTTTTTTGCAAAACATGTTGAAATTTATGTTTTTTAATTTTCCTAACTAATAGATGTATTAACATAACTACATTTCGAAGGATTTTAATTTTTGAAGTTTTTATCATTTTCTTTTGTTTTTTTCATAACTGAAATGGCGATACACGGGGGGGGGGGGGGGGGGTAGAGACAAATTTCAGACCGGTTCTAGAGGGCCTTTATTACTATATATATGAGAGTCTTTAGTAACGGTTCGTGCCACGAACCGGTACTAAAGAGGCACGCGGGGCCCAAGTCTGACCAAAAGCCTGCCACGCGGGGCCCAAGTCTTTAGTACCGGTTGGTGTCACCAACCGGTACTAAAGGGCAACCTTTAGTACCGGTTCGAGCCACGAACCGGTACTAAAGAGGCACGGGGGGCCCAAGTCTGATCAAAAGCCTGCCACGCCCCCTTTAGTACCGGTTCGTGACACGAATTGGTACTAAAGGTTCCTTACGAGCCGGTACTAAAGGTCGCCCTGCTCCTAGCCGTTGGAGCCGGCACGAACCGGGACTAATATCCTCTTTAGAACCGGCTCGTAACCAGACCGGGACTAATGGGTCGGACGAAAGGTCTGTTTTCTACTAGTGTAATGGGCCACTTCGGGCAGCCCATGACGCATACAAGGGAGATTCCACGAGACTTGGCACACAAGACAAGGACTCCTCTAAACCCTAGGCCTATGGTACATTATATAAACTGAGGCCAGGCTAGTCAATAGACAATCTCATATTCATTACTACAATCTCGTGGTAGATACCTGTACTATGTACTATCCCCATATCAATACAATCAAAAGCAGGACGTAGGGTATTATCTCCTTGAGAGAGCCCGAACCTGGGTAAAATCCTGTGTCCATGTTACCATCGCTCCAAGACGCCTAGCTTAGGACCCCTACTACGAGATACGCCGGTTTTGACACCGACAACCACCAAGTTGTATGTGACATGGAAAAGTGACCCATAATCCTAATCGATTGTGCATTTGCATTCAAACGCAAATTTAAAACAATGCACAAATTTAGGGGGAGATCTTGCTTATCACATACCTCTCAAAGCGATAATGCTATTCATTGTTTATATCTCTCATCGAAGCTTTGATCTACATGTTGTCATCAATTACCAAAAAGGGGGAGATTGAAAGCACAACTTCTCCCTAGGTGGTTTTGGTAATTAATAACAACATATGCTTCATTGGACTATGCTTTCCACTAAGTATATCTCAGGAAAAAATACAATGATAGCTTGGCAAAGGATTGTGAGGAGACCCCAAATATTCAAGGAATACGATTGGCAAAGCTACAAGGATGAAGACTCTACATTTTACTTTGTGAGAAATCACTTTGAGTCCATAGGAAAGCCAATACTATCAAAAGGGGGTGAGGTATTGATCGTGAATGAAATGCTCATGTGATCAAGTGTTAGCCACCAAATACACTCACAAACTCTCCCACAAATACTCTGTCTTTAAACCATTCCACTAAAATCGGTGTCACCAACTTCCATATCGGCTACACCGAATTTCAAGCCAGACAGAAACCCTAGCCACTATTCATTCTCGGTACTACCAAGTTCCATAACGGTGCAACCGAGTTTCGGTGACTAACTCTCTCTCAACTGGTTTATAAAATCAGAATTTCCGAGTTTTGTAAATCGGTGCCACCGAGTTTGGAAACTGCCCTCAGCCACTCATTTCGGTACCACCGAGAATTATATATCGGTACCACTGAGATTCCTAAAGTTGCCACATTTTGAACAAATCGGTACGACCGAGTTTCATATCGGTTTCACCGAGTTGGTCAATAATGTTTTAACGGTTGGATTTTTGGAGATGTCTATATATACCTCTCCACCACATCCTACTCGCAAGAGAAGCACTCAGAACTATTCCACACTTGCCCCATCTGATTTTCTGAGAGAGAACCACCTACCCTTGTGTTGAGGTCAAGATCATCCACTCCAACCATATGGATCTTGATTTCTAGCCTCCCCAAGTTGCTTTCCATCCAATCAATCTCTTCTACCCAAGCCAAACCTGTGAGAGAGTGATTGTGTGTTGAGGAGACTATCATTTGAAACACAAGAGCAAGGAGTTCATCGTTACTATCGAGCCTATTACCTTTTGGAGGGTGGTGCCTCATAGATTGGTTAGGTGTCGCTTGGGAGCCTCCTACTTCGTGTTGTGGAGTGAACCAAGAAGTTTGTAAGGGCAAGGAGATCGCCTACTTCGTGAAGATCTACCCCGAGTAAGGCTAGTCCTCCGTGGACGTAGGCCATCATGGAATAGTCAAGGTTGCTACTTCGTGGACCCTTCGTGGGTGGAGCCCTCCGTGGACTCTCGCGACCGTTACCCTCCGTGGGTTGAAGACTCCATAAACGTGGATGTACGATAGCGCCACCTATCGGAACCACGGGAAAATTCTTCGTGTCTCCAATTGTGCTTGATTTCCTCTCCCATGTATTTACATATGCTTGTCTTCACTTTCCGCTGCAACACTCGTAGACATGCATGTGTAGGGTGTACTTGATATGCTAGAATTGGTAAAATCTGCCAACCAATTAACTTGGGAAAAGGTTAGGTTTTTATTTAGTCAAGTAGTCTAATCACCCCCCTCTAGACCTACTAGTGATCCCACACATATGTCTCATCGTAGTCCATACCTTTGAATTGACTATAGCCTTGGGCGACAAGGCGATCCTTGTTGCATACTACTTGTCTATTATCATCTTGCTTGTCGAGAAACACCCATTTTGTTCCAATGATGTTGTGCTCATCCTTGGGTTTCTCCACTAGAGTCCAAACTTGATTCCTCTCGAATTTGTGTAGATCCTCATGCATGGCATTTACCGAATCTGGGTCTTCGAGAGCTTATTCTACCTTCATACGCTCAATACTAGAGATAAATGAGTAATGCTCACAAAATTTAGCTAAGCGAGTTTCAGAGCATGTGATTCTCCCGTTCCTTATGTCAAGAATTTGCTCTATGGGATGATTCTTGTCCATTCTTTCTCGAACTCGAGGTAGCTTTTACTTGCTGGGTGGTGGAGCTTCCTCCTAATCATCATCTTCTTCCCCATTGTTATTGAAGTTGTTGTTCCCTTGTGAATGTGAAGAAGGAGGTTGAGGTGGATCATCTTGATGTACTTCTTCATTCCCTTCATCTTAGCATGTACCGCTTGTGGATGCCTCCATATTGTTTTGTGGTTCACCTTGACGCAAAGTAGGGGCTTCCACTTGAGTAGATGAAGTACTTTACTTCACTTCCATGGGACGAATCTTGCTTATAGACAAGTCTTGTATTGCTTCCAAAGACTCTTTGTCTCCTACATCATTTGGCAATTGTTCGACTTGCGAACCATTAGTTTCATCAAACTTCACATCTACCATCTCTTCAACTTTTTGAGTGAAGTTGTTGTAGACATGATAAGTCTGAGAGTTTGATCCATAACCGAGTAGGAAACTTGCATGTGATTTAGGATCAAATTTAGAACGACGATGCTTATCGAGAATGTAGCACTTTGAGCTGAATACCCGAAAGTATCCAACTTGGGGTTTGTTACCGGTGAGTAGCTCATATGTTGTTTTACCGAGAAGCTTGTGAAGATAGATTCGGTTTGTGGCATGACTAGTTGTTTCCACCGCTTTCGCCCAAAAGGGTCCGGTTCTTCCTCTCAACAACTCCATTCTGTTGAGGCGTGTATGTAGCCGAGAACTCATGTGAGATCCCTTCTTTGTCAAGAAAGGTATCCACATTTGTGTTCATGAACTACGATACGTTGTCGCTTCGAAAGTTCTTGATATTCACTTCAAACTGATTTTTGAGCTTTCCGAGTTAAGCTTTTGAAGATCTTTTGAACCTGTGACTTATCATCAAGAAAGAATCACGTGAATCTGGAAAAATCATCAACTATGACTAAAACAAAGGAATTTCCACTGAGTCTCCTATAAGCGTTGGGAACAAAAAGATCCATATGAAGCAACTCGAGTGGTCTCCTAGTAGTCATGATATGCTTTACACGATGACTCCCTCAACTTGTTTTCCTGCTTTACAAGCGCTACAAAGTCTATCTTTGTCAAAGATAACATATTTAACACCAAGTATATGATCACCTTTGATAAGCTTGTCTAGATTACGCATACCGACATGTCCTATCCTTCTATACCATAACCAGCATTTAGAAGATTTTGCAATAAGATAAGCGTGAGGTTGGGCTCTCTTAATGAAATCAACAATGTATAGATCACCTCTACAGAACCCGGTAAAGACCATGTTATGATTATTGATAACCTACAAGTGTAGGGGATCGTTTGTAGCATTTTTCGATAAGAAAGAGTGTCGAACCCAACGGGGAGCTAAAGGTAGAATTAATATTCTCTCAAGTTCTATCGACCACTGATACAACTCTACGCACGCTAACGCTTACTTTACCTAGAACAAGTATGAAACCATTTTGCGGGAAAGAAACGAAAGTACTTAGTAGGTGTGATAGATAGGTTTCCTAGGTAATAAAGTACAAGTAAATAAAAGTTAGTTGCTATTTAGATAAAGGACAATAAAGTAAATTGTTTAGTAGAAAGCTTTTTTGTAACGCAAGAGAAAGATTGTCCATAGGCAATTGAATATAACATGATAGATACTTATCATATGCAATGAGGGAGAGGCATACACTAACACACTTTCTGTATTTGGATCATATGAACTTATGATTGGACCTCTAAAATCATCCGCAACTACTAGAAATCATTAAGTTTGAAAGTGCTAGTTATCGACTAGAGGGGGGTGAATAGGCGATTTTTATGAAAAGCTTCGAAACAGTGAATGTATTCGAAATATGCGGAAGCGATACAAGATCAGGTAGGGATAGTAATCAAGGATCTAGTCAATGCATGCAATGCGGTGAAGACATACAAGCAGGTTATGCATAATTGAATAGCAGATATGAATGTCTTCAAGATATGTCTTCAAACAAGGGCAAGCAAAGGCTTCATGATTCAGAATAGAAATGTAAGAAAGAGAAGGATAGAACCAGTAGCTTGACGAAGACACATGATTTGTTGGACCAGTTCTAGTTGCTGTGACAACTGTACGTCTGGTTAGGGAGGCTGAGATTCAACTCAGAAGACCTCGTCTTCACCTTGTTCCCCTTGAGCCGAAGTCACTCGACGACGCCCAATCACTCTGGTAAGTCTTCAGGGGAGACTTCCGAAACCCGTACAAACTTGGTCACCCGGCGATCCACAATGACTCTTAGATTGCTCTAGACCTAGACGCCTAACCGTCTGGAAGATCACAGTCTTCAAGTGTAATAAGTTTTCAGTTCTCTCTGAACAGAATGACTTCGATGATGCTCAAACACTCTAGCTCTAGGTGTTTAGGTCTATCCTCGCAGGATGTTTCTCTCTCAAAGTCTTCGAGGTGGGTTGCTCCAAAACGACAACAGCCGCATCTCTCTCTGAGCAGCCAACCAACTTATGATGGAGGGGGTGGGCTATTTATAGCCAACAGGCAACCCGACTTGATTTGATCGAAATGACCCTGGGTCAATGGCCAACCGACACGTGTCACAACGGTCGGATTTCAAACACACGCGGCAGCTTTACTTGGGCTACAAGTAAAGCTGACTCAAGCAACTCCGGAAGAGATTTCCTCTCATTGTCTTCGCTCGAAGACATAGGTGTGGGATGAGCATCACGTCAGCATCTAACTTCAATCACATCGACCCCACTTAACAGTACGGTGGTTCCTATGACTCAGGAAAGAAGAAACGAAACTACCAAAAGACTTCGTCTTCGCGTTTCATTGTCTTCGGACGAATGTCTTCACATACCACCAATGGCTTCAGCCGTCATCAATGTCTTCGGACATTTTGCGGGGTCGTCTTTGACGGCTAAACCAAAACTCCAGGGACTTATATCAGTGTTATCCTATGAACTCTCACAAACACATTAGTCCCTCAACCACATTTGTCTTCAATACTCCAAAACCAACAAAGGGTGGCACTAGATGCACTAACAATCTCCCCCTTTTTGGTGATTGATGACAAACTTGGTTGAAGTCTTCAACGGGGATAATATATATGAATATGAAGACTTGAAGATTATGATTGCAAGATATAGAGAGCTCCCCCTGAAGATGTGCTTATGAAGATTTTGCTTTAAATGCAAAGGCACATGGCAGGTTGTTAAGTAGTATGTTGTAACCCAATCACTATGCATTTAAGTAGTATGTTGACGATAATGAAATGCATAATGAAAAATGGGCGTCTGCAGAATGGCTTCGGGCGCATATGATAAAACGTAAAGTAGCGCCAAAGTAAGGTAAACATAAAGTGTGCAGACGTCCATCAGGACTTAAGTTTTACAACCCAAATAGCAAATGTTCAGAACGAGAGTTGTAAACTTAATCAAAAGTAGCAGCACCCAGCCCATATAGATAGACCCGCTCGAAGACTATCAGCCCAGTGCTTCTCCCCCTTTGTCATCGCATGACCAAAAAGGGACGAAGACATTGAGCTCTACGCGTTCCCAGCAGGAGACAAAGTCGATGGAGAAGATGGGTCGTGACGAGTTGGTATAGTGTAGCTTGGTACAGTGTTGCAACGCCGAGTTGATGGAGACAGGGAGGTAGCATCATCAGGTTCATCTGCACGCCTGACGTTGACGGAGGGAGCTAAAGAAGAGTAATCACCTACTTCGAGGGAGGGAGTCTGACGCCATTTCTCCGCACTTGGAGGAGGGGCGCCAAATTTGCAGCGTTGCTTGAAGCCATCCTCTCGAAGATCTACCTCAGGGGCCAGCATGGTCAAAGTCTTCCATGAGCGACGACTAGTTTCATAGGCCACAAATGCATTCTTGGTGGCAAGGTTGTGAACATGATTGAGATCTTGCATCATGGAATGAATTTGTCTTCGTGACCACTCATGATGACGATCTTGCTTCTGAATCAGAGAGACAAGAAGCCCTCGGTCAGTGAGGGCACGTTCTCTTCTTGGCAGTTGTTGGCGAGGCAAAGTCCTAGTAGTGGCTTTAGTGTTGGTAGCAGCAGATCTTGGTTGGCGAATTTCACTGATAAGTCTTGCCCTTGAAAGATCAGATGGAAGGTGAAGACCTTCATCTTCAGCAGTGCCACTGGTGCCTTCCACAATGGGGTTCTTGCCTTTGGATGGGTATAGATCAGCATGGACAATCTCAATATCGGGAGGATAGATGCCATGGTTGCAAGCTGAGGGTAGAAACTTGGTGCTGGTTCTATACTTGATGTAGCGCATTATCCAGGGGGCAAATATCTTCGGCTCAAAGAGATTGATGCCACTTGCTGCAAGATTGCGAAGAAATAGGTCTTGAAGATTAAACCTAACGCCATAGACAATGTTATAGATCAAAGTCTTCAGAGGCCCTTCAATCTTGCAAGATGAGTTATGCCCTTTGATCGGCCACAGTGTGTGCTGAAGTATGTGATAGATGATCCTGGGCAGATACTGAAGATTATCAGCAAAGAAAGAAGTGGGCAACTCTTCATCCTGAGCCAATGGTTTCATCAGTGTGAGCATCTCAGTCATATTGGGCTCAGGCATATGGCAAAGCCTTCGTGTGGCAGCAGCATAGGCTTCAGATCGCGGATCTAAATCTTCTCTAGAGGCAGCAAGTGGTGTAATGGGGAAGAAATCCATAGCAGAGGCAGTGATGTGTTCATCCCAAATCATAAAGTCTAGCTTCCAGGTTTTCAAGTCATGGCCAAAACCTGAGATGTGGAGAGTTGCATTGAACTGGAGGATGAGCTCTTCATTACAGTCTTCATGATCAGTGCAGAACGGCAACAATCCAACATCCCGAAGACAGTCAAGTGCTTAATCAAAACAGGGAAGTCGTTTCATAGCTTCAAAGTTGAGATGCTTGTGGGGAAAGATCCTGTTCTGACCATAAAGCACACACATGTAGTATTGATGCTATGGTGCACTTCAGAAGTGATCAGACTGAATCTTGGGGCAATTGTAAGGATTCCTGTCTGAATCCGGGAAGGTGTTGTTCAGCCTGAAGCTTTGGACATCAATGACTTGAGGTCTTGCTGGGACTGACTGACGAAGACATGGAAGTCTTGGCATAGGGTTCATGATGGCTGGGTGGCGCTGAATGTTGAACTCAAATTGGGGACCCATCCTTAGTGGTGCAACCAGCTTTGGCCATCTTACTGGCACCATCTCTCCTTCCCGATTGCGAGCCAGCACAATGTTTTCAGCATTGTCATCAGTGGATGGCGTCGCGGGGACAGGAGGTCCATCAGGGGATGGGGCATTGGCATCGCCCATAGCATTATCAGATGCATTATGTTCAGCAGCAGGGGCTTCAATCTCGGGCACGTCACGAGCAACATCTTCGATTCTGAGGACTTCATCAACAGTTGCAATGGGAGACACATGGGTTTCGTCTTCAGGAATGCTTTGCATTGAAGATGTGTCCAATCTGGGTCCTCTGCGAAGCCTTTTGAGAGACGACGTATGTCTCGGGGGTTCAACTTCTGTGGCCACAAATGGAGATTCAGGTGTTCTGGGTACAGGAGTGGAGAATGCAGACGGTGTTGTACTTGGATTGTCCTCAGGAGCTGGAGGCCTCAGAGGAGTGCCAATGTCAACGTATTCACTGTCATCATTTGCATTAGTATTCAGCAGAGGAATGGCTTCATCTTCTTAGGCTTCGGGAGCAAAGTCTTTAGCTGGGATATCTTCACCAGCTGGAATGTCATCAGCAGCATGAGTCTCTGTGGGAGCAGACTCATGAAGTATCACTTGCCTCTCTTGATTTTTAGAGGCAGGAGGAGCAATGGAGATGGGTGTCACTTGCAGAGGCTCCTGTTGAGTATCAGGAGGAGGTGGTGGAACTTGAGCAGACACAGGGGGCACTGGCTTCGAGGTCTTCTGCTTCTTCGAAGGTTGGGCTTCAGAAACAGCAGCCTTGCGCTTCTTGGCTAAAGCTTCGGCTTTCTTGGTCTTCTTGCTAGAGACAGCAGAGGAAGGCGGCGGTGCGCGAGAGCCAGAGAAGCTAGCTGGAAACTCAATACCGCGAGATGCAGACCTTGAAGGGGCAGCCTGATCTGAAGACATTGAGGCTTGACGGGATTTCTCAAGGATCTGTGGATCAAGAGCAGGTTGGCCAAGAGCCTTGTGCTTCAGCATGTCATTGTGAGCTTGAATCATGATGTTGGCCTTTTCTTGAGACGCACGAGGGCGCCTTTGACTGCTTCACATCTCTTCTCGAATGCAGCCTTGAGGTCCTTCATCATCAGTTGATAGCCTTGAATCTGTTGAGCCGTGAGCTTGTGGACGTTGGCCTTGAATAGCGTCTTCTCATGGCTGATCGTCGCCTTGAGTTGAATAGCCTTTTGAGCCACTATAAGCTCCTCATTCACGAGGCCTTGGAAGGTGACATTTAGTCCAATGGGTAGCTACAAGGCGTCGATGGTGAGAGTTGGATCAGCAAACCACTCGTCAATGAAGTTTTCGAGTATTGCTAGGTCGAAGAGAGGTAAGTCTTTGAGCCTCTTGGCTTCGTCCTCTTTCTGCTGAATGAGCCTAGCTAAGGCTCCATCGTTGTACTCATCATCATATAGCTCAATCATGTTGGCAGTATCCATCAGTGAGACAGATGGCTTCGGTCCTCTGGAAGCGACATCTTTCCTTTTCATGCGCCTGTGTAGGCGATCTTCTTCCTCAGGCTCTTCTGGATTAAGTGAAGGAGAGCGTGAAGCTTGAGGAGAGGAGGAAGTTGGCTTGGAAAGCTTCGAAGCTGTTTGTTTTGAAGCCTTTAACTTTGAGGTCTTTGCGCTCTGCTTAGGCTTCAGATCAGGGACTGGAGGATTCTCTTCATTGCCATCCTCAGACTCAGCAGGTGCAATGCCTCCACGAATGCTTGAAGGGCGAGGATTGCTTGGCATTGGGGGCCGGAACATGCATGGATAGAATCCCATCTTGATAGCTTCAGCCTTAGTCTCCGGATGAAGATTCCTGTATACAATATTTGTCCATGGTGCCTTGTTAGCGCACTTTGCAGCATACTCAGCAGTCACAATGTGGTATTTGAACCATTCCTCACTCCAATATCTTCGAATCCATTGGATTTGATTCTTGCGTTGTTGATAGGTTTCCTCCTTATCAGAATTGTATTGATCATATAGATCTAGAGGAAGATCCTTAGTTGTATTCTTCCGTCTCTGTTTCCCTCCCTTCTTGACTGGTGTGTCATCTGCCATAGGCTTGAACAGAGGCTTCGACAGAGGCTTCACAGGGGTATGCAAAAAGGAACACGCACCAGGAGATTCCAAATGTATCTGCAAGTAGTCTGCAAACGAATTCAGACTATGAGATCCAAGCGATTCTGCTGCGGACATGTACCTGTTAAAGAGTTATAGATGCGAGGGAAGAGGAGAGGTCATATGCATTCTCAGAAGATTTGAAAGAGTTATAGTGACGAAGACATTGACCTTATACCGAAGACATTCACTTATATAGAACACTTGGTGATTTCAGATTTGTACAAGTCCAAGGATTCGTACAAGTGAGGAATCACCAATATTTAGATCACAAAGTGAAGGTATTGGGCAAAAGGAGATCTAGATATAGATGCGGTTGAGTGGAAGGACAAGAAATAGCAACCGACAATTTTCAGTAAGAATTTTAGATCAAAGCATGCGGTAAAAATAGCTTTTTATTTACCACAATGAAGAACTCGATGAACAGCTCGACGAGGCGAAGAGGCCGAGATGTTCGATCTGCCTCACCCTAACTTGGTGGAGGCACACAACTACGGCAGTGGCATGGAGGAGATGTACGCGGCCGGCGTGAGTACGTCGTCGGAGCAGTCATGGCAGCTAAGCACTTCGGCTCCGGCGGCGGCGCTAGGGTTTGAGCACGTGGGAGGCCGAGGAAGAGGAAGGTAATAATGGAAGGGGTAACTTCTATTTATAAGAAGTGGAAGTGTCCGAACGGTTTGGATGGATATGCCCCTGACTCCTCGGTTTAAGTGGACACGTGGCATACATGCAACACACCTGACAACCCACTACCATAATCGAAGCAGCGGCACGGGAGTTGTTGCAAAGAACACGGAGACAGTTGAGATTTAAGAATTAAATATGTGGTTGATTTGTCTTCAACTGACAAGGACTCAGTGAACACAGTCAACACGTGTCAATATAGAATGCATATGACTAGATTAGAACAGACTTAGACGAGGTAAGAACAAAGGAGAATGTCGGGTTCGATCACATTTGCCTAGGAAAAAGTTGACAACAAAGCTATAGGCCAAATGTTGTATAAGACAAAGCTCTAATCTAGATGTAGATCTGCAAATAGTTTTCAACTGAAACGCACAAGCAAACAAAAAATTTGTTCCGAAGACATTCAGCTCTCGAAGACATGAGAAAGAAGATTGAGATAAAAGCAATGTCTTCGAGATTGGTTGGTGGCGTTACCCACCGTATAAGAATGTTTGACTCAGACACGGCGCACAATTATCGTGGCGCTCTAAAGTCATATTCATCGTTAATGTATTCACACTCAGAGTGTAAGTCTTCATCAATTGAAGACATACGTTTCATCGTGTGTTGTGCACCAAGGTCATCAACATGCATAAGCGTTAGGATGTATTCCCATTTCAAAGGACATTTGAGGATTCTATGATATTTAGCTCACACCGCAACTTGCAAAACCTCTTCTCATCCAAAGGCTTCGTGAAGATATCTGCTAGTTGATCTTCAGTGTCAGCATGCATGATGTTGATGTCGCCCTTCGTCACGTGATCCCGAAGAAAGTGATGTCGAATCTGAATGTGCTTCATCTTCGAATGTTGTACGGGGTTGTAGGAGATCTTGATTGCACTCCCATTGTCGTAGTAGAGAGGTACATGCTTCAGGTTGATGCCGTAGTCCTTGAGAATCCGCTTCATCCAAAGAAGCTGAGTGTAGCATGCGCCAGAAGCAATGTATTCGGCTTCGGCAGTGGAGAATGAAACACAGTTCTGCTTCTTCGAAGACCAACATACAAGAGATCGTCCAAGAAAGTGACATGTGCCTGATGTAGACTTGCAATCAACTCTGTCGCCAGCGAAGTCAGAATCTGAATAGCCAATCAGCTCAAACTTCAAACCCTTTGGATACCATAATCCTAGCGTTGGGGTGTGAGCCAGATATCTAAGTATTCGCTTCACAGCAAGGTGATGTGACTCCTTTGGTGCCGCTTGAAATCGGGCTCACATGCAAATGCTAAGCATTATATCTGGCCTAGATGCACATAAGTACAATAAAGACCCAATCATGGAGCGATATACCTTCTGATCGAAATCTTTACCATTTTTGTCAATGCAGAGGTGGCCTTTGGTTTGCATAGGCGTCGTGTAGCCTTTTGCTTCATTCATGCCAAATTTCTTGAGGCAGTCCTTGAGATACTTCTCCTGTGATATGAATATGCCGTTGGGTTGTTGTCGAATTTGAAGCCCTAGGAAGAACTTCAGCTCTCCCATCATCGACATTTGGTACTTCTCTTGCATCATGAAGGCAAACTCATCACTGTATTTGTTGTTAGTACGGCCGAAGATAATGTCGTCCACATATATTTGGCATACAAACAGTTCATCATCATAGGATTTAGTAAAGAGAGTGGGATCAAGTGAACCAGGTTTGAAGCCTTTCTTCGTGAGGAATTCCTTAAGTGTGTCATACCAAGCTCTTGGTGCTTGCTTGAGGCCATACAATGCCTTGTTGAGCTTGTAGACTTTATCAGGATGCTTTGGGTCTTCAAACCCTGGAGATTGAGCAACATATACTTCTTCCTCAATCTAACCATTGAGGAATGCACTTTTGACATCCATTTGATATAAGCATATGTCATGGTGGTTAGCATAAGCAAGCAGTATACGAATGGCTTCGAGTCTAGCTACAGGTGCAAAGGTTTCACCGAAGTCAATACCCTCGACTTGAGTGTAACCTTGAGCCACAAGTCGAGCCTTGTTTCTGACGACTTGGCCAGACTCGTCTTGCTTGTTGCGGAAAATCCACTTGGTACAGATGATGTTGTGCTTCCTTGGATCGGGACACTTTACGAGCTCCCACACATTGTTCAGCTCGAACTAGTGAAGCTCTTCTTCCATGGCTTGAATCCATTTGGATTCCTTGAAAGCTTCATCTACTTTGGTGGGCTCTGTGATAGATACAAAAGCAAAATGCCCACAAAAGTTAGCCAGTTGAGTAGCTCTTGAGCGAGTGAGTGGACCTGGTGCATTTATGATGTTGAGCATTCTCTCAATTTGGACTTCATTAGCCACGCGTGGATGTGCAGGGCGAAGACTTTGTTCTAGCTGCCAAGCATTGTCTTCGTCAGCAGCACTGTCTTCAGGTTCGGCATTGTCTTCACGCTGAGTGGGTGGATGAATGATGACCTCTTCAATCATGGGTTCTTCAGGCACAATTTATCTAGTGCCCATTGTCGTCATTTTCTCACCGGGGGTACCCAGAGACGGCAGATGCCATGGGATGGCTTGAGAGGTGAGAGCAAGGCTGCCGTGGAGATCCGGGACGGGTATGCGGATAGCACGCGGTGGTTTACCTAGGTTCGGGGCCCTCCGGAGAGATAATACCCCTACTCCTGCATGTCTGTATATATGTGGTTTATATGTAGTACAGGGTTGCTCCTGGAGCTGTATCTGAGGAGGAAGAGGGATTTGTGAGCTCCTTACCTTGGCCTCATGTGTATGCATGTATGAGTACGAGTGAGAGGGAGAGGATGAGAGGAGGCCTCCCGTGCGTGTGTGTGTGTGGCTCCTTTTGGAGGCTCCCTTGGTGCCTCTTATATAGGGAGGCCCAAGGGACAAGGGGTGGCCCACCAGCCAACTATCTACTATTGGAGGAGACATGTGATATGACTCATGATGCATGCTATAGTGGGGCACTATTCGCCAATAGTGCCAAACTGTAGCGGGGTGGCAGGCTCTGCAGTCCGTCAGCTACAGTGTCATCAGCTCGTGTTCGATGGGACGCCTGGAGCTGACTTCGTCGGGCCGCAGCCGGCCAGGAGGAGTCGGACAGGAGGAGCCGGCCAGGAGGAGCCAGCCGGGCGGAGCCGGCCCGGAGGAGCCAGCCGGGAGGAGCCGGCCAGGAGGAGCCGGCCAGGAGGAGCCGGCCGGGCGTAGCCAGCCGGGCGGAGCCGGCCAAGAGGAGCCGGCCAGGAGGAGCCGGCCGGGAGTAGCCGGCCGGGCGTAGCCAGCTGGGAGGATCTAGGCGGGAGTAGCCAGCCGGGAGTAGCCAGCCGAGCGTAGCCAGCCGGGAGGAGCCAGCCGAGCGTAGTCAGCCGGGAGTAGCCAGCCGGGCGTAGCCAGCCGGAGGAGCCAGTCGGGCGTAGCCAGCCGGGAGTAGCAAGCCGGGAGTAGCCAGCCGGGCGTAGCTAGCCGGGCGTAGCCAGCCGGGAGTAGCCAGCTGGGAGTAGCCAGCCGGGCCGTAGCTTTGTCTTCACTTCTTCGATTGTTGATTCGTCAGGCCTGGCTTACCGGGGGTGGCCCCCTGGTGTTTTAAAATGTTGAGTCGTCTCCTTGAGCCTACCCGGGGGTAATCCCCCCGACAGTAGCCTCCGAGCCTCCGGGTGACTTGGAGAGTCGGGCGGAGGGTTTTCGCCGTTGTTGTTGTTGCAGAAGTTGCTGATGAAGGTCGATTGCGGGTCGGGGACGACGCGGCTCGCTTCCAGCGGGGGCGCGCCAGCGCACCCACTGGGTGTAGCCTCCGAGCCTCCGGGTGACTCGAAGAGTGGGGCGGAGGGTCTTTGCTTTTGCTGAAGCAAACGGTGGCGTCGAAGATGTCGGGCGCGGACGCGGGGTCCGCCGACTGAAGGGCGCGAGGCGCTGCCGAGGGCAAACGCGGAGTCCACCGGCTGGCGGTTTCCAGCGGGGGCGCGCCAGCGCACCCACTGGGTGTAGCCTCCGAGCCTCTGGGCGATTCGAAGAGTCGGGCGGAGGGTCTTTGCTGTTGCTGAAGCAGACGGCGGTGTTGAGGACGCCGGGTGCGGACGCGGGGTCCGCCGACTGATGGGCGCGGGGCACTGCCGAGGGCAGACGCGGGGTCCGCCGGCTGATGGGCGCGAGGCGCTGCCGGGCACGGACGCGGGGTCCGCCGGCTGATGGGCGTGGGGCCCTGCCGAGGGCGGACGCGGGGTCCGCCGGCTGATGGGCGCGAGGCGCTGCCGGGCGCGGACGCGGGGTCCGCCGGCTGATGGGCGTGGAGCCCTGCCGAGGGCGGACGTGGGGTCCGCCGGCTGATGGGCGCGAGGCGCTGCCGGGCACGGACGCGGGGTCCGCCGGCTGATGGGCGTGGAGCCCTACCGAGAGCGGACGTGGGGTCCGCCGGCTGATGGGCGCGAGGCGCTGCCGGGCACGGACGCGGGGTCCGCCGGCTGATGGGCGCGAGGCGCTGCCGGCCACGCATGCACGTGCATAGTGCATCCGGCCAAGTCACGTACGTACCACATGCATGCATGCATGTATATTTCTTGCTTATTCTCAGTAGCCGGCTCGGGACGACGCGGGCGCATGGGCGGAGCCGCAGGCCGTCGTAAGCGGCGTGGAGCCGGCCGGGCGCATGGAGGAGGGGTCGGCAGCCCGGCAACCAGGGCGGAGCCGGTGCCGGAATCGGAGCCAGCCGACGTCCGGGGCGGAGCCGGCGCGCGGGCGATGAAGCTACGCGGACGCTCGAAGCAGGGTGGAGCCGGCCTGCGTGCGGACGAGAAGCTGGCGGAAGAGGCACGGGACGGACGGCCCGGCGGTGAGCAGGAGCCGGCAGGCGCGGCGGGAGCCATCCGAAGACGCGGGTGGGCGGCCGGCCATGGCGGGAGCCGATCCGGGCCGCGTGCGTGGCGAGGCGGACGGGCACGCACAGAGCCGGTCGGGGGGCGCGGCGGAGCGCGGCACGGGAGCGGACGGAGTGGCGGAGCCGACATGGGGAGGCGACGCAGGCGCGAAGCGGCGGAGCTGGCGGGGAGGCATCGCAGGCGCGGCGAGGCGGGCAGGGATGCACGCAGCCGTGCAGCCGGCCAAGGCAGGCTGACCTGCAGCCGGCGGCCGGCACGCATGCAGTCGGCCATGCATGTAGCCATGCAAGCGTCTTGGCCATGCATGCACGCACGCAGCCGGCCGTGAAATACATGCACGCGTAGCCGGCCGTGAGATACATGCATGTGTGTGTTGTTGACAGAAGCGAACGCGGGCGCCCGCTGTAGCTAGGCCGGGACCTGGTGGCGACTGGGTGGAAGCGCGCGGGTGACGAGCAGGCGGAGCCGGTTGGTGGTGCTGTTGGCGCAGAGGAGTCGCCAGCGCGGGATGAAGGCGACGCGGCTGGGGCAGCTGGCCACGCAGCATGTGCAGCTGACCGAGCAGTAGGTCAGGCGACGGCCGGCCGGACAGCCAGCCAGGTAGCAGCTGGGCAGCTGATTGATGCAGCCAGCCGGGCAGCCCGCCAAGGCGCGCGGCCGCGCAGCCGGCCGTGCATGTGGTCGTTCAGCAGACCACGCATGCAGCCATCCATGCGGCCTGGCCATGCATGCGTCATACGTACTACGCATGTACGTAGTTGGTCTTCTTCTCCTGAAGTAGCGGAGCCGGACAAAGCTAGCCGACTTGATTCCTGCAGGTGCCGGACCGGGCAACCGGCGAGGCGGCGGCCAGGGGCCGGCCAGGCAGTCGGATAGCTGGGCAGCCGGCCCGCAGTCGGGCAACCGGGCGGCGAACTGGCCGTGGGCTGAGCTGTCGGCCGAGTAGCCGGCCAAGGTAGGCCAAGCAGCCGGCCACGCATGCACGCATGTGGCCATGCACAGCAGGCGCAGCCGCAGCGGGCTAGGTGAACTAGCGCGGGATGAAGCCAGACGGACGCGCGGTCGCGGGGGAGCCGATTGGAGCGGCGGAGCCGGCGCGTGGGGGCCGCGTTCTCGGCGGCGCGGGAGGTCGGAGGACCTGGAGCAGAAGGAGGCGCGCCGCGGGTTGGAGTCGGAGGCGGGGCAGGCGCCGGGCGAGGTCAAGCCGGGGCACTCGCGAGGGCGTGGGCAGAGCGAGGGGTCGTAGCAGCGCAACGTCGAGACCCGACACGGACGGCGCGGAGGCGGGCCTCTGCAGGTCGGAGCCGGAGGCGGGGCTCGCGCCTGGCGAGGTCGAGCCGGGGCGCAGGTAGGAGTGCGCGGAGGCTGCGGGCGACGGGGAGGCGCCGATGCGCAGTCGCGCCGCCGCGAATGTGTGCGTGGAGGCCGGGGATGACGCCGCGCCGGTGCGAGATGGCGGGCGCGTCGTTGGCGATGTTGACGCGGTCGATGGAGTGGCGCGAACGGAGGACGAACGAGGGGCGCGCGTCGGGGGCGGGCGACACCGTTGCCTTGCGGGATGCCCTGGAGGCAGGCGCAGCGGGCCGAGCAGAGCTCGCGTTGGCGTCGTCGTTGGAAAGATCGGCCAGTTGGCCTCACGCACGCACACAAACCAAGCTAGCTAGCTAAGCCAGCACGCACATAGTTGAATCGATGGCTCTGTTAGCTAGCTAGCTAGGCACGAGACTGTGTACGTACATGAGAACTCCTCACCTCCCGGGAGCTCGCACGGGGATGGAGGAGGCCGGGGCGCGGCGACCAGGAGGTCGGGCGCGCAGCCCGTCGGAGCGAACGGGCGCGTGGGAACCGGAGGCGGCGCGCCGGTCACGTGGACATGCCAGGGGATGGAGCGTTGCGGCGTCCGTAGGGGCGGAGCAGAGCCTTCGGGAGCCCGGAAGAGGTGGACGGGCGCGCCGGCGCGTCGCAATGCAGGGGCGTTGGCGCGGGCGCGCGGACGGTGCAGCGACATGGCGACTGGGGCACGGGCCGCGCAGCGACGCGGTGGCACCGGTCCGAAGCGGCGACGGGGCGTCAGGCCGGAGCGCGGCGGTTGCGGCAAAAATAGTCCCGCCCGGATCGTCGTTTTCTCACCGGGGGTACCCAGGGACGGCAGATGCCATGGGATGGCTTGAGAGGTGAGAGCAAGGCTGTCGTGGAGATCCGGGACGGGTATGCGGATAGCACGCGGTGGTTTACTCAGGTTCGGGGCTCTCCGGAGAGATAATACCCCTACTTCTGCATGTCTGTATATATGTGGTTTATATGTAGTACAGGGTTGCTCCTGGAGCTGTATCTGAGGAGGAAGAGGAAGCTGTGAGCTCCATACCTTGGCCTCATCTGTATGCTTGTATGAGTACGAGTGAGAGGGAGAGGATGAGAGGAGGCCTCCCGTGTGTGGCTGTGTGGCTCCTTTTGGAGGCTCCTCTGGTGCCTCTTATATAGGGAGGCCCAGGGGACAAGGGGTGGTCCACCAGCCAACTATCTACTATTGGAGAAGACATATGATATGACTCGTGATGCAGGCTACAGTGGGGCACTATTCGCCAATAGTGCCAAACTGTAGCGGGGTGGCAGGCTCTGCAGTCCGTCAGCTACAGTGTCGTCAGCTCGTGTCCGATGGGATGCCTGGAGCTGACTTCGTCGGGCCGCAGCCGGCCAGGAGGAGCCGGCCAGGAGGAGTCGGACAGGAGGAGCTGGCCAGGAGGAGCCAGCCGGGCGGAGCCGGCCCGGAGGAGCCAGCCGGGAGGAGCCGGCCAAGAGGAGCCGGCCAAGAGGAGCCGGCCAGGAGGAGCCGGCCGGGAGTAGCCCGCCGGTTGGAGCCGGCCCGGAGGAGCCAGCCGGGAGGAGCCGGCCAAGAGGAGCCGGCCAGGAGGAGCCGGCCTGGGGGAGCCGGCCAGGAGTAGCCGGCCGGGAGTAGCCAGCCGGGCGTAGCCAGCCGGGAGGAGCCAGCCGGGAGTAGCCAGCCGGGCGTAGCCAGACGGGAGGAGCCAGCCGGGCGTAGCCAGCCGGGAGGAGCCAGCCGGGCGTAGCCAGCCGGGAGTAGCAAGCCGGGAGTAGCCAGCCAGGAGTAGCCAGCCGGGCGTAGCTAGCTGGGCATAGCCAGCCGGGAGTAGCTAGCCGGGAGTAGCCAGCCGGGAGTAGCCAGCCGGGCCGCAACTTTGTCTTCACTTCTTCGATTGTTGATTCGTCAGGCCTGGCTTACCGGGGGTGGCCCCCCTGGTGTTTGAAAATGTTGAGTCGTCTCCTTGAGCCTACCCAGGGGTAATCCCCCCGACACCCATCAATCTGATAGCTTTGTCTGAAGGTAGTTCATCTAATATAGAAGGTAGGTGCTCTCTCTGCGAACCGTTAGTTTCATCGAATCGCACATCTACAGTTTCAATAACTTTGTTGTGTAAAGTGTTGAAGACTCTGTAGGTGTGCGAATCATTTCCATAACCAAGCATGATACCCTCGTGTGCTTTCGGTGCAAATTTTGAAGTGTGGTGTGGATCCCTTATCCAGCATCTTGCACCAAAGACTTTGAAATAACTTACATTGGGTTTCTTGCCGGTGAGAAGCTCATATGATGTTTTCTCAAAGAACTTGTGAAGATATACTCTGTTGATGATGTGGCATGCAGTGTCGATGGCTTCGGGCCACAACTTTTGCGGTGTCTTGTATTCATCAAGCATAGTGCGAGCCATCTCAATGAGGGTCCTGTTCTTGCGCTCCACGACGCCATTCTGCTGGGGTGCGTAGGGAGCAGAGAACTCATGAGTGATGCCGAGCTGGTCAAGAAATGTGTCAAGTCCAGTGTTCTTGAACTCAGTCCCATTGTCACTCCTGATATGCTTGATCTTGATGTCGTAGTTGTTCATACACCTGTTGGCGAGACGTCTGAAGACATCCCGCACTTCTGTTTTGTAGAGTATGATATGCACCCAAGTCAATCGAGAATAGTCATCAACAATTACGAAGCCATATAGATTTGTAGTGGTAGAGAAAGTGGAATAGTGAGTTGGGCCAAATAAGTCCATGTGTAGCAGCTCGAAGGGACGTGTGGTCGTCATGATTGTCTTCGAGGGATGCTTGGCCCTAGTCATCTTTCCGGCTTCACAGTCACCACATAGATGGTCCTTCTTGAACTTGACACCTTCGACGCCAATGATAAGATTCTTCTTGGCGAGTGTGTGCAAGTTCCTCATTCCAGCATGTCCCAGCCTTCTGTGCCATAGCCAGCATTCCGAAGCCTTTGCTAGAAGACATGAGGTAACCTGTGGTCCTGCAGAGAAATCTACCATGTACAAATCACCTCTTCGAAAACCTTCGAAGACTTTGGTTTTGTCAGAGGCCATTAGTACAACACATCAAAATTTGCCGAATATGACAAGCATATCTAAGTCACAAAGCATTGAGACAGACATCAAGTTGTAACCAATGGATTTGACAAGCATGACATCTTCCATGTGTCGGTCCCTTAAGATAGCAACTCTACCTAGCCCCAATACTTTGCTGCTGCTTTTGTCAACAAAGACGATGTGGTCTTTTGTTGGAGGTCGAGGAGTTTGCTCCATCAATAGGCTTCGATCACCAGTCATGTGACTGGTGCATCCACTATCCATGATCCATTCAGTGGCCTTGGATTCTTTTTCCTACATTAAGAATTAGTCTAGTTCACCAAGGCATGCAACTGTAACATGCATTGATGAAGATATTGCAGTACACAGTTGTATGAAGATATTGGACGATATGAATGATAACATTCGCATTAGATATCTTGCGTCCAAACAAGATTGTTTTTGGGTGTCCAGAGATTATCTTCAAGATAGGCTTCATCCCATCTAGAGACTCGAAGCTGCATGAAGATATTAGTTCTTCCTAACCACCCACATGCGAAGGGGTGGCTTAGAAGCAATGAGACGTAAGGAGGCATCAGAGATTTTGGACCATATGAAGACTTTGGTCCAACCGAAGACTTAGGTCTGGGGTTTGTCTTCTTCCTTGATGATGTCATGACATTGACAGGAAGCTTCTCAAGAAGACGTTTGGGAACCCAGATCTTCTTCATGGGAGGACCGTTCCTGCAGTTAGTACCAATGAACCTGGCAAACACTTCACCATTTTGGCATTTGAACAGTTTATAGTTGGAATCAAAGGACTCATCAATAATGAGAGGATTCGCACAGTTGAAGCCTGTTAATGTGGAAGGATCCACTGAAGGACTTTTCGCAGAAGCCCATGTGGTTTTGGGGTACTGCTCAGGTGTCCAGTAGGATCCATCAACATTGAGGTTTCTTTCGAAACCCACACCCTCTTTCCTAGGGTTTTTGTTCAGTATAGTCTTTTTCAAGACATCGCAAAGAATCTGATGTCCTTTAAGACTCTTGTACATGCCAGTTTCAAGCAATGTCTTCAACCTGTCATTGTCATCAGTGATAGCAGTGGCTTCCTCAGATGAGGGGTTAGGTGCCAAAGATACAGTTGAACATAAAGTGGTCTCGGAAGCATTAGAACATTCAGCAGTTGAATCATTACCTTCTCGAGTGAGACATCTTAAGCATGGAGCATCAAAATTATCCTGAGCGGTACTGATCTGCTCTGCTAGGAGTGAGTTGTTTTCCTTCTGTAAGTCATCATGAGCTTCCTTTAACTTCTCAAGATCAATCTTTTTCTGAAGATATTCCAGAGAAAGCTTCTCATGATCAGTTGAAAAAGTATCATGACGATTTTGGAGATCCTCAAATCTTTAACGAAGACTACGAATGTCTCCAGCCATAGTTTCGTTCAGACTCATCTCGTCGCGTAGCAGGTCATCGCTTTTCTCTAGAGTAGCTTGCATTTTCTCCATGGCATGTTGTTGCTTGGTGGCAATTTTTACAAGTTTAGCATAGCTAGGTTTCATGGCATCATCAGATTCAGCTTCAGATTCAGAGTCATGACGTGAGGATTTTGATGATACCTTGGAGGATTTTGCCATGAAGCAGTAAGCCGGAGTAGCATCATCTTCACTGGCTTCGGTGTGGAAGTAGGAGCCATTATCTTCCGGTTCGAAGATAGACTTGGAGAGATATGCCAAAGCCATTGCCAATCCAGCTACTTCATCGTCAGATTCCTCCTCAGATGCTTCCTCATCCCCAGAGCCAGATTCAGACTGTGAATCCATCTCCTTTCCGATGAAAGCGTGTGCCTTGCCAGATGAGCTCTTCTTATGTGATGAAGACTTTGCATGCTTCTTCTTCTTCTTGTCATCTGAGTCATACGCCTTGCTCTTCTTCTTGGATTCCCATTGAGGACAATCAGCAATGAAGTGACCAGCTTTCTTGCACTTGTGACAGGTTTGCTTCTTGCTGTCCTTTGAAGACATTTCACCAGATCTCTTGGAATCACGCCTAGAAGATTTTGCATAGCGTTTTGACTTGGCAAACTTTCGGAATTTCCTGACAAGAGGAGCAAGTTCCTTTCCAAAGTCTTCAGCACTATCAGAACTGCAGTCAGAGTTGTGTTCAGATGAAGACACAACCTTGGCCTTCAAAGCACGAGAGCCTTTGTAGCTGGGTCCGTAGATATCCCTCTTCTTAGCTTGTTGGAATTCATGTGTGTTCAACCTCTCGAGAATATCAGCGGGATCCAAACTCTTGAAGTCAGGGTGCTCTTGGATCATGAGAGAGAGTGTCAAAGGAACTCTCAAGTGATCTGAGTAGCTTCTGTTGGGGAACGTAGTAATAATTCAAAAAAAATCTTACGTGTCACCAAGATCAATCTAGGAGATGCTAGCAACGAGAGAGAGGGAGTGCATCTTCATACCCTTGAAGATCGCTAAGCGGAAGCGTTGCAAAGAACGCGGTTGATGGAGTCGTACTCGTAGCGATTCAAATCGCGGAAGATCCGATCCAAGCGCCGAACGGACGGCGCCTCCGCGTTCAACACACGTACAGCCCGGGGACGTCTCCTCCTTCTTGATCCAGCAAGGGGGAGGAGAAGTTGAGGGAGAGCTCCGGCAGCACGACGGCATGGTGGCGGTGGAGCTCGTGGTTCTCCGACAGAGCTTCGCTAAGCACTACGGAGGAGGAGGAGGTGTAGGAGGGGGGACGGCTGCGCCAGGGGCAAGGGGTGCAGCTCCCATGCGCCTCCCCACTATATATAGGGGTGGAGGGGGCTGGTTTCTTGCCCTCCAAGTCCATTGGGGCGTTGGCAAAGGTGGGAGGAAAGAAATCCCATCCTTTCCATTCCCCACCGATTGTTATCCCCCCTTTTTAGGGATCTTGATCTTATCCCTTCGGGATATGATCTTATTCCTTCTAAGGGGGGATCTTGGTGCGCCTTGACCAGGGGTGTGGGGCCTTGCCCCCACTACCCACGTTCATGTGGGTCCCCCCATGCAGGTGGGCCCCACTCCGGAACCTTCTAGAACCTTCCCGGTACAATACCGAAAAATCCCGAACATTTTCCGGTGGCCAAAATAGGACTTCCCATATATAAATCTTTACCTCCGGACCATTCCGGAACTCCTCATGATGTCCGGGATCTCATCCGGGACTCCGAGCAACTTTCGTTAACCACATGCAATTCCCATTACAACTCTAGCGTCACCGAACCTTAAGTGTGTAGACCCTACGGGTTCGGGAACCATGCAGACATGACCGAGACACCTCTCCGGCCAATAACCAATAGCGGGATCTGGATACCCATATTGGCTCCCACATGTTCCACGATGATCTCATCGGATGAACCACGATGTCGGGGATTCAATTAATCCCGTATACAATTCCCTTTGTCCATCGGTATGTTACTTGCCCGAGATTCGATCGTCGGTATCCCTATACCTTGTTCAATCTCGTTACCGGCAAGTCTCTTTACTCGTTCCGTAACACATGATCCCGTGACTAACTCCTTAGTCACATTGAGCTCATTATGATGATGGATTACCGAGTGGGCCCAGAGATACCTCCCCGTCACACGGAGTGACAAATCCCAGTCTCGATTCGTGCCAACCCAACAGACACTTTCGGAGATACCTATAGTGCACCTTTATAGTCATCCAGTTACGTTGTGACGTTTGATACACCCAAAGCATTCCTACGGTATCCGGGAGTTGCACAATCTCATGGTCTAAGGAAATGATACTTGACATTAGAAAAGCTCTAGCAAACGAACTACACGATCTTGTGCTATGCTTAGGATTGGGTCTTGTCCATCACATCATTCTCCTAATGATGTGATCCCGTTATCAATGACATCCAATGTCCATGGTCAGGAAACCATGACCATCTATTGATCAACGAGCTAGTCAACTAGAGGCTCACTAGGGACATGGTGTGGTCTATGTATTCACACATGTATTACGGTTTCCGGTTAATACAATTATAGCATGAACAATAGACAATTATCATGAACAAGGAAATATAATAATAACCATTTTATTATTGCCTCTAGGGCATATCTCCAACAGTCTCCCACTTGCACTAGAGTCAATAATCTAGTTACATTGTGATGAATCGAACACCCATAGAGTTCTGGTGCTGATCATGTTTCGCTCGTCGAAGAGGTTTAGTCAACAGATCTGCGACATTCAAATCCGTATGTACTTTACAAATATCTATATCTCCATCCTGAATGTAACCACGAATGGAGTTGAAGCGGCGCTTGATGTGCTTGGTCTTCTTGTGAAACCTGGGCTCCTTGGCAATGGCAATAGCTCCAGTGTTGTCACAGAAGAGAGTCATCGGGCCCGACGCATTGGGAATCACTCCTAGGTCGGTGATGAACTCCTTCATCCAGACTCCTTCTTGCGCTGCTTCCGAAGCAGCTATGTACTCCGCTTCACATGTAGATGCCGCCACGACGCTTTGCTTGCAACTGCACCAGCTGACTGCCCCACCATTCAAAATATACACGTATCTGGTTTGTGACTTGGAGTCATCCGGATCTGTGTTGAAGCTAGCATCGACGTAACCCTTTACGATGAGCTCTTCGGCTCCTCCATAAACGAGAAACATATCCTTAGTCCTTTTCAGGTACTTAAGGATATTCTTGACCGCTGTCCAGTGTTCCATTCCGGGATCACTTTGGTACCTCCCTACCAAACTCATGGCAAGATTCACATCAGGTCTGGTACATAGCATGGCATACATAATAGAGCCTATGGCTGAGGCATAGGGGATGACACTCATCTTTTCTCTATCTTCTGCCGAGGTCGGGCATTGAGCTGTGCTCAATCTCACACCTTGCAATACAAGCAAGAACCCCTTCTTGGACTGATCCATATTGAACTTCTTCAATATCTTGTCAAGGTATGTGCTTTGTGAAAGACCAATGAGGCGTCTCGATCTATCTTTATAGATCTTGATGCCTAATATGTAAGCAGCTTCTCCAAGGTCCTTCATTGAAAAACACTTATTCAAGTAGGCCTTTATGCTTTCCAAAAGTTCTATATCATTTCCCATCAACAATATGTCATCCACATATAAAATGAGAAATGCTACAGAGCTCCCACTCACTTTCTTGTAAATACAGGCTTCTCCATAAGTCTGTATAAACCCAAACGCTTTGATCACCTCATCAAAGCGAATGTTCCAACTCCGAGATGCTTGCACCAGCCCATAGATGGAGCGCTGGAGCTTGCATACCTTGTCAGCATTCTTAGGATCGACAAAACCTTCCGGCTGCATCATATACAATTTTTCCTTAAGGAAACCGTTAAGGAATGCCGTTTTGACGTCCATTTGCCAGATCTCATAATCATAAAATGCGGCAACTGCTAACATGATTCGGACGGACTTCAGCATCGCTATGGGTGAGAAAGTCTCATCGTAGTCAACTCCTTGAACTTGTCGATAACCCTTAGGGACAAGCTGAGCCTTATAGACGGTCACATTACCATTCGCGTCAGTCTTCTTCTTAAAGATCCATTTATTTTCTATGGCTTGCCGATCATCGGGCAAGTCCACCAAAGTCCATACTTTGTTCTCATACATGGATCCTATCTCGGATTTCATGGCTTCAAGCCATTTGTTGGAATCCGGGCCCGCCATGGCTTCTTCATAGTTCGAAGGTTCACCGTTCTCTAACAACATGATTTCCAGGACAGGGTTGCCGTACCACTCTGGTGCGGAACGTGTCCTCGTGGACCTACGAAGTTCAGTAGTAACTTGATCCGAAGTTTCATGATCATCATCATTAACTTCCTCTCTAGTCGGTGCAGGCACTACAGAAACATTTTCCTGCGCTGCGCTACTCTCCGGTTCGAGAGGGGGTACAATTACCTCATCAAGTTCTACTTTCCTCCCACTTACTTCTTTCGAGAGAAACTCTTTCTCTAGAAAGGATCCATTCTTGGCAACAAAGATCTTGCCTTCGGATCTGAGGTAGAAGGTATAGCCAATAGTTTCCTTAGGGTATCCTATGAAGACGCACTTTTCCGATTTGGGTTCGAGCTTTTCAGGTTGAAGTTTCTTGACATAAGCATCGCATCCCCAAACTTTCAGAAACGACAGCTTAGGTTTCTTCCCAAACCATAATTCATACGGTGTCGTCTCAACGGATTTAGACGGTGCCCTATTTAAAGTGAATGCGGCAGTCTCTAATGCATATCCCCAAAATGATAGCGGTAAATCAGTAAGAGACATCATAGATCGCACCATATCCAATAGAGTGCGATTACGATGTTCGGACACACCATTACGCTGAGGTGTGCCAGGCGGCGTGAGTTGTGAAACAATTCCACATTTCCTTAAGTGCGTGCCAAACTCGTGACTCAAATATTCTCCTCCACGATCAGATCGTAAGAACTTTATTTTCTTGTCACGTTGATTCTCTACCTCACTCTGAAATTCCTTGAACTTTTCAAAGGTCTCAGACTTGTGTTTCATTAAGTAGACATACCCATATCTGCTTAAGTCATCAGTGAGGGTGAGAACATAACGATGGCCACCGCGAGCCTCAACGCTCATTGGACCGCATACATCGGTATGTATTATTTCCAACAAGTTGGTTGCTCGCTCCATTGTTCCAGAGAACGGAGTCTTAGTCATCTTGCCCATGAGGCATGGTTCGCACGGGTCAAGTGATTCATAATCAAGAGACTCCAAAAGTCCATCTGCATGGAGTTTCTTCATGTGTTTGACACCAATATGACCAAGGCGACAGTGCCACAAGTATGTGGGACTATCATTATCAACCTTACATCGTTTGGTATTCACACTATGAATATGTGTAACATCACGTTCCAGATTCAATAAAAATAAACCATTGACCAGCGGGGCATGACCATAAAACATATCTCTCATATAAATAGAACAACCATTATTCTCGGATTTAAATGAGTAGCCATCTCGCATCAAACGAGATCCAGATACGATGTTCATGCTCAAAGCTGGTACTAAATAACAATTATTGAGGTTTAAAACTAATCCCGAAGGTAGATGTAGAGGTAGCGTGTCGACGGCGATCACATCGACCTTGGAACCATTCCCGACGCGCATCGTCACCTCGTCCTTCGCCAGTCTCCGCTTATTCCGCAGCTCCTGTTTTGAGTTACAAATGTGAGAAACCGCACCGGTATCAAATACCCAGGAGCTACTACGAGCGCTGGTAAGGTACACATCAACAACATGTATATCATATATACCTTTGACGTTGCCGGCCTTCTTATCCGCTAAGTACTTGGGGCAGTTCCGCTTCCAGTGACCGGTTCCCTTGCAATAAAAGCACTTAGTCTCAGGCTTGGGTCCATTCTTGGGCTTCTTCCCGGCAACTGATTTACCGGGCGCGGCAACTGCTTTGCCGTCCTTCTTGAAGTTCTTCTTACCCTTGCCTTTCTTGAAACTGGTGGTCTTATTCACCATCAACACTTGATGTTCCTTTTTGATCTCCACCTCCGCTGATTTCAGCATCGAATATAACTCAGGAATGGACTTCTCCATCCCTTGCATATTGAAGTTCATCACAAAGCTCTTGTAGCTAGGTGGAAGCGACTGGAGGATTCTGTCAATAACCGAGTCATCCGGAAGATTAACTCCTAGCTGAGACAAGCGGTTGTGCAACCCAGACATTTTGAGTATGTGCTCGCTGACAGAACTATTTTCCTCCATCTTACAACTTAAGAACTTGTCGGAGACTTCATATCTCTCGACCCGGGCATGAGCTTGGAAAACCATTCTCAGCTCTTGGAACATCTCATATGCTCCGTGTTGCTCAAAACGCTTTTGGAGCCCCGGTTCTAAGCTGTAAAGCATGCCGCCCTGAACCAGGGAGTAATCATCACTACGCGACTGCCAGGCATTCATAACGTCTTGAGTTGCTGGGAAAATGGGTGCGTCACCTAGCGGTGCATCAAGGACATATGCTTTCTTGGAAGCTATGAGGATGATCCTCAAGTTACGGACCCAGTCCGTATAGTTGCTTCCATCGTCTTTCAGCTTGGTTTTCTCTAGGAACGCGTTGAAGTTGAGGGCAATATTAGCGTGGGCCATTGGATCTACAAGATAGATTGTAAAGACAATTTTAGACTAAGTTCATGATAATTAAGTTCATCTAATCAAATTATTTAATGAACTCCCACTCAGATAGACATCCCTCTAGTCATCTAAGTGATACATGATCCATATCGACTAGGCCGTGTCCGATCATCACGTGAGACGGACTAGTCATCAATGGTGAACATCTCCATGTTGATCGCATCTACTATACGACTCATGTTCGACCTTTCGGTCTCTCGTGTTCCGAGGCCATGTCTGTACATGCTAGGCTCGTCAAGTCAACCTAAGTGTTTCGCGTGTGTAAGTCTGGCTTACACCCGTTGTATGCGAACGTTAGAATCTATCACACCCGATCATCACGTGGTGCTTCGAAACAACGATCCTTCGCAACAGTGCACACTTAGGGGGAACACATTTCTTGAAATTTTAGTGAGGGATCATCTTATTTATGCTACTGTCGTTCTAAGTAAATAAGATGTAAAAACATGATAAACATCACATGCAAATCATAAAGTGACATGATATGGCCAATATCATCTTGCGCCTTTGATCTCCATCTTCTGGGCGCGGCATGATCACCATCGTCACCGGCACGACACCATGATCTCCATCATCATGATCTCCATCATCGTGTCTTCATGAAGTTGTCTCGCCAACTATTACTTCTACTACTATGGCTAACGGTTAGCAATAAAGTAAAGTAATTACATGGCGTTTTTGATTGACACGCAGGTCATACAATAAATTAAGACAACTTCTATGGCTCATGCCGGTTGTCATACTCATCGACATGCAAGTCGTGATTCCTATTACAAGAACATGATCAATCTCATACATCACATATATTTATAACATCCTTTTGGCCATATCACATCACATAGCATACCCTGCAAAAACAAGTTAGACGTCCTCTAATTGTTGTTGCAAGTTTTACGTGGCTGCTATGGGTTTCTAGCAAGAACGTTTCTTACCTATGCAAAAGCCACAACGGTGATATGCCAATTGCGATTTACCCTTCATAAGGACCCTCTTCATCGAATCCGATCTGACTAAAGTGGGAGAGACAGACACCCGCTAGCCACCTTATGCAACAAGTGCATGTCAGGTGGTGGAACCAGTCTCACGTAAGCGTACGTGTAAAGTCAATCCGGGCTGCTTCATCCCACAATGCCGCCGAATCAAGATAGGATTAGTAACGGCAAGCAAATTGACCAAATCATCGCCCACAACTACTTGTGTTCTACTCGTGCATAGAATCTACGCATAGACCTAGCTCATGATGCCACTGTTGGGGAACGTAGTAATAATTCAAAAAAATCCTACGTGTCACCAAGATCAATCTAGGAGATGCTAGCAACGAGAGAGAGGGAGTGCATCTTTCTACCCTTGAAGATCGCTAAGTGGAAGCGTTGCAAAGAACGCGGTTGATGGAGTCGTACTCATGGCGATTCAAATCGCGGAAGATCCGATCCAACCGCCGAACGGACGGCGCCTCCGTGTTCAACAAACGTACAGCCCGGGGACGTCTCCTCCTTCTTGATCCAGCAAGGGGGGAGGAGAAGTTGAGGGAGAGCTCCGGCAGCACGACGGCATGGTGGCGGTGGAGCTCGTGGTTCTCCGGCAGAGCTTCGCTAAGCACTACGGAGGAGGAGGAGGTGTAGGAGGGGGGAGGGCTGCGCCAGGGGCAAGGGGTGCAGCTCCCATGCGCTTTTTATCCCCCCTTTTTAGGGATCTTGATCTTATCCCTTCAGGATATGATCTTATTCCTTCTAAGGGGAGATCTTGGTGCGCCTTGACCAGGGGGTGTGGGGCCTTTCCCCCACTACCCACGTTCATGTGGGTCCCCCCATGCAGGTGGGCCCCACTCCGGAACCTTCTAGAACCTTCCCGGTAAAATACCGAAAAATCCCGAACATTTTCCGGTGGCCAAAATAGGACTTCCCATATATAAATCTTTACCTCCGGACCATTCCGGAACTCCTCATGACGTCCGGGATCTCATCCGGGACTCCGAACAACTTTCGGTAACCACATACAATTCCCATTACAACTCTAGCGTCACCGAACCTTAAGTGTGTAGACCCTACGGGTTCGGGAACCATGCAGACATGACCGAGACACCTCTCCGGCCAATAACCAATAGCGGGATCTGGATACCCATATTGCCTCCCACATATTCCACGATGATCTCATCGGATGAACCACGATGTCGGGGATTCAATTAATCCCGTATACAATTCCCTTTGTCCATCGGTATGCTACTTGCCCGAGATTCGATCGTCGGTATCCATATACCTTGTTCAATCTCGTTACCGGCAAGTCTCTTTACTCGTTCCGTAACACATGATCCCGTGACTAACTCCTTAGTCACATTGAGCTCATTATGATGATGTATTACCGAGTGGGCCCAGAGATACCTCTCTGTCACACGGAGTGACAAGTCCCAGTCTCGATTCGTGCCAACCCAACAGACACTTTCGGAGATACCTGTAGTGCACCTTTATAGTCACCCAGTTATGTTGTGATGTTTGATACACCCAAAGCATTCCTACGGTATCCGGGAGTTGCACAATCTCATGGTCTAAGGAAATGATACTTGACATTAGAAAAGCTCTAGCAGACGAACTACACGATCTGGTGCTATGCTTAGGATTGGGTCTTGTCCATCACATCATTCTCCTAATGATGTGATCCCGTTATCAACGACATCCAATGTCCATGGTCAAGAAACCATGACCATCTATTGATCAATGAGCTAGTCAACTAGAGGCTCACTAGGGACATGGTATGGTCTATGTATTCACACATGTATTATGGTTTCCTGTTAATACAATTATAGCATGAACAATAGACAATTATCATGAACAAGGAAATATAATAATAACCATTTTATTATTGCCTCTAGGGCATATTTCCAACAGCTTCTTCACGACTTCATGTTTGGTGATATCAGTAGCGCCAAGTGCATTCAGCTCATTTGATATGTCGGCGAGTCGATCAAATGTGAGTTGAACATTTTCGTTGTCGAGTCTCTTGAAGTGGTTGAACAGGTTGCGAAGCACATCAACACGAGAGTCTCTTTGAGATGAGACACCCTTGTTCACCTTGGACAACCATTCCCAGATTTTCTTGGTAGTGTTCAGTGCACTCACATGGCCATATTGTCCCTTGGTCAATGGCTTAGAGATGCATACGCATCTTGTTCTTCCAGTAGGGGTAGTCAGTGCCATCGAAGACAGGGCACGCAGCGGAGACTTTGATTATCCCTGCAGTCAATATAGCTAAAACTCCATGGTGGTTAAACCGAAACACAGAACAAGGGATTACCTTGCTCTGATACGAATTGAAAGTGCTAGTTATCGACTAGAGGGGGGTGAATAGGTGATTTTTATGAAAAGCTTCGAAATAGTGAATGTATTCGAAATATGTGGAAGCGATACAAGATCAGGTAGGGATAGTAATCAAGGATCTAGTCAATGCATGCAATGCGGTGAAGACATACAAGCAAGTTATGCATAATTGAATAGAAGATATGAATGTCTTTAGGATATGTCTTCAAACAAGGGCAAGCAAAGGCTTCACGATTCAGAATAGAAATGTAAGAAAGCGAAGGATAGAACCAGTAGCTTGACGAAGACACATGATTTGTTGGACCAGTTCCAGTTGCTGTGACAACTGTACGTCTAGTTAGGGAGGCTGAGATTCAACTCAAAAGACCTCGTCTTCACGTTGTTCCCCTTGAGCTGAAGTCACTCGACGACATCCAATCACTCTGGTAAGTCTTCAGGGGAGACTTCCGAAACCTGTACAAACTTGGTCACCCGGCGATCCACAATGACTCTTGGATTGCTCTAGACCCAGACGCCTAACCGTTTGGAAGATCACAGTCTTCAAGTGTAAGAAGTCTTCAGTTCTCTCAGAACAGAATGACTTCGGTGATGCTCAAACACTCTAGCTCTAGGTGTTTAGGTGTATCCTCGCAGGATGTTTCTCTCTCAAAGTCTTCGAGGTGGGTTGCTCCAAAACGACAACACTCGTATCTCTCTCTGAGCAGCCAACCAACTTATGGTGGAGGGGGTGGGCTATTTATAGCCAGCAGGCAACCCGACTTGATTTGACCAAAATGACCCTGGGTCAATGGCCAACCGACACGTGTCACAACGGTCAGATTTCAAACACACGCGGCAGCTTTACTTGGGCTACAAGTAAAGCTGACTCAACCAACTCTGGAAGAGATTTCGTCTCATTGTCTTCGCTCGAAGACATAGGTGTGGGTTGAGCATCACGTCAGCATATGACTTCAATCACATCGACCCCACTTAATAGTACGGTGATTCCTATGACTCAGGAAAGAAGAAACGAAACTACCAAAAGACTTAGTCTTCACGTTTCATTGTCTTCGGACGAATGTCTTCGCATACCACCAATGGTTCAGCCGTCATCAATGTCTTCGGACATTTTGGGGGGTCGTCTTCGACGGCAAAACCAAAACTCCAGGGACTTCTATCTGTGTTATCCTATGAACTCTCACAAACACATTAGTCCCTCAACAACGATTGTCTTCAATACTCCAAAACCAAGAAAGGGTGGCACTAGATGCACTAACAAAGGTAAACCCAACCATAGCATTAAACATCAAGTCCTCTTTACTCCCATACGCAAACAACTCCCTTGCTTGGGTTTGTGTTTCAGTCACTCACCAACCCACTATAAGTGAATCATGAACATATTGCAAATGCTCCAGCATGTATCCTTCATGTGTGCGCCTCACAGAAGGCACCTTAGGACAACACCATGTCGACATACAACTCATATCACAAATAACCAAAAGGACAAAAGAGATCTACTCAAACATCATAGGATAGCCACACATCATTGGATAATAATATATAGCATTAAGCACCATGTTCAAGTAGATATTACAGCAGGGAAGAGAGGTTTTACACCACTGCATAGAGGGGGAGAGAGTTGGTGGTGATCATGGCGAAGTTGTTGGTGTAGATCGCCGTCATGATGGGTGCCCCAGCGGCACTCCGACGCCACCAGGAGAGAGGGAGAGAGAGACCCCCTCCTTCTTCCTCTTCCTTGGCCTTCTCCCTAGGTGGGAGGAGATTTTCCCCTCTGGTCCATGGACGCCATGGCTCCCGGAGGGCAGGAGCCCCTCCGCGATTGGATCGCTCACTCTGTTTTTCTTCTGTTTTCGCGACTGGTTTCTGACCCCTTCACCGTTTCTTAAATATCTGGAGATCCGTAATTCCGATCAGGCTGAAATTTTGAGGGGGTTTTTATCATGAAAATATCATCCTTGCGGCGAAAGAAGGGCACCAACCGGCTTAAGGGCTGGCCACAAGCCACCCTATTGTCTTGTGGGGCCATCTGGCATCGTCTTCCGTTGATTCTGACTCCCAAAAATCACATATATTCCAAAAAAAATATTCGTAAATTTTTATCGCATTTGGACTTCGTTTGATATGGATTTTCTGTGAAACAAAAAACACACAAAAAACAGGAACTGGCACTGGATAAGTAAGTTAGTCCCACCAATAATATAAAATGTTGCCAAAAGTATATGAAAGTTGTAGAATATTGGCATGAAGCAATCAAAAATTACAGATACGACGGAGACGTATCAGCATCCCCAAGCTTAATTCCTGCTCGTCCTCGAGTAGGTAAATGATAAAAAGATATTTTTTTTGATGTGGAATGCTACCTAACATAATCTTGAACAAATATCTAATCATGGCATGAATATTAAGATACATGTGATTCAAGGCAATAGTCTATCATTTGAAAAAAAAGACATCCATACCCAGATTTACTAGCAAACAACCACGTCCTTTCAAAATAATAATGACCGAGAATGCTATCCCTACAAAATCATATAGCCTGTCATGCTTGGTCTTCCAAGCATAAAGTATATATCATGAGCACCCGGTGTCAAAACAAACAATTGGATCATACTTTTTAACGCGCTTCAACTTTTTATTACTCACGCAATATATGGGTGTGAACCATGGATATAGCATAAAGGTGGAATAGAATATGGTGGTAGGTTTCAAAGGGGTAAAAATGGAGAAGAAAGTCTCGCATCAACTAGGCGTATCAACGGGCTATGGAGATGCTCGTCAATAGTTATCAATGCGAGGAGTAGAGATTGCCATGCAACAGATGCACTAGAGGTATAAGTGTATGAAAGCTCGACTGAAGCTAAGTGGGTGTGCATCCAACTTGCTTGCTCATGAAGACCTCGGGCATTTGAGGACGCCCGTCATCGAAATATACAACCCAAGTTCTATAATGAAAAATTCCCACTAGCATATGGAAGTGACAAAACAAGAGACTCTCAATATGAAGAACATGGTGCCACTTCAAGGCACAAGTGTGGTAAAGGATAGTAGCAAAGTCCCTTCTATCTTTTTCTCTCATTTATTTGTTTTTCTCATGGTGGGCTTTTCTCTCTCTTTTTTCGCCTCCCCCATTTATATATATATATATAGGAAAATGGCTATGTACTCCTGGGAGTACGTACTCTCATCGCTCATATACCACATAGATGAATATTTTATACGTCTTTATTATTTTTAATATACTTCATTAATAATTAGTAGATACCCCAAAATGAGTTTCACGAAAAAAATCATGTGAGTCTACATATTTTTAAAGGTTTACGTATATACTGATTTGTTCGTACATGAAAAAGGTATATTACAAAAATTACGTCGCAAATGATATTTTTCCACAAAACTCGTATTGGGGTATCTTAGAATATTTAATGAAGTATATTGAAAATGGTAAAGAGGTATAATCAATGTGTATATGAGGTATATTGAATATGGGAGTACATACACCCAGGAGTACAGAAAAGTAGTCCTATATATATATATATTTATAGGAAAAATACATCCTACCACCCAGGGGTAGTTACCCCACATGTTCTATATACTACCATGTGGTAGTATATATACTAGTTTATAATTTTAAATATGTTCATATATTATATATAAGATTTTTCAAAGTGAGTTACATGAAAAAAATTACAAGTTGACTCATGGTTTTTATTATATTTGTAAAATTCGTATATATTTGTATGTAAAAAAGAGCATACTCAAAATATGATATGTACTACCAAAAAAATAGTATATATACTGCCTAAACATTATTATATACTACATACTACGCGTACATACTCTCCGATTTGATAGATACTACATACAACATACAAAACCTAAGTGGTGGTAACTACCACCAGTGGTAGATAAAATTTGTCCTATATATATATATATATATATATATATATATATATATATATATCTATGTATATGTATGTATATGATGGGCTCATTTGGCCTCCCCCATTTTTGTTTCATTTTTCATCCGGAGTCTCATCCCGACTTGTGGGGGAATCATAGTCTCCATCATCCTTTCCTCACTAGGACAATGCTCTAATAATGATGATCATCACACTTTTATTTACTTACAACTCGATATGAAAAGCTAATAGGATGATATGACTCTATATGAATGCCTCTGGCAGTGTACCGGGATGTGCAATGATCTAGCGTAGCAAAGATATCAAAAAATGGACAAGCCATGTAAATATCATGCTAGCTATCTTACGATCATGCAAAGCAATATGACAATGGAAATACAATTCATATGATGTGACAGTGGAAGTGGCATGGCAATATATGTCAGAATGGTTATGGAAATGCCATAATAGGTAGGTATGGAGGCTGTTTTGAGGAAGATATAATGAAGCTTATGTGCAACAGAGCGTATCATGTCACGGGGTTTGGATGCACCGGTGAAAGTTGCACCGAACCTCGAGGTGAGAGTGGCCAATGCACGGTAACAAAGAGGCTAGCAGATATGTGGAGTTGAGAGTTCGTATATCCATGGATTCACATTAGTCATAAAGAACTCACATACTTATTGCAAGATTTTATTATCTCTCTCGAAGCAAAGCACTACTCGCATGCTCCTAGGGAACAGGTTGGTAGGATTTAACCATCACGCACCCCCGATTATAACAACACAAAAGATTTCAATCAAGGACAAATTATGCTCCAACTTCATCGCATAACTAGAGACTATACGTGCATGCTTCGGGAATCACAAACCTTAGCATTAATATTCTTACTAATCCACAATAATCAACTAGTGCACCCACATGTTACTATCTTAATGTTGCAAAACTATTGCAAGGAATCAAACATATCATATTCAGTGATCTACAAGTTTTATGTAGGATTTTATGACTAACCATGTAAATGACCAATTCCTGTTGACTCTCTAAATATGTATAAGTGAAGCATGAGAGCTTAATTTCTTCTACAAAAGACCTGGACATGCTCTAATAAATATAAGTGAAGCAAAAGAGCATTCTACAAATAATGTTTTTTTATATGAAGAGAAACAGGCATCCAACTTCAAATGATATAAGTGAAGCACATGAAGCATTCTATAAAGCCATACTCAAAAGATATAAGTGAAGTGGAAAGAGTATTCTATAAATAAACCATGGACCTTCCCAAACAAGCATGGTGCATCGCTAAAAATAAAATAAAAGGCACACAACGCTCCAAGAATTTACATATATCATGTGATGAATAAAAATATAGGTCCAAGTGACATACCGATGATTTGGAACGAAAGAGGGGATGCCTTCCCGGGGCATCCCAAGGTTTAGACGCTTGAGTCTTCCTAGAATATTACACTGGGTGCCTTGGGCATCCCCAAGCTTAGGCTCTTGCTGCTCCTTATTCCTTCTCATCGTGATAACATCCAAAACTTGAAAACTTCAATCACACAAAACTTGACAAAACTTTTATTAGAAACGTTAGTACACATAACACCAAATCCCATCATGTATTGCCATACCATTATTTCATAATTATAATCTATAATTACACACTGTATTCTATCATAATCCTATGGCTTCCAAATCAATGGGGCTCAACAAGAATTCAAACATAAGCACGCAAAGCAATTATAACAACAATCCGTGAAAAACAGGACAGTCTGTCAAGATGCAGATGGAAGGTATACTTATGTAACACAAAACATTCTGAAAAATTAGGACGTAATAAAGAATTTGTATAACAGTATTGTGTACAAATTTCAGAATTTTTGCACGCTCCAGTAAAATATCAAAATTCAAACACTATATCAAAAGTTTCTGTTTTTACATAGCACATGTCAAACAAGGAATTCAAGCATCCCAAAGGTAAATCTTGGCACATTATTTTTATAATACAATGAATTTGTACAAGGGGATAATTATTTTTGTTGAAAATTTGTTGTAATCAAGATTCACAAAGTTTCCACGTGCATGAACAAATTTCAAGGACGTCCCCCACTTCAATGGTGCTCATCTTTCTCACTTTCACCTTTCTTTTTGAAAAGCTTTTAGGTTCCCCACTTTATTTTTTTATTTTTAATTATTTTAAAAGCACACAACATAAATAAATGACTCTCTAAAACTTCCGGGTTGTCTCCCTGGCAACGCTTTCTTTAAAACCATTAAGCTAGGCATATAGTGCTCAAGTAATTGATCCACCCGGATCCCAAGGTAAATTTTAATTAACAATGATTTTTAATTTAGCAGTGAGCACAAAGTAATAAATATCATGTGACAACGAAGTCTAACACTCTTCCTATGCATTGGCATGTCATAAAAGAACAATTCATTCACATAAAGTAAGGGCCAATCCATAGCATAAGTAGTTTCTTGCAATTTTATCGTGTTGGAAACATATAGAGGTGAAGATTTGGTTCCTGTCTCATAATAATTGCAAGTAGGAGAAACAAGCACATGCATATTATATTCTTCAAAATCATCATGTGTGATAGTAAGACGCAACCCATCAATATAATCCTTAATAAGTGCCAACTTTTCCGATATAGTGTAGTTGGGAGAATTCAAAAAGATAATAGGACTATCATGTGTGGATGCAATAGCAACAATTTCATGCTTAACAATAGGAACTATAGCAAGTTCATCTCCATAAGCATAATTCATATTGGCATTATGGCCACAAGCATAGAAAGCATCAAGTTCAACAAAAAGGGAGATTTCAAATGAATCCAAGGGATCATAGCAATTATCATAGCATTCATCCTTTGGTATTTGTGAAGGGGAATTAAACAATGTATGAGTGGAAGAGTTACTCTCATTAGAAAGTGGGCATGGGTAGCTAATCCGCTCTTCCACCTTTTGTTCTTCACTCTCCTCCTCATGTTTTTCATCTAATGAGCTCATAGTTTCATAAATTTCTTCTTGAATAGATTCCTACAAAATATTAGTCTCTTCCAAGGCAGCGGTCATTCTCTCAATAAATTCTTTAACATAAGCATTAGAAGCATAATTTTCATAGAAATATTTAATTACGGCAAAATTTCCAGATTTGTAAAGAGTAACATCATACTTTTCAATCAAAGTAGCAATTTCATAAGCACCCTTAAAAGCAACAAATTCTTTAATTTGTTCAACATCATAATAACAATAGGCATTCTTGGCATAAAAAGATAATATTTCATTATCATTAAACACACATTGATAGGGAAGGTGTTCTTGAGTGTCTCTAGAACAACAAGTAAAATCATGTATTTCGCATAAATTCCAAGCATAGCAACACAAAGTATTAATTTGATGCCACAAAAGTTTCCCTTTTTGAGATATTCGGTGTCACACATAATAAGCATGGTAATTTAATGAATTTACCTCAACTAAGCTAGTTGGGTTTTCAGCACGAGCACAAATGGATCGAAGATGATCCAAGTAATATTCTTCGATAGTACGGAACACTAGTGGTTCCTTGTGACGCCCCCAATTTCGACCGTACGCTAATCATGCACACAATGCATACGACCAAGATTAGGGACTCACTGATTGATATCACAACACAACAAAAGACACAAATTAAAGTCATACAACTTCATATTACAAGCCAGAGGGCTCGAATACAAAGCTCGACAAGCATGAGTCAGCGGAAGCAAAAAATATCTGAGTACAGACATAAGTTAAACAAGTTTTGCCTTAAGAAGGCTAGCACAAACATAAGCAGCGGATCGAAAGAGGCGAGGCCTCCTGCCTGGGAGCCAACCTAACTATTCCTGAGCGTCGACAGTCTCCACGTAGTAGTAGGCTCCAGCAGTGGTGTAGTAGTCGTCTCTGGCGTACTCCATCTCCTGGGCTCCATCGCCTGAACGGGGCATTGAATCGAGGGGGGAAAGAGAAGGCAAAGAAGCGGTGAGTACTCATCCAAAGTACTCGCAAGACTGACATCAGAACTATGCTAAGTATGCATCATTATCAAGGGGATGGGGTTATATTTGGACTGACTGTAGAAAGCAAGAAAAAGGGAGAAGGCCTAGTCCTATCGAAGACTAGCATCTTCAACATCTTGCAGCATTAGAGGAGAGTAGACTGGTATCTCATATATAGTCATATTATTGTAGCAATTTTATTAAGTAAACACACCTAGAGATTCTTCCTCGACTCCCTGCGAGGAAGCAATCCCGGAGCCAACATCCATTTCAAATTAAATCACAATTATAGTTGTATAAGGTCAAGGTACAACTCCAAGTCGTCCTAATACCGTGGACACAGCTATTCGAATAGATTAATCATCCCTGCAGGGGTGCACCACATATTCCCCAACACGCCTGAATCACCTCCGGCCGGACACACTTTCCTGGGTCATGCCCGGCCTCGGGATATCAGCACGTCGTCGCCCCACCTAGGCTAAATGAAGAGGCCAGCCCGCCGGTCTAAATCCTAAGCGCGCAGGTTCGTGGGCCCACTTGCCCTTGCACTCCTGCACGATGCGAACGCGGCCGAGGTCAGTCCTAGCACCCCTTAGTAACAAGCGCAATGCCGTTGCGGACCACTCGGACGCGCGCCGCTCCATTGCTGACGTCCGAAGAGCTTCGGCTGATACAACGACGCTGAGTGCCCATATCTTCCCCACGTGAAGGTTAGTGCGTATTAAGGCCAACGACCTAACTCAGATCAAGTACCCAACCCATTAGCATTTTATTAATGCGGGGAAAGCGCGACCCATAAAGTGCGGTCCCGTCACCCCGACTCGAGGATGTGTGGCAAGGGCCTCTCCTGCCCGTCCACGCCTCAACATAACCCTTTGGATGCCTTACCGGCGCATCCCACCACATCTCACACACGGGTACCCTTGGGGCCGACCCGTCTCAAGACTGTCGGGAACTCAGGTCCATCTCAACCAGGGTGGTACCGCCTGTCCCTCCAGTCCCGTCTTTCACATGTAAACAAAGTCAAGTTGAAGTAACTGTGTGTTTATACACCAAGTGGATATCCGAGGAATCACCCTCGATGGATCCCACTCGAGGTATGTGTATGGCAAGAGTCGCTATCGATAAATGGGAAGGAGGAATCACCCTCGATACCCACGACCGATTAGCTATGCTACATAATTAACACCGGGAGTGCTAAGTGAGGTATCACCCTCGACACTCGGTAGTAGCTCTGCAGTGCCATACTTAAGGGGTGTGCGGTGATGTGAGGGGCCTGGCTCGTCGGTCGGTTGACCGAGTCTTCGGGTCTTCGAGTCATTGAGTCATCGATGAAGAAGCAGGGGCAACTGGGACTAAGGGGGGTCACTGGGGATTCATTGATCAACCTATAGTAAGCAGTTGATATGATTGCAGGTATAGTAGTAGTTTATCAAAACAGGCTATGCATCAGAATAGGAGCTAACTAATACAGTAGCAAAAATCTAATGCAAGAATAAGAGCGAAAGGAATAGGCGATATCGGAATGCTCAAGGGGGGGGGTTGCTTGCCTTGTTGCTCTGCTGCAGAAGACTGGTTGTCAGGGGCGTAGTCGTACTCGGCAGCAGCGTCAGTCTCGGAGGCTACCGGAGAGAAGAGGGGGAAGAAACAATAAATACAAGCAAACATATGCAACACGATGCAAGACATGGCAATACGCAGTGCTAGGGGTAGTCTAACGCAGTACTGCACGTATCAGACGGAATGGGAGAATATCTAACGATATTTCCTGGGTCTTTGGATTTATCGGACAGACGATCCGGAGGGGAAAAGTTCCATGTTTGCTATGCTAGGAGCATGTGACAGACGAACGGATAGCGTATTCGGATTCGTGGGATTTTTCTGATCAACTTTCATGTATAAAACTTTTTCATCCGAGTTACGGATTATTTTCTATGATTTTTCAAAGATTTAAACAATTTCTGGAATTTATTCTATTTATTTAAATCAACATTATCCAGAAGAGTGCAGAGTGACGCCAGCATGACGTAATGGTGACATCAGCACTCAACAGTACGACTGACCAGGTCAAACTGACTGCTGGGTCCCACCTGTCATAGACAGTGGACTTAACAGTGTTTATTTAATCTAATTACTCATCTAATTAGCAAGTGGGGCCCATCTGTTAGTGTCTCATTAGGTTGATTTAATTATTTTGTTTAAACTAATTTCCAGATTAGCAGCTGACAGGGGGTGGCCCACATGTCCGTGGCCCAGGGGGAGGGGCCTCACCGGTCAGTGACTGGACTTGGTCCAGTCAGCAGGTTGACCTGGTCAACTGGTCAACGGGGCCCGCAGGACCCAGCTGCCAGTGACCCTGCGGGTGGGCCTGTCCTGGCCACGTCGGCATCGCCAGCAGCGTCGCCGGAGTTTCTCCGGCGACCAAATTTTGCGGCGGCGACTCGCCGGAGTTGGCCAGAATTTCGTTGCGGTGGTGCGTTTACTGCGGAACCTACGGCATTCGAATGAGGGCTTGACGCCGCGTCGTTCTGGACGGTCAGGAGCATCGGTGGTGGTCGGTAAGGGCGCCGGCGCCGAGCTGTAGCGGCGCCGGAGTTCGGGTGAGGACGGGCACGAGCTTACAGAGAGCAAAACGAGCGGGGCTAGCGCGGGATGGTCTCAGGGGAGCACCGGGAGCTCGCTAGTCAGCCAGGAGCTGCCCGAGTGGCTCTGCATCGAGCAGAACGTCGGCCATGGCGGCGGCCGGAGCTCGGTTGCGGGGGCGGCTTGCTAGGGAGCTACGAGGGCGCTCAGAAGGGCAGGAGCGGCGAGAGGAGCTCACCAGCGTCGATGGTAAGGCCCGGTGCAGCCGGAAGAGCACGGAGGGAAGAGGTTGACGATGGCGAGCTCTCGGGCCCGAGGTTGAAGAAGAGGAACGGGGCGAAGTTGCGTCGCGCTCCGGTTCGATCCAGAGCTCCAGGGGGTCGAGGCAGGCCCTGCGGTGCTCCTAGACGTGTCGGAGAGGGATGAGGAGGACTGTGGCCGCGTGCTTACCATGGCGCGGCCATGGATCCGCCTCGGGTGAGCTCGAACACGAGTGAGAGGGAGGGGCAGAGGGGAAACGGGAGTGCGCTAGGGTTTGCGGGGTGCATGGGAGAGCGCTGGGTCTGTTCTTATCCTCCACGACAGTAGGGGAGGCTCGATGGCCGCGTGCGCAAGTCGGTCGCCATGGCGCTGCCGCGGCCTTCTCCTGTTGCGCCGGAGGTAGGGGAAAGGCTGGCCGGATTGGGCCGGGCCAGCCTGTAGCACTTGGGCTACAGTTCCCAGTAACCCTTTTCATTTTTATTTCTTTTTCAGTTTCTGTTTTCTGTTTTTCTTTTCTGTTTTATTTTCTTTCTGCAATAATCTTCTTCAACAAAAATGTGTGAACTACTCCAAATAATACTTTGCAATATTAAGTGTGGCCACAAAAAGTTTGGGCACTTTTGGAAACTGTTTGAAATAATCTTGAATTTAAAAAGTGCTTTTAAATTGCATTTGGGCTCTGTTTTGCAAGGTGGGGTCCACACCAACATCAAGGTGATGTTGTTTTCCTAAACAACATTGGTTTTGTGATTTTTCACAATTGTGCAACATTTTTCTTATGCTGTTTGAGGATTTATTTTAAAACAATAAAATTCAAGGCCTTTTGAAGTGGAATTTGAAATGAGATATGACTTTCAACTTGATCATATCCTATTTAGCAAAAAGATTTGTTGCTGATCATGGTCATCACTGTAGCTTATTTACATGGATCACTGTAGCACTGATCCAGGGGTGTTACATTCCTCAACTTTTCGAGCAGCAAATACATCTATTTTTTTTGGCATTTTGTGTTTCCTACCCATATCTAAAGATAGAAAACAGCTTATAACAGAAAATAAAATTACTTAGTGATAAAGAAAACAAGCACACATGAGAATATCAACCGCTACGCTATTGTTCCCCAGCAACGGCACCAGAAAAAGGTCTTGATAACCCACAAGTGTAGGGGATCATTTGTAGCCTTTTTCGATAAGTAAGAGTGTCGAACCCAATGACGAGATAAATGTAGAATTAATATTCTCTCAAGTTCCATCAACCACCGACAAAATGTACGCACGCTAATGCTTACTTTAGCTAGAATGAGTTTGAAACTATTTTGCAGGAAAGAAACTAAAGTACTTAGTAGGTGTGATAGATAGGTGATAGTTGTGATCTACGTTGGGTTTTCCGTGAAGAGGTGTCGGAGAAACGACACCTATGGGACTGGGAAGGTCCCTCTACGATTCGGCAGGGAGAAGGTTTGCACAGAGAGCAGATCTGATGATCAACACGCAGGAATTTTACCCAGGTTCGGGCCGCAAAGATGCGTAAAACCCTACTCCTGCTTGGTTGTATTAAGAGTGTTCTAGCTCAAGTTCTAGGAGCGCTACAGTACTTAGCAGCTACACATGGAGAATGAGCTCTAAGAGATCCCCCCCTGTAGCTACACCTTGGGCCTCCTTTTATACGTTCAAAGGGGTCACCAACAGTGGCGCACAGTGCATACATGAGGTGTAAAAGTAGCTACAGTGTTATCATACCTAACACTGACGGTTTAGGACAAGAACATTAAATGCCCCGTTGAGGTGTCCCTTAGCGTCTTGGGGCTGGAAAAAAGGGGCCGTCCCATCGCACCGCTTAAGCCCATCCTTCGCTAGCGCCTGACACGTTACCAGGAGGACAACAGCTAAAAGACAAGCTGGTGACCGCACTGGAGCGATGACAGGGCAGCAAGGGCTTGCCGGGGACGAGCCTTGCTGGGGCTGCGAGCCATCCCGGCAAGATCTTGCCGGGGGTTCAGCCTCCAGTCTTCTATCTTCTGATTGTTGCCTTGTCTTGAATGCCTTCTTGACTTTATGAACCTGCATTTGGTTGTCTCCCGGCAAGCTTTGCCGCAGGCGTGGCTACAACTGCCCGTGCACAAGTATGGGGTACTAATGGACCCAATCCTTAGTGCACCGACAGGAGCCCCCGGGCCTGGGCCATACACAGATGCGAGGCGTTGTTGGGCCAGGCCCAAACAGTGCACGAGCACGCATGGCAGGAGTTATCCACCGTAATCATTCCACTTTCTGCGCCGCCCACGACGCCCATTGAATGCGGGTCGTGGGGGGCGTGCGCAGCGCGGCCGTTACAGCAGCGCGTTCGCGAAGCGTTTCAATATTATTTTAGTAAAGAGGCGGCCTCGCGTCCTCCCCATAAAAAGGAATCCGCAGAGGCGTCGCTCATTTACCTCTTGCCTTTTTCAATCGGGGAACCGCCGCTGTCTTCTTCCTCGAGTCGAAATAGAGTTCCCCCCTCTCATCCACCGCCTCCACGCCTTCCCCACCCTCAGCCTCCGTCTCCTATCGCTGCCATGCCGCCCAAAGCGAGCAGGGGCAAGGAGGTGGATGCCACTGCTTCGGAGAACAAGATGGCGAAGATGCGGAAAGAACACGTCGTCTTCCCCCCAGCGCTTGATGCGGCCGCACTGAAGGAGCGATATCAGTTCATGTGGGCGATAGAGACGACAGCGCATTCGGCCACCTCCGTGAGCCCAGGTTCTTCCAGTGGCAGCCCGAACAAATACCATTTCTTTGCCGATTATTTCTACTACGGACTCTGCCCCCTTTTCTCTGATTTCTTCAACGACATCATGCTCACTTACGGCTTCCAACTCTTGGATTTCACACCAAATGCCGTGACATGCATGTCCGTTTTCGCTCACCTTTGCGAAAACTTTGCCAGAGTAGTTCCCAGCACCGCCCTTTTCCGCCATTACTTCATTCCCCGCATCGAGAAAGGCGAGTCCCTTTCTAGTTCCGTCACTTGGATCTCACGGCCAGGAACCTAGGAGGTCTACCCAGACGAAGCTTTCCGCAAGAAATGGGATGAATGGCGGGCCAGATGGTGCTGGGTTCGGGAGACAGAGGAACCAGAAGTCCAACCTTTTTGCCTGCCGCGAGAAACGAGGATAGTGCGCAACAACGACTGGAGCGCCCTTGATCCTGATGACAAGAAGCTCACTGTCGCTATCACGAGAATCCAACGCCTTAGAACTGCCGGGCTCACAGTGGAGATGACAGGCGCCGACTTCCTTCGCCGGCGCATAGCTCCTTTGAAGAACAAGGAGAGGCCAGCTTGGCAGTTCAAGAATGCGGCAGACATCATGAGGTTGCGCCCTGGGCTGAACGGCAATCTGACACTTATGCAGCACGCAGCTCTCTGCTAGAAATTGTTCAGGGGCGACGTGGTATGCAAGCTGCCGGCAAGCATAGTCCCTCTGTGCAACAACTCTTCTCTAGGCCCAATCATTGCTATGCTGCCGGCGTTTGACGCCCACAGCCTTGATAGTTCTTGGATTGAGCCACCTGAAGAGCAAGTGCAGCAGTTCTTCGATAACTTGACGGAGAGGGCTATCCATGAGGAAGAAGGCCTCATCCGTGACACCACTGAGCAGGAAGTGGCATATATTGCCAGCAGAGTGGAGGAAGCCAATCTTGCTGCGGAGGCCGGCAGCGTTGGCTTCGTGGAAGGAAGAACCAGCGGAGGGGAAACGCTACCGGATGAGGATTTTGTCGGGCAAGATGAGACGGCAGAGGAGCAAGGCGGCACGTCAACCGAGGGACCTTCTGCTGAAGATGCCGCCGAGGAGGAACTGCATGAGGAGGCCCCGACCCTTAAACCAAGGAGTAGGCGCGTCCTTCGAAGTGCCGCCTCTAAGGCCGCGGTCCGCCAAGCTTCCTCGAGTAGTACAGCTCCCGGCAAGGGGGCGGACGGCAAGGCCACGCAGCGGCAAGGACCTCCTCAGCAACCTGTGCCTGCCGCGGCCAAGCGACCCAGGAGCACCCCCCACCTCCTCCCACGGCTACCATGGTGGAAGTCACCTTTGACCTCTCTGCCCTTAGCTCGGGAGAGGAAGAAGAGTAAGGATCTTGCCGCGTCCTTTGTCTTTCGAATTTTTGGTTCTACTAAACTCATTTGCTTTGCTTTGGCCTGTCTCTACAGGGATGCAGAAACTTTGGCGCAGAGGATAGCGAAGAGGGTGAAGATCTCGACAAGCGAGGAGCCACCGGCAAGCACCTCAGGTGCGCCACAGACGGCCGCCATCAGCCCGGAGACCAGCCCGCGTCGCAGTCCTCGTCTTAGCCCCCGGCGCAGCCCCCAGCGTGAGTCCATTACTCGTTTCCTGCTGGCAAGTGCCGGGGTGTGCATCTTTGCTGCTAACATCACCAGGCATGCAGGAGGAGAACGACGACAAGGAGAACCATCAGAGGCCACCCCTGATATGCTGCCTCCGTCAACCACACCGCCCAGAGGTGAATCGCCGGCAAGGACTTCCTCTAGCGTGCTCTATCGCGACGAGGAAGAGCCGGCGAGCATGGGTACCAGCGGTTCCGCGCCGGCAACCAATGTTGACGCAGGTACTTATTCTTCGGTTTTATTTCTTTTTTGTCTTCTTGAACTTCCTCCTCAACCTCATCTTAAATTGTTTCCTTGGCCTTCAGTCATTCCCTTGACAGAACAAATGGAAGTTGACACCGTCATCGAGGAGACCGCCAGGGATGCTGCCGCCGAGGCCGACAGGCTTGCCGCCGAAGAGGCCGCCAAGATTGCTGGCGAGGAAACTGCCAAGAACGCTGCCGCCAAGGCCGCCAAAAATGCTGCTGCTGAGGCCGCCAAGGAAGCTGCCGAGAGGGCCGGCGAGGAGGCTAGTGACCGTACTGACGGCATCCCTGCCGCAGGAGCGCCAGGCGCTACGCCGGACACAGAGCCCCCAGCTGCCGGGGAGGCGGCTCTTGAGGAACAGCCATCAACATCCGAAACTCCCTCGACAAGCAAGTACCTCAAGATCAGCGATAACTTGTTCGTCAGCATCCCCGACGCGCCAGGCACTAGGGCGCCAACTGAAGGGGAGGTTTTTGATGAAGACGCCATCGCTGCTGCCGGGCTTGAGGTCGTTAGCGAGCCAAATGCCAGCGGCAGCAAGACTGAAGAGGAGAAACTTCTCCAGGCCATGAGCGACAACTACCAGAAGCTCCAAGCACTCCATCGCGCTCGAAAGGAGAAGCTAGACTCCAGGGCAGCAATCGCCGACAAGGTGGAGGCAGATTTCCAGAAGCGCGTTGAGGAGACTCAAGGCTGGTTTGCCGAAGCTTATCAGGAGTTGAGGTCAGGCCAAGAGCAGTTGAGCCAAAGATGGAATGATCTCCTCCTGAAGCAGTCCGATGTTGAAAAAGCACAAGAGGAGGCCAAACAACAAGCTGCTGCAGACGAAGCATGCCTGAACGAGCTTCGCATTGAACTTAAGGCTCATGACGAAGAACTTGAAGCTCGAGAGAGGGCGCTCGCCGGCAAGCTCCGCGCCAAGGACAAGGAGATCGAAAGGCTTGTCGCACAGCGGACCCAAGATCTGGAGCTGAAGTACAAAGGGACATTCGAGGCCCTGACCACAGACCACGCCGGCAAGCTAAAGGAGGCCGTCGATGCCGCCAAGGCTGCAGAGGCCGCCAGGGGCGAGCTTGCCGACAGGGTGAAGGAACTGGAAGCAGATCTTGAGGAACACGGCAAGCAGATCTCAGCACTCAAGACCGAGAGAGACAAAGCTCTCCACAGCCTGATGGAGGCCCAAGTTGCCGTATCTGACAAGACCAAACAGCTCTCTTCAGCCAATGAATCAATCAAAGATCTGAAGATGAAACTGTCCACGCTGGAGGAGACTCTGGGGACCACCAAGGCTCGAGAGAAGACCCTGATCAAAAGTCTTCGGGACGAGGAAGAACTGGTCAAGAGCGCTGCCACCACCCACAGCGACTATGTGCAGGAGGTGCAGATCTGGACTGAGAAGCTTGCCGATGTCGCGGAAAAGCTTGCCGCACAACTGTCCACCATGGGCCTGCAAGATCACAGGCAGCCTCTTGATGACAGGGTGTCCCCGAGCGCCAAGCTGACCATGTTCTTCGACCGTGTGCTTGCAGCCCTGGAGCGACTCCATTCTGACCGAATAGCTCATCTGGCCAGCGAGTCCCGCCAGCTCTACCAAGCTGTCCTTCGCAAGGTGCTCACTAAGGTGGTATATAGGAATCCCGGCATCAACCTCGCCAACGTCTTTGACCGCCTGCCGAAGGATGCAGATCTCAAGGCAGCAAAAGAGCTTGTTGTGCCCATCGTCGACAGGGTAAGCCAAGTGAAGAGAGTCGAAGGCGATTGCCGGGATTAGCTGCTTTTACTCCTTGTCGCCGCCATTTCATGTCAAAGACAAAATTGCCTTATGTTAGAATTGCGACAGCTATCATTGTAATATAACTTGCTATGCTCTGGATGAACACTATGTTATTCCCCTTACTTAACTTCCTTCTGTATGTATTCGCCCTACGCTTATTTGGAAACTTGCCGGTGCGCACACCCTTGCCGCGAGCGCTAGGTGTGGGACTTTAGCAGCCTGCCGGCGGGGCCGCTTCTGGCAAGACACCTTGGTGTTTTTAGTGCAGCCACCTAAACTGTTGAGCAGACTCGAAACAGGATAAGGGTGCAACCAATCACAGCAAGGTTCCTTCGCGTGCAGGTTTTCCATACAAGAATTGAAATCGTTCAAGCAGAATAACTAAACGAAAAATTTGTTCAAAGTTTTTGCAACTTAGCTTTCCGTCGCAGTACTTCTTCCGGCAAGATATTAACCTTGAACGTCGCCTACTGGTATCCATACCATCTTTCCCCCCGGCAAACTTGCATGCGAGGGAACCTTCTGTCCTTTGAGAAAAAGAAAGAAGAGAAAATAGGGATATGGAACCTTGGCGGTTCGTTAGCACTTGCTGGAGTTGAGTGTAATACAACATCTTAGATAAACATGCACGTAAGTAAACATGAGCATCAACAAGAATCGTAAAACACTTAAGCTTTATTCAACTATGCATATGGTCTGTGCTTGGCTTTGTACAAAGGATCACATGCTACAGCGGCAAGACTTGTACAAAAGGTGGTTGCCGGGAGACCCTGCAACCGCGCCTTATGGATAGAACTTACGAAGATGCTCGATATTCCAGGAGTTGCTCACCGGAATACTGTCTTCGGTCTCCAGGCGGACTGCGCCAGGCCTGGTGACTCGTACTACCCGATAAGGGCCTTCCCACTTCGGCGTCAACTTGTTGGAATTCTTGGCCGACTGAACGCGCCGAAGAACAAGGTCGCCTTCGTCGAGACTCCTGGCATGAACCTTGCGACTATGATAGCGGCGCAAAGGTTGCTGGTAGCGTGCAGCTCGCACAGCAGCCTGGAGACGATCTTCCTCAAGGAGCACAGCGTCATCTTGCCGCAGCTGCTCTTGCTCGAGCTCATCATAAGCGAGCAGTCAAGGCGACCCGTATGTGAGTTCCGTGGGGAGAACTGCTTCCGCCCCATATACTAGGGAGAAGGGTGTCTGGCTGGTAGCTCAATTTGGTGTCGTCCTGATTGACCAAAGAACCACCGGCAACTCATCAACCCTGCGCCTTCCGCACTTGCGCAGCCTGTCGAAAGTCCTCGTCTTGAGGCCTCACAGCACTTCAGCATTAGCCCTTTCTGCCTGGCCGTTGCTCCTCGGGTGGGCAACAGAGGCAAAACAGATCTTGCCGCCAAGGTCTTGGACATACTGCATGAAGGTGCGGCTCGTGAACTGTGTGCCGTTGTCGGTGATGATCCTGTTGGGTACTCCAAAACGGCAAACTATTCCCTTGAAGAACTTGACGGCTGATTGTGCTGTCACCTTCCTCACTGCTTCCACTTCCGGCCACTTTGTAAACTTGTCGATTGCTACGTACAAGTATTCAAAGCCCCCGGTAGCACGGGGAAAAGGGCCCAAAATGTCGAGCCCCCAGACCGAAAATGGCCAGGAGAGAGGTATTTTCTGAAGAGCTTGAGCCGGTTGATGTAATTTCTTTGAATGAAACTGACACGCTTCACACTTAGTTACTAGTGTAGTTGCATCCTGGAGAGCAGTGGGCCAAAAGAAACCTTGCCGGAATGCCTTGCCGACAAGAGCTCTTGATCCTATGTGGGAGCCACATATGCCTCCATGTATCTCTGCCAACAGCTCCAGTCCATCCTCCCGAGGAATGCATTTCAATTTCACACCATTCGGCCACTTCCTGTACGGGACATTGTCCACAAACTAGTACATTTTAGACCGATGGGCTACTTTTTCTGCTTCTTCCTGCTCTTCGGGGAGTTCCCCTGTCTGAAGGAAATGGATGATGTGTTGTGCCCATGCTGGAGCCTAAGGCTCGACGGCAAGGACTAAAGGCAAATCTTCTACCGCGGGAGCAGTCGTCTCGACAGTAACGGCCTGAGACCTTGCCGGAGCTTGCTGCTCCCCGGCAAGCTTGGCGAGAGCGTTTGTCTCAACGGCAAGAGCCTGAGGCCCTGCCGGAGCCTGTTGCTCACCGGCAAGCTGGGCATTGTTCCCGGCAACTTTCTTGCCTGCGGCTTCTGGGAGCTCTGCCGAGAAGTACTTGCCGGAACTCAACTTTCTTCTCTTCTCTTGTCCCATTGATGGTGTCACGGATGGCTGAGTCAGTCGAAGCACAAAAGTTCCTGGTTCCACAGGTAACTTGAGAGCAGCGCATTTTGACAGGCCATCAACAATGCTGTTTTCTGCACGAGGAACGTGCTCCATTTGCAGGCCGTCAAAACGCTCTTCCAACTTCCTCACTTCATCTACATAAGCTTCCATCAACGGGCTCTGATAATCCTTGTTGACTTGCTTAATGACAAGTTGAGAATCACCTCTGACAATAAGCTTCTGGATTCCAAGGTCTGCCGTGATCCTGAGACCGGCAAGCAACCCTTCATACTCCGCAGTATTGTTCATTGACCTCTCCCGGGAAAAATGCATCTGAACCACGTATTTGAGGTGTTCTCCGGTGGGCGCGACAAGCAGCACGCCAGCACCGGCGCCTTGCAGCGAGAAAGCTCCATCAAAATACATGACCCACTCTTGATTTGTTTCCTTGCCGGGAAGAGTTGACTCTGGAACTTCTTCATCTAGCGTTGGGGTCCATTCTGCAATGAACTCCACCAAGGCACTGCTCTGGATTGTCGAAGTACTTTCAAACTTGAGACCAAAGCTTGATAGCTCCAAAGCCCACTCCACAATCCTGCCGGTAGCATCTGGGTTCCGCAAAATCCGCTGTAATGGAAAGCAAGTGATAACGGTGATCTCATGTGCCTGAAAGTAATGGCGCAGCTTCCTCGAGGCCATAAGGAGGCCGAAGAGCAACTTCTGCACACCAGAATATCTTGACCTAGCCCCCTGCAAAAGTGAGCTGACAAAATAGACTGGGCGCTGCACCATCTTGTTCTTTTGCATTGCTTGACTTGACTGCGCAGATTCAACCTTGTCGGCACCAGATCCTGCCGGGGAAGGTCCCATCTCATCACTTGGCGGTCCTGCCGCTAACGCTGCTTCTTCATCAGTTTCTCTCTCTGCCACCAACGCAGCACTCACCACTTGATTTGTTGCCGCTAGATACAGCAGCAACGGCTCTTGTGGCTTTGGCGCGACTAGTACTGGCGGAGAGGAGAGGTACCTCTTCAAATCCTGCAGCGCTGCCTCCGCTTCCGGAGTCCATTTCATTGGACCTGCCTTCTTCAAAATTTTGAAAAAGGGCAGGGCGCGCTCAGCAGATTTTGAGATGAACCTACTCAGAGCAGCAATGCAGCCGGCAAGACGGCGTACATCCTTGACACGTCTTGGCGCTTCAATCTGCTCAATTGCTTTGATCTTGTCGGGATTTGCTTCAATTCCACGCTGAGACACAAAGAACCTGAGAAGCTTGCCGAATGGAACAGCAAACACACACTTCTCAGGGTTGAGCTTCAAGTTGATCTTGCGAAGATTTGCAAATGTCTCTTCTAAGTCAGATATGAGCGTCGCTTTGTCCTTGGTTTTGACCACTATGTCATCCATATATGCTTCCATATTTATACGTCAAGGAACGACACTGCTCTTGCAAATGTAGAACCAGCACTTTTCAACCCGAAAGGCATACGCAAAAAACAGTACGTACCACATGGGGTGATGAATGCGGTCTTCTCTTCGTCTTCCTTGGACATGAAAATCTGATGATAGCCTAAATAGGCGTCAAGGAACGACAGCAAGTCGCAGCCGGCAGTGGAGTCCACAATCTGGTCAATGCGCGGCAAGGGAAAAGGATCTTTTGGACAGGCTTTATTGATATCTGTATATTCAATACATAGCCTCCATTTTCCATTCGCCTTGCGCACTACAACTGGATTGGCCAACCACGTTAGATGGAGTACTCCCCTAACCAAGCCTGCTGCTTCTAACTTCTTAATTTCTTTGGCAATAAACTGTTGCCGCTCCTAAGCTTGCTTCCTGACCTTCTGTTTGACGGGCCGCGCGTGTGGACAGACGGCAAGGTGGTGCTCAATCACCTCCCTGGGAACACCGGGGATATGAGATGGTTGCCATGCAAACACATCAACATCCGCCCGCAGGAAGGCAACGAGCGCGCTTTCCTATTTGCTGTCAAGGGTGGAACTTATGGTGAAAGTTCCCCCCGTGCCATCTTCCTTGGCGCGCACCTTCTTGGTTTCTGGTGGAGCCGCTTTGGATTTCTTGCTCTTGCCGGTGGAGCTCTCAGGCACATCCTCAACGGGAGCGTAGCACTCCGAGGAGGTGCGCTTGCCGGAGAGTGTGCGAGAGATCTTGCCGGTCTTCTTTCCCCCGGGAGCTTCAGCGACAGGAGCAAGTGCCTTGGTGGCAGATGCTACAACTGCCTCCCAGTAAAGCTGGTCGGTGCAGACAAGCGCGTCTTTCTTGTCATTGCCGACAGTGATAACGCTCATCGGCCCAGGCATTTTCAGCACATTGTAGGCATAGTGTGATGCCGCCATGAACTTGGCCAGTGCTAGGCGGCCAAGGATCCCATTGTATGGCAATGGAATCTTGGCGGCGTCAAACACAATTTTCTCCGTCCTGAAGTTTAGATCACTGCCAAATGTCACCGGCAGCGTGATTTTCCCCTTGGGCTGGCTCCTTCCTGGATTGACCCCTTGAAATGAACCCGTTTCTTTGAGGTCTCGATCAGGAATTTGCAGCCTCTTGATCACCTCAGGTGAGATCAGGTTCAAACCGGCCCCGCCGTCAACTAACATTTTTGTTACCTTGAGGTTGCGAATCGTTGGTGAAACCAACAACGGCAAACACCCGACCGCAGTTATGCGATCAGGGTGATCCTCAATGTCAAAAATGATAGGCGTGCTGGACCACTTCAACGGTTTTCGGGCGTCGACAGATGGTTCTGTCGCATTCACTTCATGCGCCCACTGCTTAAGTTGGCGGTGGGAAGAATGCAAGGAAGCACCTCCGTCAACACACATCATCTCCGTGGCTTTCTGAAACTCTTGTTTACTGGACTCGTCGTTCTCTTCCATGTCATCATCAGCCCCCTCTTGCTTGTCGCGGCCTCGAGCGGGCCGATCCTTCTGTTGCTTGGCCTTACCGCGGCGACCTCCTCGGACACCGCGCTTCTTGCCGGACCCTTCATCACCATCTTGAGCCTTCTCCTTATCTCTCCTCTCGTATTCGGCCTTCTGCTTCTCGACAAGTTGCTCAACTTGCCGGCAGTCCTGGAGATCATGGCCCTTGGTGCGGTGGATCTTGCAATACTGCTTGCCGGAGCCATCTGGCTTGTCGGCAGCCGCCAAGGCCTGGCAAGAGGCGCACCCGGCATCATCCTTGCCGGGGATGTCAACCTTGGCCTTCTTGGCGGTGCCGGGGTTGCCGGACCCCTCGACAGCAAGCACGGCCTTGCCCTTGCGCTTCCTGTTGTGCCGCCGACCCTTCTTTGCCGGAGCGGCGACGTCCTCATCTCTAGAGTCGACCCCTGCGCCAGCATCTTCACCGGGGAGTCTCCTCCCTTCTTCAGCTCGAGCGCACTTATCTGCCAGAGCGTAGAGCTCGGCAACATCCCTGATCTTGTTCATCGCCAACTTTTCCCGCATCCTGCGGTTGCGCACGTTCTGATGGAACGCGCTGATGACAATGGCAGGATGAACGTCTGGAATGTTGTGATGTATGCGGCTGAACCTTTGGATGTACTTGCGCAGGGTCTCGCCTTCCTTCTGGGGGATGATATGTAGATCACTCTCCTGGCCCGGAGCTTGATGGCCTCCGGTGAAGGCGCCAACAAACTCGTGGCACAGATCCGCCCAGGAAGAAATGGATCCTTCCGGCAAATGCATCAACCACGACCTAACGTTGGGCTTGAGCACCAACGGGAAGTAGTTGGCAAGTATCTTGTCGTCACGACCCCCGGCAGCCTGCACCGTAATGGTGTAGATGCTCAGGAACTCTGACGGGTGGGTCTTGCCGTCATATTTCTCCAGAACCTCCGGCTTGAACGTGCGGGGGTTGGGCCACTGGACTCGCCGAAGCTCATGGGTAAATGCTGGACAACCCACCTCGTAAGGTAGATCGACGGGATACCCCGGCACAGGCTTATCTACAGTGGGTCCCGCGCGCCTATCAGATTGATGGCGCGCTTCCTGACACCGCTCGATGGTAGTTCGAGCGTCTTCCTTGCCTCGCTCCCGAAGAACTTGACGTTGATCGCGGCGAGTTCGCGGGTCGGACGACGCGGTGGAATCGTCCTCATGAGTGTAGACCCGTCGAGCCATCGTCCGCTGCTGCCGCTGTGGGGGAGAATACACCGTAGCTGTACCGCCCACAGTCTTCTCTCCGCCGATGCGTGCCGGCTCGATGGACCGCCGCCGCGAGGGCTCCGCCTGCTCTGGCTTATCTTCGTTAGCAAGGCCAACAAGGCTCTGAATGGCGGCTCTCCATTCCTCGAGCTTGTCCGCAGCAGGAGGAAAGTTTAGAAGCAGTTGTGCGCGTGGTAGCGCTTCTGCTCGCGTGGGCGGTGGCGACAGGTGCGAGGAACGTGATGTGCTCTGACTCCCAACTATGTTGGAAGGAGCTACATCACGGTCCCGCGTCCGTGCACCGCTTCCACCAGCCCGTGGACGTGCATGTTGGTCACGTGCGTCCTGAGGTTGATGCTCAGGAGACTTTCCATGGGGACGCCCGGACCCACCAACATCACGGCGACTTTCATCGCGCGCGCCCTGAAAAGGTCGCGGCACGTGCGCCGGTGTAGGTGTCTTGGAAGGTGCCCTTCCATCTCTGGAGTTCGCCGCACCGCCTGCTGGCAGCACAGCTCCATCCCTGGATCCAGCGGCGCGAACGACGCCGCTCGCCTGGCACGATCACCAGAGCGTCGTGGAAGCCCTGGATCTCTACTCCCTCCACCCGCGTCGACACCGTCGCCCGTGCGCGTAAGCACAGGCGCAGCGGACGTAGATGGTCCAGCCGTCGTGAAACCCTTCCTCTTGGGGGCCATGGCGATGAGGATGATGAAGAACTGGCGCGCTAGTCACCAGATCAGGTCTGCACAACCTTGCTTCCCCCTACCTGGCGCGCCAAAGATGTCGGAGAAACGACACCTATGGGACTGGGAAGGTCCCTCTATGATTCGGCAGGGAGAACGTTTGCATAGAGAGCAGATCTGATGATCAACACGCAGGAATTTTACCCAGGTTCGGGCCGCAAAGATGCGTAAAACCCTACTCGTGCTTGGTTGTATTAAGAGTGTTCTAGCTCAAGTTCTAGGAGCGCTACAGTACTTAGCAGCTACGCATGCAGAATGAGCTCTAGGAGATCCCCCCCTGTAGCTACGCCTTGGGCCTCCTTTTATATGTTCGAAGGGGTCACCAACAGTGGCGCACAGTGCATACATGAGGTGTAAAAGTAGCTACAGTGTTATCATACCTAACACTGACGGTTTAGGACAAGAACATTAAATGCCCCGTTGAGGTGTCCCTTAGCGTCTTGGGGCTGGAAAAAAGGGGCCGTCCCATCGCACCGCTTAAGCCCATCCTTCGCTAGCGCCTAACACGTTACCAGGAGGACAACAGCTAAAAGACAAGCTGGTGACCGCACTGGAGCGGTGACAGGGCAGCAAGGGCTTGCCGGGGACGAGCCTTGCCGGGGCTGCGAGCCATCCCGGCAAGATCTTGCCGGGGGTTCAGCCTCCAGTCTTCTATATTCTGATTGTTGCCTTGTCTTGAATGCCTTCTTGACTTTATGAACCTGCATTTGGTTGTCTCCCGGCAAGCTTTGCCGTAGGCGTGGCTACAACTGCCCGTGCACAAGTACGGGGTACTAAAGGACCCAATCCTTAGTGCACCGACAAGAGGAATGGGTAGTTGCAGCACAAGATGGGTACGTATTTCCCTCAGTTATGAAACCAAGGTTTATCGAACAAATAGGAATATCAATCCTCAACCGTCTTCAGCGGCTGCACACAAAAGAACAAACAACTTGCACCCAATGCGGGCAAGAGGGTTGTCAATCCCCTTGATCTCGTCATTTGCAAGCAAATGAGTTGTGTAGATAATTGTTGATAAATATAAATAAAATAAAAAGTAAATAAAGGCAGCGAGGAAATAATAGCTTTTGCGAATATATAAGTGAATAGACCCGGGGGCCATAGTGTTCCCTAGCGGCATCTCTCATGTAGGCACATAAGGTGGGTAACAAATTACTATTGGGCAATTGATAGAAAAGCGGATAGTTATGCGAGTTTCGCGGTAATGATCATGTGTATATAGACATCATGTCCATAAGAAAATAGGACGACTCCTACCTGCACCTATTACAATTACTCCACTTCAAGAGTGCTTCTATGCTTGCCTCTCTACATATTAAGTTCATGACAAATAGAGTAATGCTTGGAGAACAATGACATGATGTAGACAAAGAATACTGAAACAATATGAATAAACCCCATCGTTTTATCCTTAGTAGCAGCAACAAAAGATGTATCTTCTCCCTTTCTGTCACTGGGATATAGAAACTCGTCCGGTTGAACCTTCCACAACACACCCCTCTCACCGGAGAAATATCAATCTGGTTGGCCAAACTATTTCAATAGACCGGAGAGAATTACGAAGCTATAATGATCATGCAATTTAACAGACATAATATAATTTAGAGATATCTGAAATACTTTTCATGAATAATCTGGACATAAACCCACAATTCATCGGATCCCAACAAACACACCGCACAAAAGGATTACATCGGATAGATCAAAGCGAAGATGCAATGATCATTGTATTCAGATCATAAGAGAGAGAGAGAGATTGCCATCTGGGTACTAGCTATCGACCCGTAGGTCTGTGGTGAACTACTCACACGTCATCGTGTGGGCAGCAAGGTTGTTGTAGATGCCCTCCGTGATCGATATCCCCTCCGACAGGGTGCCGGAACGGAGCTCCAGATGGGATCGCGGTGGAACAGAGACTTGCGGCGACGGAAAAAGGTTTTTGGGACTCCCTTTAGGGTTTTTGGGATTTTAGAGAATTTATACGCCGAAGAACGATGTCGGGAGAGCCACCAGGGGGCCACAAGCCATTAGGGCGCGCCCCCCCTGGGGCACGCCTTGATGGCTTGTGGGGCCCTGGTGCGGCTCCCGGCCATCTATCGAAGCTTCTAGGTCTTGTATTGGTCCAGAAAAATCATCAAAAAAGTTTCGTGGCAATTGGACTTCGTTTGGTAAAGGAAATCGGCAAAGTAAAAAACAAGCAGAAAACAACTGGCACTAGGCACTGGGTCAATAGGTTAGTGCTCAAAAATATTATAAATTGGTAAATAATGACCTAAAAAGTATCCTAGAATGATAATATATCAGCATGGAACAATAAAAAATTATAGATACGTTGGAGGCATATCAAGCATCCCCAAGCTTAATTCTTGCTCGTCCTCGAGTAGGTAAATGATAAAACAGATTTTTTTGATGTGACATGCTATCCACTATGTAATCTTTTGCATGTATGCTCATTTGAGAAACGATGAATTAATAGACATTAACATAGTAATGCTTATAAGTATAAGAAACAAAATCATTATTTTTTTCAAAGTATACGATCCTCAAAGAAAGTTTACGCTTTATTCATCTTATTAAATTACGAAGGCATGGCTCCATCTTCACCACATTAATACAAATGTCAAGCACCATGGTGTTCAAGTCATGCAATTGGATCGTACCTTTTCAAGGTGCATCAACTTTTTATTCTTCATGCAATACATGGGCATGAACCATTGGACATAGCATTTAAGTGGAATAGAATATGGTGGTAGATATCAATAGGGTAAAAAGTGGATAAGATAGTATCGCATCAATTAGGTGTACCAACGGGATATGGAGATGCCCATCGATAGATGTCAATGCAAGGAGTAGGGATTGCCATGCAAATATAATGTACCAGAGCTATAAGTGTATGAAAGCTCAAAATGAGGCTAAGTGGGGTGTGCATCCAACTTGCTTGCTCATGAAGACCTCGGGCATTTGAGGAAGCCCGTCATAGGAATATACAAGCCAAGTTTATAATAATAAAACTCCCACTAGCAATATGAAAATGACATGACATGAGACTCTCGACATATGAGGAACAAGGTGCCACTTTGAGGCACAAGTGTGGTAAAGGATAGAAGCAAAGTCCCTTCTCTCATTTTCTCTCATTTTCATCATTTTTTATTTATTTAATGGTGGGCTCATTTGGCCTCCCCCATTTTTTCATTTTTCGTCCGGAGTCTCATCCCGACTTGTGGGGGAATCATAGTCTCCATCATCCTTTCCTCACTGGGACAATGCTCTAAAATGATGATCATCACACTTTTATTTACTTACAACTCAATATGGAGAACTGATACGAAGATATGACACTATATGAATGACTCTGGCGGTGTACCAGGATGTGCAATGATCTAGCATGACATGTATCAAAAAATATGATGAACAGTGGCTTTGCCACAAATACTATGTCAGCTCTATATGATCATGCAAAGCAATATGATGATGAACGAACTAGTCATGTGAAGTGACGATGAAATTTGCATGGCAATATAACTCATAATGGCTATAGAAATGCCATGATAGCTATGTATGGTGGCTGTTTTGAGAAAGATATAATAAGGCTTATGTGTGACAGAGCGTATCATGTCACGGGGTTTAGATGCACCGGCGAAATTTGCACCGATCCTCGAGGTGAGAATGGGCTATGCACGGTACCGAAGAGGCTAGCAAATATGAGGAGGTGTGATTGCGTATGTCCATGGTTTCACATTAGTCATAAAGAACTCACATACTTATTGGAAAGTTCTATTAGTTTTATCACAAATCAAAGCACTCCCCACATGCCCCGAGGAAAGAGGTTGGTAGGAGTTAACCATCGCGCACTTTCGACCCGAAACAACACTAGGATTTCATCGAGGAATGGAAATGCTCACACATCATCACCATGCCTCTTTAATTTTTTTTAGACAAATAAGAAATTAACCTCTCTCAATATGGACACTTTTAAAAATTAAATTTTTTGAACTCACACCTTTTCAGATTACTACATAAATATTGCCAATCCTCATTCTCTATATGTGCTACATGATGGTTTTGATTATCACTCATTGGATACCTAATATTTTTGGACTAGTCTTCTGACCCATGCAAATTACCATCACTATTTGTTAACTCTCAAACAAATATAAGTGAAGAGATAGAGTAAAATTATTTCTATAAAATCTACACGCCACCGTGCTCAAAAAAGATATAAGTGAAGTACTAGAGCAAGTGCCAAGCTCAAAAGATATAAGTGAAGCACATAGAGTATTCTAGCAAATTATGATGAAGGAATGTCTCTCTTAAATAGGTGTGTCTAGAAAACAATTATTGTGGTAAACTTAAAGTAAAAGCAAACAAAAGCAAACGACGCTCCAAGAGAAACTCATATCATATGACGAATAAAAATATAGCTTCAAGTGACATACCGATGGATTGAGACAAAAGAGGGGATGCCCAAGCTTAGACGCTTGAGTATTCCTTAGAATATTACCTTGGGGTGCCTTGGGCATCCCCAAGCTTAGTCTCTTGCGACTCCTTATTCCTTTGTCCATCGTGATAACACCAAAACTTGAAAACTTCAATCACACAAAACTCAACAAAACCTCGTGAGATCCATTAGTATAAGCAACATATAAAATACTTTAGGTACTGTTATAAATGGATTAAAATTTTAATATTTCATAATAGTTACTGTGTTCTAACTTCTCCATGGCTTATACCCCCTGATATAACCCATAGCATAGTCAAAACAAGCAAACTATACAAGTAAAACGGAATCTGTCTAAAACATAACAGTATGTAACAATCTGAATTATGCTCATACTTCTGTATCTTTGAAAATTCTGAAAAATTAGGAAAACCCGAAGAATTTGTATTCCAATACTGTGTAAAAATTTCAGAATTTATCATGTTCCAGTAAGAAATTCACATTCTTGTACTAAACGCAAAAGTTTCTGTTTTTTTGCACCGTATCAATTCTACTCATCATACAAGTCATCCCAAAGGCTTTACTGGGAACAAACACTAATTAAAACATATTACAGAGTCAATAATCTTGTTATCACAACGAAACATAAAATTAAAAGCAAAAACAAAGATAACTATTGGGTTACCTCCCAACAAGCACTATTGTTTTATGCCCCTAGATAGGCATAATGAATTCAACGATGCTCACATAAAAGTAAAGAATTGAAACACAATGGGAGCATCATGAAGCATATGACAAGCACATTTAAGCCTAACCCACTTTCTATGCATATAAATTTTGTGAGCAAACAATGTATGAGAGCAAGAATCAACTAGCATAGGAAGGCAAAACAAGCATAACTTCGAAACTTCGAACAGATATGGAGGAAACTTGATATTATTGCAATTCCTACACACATATGTTACACCCTCATAATAATTTTATAGCATCATGAAGGAATTCCACAATATAACTATCACATAAAGCATTCTTTTCATGATCCACAAGCATAGAAAATTTATTACTCTTCACATAAGCAAATTCCTTCTCATTCATGGTAGTGGGAGCAAACTCAATAAATAACTATCATGTGACACTTGATTGTCATAACCAAATTAATAATTTAAATCATGATGAAAAGTTTCATGGTTATCATTACTAATTATAGCATACGTGTCATCACCACAATCATCATAACAAATTTGCTCATCAAAACTTGGGAGACAAAAAATATCTTCTTCATTAAACATAGCATCCCCAGGCTTGTGGTTTTGCATATCGTTAGCATCATGGATATTCAGAGAATTCATACTAACAATATTTTTTATCATGCTCATCATTAAAGGAACTCACATTAACCATTTTTGTAAATTCTTACTCTAACAATTGAGCACAATTTTCCAAATCCTTATTTTCACGAATGACATTATAAAGACGAAGGATGTGAGGCAACCTAAATTACATTTTTATTTTTTATGAGACAAGCTAAATATAACAGCAAATAAAAATATAAACAAGTGAATGAAAATTTGTGTGAAGCTACTTGATAGTTGGTGATGATATTCCCCGGCAACGGCGCCAGAAATCCTTCCTGATACTTGTGATCTACGTTGGCTTTTCCGTGAAGAGGAATGGATAGTTTCAGCACAAGATGGGTAAGTATTTCCCTCAGTTATGAAACCAAGGTTTATCGAACCAATAGGAATATAAATCCTCAACCGTCTTCAGCGGCTGCACACAAAAGAACAAACAACTTGCACCCAACGCGGGCAAGAAGGTTGTCAATCCCCTTGATCTCGTTATTTGCAAGCAAATGAGTTGCGTAGATAATTGTTGATAAATATATATAAAATAAAAAGAAAATAAAGGCAGCGAGGAAATAATATCTTTTGCGAATATATAAGTGAATAGACCCGGGGGGTATAGTGTTCCCTAGCGGCATCTCTCATGTAGGCAACGTACGGTGGGTAACAAATTACTATTGGGCAATTGATTGAAAAGCGGATAGTTATGCAAGTTTCACATCAATGATCATGTGAATATAAGCATCATGTCCATAAGCAAATAGGCCGACTCCTGCCTGCACCTATTACTATTACTCCACTTCAAGAGCGCTCCTATGCTTGCCTCTCTCTGTATTAAGTTCATGACAAACAGAGTAATGCTTGGAGAACAATGACATGATGTAGACAAACAATATTGAAACAATATTAATAAACCCCATCTGTAGCAGTAACACAAGAGGTATCTTCTCCCTTTCTGTCACTGGGATATAGAAACTCGTCCGATTGAACCTACCACAATGCACCCTTCTCACCGAAGAAATATCAATCTAGTTGGCCAAACTATTTTAATAGATCGGAGAGAATTATGAATCTATAATGATCATGCATTTTAAGAGATAAAATATAATTCAGAGATATTTCAAATACTTTTCATGAATAATCTGAATATATACCCACAATTCATCAAATCCCAACAAACACACCGCACAAAAGGATTACATTAGATAGATCAAAGCGAAGATGCGATGATAATTATATTGAAGATCATAAGAGAGAGAGAGAGAGAGAGAGAGAGATTGCCATATAGGTACTAGATATAGACCCGTAAGTCTATGGTGAACTACTCACACATTCCCGTGAGGGCAGGAAGGTTGATGTAGAGGCCCTCCATGATCCATCTCCCCTCCGACAGGGTGCCGGAACGGAGCTCCAGATGGGATCACGGCGGAACAGAGAGTTGCGGAGGCGGAAAAAGGTTTTCGGGACTTCCTTCAGGGTTTTTGGGATTTTAGAAAAATTATAGGTCAGAGAACGTAGTCGGGAGAGCCACCAGGGGGCCACAAGCCATCAAGGCGCCCCCCTGGGGCACGCCCTGATGGCTTGTGAGGCCCTGGTGCGGCTCCCGGCCATCTCCCGAAGCTTCTAGGTCTTGTATTGGTCTAGAAAAAATTGTCAAAAAGTTTTGTGGCAATTGGACTTCGTTTGTTAAAGGAAATCTACAAAGCAAAAAAACAAGCAAAAAACAGCAACTGACACTGGGCACTGGGTCAACAGGTTAGTGCTCAAAAATATTATAAATTGGTAAATAATAACCCAAAAAGTATCCTAGAATGATAATATATCAGCATGGAACAATCAAACATTGTATATACATTGGAGACGTATCAATAGGTTTCCAAGGTAATAAAGGACTAGTAAATAAAAGTTAATTGCTGTTTAGATAAAGGACAATAAAGTAATTTTTTTTTATTTTAAAGCTTTTTTGTAATGCATGAGAAAGATTGTCCACGGACTATTGAATATAACATGATAGATACTTATCATATGCAATGAGGGAGAGGCATATGCTAACACACTTTCCGTACTTGGATCATACAAAATTATGATTGGACCTCTAGCAAGCATACGCAACTACTAGAAATCATTAAGGTAAACCCAACCATAGCACTAAACATCAAGTCCTCTTTACTCCCATACGCAAACAACTCCCTTGCTCGGGTTTGTGTTTCAGTCACTCACCAACCCACTATAAGTGCATCATGAACATATTGCAAACCCTCCCACATGTATCCTTCACATGTGCGCCTCACGAAAGGAACCTTAGGACAGCACCATATCAACATACAACTCATATCAATAACATCATATCACAATTAACCCGTAGGACAAAAGAGATCTACTCAAACATCATAGGATATCCACAGATCATTGGATAATAATATATCGCATTAAGCATCATGTTCAAGTAGATATTACTGAGGGGAAGAGATGTTTTACACCGCTGCATAGAGGGGGAGATATTTGGTGGTGACGGTGGCGAAGTTGTTGGTGTAGATCGTCGTCACGATGGGTGCCCCGACGGCACTCCGGTGCCACCGGGAGAGAGGGGGAGAGAGCCCCCATCCTTCTTCTTCTTCCTTAGCGTTCTCCCTTGGTGGGAGGAGAGTTTCCCCTCTGGTCCATGGCCACCATGGCTCCCGGAGGGCAGGAGCCCCTCCGAGATTGGATCTCTCTCTCTCTCTCTCTCTCTCTCTTTTTCTATTCTGTTTTCGCGACTGGTTTCTGACCCCTTCACAGTTTCTTAAATATCTAGAGATCCGTAAATACGATCGGGCTGAAATTTTGAGGGGATTTTTATCGCTAAAATGTCGTCCTTGCGGCGAAAGAAGGGCACCAACTAACACATAAAAAATAGGAACTGGCACTAGGCACTGGATAAGTAAGTTAGTCCCAAAAATAATATAAAATGTTGCCAAAAGTATATGAAAGTTGTAGAATATTGGCATGAAATAATCAAAAATTATAGATACGACGGAGACCTATCAATAATATGATGAAATAATTGGCAATCTACCTTGGTAAATAGCACACTGAAACCGAAATCAACAAGTCTAGAGACGGAAAGAAGATTGTAACCAAGAGATTCAGCGAGCATGACATTTTGAATGGGCTATCATGATATATGGCCACCTTAACAAGGCCAAATACCTTACCCTTGGAGTTGTATCCAGAGGTCATGTACCTGCGTGGTCCATTATTTGGTGTAATCTCATGAAACATGTCTCTATCTCCGGTCATGTGTTCGGTGCATCCACTATCGAGAATCCATTCCTTTCCTCCTGATGTCTACTACACAACTTTATTCTTGTAGATGTTGTTGGGCCTCCAAGTGACGGGTTTTGTAGGACACCAACAAATTTCCTTCAAGTGGATGACCTAAGGTTTATCAATCCATGGGAGGTGTAGGATGAAGATGCTCTTTCTCAAACAACCCCGCAATCAAATAGAAGAAATCTCTTGTGCCCCCAACACACCCAATACAATGGCAAATTGTATAGGTGCACTAGTTCGGCGAAGATATGGTGATACAAGTGTAGTATGGATAGTAGATATAGGTTTTTATAATCTGAAAATATAAAAATAGCAAGGTAGAAGTGACAAAGATCGAGCAAAACGTTATATAAAGGCTTGGAAATAAGGCCTAGGGTTCATACTTTCACTAGTGCAATGTCTCAAAAATACTAACATAATAGAATCATATGATTATCCCTCAACGTGCGGTAAAGAATCACTCCAAAGTTCATATCTAGCAGAGAAAGTAAGATGAAATTGTTGTAGGTAGTAAAACCACTTCAAAGTTATCATTTCCAATCAATCTATTGAGCTATTCCTATAAGTGTCACAAACGGCCATAGAGTTCATACTAAAATAACACCATATGATATGCGTCAATCAACCCTAATGTCACCTAGATACTCCAATATCACCACAAGTATCTGTGGGTCAATTATGCAGTATGCATCAAACATTTTCATATTCATCATATTCAATCCACGTAAAAGAACTTCAAAGAGTACTCTAATAATCTCCAAGTGCAAGGAATTATCGTAGCACTTTCCAAAGATGGAAGTGATAAGTGTGGACTGTCAAACCCACAAGGAGCTAAAGGTAAGATAATTATTATCTCAAGCCCTATCTGCCACTGATACAACTCTCTGTACACCGAGCGTTTGCCTCTATCTAGAAACGAGAAATAAAACTGTGTTGTGGGTATTAAGAGGATAGCTTTGCACGATATTGGGAACCAAAATATGAAAAATAGTGGCTGCCTAAATAAAGTTAGAGTATATTACAACATATTACAAAGAACGAGTGTGGAATAATGATGGTATGGTGTGCGGAATCATCATAGGCAATCGATAACAAGATCGGTAATCATTATTGCAATTTTATATGAGGGAGACGCATGAGCTAACATACTTTCCATACTTGGATCATATGAACTTATGATTAGACCTCTAGCAAGCATTCGCAACTACTAGAGATCATTAAGGTAAACCCAACCATGGCATTAACACTTCAAGTCCCCTTTACTCCCATACGTAAACAACCCCCTTACTCGGGTGTAAGGTTCTGTCACTCTAGCCGCCCACTATAAGAGAATCATAAACATATTGCAACACCCTACAGTGAGAATCCCCCACATGTGCGCGGCACAGAAGGCACCATAAGACAACACCAATATAAAATATACAACTAAAACCAATCAAGATCATCAATCAACCCAAAGTACAAAAGAAATGTACTCAATCGTCATAAGATGGCAAGACATCATTAGATAATAATATGTGGCACAAAACACCATGTGCAAATAGGGGATTACAGCAGGGTGCGGGAGAATGGACCGCCGTAGATAGACGAGGGAAGGTGATGGAGACGGTGATGTTGATGAGGACGATCATAGTGGCGATGGTGCCCCTGGCGGCACTCCAACGCCACTGGAAGAGTGGGGGAGAGAGTCTCCCCCTTGGGATCCTACATGGCCTCTCCCTAGATGGGAAGAGGTTCTCCCCTCTTGTCCTTGACCTCCATGGCTCCGGAGGGGCGAGAGCCCCTCTGAGATTGGATCTCTCTCTCTGTTTTCTTCTCTGGTTCGTGACTGTTTTCTGGCCCTTCACCATTTTCTAAATATCCGGAGATCCATAACTCCGATCGGGCTGAAATTTTGAGGGGATTTTTATCTAGAAATTATCTTTCTTACGGAGAAAGAAGGGGCCCAACCCACTTACAGGGTGTCCACAAGCCATCACGGCATGGCCAACCCCTGGCCGTGCCTGTTGGCTTGTGGGCAGCTCGGGCACCGTGTTACGTTGATTTTTCTTCCCAAAATTCACATATATTCTAAAAAATCTCCGTATTTTTTTATCGCGTTTGGACTTTGTTTAATATGGATTTTCTGTGAAACAAAAAAATACACAAAAAATAGGAACTAGCATTGGGCACTGGATCAGTAAGTTAGTCCCAAAAATAATATAAATGTTGCCAGTATAAAGTTATAGAATACTGGCATGAATACTTCATAAATTATCGATACGTTGGAGACGTATTAGCACCTATCAAGCTTAATTCCTACTCGTCCTCGAGTAGGTAAATGATACAAACATAATGTATGAAGTGTGAATACTAGCATAGTACATAAGTTTGATCAATGATAATTCCAATCACCTTTTATAGCATCATAAACAACAAGTCTTTTTCATAAAACTTCTCATGATCAAGTAGCATGCTATTCACATGTTAAAGTATAGACCATAAACTTTCTTGAAAACTAGCAAAATGTGTATTCAGTCATCAAACAATTACAATTCATCTTATTTTCAGGAAGGGTCTATGTAAGAGCTTTGTTTTAGCAAATTCCACATACTCAAGTATCATTTAGTCTTGCATGATTGCTGGCACTCAAAGCATATTTTTAGAACAAGCAATTACAATTAAACACATAGGAAGATAGGGGCTTAATGTTCCGTATCCCAACTTATTTATCTCAGGGATAATGTCAGCAATAATGAATCATGATCACCCATATCCAACTAGATATATTTTCCTGGATCTTTCCCCACCACATGATGCTTGCCGACTAAAGAATTAATAGATTAAAATAGGGATGAACATTATTGACTCTTGCATTAGAGTAAATATAGAAAAGTAAATACATAAAAGTAAAAGATAGGCCCTTCGTAGAGGGAAGTACAGGTTGTCATGAGCTTTTTTATTTTGGGATGTGCAATCTCTTAATGAAAAGGAACATCACTGTGAACGAATAAAAACTTATGATCATCATAGGCTAACCGATAATTGTTGATGAAGAAAGGTGGGATACGTAGCATCCCCAAGCTTACGTGTTTGGGACTTATTGTAATATCGACATGGGGAGCCTTGGGCATCCCCAAGATTGAGAACTTGTATCTCGTTACTTCCTCTCATATCCTGGTTTCACCTAAGTCTCAAAAACTTCATCCACACAAAACTTGAAAAGAACCCGTGAGATAGGTTAGTACACATAAGAATAATCAAAACTTCATGTACAGCCAAGACAAGTTGCATAACAATTTTCAAACACTAGGTACTATATACTATCATTTACACAATTTATATCTACCAATATAAGCCATGAAAACTCTAGGATAAGTAGATAACAAGACAATGACAACAATATGTCCAAATAGAACAGTCTGTAGCAATTAATTCAAATAGTGTACCTCTATGACTCAAAAAAATCTGAACATTTAGGAAACAGGAAATAATTTGTATGACAACAGTGTGTTAAAATTTTAGAAACTTTCTACGTTCCAGTAAAATATCAAAATTCAAACACTTTGGGGAAAAGTTTCTGTTTTTACACAGCACACATCAAACATGCAATTGAGACATCTTAAGGCAATTCTTGGAACCTTTTATTTAAAAACATGATTATGAATAACATCTAAAATAGAAAAACAAAATGATGCTCCAAGCAAAACACATATTATGTGATGAATAGAAATATAGCTCCAAGTAAGATATATCGATAGTGTTGAAGACAAATGAGGGGATGCCTTCCGGGGCATCCCCAAGCTTAGACACTTGAGTCTTCCTTGAATATTACTTTGGGGTGTATAGGGTATCCCCAAGGTTAGGGTCTTGACACTCCTTATAATCCTCATATCAGTATCTCACTCAAAACTTGAAAACTTCAATCACACAAAATTTAACACAAACCTCGTGAGATCCGGAGTATAATAGGCAGATCATAAACTTTAGTTACTATTATAAATTGATTCATACTTAATTATTGCATAATTTACTGTATTCTAACTTTTCCATGGCTTATAGCCCCCGATACAATCCATAGCATCATCAAAATAAGCAAAATGTGGAAGCAAAAACAGAATTTGTCTAAAACAAAACAGTCTATAATGATGTGAATAAAAGTTATACTTATGTAACTGCGGAAATTCTAAAAAATTAGGACAACCTGAACAATTTGTATTAAAATACTTTCTAAAAAAATCAGAAAATTATCACACTCCAGCAGAGAAACAAAATTCCTGTACCGTACACAGAAGTTTTTGTTTTTGCACACAATCAAATCAACAAGTATCCACACTATCCCAAAGGCTTTACTTGGCACATTATTTAAATAAAAGACAAAAAAACATGATTAGTACAGTAGCTTAATCATGTGAACAATTTGTTTGCTTAATCATGACTAACCCAACAAGCGCTTTTCTATAAAGCCTTATAGCTAGGCATGATGTTTTCAATGATGCTCACATAAGAATAGTAGATGAAGCATAGAAAAGAGCATCATCAATATTATGACAAGCACATTTTTTTATGGTAAAGTGGTATATGGGAATAATTATTTTAATGAGAAACTTCCATGAAAAATTCTACATTGTTTCCGTGAGCATGAACACAAGTGTTCAAGGTCGACCCTCACTTCTCCAATGCATAACTTTCCAATGGCTTCTCTTTAAAAAATGTTTTTTTTAATTTTGTATATTTCACCCACAACTAAATAAAGAAAGCAAGAAAATAGAAACAAAATAAAAACAAAATCTAATATTAACCCCATGCTATTGCTCCACGGCAACGGCGCCAGAAAAGAGCTTGATAATCCCCAAGTGCAAGGAATCATCATAGCACTTTCCAAAGATGGAAGTGATTAGTATGGAGTGTCGAACCCACAAGGAGCTAAAGGTAATATCAATATTCTCTCAAGACCTATCTGGCACTGATACGACTCTATGTACACCGAGCGTTTGATTCTATCTAGAAACGAGAAACAAAACTGCGTTGTGGGTATAAAGAGGGTAACTTTGCATGCTAATGGAGAACCAAAATATGAATAATAGTTTCTACCTAAATAAATTTAGAATATGTTACAACATATTACAAATAGTGAGTGTGGAATAATGATGGTATGGTATGTGGAATTATCCTAGGCAATTGATAACAAGAACGATAATCATTATAGCAATTTTATATAAGGGAGAGGCATGAGCTAACATATTTTCCGTACTTGGATCATATGAACCTATGATTGGACATATAGCAAGCATCCGCAACTACTAGAGATCATTAAGGTAAACCCAACATAGCATTAACACTTCAAGTCCCCTTTACTCCCATACATAAACAACCCCCTTACTCGGGGTGTAAGCTTCTGTCACTTTAGCCGCCCACTATAAGAGAATCATAAACATTTTGCAACACCCTACTACGGGAATCCCCCACGTGTGCGTGGCATGGAAGGAACTATAGGACAGCACCAATATGAAACATACAACTCAAACGAATCAAGATCATCAATCAACCCAAAGGACGAAAGAAATCTACTCAATCATCATAAGATGGCAACACATCATTGGATAATAATATGTGGCACAAAACACCATGTTCAAATAGGGGATTCCAGCGGGGTGCGGGAGTGTGGACCAACGTAGATAGACGAGGGAAGGTGATGGAGACGGTGATGTTGATGAAGACGATCACTGCGGTGATGGTTCCCTGACGGCACTCCGGCGCCACCGGAAGAGTGTGGAAGAGAGTACCCCCCCCTTGGGCTTCCTCTCCCATTGGTCCTTGGCCTCCATGGCTCCCGGAGGGGCGAGAGCCCTGCGAGATTGGATATCTCTCTCTGTTTTCTTCTCTAGTTCACGGCTGTTTTTTGGCCCTTCACTGGTTCTTAAATATTTGGAGATCCGTAACTTCGATCGGGTTGAAATTTTTTGGGGATTTTTATATGGAAATTATCTTTGTTGCGGCGAAAGAAGGGACCAACCGACTTAGGGCGTGGACACAAGCCATTAGGGCACGACCACCCCGTGGTCACGCCCTGTTGGCTTGTGGGCACCTCGGGCACCATGTTACGTTGATTCTTCTTCCCAAAATTCACTTATACTCCAAAAAAATCTCCATAATTTTTTATCGTGTTTGGACTTCGTTTGATATGGATTTTCTACGAAACATAACACAAAAAAAAACTAGAACTGGCATTGGGCACTGGATCAGTAAGTCAGTCCCAAAAATAATATAAAATGTTGCCAGAAGTATATGAAAGTTGTAGAATATTGGCATGAATACTTTAGAAATTATCGATACGTTGGAGACGTATCATGCCCCAAAATTTCTATCAAAGAAAGTAGGACAAGAACGTGTATCAACCCATATGCATAGATTACCCCATTGTCATTGCGGGAATCCACAAGTTGAGTACCAAAACGTATATCAAGTGAATCAATTTATCACCCCACTGTCACCATGGGTATCCACATGCAAGACATACATCAAGTGATCTCACATCCAATATTCAATTCGACAAAACAAAATCTCAAAGGGAAAGATTCAATTCATCACATCAAGATAGCAAGGGAAGAACACCATATGATTCAACTATATTAACAAAGCTCATGATACATCAAGATCGTGCCATCTCGAAAACACGAGAGAGAGAGAGAGAGAGAGAGAGAGAGAGAGAGAGAGATTAAACGCATAGCTAGTAGTACGTACCCTCAACCCCGAGGGTGAACTACTCCCTCCTCATCATGGCCTCCGCCAGGATGATGAAGATGGCCTCCGGTGATGATCTCCCTCTCCGACAGGTTCCCAAAAAGGCTCCAGATGGATTTTTATTAGATATAGAGAGTTGTGGCGGTGGAGCGGAAATTCTAAATTTATTTTCGAGGGTTTTTTATATATAGGATTTTCAGCGTTGGAATCACTCTAAACGGAGCCACGAGGGACACACAGGCCATCAGGGCACGCCGAGTGGGTGGGCTCACCCTGTTGGCTTGTGGATAGTAGGTGGCCCCCCTCCGGTGGTTCTTCGCTCTGATAATTCTCATGTTGTTTAGAAAAAAACATCAAAAAGTTTCGGGCGATTCCGAGAACTTTTATTTTTTGCATATAAACAACACCATGGTAATTCTGTCGAAAACAGCGTCAGTCCGGGTTAGTTCTAACTAAATCATACAAAATGCATCAAAACCATATAAAAGTATTGTAAACATAGGTAAATATGGCATGAATACTTCATAAATTATTGATACATTGGATACGTATCAGCATCCCCAAACTTAATTCCTACTCGTCCTCGAGTAGGTAAATGATAAAAGAAATAAGTTATGAAGTGTGAATGCAAGCATAGTGTATAATATTGATCAAGGATAATTTCAGTCACTTTTATAGCATCATAACCAGAAGCGTTTTCTCATGAAACTCATTATGATAGAGTAGCAATAAATTCACATGTCATGGTTCAAACAATGCATTCTCTTGAAACTTAACAACATATGTTCTTGGTCATCAAACAATTTCAATGCATCATCCAAGTCTAAGTAAGAGTTGCACATACTCAATTATCATATAATATTCTATGATTGCCAATACTCAAAGTATATTTTTAGAACAAACAACATCCATCAGACACAGATAAAGATAGGGTCTTAATGTTTTGCCTCCCAACGTACATATCACGAAGATAATTGTCAACAATAATGAATCATGATCAAATATATTTGACTGGATATATGTGTTTGGATCTTTCCCCACGACATGATGCTTGCCAATTAAAGAATTAATAGATTGGAATTGGGATGAACATTATTGACTCTTGCATAAAAGTAAATAACATGAAAGTAAAAGATAGGCCCTTCGCAGAGGGAAGCATGGATTTGAAGAGGTGCTAGAGCTAATTGTTTAAAACAGAGATGAATATATTTAGGGTGGTGTGCCTTTCTTGTCAACGTCACGACAAGGGATTTCGATATCTTCCATGCTAAACACATTAATGGCGGTTCCCAAACGGAATTGAAATTTTACTCCCCCTCCATCATTCAAACACATTCCATGGCTGGCCAAATCCACGGTTGCCCTCCAAACAATCAACTTTCTAGGCGGAGTTCTTGTTTATTTGTTTATTTGTATTGTGCAGGACTGGGCATCCTTTTTACCAGCCTCTCTCGTGCAATGACAAGTGATTAAACCCTCATCGTGAGTTAAACACATTTAGCATAGAAGATATTGACCGCCCCCTCGCTCCATGAGTGGTACGGTCACACAAAACAGATGTTTATTTGAAGGTTTTAGAGATGACACATGCAAATTCACCTGGAATGACAGTGAAATACCACATATATGTAGGCATGGTGGCCACTCATGGAAGAAATTTGGCTCGGGGATTTTGGATGCACAAGTAGTATCTCTATTTAGTATGAAGTTTTGGCTAGCAAAAGGTTCTAAACAAGCACCACATGTTGGAGGATCCATAACAATATAACTTCTATGCAAATATACCCAAACATAACCATTACATTGTCTTGCTTGTCCAACTTCAACAATTTGATCAAGGTTGAAAATAATTAATGGGTATTCATAATCATAAAATATGTCCAAGATAATATATTTGTATGTGAAAGTTCTCTTCCTTATACTAATCATTCATGAATTGCTTGTATGACCAATATTGTGATTGTCAAACTTCAATAGATTTTACTTTATAAACCTAATGTGAAACTATTACTAAGCATAAAACACATGGATAATTTCAGATTTATGATACTTAATTCATTCATAATTTACTCTTAGGATATAAGTGAAGCACAAGAGTAAACATCAAACTACTCTCAAAAGATATAAGTGAAGATCAATGAGTAGCCAAACAATCAAGTAGCTATGTAAGGACTATCTCCCTCAATAAGGATTTTCAGATCTGAGTATTTTATTCAAACAACAAACAAAACAAAAATGACACTCCAAGAATAGCTTATATCATGTGAACGAATAAAAATTTAGGCTCAACATAGGTTAACCGATAGTTGACAAAGAGAGGTGGGATGCATAGCATCGCCAAGTTTAGATGCTTAAGACTTCTTGTAATATTGACTTGGGAAGCCTTTGGCATCCCAAATATTTAGCTTTTGTGTCTTGTTAATTCATCTCATTCCGGTTTCACCTAGGTCTCAAAAACTTAATTCCCACAAAACTTGAAAAGAACTCGTGAGATAGGTTAGTGCACATAAGAATAAATCAACACTTTATGTACTGCCAAGACAAGTTGCATAGTAGTTTTCAAACATTATATACTGTTTACTATCAGTTCCACAATTTATATCTACCAATATAAGCCATAAAAATACTAGGACAAGTAGATAACAAAACTATGACAACAATCTGTCTAAGCAGGACAGTCTGTAGCAATTCATTCAAATAGTGTACTAATGTAACTCAATAAATTCTAAACATTTAGGACATGATAAATAACTTGTGTGAAAATACTGTGTAAAAATTTGGGAAACTTTCCACGTTCCAGTAGAATATCAAAATTCAAACAATGCAATTACACAACACACATCAAACATGCAATTGAGACATCTTAAGGCAATTCATGGAAATTTTATTGATAAACAAGATTATGAACAATATATAACATAGAACAACAAAATAAAATGATGCTCCAAGAAAAAAAACCATATTATGTGACGAATAAAAATATAGCTCCAAGTAAGATATACCAATAGTGTTGAAGACGAAAGAGGGGATGCCTTCCGGGACATCCCCAAGCTTAGATGCTTGAGTTTTCCTTGAATATTGCCTTGGGGGTTCCTTGGTCATACCCAAGATTAGTCTCTTACCACTTCTTATATTCCTCATATCGGTATCTCATCCAAAACTTGAAAACTTCAATCACACAAAACTCAACAAAACTTTGTGAGATGGGTTAGTATAATAAGTAAAGATCATTCACTTAGGTAATATCAAGACAATATTAATAATTTTTCTCACATAATACATACTATATTCTATCATTACCATAATTTATATCACTAAATATAAGCTATGGAAACACTAAAACAAGGAAACTATGTATGCAAAACAGAATATGTCGAAAACAGAACATTATGTAAAGATCTGAATTAAGATCATACTTCCCTGACTCTAACAATTATAAAAAAATAGTACAAAGCAGAGAATTAGCATATAAATACTTTGTAACAATTTCAGAAATGTATCATGTTCCATATGAGAACCAAAATTCTTGTACTGAGCGCAAATGTTTCTCTTTTTGCACAGAATCGAATCAACAAGTATCCACACTATCCCAAAGGCTTTACTCGGCACATTATTGAAATAGAAGACACAAAACATGATTACTACAGTATCTTAATCATGTGAACACACAAAAATAGATAGGATAATTGTTGGGTTGTCTCCCAACAAGCGCTTTTCTTTAAAGCCTTTTATCTAGGCATGATGATTTCAATGATGCTCACATAAAAGTACAGAATTGAAACACAATGGGAGCATAATTAAGCATATGACAAGCACATTTAAACCTAAACCACTTCCTATGCATGGGTATTTTGTAGGCAAACAATGTATGGGAGCAAGAATCAACTAGAATAGGAAGGCAAAACAAGCATATCTTCAAAACTCTCAACACATAGAGGAAACTTGATATTATTGCAATTCCTACAAGCATATGTTCCTCACCCATAACAATTTTCAGTAGCATCATGAAGAAATTCCACAATATAACTATCACATAAAGCTTTCTTTTCATAATCCACAAGCATAGAAAATTTATTACTCTCCACATAAGCAAATTCCTTTTCATTCATAATAGTGGGAGTATCATAAGAGACTCGAATGCTATAAATTGTTTCCACATTATACGAATAATGTTCAGAAAAAGGATATCATAATTGTGACAAGTTTTATAATAATAATCATCACTACTTTTTATAACATAAGTATCATCAAAATAATCATCATAAGTAGTAACTTGGTTCTCATCATAATCAATTGAAATGTCGTCCAAGATAATGGAATCATTACTAAATAAAGTCATGAGCGCTCCAAATCCACTTTTTTATCATTATAATAAGATTCGACACCATCCAAAATAGTGGGATAATAATCAAATAATGTTGACACTCTTCCAAACCCACTTTCATAAAAATTGCAATCATCATAAATAGGAGGCCTGCAATCATCATAACAAATTTGATCATTGAAATTAGGGGAACTAAAAAGATCATCTTCATATAACATTGCATCCCCAAGCTTGGGATAAATATTATTTTCATCAAATAAATTCCCAAACATGTCATTTTCATCAAACATAGCATCCCAAGCTCGTGGGTTTGCATATCATTAGCATAATTATCAATAGCATGAATGACACCAATAGTATAACAATTATTTTCATCATAATTTTCCAAGTTAGTGCCAAAAATATTTTTAATATTATAAGGAGTATAATTATCTTCCCAATCGTCCTCATCACAACAAGTAGTAGGCATAACAAAATAATCATCAAGTGTATCATCGTCCACACTACTTTCAGATTCATTCTCAACGATAGAGGAGCAACATTATTTGGAAGAGATACCTTTTTACCTCTTATTTTCCTTCTCCTTTTCTTCTCCTTTACCACATTTTTGTGGGTTTAAGTAACTTTTTCCAGGTTCTTATTGAAGAGATTGGTTCGATGGGAAGCTCCTCCTTGCAACATGATTCATTATGAGAAACAATGGGAGGGTATTGGGAGACCTTTACCCTTTCATTAGTATTCCTTTTGTATTCTATTGGTTTTCTCCTCTTTCTATAGTTGGCAATATAAACATTCTCATTGCAATTTACTAGCAAAACATATAGATTTCCAGTTGGTTAGTTTCATTATCATTAGTGATAGGGAATATATCAAATCAATCATTTTTTTGTGACCATTCTTCACACCCCGAAAATAAACAAAGTTCATTATAGAGTTCACCAAAGATCAAATTATCACAATATTTGGAAATAGTTTGATCATGAAAATGCATGCATTGGAAATTAAGATGACCAACCCTATTTCCAAGTTCACAACTAATGGGATGAAGATAGCATAATCTTGTGGCAAATTCATATATCACTTTAAGACACCAATTAGTTTGATCATGTTTATGCTTCTTACAAAATCTATCATCCCTATATGGCATGTCTTCACAAATTTTATTCACTCCACAAAAATTGGCATGCTTATAGGAAATATTTTTATCATGATTAGTGCCATCATCATTAGCATCATGGATATTCAGATAATTCATACTAACAATATTGATACCATGCTCATCATTGAAGGATTTCACATTAAGCATTTTTATAATTTCTTCCTCTAACAATTGAGTAAAATTTTATGAACCATCATTTTCATGAAAGACATTAAAAAGACGAAGCAATTGAGGCAACCTAAACTCCATTTTTTAGTTTTCTTTTATAAACCAAACTAGTGATGAACAAGAAACTAAAAGATTTAATTGTAAGATCTAAAGATATACCTTCAAGCACTCACCTCCCCGGCAACGATGCCAGAAAAGAGCTTGATGTCTACTATGCAACTTTATTCTTGTAGACGTTGTTGGCCCTCCAAGTGCAGAGTTTTGTAGGACAGTAGCAATTTTACCTCAAGTGGATGACCTAAGGTTTATCAACCTGTTGGAGGTGTAGGATGAAGATGGTGTCTTTCAAACAACCCTGCAATCAAATAGAAGAAATCTCTTGTGTCCCCAACACATCCAATACAATGGAAAATTGTATAGGTGCACTAGTTCGGCGAAGAGATGGTGATACAAGTGTAGTATGGATAGTAGATGTAGGGTCATATGAAAATATAAAAACAGCAAGGTAGCAAGTGACAAACAACGAGCAAAACGTTATATAAAGGCTTGGAAATAAGGCCTAGGGTTCATACTTTCACTAGTGCAATCTCTTAACAATGCTAACATAATAGAATCATATGATCATCCCTCAACATGCGAAAAAGAATCACTCCAAAGTTCATATCTAGAAGAGAACATAAGATGAAATTGTTGTAGGTAGAAAAACCACCTCAAAGTTATCCTTTCCGATAAATCTATTGAGCTATTCCTATAAGTGTCACAAACAATCCTAGAGTTTGTACTAAAGTAACACCATATAATACGCATCAATCAACCCTAATGTCACCTAGATACTCCAATGTCACCACAAGTATCCGTGGGTCAATTATATGATATGCATCAAACAATTTCAGATTCATCATATTGAATCAACGCAAAAGAACTTCAGAGAGTACCCCAAGATTTCTATTGGAGACAGTGGGACAAGAACGCGTATCAACCCATATGCATAGATTACCCCATTGTCACCATGGGAATCCCCAAGTTGAGTACCAAAACATATATCAAGTGAATCAATAGAGCACCCCATTGTCACCATGGGTATCCACATGAAGACATACATCAAGTGATCTCAAATTGAGTATTCAATCTGACATAACAAAATCCTAAGGGGAAAGATTCAATTCATCACATCAAGATAGCAAGGGAAGAACATCATATGATCCAACTATATTAACAAAGCTCATGATACATCAAGATCGTTCCATCTCAAGAACACGAGAGAGAGAGAGAGAGAGAGAGAGAGAGAGAGAGAGAGAGAGAGAGAGAGAGAGAGAGATTGAAGACATAGCTACTGGTACATATCCTCAACCCTGAGGGGTGAACTACTCCCTCCTCGTCATGGCCCTTGCCAATATGATGAAGATGGCCTCGGGTGCTGATCTCCCCCTCTGACAGGGTACCGGAAAGGCTCCATATGGGTTTTTCTTTAATACAGAGAGTTGCGGCGGCGGAGCAGAAGTTTTAGGTTTATTTCTGAGGGTTTCTGTATATATAGGATTTTTCAGCATGGGAATCACTCTACACAGAGCCACGAGGGGGCACACCCTTTTGGCTTGTGGCCAGTAGGTGGCCCCCTCTGGTGGTTCTTCGCCCCGGTATTTCTCATAGTGTCGAGAAAAAATCGTCAAAAAGTTTTGGGCGATTTCGAGAACTTTTATTTTCTGCATAAAAACACCACCACGGTAACTCTATTGAAAACAATGTCAGTCTGAGTTAGTTTTAATTAAATCATATAAAATGCATCAAAACCATATAAAAGAACTGTAAACATAGGTAAATATGGCATGAATTATTCATAAATTATCAATACGTTGGAGACGTATCACCTCCTGACATGTGGTCTTTAAAATTTGCCATGAGACTAAGATTATTCATAGTCTTCTCAAATTCAATGTTGAATTCCTCATCTTCATCATAGCAGCCATGTTCCACATCGCGGGCGTCAAATGGGACATCCTTTTCACAAAGATCAAGTGAGTCGTTATAGTTGTGATCTTGACAATGCTCAACATTATGAATGTGAATAGCTTCCATAATGATATTGTTGATAGTTATAACATTTCCTTTAGCACGTTCGAGGTCATGAAGCTCAAATAGACATTCACCAAAATTGGGATCGCTAGGTTTCATTTTGTGGAAAGCAATGGTTTTATGGAGAATAACATCAAAACCTTTTAGCGAGTAGTTTGGATATCTATTTTCAAAAGTCCTTCAACAAGGTGTAAGCACACACAAAGTTTTGCATACAATTGAACACAATTTTGGGTAATCCCCTAATGATAAGACTGACAGTTCTAAGATTATGAGGCATGTCATTGTATTCCTTAGAAGTTGTGTGTAAGGGATCAATGGGAGGCACATAGGGGCTATGAACATACCCGATCAAGTTAAATTCATCAAATATATCAAGCATTTTATCTTTCCAATGGCTATATTACTCCCCATTGAGAATAGGCACCCTACAACTAATACTCACCAAAGTAGACACATCCATCTTCCTCCAATGGTGATAAAGCCAAAGCAATAGAGACCAATGTTCTGATACCAATTGTGGGATCTAGAAGTGGCATTTAGAGGGAGGATGAATAGACATTTAACAAGCCATACGAGAAGTCTTTAATTTGCTTGAGATTTAGGCAGATTTTAGCAAAAGTTATGCTTTAATAAGTTGCCGAGAATGACCTGATTAGAGGGCTCTGCCATGAGTTTCTTCCTGGTGGTGTCATCTGCCTCCAATATGCAAATGATACCATTCTTTTCCTAGAGGATAACCCTGAGAAGGCCAACAATATTGAAGATATCTTATATTGTTTTGAGCAGATCTCAGGCATGAAAATCAACTATGCCAAAAGTAAACTCATCACATTAGGTATGGATGCAGATAGAGGTGCAATCTTTGTTGATATATTTGGTTGCATTATAGGAAAACTAATGATAATTGTGATCTGCATTGGGTTTTCCGTGAAGAGGAACGGTTTATGCAGAACAATACAGATAAGTATTTCCCTCAGTAAAGAACCAAGGTTTATCGAACGAATAGGAGTATAACGCAACCACTGTCTTCAGCGACTGCCCACAAAGAAGCAAACACTTGCACCCAATGCGAGCAAGAGGGTTGTCAATCCCCTTGGACTCGTTATTTGCAAGCAAGTGAAGTGTGTAGATGATAGTTGATAAATATAAATTGTAAAATAAAATAAAAGTAAATAGATGGCAGCAAGCTTTTGTAAATATATATGTGAATAGACCCGGGGGACATAGTTTTCCCTAGTGGAAATCTCTCGTGTAGTAAGCATACGATGGGTAGACAAATTACTGTTGGGCAATTGATAGAAGATCGCATAGTTATGCAATATTTATTCATGACAATGATCACATGTATATATATAGGCATCACGTCCATAAGCAAATAGGCGGACTCCTGTCTGTACCTATTACTATTACTCCACTTCAAGAGCGCTTCTGTGCTTGCCTCTCTACGTATTAAGTTCATCAGAAACAGAGTAATTCTTGGAGAATGATGACATGATGTAGACAAAGTAAACTCAATTAATATGTATGAACCCCATAGTTTTATCCTTAGTGGCAGCAATAGAAAGACGTATCTTGTCCCCTTCTGTCACTGGGATATAGAAACTCGTCAGATTGAACCCACTACAACGCACCCCTCTCACTGAAGAAATATCGATATAGTCGGCCAATCTATTTCAATAGATCGGAGAGATTTAAGAAGCTATAATAATTATGCAAATAAGAATCATAATAGAATTCAGAGAAGACTCGTATCGTTATCATGAATAATCTGAACATAAACCCACAATTCATCGAATCCCAACAAACGCACCGCACAAAGTGATTACATCGGATAGATCAAAGCGAAGATGCGATGATCATTGTATTGAAGATAAAAAGAGAGAGATAGCCATCTAGGTACTAACTACGGACCCGTATGTTTGTGGTGAACTACTCACACATCACTATGGGAGCAACAAGGATGATGTAGAGGCCCTACGTGATCGATCCCCCCTTCGACAGGGCACCGAAAAAGGGCTCTGTTTGAGACCGCGGCGGAACAGAGACTTGAAGCGGCGGAAAAAGTGTTTTGGGATGGTCTATAGGGTTTTTGGAATATATTGAAATTTATAGACCAGAGAGGGACGTCGGGAGACGCTTGAGGGGGCCACCGCATATTAGGGCGCGCCGACCCCCCTGGCCGCGCCCTGTTGTGTGGTGCCTCCCTCGTGGGGCATCTGGACTCCTCCTGAAGTTTCTAGGCCTTCTTTTGGTCCAGAAAAAATATATAAAAGTTTCGAAGCAATTGGACTTCGTTTGATACTATAAATCTGAAAAGCCAAAAACATGTAGAAATCAACAACTCACACTAGGCACTGGGTTAATAAGTTAGTGCTAATTAATAATATGAATTGGTAAATAAATACTCAAAAAAGTATCCTAGAATGATAATATCATTGAATGGAACAATAAAAAGTTATAGATAGATTGGAGACATATCAGCATCCCAAGCTTAATTTATGCTCGTCCTCGAGTAGGTAAATGATAAAAACAGAATTTTTGATGTGACATGCTACCCAATATGTAATATTTTGCATGTGTGCTCATTGAGAAACGATGAATTAAAAAACATCAACATAGAAATATTTATAAGCATAAGCAACATAATCATCAATCTTTTGAAATATACGATCCTCAAAAAATGTTTACCCCCCATTCATTTTATCATCTATCTATCTATACCTGTACTAATTAGGCACTCTCGAAAAATTACCACGTAAATTAGAAATTACGAGCAGTTTATCTAGTGGGGCCGAATTATAACGGTTCAGATCTACTCCTATAGTTATGGGTGTTTTTTTTTCATTGCCTAATAGAGACCCTTACAAAGAAATTTCTATATTTCTATACCTACTAATAAAGGAAATTGGTATTCTTGATCCGTCATATACATTTACACAAAGCCCCTTGACAGTTCTAAAACTCAACAAAAATCAACCCACAATCCTCATGGCTCACTCGCCCATTTTAAAGCTGGACATCGATTGGATTGGAACTACAACAGAAGAACAGAAGGCACACGCACACCCATGACCAAACCAAACACAACCTGGAACCATAGGAAGCCAAAAATACACGTGATGGCCGGTCCGAACGGGAATAACACAGGCGCACGTATCAAAACCAATATGCTCACGAACAGAAAAATCGCGCACACGAGCAAAATTGATCCCGCGGCCAATCCTCTCTTTTGGCTGATGTTCCTCGTGATCCTGTGATTCCTCCAACGAAGCCGCACTCACCATGACATTTTTCTTGCAGCTGCGGTCAGGCATGTGCATGTTCAGGTAGCCTCTGAGTGCATGCACGCTGTAGCACCTCCGGTCGCACTAGCTGCACGGGAAGGCAGTCTCTCGGTGGATGGCAGCGGCGCCGACGACTAGCAGCCAAGGGCAATCAGCCGGATGCATGCATGGCTGATTACTGTATGTTAGTATGTGCATGCAGAAACCACACGTCGAGAGAATCCTACAAACATGGAAAACACGTGAGGTATTGCACATCAAGTTGTGTGCCTCAAAGCACGTAGGACTGCATGCAGTTCTGACATGAACTAATTTGAGCTAAGATCATCTACAGCCGCAACTTGTAAATTCGGCCTTTTAAACATCCACGGACGCGCCCGTGGATACTAACTAGGCACACCTCAAATAAACATTCATGCAATCGAACATTTCATACTAGATTCTCAAATCTTTACCTACTAATAAAGGACGAAGTGCTTCTGCCCGTACGTCATCGAAATTGTTCTTAAAGTTGCAAAATATTATCCACGAATGCCACCTATAAGTGATGAAAAACGTTTCACACAGAAAAATTTCAAACTGGGCCGGCCATGCACTAGGAACCTTCTATACGGCGCTCTGAGATTTTAAATAATTTAGGACACAAAAAAACCGGAGAAGACACAACGCACCTGTTTGGACCGGCCCATGTTTGAGCGATCATTTTTTTTTTCTCATTTCGTGAATATTTTTTTTCTACTTTAAATAATTTAGGAATTTTAAAAACTTTTGAATATTAAAAAGAATGAGAATTTTGAAATAAAAAGTTTGATAATTCATAAATGTTTGTTGATTTAGAATATGTTTGTGATTTTAAAATAATTTCCGCATATTTAACAAATGTTCACAATTTATTAAAAATTGTTCGAGAAATATAAAACGTTCATGATTTTTTAGAAAGGTCAAATATTAAAAAATGAAAATAAAATTGAACAAAATTTTTCCAGTTCAAATAATGTTCATGAACTAAACAAAATCCTACAAATTGAGAAACTGTTCGTAAATGTAAAAATAGTTTATTGATTGATAAAATGTTCGCCGATTCAAAAAAGATCATGCATTTTTTAAATTTCTTCTTTTCCGTCATTATGTTTTTCTACTTTACATAGTTTGAGAATTAAAAATAGTTTCAAAATGAAAAAGAATGATAATTTTGAAATAAAATATTTAATAATTCATAAATGTTTGTGCATTCAGAATATGTTTGTGATTTTACAAAAACGTTCACATATTTAAGAAATGTTCACAAATTTTTAAACAACTTTTCGAGAAATCAAATTAAGTTCGTGATTTTTTAAAAAGTTCAAGTATTAAAAAATGTTAATAAAATTGAACAAAGTTTTGCCATTTCAAAAATTGTTCATGAATTAAAAAATTCTTAAAATTTCGGAATTTCTTTGTAAATTTAAATATAGTTTATTGATTGATAAAATGTTCGTTGATTCAAAAAATCATGGATTTATAAAGTCATCAATTTCCAAAACTGTTCCACCAATTTCAAAAAATGTTCGTCGACTCTAGAGATGTTCGCCGACTCAAGAAACATATTTTAAAAAATGTTCACATGTTTAAATGCTTTGTCTTCTCATGTTTCCAAAATTGTCTTCTCATGTTTAAATGCTTTGTCTGCTCATGTTCGCCTATCGTCTCATATTATAGTGCTCTCAATGGATGGGATCCTTTGTCTTCTCATGTGCAATTTTGGGATGCCTCATCGGCGTCGGTCAGGATTCTCCCACTCTGTGCCAACGTTGTTTCGGGTCTGTTGTTATCATTGCTCCGTTGGTTAGATCAGATATATTGCTTACATAGTCCAAATGCAACGAGTTGATCATAGATTTTACTCTCTTTTCTCAAATTATAGCGTCGGATTTGGCACTAGCTTCCCTTGAGACTAACCATGTGGAGAACTAATCTTCAGAATTTTGTGTTCTTATACCTGTTATCTTTTTGTATTCCTTTAATTTGCGAGACTAAAGTTATACTTTTTTCCTTTTTGCAGTATAAGGTTTACAACAATGGTGTGTGATGTGACGATGCAATAAACCCCAACTAATGGAGGAGGTGATTTGCCAACACAAACATGGTACTATGAGTCTTTATAGTAGTAGTTTTTATAAATATTGAGATATCTTCACGCTGCATTATACGACACTATGTTGGCTTAGCTGCATGTGTATCTCTATCATCTTATTAATCGGTGCAAGTATCCGGCAATCCAATATTCGCCTGACCGCCACTGCAGTTGGCCACCGTTGCTATGACGGATTCATCACTCTGTTGCTTCTTTGGTGGAACCCCGTCGCTGCACAACTGGTCGACATGAAACGCCAACGAAAAGGAATGTGTGCTCACTAAATTACCCCAGCTTCCCATCACAGGTGCAGTCACCCCGTAGAGTTCTTGATCTAGGCCCACATGTGATGGCTGGCTAGGGTGTTACGTACATATATTGTTTCCATGCCAGAGTCTGTTATTTTAATTCTTCGATTTTTTATGTCTTTCAGCGTTGTTAATTTAGGGGAACAAAATTTTTGGTTTGGTTTTTTACTTAAGTATATTCATTTCATTTTGGGTAAGTCTTCAACCTTGACTGTTTCTCATGTTCTACTTATATATGTGGATTGTGTTTCTCACATTCTATGATGTACCCGAATCTTTATTAATTTCGTGTTTCTTTAAGGATTTCAGCCGATTCATTTTTTCCTTTCATGTTGACCATCAATATGCGGTTGATTTTTCTGCCTGGGGTTATTAGAATTTAAATTATGTATGTTCTCCATGTTTCCACTTATTTCTCTTTAAGTCGACAAGTCGATTGGTTAGCCCATAAGTTGTTGTCTATGGTTGTCTCTAGGTAGCAAAAATCATCTCCACGAGCTAGCATCATTGTTGGACAGAGGTAACTACTCATATCTCAGTCAATAGACTTTGCATGCTAACAGAAAATGTTCTAATGTATGTACATTGTTCACATGGATGGAGCTGTAAAATTTATGGCTAAGAACCGTATCCACACAATTATTATAATTAACATGTTTTAACAGTTAGAGACAGAGTTGGAGCAGAACTATGGCAACCATGTCGTGGAAAAAAGGGCACATGAGCTATACATGTCATCAGGTCACTATGTCGCCAATACATTGCCTAATGCATCGGAGGCTCATGTTAGACTTGAACATTTTCGGTCAAAAAATTTCAATCATATGGTTGTACTAGAGAGTTTGCATTGCTTACAAGCAAGGACTAACCTTCATGTCAGACCATGCATGTTAACTTTTTAAGTTAATTTAGGTTAATGTTTTGATGAATGCATGTCCGATTTAGTCTTTTACAATATATTTCATGTACATATGTACCGGTGTACGTTGTTACCAGAAGTTTACAAGTTATAGATAGTAATATGCATGTTAATTGGTAGTAACTACATATATCGGGTGGCACAAATAATAGATATGATGCATGTGCATGGTCAAAAGATAAAGTTTGTTTTATAAATACTATATTAGTATTGGTAAATATCATGATTAACAGTTTGGTTTGCTCGATATAGATGATATGTGAACAGACAATAAGAAGAAATTCTTTTCAATATTGTGAAGTCCTAAGTAGTTCAATTTATTATTAAAAAAGAGAAAAGTTTAGTATATGCTTCATTTCATATTATACTATTCCATATACATTTTTCATTTTGAGCACGAAAAGACATGCATATTAAACCCAATGGAAGACAAGATGACACTTTTACAACACAAATTGCCAGACATTTCCATATTATTACTCCTGGTAAATAAAATTAGTCTAAAAAATTACACCCAAACAAGACCGTGCGAATGCACGGGTTGGCGACTAGTATTAGTAAGGCATGGCTCTGTCTTCACCACATTAATACAAATGTCAAGTACCATGTAACGGTGTCCTACACTAAGGGGTACTCACCTGTGGGTCGGGCCAAGGACCCCCATGATGATTCACTAATGGGCCACTTCAGGTAGCTCATGATGCATACAAGGGAGATTCCACAAGACTTGACGCACAAGGCAAAGACTCTCCTAAACCCTAGGCCTCCGGTGCATTATATAAACTGAGGCCAGGCTAGTCAATAGACAATCTCATATTCATTACAACAATCTCGTGGTAGATATATGTACTATGTATTATCCCCATATCAATACAATCAAAAACAGGACGTAGGGTATTATCTCCTTGAGAGAGCCCGAACCTGGGTAAAATCACATGTGCATGTTACCATCGATCCGAGATGCCGAGCTTAGGACCCCTACTACGAGATATGCCGGACATAGAACCAACATTGGTGCTTTCACTGAGAGCCGGCTGGCAGTCGCCACGGTGCGATGGGAATTCAGACCGTCTCTGGCGCGATTTACGCGTCAGGATCGATCTTTATTATTGATGTCGGCATCTTCGTCGTCGGCTCGACGGGTCACCTCGGCTGGACCGAGGAATGCGGTCTGCATCAGATCATCAAGATCGGATGGATACTTTCATCATCGTCAACTCCGATCTCTACCAAAATCATGGGGGAATCATCCATGGAGCTTGGGGGCTCAATGTTAACATCGTCCTTAGGCGACGGTGCAATTTTTCAGGACAGCGGATTCATGTTCTTCATCCCCGCCTCCTCGAGCGTTGCTTTGATGATTCCTTTGGTGGAATTGTGCCTAATTGAGCCTACAACAACCCTGTAAAATTTTGTCGTACTTCGATGGAGGAATCCCCAACGATCTTCGATCAACCGAAGCCCTATCAAATCTAGACAGGAATCTGGATGAGTTTTGAGCGAGGAGTCCAGCGTCCAGCTTGGACGTCCTTTGGAAGATCCAACCATTCATCGGCTGCGGAATTCCTATATCTAGCACCCTGATACTTGTGATCTGCATTGGCTTTTTCGTGAAGAGGAACGAGTAGTTGCAGCACAAGATGGGTAAGTATTTCCCTCAGGTATGAAACCAAGGTTTATCGAACCAATAGGAATATCAATCCTCAACCATCTTGAGCGGCTGCACACAAAAGAACAAACAACTTGCACCCAACGCGGGAAAAAGGGTTGTCAATCCCCTTGATCTCGTTATTTGCAAGCAAATGAGTTGTGTAGATAATTGTTGATAAATATAAATAAAATAAAAAGTAAATGAAGGCAGCGAGGAAATAATAGCTTTTGCGAATATATAAGTGAATAGACCTGGGGACCGTAGTGTTCCCTAGCGGCATCTCTCATGTAGGCAACATACGGTGGGTAACAAATTACTGTTGGGCAATTGATAGAAAAGCGGATAGTTATGCAAGTTTCATGGCAATGATCATGTTTATGTAGGCATCAAGTCCATAAGAAAATAGGCCGACTCCTGCGTGCACCTATTACTATTACTCCACTTCAAGTGCGCTTTTAAGCTTGCCTCTCTACGTATTAAGTTCATCACAAACAGAATAATGCTTGGAGAACAATGACATGATGTAGACAAAGAATACTCAAACAATATGAATAAACCCCATCGTTTTATCCTTAGTAGCAGCAACACAAGACGTATCTTCTCCCTTTCTGTCATTGTGATATAGAAATTCGTCCGGTTGAACCTACCACAACACACCCCTCTCACCGAAGAAATATCAATCTAGTTGGCCAAACTATTTCAATAGATCAGAGAGAATTACGAATCTATAATGTTCATGCAATTTAAGAGACATAATATAATTCAGAGATATCTCAAATACTTTCCATGAATAATCTGAACATAAACCCACAATTCATCGGATCCCAACAAACACACCGCACAAAAGGATTACATCGCATAGATCAAAGCGAAGATGCGCTGATCATTGTATTGAATATCAGAAGAGAGAGAGAGATTGACATCTAGGTACTAGATGTGGAGTCATAGGTCTGTGTTGAACTACTCACACATCATCGTGAGGGCAGCAAAGTTGATGTAGAGGCCCTCCATGATCGATCTCCCCTCTGGCAGGGTGCCAAAACTGAGCTCCAGATGGGATAGAGGCGGAATAGAGACTTGTGGCGGCGGAAAAAGGTTTTCGGGACTCCCTTGAGGGTTTCTGGGATTTTAGAGAATTTATAGGCCGGAGAACGAGGTCGGGAGAGCCGCTAGGAGGCCACAAGCCATCAGGGCGCCCCCCTGGGGCGTGCCCTGGTGGCTTGTGGGGCCCTGGTGCGGCTCCCGGCTATCTCTCGAAGCTTTTAAGTCTTATATTGGTCCAAAAAATTGTCAAAAAGTTTCATGGCAATTGGACTTCGTTTGGTAAAGGAAATCTGCAAAGTAAAAAAACAAGCAGAAAACAACAACTGGCACTGGGCACTAGGTCAATAGATTAGTGCTCAAATATATTATAAATTGGTTAATAATGACCCAAAAAGTATCCTAGAATGATACTATGTCAGCATCGAACAGTCAAGAATTATAGATACGTTGGAGACATATCAAGCATCCCCAAGCTTAATTCCTGCTCGTACTCGAGTAGGTAAATGATAAAAACAGAATTATTGATGTGACATGCTATGCACTATGTAATCTTTTGCATGTATGCTCATTTGAGAAACGATGAATTAATAGACATTAACATAGTAATACTTATAAGTATAAGAAACAAAATCATTATGTTTTTCAAAGTATACGATCCCCAAAGAAAGTTTACCCTTAATTCATCTTATTGAATTAGCAACGCATGGCTCTATCTTCACCACATTAATAGAAATGTCAAGCACCACGGTGTTTAAGTCAGGCAATTGGATCGTACTTTTTCAAGGTGCATCAACTTTTTATTCTTCACGCAATACATGAGTGTGAACCATGGCACATAGCATTAAGTGGAATCGAATATGGTGGTAGATATCAATAGTGTAAAAAGTGGAGAAGATAGTCTCGCATCAACTAGGCATACCAACGGGCTATGGAGATGCCCATCGATAGATGTCAATGCAAGGAGTACAGATTGCCATGCAAATACGATGCACTAGAGCTATAAGTGTATGAAAACTCAAAATGAAGCTAAGTGGGGTGTGCATCCAACTTGCTTGCTCTTGAAGACCTCGGGCATTTGAGGAAGCCCGTCATAGGAATATACAACCCAAGTTTATAATAATGGAACTCCCACTAGCAATATGAAAATGACATAACATGAGACTCTTGACATATGAGGAACAAGGTGCCACTTTGAGGCACAAGTGTGGTAAAGGATAGTAGCAAAGTCCCTTCTCTCATTTTCTCTCATTTTCATTTTTTATTTATTTAATGGTGGGCTCATTTGGCCTCCCCCATTTTTTCATTTTTTGTCTGGAGTCTCATCCCGACTTGTGGGGGAATCATATTGTCCACCATCCTTTCCTCACTAGGACAATGCTCTAAAAATGATGATCATCGCACTTTTATTTACTTACAACTCAATATGGAGAACTGATACGAAGATATGACTATATATGAATACCTCTAGTGGTGTACCAGGATATGCAATGATCTAGCATGACATGTAACAAAAAATATGATGAATGGTGGCTTTGCCACAAATACTATGTCATCTCTATAGGATCATGCAAAGCAATATGATGATGAAAGAACTAGTCATGTGAAGTGACGATGAAATTTGCATGGCAATATAACTCGAAATGGCTATGGAAATGCCATGATAGGTAGGTATGGTGGCTGTTTTGAGGAAGATATAATAAGGCTTATGTGTGACAGAGCATATCATGTCACGGGGTTTGGATGCACCGGCGAAAGTTGCATCGATCCTCGAGGTGGGAATGGGCTATGCACGGTACCAAAGAGGCTAGCAAATATGAGGAGGTGTGATTGCGTATGTCCATGGTTTTGCATTAGTCATAAATAAATCATATACTTATTGCAAAGTTTTATTAGTTTTATCACAAATCAAAGCACTCCCCGCATGCCCCGAGGAAAGTGGTTGGTAGGAGTTAACCATCGCGCGCTTTCGACCCTAAACAACACTAGGATTTCAACGAGGAATAGAAATGCTCACACATCATCACCATGCCTCTTTAATTTTTTAGACAAAAAAGATATTAACCTCTCTAAATATCGACACTTTTAAAAATTAAATTTTTTAAAGTCACACCTTTTTAGATTACTACATCAATATTATCAATCCTCATTCTCTATATGTGATGCATGATGGTTTTGATTATCACTCATTGGATAACTAATATTTTTGGACTAGTCTTATGACCCATGCAAATTACCATCACTATTTGTTAACTCTCAAACAAATATAAGTGAAGAGCGAGAGTAAAATTATTTCTATAAAATCTACACGCCACCATGCTCAAAAAGATATAAGAGAAGTACTAGAGAAACTGCCAAGCTCAAAAGATATAAGTGAAGCACATAGAGTATTCTAGCAAATTATGATGAAGGTGTGTCTCTCTTAAATAGGTGTTTCCAACAAACAATGATTGTGGAAAACTGAAAGTAAAATCAAACAAAAGCAAACGACTCCAAAAAAACTCATATCATGTGGCGAATAAAAATATAACTTCAAGTGACATACCGATGGATTGAGACGAAAGAGGGGATGCCTTCCGGGGCATCCCCAAGCTTAGACGCTTGAGTCTTACTTAGAATATTACCTTGGGGTGCCTTGTGCATCCCCAAGCTTAGGCTCTTGCCACTCCTTATTCCTTTGTCCATCGTGATAACACCAAAAACATGAAAACTTCAATCACACAAAACTCAATAAAACCTCGTGAGATCCGTTAGTATAAGCAACATATAAAATACTTTAGATACTGTTATAAATTGTTTCAAATTATCATATTACATAATAATTTCTGTGTTCTAACTTCTACATGGCTTATACCCCCCGATATAACCCATAGCATAGTCAAAACAAGCAAACTATACAAGTAAAACAGAATCTGTCTAAAACAGAACAGTCTATAACAATATGAATTATGCTCATACTTCTTTCTCTAAACAAATTCTGAAAAATTAGAAAAACCAGAATAATTTGTATTAAAATACCATGTAAAAATTTCAGAATTTTATCACGTCCCTGTAATAAATTAAAATTCCTGTATTGAACGCAAAAGTTTCTGTTTTTGCACCGTATCAATTCTACTCGTCATACAAGTCATCCCAAAGGCTCTACTTGGCACAAACACTAACGAAAACATAAAAACACAATAATTACATAGGCAATAATCATGTTATCACAACCAAACATAAAAGTAAAAGCAAAAAGAAGGATAACTATTGGGTTGCCTCCCAACAAGCGCTATTGTTTTTTGCCGCTAGCTAGGCATAATGCATAGTTTCAAGTGTTGTCATATTTGACAACAAGCTCATCAATAACACAAGCACGCTTCTTAGGTAAATTAGGAGTCTTATAATGGGACCTTTTATGATATCTATAAATTCGGTGTGCACACTAATCATCTTAAGATCCTCATTCCTTTTAATAGGTGAAACACTATTATTTTTAGGAACATACATAGTCTTGAAACTACCCCCTTGAGGTGTGCTAGGTTTAGTTTTAGAAGGTGAAAAAGCGGATCCCATTTTATCAATGACCTCTCCCATCTTACCAATTCTACTAAAACCTAGTTCTATCTCTTCATTAAATGTAGTTTCTTTACTTTTTAGCTCTTTCAAAGTGGTTCCTATCTTAGATCCAAATTGAGTGATATGGTTATGAGTATTTAATCCAACTCCTCAATTTGTTCTTTAGTGACTATTTTATTTTGTATAGCGTCTAACCTCCGCATAACATCTTCCAATGTCAAAATGGTTTCATTAATTAATAATAGGAGGTGACCCTACAAGATTCTCAATAGCATATAAGCATCCAAGCTGTTACACATCAAGAAATTACCACCGGTAATGGTGTCAAGGACAAATCTATACCAAGTTGTCACACCCGCATAAAAATTGCAAAGCAAGGTAGAAGTGGATTCCTTACGAATTGAATTATTTTGAGCATTGCAAATCCTATACCAAGCATCTTTTAAATTCTCTCCTCCCATTTGTTTAAAATTAAACACTTCATTCTCCGGAGCATAGTAAACATAAGGAGAACTAGACATAGTAACAAGCAATAAGCAAAGTAGCAACAAGTGAAGATAAATATTTTTGTATTTTTAACTTTTTATGATACAAACTAAATATAAAAGCAAATAAAAAGATAAACAAGTGAATAAAAATTTGTTAGAAGCTACTTGATAGTTGGTGATGATATTCCTCGGCAACGACACCAGAAATTCTTCCTGATACTTGTAATCTACGTTGGGTTTTCTGTAAAGAGGAACGGGTAGTTGCAGCACAATATGGGTAAGTATTTCTCTCAGTTATGAAACCAAGGTTTATCGAACCAATAGGAATATCAGTCATCAACCGTCTTCAGCGGCTGCACACAAAAGAACAAACAACTTGCACCCAACGCGGGCAAGAGGGTTGTCAGTCCCCTTGATCTCGTTATTTACAAGCAAATGGGTTGTGTAGATAATTGTTGATACATATAAATAAAATAAAAAAGTAAATAAAGTCAGCGAGGAAATAATAGCTTTTGCGAATATATAAGTGAATAGACCCGGGGGGCATAGTGTTCCCTAGCGGCATCTCTCATGTAGGCAACATACGGTGGGTAACAAATTACTGTTGGGCAATTGATAGAAAAGCGGATAGTTATGCAAGTTTCATGGAAATGATCATGTGTATATAGGCATCACGTCCATACGCAAATATGCTGACTCCTGCCTGCACCTATTACTATTACTCCACTTCAAGACGCTTCTATGCTTGTCTCTCCACGTATTAAGTTCATGACAAACAGAGTAATGCTTGGAGAACAATGACATGATGTAGACAAAGAATACTCAAACAATATGAATAAACCCCATTTATCCTTAGTAGCAGCAACACAAGACGTATCTTCTCCCTTTCTGTCACTGGGATATAGAAACTCGTCCGGTTGAACCTACCACAACGCACCCCTCTCATCGAAGAAATATCAATCTAGTTGGCCAAACTATTTCAATAGATCGGAGAGAATTACAAAGCTATAATGATCATGTAATTTAAGAGACATAATATAATTCAGAGATATCTCAAATACTATTCATGAATAATATGAACATAAACCTACAATTCATTGGATCCCAACAGACACACCGCACAAAAGGATTACATCGGATAGATCAAAGCGAAGACGCGATGATCATTGTATTGAAGATCATAAGAGAGAGAGAGATTGCCATCTAGGTACTAGATATGGACACATAGGTCTGTGGTGAACTACTCACACATCATCGTAAGGGCATCAAGGTTGATGTAGAGGCCCTTTGTGATCGATCTCCCCTCCGGCAGGGCGCCGGAAAATGGTTTTCGGGACTCCCTTTAGGGTTTCTGGGATTTTAGAGAATTTATATGCCGGAGAACGAGATCGGGAGAGCCACCAGGGGGCCACAAGCCAACAGGGCGCCCCCTAGGACGCGCCCTCATGGCTTGTGGGGCCCTGGTGCGTCTCCCGGCCATCTCCCGAAGCTTCTAGGTCTTGTATTGGTCCAAAAAAATCGTCAAAAGTTTCGTGGCAATTGGACTTCGTTTGGTAAAGGAAATCTGCAAAGTAAAAAACAAGTAGAAAACAACAACTGACACTGGGCACTGGGTCCATAGGTTAGTGCTCAAAAATATTATAAATTGGTAAATAATGACCAAAAAGTATCCTAGAATGATAATATATCAGCATGGAACAATCAAAAATTATAGATACGTTGGAGACGTATCACATCCCTCAAAATTTCAGCTCGATCCAACCGTTCCAACTCCAGGAAACGTCCTATAAGTGCATCAATTTTTGGATCTATTTTGTGCGCGAAAACTAATCCGACCCGAGTTCATCTTTCTTCATGAATGGGGTTGTCAGAAACACGACACCTATGGGATCGAGAGGACCCCTTTACGGTTCGGCAGGGAGAATAGGCTCGCACAAAGAGCAGATCCAACGATCAACGCGAGGGATTTTTTACCCAGGTTCGGGCCGCTGAGAAGCGTAAAACCCTACTCCTGCTTTAGTATATTGGATGTGAATAAGCCCTGGTTCTAGGAGCGCTTGTGATGAACAGTACACAGCCGCTACACATGCAGAACGGGCCCGAATAAGATCCCCCCTGTAGCTACGCCTTGGGCCTCCTTTTATACATTCGAAGGGGTCACCAACAGTGGCGTACAGTGCATACATGAGGTGTAAAGTTGCTACAGTGCTATCATACCTAATACTGACGGCTTAGGACAAGTGCATTTAATGCTCCATTGAGGTGTCCCTTAGCTTCTTGGGGACGGGAAAAGGGGCCGTCCCATCAGCACCGCTTAAGCCCAACGCCGTTAGCGTCCTGACACGTTACCAGGAGGACAACAACTAAAAGACAAGTTGGTCGCTACGCTGGAGCGATGACAGGGTGGCGAAGTCTTGCCGGGGCTCGTCGGGCCAGCCCGACAAGATCTTGCCGGGGCCCCAGCCTTCGGTCTTCTGTCTCAAATGCTTCCTTGATAATCTTGAGTTTGCATTCAGCTATCCCCTGGCAAACCTTGCCGCTGGTATGGCTTCGACTGCCCGTGCACAAGTATGGGGTACTAAGGACCCAAACTTTAGTACACCGATAGGAGCCCCCGGGCCTAGGCCATACACGATGCGAGGCGCTGTTGGGCTAGGCCCAAACAGTGCACGGGCACGCGTGGCAGGAATTTACTGTTGTAATCATTCCGCTTACTGCGCCCCCCACTACGCGCGTTGAATGCGCGACGTGGGAGACGTGGGCGGAGCGGCCGTTACAGCCGCGTGCTTGCAAAAGCGCTATTATATTGATTAGTAAATAGGCTGCCCCGCGCCTTCCCCATAAAAAGGAATCCGCAGAGGCGCTGCTCATTTACCTCCTGTCTTTTCCAATCTGGGAACCGCCGTCGTCTTCTTCCTTGAGCCCGAAATAGAGCCCCTCCATTCATCCGCCGCTTCCACGCCCTCACCGTCCCCGGCCTCCGCCCCCATAGCCACCATGCCGCCCAAGACGAGCAAGGGCAAGGAGGTGGAAGCCGTCGTCCCGGAGAGCAAGCTGGCGAAGATGCGGAAGGAGCACGCCGTCTTCCCCCCAGCGCTCGACGCGAGCACACTGAAGGAGCGGTACTAGTGCATGTGGGCAAAGGAGACGAAGGCGCATCCTGCAACTCTTGTGAGCCCAGGTTCTTCCAGGGGTGGCCCAAACAAATATCACTTCTTCGCCGATTACTTTTACTGCGGGCTCTGCCCCCCGTTCTCTGATTTCTTCAACGACATCATGCTCACATACGGCTTCCAACTCTTGGATTTTACGCCGAATGCCGTGACGTGTATGTCAGTTTTCGCTCATCTTTGTGAAAACTTCGCCGAAGTAGTCCCTAGCACAGCCCTTTTCCGCCATTACTTCATTCCCCGCATCCAAAAGGGTGAGGCCCTTTCTGGTTCCATCTCTTGGATCCCACGGCCAGGAAGCTAGGAAGTATACCCAGACGGGGCCTACAGCGAGAAGTGGGATGAATGGCGGGCCAAGTGGTGCTGGATTCAAGAGACAAAGCTCCGGTCCTTCTGCTTGCCGCGGCAAACGAAGATGGTGCGCGGCAGCGACTGGAGCGCCCTCAATCTTGACGATGAGAAGCTCACAATCGCAATTACCAGGATTCACTACCTTAGAGCTGCCGGGCTCACAATAGAGATGATAGGTGCCGATTTCCTTCGTCGGTGCATCGCTCCTCTGCAAAACAAAGGGAGGCCAGCTTGGGAATTCCGGAACGCGGCAGACATCATGAGGCTGCGCCCTGGGCTGAACAATAATTTGACGTTCTTGCAGCATGCAGCTCTCTGCCAGAAACTCTTTAGGACTGATGCGGTAGGCAGGCTGCCGGCAAGCATAGTCCCTTTGTGCAATAACTCCGTTCTGGCCTCAATCATCGCTATGATGCCGGTGTTTGACGCTCACAGCCTTGACGGGACCTGGATCAAGCCATCCACAGAGCAGGCACATCAATTCTTTGATAACCTGTCGGAGAGGGCCATCCACGCAGAAGAAAACCTTTTTCGCCCTACCACTGATGAAGAGGTGGCGTATATCGTCAGCAGGGCGGAGGAGGCAAATCTTGCCGTGGAGGCCGGCAGCGCTGGCTTCGTGGAAGGGGAAACCTGCGAAGGCGAAGTGTTATCGGAGGAAAATGTTGCCGGGCAGGGCGAGGTTGCTAGGAAGCAGAGTGGCACTGCTGCCGGGGGCACATCTGCTGAAGACATAGCTGAGGAGGAACTGCACGAGGAGTTCCCAGCTCTCGAGCCGAGGAAGAGGTGTGCTCTTCGAAAAGTCACCTCTGGTGCCTCTGCCCGCCAGCCTTCCTCGAGCGGTGAAGCCTCCGGCAAAGGGGCTGCCGGCAAGGCTGCGCAGCAACCCGCCGCAGCTAAGCGACCTAGGACCGCACCGTCCCCTTCTGCTCCAGACGCCGCGGCAGAAGTCGACTTCGACCTCTCTGCCTTTAGCTCCGATGAAGAAGAGTAAGATCCCTATCACATCTCTTAACTTCTGAATTTCCGATTTGCTTAACTAATCTGCTTTGCTTGGGCTTGCTTCTGCAGAGATGACACAGAAACATTGGCACAAAGGGTAGCGAAGAGGGCAAAGACTTCAACGGGCGATGAGCCGCCGGCAAGCACCTCAGGTGCGCCAGAGCTGATTAACATCAGCCCGGAGTCCAGCCCGCGACGCAGCCCCCAGCGCAGCCCCCAACGTGAGTCCTATACTAATTTTCCACTGGCAAGTGCCAGGGTGTGTATCTTCACTGCTAACATCACCGGGCGTGTAGGAGTGGAGCGACAACAAGGAGTACCAATGGGGGCCGTCCCTGATGCGCCGCCTCCGTCAGCTACGCCGCCCAGAGATGAGTCTTCGGCGAGCGAGCTTTACCGCGATGAAGAGGACCGGCAAGCACATGCACTGGCAACCCTTCTCAGCAGCTCGACACAGGTAAACCGCTCGCCTCAGAGTACTTGTCACTTTGTCTTTCTTTTTGTCTTCTTGAACTCCCTCCTCAGCCTTATCTTGTTCGTTCTCTTGGCCCCCAGATCTTCCCTCGACAGAGCACTGTGACGTTGATGCTGTTATCGAGGAGACCGCCAGGGATGTAGCCGTCGAGGCTGATAGGGTTGCCACTGAAGAGGCCGCCAAGAATGTTGCCGCCGAGGCCGCTGCCGCCGAGGCCGCCAAAGCCGCGCAGGAAGAGGCCACCAAGAGGTCTGCTGAGAGGGCTGGCAAGGAGACCAGTGACCACACTGACGGCATTCCTGCCGCAGGAGCGCCAGGCGCTACGCCGGCCACGGAGCCCCTAGCTGCCGGTGAGACGACTGTTGAGGACCAGCCGTCAACATCCGGAGCCCCCTCGTCCAGCAAATACCTCAAGGTTGGTGACAATCTATTCGTCAGCATTCCAGGCACGGCAAGCTCCCGGGTGCCAACTGAGGGAGAAGTCTTTGACGGAGACGTCATCGCCGCTGCTGGGCTCGAGATCATTGACGAGCCACGCACCAGCAGCAGCAAATCTGAAGAAGAGCAGCTCCTCCAAGCCATGAGCAACAACTTCCAGAAGCTCCAAGCGCTTCACCGCGCCCGGAGAGAGAAACCGAACTCCAGGGTAGCAGTTGTCGAAGCAGCGGAAGCAGACCTCCAGAAGCGTGTCGAGGAAACGCAAGCTTGGTATGCCGAAGCCTTTTAGGAGCTGAGGAGGAGCCAAGAGCAGCTGAGCCAAAGCTGGAATGAGCTCCTCATGAAGCAGTCCGATGTTGAGAAAGCACAGGAGGAGGCCAAACAACGGGACGCTGCAGAGGAAGCTCGCTTGAGAGAGCTCTGTGTTGGACTTGAGGCTCATGATGATGACCTCACCGCTCGCGAGAAAGCACTTGCCGACAAGCTCCGCGCCAAGGACGAAGAGATTGGAAAGCTTGTCGCGCAGCGGACCCAGGAGCTGGAGCAGAAGCACAAGGAGACGCTCGAAGCTCTCGTCACGGATCACGCCGGCAAGCTGAAGGAAGCCGTGGATGCCGCCGAAGCTGCAGAGGCTGCCAAGAACTTGCTGGAGGAGAATGTGAAGAAGCTGGAGGCGGATCTTGAGGACCACGGCAAGAAGATCTCGACGCTCGAAGCCGAGAGAGATAAGGCTCTCCACAGCTTGATGGAGACACAGGTCGCCGTGTCCGAGAAGACCCAGCAGCTCACCTCAGCCAAGGAATCCATCGCCGATCTGGAGCTAAAACTGACCACGCTGAACGAGACTCTTGAAACCACCAAGGCTCATGAGAAGACCCTGGCCAAAGACCTCCAGGATGAGAGGGACCTGCTCAAGAGCGCCGCCGCCTCACATAATGACTATGTGGCAGGTGTGCAGGTCTGGACTGAAAAGCTCGTCAATGTTGCAGAGAAGCTTGCCACACAATTGTCCACCATGGGTCTGCAAGGCTTCAGGTATTCTTCTGACAACAGGGTGTCCACAAGCGCCAAGCTGACCATGTTCTTTGACCGTATGCTTGAAGCCCTGGAGCAGCTTCACTCTGACTGAACAACCCATCTGGCCAGCGAATCACGCAAGCTCTGCCAGGCTGTCCTCCGCAAGGTGCTCGTCAAAGTGGTGCATAAGAACCCCGGCATCAACCTCAACGTCTTCGACCGCATGCCGAAGGATGTGGACGTCAAGGCACTTGAGGAGCTTGTCGCGCCCATCGTTGACAGGGTAAGCCAAGTCAAGAGGGTTGAGGGCGATCACCGGGATTAGCTACTTTACTTCTCGTTGCTGCCACAATTCCATGTAAAAGACAATTTTGCCTTATGTTAGAATCGCGACACTTATTTATGTAGTATAACTTGCTATGCTCTGGATGAATATATGTTATTTCCTTTTGAGGGAGTCCTGGTTTAAGGGGTCCTCGGATAGCCGGCCTGTCTATTATGGGCCGGACTGTATGGGCCGTTCGCCGGACACTGGATTGATTGAAGACCCGGACTCTGGAGAGGAAGCTTCAAGGATCATGGCGTGTCGTCCACGTTTAAAGTAGTGAATAGGCATGTTTATCCCCTCAACGTGGAACCGACCATGTGTAACCCTAGACATCCTCAGCGTCTATATAAGCCGGAGGGTTTTAGGGTGTAGAACAACAGAACTCATCTAGGGTTTAGTTACTCGATCTCATGGTAGATCAACTCTGTAATCCCCATACAATCAATATAATCAAGCAGGACGTAGGGTATTACCTCCATAGGAGGGCCTGAACCTAGGTAAAACCTTGCCCCCTTTGTCTCCTGTTACCATCGATCCAAGTATCACAGTTCGGGACCCCCTACCCGAGATCCGCCGGTTTTGACACCGACATTGGTGCTTTCATTGAGAGTTCCGCCGTGATCGCCAGAAGGAATCGATGGCTCGCCCTATCACCAATTGCGAGATCTGTGCCCGGGGGATTCTCGCCCCGGATTAGATCCGCACGGGCGGCGACATCTCGTCACACGTTTACCCGATCAGCCATCCATGCCAGATCGGAAACTTTCCCCCCGACCAAGGGATCAGGTTCGGAACCCTAGAGTTCTCGGCATATTCTCGGGGAAGACTTGTACTGATGGAATCCTTAACTCCTACGAAGAAGCCCGCAGATCCCGATGCCTCGGCGCCGAAGACATTGGGCCTCATCTCCGGAGAACAAGTTGCTATTTCCGGACTGTCCGGACCACCCGGTCCGGTCGTCGCTGCCGGATCTACCACGGTTGAGCAGAATCCGAGAACGCTCTCATGCGACTCTAGAACCGCGATGCCGCTAGCCGACCCCACTCGCTTCAGCGACACGCACCCCACCATCGCCTCATTTCTCAACGAGTTGTTTGATCGGATGGAGATTATGCGAATGGCCGATGACCAAACCCCGGTCTATGACCGGCTCGGGCTTAAACCCGATGACAGGGAGATTCACGTCCCCACGGTCACCCACCTTGTCGCCACCATCGAGTGTCCGACTAGGGGTTCGACTTCCCAGTTACCGGAATTAAAAACGGTTTACACTCCAATCTCCGATTACCGAGACCTTGCTGGCAACCCAGACTCGGGCGTTCTCCCCAGAAACAGTCCGGTATCGGTCCCTGATCCATCACATTGTTTGGAATCCCCGACTCCGAACTCCCACCGTGGCGTGGAGTCAAATCTTCACCCACCCACCACCCAAGCCAATGACTCGAGCATCGCATCAAAGCCCAGGTCTTCGGACCCACCGAACATTGTACATTTGTCAGGGGAGTCGGTTCATCATTACTGGGCCAGACTACTACTCGCCCGAAACAAAGTACGGGGCCTTAGTGATCAAGATGTAATGGCAACCTTCAAACGTAACTGCCACGCCAAGGGAATCCTCAATGCCCTGGCGCGGCGGCACATTATTGACTTTGCCGAACTGTCAAACTTGGTACAGAAGTATTGTGCCATGGAAAGTGCTTGGCACGCTGAGCGGCTATTTTCGGAACCCATCCCTACCGAATACCCTAGAGGAGATCGGCACAAGAGGATACCTCAGAACCAGCCAGCCAAACTCGAGCCCTCCAAAAAGAGGAACAGGCCCCTTTCAGGGGTCAGTACTGTCCTGGATGGACTACTGGACAAACCCTGCGCTATACACTCCGTATTGCTGAACACAGCTCCAACTCACAGCCTTAGAACTTGTTGGGTCGTCAGGCAGGTCGCAAAAAGTGGCGAAGCCATTCTTGAGGCATCACCATCTAACCAACGCTCTGCAACGCCATCGAAATATAACGCCGAAGTGCTGATGATCTACGAAACATTCCCATCAAGGAACAGGAGGAAAAGAGCTCTTAAAGAACTCGAACAGGTATATCACGTGGCAGCAACAAGTGCATGGGCAGACATACCCATCACCTTCGGAGATGCTGACCGACCAGCCATTCTTCCCGGTCATTCACCGGCTGCACTAGTCCTGAACCCCATCATTGATGGCTTCAGGTTACACAAGGTGCTAATGGACGGCGGTAGTGGTTTAAATCTAATCTATGAGGATACTCTAGAAAAAATGCAGTTCGACCAATCCCGCGTCGAGCATAGCAACACAACTTTCCAGGGAATAATCCCGGGGAAGGAGGCGCGCTGTTCAGGATGTATCACCCTGGATGTAGTGTTCGGCACACCCGACAACTACCGATCTGAAGAGCTTCTCTTCCACATCGTGCCCTTCCCAAGTGGCTATCACGCCCTGTTAGGACGTGACGCCTTCACAAGATTCCAGGCTATAACACATTACGGGTATATGAAACTTAAGATGCCAGGACAAAACGGGGTAATCACAGCTGCTAGTGACCCGAATATAGCCCTGCGTGCCGAGAACATAACAGCGGTGCTTGCCCTCGAGGCTCTAGCCGAGACCTTTGCTGCAGAGGAGCTGACCACACACCGGTCAACGGTAGACAAAGATGATGTGACCCTCAGCAAGAGGCCTAAATCTACATCCTTTCAGCCAGCAAAGGAAATCATTAAATTCCAGGTACACCCGACGGACCCAAACAAGACAGCGTCCATCGGAGCTCAGCTCGATCCTGCAGTGGACGAAGCGCTACGAGCTTTCTTACAAGAAAACTGGGACATTTTCGCCTGGCATCCTTCCGATATGCCCGGCATCCCACGACGGCTAGCAGAACATAGTCTGAACATCATCGCAGGCTTTAAGCCCGTCAAGCAGACTCTGCGGCGCTTCTCCGAGCCCAAACGACAAGCTATGGGTGAAGAATTGGCCAAATTGCTAGAGGCCGGATTCATTCGGGACATCAAGCACCCTGAATGGTTGGCAAACCTGGTTATGGTACCAAAGAAAGATAAATCATGGCGGCCGTGCGTCGACTTTAAAGACCTCAACAAGGCCTGCCCTAAAGACCCTTTCCCTCTACCACGAATAGACCAGATTATTGACGCCACAGCCGGACACGACTCGCTGTGTTTCCTCGATGCTTATTCCGGATACCATCAGATTAAAATGAAGGAATCCAATCAAGCGGCAACCGCATTCATCACCCCTTACGGGCCGTTTTGCTTCAACACAATGCCTTTTGGGCTAAAGAACGCTGGGGCTACATACCAGCGGATGATCCAGACCTGTCTCGAAAAACAGGTCGGAAAAACAGTCGAGGCGTACGTGGACGATGTGGTCATTAAAACCAAACATGTTAGCAATTTGATCGATGATTTAAGGCAAACCTTTGCCAGCCTACGCGAATACGATATTCGGCTCAATCCGGATAAGTGTGTATTCGGAGTTCCCGCTGGTAAATTGCTCGGATTCATCGTTTCCCAAAGAGGAATAGAAGCGAATCCGGCCAAGATCCGCGCCTTATCAGAACTTGCAGTCCCCACAGAGCTAAAGCATGTCCAAAGATTGGCGGGTTGCGTGGCGGCGTTAAGTCGCTTTATCTCCCGCCTCGGGGAAAAAGCTTTACCACTGTATAAGTTGCTGAAACGGACCAAGAATTTTGAATGGACCGACGAAGCAAAGGCTGCGTTAGAAGAAATTAAGACACTCCTGGCAAGTAACCCCATACTCACAGCACCAGGCGCAGGTGAGCCCATGTTATTATACATATCGGCCACCAACCAGGTTGTTAGCGCGGTGCTCGTCGTCGAACGAGAGGAGGAGGGACACAAATTCCGGACACAAAAGCCGGTCTATTACGTGTTAGAAGTACTAACGCAATGCAAGTCCAGATACCCGCACTACCAGAAGATAGCCTATACAGTATTTATGGCATCTCGGAAACTAAGGCACTACTTCCAAGAGTTTTCAGTCATGGTGGCATCCGAAGTACCCCTGAATGATATAATCAACAACAGGGACGCCACCGGCCGCATAGCCAAATGGGCCATTGAGCTCCTTCCTTTTGAGATTACCTACAAACCACGCGGAGCTATCAAATCTCAGGTGTTGGCAAATTTCCTTACCGAATGGAAAGAAGCCGAACTCCCCAGGGAATATAGCACATACTCCCACTGGACGATGTACTTCGATGGATCCAAAACTTTGGCCGGACTGGGGGCTGGAGTTGTTCTCACATCCCCGACAGGTGACAACGTTCGATACGTGTTGCAGATTATGTATGCCAACTCCAACAATGCAGCCGAATACGAAGCCCTCTTGCACGGCCTTCGGATGGCAGCCTCAATGGGCATACAACGGCTGGAGGTACGGGGAGATTCCAATCTGGCCATCTCTCAAGTTAACGGCGAGTTCGATGCCAAAAATCCAAAGATGGAGGCATACAGAAACGTTGTCTTAAAGATATCCGCACGATTCGAGGGGCTGGAGTTTCACCACGTCGCTAGAGACGACAACCAAGCTGCCGATATACTGGCTCGTATAGGGGCCAAACGCGACCCTGTCCCACCGAACACTTTCCTGGAACGGCTCTTTAAGCCATCCGTGGTTTGGCAGGACGATCAAAAGGGCGCTGATCTCACCAGCGCAGACACGGTTGTTCCCCATGTAAACGAACCAGACGACCAAATCATCGGCGGCTCCGTAATGGACGAGACGCCCTCGGCTCACGAGGTCATGGCAGTAATCGCACCATGAACCGAGCCCTTCCTCGCCTACCTCCTTCGCAAAGAACTCCTAGATGATCAGACGGAAGCGCGACGCATAGTTCGGCGCTCCAAGGCCTTCAAGGTACACGAAGGTGAGTTATACAAGAAGAGCACCACCGGAGTACTACAGCGGTCCATCTCTGAGGAAGAAGGGCGGCAACTATTAGCCGATGTCCATGCAGGGATGGGTGGTCATCACGCCGCAGCAAGAGCCTTTGTAAGCAAGGCCTTCTGGGCTGGGTTCTTTTGGCCTACAGCTCGGGCGGATGCCCAGTCACTTGTCAAATATTGCGTGGGGTGTCAACTTTTCGCAAACCAAAGTCACATGCCCCCAACAGCTCTTCGGACTATTCCGATCACTTGGCCCTTCGCGGTCTGGGGGCTGGACATGGTCGGACCACTTAAAGGGGGGACCAAGAAAAATAAATACTTACTGGTCATGGTCGACAAGTTCACCAAATGGATAGAGGCCAAACCTGTCAAATCAGCCAAATCCGGACCAGTAATCGACTTTATATCCGGCGTGGTACACCGTTACGGTGTCCCGCACAGTATAATAACTAATAACGGATCCAATTTCACGGCCCAGGAGGTCAAAGACTGGTGCGCAAAGATGGGCATCAAGCTCGATTACGCATCGGTTTATCACCCGCAGACTAGTGGGCAAGTCGAACGAGCAAACGGCCTCATAATGAGCGGCATCAAGCCACGTTTGGTCTGGTCTCTTCAAGAGTCCGATTGTCAGTGGGTAGAGGAGCTCAACTCCATTCTATGGGGCTTGCGCACCCCCCGAATAGATCAACGGGATACACACCGTTCTTTATGGTCTACGGAGCCGAAGTGGTCCTCCCTTGTGATATCATTTACGATGCACCAAGAGTGCGCATGTATGAGGAAAGAGAGGCCGAGTTAGATCGGCAGGACGACTTGGTTGCCTTGGAAGAGGAGCGTAACATAGCTCGGGCCCAGTCTACTTTTTATCAGCAGCAGGCCCGGCGTTACCAGAGCAGTGAGGTCAGGGCACAAGCATACAATGTGGGCGAACTAGTCTTACGACTCACGGAGAAGCAGAAGCATAAACTCAAGCCCAAATGGGAAGGCCCCTTCATCATCGACGAGGTCCTCACAGGAGGGGCTTACCATCTTCGGAACCCACAGGACAACCGCCTTGAACCAAACCCATGGAACGCAGCTCGTCTTCGGCGCTTCTACGGCTAGACCGGTGTTGTCATACTTTTTACCCTTTTCTCTTTTTCTTTGTTATTTTCTCTCCCTCCCACCTTGATTTCTGGTAGGGTTGCATTCTTTTTTTTTCTTCCCAACTCTATGTTCGGTTCGACCGATCTTGTACTAATGATTTTTTGGCCTACACCTTCAAGTGTTAAATCCGAACACAGTACCCGGGGCTTCTTTTCCGAAGCCAATGCTTTTATGTTATAAGCACTTATGCACACTTATTTGTATGCATACTTTCCTTGTCGTTTTTTACGCCATCTTATGCATCAATTCGAACTAAGAATTTGCCAAGCTGGGTTGCCTTGCTCCTGTGCTTACCCGCTACGTTCCCGATTATTCGGCTAGAGGGTAAAGGGAGCACCTCTGCGATTGCTATGACCGGGTCATCCGGATACGTACCTCAGACAGGTAAAGCCAAAAGCTAGCTATCTTCAGTAGACAATTGATCGGCCACGACGGGTTCAACTATGGCCTTCATGACCACTCTTCGGGCTTTTTTCCTTCACATAAGCCCTTGGCCGCATACTAACAATATACGACCTTTTTTCCTACGATTTACGTAGTTCCCCTGAAGAAAGGTACCGATAGAGTTACTATTTTCTTCAGAAGATGTTTCTTACGCTCAGTAGTAATATAACATATCTCCCTGTGTGCTTTCTGTCTGTTCGCACCGCATGACCGGATTGCCTGGTTCCCCGAACATAGTTCCCCCCCCTTCGGGTGATAACTTACAAGGAACACTCCCAAGCTCTTAGCACGGGAGGTTAAAGCCGATGGCCGGTTAAGACAAAGTCCACAACACAGACGGAGTAATTTTTCGATTATAAAGTACATAGCTACATATAATCATACATCTGGCTGCTAATCGAGATTATCGATTATGGTGTCCAGGGAGCAGTCTTGTTGTGAGAGACGGGCGGCAGGCATCACCTGGTCGTATACCAGGTGGAGCGGCACTTCTTGTCCATCTGCCCCCACTGGTCCAACCTGAGCCATACGCTTGGGGTCAAGTCCGGTATAGCGGGTCTTGATCATCGCCCACGCCTCTCGTGCTCCCTCCCGGCAAGCCGATGTCTTCCACAGCTCGAGCCTAGCTCGGGCTCCCTTGAAGCGATCGATTAGTTCGATCATCCCCTCCGCAGGTTGCTTGGCAGGCCATAGTGCCTTCACCATGCTTTTCATGGCTTTCCGAGCCCGCTCATGAAGGGTGGATAGCTCCTTTAGCAGATTCCCCTGGTAGGATCTTCGGGTCGCTCGGATAATAGACCTGCACATGAGTCACGGCATGCGTATTACATCTCACTTATAAGAGATACTTTCCGATGTTCAAATCACACTTACCGAACATGCCTCTCTGTAAATTCTGGTTTTCTTCTTGGGCCTGGGCCAATTGAGCCTTTAAGCTCTCAATCTATTCGGCTTGTTGACGGTTCTCCTCCTTGTGACGGTTCTTCTCTTCAAGATGCCGTTGTGAAACGCGATGGCCAGCCTCCAGCTGGGACTCGGCATATTGCTGAGATTCTCGGGCTACATCCAAATCTTTTTGTAATTGCCCTATTGATTCAGCTGCTACATAGTACCCTTGCGTAAGCAAGTGGATATACTAAAGATCAGCAGAATATATACACTAACCGTGTGCCTCCCGAGTAAAGCTCTTCACTTGCTCCAGTTCGACCATCAAAGAGTCGACCTGTGTCTGGCTGGTTTCCAGTTCCTTGGCCAGTTGCTCGCACTGCTGCTTCGAGGCCTACATTGCCAGTCAATTAGTACGGGGATCCTTAATTCGGTCGTATCGACCAATTTAAGGCTCGGGGGCTACTGAGTCTACACAAGTGTTCAGACTTCAATAAACGACTACTTACCTGCAGGCTGGACGATATTAACTTAACAGCCTCCCCGAACCCAGCTCGGGCGGCCCCGAGATGTGCATCCGCCGTGCGCAGAGCACCAAACTCTTGTTCGGAAAAGGCCGGATGACGCAGGGCTTCTCGTCGCCGACGATGATGCATAGCACTCCCAACCTCTGATTTGGTGATAGATATGGCGTCAGCAGAATCGGCTGGGGCAGGATTGACGGTGGAGGCTCCTGCTGCAGGATCAACATGGCGGATGGCTTGGAATCTTGGGCACCGCCGGACGTCCTTACGACGTCCTCGACAGGTGACGACCGAACCCTTTGCCTGAATATTTTGGCAAAATGATCTCTTGTCAGACTCTATCAAATCATGATGCTAAATCAAACGATCAAGCGAAATACCTTTGAGATGAACTCGTAGGCGCACTCACCCCTGTGACCGGCTCATTTGCGGGAGCCTTATTGCTTTCCAATCCGGACACTGCCGTCGCTACCGTTGTGTGTCGCGCGGACTGACGACGTTTGGGGGAAGGGACCGGCACGTTGGGGTTAGTGGAGGACACTCGCCTCTTGTGGGACGTCTTCTTCTTCTTCTTGCTTGTTGCAGGGGAGGGGAAGGATCCAGGGTAATCGGCAATGATGGCCACCTTGGAGCCGTCAAGGCCCTCTTGGTAGAAAACCCCGTCTTCGAGTTCGACTGACAGGTCTGGGTCTTCATGATAGCCCGGATCGTCCTTGCGGGAATAGTCCTTGACCAGAGTCTTTTATCTGTCTCGATGAAGCTCCTCCATTACTGTTCATATAAAGATAAAAGACTCTGGTCAAGGAGGACAAATTAAGAAACCCAAATTGTGGTCACAGGGCTGAAAGGCTCACCCATTCGATGGGATTGTGGCTCGAGTATCCCTCCTTGGTCGGTCGCTGAATAAAATCTTCTTTCTCCCCTTTGTATAGGTTGGCAAGTGCGGCGGCCAATGCTGTTTGGTCGGCAGGACCCAGTCTTCGGGAGCGAGTAGTGTCGCTTGTCCCGTTATAACACCACAAAGGGTGTATCCTCTGTTGCAATGGCTGGACACACCAGGTGATGGCAGCGGCCATGACGTCTATCATAGTCAACTTATGATGAGCTAGTATCCTCACGCGGGCTGCTAACCGCTGTACTTCGACGCTGTCCTCTTGGGATGGGCTCTTCGGGCGCCAGTTGTACCTTTTCTTCAGAAGGGCGTCAGACTATTCGGGCAGACCCCTCCGGGCTGGCTCGAATAGGAGGACATCCTTGATGTAAAACCATTCCGAGGTCCATAGTTCGGACTCCTTTGGTGTCCCCACGGGGTATCCCGTCCCCGCTATACGGCACACTTCGGCTCCGCCGACCTCGAAAATTGTCTTGTCTCGAGTGCGAGGAACAAGGCAGAAGTATTTCCTCCACAAATCGAAATGCGCCTCGCAGCCCAGGAACATCTCGCAAAGGGTGACGAAGCCCGAGATGTGCAGGATAGACCCTGGGGTGAGGTGGTGTAGCTGGATCCCATAAAACACTAGTAGACCTCTCAGGAACGGATGAATGGGAAACCCGAGACCCCGCAGGAGATAGGGCACGAGGCATATACGCTCCCCCTTTTTGGGATTGGGGAAGTTCTCCGCGAGGACCTCGCCGTTGAATGATGTCAAACCGGCGCGGATGGCTGTCAGATCCGAAGAAGGAAGGTACCCTTAGGTCTCAAGGTTGCGAAGTCGAAGAAGCGACACGGAGCAGCTAGTCCAATCCCCGGGACGGGCTCTGTAAGGATCCGAGGAGGAACCGGGAGCGCTCGCCATCCTTGGTGGAGACCTTTTTCGCTGGAGGATTTTTCTAGTGAGGAAGAAGAAGAGGAAGATGTGGCTTGGACCACGGCTCAGTTTGTTTAAATGGGCGATGCCTTATTTATCAGGGGTAGTTTTGTAAAAAGCTACTGAACCGCTCGTCTCCCCATGATGCGCGAAGTCCGAGAAACGCTATTATTATGGACCTGGCGATCCCGCGACGTTTCGGATTTCGCCGATGATAGGACGGTTGCCGAACAAGAAGGGTTGAGGGACTCGCCTCGCAAGCCGAAGACCTGCCAGATTGTCCGAACATGCCTCGGCGTTGGAGGCTAGTCCGGGGGCTACTGAGGGAGTCCTGGTTTAAGGGGTCCTCGGATAGCCGGCCTGTCTATTATGGGTCAGACTGTATGGGCCGTTCGCCGGACACTGGATTGATTGAAGACCCGGACTCTAGAGAGGAAGCTTCAAGGATCATGGCGTGTCATCCACGTTTAAAGTAGTGAATATGCATGTTTATCCCCTCGACGTGTAACCGACCATGTGTAACCCTAGACATCCTCGGCGTCTATATAAGCCGGAGGGTTTTAGGGTGTAGAACAACAGAACTCATCTAGGGTTTAGTTACTCGATCTCGTGGTAGATCAACTCTGTAATCCCCATACAATCAATATAATCAAGCAGGACGTAGGGTATTACCTCCATAGGAGGGCCCGAACCTGGGTAAAACCTTGCCCCCTTTGTCTCCTGTTACCATCGATCCAAGTATCACAGTTCGGGACCCCCTACCCGAGATCCGCCGGTTTTGACACCGACACCTTTCGCCTGATTTCTCTCTGTATGGTACATGCCCTACGCTTTGTTGGAAACTTGCCAGCGCGTGCAGCCTTGCCGCGAGTGCTAGGTGCGGGACTTTAGCGGCCTGCTGGTGGTGCCGCTACCGGTAAGATCCCTTGGCATTCTCAGTGCAGCCACTTAAATTGTTGAGCGGACTCGAAACAAAGTAAGGGAGCATCCGATCGTTCCAAGGTTCCTTCGCGTGTAGGTTTTCCATACAAAAATCGAAATCGTTCAAGGACAATAACCTTACAAAACAAAAATTTGTTTAAAGTTTCCGCAACTTAGCTTTTCGTTGTTGTACTTCTTCCGGCAAGATATCAACCTTGAACGTCACCTGTCGGTATCCATACCATCCTTCCCCCCGGCAAACTTGCATGCGAGGGAACCTTCTGTCCTTTGAGAAAAAGAAAGAAGAGAAAATAGAGATAGGGAACCTTGGCGGTTCGTTAACGCTTACCGGGAGCAAGCGTGATACAACATCTTAGATAAGCATGTACATAAGTAAACATGAAAATCGACAAGAATTGTAAAACACTTAGGCTTTATTCAACTATGCACAGGGTCCGCGCCTGGCTTTGTACAAAGGATTACATGCTTCATCGGCAAGACTTGTACAAAAGGTGGTTGCCGGGAGACCCGGCAACCGCGCCTTATGGATAGAACTTACGAAGGTGTTCGATATTCCAGGAGTTGCTCACTGGAACGCCATCTTCGGTCTCCAGGCGGACTGCGCCAGGCCTGGTGACTCGCACTACCCGATAAGGGCCTTCCCACTTCGGCGTCAACTTGTTGGAATTCTTGGCGGACTGAACGTGCCGAAGAACAAGGTCGCCTTCCTCAAGACATCGAACATGAACCTTGCGGCTATGGTAGCGGCGCAAGGCTTGCTGGTAGCGTGCAGCTCGCACAGCAGCCTGAAGATGATCTTCCTCAAGGAGCAACGCGTCATCTTGCCGCAGCTGCTCTTGCTCGAGCTCATCATAGGCGAGCACTCGAGGTGACCCATATATGAGTTCTGTGGGGAGAACTGCTTCCGCCTCATATACTAGGGAGAAGGGTGTCTGGCCGGTGGCTCGATTTGGTGTCGTTCTGATTGACCAAAGGACCGCCGGCAACTCATCAATCCAGCGTCTTCCGCACTTGCGCAACTTGTCGAAAGTTCTTGTCCTGAGACCTCGCAACACTTCAGCATTTTTCCTTTCCGCCTGGCCGTTGCTCCTCGGATGAGCAACAGAAGCAAAACAGATCTTGCCGCCAAGGTCTTGGACATACTGCATGAAGGTGTGGCTCGTGAACTGTGTGCCGTTGTTAGTGATGATCCTGTTAGGCACACCAAAATGGCAAACTATTCCTTTGAAGAACTTGACGGCTGACTGTGCTGTCACCTTTCTCACTGCTTCCACTTTCGGACACTTTGTGAACTTGTCGATTGCGACGTACAAGTACTCAAAGCCCCCGGTATCACGGGGAAAAGAGTCCAATATGTCGAGCCCCCAGACCAAAAATGGCCAGGAAAGAGGGATTGTCTGAAGAGCTTGAGCTGGTTGATGCAATTTCTTCGAATGGAACTGGCACGTTTCACACTTAGTTACTAGTGCAGTTGCATCCTGGAGAGCAGTGGGCCAAAAGAAACCTTGCCGGAATGCCTTACCAACAAGAGCTCTTGAGCCTATGTGGGAGCCACATATGCCTCCATGAATCTCTGCCAATAGCTCCAGTCCATCCTCCCGAGGAATGCACTTCAATTTCACACCGTTTGGTCTCTTTCTGTACAGAACGTTGTCCACGAACTGGTACATACTAGACTGACGGGATACTTTTTCCGCTTCTTCCTGCTCTTCGGGGAGTTCTCCTGTCTGAAGGAAAAGGACGATGTGCTGTGCCCATGCTGGAGCCTGGGGCTCGACAACAAGGACTAAAGGCATGTCTTCTGCCGTGGGAGCGTTTGTCTCTACAGCAAAGGCTCGAGGCCCTGCCGGAGCTTGTCGCTCCCTGGCAAGCTTGGCGGGAGCGTTTGTCTCTACGGCAAGAGCCTGAGGCCCTGCCGGAGCCTGTCGCTCACCGGCAAGCTTGGGGTCATTCCCGGCAACTTCTTTGCCGCCAGCCTCTGGGAGATCTGCCTGGAAATACTTGCCGGAACTCGACTTCCTTCTTTTCTCTTGTCCCATCGATGGTGCTACGGATGGTTGAGTCAATCGGAGCACAAAAGTTCCTGGTACCACAAATAACTTAAGGGCAGCGCGCTTTGACAAGTCATCAGCAATGCTGTTTTCCGCACGAGGAACGTGCTCCATTTGCAGACCGTTAAAACGCTCTTCCAATTTCCTCACTTCATCGACATAAGCTTCCATTAATGGACTTTGATAATCTTTGTTCACCTGCTTGACGACAAGCTGCGAATCACCTCTGACGATGAGTTTTCTAAATCCAAGGTCTGCCGCGATCCTGAGACCGGCAAGCAGCCCTTCATACTCTGTAGTGTTATTTGTTGATCTGTCCCAGGGAAAATGCATTTGAATCACGTATTTGAGGTGCTCTCCGGTGGGTGCGACAAGTAGCACGCCAGCACCGGCGCCTTGCAGCGAGAAAGCCCCATCAAAATACATGATCCACTCTTGATTGGTTTCCATGCCGGGGAGAGTTGTCTCTGGAATCTCTTCGTCTGGTGTTGGGGTCCATTCTGCAATGAACTCCGCCAAAGCTCTGCTCTGAATGGTTGAAGTACTTTCAAACTTGAGACCAAAACTTGACAGTTCCAAAGCCCACTCCACAATCCTGCCGGTCGCATCTGGATTTCGCAAAATCCGCTGCAACGGAAAGCGAGTGACGACGGTGATCTCATGCGCCTGAAAGTAATGGCGCGGCTTCCTCGAGGCCATAAGGAGGCCGAAGAGCAGCTTCTGCACACCAGAATATGTTGACCTAGCCCCCTGTAAAAGGGAGCTAACAAAATAAACTGGGCGCTGCACCATCTTCTTCTTCTGTGTTGCTTCATTTGACTGCGCAGATCCGACTTGGTCAGCACCAGACTCTGCCGGGGAAGGTTCCAGCTCGTCGCTTGGCGGTCTTGCCGCCGCTGCTGCTTCTTCATCAACTTCTCTCTCTTCCACTAACGCAGCACTCACCACTTGATTCGTTGCCGCTAGATATAGCAGCAACGGCTCTTGTGGTTTTGGCACGACTAGTACTGGTGGAGAGGAGAGGTACCTCTTCAAATCCTGCAGCGCTGCCTCCGCTTTCGGAGTCCATTTCATTGGACCTGCCTTTTTCAAAATTTTGAAAAAGGGAGGGGCGCGCTCAGCAGATTTTGAGATGAACCTACTCAAAGCAGCAGCGCAGCCGGCAAGACGACGCACATCCTTGACACGACTTGGTGCCTCATGCTGCTCAATTGCCTTGATCTTGTCGGGATTTGCTTCGATTCCTCGTTGAGATACAAAGAACCCGAGAAGCTTGCCGGATGGAATGCCAAACACGCACTTCTCAGGATTGAGCTTCAAATTGATCTTGCGCAGATTTGCAAATGTCTCTTCTAAATCTTGTATGAGCGTTGCTTTGTCCTTGGTCTTGACCACTATATCATCCATATAGGCTTCCATATTTCTATGTAGCTGGGGCTCAAAACCAATCTGGACCGCTCTTGCAAATGTTGAACCAGCACTTTTCAGCCCGAAAGGCATACATAAAAAGCAATACGTACCACATGGGGTGATAAATGCGGTCTTCTCTTCATCTTCCTTTGACATGAAGATCTGATGATACCCTTAATATGCATCAAGAAATGAAAGCAAATCGCAGCCGGCAGTGGAGTCCCCAATCTAGTCGATGCGCGGCAAGGGAAAAGGATCTTTTGGAAAGGCTTTATTGATGTCTGTATAATCAATACACAGCCTCCATTTTCCATTCGCCTTGCGCACTACAACTGGATTGGCTAACCATGTTGGGTGGAGCACTCCTCTAACCAAACCTGCCGCTTCCAACTTCTTGATTTCCTCAGCAATAAACTGTTGCCGCTCCAAAGCCTGCTTCCTGACCTTTTGCTTGACGGGCCGTGCATGAGGACAGACAACAAGGTGGTGCTCAATTACTTCCCTGGGAACACCGGGGATATCAGATGGTTGCCATGCAAACACATCGATATTCGCCCACAGGAAAACAACGAGCGCGCTTTCCTATTTGTTATCGAGGGTGGAACTTATGGTGAAACTTCCTCCCGTACCATCCTCCTTGGCGGGCACCTTCTTGGTCTCTAGTAGAGCTGCCTTGGACTTCTTGCTCTTGCCGGTGGAGCTCTCTGGCACATCCTCAACGGGAGCGCAGCACTCCGAGGAGGCGTGCTTGCCGGAGTGAGTGCGAGAGGTCTTGCCGGTCTTCTTCCCCCTGGGAGCTTCAGAGGCAGGAGCAAGTGCCTTGGCGGCAGATGCTGCAACTGCCTCCCAGTAATTAAAGCTGGTCGGTGCAGATAAGCGCGTCTTTCTTGTCGGAGTTGACAGTGATGACGCTTATCGGCCCGGGCATCTTCAATACATTGTAAGCGTAGTGCGATACCGCCATGAACTTGGCTAACGCTGGGCGGCCAAGGATCCCATTATATGGCAATGGAATCTTGGCGACGTCGAAAACAATCTTCTCTGTTCTGAAGTTCAGATCACTACCAAATGTTACTGGCAGCGTGATCTTACCCTTCGGCTGGCTCCTCCCTGGATTGACCCCTTGAAACGTGCCCGTTTCCTCGAGATCTTCATCAGGGATTTGCAACCTTTTGATCACCTCGGGCAAGATCAAATTCAAGCCGGCCCCACTGTCAACTAACATTTTCGTCACCTTGAGGTTGCGAATCGTTGGTGAAACCAACAATGGCAGACACCCGACCGCAGTTATGCGATCAGGGTGATCCTCAGTGTCAAAAATGATAGGCGTTTTGGACCATTTCAGTTGCTTCTGGGCACCGACAGATGGCTCAGTCGCATTAACCTCGCGCGCCCACTGTTTAAGTTGGCGGCGGGAAGAATGCAACGAGGCGCCCCCGTCAATGCACATCATGTCTGTAGCTTTCTGGAATTCTTGCTCGCTGGACTCGTCGTCCTCTTCGTTGTCATCGTCACCCCCCTGCCTTGTTGCGGCCTCGAGCAGGCCTCTCCTACTATTGTTTGGCCTTGCTGCGGCAACCTCCTCGGCCACCGCGCTTCTTGCTGGACCCCTCGGCGCCATCCTGGTCCTTCTCCTTGTCCCACCTTTCATACTCGGCTTTCTGCTTCTCGACAAGCTGCTCAACTTGCCGGCAGTTTTGGAGATCATGGCCCTTGGTGCGATGGATCTTGCAATACTGCTTGTCAGAGCCCTCTGGCTTGTCGGCAGCCGCCAAGGCCTGGCAGGAGGCACACCCGGCAACATCCTTGCCGCGGCCATTAACCTTGGCCTTCTTGGCGGTGTCGGGGTTGCCGGATCCCTCGACGGCAAGCACGGCCTTGCCCTTGCGCTTCCTGTTACGCCGCCGGCCTTTCTTTGCCGGGGCGGCGGTGTCTTCGTCGTTGGAGTCGACTCTTGCGCCGGCATCTTCGCCGGGGAGTCTCCTCCCTTCTTCAGCCCGAGCACACTTATCAGCCAGAGCATAGAGCTCAGCTACATCCCTGACTTTGTTCATCGCTAGCTCTTCGCCCATCCTGCAGTTGCGCACGTTCTGATGGAACGCGCTGACAACAGTGGCAGGATGAACGTCTGGGATGTTATGATGTACACGGCTGAATCTCTGTATGTACTTGCATAAAGTTTCGTCCTCCTTCTGGGGGATGAGATGCAAATCGCTTTCCTGGCTAGGAGCTTGATGGCCGCCGGTGAAGGCGCCAACAAACTCGTGACACAGATCTGCCCAGGAAGAAATGGAATTCTTCGGCAGATGCATCAACCACGACCTGACGTTGGGCTTAAGCACCAACGGGAAGTAGCTGGCGAGTATCTTGTCGTCGCGAGCCCCGGCAGCCTGCACCGCAATGGTGTAGACGCTCAGGAACTCTGACGGGTGGGTCTTGCCATCATATTTCTCTGGGACCTCTAGCTTGAACATATGGGAATTGGGCCACTGGACTCGCCGTAGCTCACGGGTAAACGCTGGACAACCTACCTCATAGGGTAGATCGACAGGATACCCTGGCGCAGGCTTGTCCACAGTAGGCCCTGCGCGCTTATCAGATTGATAGCGCGCTTCCCGCCGCCGCTCGATGGTAGTCCGAGCGTCTTCTTTGCCTCGTTCCCGAAGAACTTGACGTTGATCGCAACGAGTTCGCGGATCAGACGATGTCGTTGAATCGTCCTCGCAGGCGTCGATCCGTCGAGTCAGCGACTGCTGTTGCCGCCATGAAGGAGAGTGCACCGTGGTCGTAGCGCCTCCCGTCTTTTCGCCAGCAGCACGCGTCGGCTCGATGGATTGTCGCCGCGAAGGCTCCACCTGCTGCGGCCTATCATCGTTGGCGAGGCCGACGAGGCTCTGAATAGCATCTCTCCACTTGTCGAGCTTATCCACAGCAGGTGGAAAATTCAGGAGCAGCTGTGCTCGCGCCAGTGCTTCTGCTGGTGTAGGCGGCGGCGACAGGTGCGAGGAACGTGAGGTGCTCTGACTCCTAACCGTGTTAGAAGGAGCTCCATCATGGTCCCGCGACCGCGCGCCGATTCCACCAACATGTTGGCGTGCATGTTGGTCCCGCGCATCTCGAGGGTGATGCTCAGGAGACTTTCCGTGGGGACGCCTAGTACCACCAACCTCGCGGCGCTGTTCATCACGCGCGACCTGAGAAGGACGCGGCGCGTGCGCCGGCGTGGGTGTCTTAGAAGGCGCCCATCCATCCTTGGAATTTGCTACGCCGCCCGTGGGCAGCACAGCTCCGTCCCTAGATCTAGGGGCGCGCGGGTGGCCGTCGCCACTGCGAACGACGCCGCTCGCTTGGCTTTAACCACCAGAATGTCATGGAGGCTCAAGGCCTCCGCCTCCTCCGCCCACATCCACACCATCACCCGTCTGTGTGGCTACAGGCGCAGCGGACGCGGATGGACCAACCGCCGTGAAACCCTTCTTCTTGGGGGCCATGGCGATGAAGCTGATGAAGAAACTGACGCGCTGATCACCAGATCAGGTTCACACAACCTCTCCCCCTACCTGGCACGCCAAAGATGTCATAAACACGACACCTATGGGATCGAGAGGATCCCTTTACGGTTCGACAGGGAGAAAAGGCTCGCACAAAGAGCAGATCCAACGATCATCGTGAGGGATTTTTTACACAGGTTCGGACCGCTGAGAAGCGTAAAAGCCTACTCCTGCTTTAGTATATTGGATGTGTTTAAGCCCTGGTTCTAGGAGCGCTTGTGATGAACAGTACATAGCCGCTACACATGCAGAACGGGCCCGAAGAAGATCCCCCCTGTAGCTACGCCTTGGGCCTCCTTTTATACGTTCATACATGAGGTGTAAAGTTGCTACAGTGCTATCATACCTAATACTGACGGTTTAGGACAACTGCATTTAATGCTCCGTTGAGGTGTCCCTTAGCTTCTTGGGGACGGGAAAAGGGGCCGTCCCATCAGCACCGCTTAAGACCAACGCCGTTAGTGTCCTGACACGTTACCAGGAGGACAACAGCTAAAAGACAAGTTGGTCGCTGCGCTGGAGCGATGACAGGGTGGCGAAATCTTGCCGGGTGCAAATCTTGCCGGGGCTCGTCGGGCCAGCCCGGCAAGATCTTGCCGGGGCCCTAGCCGTCGGTCTTGTGTCTCAAATGCTTCCTTGATAATCTTGGGTTTGCATTTAGCTATCCCCTGACAAACCTTGCCGCTAGTATGGCTTCGACTGGCCGTGCACAAGTATGGGGTACTAAGGACCCAAACTTTAGTACACCGACAGGGGTATTGGACATCTTTTTTGAAGGAATTTTTTCTAGGCTATTTTGTTTTGTTCTCAAACACGTGACCACAAATTTCGAGTCTTTTTTGAGGCGATCTTCATCGTCGCGCCGATGTCAAACCGGCCCGACCACGTTGCTCCACGGCCACCGACATGCGCCAACATCGACTACGCTGTCGCTCCATAGAGACGAAGACAACCACCACCTCATATTATCACCTCGGCGAGCCGACCAAGAGTTCGGCATCGTGAAGGACAAATAATTGTCAAGACAAGATCGTCGCCCCACGGATTGCATGGGTCGAGCGTGCCAGCATCACCGCACGGTCACTTCTCAAGCCGGCATTGACTGCGTCACAAGTTCCGACCTGTGTCAGCATTGTCTCGCCATTGCTTCTTCAAGCCGATGTCCAGCATGCCGACATGCTTTGATGCCTCGGCTGGCATGGGGCTGTAATGTCACCTTACCGACCTGCTCCGTCACCTCAGCTAGACTGGGGGCTTCGCCATCTCTCCATCAACCTGCTCCGGGCAGTTCGGTGTCACCAGCCGACCAGCTTCATCACCTTGGCTGGACCGGGGGCTTCGCCTCCCCACATTGGCCGTTCTGCGTCGCCACTTCATCAAGATGAGCTATTCGCTCGGGCACCTCAGGACCGGCTTGGGGGCTGGGACCTCGACCATCGCAAGCTCAGACCGCATCATCAACACCGAGCACATTAATCAGCTAAGTCGCTTTCAGGCTCAACTTTTTTCAAATTTTAATTTCTATGCGGTTCAACCAAGCATTATAGTTGTGTTAAACAAAAAAGTTGTTTGTTAAAAACTTAGCTTGTTAAAAGCGTTGTTAGTTAAAAACAATTCCTTTCCCCATGTTAACTGGGGGATCTTAAATTTACATGAGCCGTTTTATAATAAATGTTTTTTATTCTTGGTCGTTGCAAAGTCTTTTAATACTACTCCTTTTTCCTACACTAGTGTGTTGTCAATAGCCGGATAGCCTGGTTTATTTCTAAATACGCTCGAGTTTAGTTCACTAAAAAGCCTCGAAGAAACACTCCGCCTTTGGGATATGGAGGTTGAAGTCAAAGGCTGGCCCTCTTGAAGTCTGGATATCGGATGTATCATGCTAAAGCACGACCGAAGAACATATTAATTTTAAGGCCAATTTCCAGATTGGCACCAAGAAACTTGATTTAGTTTGGACATAAAGTTTTTGCTAAAAGTTTTTTGGTTTCCTGAGCTTATAAAAGTTTTAACCTCTTGTATGTTTTTTAGGAGGAGGGACATCGTCTTCAAGGTGCACTACATAATAATTCGACTCGGGAAATCTTTTCTGAACCACAGTTTGACATCTTCCTTGCCGAACTGCAGCTCGGCATGGTTAGATCCGGACTCTTGGAGAAGCCCGACATATCATCAATGTTTGTATTAATATACAAGCGCTGCCTTCCATAATCATTGTTATAAAGCCATAAATATGCATCAATTTGACATAAGATTTTGGCCAAGCTGGGTAACCTGGCTCCTGTGCTTACCCCCTACGTTCCCAATTGTTCGTCTAGGGGGTAAAGGGAGCACCTCTATGATTGTTACTTCTAGGTCATCCGGGTTAGTACTTGAGACTGGGTGAAGCCGAAAGCTAGCCATCTTAAGAATATAATTGGTCGGCAATGATGGAAGTGAAAATTTCGGTTCCTTAAAGACCATAGAGTTTGGGAACATTCCACAAACTAAATCCTCAATTTTTTCCTCCCACATTGATCGGAGCTGAGGTTTCACGATCATGGTCAACATGATATCCTGGGAAAAGGAACTTATAAGTGAAGTATTTTTCCTAGAAGATGTTTCTTATGTTAAATATTAATATAACATATCTCTTTGCATACCTTTGTTTATAAAACCGTATGGCCGGATTGCCTTCTTTGCCGTAAATCTTTGCCCTTATAAAGGCTTTATAAAGTTGGACAAATGCTCCTCGGCTACTGGCCGAGGAGGTTGAAGCCAATGGTCGGTCAACAAAGTCTTATACAATGCGGCTCCGAGCATTAATGATGTAAACTACTTGGATACATAGAATCATTACACATAAATTGTGTCAAATGTAAAAAAGTTTGTGTCAAACAAATATCAATCCTTAATTCGACCACTTGTGCCCAAATTAAGGCTTGGGGGCTACTGCATTTCCTATTCAATGCAGAAAATTCAAAGTGCAATACAATTTCCGAGGAGATTTGATCCTCAGGTTAGTCGGCCGCACCCAACCTGAGTCTTAGGGGCTATAGCACACCATGTTTCTATTCCTAAAGTATGCTGACGAGCAAGGACTTGATCCACATGCTGATTTTGCGAATTGACTTGAGCCTCAGGGGCTACTGGGATCAGCGGTTTTATGTTTTACTTCAGGTGCATCTCGGATTTTTGGCCGACACACACCTTGAGGGCTACTGGTTATACATCTTGCTAGTAAATAAACTGCGGCGATCGGAAATAATTTACGCAAAAAACAGCCCGAGACCGAGGTGGTCCACTGATACGTCTCCAACGTATCTACTTTTCCAAACACTTTTGCTCTGGTTTTGCCCTCTAATTTGCATGATTTGAATGGAACTAACCCGGACTGACGCTGTTTTCACCAGATCTACCTTGGTGTTATTTTTGTGCAGAAATAGAAGTTCCCAAAAATGGAAGAAACTTTTTTGTGAATTATTTTTGAGAATTAAAATGAATTATGGCACGAAGAATGCCTGTGGGCCACAAGCCAACAGGGCGGGACCCCCCCCAGGCGCGCCCTGATGGCTTGTGGGGTCCACGTGGCTCCTCCGACCCTAATTCCAGTCCTATAAAATCCTATTTACGGAGAGAAAAATCAGAGAGAAGTTTTCATTGCATTTTACGAAACAGAGCCACCGCCACCTCCAGTTCTTCCTTGGGAGGGCTGATCTGGAGTCCGTTTGGGGCTCCAGAGAGGGGGATTTGTCATCGTCGTCGTCATCACCAATCCTTTTTCATCAACACTGCCATGATGCTCACGACCTGGAGTGAGTAATCCCTTTGTAGGCTTGCTGTACGGTGGTGGAATTAGATGAGATTGATCATGTAATCGAGTTAAGTTTGATAGGGCTTGATCCCTAGTGTCCACTATGTTCTAAGATTGATGTTGCTATAACTTTGCTATGCTTAATGCTTGTCACTAGGGTCCGAGTGCCGTGATTTCAGATCTGAACCTATTATGTTTTCACGAATATAAGAGTGATTTGGATCCTATCTTGCAAGTTGTATGCACCTATTACGTGTCTTGATCCGCATACCCCAAGGTGACAATAATTGGGATTCTTTCCGGTGATTGACGTAGTTTGAGGAGTTCATGTATTCACCATATGTTAATGCTTTGTTCCGGTTCCCTATTAAAAGGAGGCCTTAATATCCCATAGTTTCCAATAGAACCCCACTGCCACGGGAGGGTAGGACTGTCATGGTTTTGTCACGGCAGATATCCTCGTGAGAGAACTTAGGTGTGAGGCCATCGCAACAAGGTGGCGGCTTGAGAGGGGTTAGTCGAAATTGAGAGACGCAAGTTTACCTAGGTTCGGCCCCTCCGATGGAGGTAAAATCCTACATGATGCTTTGTGTGTATTGATGATGACGATGATCTCGATTACAAGGGTGTTGTTTTGCTACCTCTAGTCTCGAGAGTCTCTAATCTGTCTATCTCTAATGACTTGAATTTTGTCCCTCTTGGGGCGCCTTACCCCTCATTATATAAGTTTAAGGGGTAGGTTTACATGTAGAGTCCTACTGGGAGTAGGACTAGGACTAGTCTCTCTTGAATCCTAATCCGGGTATTGTTTCTCTTGTGAGGGAATTCTTCCTCTTCTTGGGCCTTCTTTGTGATCCGGCCCTCCAAGCCTCTCCATGAGCCGCCTTCCACGGGGTGCACACTGGCTTTAGGCCTGGACGGCCAGGTTGACCCGGTAAACACAGTGACTTTATGAGCCGCCAAATGATGTGCCGGGTCATGCTCCTGGCCGGGTCAAACCATGGGGAATATCCCCGACATTGGCCCCCCAGGTTAGCTTGAATTTATTCATGGTAAGCTCCTGAAATAAGAAAAGAATATGTTAAGCGACCAACTTGCTCCACTGGCCGGCTTAATTTAATGAAGTGTCTCCTTGAGAATCCGGGTTTCTTCTTCATATTAACAAGTCGTCTTCATAATCATCTTGCAGGAACGTGTCCTTTGCAATCAAATCTTGCAGGAACGTCCATTGTTAAACCACCTTCAACTTGTGAAGCCGGGTTGGTCATATAGATTATGTCGGGTTATGATCTTTGATAATGTCGGGTCATGATTGTTGGTGATGCCAGGTCCAACAACTGAACTCTAGTTGACTTGATAAAGTTGTCGGGAATGATGAAACCCATGTGATGCTGAGCCGGTCTTTCAATGCTTCAGCTAGATAGAAATATGTTGAGCCGGTCTTTCAATGCTTCAGCTCTATGAAGAAAGGAGACCAATCTCGCTCACAATTGACATCTTGAACCTGGGACTTTTGAACTTAGTTTTGAATGTTGAGATAGATAGCTTTGGAAAAATCCGGGTTGTCATCTGAGTCGCCAGATATGGACTAAATCTTTTGCATTTCACATGTGTAGCCCCCAAGTGCCAGGTCGCATGCCTGCAGCGACTTGGGACTTTAGAAAAATTTATCTGAGCAATGTAGCCCCCAAGTGCTAGGTTGTTTGCCTGCAGCGACTTGGGACATGCATGTACTTCTCCTTTTGAAAAGAAAAACATAATATGATGTAGCCCCCAAGTGCCGGGTCGTATGCCTGCAGCGACTTGGGACTGTATGGGAATAATATAACCCATCATAATGCACTTCACATGTTCTTTTCAACTGATATTGATCTGACTTGAATGAATCCTTGCCCGTGGTTATAATGTAACCCGATATTTTATTGTTTGAACAAATATCTTGGAACAATGCCTTTGTCCTTGAAATGAAATCCCTGCTCGTGGTTGCTGTACAACCCGGCAAATATATGTTTGAGAAATCCATAAGTGTTGTAGTTTACTACAGAGCCCAAGTTGGAAAAATCCAAGAGCCGGTCAATTAGATGACCCAACATTATATGTGATACGGCGGCTCCTTGAGAATAGTCATTTCTTCCGAGCTGTCTTAAAAAACCCAATCATTTAATACTGGTTATGATAAACCATGATGAAGATCCATCCATTTTGCCTGTCAAAGATTTATTTGCTCCTACAGAAGTGTATGCTTTGACCCGGCTTGAAGACCGTCATGATATGTATGTATGATGCATGACGCAGTGCAGGATGATCTATGTGTATGATAACAGAGTATAAAATGCCAGTTTTCAAGGCATGACATAAAGACCGGCTTTCGAGGCTCGAGTCTTGCTTCAATGAGGCGGGTGTGATAACCCATGGTTTGTCCTAGCTCTCTGTAAGCCAACTCTCACGTGACTCAAGCCAATGTTTTAACCTTGATAAGTCAGGGTCTAGATGGATTGACTTGTCAAGAGTACATGGGGTCACCTGATCAGAGTCGCATCAAGCATACATGCAGGTTTAACCATTTTGTGGTGTTTTTTTGCCGGATCAAGAGGGTGAGAAAGCTAAACTCGATGAGTTGGAAGCCCCCAAGTGACCTATCATCATGGAAAAGCTCAACATAGGATATACAGGAGACAATGCTACTACTGCAAAACATCTGGGGTCCAGATAAGCCGGCTTTATTCCATTGATCATAGTAAGATAATATGATGATCCAATAAAGTAGGATGCCTATGTTTGAGTAGCGCATCATGGCAGCTGGCCCTCTTTGGCAACCTGTAGTTTTTTGCCCATAAGGCAGGGTGCCCATGTTTGAACAGCGCATCATGGCGACTCGTCCTCTTGGGCGACTTTTAAGTTCTTGCCAATAAGGCAGGGCACCCATGTTTGAACATCGCATCATGGTGGCTCGTCATCTTGGGCGACTTTTAATTTTTTGCCAATAAGGTAGTAGCCCCCGGGACCAGGTTATCCTCCCTGCAATGACCTGGGGTTCTAGAATTTTTGAGCCCGGTTAAATCTCCCGAGTCATGTCTGTGTAGCCCTCAGTCTTAAGTCGACTCGAAGAGGCGGCTTGAGAGTCTTCATAGTTGACCGTGGCATAAGCCGGCATGTAGTTCATGGCTGAACGATGGAATTTATTGAAACTGGATACGATGTGGCAAGTTGATGATCTTCGTGATGCTTATCATATACCTTTGGCAAATGTCGTGGCCAAATTGAGTTCTTATGCCTCTTGGCCCATGCTTTGTTATTCTCATGTAGTCCGGCTCTCCTGGCTCCTCCAGAGTCATTTTCTTTGCCGCTGACTTTTGAATTGCCGGCTTGATAATGGCCGGCTCAAATAGTAGCTTCTCCAGGGATGTTTCCTTCATGGCAAGCTCTCCTATTTCTTTTGGATATGTTGAAGTAGATCATATTGTTGGGATAACAGGCCAATGCGTCTATCCATTGAGCACCCTAGTGTGAGTGGAGGCAAGCGCTTGTTTTGGCGATGTTGCATAAGACATGATTCCGAATGCCATTTTTTTCTCTTTGCTCCCATGTTGTTGGAGGAGACGGGCCGTGGGGGCAGCTTGCGTGCGTCCGTAGGACGGCTGGAGTGAGCAACCACACCATCGACATGTTGACATAGACCGGACCGCGAGGGCGGTGGCTTGAGCATGTCCATTGGGTGGCTCGTACGGGTGTATGTGGCCCCGGTGTGTTGATATAGATGTGAGAGTCGACCGCGGTATTGAAAACCGGCGCGAATGTGAGTCGGCCATGGCGTTGTAAGCAGGCGTGGACACGGGAGTCGGTCACGGCATTGTAAGCCGGTGTGGAAACGCGTGGCGGCCGCGACGTTGTTCATGTAGACCGGACCGTGGGGACGGCGCCTTGTGCTCATCCGTTGGGCGATTCGACGTGGACGGAAGTTGGTGCATTGGGATGCTAGCCCGCGCTCTGTATTCGTGTTATAGCGCCACTTTTGTAATGAATAACTGCCCTGCATAAAAGTTATTGTGGACGAGTAACTTTTCTCGAATGCATAAATATATAAAAAATAGATAGGGCGAATAACAGCTGATACTTCTGTCAGGTGAATGCGGACGTATGCTCAGATGAACGCTGACATAGAGCTGGACTAGCAGATATCCATTGATTAGCACATTGTATGTGACCACATTGGGTGACGTCCCACACGCTACCATGTCCTCGTATACTGCCATTGCATCCTCCATCCTGCCAGTCTTACAGTAACCTGAGATTACTCCTTTGCCCTGCATAGCCCTTGCAAACCCCCTTGATGATGACATTAAAGCTCCACACGTCCAGAGAATACAATCCCCCTAGATCCATCAATCAAACAATGCCACAGCTTCCTGCACCTAGCCACGGCCAATGAACAAACCCATGAGCTTGTTGTATGCATACGCTTCAATGGAACAACCAAATTGGGATGCCTTTGAGGGCAGTGCTGCTGCAGCATCAAGAAGGCCTGCAGCTGTGCAGGAATCGGACAGGGAAGAGAGAAAATGGCATCCGGAGCTGGAGGAGGATGTGTAAGAGGAGGTGGGGAGGCATCAGAGAAGGCAGCGGGTATGACGAATGCAAGCTGGAGATGGCTTGGCAAGGCCGATTCAGAGACGGTCGCGGCGAGACGGGAGGTCGAGCCTACGCGTGCGGGGGTGCGCGCAGAGGCCGGAGCAGTTGCCATAGCATAGTTGAGTCCGGCTCAGGGTGGATGTGCGGCGCTCCAAGGCGGAGCCACAACCACATCGGTGGTTTGGCGAGCGGAGGTCGGCGGCTCATGCGGGCGCGGCTGCGACGGCTCGCGCGGGCGCGGAGGGGTGAGAGCGGTTCGTGGTGGCGAAGGCGAGGCGAAGCCGCCCATGGTGCAGCGGGCGAGGCGAGGTAGAGTCGGTCACGGCGCGGCGAGCGAGGCGAGGGACGCGGGGCGGTGTTGGAAGGCAGAACGATGAGTTGCCGGAGCACGGTAGATTGGCCGTGGTGGTGAGGCGAGGCGAGGCCGTGGCCGAGGGCCGGTGCGGGGCGAGGATGAGCCTCAGCATAGGCGACGCGCCGACGAGGGGAGGTCATGTGACACCCTGGATTTTGGCTACAGTGATCATTGTAATTAAGCACAGTGATGACCATGATCAGTGCCTAATCATTTTGCTACATAGGATAGGATCAAGTTGAATTTCATATCTCTTTTCAAATTCCACTTCAAAAGGCCTTGAATTTTATTGTGATAAAATAAAATTTGCAATCAGCAAGGATAAAATGTTGCACACTTGTGAAAAATCACAAAACAAATGTTATTGAGGAAAACAACATCACCTTGATGTTGGTGTGGACCCCACCATCCTAAACAACACCAAATTGCATTTTTAAAGTGCTCTAAAATTCATTTGGAAAATTCAACAGATTTCAAAAATCCTCAAACTTGTGGTGGCCATGTGGAATATTGCAAAGTATTTAATGGGCCATGTCACACATTTTTGCAATGAAGAAAATTTGGCAAAAGGGAAATAAAACAAAAGCTGTAAAATTAAAACAGAAAAGAAAAAGAAAATGGAAAAGCGGCACTGTGCACTTGGCCCAGCCAGCCCAACAGTGCGGCCCAGCCCACTGTGGCCGGCCTTTCGTCCTCCTCGCGCCAGCGCCAGGAGAAGGCCGACGCCATGGCGACCGACGCACGCGCTCGCTCGTCCGGCTCCTGTCGCGCGAGATCTTTTCTACCTGCTGGCGTGGATGGATAAGAGCCTCGCCCCTCACCCCTCTGGCAAACCCTAGCCTCCTCTCGCTCACTCCCTCGCCCTCCTCCTCCTCTCCCGAGCGAAGCCGCCGCCATGGCCGCCGGCTAGACGCAGCCACCGTGCCTCCCACGCCTTGCTGTCGTGCCAAGAAGAACCGCAGCGACCACCTCGTCCTCCCCGTGCTGTGGATCGAGCCGGAGCTACACCCAGGCGTCGCCATCGACCGTCTTCCTCCTCGGGACCCGAAGGCTCGCCGCCGTCGATCCGCCGTCTGCACTGCACCAGCTCCTCCATCGGGCCTTCCCAGTGACGCCAGTGAGCTCCTCTGGCCGCCCTTCTCCCTTAGTGCGCTCCCGTAGCTCCCTCTAGCTAGTCGCCGCCGTAACCGAGCTCCGGTCGCCGCCATTGTCGTCGGGCATGAGCTCTGCATGCCCCTGGCACCCCGTGCGTGCCATGGGCATGCTCCAGAGCGACGGTAGGACCGATTCCGCGCTAGCCCCGCTCTTTTACTCGCTGTTTTGCACGCGCCCGAGCTCGCCCGAAAGCCCCCGCCACCACGGCTCATCGCCGGCGCTAATTTCGGCCGCCCCAGCCCCTGCTAGTGCCCCAGATCGAAGCGCGTCGCCGCCAGCTGCTCGTAGGAAGTCACGGCGCGCGAAATGGTGGCCGGAACACCATTTCCGACCCCCATCGCCGTCCCTAGAGCTCGCCGGAGTGGCTCCGGCACTGGACGCCGGCCACTGCCGACGTGGCCAGGTCGGGGCCACGGCCAGGGTCACTGGCCAGTGGGCCAGGCCGACCCCGTTGACCGGTTGACCTGGTCAACCCTGCTCACTGGACCTGTCCAGTCAATGACAGGTGGGTCCTATACCCCCTGTGAGTATGACAGTGGGCTAGCCCTATCAGATAGTTAATTAGAATAAGAAAATAATTAATTTAGCCTAATGACCCACTGACAAATGGACCCCACTCACTAATTAATCTCTGTTAGATTAATATAACAGTGGATTAACCCTGAGTCTATGACAGCTGGGGCCCACTGGTCAGTTTGACCAGTCAGCCCCACTGTTGACTGGTGACGTCATCCTGATGTCATGCTGACGTCATAAATGCTTTTTCGAATTTATTTAAATCTGTAAATTCCAGAAAATGATTAAAACTTTAAAAATTAATAGGAAATAATCCGTAGCTCAGATGAAAAAGTTTTGTACATGAAAGTTGATCAGAAAAATCCCACGAATCTGATTATGCCATCTGATCATCTGTCACATGCTCCTAGCATGATGAACATGGAACGGTTCCACTCCGGATCATCTGTCCGATAAATCCAAAAAACCCGGGGAATATCATCAGATATTCTCCCGCTCCGTCTGCAACGTGTAGTACTGCGTTAGTGCATGCCTAGCCCTGCATATTGCCATGCCATGCATCGTGATGCATTTGTCTTCTTTATATTTATTGTTTCTCCCCCCTCTTCTTACCGGTAGACCCCGAGACTGCCGCTGCTGCCGGGTACGACTACACCATTGATGATCAGCCTTTTGCCGCAGAGCAGCAAGGCAAGCAAAACCCCCTTGAGCATTACGATATCGCCCATTCTTCCCTCTTATTCTTGCATTAGATTTTTGCTACTGTCTTAGTTAGCGCCTATTCTGATGCATAGCCTGTTTTGATAAACTGTTACTATACCTGAATTCATACCAACTACTTAGTATAGGTTGATCAATGAATCCCCTGTGACCCCCTTTAGTCCCAGTTGCCCCTGCTTCTTCATCGACGACCCGATGACTCGAAGACTCGAAGACTCGGTCAACCGACCGACGAGCCAGGCCCCTCACATCACCGCACACCCCTTAGTTGTACGACTCTGCAGAGTTACTATCGAGTACCGAGGGTGACACCTCGTGAAGTACTCATGATGCCAACTCTGTGGTGCAGCTCGTCGGTCGTGGTTATCGAGGGTGATTCCTCCTTCACCACTCCCGATGATGACTCTGTCGTGCAACACCTCAAGTGTGGGACCCTCGAGGGTGATTCCTCTAATTCCACCTTGACGGTTTCATTGAGCGGGGCCCCTTGAGGGTGATTCCTTAGGTTCCCGCCTTGATGTTTCAAACACATAGTTACTTTAACTTGACATTGTTTACATGTGAAAGACAGGACTGGAGGGACAGGCGGTACCAGCCTGGTTGAGGTGGACCTGAGTTCCCGACAGTCTTGAGACGGGTCAGACCCAAGGGTACCCGTGTGTGAGATGTGGTGGGATGCGCCAGTAAGGCATCCAAAGGGTTATTATGAGGCGTGGACGGGCAGGAGAGACCCTTGCCACACATCCTCGAGTCGGGGCGACGGGACCAAACTTCATGGGTCGTGCTTTCCCCGCATTAATAAAATGCTAATGGGTTGGGTATTTGATCTGAGTTGGGTCATTGGCCTTTTTACGCACCAAACCATCGCGTGGGAGAAGTTATGGGTACTCAGCGTCGTTGTATCAGCCGAAGCTCTTCGGACGTCAGCAATGGAGCGGCGCGTGCCGAATTGGACTGGACGGTGCAGCTCTTCGACTGGAGTGTACTAGGTCTGCTTCCGGCCGCCCACGCATCGTGCAGGAGCGCAGAGGGCAAGTGGGCCCACGACACCTTTGTGCTTAGGATTTAGACCGGCGGGCTGGCCTCTTCGTTGAGCCTAGGTGGGGCGACGACGTGCTTCTATCCCGAGGCCGGGCATGACCTAGGAAAGTGTGTCCGGCCAGAGGTGATCAGGCGTGTTGGAAATGCGGTGCACCCCTGCAGGGATGAATAATCTATTCGAATAGCCGTGTCCACGGTAACAGGACGACTTGGAGTTGTACCTTGACCTTATACAACTATAATTGTGATTTAATTTGAAATGAATTGCGGCTCCGAGATTGCTTCCTCGCAGGGAGTCAAGGAAGAATCTCTGGGCATGGTTACTTAATAAAATTGCTACAATAATATGACTATATATGAGATACCAGTCTACTCTCTTCTAATGCTGCAAGATGCTGAAGATGCTAGTCTTCGATAGGACTAGGCCTTCCCTCCTATTCTTGCTTTCTGAAGTCAGTCCAGATATAACCCCATTCCTTGATACTGATGCATACTTAGCATAGTTCTGATGTCAGTCTTGCGAGTACTTTGGATGAGTACTCACCGCTGCTTTGCTTTCTCTTTTCCCCTCGATACATTACCGCGTTCAGACGATGGAGCCCAAGAGATGGAGTACGCCGGAGACGACTACTACACCACCGCTGGAGCCTACTACTACGTGGAGAGTGCCGACGCTCAGGAGTAGTTAGGAGGTTCCCAGGTAGGAGGCCTCGCCTCTTTCGATCCGTTGTTATGTTTGTGCTAGCCTTCTTAAGGCAAAACTTGTTTAACTTATGTCTGTACTCAGATATTATTTGCTTCCGCTGACTCGTGTTTGTCGAGCTTTTTATTCGAGCCCTCGAGGCCCCTGGCTTGTAATATGAAGCTGTATGACTTTAATTTGTGTCTAGTGTTGTGTTGTGATATCCATCAGTGAGTCCCTAATCTTGGTCATACGCATTGCGTGTATGTTTAGTGTACGGTCGAAATTGGGGGCGTCACAGGTCAGCAAGACGAGTTTGCGGCGACGGAGACTCGCCAGCTAGAGGAGGCCGCGGTGGCGGAGGTGAGCCAGCGTCTCGGTCAGTGGAGGCCGAGTCCGCCTCCATGTCCTGCGGCCACGGTGGTTGCTCTTTGGCAAATCTACATCCACTTCCACCACCGGATTGTGGCCCTCTATTTATTTTTTATTCTTTCTTGATTTTCATGTAACGTCCATGCACTGTCCACGTGTACCAACATTTGATTTTTTTGTTTGTACATGAACCAATATTGAGTAGTAATCGGATATGTTATCAAACACACGATCCAACTTGGAGTGGCCTGCTCTTTTTTATAGCATAGCGAATCCCTGATTCAGGCGTACGTGTTCTCTGATGAATTTACTCTGTGTGTTGATGCGGATTTTCTTCTGGCTGTCCAACGGCATTAGCGATCAGACCTATAAAATTGTAGTAGCGGCAACTACGTTTTATCTCCTCGGGAGTAGACACGTTGGAACTCCTGTTGATCTCGGCGACGCGCGACAACAGTAGTGGGAACTGATCTCTCAGATTTGACTTGGCGACGCACTCGACACAACCTTAATTTCTCTTGATCTCAAACTTGTATATGTCATTCCGACTGCTCACCATGGTGATGATGTAGATTCTTTTTCGCTGGCATTTCTTCATCCGGCGCATCGCGAGCTTCTCGATCCTTAGAAGAGATCCCTCAAGAACAACACCACCGTGTGCCCACCCCACGGTGGGCGCCAACCGTCATGGTTTTGTCACGGCAGATGTCCTCATGAGAGAACTTAGGTGTGAGGCCATCGCAACTAGGTGGCGGCTTGAGAAGGGTTGGTCGGAATCGAGAGACGCGAGTTTACCCAGGTTCGGCCCCTCCGATGGAGGTAAAAGCCTACGTCCTACTTTGTGTGTATTGACGATGAGCATGATCTCGATTACAAGGGTGTTGTTTTGCTACCTCTAGTCTCGAGAGTCTCAAATCTGTCTATCTCTAATGACTTGAATTTCGTCCCTCTTGGGGCGCCTTACCCCTCCTTATAAAACTTGAAGGGGTAGGTTTACATGTAGAGTCCTAGTGGGAGTAGGACTAGGACTAGTCTCTCTTGAATCCTAATCCGGGTCTTGTTTCTCTTGTGAGAGAATTCTCCTTCTTCTTGGGCCTTCTCTATGATCCGGCCCTCCAGGCCTCTCCATGAGCTGCCTTCCACGGGGTGCACACTGGGCTTTGGGCCTTGACGTACAGGTTGACCCGGTAAACACAGTGACTTTATAAGCCGCCAAATGATGGACCGGGTCATACTCCTGGCTGGGTCAAACCATGGGGAATATCCCCAACAAGTACAAAAGATGGCATGCAAGTTTTTATCACAAGCACGTATGACTATATACGGAATACATGCCTACATTATATTAATGAATTGGAGCTAGTTCTGTGTCGCCCTAGTGTGTAACTGTTACATGATTGATGTCATATAAATCATTATCCATCACCGATCCATGTGCCTAAGATTTATATATACTGAATTTTGCTAAGTTACTGCTGCTACTGTTATTGTCACACTTGCTACTCAATTGCTATTGTTACTACTATTACCAAAACTGCTACTATCACTGTTACCTTTGCTATTACTATTTGTCGTGCTACTAAACCTTTGCTTGAGAGAGATATCCCAGGTGCGGTTGAATTGACAACTCAACTGTCAAGGCCAATAAATATTCTTTGACTCCCCTTGTGTCGAACCAATAAATTAGGGTGAAATACTACCCGCGAAGACTGTTGCGATCCCCTACACTTGTGGGTTATCAAGACCTTTTTCTGGCGTCGTTGCCGGGGAGCATAGCTTTATTTATTGTGTTAACTTGAGGATATCCAATTGACACTATGAAGAATCTGAAATATAATCGAACTAAGATCATCCCCTCTCATACGAGAGCAGGTAAGGAACTGCCATCTAGCTCCGCTTTTGATTCACCTACTGTTTTGAATCAGCTTGTTACACCACCACCACCTGTTGATCGTCATGATATGTCACATGAACTTGCTGATGCTACTTCTGAAATTTATAGTTATACTATTGCTACACATGATGAATCTAAAACTGTGGCACTGAGTGAATTGCTTGATGCTCATATTGCTAAAGTTAGAGAATTTTAATATGCTGAAACTGGTGAAGATCTTGGATCACCTGTTACACCTCGCCCTCCTAATAGATATGAATTGTCTTATGTACCTGAGGGTTATGTTATGGATGACAAAATAGCTAGGGATTTTCTTGCTTATGAAAATAGAGATGTTGTGAAGAAACTACTATGCAAACTGAAAGAAAAATCTATGATGGAAAAAATTAAACATGATCCTAAATTTGCTACTTCTCCTATATTTGTCACTGATAAGGACTATGAATTCTCTATAGACCCTGAATTGATTCCTATAGTAGAATATGATCCATTCCATGGTTATGAAAATGAAACGGTTGTCGAACATCTTATGAAGCTGAATGATATTGATTCCTTATTTACTAATAATGAAAAGATGCGCTACTATTATATCCTTAATCTTTTTCCTTTCTCTCTAAAAGGCGAGGTGAAGGAATGGTTCTTCTCTCTTGCTCCTGGTTGTATGCATAGTCCCCAGGATATGCTTTATTACTTTTTTGAAAAATATTTTCCTGCTCATAAGAAACAAGCTGCCTTACAGGAAATAGTTAACTTTGTACAAATTGAAGCAGAGAATCTCCCACAAGCTTGGGGGAGGCGTCTCCAGTTACTTAGAGATTTGCCTGATCATCCTTTTAAGGAAAATGAAATTCTTGATATCTTTTATAATGGATTAACCGACGCCTCTAGGGATTTCCTAGGTAGTTGTGTTGGTTGTGTTTTGAGGGAAAGAACTGTTGAAAAAGCTGAATAACTATTGAATAATATATTGCAAAATGCCGATGATTGGACACTTCCTGAACCACCTTCGGAACCTATTCCAAAGAAGTGAGGTATTATATTCCTCAGTCTGGAAGATATGCAAGAAGCAAAAAGATCTATGAAAGAGAAGGGTATTAAAACTGAGGATATCAAGAAGTAACCACCTATAGGAAAAATACATGGACTTGACACCCCAACACAGGTAGTTGAGGTAAATTCTCTCCGTTCCTTTAATAAAGTGATATACCTTATACTAAGACTCCTGGTCAATGCATGGACGAATTTGACAATTACATTGTTAAGCAAGAGCACTTCAATAACTATGTTAAGGGTCACTTACGACGTACTGCCATGATGATAGACCGCTTAAGTGACTTAATGTTTAGAATTGGTAATGATGTGAAAGGTCTAGGAAAAATTCTTCTATGCTTCACATGCAACTAGACCAAGTAGCTAAGTCACAAAATAATTTGATTGCTGAAATAAATAGTAATATGAATGACTATACTGTTAGAGTGATGACTAGAGGAAGTAGAATGACTCAAGAACCTCTTTATCCTGAAGGTCATCCTAAAAGAATAGAACAAGATTCTCAAATTAATGATGCACCTAGTCCTTCTAATAAGAAAAAGAAAAGGGAGACAATAGGAACTTGCATGCTTCTAGTGAATCTGTTATAGAAAAACCTGCTCAGAAACACAACGATGTTTCAATTTCTGATGCTGAGACACAATCTGGTAGTGAACATGCACCTAGTGATGATGAAAATGATGAGAGTAATAATGTTCATATAGATGCTTCACCAGATAGTAATAAAGATAAAGAACCTAATGATGACGTGGAAATAGAACCTGCTGGAAATCTTAATAACCCACATCCTAAGAATAAACGCTACGATAAAAGAGTCTTTGTTGCTAGAAAACACGGAAGGGAAAGAGAGCCATGGGTTCAAAAACCCATGCCATTCCCTCGTAAGCCTTCTAAAAATAGGGATGCTGAAGATTTTGAACGTTTTACTGAAATGATCAGACCCGTCTTTTTGCGCACTCGCTTGACTGATATATTGAAAATGTCCCAGTATGCTAAGTATATGAAGGATATTATTACCAACAAAAGAAAAATACCTGAAACTGAAATTGCCACCATACTTGCTAATTATTCCTTTGATGGTGGAGTACCTAAGAAGTTCAGAGATCTGGGTATACCCACAATACCTTGCTCTATTAAAAGAAGTTATGTTAAAACTGTCTTGTGTGATTTAGGAGCCGGTGTTAGTGTTATGCCTTTATCTATATAAAAGACTTGATTTGAATAAGATCACACCTACTGAGATATCTTTGCAAATGGCTGATAAATCCACTGCTTTACCTATTGGAATTTGCAAGGACGTCCCTGTTATGGTTGCAAATGTTACTATCTTAACAGACTTTGTTATTCTTGATATGCCCAAGGACAACAATATGTGGATCATCTTTGGTAGACCCTTTTTAAATAGTGCAGGAGCTATTATTGATTGTAACAAAAGCAAGGTTACCTTTCATGTCAATGGCAAGCAACATACCATGCAGTTTCTGAATGAGCAAACCTTGGTTAATAATATTAATGTCACTAAGCCTATTCCCACTGTTATCATTGGAGATTTTATAATCCCTCTACATACTGCCAAGAAGAAATATTATAATCTTATTTTTGGGGAAATGCAAATTCCCGTTGAGGTTACTTAGTGTTATACAAAGATTCTTCGGTTTCATGTCAACAGGAAGTGGTTGTTAATAAGAGTTGATCAGGATTATTAATAAATCCTTTCTGAAAGGCATGTGATTGAGGAATTCAGTATTCACAACTCTATGTATCACCAAGTTATTTTCTCTTATTCTTAGTTTAGAAAATAGAATGATATTCATGTTTTCTGATTTTTCCCATGCAATAAAATGACCCAAAAAATAAAAAGTCTTAGATTGCCACAAATTTTTAACATGATTTTTTCTTGAATATATAAGAATTTCTTGCATAAAAATTATTGCAGGGAGGTGCACCTGTGGGCCACAAGCCAACAGGGCCCAGCCACCCCCCTGGCCGCACCCTGATGGCTTGTGGGGCCCACAGCCCCCTGCGTTATCCCTTCGGCTCACTTCATCCCCTACCTCCAGAAAAAATCCCTAGCTATCTCTTTCCCGTTGCAAGGAACTCCGTTTCCAAAACTGATTTGAGGAATTGTTCCTTGGTATATGACTCCTTCTCTCCTCCAATTAGTTTTTGCTTTAGTGGTTTATATTTTGCATATTATGTTGCACTTGGTGCTATAAAAAATGAGCTTGCATGTTAAATTCTTCGAGTTCTAAGTAGTATGAATGCTTGATATGGCCTCTAGCACCTATTTGAGTAGTTGCTATCAATCTTACAAAGTATTATTGACATAAATTTGTGGCCCAAAAATTTCAGAAATTTGTGCCAGGGAAATAAGTTTCTTTAGAAGGACCTCCTCAAGGAGGCGTACTTCGGGTGATTCGTCGAGCGAGGGCTTGGTACGACAAGCTTACGTTGAACCACAGGACAATCAGATAATCATGGCTGACGCCAAATTGTGCCGATGGCCAAGTGACGCGTTCATGAGATGTGCAGGTATCAAGGAGGAATTTGATCATTTCATTTATAATACCAACCTCACTGACTACCACACAGATAAGTGTGTTCAACACTACAACCTCACTTGTACATTCACGCATGGATTTCGTTATCATTCGAATACTTCTAGAGTGTTATTTAAACTTTATGATAAATCGTTTGGCATGACTTTAGAGGAATTCTCTATTGCATGCAAACTTCCACTTTGGGGTTCGCATGAGAAACCGTCAACAACCGATTATAATATGTTCCTCAAGAGTGTTTGTGTTGGAGAAGATAGGGGAGTAACCCAAGCTAGAATAAAGAGCATTCAATTCCCCTCTATCCGTTACTTTGCATTGTTTAATGAAAAATGCATAGTAGGAAAACTGGATTGCAGTGCATTATGTGCCCCTGATTTGAGTCTTATTCACACTGCGGTGACTAGTGAAAAATATTATAACCTTGGTGCAATTGTCGCCCGCAAGCAGCATGCTAATGCAAGTAGCGGTGATCTATATGGATGAATCTATGCCTCTCGTGTAGCCGAACAATTGGGAGTGTCACCCCAACCTAATGACCGTATTTTCCCTGAAAGATATTTAGACCATGAGGCTATGCCCCGTCATGATTTCATGATCGATACTAGGGGTTATGTGTACAACTTGATATTTAACAGATATACATTCGTTCCCGTCACTTTGCATGCGCATGCTCTCTTTGATTTTCAGGCTTTAAAGGGATATTATGTTCTTGAGAACGAGGCGCGGGAGTATAATGCTGCAGTGGAGGCCACTCGCTTGGCGGAGGAGGCAGCAAGGAACGCCTCCACGAGCTATCACTTCAACTATTACCCAAACCAGTAGTGGTGATCGCCAAACTAGGCAAATGCCTAAGTTTGGGGGAGTACGTATTTCTCACCAACATTACATTCATATTCACACACTTCATATAAATTTTCGGTGTTCATCCTCTTTCACTGTATATCCATGTTAGCTTTATTTTTCCGCTTTCTTCTTGCGTGTTTGAAAAACTTTGAAAATCCAAAAATATTTCTCACCTCTTTTCAGTTTTTCTTTCCCGTTTAATTAGTTGTAGTACTAAAAAGAAAAACCAAAAAGATTTCCTTTACTTGTTGGGAGCTTTCCCGTGTAAATAGTTTTTCCGTTCTTGTTTTCCCTTAGTTTATTTGCCTTCTTGAGAAAAACAAAAACTCCAACAATATTTCAGTGTGTTTCTTCGAATTTCTTTTCTTTTTGTTGAGTCGTTGAAAGAAGAAGATCACGATGAAAATGTTGAGTGGCTCCTATATGTTGTATTACTGATCTACCAAAGATCCAATATTACTTTGTCTTCTTCTTTGTCTAAAGTGCCTTGCAGATTCCAGCTTAGTCCATGGCATTCTTGCATTATTATTATTATCACATCATTCGGTCATGCAAGTGAAAGGCAATAATGACGATATTTGATGAAGTGATCGTGGCAAAGGAAGTTGGTATGAACTCTTCTTGTCTTTTGTTTTAGTAAATATGTTTAGCTTGTTTGATCTTGATTCAGTATATCATGAGTAAACTTGTTTATGATGAAAATTAGAGATTATAGTTTGTCATGCCATGCTTAAATACCTAGGAGTGGATAATGATTTATCTCATGTGTCAACATGCATTAAAATGGTTATGATGTGGTATGGTAGTATTGTATTTCCCTATGAGTAATTCGAGCGGCTTGACTTGGCCCATGTGCAAACATGTAGTTGAATCAAAACCAACGCAGCCTTCATGATGTTTAAATTTAGAGTGTTCATATCCTACTCATGCTATGTCCAATGTTAATTATTCACAATGCATACCTATGACCGTTTTTGCTCTCTAGCTGGTCGCTTCCCGATCTATTGCTCGCCTTCACCTATACTAAGAGGGAATGCTGCTTGTGCATCCAAAATCCTTAAACCAAGTTATACAACATGAGTCCACCATACCTACATATATACGGTATTACCCTGCCATTCCAAGTAAATTTGCATGTGCCACCTCTAAATATTCAAATAAATATCTGTTTTGTGCACTCGTCCTGCTCATGGAGCGATGAGGCGGTCGGTATGTTCCATGCTAAGTGAGTAATTCTCAAGACGCTCGTTTATTCGCCATCATTGCACGAGAGAGGTTGGTAAAAGGGATGCCCCGTCTTGTGAAATGAAAATTAATAAAATAAAACTCCCTAGGACAAGTTGATATGTTGGCAAGCACCCGTGGATTCGGTCAGCCATGGTTTGTGTATGGATGGTGGATAGGAGTAAACTTTACAATTCTGTTTGGGAACTGCCTATAATGAGTTTAGCATGGAAGATACTGAGAACCTTTGTCGTAACATTGACAAGAAAAGCGCACCACCCAAAAATTATATCCTCAATCTTGTTTTAAACCTTGAGCTCTGGCACCTTTGTAAATCAATGCTTCCCTCTGCGAAGGGACTATCTATTTATTTTTATGTTGAGTCATCACCCTCTTACTAAAAGCACCAGACAGGAGAGAACTATTTGCATTCCTATGCATCGAGCCTAGTTAATGTTGAATGTTAGCATGACTGGATCTTTTCCCCCCTGAATTATAATGTTTAGTCGCTGCTTGAAACTCAGAGGTGCTCTGCATTTATGTTTTGTGGTTTCAGAAAGGGCTAGCGAAATACCATGTCACCATATTATATCATGATAGTTTTGACAAATTGTTGGCATGTGAGATATCTTATTATTGCTTGCTAGTTTTTTATGTATTACCATGAGTGAACGTGATTTTAATTGTATTCATGGATGTGGATATTTATGATTTACGCTGAAAATTTGAGAACTAGCTAAGCATGTGTGGATCGACAAGAACAAAAGAGTTTGTAAAAGTTTTCTTTATCACTTTCAGTTTATCAACTGAATTGCTTGAGGACAAGAATTGGTTATGCTTGGGGGAGTTGATACGTCTCCAACGTATCTACTTTTCCAAACACTTTTGCTCTGGTTTTGCCCTCTAATTTGCATGATTTGAATGGAACTAACCCGGATTAACGTTGTTTTCAGCAGAACTACCTTGGTATTATTTCTATGCACAAATAAAAGTTCCCGGAATTGGACGAAACTTTTTGTGAATTATTTTTGAGAATTATAATGAATTATGGAGCGAAGAACCACGGGAGGGGGTCTTCCTGTGGGCCACAAGCCAACAAGGCGCGGCCACCCCCCTTGGCGCGCCCTGATGTCTTGTGGGGCCCAGGTGGCTCCTCCGACCCTAATTCCTGTCCTATAAAATCCTCTTTCCGGACAAAAAAATCAGAGAGAAGTTTTCATCATGTTTTACGAGACGGAGCCGCTGTCACCTCCTGTACTTCCTCGGGAGGGCTAATCTGGAATCCGTTTGGGGGCTCCGAAGAGTGGAATTCATCCCCGTCGTCATCATCAACCCTTCTTCATCAACACCACCGTGATGCTCACCACCAGGAGTGAGTAATCCCTTTGTACGCTAGATGGACGGTGGTGGGATTGGATGAGATTGATCATGTAATCGAGTTAAGTTTGATAGGGCTTGATCCCTAGTGTCCACTATGTTCTAAGATTTATGTTGCTATGAGTTTGCTATGCTTAATGCTTTTCACTAGGGTCCGAGTGCCATGATTTCATATCCGAACCTATTATGTTTTCACAAATATAAGAGTGATTTGGATCCTATATTGCAAGTTGTATGCACCTATTACGTGTCTCCGCATACCCCAAGGTGACAATAATTGGGATTCTTTCTGGTGATTGCCGTAGTTTGAGGAGTTCATGTATTCACCATGTGTTAATGATTTGTTCCGGTTCTTTATTAAAAGGAGGCCTTAATATCCCTTAGTTTCCAATAGGACCCCGCTGCCATGGGAGGGTAGGACAAAAGATGTCATGCAAGTTCTTATCGCAAGCACATATGACTATATACAGAATACATGCCTACATTATATTGATGAATCAGAGCTAGTTCTGTATCACCCTAGTGTGTAACTGTTACATGATTGATGTCATCTAAATCATTATCCATCACCGATCCACGTGCCTACGCTTTACATATACTGAATCATGCTAAGTTCCTACTGCTACTGTTAATGTCACACTTGCTACTCAATTGCTACTGTTACTACTGTTACCAAAACTGCTACTATCACTATTACCTTTGCTATTACTATTTTCCGTGTTACTAAACCTTTGCTGCAGAGAGATATCCCAGGTGCGGCTGAATTGATAACTCAACTGTCAAAGGCAATAAATATTATTTGGCTCTTCTTGTGTCGAACCAATAAATTAGGGTGAAATAATACCCCCGAAAACAGTTGCGATCCCCTACACTTGTGGGTTATCAAGCACCACCGTGGAAGAAGTCTGACATAAAGCTTAGATGCGAGTGGCTAGCTCGATAGAGGATGCTTCTGACATTAAGCTTGATTAAACTCCTTCAACTTTTTCAAGACCGGGGTAATCTATGACACCTCGGATGCAGACCGGCATTGGAGTTCGGCTGCAAAACGATACCTTGAAAGCAGTCCGGCATCAATCTTGGATGCGACTGACTGGCACCATAAAAGACTATTCTGGCATTTAATCTCGGATGAACTCCTTCAATTTTTCAGAGACCGGGGTAATCTATTACACCTCGGATGCCGACCATCATTGGAGCTCGGATGCAGTTCGGCATTGGAGCTCAGACGCAAGATGAAACCGCCGCGTGCGAAACACTTCAAACCCTAGGTGTGGCATAAAAATAACAAGGCATCAATAAAGGCCAAAAACATAAAGGGCTCCTTGGATGCCCGACATGTGAACTCTTCAGATTTAGCTCAACGATCCTCAAGATCGAAGGTGGGAAGGTTTGTTGAATCAGCTTTCAAGACTGACGACCGAAGATAAAGAACTATTCGAAAGGACCGAGGAGAGTCACCAACTTGAATACCGGTTCAGGGGGCTACTAACGGTGTCCTGGACTAGGGGGTACTCACCACGTCGTCTCCTGACCAGTGGGTCGGGCCGAGGACCCCCATGATGATTCACTAATGGGCCACTTCAGGTAGCCCATGATCCATACAAGGGAGATTTCGCAACACTTGGGGCACAAGGAAAGGACTCTTCTAAACCCAAGGCCTCCGGTGCATTATATAAACCGAAGCCAGGCTAGTCAATAGACAATCTCATATTCATTACAAAAATCTCATGGTAGATACTGATACGTCCATTTTGCATCATGAATTCCTATTGTTATTTATAATGTTTTTATGCATAATAAAGCTTTATGGAGTAATTCTAATGCCTTTTCTCACATAATATGCAAGGTTTGCACAAAGAGGGAGAATGCCGGCAGCTGGAATTCTGGACCTAAAAAAGCATATCAGAGATACCTATTCTGCACATTTCCAAACAAGCTGAAACTTCACGGAGAATTATTTTGGAATATGTGAAAAATATGGCAGCAAATAACTACCGGAGGGGGGCCACCTGGTGAGCACAAGACACCAGGGCGCGCCAGGCCCCCCCGGCGCACCCTGGTGGGTTGTGCTCAGCCCAGCCCACCTCCGATGCCCATCTTCTGGTATTTAAGGTCTTTTGACCTAGAAAAAATGAGGAGAGGACTTTCGGGATGGAACGCCGCCGTCTCGAGGCGGAACTTGGGCAGGAGCACTTTTGCACTCCGGCGGAGCGATTCTGCCGGGGGAACTTACCTCTCGAAGGGGGAAATCGAAGTCATCGTCATCACCAACACCCCTCTCATCTTTGGGAGGCCAATCTTCATCAACATCTTCAATAGCACCATCTCCTCTCAAACCATAGTTCATCTCTTATGTTTAATCTTTGTACCAAAACCTCAGATTGGTACCTGTGGGTGACTAGTAGTGTTGATTACATCTTGTAGTTGATTACTATGTGGTTTATTTGGTGGAAGATTATATGTTCAGATCCATTATGCTATTTAATACCCCTCTGATCTTGAGCATGCAAATTATTTGTGAATAGTTACCTTTGTTCTTGAGGTCACGGGAGAAGTCATGTTGCAAGTAATCATGCGAATTTGATATGTGTTCGATATTTTGATGATATGTATGTTGTGATTCCCTTAGTGGTGTCATGTGAACATTGACTACATGACACTTCACCATCTTTAGGCCTAAGGGAATGCATTGTGGAGTAGTTCTTAGAAGATGGGTTGCTAGAGTGTCAGAAGCTTAAACCCAAGTTTATGCGCTACTTCGTAAGGGGCTGATTTGGATCCAAACGTTTAATGCTATGGTTAGATTTTTATCTTAATACGTTTCTCATAGTTGCGGATGCTTGCGATGGGGTTAATCATAAGTGGGAGGTTTGTTCAAGTAAGAACAGCACCCAAGCACCGGTCCACCCACATATCAAATTATCAAAGTAGCGAACGCAACTCAGACCAACATGATAAAAGTGACTAGACGAAATTCTCGTGTACCCTCAAGAACACTTTGCCTATTATATGAGACTGTACTGGTCTGTCCTTTGCCCCAAAAGGATTGGGATACCTTGCTGCACTTTATTTACCGTTACCGTTACTTGCTCATTACCAATTATCTTGCTATCAAACTATCTGTTACCTACAATTTCAGTGCTTGCAGAAATTACCTTGCTGAAAACCGCTTGTGATTTCCTTCTGCTCCTTGTTCGGTTTGACACTCTTACTTATCGAAAGGACTACGATTGACCCCCTATACTTGTGGGTCATCAAGACTCTTTTCTGGCACCGTTGCCAGGGAGTGAAGCGCTCTTGGTAAGGTGAAATTGGTTAGGAAAAACTTATACTATGGAATGAAATTTATTGTCACTTACTACTATGGAAACAATCCTTTGAGGGGTTTGTTCAGGGTATCTTCACCTCGAACGGAACCACAATTAGTTGCCCCTCAACCTACTGCACCTACTGAAAATATTGGTTATGAAACTCCTTCGGGTATGGTAGAACAACTGCTAGCTAATCCTTATGCAGGGGACGGAACTGAACATCCTATATGCATTTAATACATGTGGATGAAATTTGTGGATTATTTAAGCTTGCAGGTCTACCCAGAGATGAACTTAAGAGGAAGGTTTTACCTTTATCTTTGAAGGGAAAAGCATTGAGATGGTATAGGCTATGTGATGATATTGGATCATGGAATTGGAATCGATTGAAATTAGAATTCCACCAAAAGTTTTATCCTATGCATCTAGTTCATCGTGATCGGAATTATATATATAGTTTTTGGCCTCATAAAGAAGAAAGCATCATTCTAGCTTGGGGGAGGCTTAAGTCAATGTTATATTCATGCCCCAATCATGAGCTCTAAGGTATCAACTGTGGTTCGCTAAAGATGAGACTATCATTTACAATGTAGATCCAGTTGTGCCTACTGCTTATATTGAAAAACCAACTTTCCCTGTTAGGATAAAGGAACATGCTAAGGTATCAACTGTGGTTCGCAAAAGTAATATTAAAGCAGCCCTCTGAAAAAATTAAAGTAGAACCTAGTGTTCCTATGGTTAAAGATCTCTTGGTAGAAAATATTGATGGGCATGTTATTTACTTATGCGATGAAGCTGCTAGAATTACCAAACCTGATGAAAAAGATAAACATAGACCCGTAGTTGGTATGCATGTTGTCTCAGTTAAAATAGGAGATCATTGCTATCATGGTTTTTGTGATATGGGTGCTAGTGTGAGTGCTATTCCTTTTACCTTATACCAAGAAATTATGAATGATATAGCACCCTCCGAAATAGAAGACATTGTTGTTACTATTAAACTTGCTAATAGAGACACCATCACACCACTTGGGGATTGTTAGAGATGTTGAAGTCTTGTGTGGGAAAATAAGATATCCTACTGATTTTCTAGTTATTAGTTCCCCACAAGATGACGTTTGTCGCATTATCTTTGGTAGACCTTTCTTGAACACTGTTAATGCTAAGATAGATTGCAAGAAGGAAATCGTCAGTGTTAATTTTGGTAATGTGTCTCATGAATTTAATTTCTCCAAGTTTAGTAGACAACCTCGTGATAAAGAATTATCTAGTAAGGATGAAATAATTGGTCTTGCTTCTATTATCGTACCTCCTACCGATCCACTAGAACAATATTTGCTTGACCATGGAAATGATATGCACTTGCATGAAAGAAATGAAATAGATAAAAAAATTGAACAACAACCACTCCTAAAACACAATTTGCCTATTGAAACTCTAGGAGGTCCTCCTCCACCTAAAGGTGATCCTGTGTTTGAATTAAAACAATTGCCTGACACTTTGAAGTATGCTTATTTTGATGAGAAAAAGATATATCATGTTATTATTAGTGCTAACCTTTCAGAACATGTAGAAGAAAGATTATTAAAAATTCTGAGGAAGCACCGGCCTGCTATTGGATATACTCTTGATAATCTTAAGGGCATTAGCCCCACTCTATGTCAGCACAAGATTAATATGTAACCTGATGCTAAACCCGTTCTTGATCATCAACGATGATTGAATCCTAAGATGAAAGAAGTGGTGAGAACTAAAATATTAAAGATTCTTGAAGCATGTATAATCTATCCCATAGTTGATAGTAAATGGGTAAGTCCCGTTCATTGTGTCCCTAAGAAGGGAGGTATTATTGTTGTTCCTAATGATAAAAATGAACTCATTCCACAGAGAATTGTCACTGGCTATAGAATGGTAATTGATTTTAGAAAATTAAATAAAGCTACTAGAAAAGATCATTACCCTCTGCCTTTCATTGATCAAATACTAGAAAGATTATCTAAGCACACACACTTTTGTTTTCTGGATGGATATTCTGGTTTCTCTCAAATACATGTGTCGCAACCCAATCAAGAGAAAACCACCTTTACTTGTCCTTTTGGAACCTATGCTTATAGACATATGCCTTTTGGTTTATGCAATGCACCTGCTACCTTTCAAAGATGTATGACTACTATATTCTCTGATTTTCATGAAAATATTGTGCAGGTTTTCATGGATGATTTTTCCGTTTACGGAACTTCTTTTGATGATTGCTTAAGCAACCTTGATCGAGTTTTGCAGAGATGCGAACAAACTAATCTCGTCTTGAATTGGGAGAAGTGCCAGTTTCTAGTGAATGAAGGTATTGTCTTGGGGCATAAAATATCTGAATGAGGTATTGAGGTGGATAAAGCTAAAGTTGATGCAATTGAGAAAATGCCATGTCCTAAAGATATTAAAGGTATTCAAAGTTTGCTTGGTCATGTTGGTTTCTATAGGAGGTTTATTAAAGACTTCTCTAAAATTTCTAGACCTCTTACCAATATTTTGCAAAAGTATATTCCATTTGTCTTTGATGATGATTGTGTAGAAGCCTTTGAAACACTCAAGAAAGCCTTAACTACTGCACCTATTGTTCAACCACCTGATTGGAACTTGCCTTCTGAAATTATGTGTGATGCTAGTGATTATGCTGGTGGTGCTGTTCTAGGACAAAGAGTTGATAAAAAATTAAATATTATCCATTATGCTAGAAAAACTCTAGATCGTGCCCAAACAAATTATGCTACTACTGAAAAAGAATTTTTAGCAGTTGTGTTCGCTTGTGATAAATTTAGATCTTACATTGTTGATTCCAAAGTTATTGTTCACATTGATCATGCTGCTATAAAATATCTTATGGAAAAGAAAGATGCTAAACCTAGACTCGTTAGGTGGGTTCTCCTGCTTCAAGAATTTGATTTACATATCACTGATAGGAAAGGAGCTAGGAACCCCGTGGCTGATAACTTGTCTAGATTAGAAAATATTCTTGATGACCCACTACCTATTGATGATAGTTTTCCTGATGAACAGTTAGCTGCAATAAATTTTTCTCAAAACACTCCTTGGTATGCTGATTATGCTAACTACATTGTTGCTAAATATTTACCACCTAGTTTCACATACCAACAAAAGAAAAAATTCTTCTATGATTTAAGACATTACTTTTGGGATCACCACATCTTTATAAAGAAGGGGTAGATGGTATTATTAGACATTGTGTACCTAAGCATGAACAGGAACAAATCCTATAGAAATGTCATTACGAAGCTTATGGAGGACATCATGCGGGAGATAGAACTGCTCACAAGGTATTGCAATTTGGTTTTTATTGGCCTACTCTCTTCAAGGATGCCCGTAAGTTTGTCTTGTCTTGTGATGAATGTCAAAGAATTGGTAATATCGGTAAGCGTCAGGAAATGCCTATGAATTATTCACTTGTTATTGAACCATTTGATGTTTGGGATTTTTATTATATGGGGCATTTTCCTTCCTCTAATGGGTATACTCATATTTTGGTTGTTGTTGATTATGTTACTAAGTGGGTAGAAGCTATTCCAACTAGTAGCGCTAATCATAACACCTCCATTAAAATGCTTAAAGAAGTTATTTTCCTGAGGTTTGGAGTCCCTAGGTATTTAATGACTGATGGTGGTTCACACTTTATCCATGTTACATTCCATAAGATGCTTGCTAAATATGATGTTAACCATAGAATTGCATCACCTTATCATCCTCAATCTAGTGGTCAAGTTGAACTTATTAATAGAGAAATAAAATTAATATTACAAAAAACTGTCAATAGGTCTCGAAAGAATTGCTCTAAGAAACTAGATGATGCACTTTGGGCCTATAGAACAACTTATAAAAATCCTATGGGTATGATTGTCATTTGCCTCTAGAGTTAGAACATAAAGCATTTTGGGCAATTAAAGAACTCAATTATGATTTCAAACTTGTCGGTGAAAAGAGGTTATTTGATATTAGCTCATTAGATGAATGGAGAACCCAAGCTTATGAAAATGCCAAACTATTCAAAGAAAAAGTTAAAAGATGGCATGACAAAAGAATCCAAAAGCGGGAATTCAAAGTTGGAGAATATGTGCCTTTGTACAACTCTCGTTTTAGATTTTTTGCAGGAAAGCTTCTCTCCAAATGGGAAGGACCATATGTTATCAAAGAGGTTTATCGTTCCGGAGCTATCAAGATTAATAATGCCGAAGGTACTAACTCGAAGGTGGTCAATGTACAAAGGATTAAACACTATATCTTAGGTACGCCTATTAATGTTGAAACCAATATTATTCAAACCATGACACCGGAGGAACACATAAAAGAAACCTTCCGAACACTCCAGAATTCTGTAAAAGAGGAGGTGATAACCCACAAGTATAGGGGATCAGTTGTAGCCTTTCTCGATAAGTAAGAGTGTCGAACCCAACGAGGAGCTAAAGGTAGAACAAATATTCCCTCAAGTTCTATCGACCACCGATACAACTCTACGGACGCTTAACGTTCGCTTTACCTAGAACAAGTATAAAACTAGAAGTACTTTATAGGTGTAACGGGATAGGTTTGCAAGATAATAAAGAGCACGTAAATAAAAACTAGGGGCTGCTTAAATAAATAAACAACTAAGTTGGTTTAACGAGTGTGGAAAAGTGGTGGTAGGAGTTGCGGAATTGTCCCTAGGCAATCGATAACTAGACCGGTAATCATTATTGCAATTTTATATGAGGGAGAGGCATAAGCTAACATACTTTCTCTACTTGGATCATATGCACTTATGATTGGAACTCTAGCAAGCATCCGCAACTACTAAAGATCATTAAGGTAAAACCCAACCACAACATTATAAGGTATCAAGTCCTCTTTACTCCCATATGCAACAACCCACCTACTCGGGTTTATGCTTCTGTCACTCAAGCAACCCACCATAGGCAAATCATGAACACATTGCAACACCCTACAGCGAGGATCCCTCACGCTTGCGCGACACGGAGAGCACCATAGGACAGCACCAATAATAAAACATGCAACTCAAACCAATCATGATCATCAATCAACCCATAGGACAACAAAAATCTACTCAGACATCATAGGATGGCAACACATCATTGGATAATAATATGAAGCATAAAACACCATGTTCAAGTAGAGGGTACATCGGGTTGCGGGAGAGTGGACCGCTGTAGATAGATGGGGGAAGGTGATGGAGGTCTTGGTGAAGATGACGGAGTTGTTGGAGTAGATCGCCGTCACGATGATGGCCCCGGCGGCGTTCCGGTGCCACCGGGAGAGAGGGGGAGAGATCCCCCCTCCTTCTTCTTCTTCCTTGACCTCCTCCCTAGATGGGAGGAGGGTTTCCCCTCTAGTCCTTGGCCTCCATGGTGGTGGAGGGGCGAGAGCCCCTCCTAGATTGGATGTCTCTCTGTGTTTCCTTCTGTTTCTGCCTTCCAGATTCTGGCCTTTCACCGTTTCTTATATTCCCGGAGATCCGTAACTCCGATTGGGCTGAAATTTTAACACGATTTTTATCCGGATATTAGCTTTCTTGCGGTGAAAGAAGGGCACCAACCGCCTTACGGAGTGGCCACAAGCCAGCCTGGCGCGCCCAGGGGGGTAGGGCGCGTCCCCCTGGCTTGTGGGCCCCTCGGGCATCGCCTTCTGTTGATTCCACTTCCCAAAATTCACATATATTCCAAAAAAAATCTCCGTAAGTTTTTATACCGTTTGGACTTCATTTTATATGGATTTTCTGTGAAACAAAAAACATGCAACAAACAGGAACTGGCACTGGGCACTGGATCAATATGTTAGTCCCAAAAATAGTATAAAAAGTTGCCAAAAGTATATGAAAGTTGTAGAATATTGGCATGAAACAATCAAAAATTATAGATATGACGGAGACGCATCAGCATCCCCAAGCTTAATTCCTGCTCGTCCTCGAGTAGGTAAATGATAAAAAAAAGATAATTTTTGATGTGGAATTCTACCTAGCATAATCTTGATCATATAATCTAATCATGGCATGAATATTAAGACACGAGTGATTCAAAGCAATAGTATATCATTTGACATTAAGACAATAATACTTCAAGCATACTAACAAGCAATCATATATTTTCAAAATACCATGGCTAAAGAAAGTTATCCCTACAATATCATATAGTCTGGCTATGCTCCATCTTCCCCACACAAAGTATCTAAATCATGCACACCCCCGATGACAAGTCAAGCAATTGGTTCACACCTTTTTATGTTCTCAAACCTTTTCAACTCTCACACAATACATGAGCGTGAGCCATGGATATAGCACTATAGGTGGAATAGAATATGGTGGAGGTGCAAGGGAAAAGGAGAAGATAGTCTCACATCAACTAGGCGTATCAACGGGCTATGGAGATGCCCATCAATAGATATCAATGTGAGTGAGTAGGGATTGCCATGCAACGGATGCACTAGAGCTATAAGTGTATGAAAGCTCAAAAAGAAACTAAGTGGGTGTGCATCCAATTCGCCTGCTCACGAAGACCTAGGGCACTTTGAGGAAGCCCATCATTGGTATATACAAGCCAAGTTATATAATGAAAAATTCCCACTAGTATATGAAAGTGACAAAATAGGAGACTCTCTATCATGAAGATCATGGTGCTACTTGAAGCACAAGTGTGGAAAAGGATAGTAGCATTGTCCCTTTTCTCTTTTCTCTCATTTTTTTTGGTGGGCATCTTTGGCCTCTTTTTTTTATTTGGGCTTCGCTGGCCTCTTTTATTTTTTGTAAAGTCCGGAAACTCATCCCATCTATTGAGGGAATCATAGCTTCCATCATCCTTTCCTCACATGGGACAATGCTCTAATAATGAAAATCATCACACTTTTATTTACTTACAACTCAAAAACTTAGAACAGAATATGACTCTATATGAATGCCTCCGGTGGTGTACCGGGATGTACCACGATCTAGCATAGCAAATGACATTGAAAAACATCACGCTAGCTGTCTTACGATCATGCAAAGCAATATGACAATGATGGTGCGTGTCATAATAAACGGAATGGTGGAAGTTGCATGGAATTATATCTCGGAATGGCTATGGAAATTCCATAATAGGTATGTATGGTGGCTGTTTTGAGGAAAGTAGGTTTAATGCACCAGCGAAAGTTGCGCGGTACTAGAGATGCTAGCAAAGGTGGAAGGGTGAGAGTGTGTATAATCCATGGACTCACATTAGTCATAAAGAATTCACATACTTATTGCAAAATTCTATTAGCTATCGAAGCAAAGGGTTAGACGCATGCCCCTAGGGGAGAGGTTGGTAGGAGTAAACCATCGCGGGCTCCCGACCCATCACACAAAGGATGACAATCATTAAACAAATCATGCTCCGACTTCGTTACATAACGGTTCACCATACGTGCATGCTACGGGAATCACAAACCTTAACACAAGTATTTCTACTAATCCACAATTACTCACTAGCATGACTCTAATATCACCATCTTTATATCGCAAAACTATTGCAAGGAATCAAATATATCATATTCAGTGATCTACAAGTTTTATGTAGGATTTTATGACTAACCATGTGAATGACCAATTCCTGTTGACTCTCTAAATAGATATAAGTGAAGCATGAGAGTTTAATTCTTTCTACAAAAGATATGCCCACGCTCTAACAAATATAAGTGAAGCAAAAGAGCATTCTACAAATGGCGGTTTTCTATGTATAGAGAAACAGGCAATCCAAACTTCAAATGATATAAGTGAAGCACATGAAGCATTCTAGAAAGCCATACTCAAATGATATAAGTGAGGTGCAAAGCGCCTTCTATAAATCAACCAAGGACTTTCTCATACCAGAACGGTGCATTGTTAAAATAAAAATAAAAATCACACGATGCTCCAAGATTTACGCATATCATGTGACGAATAAAAATATAGCTCCAAGTAAAATTACCGATGGTTGTTAGAAGAAAGAGGGGATGCCTTCCGGGGCATCCCCAAGCTTAATTTCTTGGGAGTCCTTGAATATTACCTTGGGGTGCCTCGGGCATCCCCAAGCTTAGTCTCTTTCCACTCCTTATTCCTTCATCCATCGTGATCTCTCCCAAAACTTGAAAACTTCAATCACACAAAACTTAACAAAACCCTCGTGAGATCCGTTAGTATAATAAAGCAAATTACCACTTTAAGTACTGTTTCAAACCCATTCAAATTTTATTTTTGCATTGTAGCTACTGTATTATAACATCTTTATGGCTTACACCACCGATAAAATCGATAGTTTCATCAAAACTACCAAAACAATGCATCAAAAACAGAATCTGTCAAAAACAGGACAGTCTGTAGTAATCTGAACATTCACCATACTTCTGTAGCTCTAAAAATTCTGAAAAATTAGGAAAAAATAAACAATTTGCATAGCAGTACTGTGTAAAAATTTCAGAAACTTTTGACATTCCAGTAAAAAAATGTAAATTCACGCACTACAGCCAAAGTTTCTATTTTTGCACTGCACACACCAAACAAGCAATCTAATCATCCTAAAGGCAAATCTTGGCACATTATTTTTATAATACAATGGATTAATACAAGGGGATAATTATTTTTGTTGAAAAGTTTCTGTAATTAAGATTCACAAGGTTTCCATGGGCATGAACAAAGTTCAAGGCTAGCTCCCACTTTCACAATGCTCGTCCTTCTCACTTTCACTTTTCTTTTTGAAAACGTTTTAGGTTCCCCTCTTTATTTTTTTGTTTTTTTAACTATATAAAAGCACACAACAGAATAAAATGACTCTCTAAAACTTCAGGGTTGTCTCCCTGGCAGCGCTTTCTTTAAAGCCATTAAGCTAGGCATAAAGTGCTCAAGTAATTGACCCACCCGGATCCCAAGGTATATCAAAGCCAATTTTAATTAACAATGATCTGTAATTTAGTATTGAGCACAAAGTAATATATATCATGCAATGACGAAGTCTAACTCTCTTCCTATGCATCGGCATGTCATAAAAGAACAATTCATGCACACAAAGTAAAGGCCAATACATAGCATAAGCAGTTTCTTGCAATTTTATCATATTGAAAACATAGAGAGGTGGATATGTAGTTCCTCTCTCATAATAATTGCAAGTAGGAGCAGCAAGCACAAGCATATTATATTTATTAAAATCATCATGTGTAATAGTAGAAGGCAACCCATCAATGTAATCCCTAATAAGAGCAAACTTCTCCGATATAGTGTAGTTGTGAGAACTCAAAAAGATAATAGGACTATCATGTGTGGGTGCAATAGCAACAATTTCACGTTTAACATAAGGAACTATAGCAAGTTCATCTCCATAAGCATAATTCATATTGGCATCATGGCCACAAGCATAGAAAGCATCAAGTTCATCAAAAAGGGATATTTCAAATGAATCCAAGGGATCATAGCAATTATCATAGCATTCATCCTTCGGTAAGAACGAAGGGAAATTAAAGAATGTATGAGTGAAGAGTTACTCTCATTAGAAGGTGGGCATGGGTAGCTAATCCGCTCTTCCTCCTTTTGTTCTTCGCTCTCCTCGTCATCTTTTTCATCTAATGAGCTCACAGTGTCAGGAATTTCTTCTTCCATAGATTCCTTCAAAATATTAGTCTCTTCTTGGACAGCGGAGACTTTCTCAATAAAAGCATTAACACCGGCATTATATTCATAATTGGCATAACAATAACGAAGCATAGTCAAATTTTGAGATCGGTAAACAGCATCATCATAATCTTCATACTTTTCAAACAAAGCTTCAATTTCATAAGCACCCTTAATAGCAACAAACTCTTCTATTTGTTCCACATCATAGTAATCATATATACCATTAGCATAAGAAGCCAAGGTTTCATTATCATTAAATTTACATGAAACGGGAAGGTGTTTAGCCTTCATCCTAGAGCAACAAGTAATATCATATCTCAAGCATAGATTCCAAGCATGCCATTTCAACATATGAATTTGATCCCATAACAGTTTCCCTTTTTGAGCCAAGCGATAATCCCTAAAGTATTTACGTTGAACCAACGTGTCTCCCATTATATAATTGAATGTGGTTTTCTCAGGATTATTAAAGTAGTGCATAATATTTTCCACATAACGAGCATCGAGGGTTTTAGGAGGTTCCCCATCTCCATGAGTAGGAAGTACACCTAATTTTTTTGGTATTTCGTGTTCCATATCCACAACTAAAGATAGAGAACAACTTAGAACAGCAAATAAAATCTACTTAGTGATAAAGCAAACAAGCACACACGAGAATATTCACGCCACGCTATTGCTCCCCGGCAACGGCGCTAGAAAAAGGTCTTGATAACCCACAAGTATAGGGGATCAGTTGTAGCCTTTCTCGATAAGTAAGAGTGTCGAACCCAACGAGGAGCTAAAGGTAGAAAAAATATTCCCTCAAGTTCTATCGACCACCGATACAACTCTACGGACACTTAACGTTCGCTTTACCTAGAACAAGTATAAAACTAGAAGTACTTTATAGGTGTAACGGGATAGGTTTGCAAGATAATAAAGAGCACGTAAATAAAAACTAGGGGCTGCTTAAATAAAGAAACAACTAAGTTAGTTTAACGAATGTGGAAAAGTGGTGGTAGGAGTTGCGGAATTGTCCCTAGGCAATCGATAACTAGACCGGTAATCATTATTGCAATTTTATATGAGGGAGAGGCATAAGCTAACATACTTTCTCTACTTGGATCGTATGCACTTATGATTGGAACTCTAGCAAGCATCCGCAACTACTAAAGATCATTAAGGTAAAACCCAACCATAGCATTATAAGGTATCAAGTCCTCTTTACTCCCATATGCAACAACCCACCTACTCGGGTTTATGCTTTTGTCACTCAAGCAACCCACCATAGGAAAATCATGAACACATTGCAACACCCTACAGCGAGGATCCCTCACGCTTGCGCGACACGGAGAGCACCATAGGACAGCACCAATAATAAAACATAAAACTCAGACCAATCATGATCATCAATCAACCCATAGGACAACAAAAATCTACTCAGACATCATAAGATGGCAACACATCATTGGATAATAATATGAAGCATAAAGCACCATGTTCAAGTAGAGGGTACAGTGGGTTGCGGGAGAGTGGACCGCTGTAGATAGATGGGGGAAGGTGATGGAGGTGTTGGTGAAGATGACGGAGTTGTTGGAGTAGATCGCCGTCACGATGATGGCCCCGGCGGCGTTCCGGTGCCACCGGGAGAGAGGGGGAGAGAGCCCCCCTCCTTCTTCTTCTTCCTTGACCTCCTCCCTAGATGGGAGGAGGGTTTCCCCTCTGGTCCTTGGCCTCCATGGCGGCGGAGGGGCGAGAGCCCCTCTGAGATTGGATCTCTCTCTGTGTTTCCTTCTGTTTCTGCCTTCCAGATTCTGGCCTTTCATCGTTTCTTATATTCCCGGAGATCCATAACTCCGATTGGGATGAAATTTTAACACGATTTTTATCCGTATATTAGCTTTCTTGCGGCAAAAGAAGGGCACCAACCACCTTACGGGGTGGCCACAAGCCAGCCTGGCGCGCCCAGGGGGGTAGGGCGTGCCCCCTGGCTTGTGGGCCCCTCGGGCACCGCCTTCTGTTGATTCCACTTCCCAAAATTCACATATATTCCAAAACAAATCTCCGTAAGTTTTTATCCCGTTTGGACTTCGTTTGATATGGATTTTCTGCGAAACAAAAAACATGCAACAAACAGGAACTGACACTGGGCACTGGATCACTATGTTAGTCCCAAAAATAGTATAAAAAGTTACCAAAAGTATAGGAAAGTTGTAGAATATTGGCATGAAACAATCAAAAATTGTAGATACGACGGAGACGTATCAGGAGGTACGTGATACGATAAGTAAACGGACTCCGAAAAATCTGCAAAACTATTTTTTGATAGTTTTGAAATATTACAAAAATTAGGAAAATAAGAAATAAACAGGAAAGCAACCAAGGTGAGAACGATACACCAGGGCGCGCCAGCCCTGCCAGGCGCGCCCTGGTGTGTTGTGCCCACCTTGGACACCTTTCCGACTCCGTTTTCCTTCCATATTCTTGCTTCCCAAGATACACAAATTCATTTTATATACCCCCGATTGTTTTGACCACCGCATCATAGAAAAATTCTCTGTTCTTGTTTCGTGTTGTTTTCCTGACAGGTCTGAAAATATGTCTTCTCAAGATTTAGAGGGGAGAGCTATGTTGATGACCATATTGCAAATCCTAAGATATATGGAGAGGTGGATCATTATGGAAGGACCTCAGATGAGGAGGAAGACGCCGACATGAAGGAAACAAAGGATGGTGACTCTGAGGAAGAGGATGACCCACTACCTCAACCCGGAGACATGCATGTGGAATTCAAGAAGTCAAGCCTCCCTAAAGGATACAAACCTAAGGTTCAATTTATCCCATCTCATTTTCTGCAGGAGAGCAAGGCAGCATTATGCAAAAAGATATTGAAGCTCAAGTTAGAGAATGAGGATCTAAGGGAGGAAAATTTTATGCTCAAATATAAGTTGAAGAAGAAGGCCACTTCTTCATCACCACCACCATCGTCATCTTCACCACCAAAGGAGACTTGAGTACATGGGTATGGGCAGTCCCCTTGGCTTGAGCCAAGCTTGGGGGAGGTGCCCCGGTATCGTATCACCTTCACTTTTATTTACCTTTACCTATCTTTAGTTTGATACTGCTACTTCTCGAGCATGCGTTGGTTTCCGTGAAGAGGAACGGGTGATGCAGCAAAGTAGATAAGTATTTCCCTCGGTTGTTGAGAACCAAGGTATCAATCCAGTAGAAGATATAAGCAAGTCCCCAATAGATGTACCTACACAAAGAATCAAGCACTTGCACCCAACGCTATAAAGGGGTTGTCAATCCCTTCACGGTTACTTGCAAGGATGAGATCTGATAGAGATAGATAGATATGCTTGCTTGAACGGAAAGTAAAACAAAAGTAAAAAGATTGTAGCAAGATATTTTTCGTATTTTTGGTTTTAGATCTGAAAGTATAATATGGAAAATAGACCCGGGGGCCATAGGTTTCACTAGAGGCTTCTCTCATGATGGCAAGTATTACGGTGGGTGAACAAATTACTGTCGAGCAATTGATAGAAAAGCGAATAATTATGAAGATATCCAAGGCAATGATTATGCATATAGGCATCACGTCCGTGTCAAGTAGACCGAAACGATTCTGCATCTACTACTATTACTCCACACATCGACCGACTCCTGCCTGCATCTAGAGTATTAAGTTCATGAAGAACAGAGTAACGCATTAGGTAAGATGACATGATGTAGAGGGATAAACTCTAGCAATATGATGAAAACCCCATCTTTTTATCCTCGATGGCAACAATACAATACGTGCCTCGCTACCCCTACTATGTCACTGGGTGAGGACACCGCAAGATTGAACCCAAAACTAAGCACTTCTCCCATTGCAAGAATTACCAATCTAGTTGGCCAAACCAAACCAATAACTCGAAGAGACTTGCAAAGATATGAAATCATGCATATAAGAATTCAGAAAAGACTCAAATAATATTCATAGATAATCTGAACATAAACCCACAATTCATTGGATCTCGACAAACACACCGCAAAAGAGTATTACATCGGATAGATCTCCATGAAGATCATGAAGAACATGGTATTCAAGAGCAAAGAGAGAGAAGAAGCCATCTAGCTACTAGCTATCGACCCGAAGGTCTGTGGTGAACTACTCACGCATCATCGGAGGGGCAATGGAGTTGATGTAGATGCCCTCCGTGATCGAATCCCCCTCCGGCAGATAACCGGAAAAGGCTCCAAGATTGGATCTCATGGGAATCGAGGCTCCTGGCGGAGGAAAAGTGTTTTCGTGGATCCCTTCGGTATCCAAGGAATATTTGTGAATTTATAGGCCGAGAAATAGGGTTGGGGGAGCTGCCATGGGCCCATAAGCCAGGGGGCGTGCCGTACCCCCCGGGCGCGCCCCTGTGGCTTGTGGCCACACGGCACCTCTCCTGCCTTGGTCTCCAAGCTTGGTAGATGTCTTCTGGTCCAAGAAAAATTATTCCGAAGATTTTATTCCGTTTGGACTCCGTTTAATATTCTTTATCTGCAATACTAAAAAACAAGGAAAAAACAGAAACTGGCACTAGGCTCTAGATTAATAGGTTAGTCCCAAAAATAATATAAAATAGCATATTAATGCATATAAAACATCCAAAACAGATAATATAATAGCATGGAACAATCAAAAATTATAGATACGTTGGAGACGTATCAAGCATCCCCAAGCTTAATTCCTGCTCGTCCTCGAGTGGGTAAATGATAAGAACAGAATTTTTGATGTGGAATGCTACCTAACATATTTATCCATGTAATATTCTTTTTTTGTGGCATGAATATTCAGATCCGTAAGATTCAAAACAATAGTCTAATATTGACATAAAAACAGTAATACTTCGAGCACACCAACAAGGCAATCGTGTCCTTTCGAAATAACATGGCCTTAGAAAGTTATCCCTACAAAATCATATGGTCTGGCTATGCTCCATCTTCCCCACACAAAGTATCTAAATCATGCACACCCCGATGAACAATCCAAGCAATTGTTTCACACTTTTGGTGTTCTCAAACCTTTTCAACTCTCACGCAATACATGAGCGTGAGCCATGGATATAGCACTATAGGTGGAATAGAATATGGTGGAGGTTGCAAGGGAAAAGAAGAATATAATCTCACATCAACTAGGCGTATCAACGGGCTATGGAGATGCCCATCAATAGATATCAATGTGAGTGAGTAGGGATTGCCATGCAACGGGTGCACTAGAGCTATAAGTGTATGAAAGCTCAAAAAGAAAACTAAGTGGTCGTGCAAGATGAAACTCCACTAGTTATATGAAAGTGACAAAATAGGAGACTCTCTATCATGAAGATCATGGTGCTACTTTTAAGCACAAGTGTGGAAAAGTATAGTAGCAATTGTCCCTTCTCTCTTTCTCCCATTTTTTTTCTTTCTTTTTATTTATTTTGGTGGCCATCTTTGGCCTCTTTTTTTAATTTGGGTTTGCTGGCCTCTTTATTTTTTTTGTAAAGTCCGGATACTCATCCCAACTTGTGAGGGAGTCATGGCTTCCATCATCCTTTTCTCACACGGGACAATGCTCTAATAATGAAAATCATCAAACTTTTATTTACTTACAAGTCAAAAGGAAAATTACAACTCCATACCTATGACAAAATATGACTCTATATGCAATATGAAAGTGATGGTGCATGTCATGAAAAGCGGAACGGTGGAAGTTGCATGGCAATATATCTCGAAATGGTTATGGAAATGCCATAATAGGTAGGTATGGTGGCTGTTTTGAGGAAAATATATGGCGGCTGTTTTGAGGAAGGTGGGTTTGATGTACCGGCGAAAGTTGCGCGGTACTAGAGAGGCTAGCAATGGTGGAAGGGTGAGAGTGCGTATAATCCATGGACTCAACATTAGTCATAAAGAACTCACATACTAATTGCAAAAGTCTATTAGTTATCAAACAAAGCATTAGACGCATGCTCCTAGGGGAGAGGTTGGTAGGAGTTAACCATCGCGCGCTCCCGACCCTCACACAAAGGTCGACAATCATTAAACAAATCATTCTCCGACTTCGTTACATAACGGTTCACCATACGTGCATGCTACGGGAATCACAAACTTCAACACAAGTATCTCTTCCAATTCACAACTACTCACTAGCATGACTCTCATATTACCATCTCCATTATCTCAAAACTATATGCAAGGAATCAAACTTCTCATAGTATCCAATGCACTTAATATGAAAGTTTTTATTATATCCCTCTTGGATGCCTATCATATTAGGACTAAATTCATAACCTAAACAAATTACCATGCTGTTTTAAGAAACTCTCAAAATAATATAAGTGAGGTACGAGAGTTCAATAATTTCTATAAAATATAACACCACCGTGCTCTAAAAAGATATAAGTGAAGCACTAGAGCAACATTGCCTAGCTCAAAAGATATAAGTGAAGCACATAGAGTATTCTAATAAATTCATGATTCAGTGTGTCTCTCTCAAAAAGATGTGTGTAGCAAGGATGATTGTGGAAAACTAAAAAGCAAAGACTCATATCATACAAGACGCTCCAAGCAAAACACATATCATGTGGTGAATAAAAATATAGCCTCAAGTAAATTTACCGATGGATTGAAGACGAAAGAGGGGATGCCTTCCGGGGCATCCCCAAGCTTAGGATTTTTGGTATCCTTGAATATGGCTTGGGGTTCCTTGGGCATCCCCAAGCTTAGGCTCTTGCCACTCCTTATTCCATAGTCCATCAAATCTTTACCCAAAACTTGAAAACTTCACAACACATAACTCAACAGAAAACTCATGTGATCCGTTAGTATAAGAAGAATAAACCACCACTTAGGTACTGTTGTGAACTCATTCTTTATTTATATTGGTGTAATATCTACTGTATTCTAACTTCTCCATGGTTCATACCCCCCGATACACCCCATAGATTCATCAAAATAAGCAAACAACACAAAGAAAACAGAATCTGTCTAAAACAGAACAGTCTGTAGCAATCTATAGACTTCGAATACTTCTGTTACTCCAACAATTCTGAAAAATTAGGAAAATCAGGACAATTTGTATATCAATCTTGTGTAAAAATTTCAGATCAAAAGCACGTTCAGTGAATTTACAAAATTCCTGGACTGAGAGCAAAAGTTTCTGTTTTTCAGCAAAATCAAATCAACAAACACCGTAGACCATCCCAAAGGTCTTACTTGGCTCAAACACTAATTTAAACAAGAAAACACAATTATTACAGAATTAATAATGTGCAAAACACACCAAAACAGAAGCAAAAAACAGAAAGCAAAAATAAAATTGGGTTGTGTCCCAACAAGCGCTATTGTTTAACGCCCCTAGCTAGGCAAAACACAATAGATCTAGGTATTGTCATCTTTGGTATGCAATCCATCCTCAACCATATCTTCCAAAACCCTCTTTAGCAAATCCTTTAATTTTTTTCTATCCTTTCTAATAGGAGAACTTAGTTCATGAAAAGGACTTTGATTAGTAATTTTGACATTCATAAACTCAAAATCAGGATCATCACCGTAAACATCATCATATAAAACGTGTATCTCATATTTAATGGGTTCTTTGATTTTTTCTTCTAACCAATCATCATTGAATCCTACATAAATGCCCCTAGTGATCCAATCAAATTCATCATAGGTTTCAAGATACATGGTTTGGGAAATTTCAGGATAGGGGACTCTTCTTGTAAGATTATCACGGTAAAATTGATAGTCCCTAGACTCAAAGCTACGCAAGGTTTCTTTATCATGTAAGATTTCTTCAATTGGAGGGTGCTCAATAACCTTTTTATAGAAAGCAAAAATTTCCCTAGCTTCTTGTATGATAAAATCAAATTCACGCATATGGATGATAGTAGCAATCTTTTTAGCCTTAGGGTGATTAATGTTGGGAAGTTCGTAAAACACCTTTTGCAAAGCGGGATGAATATGCACAAATTTTCTTTCCAATTTTTCAATGAGCATGACAATAGCATCCGCATAACAATTTGTTCTAAGAAGAATAGATCTCTTATTCATAGGCATTACTCCCGTACAATCAAAGAATTCTTGAATAACACTCTTCCCAATAATATTACCGTCCCCAACTTGAAAAGTTTTAGCTTTATAATTAGGAGGAGATTCAATTTCATGGTTTAAAGATCCAAGTTTTTCCTCAAGATTTGTACTAGCAACACCCCCAAAATTTTCAATGGTAACCTTCCCAGATTCAGACATGGTGACAACGAAAAGATCTAGCACACAAGCAAGCAAAAAGCAAACGAAAAGACGAACGGAAGAAGGGCAAATAAAAAGGCGAATCTTTTTGGAAAATCATTTTAGAAGTGGGGGAGAGGAAAACGAGAGGCAAATGGCAAATAATGTAAATGCAAGAGATGAGTTTGTGATGGGTACTTGGTAGGCTTGATGTAGATCTCCCCGGCAACGGCGCCAGAAATTCTTCTTGCTACTTCTCGAGCATGCGTTGGTTTCCGTGAAGAGGAACGAGTGATGCAGCAAAGTAGATAAGTATTTCCCTCAGTTGTTGAGAACCAAGGTATCAATCCAGTAGGAGATACAAGCAAGTCCCCAATAGATGTACCAACACAAAGAATCAAACACTTGCACCCAACGCTATAAAGGGGTTGTCAATCCCTTCACGGTTACTTGCAAGGATGAGATCTGATAGAGATAGATAGATATGCTTGCTTGAACGGAAAGTAAAACAAAAGTAAAAAGATTGCAGCAAGATATTTTTGGTATTTTTGGTTTTAGATCTGAAAGTATAATATGGAAAATAGACCCGGGGGGCATAGGTTTCACTAGAGGCTTCTCTCATGATGGCAAGTATTACGGTGGGTGAACAAATTACTGTCGAGCAATTGATAGAAAAGCGAATAATTATGAAGATATCCAAGGCAATGATTATGCATATAGGCATCACGTCTGTGTCAAGTAGACCGAAATGATTCTGCATCTACTACTATTACTCCACACATCGACCGACTCCTGCCTGCATCTAGAGTATTAAGTTCATGAAGAACAGAGTAACGCATTAGGTAAGATGACATGATGTAGAGGGATAAACTCAAGCAATATGATGAAAACCCCATCTTTTTATCCTCGATGGCAACAATACAATACATGCCTCGCTACCCCTACTATGTCACTGGGTGAAGACACCGCAAGATTGAACCCAAAACTAAGCACTTCTCCCATTGCAAGAATTACCAATCTAGTTGGCCAAACCAAACCAATAACTCGAAGAGACTTGCAAAGATATGAAATCATGCATATAAGAATTCAGAAAAGACTCAAATAATATTCATAGATAATCTGAACATAAACCCACAATTCATCGGATCTCGACAAACACACCGCAAAAGAGTATTACATCGGATAGATCTCCATGAAGATCATGAAGAACATGGTATTGAAGAGCAAAGAGAGAGAAGAAGCCATCTAGCTACTAGCTATGGACCCGAAGGTCTGTGGTGAACTACTCACGCATCATCGGAGGGGCAATGGAGTTGATGTAGATGCCCTCCGTGATCGAATCCCCCTCCGGCAGATAACCGGAAAAGGCTCCAAGATTGGATCTCATGGGAACCGAGGCTCCTGGCGGCGGAAAAGTGTTTTCGTGGCTCCCTTCGGTATCCAAGGAATATTTGTGAATTTATAGGCCGAGAAATAGGGTTGGGGGAGCTGCCATGGGCCCACAAGCCAGGGGGGCGTGCCTTACCCCCCTGGGTGCGCCCCTGTGGCTTGTGGCCACACGGCGGCTCTCCTGCCTTGGTCTCCAAGCTTGGTAGATGTCTTCTGGTCCAAGAAAAATTATTCCGAAGATTTTATTCTGTTTGGACTCCATTTAATATTCCTTATCTGCAATACTAAAAAACAAGGAAAAATCATAAACTGGCACTAGGCTCTAGATTAATAGGTTAGTCCCAAAAATAATATAAAATAGCATATTAATGCATATAAAACATCCAAAACAGATAATATAATAGCATGGAACAATCAAAATTTATAGATACGTTGGAGACGTATCAGATACTTAGCTCTTTCATGATCTAGTTGAATAAAAGTTTAGTATGATCTATTTTTGAGTGCTAGTTTCGTGATCTATCTATCTATCTAATCGAGTGAGAGTTATACAATAAAGTTTAGTTTGAGTTTGTGCTTCTTTACCTTTTTGTTGGAATCATAGTAATGAAAAAGATCATATGCTAATCTTATGGTAAGTAATGACATCACATAAGGAGAAGTATAAGTAGTAAAATGTATAGGAGGTTGAAAAACATAGCATTGGTCAATGCTGCAACTCATGAAAGAATTAATAATTGAAGAGAAGATTCACAAGCAAATACACTATCTTGGACATCTTTTTTGATTGTGAGCCCCCATTAATATTATATGCAAAATTGTTGACGTTGGACAAGGAAGACAACGTAATGATTTATGTTTGTTCATATTCACATAGAAGTTTTATTGTCATAGATCCTTCAACATGTGGTGCTTGCTCAATATCCTTGCTAGCCAAAAATTCCACACTAAGTAGAGATACTACTTGTGCATCCAAAAACCCTAAACCCAAACTCATGTTTTGAGAGTCAACCATACCTACCTATGGATTGAGTAAGATCCTTCAAGTAAGTTGTCATCGGTGCACTAGGGAAATAAAAATTGCTTCTAAATGTGTTTGATCAATCAGTGTAAAAGAAAATTGAGCGTTGTACGAACTTATGATGGCAAAGTAATAAAAGCGACGGACTGCATAATAAAGGTTGCTATCATAGGGGGCAATATAGCGTGACGTTCTTTTATAATAAGGGATTTGGCATACAAACAAAAAGCGCATGACAACCTATGCTTCCCTATGCGAAGGGCCTATCTTTTACTTTTATGTATTTACTTTCATGCAAAAGTCAAACTATTCTTCCCTATTCCTTTTTACTTTTTATTTTTGCAAGCATCATGTGGTGAGGAAATATCTAGGCACATATATCTAGTTGGATGTGAGTGAGCATGAGGTATTATTGTTGACATCACCCTTGAGGTGAATACATTGGGAGGCGAAACTTAAGCCCCTATCTTTCTATGTGTCCGGTTGAAACTTTTTGCTCATGGGTATGCTGTGAGTGTTAGCAATCATAGAAGATTAAATGATGGTTGAGTATGTGGACTTGCTAAAAGGCTCCGACACGAAACCCTTCCTGAAAATATGATGAATTGTAGTTGCAAAGTTGACTGAGAAGATAGTTTGTTGCTTTTCAATAAGGTTTATGCTTTATACTTCTATGTTGTGATGAATTGTTACTTATTCATGAGAAGTTATATGATGAAGTTATATAATAAAAGTTATATGAATAATTTATATGACAAAGTTTGTTGCTGCTAAGATAATAAGCATGATGCTTCTATGTGTGTATTCTGTTTTATCGACATGTCTCTCTCGAACCATGTGGACATGTTTTTCGATATCGGTTTTCGCTTGAGGACAAGTGAGGTCTAAGCTTGGGGGAGTTGATACGTCCATTTTGCATCATGATTTCCTATTGGTATTTATAATGTTTTTATGCATAATAAGGCTGTATGGAGTAATTCTAATGCCTTTTCTCTCATAATATGCAAGGTTTGCACAAAGAGGGAGAACGCCGACAGCTGGAATTCTGGACCTAAAAAAGCATATCAGAGATACCTATTCTGCACATCTCCAAATAAGCTGAAACTTCAGGGAGAAATATTTTGGAATATATGAAAAATACTAGACCAAATAATTATCGGAGGGGAGCCACCTGGTGAGCACAAGACACCAGGGCACGCCAGGCCCCCCGGTGCGCCCTGATGGGTTGTGCTCAGCCCAGCCCACCTCCGGTGCCCCACTTCTGGTATTTATGGTCTTTTGACCTAGAAAAAATGAGGAGAGGACTTTTGGGACGGAACGCCGCCGTCTCGAGGCGGAACTTGGGTAGGAGCACTTTTGCCCTCCGGTGGAGCGATTCCGCCGGGGGAACTTCCCTCCCGGAGAGGGAAATCGCAGCCATCATCATCACCAACACCCCTCTCATCTTTGGGAGGCCAATCTTCATCAACATCTTCAACAGCACCATCTCCTCTCAAACCCTAGTTCATCTCTTGTGTTCAATCTTTGTACTGGAACCTCAGATTGGTACCTGTGGGTGACTAGTAGTGTTGATTACATCTTGTAGTTGATTACTATATGGCTTATTTGGTGGAAGATTATATGTTCAGATCCATTATGCTATTTAATACCCCTCTGATCTTGAGCATCCAAATTATTTGTGAGTAGTTACCTTTGTTCTTGAGGTCACGGGAGAAGTCATGTTGCAAGTAATCATGTGAATTTGATATGTGTTCGATATTTTGATGATATGTATGTTGTGATTCCCTTAGTGGTGTCATGTGAACGTCGACTACATGGCACTTCACCATCTTTGGGCCGAAGGGAATGTATTGTGGAGTAGTTATTAGATGATGGGTTGCTAGAGTGACAAAAGCTTAAACCCTAGTTTATGCGCTACTTCGTAAGGGGCTGATTTGGATCCAAACGTTTAATGCTATGGTTAGATTTTATCTTAATACTTTTCTCGTAGTTGCGGATGCTTGCGAGGGGGTTAATCATAAGTGGGAGGTTTGTTCAAGTAAGAACAGCACCCAAGCACTGGTCCACCCACATATCAAATTATCAAAGTAGCGAACGCAAATCAAACCAACATGATAAAAGTGACTAGATGAAATTTCTGCGTACCCTCAAGGACACTTTGGCTATTATAAGAGACTGTACTGGCCTATCCTTTGCCACAAAAGTATTGGGCTACCTTGTTGCACTTTATTTACCGTTACCATTACTTGCTCATTACCAATTATCTTGCTATCAAATTATCTGTTACCTACAATTTCAGTGCTTGCAGAAACTACCTTGCTGAAAACCGCTTGTCATTTCCTTTTGCTCCTCATTGGGTTCGACACTCTTACTTATCGAAAGGACTACGATTGACCCCCTATACTTGTGGGTCATCAGATACCTGTACTATCTCCTTGAGAGATCCCGAGCCTGGGTAAAATCAAGTGTCCATGTTACCATCGCTCCAAGATGCCTAGCTTAGGACCCCTACTACGAGATATGCAGGATATAGAACAGACACCATGGTGTCCAAGTCAAGCAATTGGATTGTAATTTTTAATGCACATCAACTTTTTATTCTTCGCGCAGTACATGAGCATGAACCATGGACATAGCATAAAGGTGGAATAAATGGTGATAGATATCAAAGAGGTGAAAAGTGGAGAAGAAAATCTCGCATCAACTACGCGTATCAACAAGCTATGGAGATGCCCATCGATAGATATCAATCCGAGGAGTAGGGATTGCCACGCAACTGATGCACTAGAGCTATAAGTGTATGAAAGCTCAACTAAAGCTAAGTGAGTGTGCATCCAACTTGCTTTCTCATGAATACCTCGGGTATTCGAGGAAGCCTGTCATTGGAATATACAAGCCAAGTCCTAATAATGAAAAACTCCCACTACCATATGAAAGTGACATGACATGAGACTCTCTCTATGAAGAACATGGTACTAGTTTGAAGCACAAGTGTGGTAAAGGATAGTAGCATTGCCCCTTCTCTCATTTTCATCATTTTTATTATGGTGGGATCATTTGGCCTCCCCCATTTTTATAATTTTTCGTCTGGAATCTCTTCCCGACTTGGGGGGAACCATTATCTCCATCATCCTTTCCTCGTTGGGACAATGCTCTAATAATGATGATCATCACACTTTTATTTACTTACAACTTGATATAATAACTCAATGACTATCAAAGATGACTCTATATGAATGCCTCTAGTAGTGTACCATGATGTGCAATGATCTAGCATAACATGTATAAAAAATGATGAACGGTGGCTTTGCCACAAATACTATGTCAACTTTATATGATCATGCAAAGCATTATAATGATGAACACTCAAGTCATATTATGTGATGGTGGAATTTGCAAGGCAATATTTCTCAGAATGGCTATGGAAATGCCATAATGGGTAGGTATGGTGGCTGTCCTGAGGGAGATATAAGGAGGCTTATGTGCAACATAGCATATCATGTCACGGGGTTTGGATGCACTCATGAAGTTCGCACCGATACTCGAGGTGAGAATGGGCAATGCACGGTACCAGAGAGGCTAGCAAAATATGAGGTGGTGAGATTGCGTATGTCCACAGATTCACATTAGTCATACAGAACTCATATACTTATTGGAAAGTTTTATTAGTTTTATCACAATCAAAATTACTACTCGCATGCCCCGAGGGGGGAGGTTGGGAGGAGTTAACCATCGCGCGCCTCCGACCCTAAACAACACAAGGATTTCAACGAGGAATAGAAATGCTCACACATCCCCACCATGTCTTTACCAACATTTAAACAAATGGGAAATTAACACCCTCTTAATACCGATACTCCTATGAACTTACAACCATGTACTCACACCCTTTCATATTACCACATCAATATCATTAACCCACAATTTCTCTTTAACGTGCTACATGAATGTTTTGATTATCACTCGTTGAATACCTATTATTTTTGGACTAGTCTTATAACCCATGCAAATTACCATCATTATTTCTTAACTCTCAAAAAAATATAAGTGAAGAACAAGAGTGCAATTATTTCTATAAAATCTATACGCCACCGTCCTAAAAAAGATAGTAGATAACACCCCATGCATTGCGGCGGGATGGTAGTGTCACAAAGAGCTTAAAAGAAGGGTACACATAAAGAAGAATACATAGATAGAAAATAAAGGAAAAAAATGTTTGTAGTGGCATGTTTTTTTACCTTCGCTAATGAAGCAAGTGAAAACCGGAAAACATGGCTTGCATCAAATTCTGAAATAACCTTACTCGAGACAATCAGATTTGTTGCCAAATTTATACAAGATCTTAAGATTTTGTTGGATGATCAAAAGTACTTTGTTGATCGCAATGGAAAGAGGGCAATACAGCCTGATGTGCTAATATAAAAATATTAGCAAACAACAATCTATCTAAATAAATAAAATAGGAAATATTTGTAGTGGCATGAGTTTTTTACCTCTCGTTACTGAAGCAAGAGAAACCGAAGAAGGTAGCTTCCGTATAACCCTAAAATCAGCTTACACAGTACAATCAGTTTTGGTGCCAAAGAATTTTATTGGATGACCAAAAGTACTTTGTTGGTCAAAATGGAAAGAGGACAATGCAACCTGATGAGCTAATAGAAAAATGTTACCTCTGCATAAATATGTTAATCAGAGAAGGGATACAAAAATCAACATGACCTGGAGAGCATCAGAATCAGAATATATTCAGCGATACTACTACAATACAGACTGCTTATGTACACAACTTCAATGAAGTCCCATTATATTCCTGACTTTCTTGGAAGTACGTGTGTCGGTGTCAAAACCGGCGGATCTCGGGTAGGGGGTCCCGAGCTGTGAAACTAGATTCGATGGTAACAGGAGACGAGGGAGATGCGGTTTTACCCAGGTTCAGGCCCTCCTATGGAGGTAATACCCTACGTCCTGCTTGATTATATTGATGGTACGGGGATTACAGAGTTGATCTACCTCGAGATCAAATAGCTAAAACCCTAGATGAGTTCTCTTGGCCTACAACCTAAAACCCTCCGGCTTATATAGACGCCGAGGGTACCTAAGGTTTACACATAGTCGGTTGCACATCAAAGGGAAAAACATGCCTATCTACTGTCGACAACTTGGAGGACACGCCCTGGCTCCTTGAAACTTCCACCTTGGCGACGGGGCCTTTGATCACCCAATGCCCATCCTGCGGCCCACATAGTCCGGCCCATGAGAAACAGGTCGGCTATCCCAGGACCCCTTAAACCAGGACTCCCTCAGTAGCCCCCGGACTAGCCTCCAATGCCGAGGTATATCCAAACCATCTTGTACGCCGAAGTCTTCGGCTTGCGAGGCGAGTCCCTTCATCCCTTCTTATTCAGCAACCATCCTGTCATCGGTGAAATCCCAAATGTCACAGGTTTGCTGGGTCCACCGCAATAGCGTTTCTCGATTTTCACGCATCGTGGGGAGACGAGCGGTTCAATAGCTTTTTACAAAACTACCACTCCTGTAAAGGAGGCATCACCCATTTAAACAAACTTGAATCGTGGCCAAAGCCATATCTTCTTCTTCCCCACCGCAAAAAGCTTCCAGCGAAAGATCACCACCAAAAATGGCGGACGCCCCCAGTTCTTCCTCGCACCCTTATGGCTCCCGTCCCGAGGACTGGACGAGCTGCTCCGTATCCCTCCTTCGATTGCGTGACCTTGAGATGCAAGGGTACCTTCCCTCCTCGGATCTGGCGGCTATCCGTGCCGGCTTGTCTTCATTCAACGGCGAGGCCTTCGCGGAGAATTTCCCCAATCCACAAAAGGGGGAGCGTGTATGTTTCGTGCCCTTCCTCCTGCGGGGTCTCGGGTTTCCCATTCATCCGTTCTTGAGAGGGTTACTAGAGTTTTATGGAATCCAGCTCCACCACCTCACCCCAGGGTCTATTCTACACATCTCGGGCTTCGTCGCCCTTTGTGAGATGTTCCTGGGCTGTGAGGCACACTTCAAATTGTGGAGAAAGTACTTCTGCCTCGTCCCTCGCACTCGAGACAAGACCATTTTTTAGGTCGGCGTAGTCGAAGTATGCAGCATAGCGGAGACGGGATATCCCATGGGGACGCCGAAGGAGTCCGAAGAATGATCCTCGGAATGGTTCTATATCGAGGACGTCCCTCTATTTGATCCAGCTTGGAGGGGTTTGCCTGAATACTCCGACGCCCCTTTGAAGAAAAGGTACAACTGGCGTCCGAAGAGCCTGTCCCAAGAGGACAGTGTGGAAGTGCAGCGCTTGGCAGCCCGTGTGAGGGTACTTGCCCATCATAAGCTGACCATGATAGACGTCATGGCTGCCGCCATCACCTGGTGCGTTCAACCTCTTCAACAGAGGATACACCCCTTGTGGTGTTACAACGGGACGAGCGACACTACTCGCTCCCGAAGACTGGGCCCTGCCGATCAAACAGCATTAGCCGCCGCTCTTGCCGACCTATACAAAGGGGAGCAAGAAGATTTTATTCGGCGGTCGACCAAGGAAGGATACTCAAGCCACAATCCCATTGAATGGGTGAGCCTTTCAACCTTCTGACCACTATTCGGGTTTTCAATTTGCCCCTTCTTGACCGAAGCCTTTATCTTTATGTGAACAGGAATGGAGGAGCTTCATCGAGGCAGTTAACTGTCTGGCCCCTCAGCCCGAGGACTATTCCCGTGATGATGATCTGGGCTTTCATGATGACCCGGATTTGTCAATCGAGCTCGAAGACGGGGTTTTCTACCAGGAGAGCCTTGACGGTTCCAAGGTGGCTATCATAGCCGATTACCCCGGATCCTTCCCTTCTCCTGCAATAAGCAAGAAGAAGAAAAACTCATCCTGCAAAAGGCAAGTATCCTCCAATGACCCAAACGCGCTGGGCCCTACTCCCAAGCGACGTAGATCCGCGCGTCATACATCGGCAACGGCGGCAGTGCCCGGGTCGGAAAGCAATAGGGATCCGACAAATGAGCCGGTCGCGGGGATGGGCCCGTCTACACGTTCGTCCCAAAGGTACTTCGCTCGACCGTTTGATTTATTATCGTGATTGATAAAGCCTCACCAGAGACCTTATGTTGAAATATTCAGGCAAAGAATTCAGCCACCTCCCGCCGAGGATGTCTCCAGGACGTCCGGCAGTGCTCAAAACTCCAAGCCTTTCGCTCATGCTGAACCTACTACGGAGGTTCCCATGGTCAATCCGGCCCCAGCCGATTCCGGTGATGCCATGTCTGTTACCAAATCGGAGGTAGGAAGCGCCATGAATCATCGATGGCGACGAGAAGCCCTGCGTCACCCAGCCTTTTCCGAACAAGAGTTCAGTGCTTTACGCACGGCGGACGCGCACATCGGTGCTGCCCGAGCTGGGTTCGGGGAGGCCATGAAATTGATATCGTCCAGCCTGCAGGTGAGTAATAGGTTATTAGAGTCCGAACACTCATATAAACCCAGTAGCCCCCGAGCCTTAAATTGGTCAGCACGACCGAATTGAGGATCTTTGTATTGTTATACTGCTAATGCAGGACTCGAAGCAACAGAGCGAGCAACTGGCCAAGGAATTGGAAGCCAGCCGAACACAGGTGGAATCCGTGAAGACCGAGTTGGAGCAAGTGAAGAGCTTTACTCGGGAGGCACATGGTGAGTATATCTGTTCTGCTGATCTTAGTTTATTCCCATGCTGACGCAAGGGTACTATGCAGCAGCTGAATCAATAGGGCAACTGCAAAGAGACTTGGATGCAGCCCGAGAATCTCAGCGATACGCCGAGTCCCAGCACGAGACTGGCTGTCGTGTTTTGCGGCGATATCTTGAGGAGAAGAACCGCCTTCAGGCGGAGAACAAACAGCAGGCCAAAGAAATTGAGAGCTTAAAGACTCAATTGGCCCAGGCCCAAGGAGAGAACCAGAAATTACAGAGGGGCATTTTCGGTAAGTATGATTCTAACATCAAAAGGTACTTCTTATAAATGAAGCATAATAGGCATGCCTTGATTCATGTATAGGTCTCCTGTCCGGGCGACCCAGAGAAGAGGTCGGATCCTACCGGGGGAGCCTTCTGCAGGAGCTGTCCGCCCTTCATGAGCGGGCTCGGAAGCCCATGAAGAGCATGGTGAAAGCATTGTGGCCCGCCAAGCAACCTCCGAAGGAGATGACCGAACTAGTCGATCGGTTCAAAGGAGCCCGAAGTAGGTTCGAGCTGTGGAAGACATCAGCATGTCGAGAGGGAGCACGAGAGGCGTGGGCGATGATCAAGACCCGCTATACTGGACTTAACCCCGAGCGTATGGCTTGGGTTGGGCTGGTAGGGGCAGATGGACAAGAAGTGCCGCTCCACCTGGTATACGACCAAGTGATGCCTGCCACCCGTCTTTCACAAGAAGATTGCTCCCTGGACATCATAATCGACGATCTCGATCGGCAGCCAGATGTATGATTATATGTAGCTATGTACTAATAATCGAGGGATTTGCTTCGTCTGCGTTGTAAACTTTGTCTTAACCGTCCATCGGCTTCGGCCTCCCGTGCTAAGAGCTTGGGAGTGTTCCTTGTAAATTATCACCCTAGGGGGAGTGAATTATGTTCGGGGAACCAGGCAATCTGGCCATGTGGTGCGAACAGACAGAAAGCACACAGGGAGATATGTTATATTACTGCTTAGCGTAAGAAACATCTTCCGAAGAAACTAGTACCCCTATCGATACCTTTCTTCAGGGTGCTACGTAAATCGTAGGTAGAAGGCCGTATACTGTTAGTATGCGACTAATGGCTTTTGTGAGAGAAGAAGCCCGAGTAATGGTCATGACGACCATAGTCTTATTAGTAGATTCCGTCGTTGCCGATCAATTGTCTGCTGAAGATAGCTAGCTTTTGGTTTCACCCGTTTGAGGCACGTATCCGGATGACCCGGTCGTAACAATCGCAGAGGTGCTCCCTTTACCCTCTAGCCGAACAATCGGGAATGTAGAGGGTAACCACAGGAGCGAGGCAACCTAGCTTGGCAAAGTCTTAGTTTGAGTTGATGCATATGATGGCTGAAATAACGACAAGGAAAAGAATGCGTACACAATAAATGTGAATAAATGCTTATAATATAAAAGCATTGGCTTCGTAAAGAAGCCCCCAGGTGCTGTGTTCGGATTTAACACTTAAGGGTGTAGGCCGAAAATTTTAGTACAAAATCGGTTGAGCCGAACATAGAGTTGGGAAGAAAAAGGAAAAAAATCCAAACCTGCCAAAAAACAAGGTGGGAGGGAAAGTAGAAAATAAAGAAAGAGAAAGAAAATGGAAATAAAGGTGAAGAGTGTGACGACACCGGTTTATCCGTAGAAGCGCCGAAGACAAGCTGCGTTCCATGGGTTTGGTTCAAGGCAGTTATCCAACGGGTCTCAAAGACGGTAAGCCCCTCCCGCGAGTACTTCGTCGATTATGAAGGGGCCCTCCCATTTGGGGTTGAGTTTATGCTTTTGCTTCTCCGGAAGTCGTAAGACGAGCTCTCCCACATTGTACATCTTTGCCCTGACCTCCCTACTCTGGTAACGTCGAGCCTGCTGCTGGTAAAAAGTGGAGCGAGCCCGAGCTATGTCGCGCTCTCCTTCTAGGGCGTCTAGGTCATCCTGCCGATCTAACTCGGCCTCCCTTTCCTTGTACATGCGCACCCTTGGCGCGTCGTGAATAATGTTTCAGGGGAGGACTGCTTCTGCCCCATAGACCATGAAGAACGGTGTGTATCCCGTTGATCTATTCGGGGTAGTGCGCAGGCCCCATAGAACGGAGTCGAGCTCCTCAACCCAATGACAGTCGGAGTCATGAAGAGACCGGACCAAACGTTGCTTAATGCCGCTCATAATGAGGCCGTTTGCTCGTTCGACTTGTCCATTGTTCTGCGGATGATAAACCGATGCGTAATCGAGCTTAATGCCCATGTTTGCGCACCAGTCTTTGACCTCTTGGGCCATGAAATTGGATCCATTGTCCATTATTATACTGTGCGGAACGCCGAAACGGTGTACCACGCCGGATATAAAGTTGATTACTGGTCCGGACTTGGCTGACTTGACAGGTTTTGCCTCTATCCATTTGGTGAACTTGTCCACCATGAGCAGTAGGTATTTATTCTTCTTGGTCCCCCCTTTAAGTGGTCCGACCATATCTAGCTCCCAGACCGCGAAGGGCCAGGTAATCGGAATAGTCCGAAGAGCTGTTGGGGGCATGTGACTTTGATTTGCGAAAAGTTGACACCCCACGCAGTGTTTGACAAGCGACTGTGCGTCCGTCCGAGCTGTGGGCCAAAAAAAACCAGCCCGAAATGCCTTGCTAACTAAGGCTCTTGTAGCGGCGTGATGACCGCCCATCCCTGCGTGGACCTCGGCTAAGAGATGCCGACCTTCTTCCTCAGATATGCACCGCTGTAGTATTCCGGTGGTGATTTTCTTGTATAGCTCGCGCTCGTGTACTTTGTAGGCACTGGATCGCCGAATTATGTGCCACGCCTCCGTCTGATCATCGGGGAGTTCTTTGCGAAGAAGGTAGGCGAGGAAGGGCTCGACCCATGGTGCGATTACTGCCATGACCTCGTGAGCCGAAGGCGTTTCGTCCATTACGGAGCCGCCGATGATTTGATCGTCTGGTTCATTTATAGGGGGAACAACTTCGTCCGCACTGGTTAGATTGGCGCCCTTATCATCGTCCTACCAAACCACGGATGGCTTAAAGAGCCGTTCCAGGAAAGTGTTTTTTGGGAAAGGGCCGCGTTTCGCCCCTAGGCGTGCCAGTATGTCGGCGGCTTGGTTGTTGTCTCTAGCGACGTGGTGAAATTCCAGTCCCTCGAACCGTGCGGATATCTTGAGGACAGCGTTTCTGTAAGCCGCCATCTTCGGGGTTTTGGCATCGAATTCGCCGTTGATTTGGGAGATGGCCAAGTTGGAGTCTCCCCGTACCTCTAGCCGGCGTATCCCCATTGATGCTGCCATCCAAAGACCGTGTAGTAGTGCTTCGTATTCGGCTGCATTGTTGGAATCGGCATACATGATCTGCAACACGTATCGGACAGTGTCGCCTGTGGGGGATGTGAGGATATCTCCAGCCCCCAGACCGGCTAAAGTTTTAGATCCATCGAAGTACATTGTCTACTGGGATGTGGCACCCCGGCTCAGAGAACCGGATTACCAGTGTTTCCAACCCAGAGATCATGTCTTCTGGAAACACACAACAACTTGGCACAGAACAGAACTGAACTTTATTGATAGGAGTCGAGTACAAGCGCATATCTTACAATGGAGACGAGGCAAATGGCACCCTCGGTGCTATCACAGTATCTACATTATTTATGTCACATAGTAGGGCCTCGGATACTGGGTACTTCTACAGCGTAGCGGAACATAGCGCAACTCCATCCACAGGGACACTGCTGTGGACACATCCTAGTTAGCATATCCAGCACCCTCAGGACCTCCGCCCTCGGATTCTCCTGCATCTGGCATGATACGCCAGGTGAGTACTTTGAATGTACTCGCAAGCTCATAACAACCAAGTAATGTAGCAAACAATAGCATGGCAATCAACATGATATGACCAAGGTAATTCACTTACTGTACTGATCATCAACTAACTCTTCTCCGGGTTGTCCCACAACCCTCGGAATACTCATACCCAATGAGTACTTCCGAATACAAGACGAGTTCTTCCATCATTAATATCAGTAATATGATTGATCTCCTACTGAGGTCTGGACGGGCCGTCCAATACCGTGGACACGGCTATTCGAATAGATTTTGACACTCTGCAGAGGTTGCGCACTTTACCCACACCTTGAAGCACCTGGCCCTGGCCTCGAGACCACTCGGGTGGACCAGCATTGCTTCAACAAAACCTGCCTGACATGTGACCTTTCATCGTACCACCGGCACTCTTCCTCCCCCGGAGGTCAGCCTTGGGTGGCCCCTGTGTCCTCATGACACCTGCCACCGTCGTGGCCAAACTCTGTAGACCCAAACGGGGCCTACTGTGCCAAATGGGGACGCCGGCACAAACTTAACTATCAACTGGGCTCACAGGGTTATCACCGCTTACCTGATCAAGGTAGCACGCCGTGCATAACCCTCCCTCTTTGGAGGTACCGATGAAAGATCACGCGGTCACACCAGGACAGAGCCATCCCATACCGGCAAATGTGGTTGCACGAATATGCCCGGACAAGTGACTCAAGATCAACCACTAAGTTTAAAAAACAACAGTAGTGACTCAACATAATTCTTGAGTATTTAAGTATTATTATGAATTAACTATATTAAATTAAATCAACCTAATGTATAAAAAAATGCAATGCTATGGGAATGCATGCATGAATTGGGTATCATGGCTTGCCTTGCTCTGTTGGGTGGTTCAAACACTCTGGATCTTCACAACCACCAAATTCTCCTTCTGAAAGTATTTTCAAATATAATTGGAAAATGTCACATAAAGCAATTCTATTAAATAGAAATTCTGTGAGCATTGGAAAAATATCAAAATTTATCAGAAAATAAAGGGGCTTAAGATAAACACAATGCAAAAAGAATCAACTGCATTGGAGTTGCAGGTAAAAAGTTATTGATGGTCAAAGTTGGGTCAAAAATCTGTTTTAAATTAAATAAAACTGAAATTCCAGAAATCCCAGAGCCGGCCACGTCGAAGGTGTAAAGCCTTACGCCTCCACTTGCACACCGCTTCGGGCGTGGCTGACCCACTGACGGGTGGGTCGGCTCTATTTAAACAGAAGGAGGGAGGAGGGAATAGAGGAGGGGCGGCGCTCCGGCGACGGTCGCCGGCGACAAAGGCGGCGATGGGGTCGGGGAGGTATGGGAATGGATCGGGCACTCAAGGGTGATCATGCACGTACCCGCAAAATGGCAAGAGATGGCCGGACGGCATCGTCCCCTTCGTCTCCGGCGGCGGCGGCGCTCGGGTGGGATCGGAGACGGCGTTTCCGGCGATGTGAAGCTTGGGCAGAAGGTCGAGGAGCACCAGGGAACTACCCTGAGCTCGATGGAGAGGTCGAATGAGCTCTGGAAGGCGAGGGACTATTGGCACTGAGGAGACCTCAGATGGCGCAGCTCCGGCGAGGTTCGAGGCCAGAGGGCCTCTCGGCCTTGGCTCGTTGCTCGGGGATGCGATTGAGGTGATGAGGAGGAGGCTGACGAGCTCGGAGGGACGGGGGGGGGGGGGGGGGCTTTAAATAGGCGGAGGGCGAGGCGCTGCGATCTCTCCCGTAGCGGCGAGGCTCAGCCACGTCACCGGCGCCCGTACGGTGCGCTGGCTGGCCAGGAGCGTCGACGGGATGGAAGAGGGCAGAGGGGCGCGACGGGACGGGTCCGGAGCCATCAATGACGCGCGGACGACCACAGTGGCCGAAGCCCACTGTTCTGCCCGTGGCGACGCTTGGCCGGGAGCGACGGTGGCCTTCTCCGGCGGCCGGGAGGGTTCGGGAGGATCCACGCGGCGCCCTGCGATGATGTCGACACCAGAGGACAAGGAGGGAGCGGCGATGGACGGCTCGGGTGAGCTGAACCGTCTCTGGCGCTACGCAGAGTGCGCGCTGTGGCATGCCAGCCCCGTGATCACCACTGGTGTGGCCACCAGGAGGACACGCCCACCTGGCGCACCTTGTCCATGGGGTCGACCCTCGAATATTTAGCCTCCCTGGGTCACTGGCTCGACCAGGTTCACCCTGCCATGAGGTGTAGCCTCAGCTACAGATTCTGCCAGCAATCTTGAGGAGACCCTAGAGAGAAAAGGAGATAGGGATGAAGCCAGAGGAGATGTCTAGGTCTATCAGGATAGGAAGGACTATCTTCTGGCAAAAATTGAGAAGGTTTGAAGAAGAAATGGATAGGGTTCCTTTGGAAACTATCATTCTGGCCCAGAACACAAATGAGCTTGTGGCCCTCAATTGGTTGCTCTGCAAATGGGGAAACTTGGTGGAAGGGAGTTATTTTGCACCTAGCAGATGCCATAAAAATCTCAGGATGATTAGGCATCTCGAGCTAGCACTTCCTTCACAGAGGTTTCAAAAATGCAGAAACTTGCCAGAGCCCTGCTGCTCAAATGTTGTACTGGCCAAGATGATATTTTTGGATATTGAGGCAAGATAGGATCCCTAGGAGCTTGAGGAATTTATTGGGAATTTTCTGGAATAGAAATAATAGGGTTGCTTCACAATGGATAGATTCTGGTCAGAAACAAAATAATTATTCTGGCCAAAATTTCCCATTGGGCAATAAAATATTTTTGAAGAATATGAAATCTTATGATGATAAGAAGATGGGGAAAAAGTTTGGGAATTAATTAACCACCCAATCTATAGGTTGCTTCACAACCCATGGTGATGGCCTAAATTCCCAAATTATGAAAATGATTTTTGAGAAAAGACTGAATATTGAAAAATTATCCAAGAGAGCATGGAAAGGTTTTATCAAGATGACAAAGGTTTGGAGATGCTTGAAGAAAATTTTAGCAAGGCATAGATCAACTCCACTGAAGAGGTTTTTGAAAATCAGCTAAATGGCAAATAAAATCCAAATAATTTTGGAAAGAAAATATTGCCAAAAATCAGGGTGTCACAAACCTACCCCCCTTAGGATGAATCTCGTCCTCGAGATTCGGTTGCTCAGGGAACAAGTATGGATATGCAGATCTTAGGAAGTCTTCCCTTTCCCACGTAGCCTCTTCCTCTGCGTGGTGTTCCCACAACACCTTATAAAATCTGATTACCTTGCTTCTGGTAGCCCTTTCCATCTCATCCAGGATCCTTACAGGTTTCTCTTCGTAGGTCAGATCTTTAGCCAGTTCTAACTCACTCATGCCCGCTTGCTTGACCGGTGGTGCAATGCACTTCCTTAGTTGTGATATGTGAAACACATCGTGCACTTCTGACAGTTCTGGCGGTAATTCCAACTGATAAGCCACTCTACCTCTTCTAGAAACCACTGGAAATGGGCCTATATACCTTGGTGCAAGTTTTCCCCAAGTATTGAATCTCTTTACTCCTTTCATAGGGGTTACTCGGAGATATGCATATTCTCCAGGATCAAAGGTCACTTCCCAGTGTTTTGGATCATAGTAACTCTTCTGACGAGACTTGGCTGCCCGAAGACGTTCCTGGATACCCTTAACTTGCTTCTCAGCCTCGAGCATCAAGTCTGTACCAAAGATTCGGCTGCCCCCGTCTGAGACCAGTTCAAAGGAGTGCGGCACTTCCGCCCATATAATGCCTCAAACGGTGACATCTTCAAGCTTGAATGATAGCTGTTGTTGTATGAGAATTCCGCATAAGGAAGCCTGCCTTCCCACTTAGGTCCATGGGTGAGGGCACATGACCGAAGCATATCCTCCAGTATCTGGTTCACCCTTTTTGTCTGCCCGTCTGTCTGTGGGTGGTATGCCGTGCTATGCTTCAGCATGGTTCCCAAGGCTTGATGTAGACGCAGCCAGAATGCTGAGGTGAATAGAGAACCTCTGTCTGAGGTAATGGACTTAGGGACTCCATGGAGGCTAACTATCCGGGACATGTAGAGTTGTGCCAGCTGATTTGCGTTGAAAGTGGTCTTTACTGGAATGAAGTGAGCCACTTTCGTGAGTATGTCCACGATGACCCAAATAGCATCGTTGCCTCTTGCTGACTTGGGTAGTCCAACAATAAAGTCCATACATATGTCATCCCACTTCCATTGGGGCACCGGTAAAGGTTGTAGTAGCCCAGCGGGTTTCTGATGTTCTGCCTTAACTTTGTTGCAGATGTCGCAGCAGGCGACATAATATGCTATATCTTTTCGCATTCCTGTCCACCAAAATGTCTCTCTCAGATCCTGATACATCTTTGTTCCTCCCGAGTGGATGGAATATGAGGACTCATGAGCTTCTTTGAGAATTCGCTGCCTCAGATTATCTTGATCGGGCACGCATATCCGCTTCTCGAACCATACGGTGCCTTGATCATCTACGTGGAAGGACTTGGCTTTCCCTTTTGGAATCAGCTCCTTGATCTTTTTGATTCCCTCATCTGGCTGTTGGGCCTTCTTGATTTCTTCCATAAGGGTGGGGGTAATTTCCAACGTGTCCGATGTAGTTGGTCCGCATAGCACCATGTTGAGCTCAGCGAACTCCTCTTGCAACCTTGGGTGCATCCTTCCCATTAGGGCATTTACGGTGCCTTGCTTTCTGCTGAGAGCGTCCGCGACCACATTGGCTTTCCCCGGATGATAATTTATCCCAATATTATAGTCCTTGACTAGCTCAAACCATCTTCGTTGCCTGAGATTTAGATCCGGCTGAGTGAAAATATACTTAAGACTCTTATGGTCCATGTATATTTCACAGCTTTGGCCAATGAGATAATGCCTCCAAATCTTCAGGGCGTGCACTACGGCTGCTAGCTCCAAATCATGCGTAGGATAATTCTCCTCATGAGGTCGTAGCTGTCTGGATGCGTATGCTACAACCTTCCCTTCTTGCATCAATACACAGCCGAGTCCACGTCTGGAAGCGTCACAGTATATATCGAAGCTTTTATGTATGTCTGGAAGAACTAGAACAGGGGCGGTAGTGAGCCTGGTGTTCAATTCCAGGAAACTACTGTCACATTCCGCCGTCCAGACAAACCTTTGGTTCTTCTTGAGCAACTCTGTCAGGGGCTTGGCTATCTTAGAGAAGCCTTCTATGAAGCGTTGGTAATAGCCTGCCAATCCCAGGAAACTGCGGACTTCGGTCACCGTGGCTGGTGTCTTCCAGTTTAATACTACGGTTACCTTGCTAGGGTCGACGGCTACTCCTTGTTCTGACAGAATGTGCCCCAGAAGTCCCACCTCTTTTAGCCAAAATTCACACTTGCTAAACTTGGCGTACAAGCTGTGGTCTCTTAACCTTTCCAGGACAGCACGGAGATGCTTCTTATGCTCCTATTCATCTTTGGAGTATATCAGGATATCATCGATGAATACCACCACGAATTTGTCCAAAAAGTCCATGAAGACTTTATTCATCATGCTCATGAAGTAGGCTGGAGCATTCGTTAGTCCAAATGACATGACTGTGAATTCATACAGTCCGTATCGGGTGGTAAACGCTGTCTTGGGGATATCCTCTTTTTGAATCTTTAGCTGATGATATCCAATTCGAAGGTCAATCTTTGAGAATACCCGGGCTCCATTCAACTGGTCGAACAAGTCGTCAATGCGAGGAAGCGGGTACTTGTTCTTGATAGTGACCTCGTTCAACTGGCGATAATCTACGCACATACGTAGGCTTCCATCCTTCTTCTTGACACAGAGCATGGGTGATCCCCATGGCGAGATGCTTGGGCGAATATACCCTTTCTGCAGCTGTTCATCCAGTTGCTTCTTTAACTCTGCCAACTCTGGTCCTGGCATAGGATAGTATTTCTTGTAAATTGGAGCAGTGCCGGGAACCACTTCGATTGCAAACTCCAATTCCCGGTCTGGAGGCATTCCGGGTAACTCTTCGGGAAATACGTCCGGAAACTCGCAGACTACCGGAATCAAGTTCATATCCGTGCCGGTAGCTTGATATGCCATTCCCTTCTTTGATATCATCTTGCTGGCAAGGAATTGAACGGTTTGTCCGGTTGGGTTGACCAAGGTTACTGTCCTGCTGGCACAATTGATGCACACCTTATGTGGTGTCAACCAGTCCATTCCCAGTATTACGTCCAATCCCGAGGATTCAATGGCAATGAGGGCAGCTGGAAACTTAACTCCTTGTATTTAAATTTCCAGATCTCTATAGATCAAATTAGTTCTGAGCAGGGAGCCAGGGGATTGTACCACCATGATTTTGTCTAAAAGCGAAGGTGAAAATTTGTGCAAGGTGGCAAAACTCCGCGAAATAAATGAGTGGGAAGCCCCGGAATCAAATAAAATAACTACAGGTATGTTGTTAATAGAAAACATACCAAGGACTACTTCTGGGGCTTCGCAGGCTTCCTCGGCGGAGATATGGTGGACGCGTCCATGGCAGAGGTTATGATTGGAGCGGCGTCCTATGGTGTTGACATGTGGCTTGACTTCAGTGGATGGCTTCCCATTGTTGGTGGGACACTATTTGGAGTAGTGTCCACTTTGGCCGCAAGTGAAACAAGTATTGTTGCGGCGGCAGTCTTCTATCACGGGCTATTTGCTGAAGGTCTTGGTCTGACTCACTGCTTTGTTATTGTCGCTACCATTGCTCCAGGTAGGCTTATATTCAGAAGTGCCTGGCTGCCAGGTGTGCGGCCTCTGAGCAAACGGCTCCCTGTTGTCCTTCTTGGGTTCGAACTTTCGCTTATGGTTGTCTTGTCCGGACTTGTGCTCCCTTTCGGCTATAAAGGCCTTGTCCACCAGTGTCTGGAAGTCAGGGAAGTCTAACATGCATAGCTGACAACGGAGAGAGTGGTTCAGTCTTCCCAGGAACCGATCTATCTTTCTCTATTCGGTGGCCACATCATATGTAGAGTACCGTGACAGATTGTTGAACTTGTTAAGGTACTCTGCTACCGACATGCTTCCATGGGTCAGAGCAAGGAATTCCCTTTTTTTCACCTTCATTATGCCGGTGGGAATATGATATTTGCAGAACAATTCCTTGAATTTCTCCCAAGTAATTTCTTCTTCAGAAGACCATGTTGCCTTTGTGTTATCCCACCATATGGCTGCTGGCCCTTCCAGGTAATGAGTAGCAAACGGAACCTTGTCTGAATCCTCGCAACGGGCTATCTCCAAATTTTTCTCGATGGTCCTTAGCCAATCATCTACTTCTATTGGATCCACAGCTTGACCAAAATTGGGTGGCTTTGTGCGCTGGAAATCGGACAGCCTGGAGTGCGACCCATTATGATTGTGGTTCTGACCTACCATAGTCTGCATACTCTTCAGGAATTCCATAAGATCCTGGTTTCTCTTTTCCTCAAACATTCTAATGATCTGATCAGTAGTAGGTGCTTGAGGTGGTGGGGGTGGTAGATCTTCTGGTGCTTGACCTGCTTGTCTGGCGGATCGACGGACGGGGGTTCCATCGCCGCCTTGGCTACAACTTCTCTTCATCCTAAATTTGTTCCCATTGCCAAAATACCGACTCGATGAGCAATATCCATCAGGGGAAACACAGTTATATGACACCAGAAGGAAAATATGCGAAGAAGAAGGCGAATAAAGCAAACCACATAATTATACAGGACAACCCAACATCATACATGGCAAGCTAGGAGGGGAAATAACATGGCTAGACTGCTCATACGGCAGTTGACATATGCAAAGATGCATGCTCAACAACTCATGCCTCCACTCTAGTGGCGCTGATGGCACAAACACTGCCAAGCCACAGACTCCTCATCATCTGATCCTGAGTCGGAGTCGGAACTGATGATGTGGATCTCATCCTCCGGACCAAAGGAAACACGACGACGCTGCTGGGATGGTTCTCCTTCGGGGGTAGAAGGAGCACGACGCCTCAGCATCGGAGCTGCTGGAGTGGCAAGAAGCGAGGCCCACTCAGCTGGAGTCTCACGACGACTACCAGACGGAAAGCCTGGTGGCACAGTGGAGGTAGAAGGAGCATCAAATCTGGGTGGCGGATGTATGGGTGGATGGGTAGTCTGAGGTGGAGGTGGCACTGGGGCTACGGCTGCAAGCGCCGCTAAGACACGAGACAGCTCCTCAGCCAGGGATATGATCGTACGATAGCTGGCGTTCAGGTAGCGAGATAGCACAGCAGTCGCACGGTCACATGCCGGGTCAATAGGAGCGAAAATGACTTGCCCTGTCGTAGGCGACAGGTGGGATAATAGAGGAAACCTGGATGAGTCTGCATCTCAACCTCGTGGAAGCGCAAGTCAATGAGAGCCTCCATTGCGGCAAACTCAATCGCCAACTCCGGTGTGGAAGCCGTCCCACCCTTGGTAGAGCGAGAGTAGCAACCAAGGTCCGAGCTCGCGATCATGAAAGCCTCTGCATGGTACTCGTACACCGACTCAGCAAGCTGCTCCCGAAACACCTGGTACACTGGATCTTCACCGTGACGGTACAGTCGAAGCCAGACGTTCCGGAGCAGAACTGGAAAGGTGGATGGTGCAGGCTGAAAATGATAATGGAATGGAACTGGTGCCATCTACACTCACAAGGCCACCATTAGAAGAATAATGAATTATGATGCATGCCATGCAACAATCAAATGCAACAGTCAAATGCAGCAATCAAATGCATACTCAGGATCCTATACTAATCACGGTGCTAGCGCTGGCTAACTAGGGTGTCCTACAGTCAGCCTGGCTCTGATACCAAGCGTTGTGGCACCCCGGCTCAGAGAACCGGATTACAAGTGTTTCCAACCCAGAGATCATGTCTTCTGGAAACACACAACAACTTGGCACAGAACAGAACTGAACTTTATTGATTGGAGTCGAGTACAAGTGCATATCTTACAATGGAGACGAGGCCAATGGCACCCTCGGTGCTATGATAGTATCTACATTAATTATGTCACATAGCAGGGCCTCCGATACTGGGTACTTCTACAGCGTAGCGGAACATAGCGCAACTCCATCCACAGGGACACTGATGTGGACACATCCTAGTTAGCATAGCCAGCATCCTCAGGACCTCCGTCCTCGGATTCTCCTGCATCTGGCATGATACGCCAGGTGAGTACTTTGAATGTACTCGCAAGCTCATAACAACCAAGTAATGCAGCAAACAATAGCATGGCAATCAACATGATATGACCAAGGTAATTCACTTACTGTACTGATCATCAACTTACTCTTCTCCGGGTTGTCCCACAACCTTCGGAATACTCATACCCAATGAGTACTTCCGAATACAAGACGAGTTCTTCCATCATTAATATTAGTAATATGATTGATCTCCTACTAAGGTCTGGACGGGCTGTCCAATACCGTGGACACGGCTATTCGAATAGATTTTGACACTCTGCAGAGGTTGCGCACTTTACCCACACCATGAAGCACCTGGCCCTGGCCTTGAGAACACTCGGGTGGACCAGCATTGCTTCAACAAAACCTGCCTGACATGTGACCTTTCATCGTACCACCGGCACTCTTCCTCCCCCGGAGGCCAGCCTTGCGTGGCCCCTTTGTCCTCATGACACCTGCCACCGTCATGGCAAAACTCTGTAGAGCCAAACGGGGCCTACTGTCCCAAACGGGGACGCCGGCACAAACTTAACTATCAACTGGGCTCACAGGGTTATCACCGCTTACCTGATCAGGGTAGCACGCCGTGCATAACCCTCCCTCTTTGGAGGTACCGGTGAAAGATCACGCAGTCAGACCCGGTCAGGGCCGTCCCATACCGGCAAATGTGGTTGCACGAATATGCCCGGACAGGTGACTCAAGATCAACCACTAAGTTTATAAAACAACAGTAGTGGTTCAACATAATTCTTGAGTATTTAAGTATTATTATGAATTAACTATATTAAATTAAATCAACCTAATGTATAAAAAATGCAATGCTATGGGAATGCATGCATGAATTGGGTATCATGGCTTGCCTTGCTCTGTTGGGTGGTTCAAACAATCTGGATCTTCACAACCACCAAATTCTCCTTCTGAAAGTATTTTCAAATATAATTGGAAAATGTCACATAAAGCAATTCTATTAAATAGAAATTTTGTGAGCATTGGAAAAATATCAAAATTTATCAGAAAATAAAGGGGCTTAAGATAAACACAATGCAAAAAGAACCAACTGCATTGGAGTTGCAGGTAAAAAGTTACTGATGGTCAATGTTGGGTCAAAAATCTATTTTAAATTAAATAAAACTAAAATTCCAGAAATCCCAGAGCCGGCCACGTCGAAGGCGTAAAGCCTGAGTATGCCTCCACTTGCGCACCGCTTCGGGCGCGGCTGACCCACTGACGGGTGGGGTCGGCTCTATTTAAACAGAAGAAGGGAGGAGGGAACAGAGGAGGGGCAGCGCTCCGGCGACGGTCGCCGGTGACAGAGGCAGCGATGGGGTCAGGGAGCTATGGGAATGGATCGGGCACTCAAGGGCGATCATGCACGTACCCGCAAAATGGCAAGAGATGGCCGGACGGCGTCGTCCCCTTCGTCTCCGGCGGTGGCGGCGCTCGGGTGGGATCGGAGACGGCGATTCCGGCGATGGGAAGCTTGGGCAGAAGGTCGAGGAGCACCAGAGAACTACCCTGAGCTCGATGGAGAGGTCGAATGAGCTCTGGAAGGCGAGGGACTGCTGGCACTGAGGAGACCTCAGATGGCGCATCTCCGGCGAGGTTCGAGGCCAGAGGGCCTCTCGGCCTTGGCTCATTGCTAGTGGATGCGATTGAGGTGATGAGGAGGAGGCTGACGAGCTCGGAGGGACGGGGGGGGGGGGGCTTTAAATAGGCGGAGGGCGAGGCGCTGCAATCTCTCCCGAAGGGGCGAGGCTCAGCCACGTCGCCGGCGCCCGTACGGTGCGCTGGCTGGCCGGGAGCGTCGACGGGATGGAAGAGGGCAGAGGGGCGTGATGGGACGGGTCTAGAGCCATCAATGACGCGCGGACGACCACAGTGGCCGAAGCCCACTGTTCTGCCCATGGCGACGCTTGGCCGGGAGCGACGGCGGCCTTCTCCGGCGACCGGGAGGGTTCGGGAGGATCCACGCGGCGCCCTGCGACGATGTCGACACCAGAGGACAAGGAGGGAGCGGCGATGGACTGCTCGGGTGAGCTAACCCGTCTCTGGCGCTGCGCAGAGCGCGCGCTGTGGCATGCCAGCCCCATGATCACCACTGGTGTGGCCACCAGGAGGACACGCCCGCCTGGCGCACCTTGTCCATGGGGTCGACCCTCGACTATTTAGCCTCCCTGGGTCACTGGCTCGACCAGGTTCACCCTGCCATGAGGTGTAGCCTCAGCTACAGATTCTGCCAGCAATCTTGAGGAGACCCTAGAGAGAAAAGGAGATAGGGATGGAGCCAGAGGAGATGTCTAGGGCTATCAGGATAGGAAGGACTATCTTCTGGCAAAAATTGAGAAGGTTTGAAGAAGAAATGGATAGGGTTCCTTTGGAAACTATCATTCTGGCCCAGAACACAAATGAGCTTGTGGCCCTCAATTGGTTGCTCTGCAAATGGGGAAACTTGGTGGAAGGGAGTTATTTTGCACCTAGCAGATGCCATAAAAATCTCGGGATGATTAGGCATCTCTAGCTAGCACTTCCTTCACAGAGGTTTCAAAAATGCAGAAACTTGCCAGAGCCCTGCTGCTCAAAAGTTGTACTGGCCAAGATGATATTTTTGGATATTGAGGCAAAATAGGATCCCTAGGAGCTTGAGGAATTTATTGGGAATTTTCTGGAATAGAAATAATAGGGTTGCTTCACAATGGATAGATTCTGGTCAGAAACAAAATAATTATTCTGGCCAAAATTTCCCATTGGGCAATAAAATATTTTTGAAGAATATGAAATCTTATGATGATAAGAAGATGGGGAAAAAGTTTGGAAATTAATTGACCACCCAAGCTATAGGTTGCTTCACAACCCATGGTGATGGCCTAAATTCCCAAATTATGAAAATGATTTTTGAGAAAAGACTGAATATTGAAAAATTATCCAAGAGAGCATGGAAAGGTTTTATCAAGATAACAAAGGTTTGGAGATGCTTGAAGAAAATTTTAGCAAGGCATAGATCAACTCCACTGAAGAGGTTTTTGAAAATCAGCTAAATGGCAAATAAAATCCAAATAATTTTGGAAAGAAAAAGTTGCCAAAAATCAGGGTGTCACATGGGAGTATGTACTATATTCCCTTGGGAGCTCGGCCTCTGTCCATTCGGCGAGGAAATCCGCCAACACCTTAGCCTTGATAGCTCGTCTTGGCTTGTAGGCGATTTCAAAGGGAAGGAGCTCAATAGCCCATTTAGCTATTCGGCCGGTGGCGTCCCTGTTGTTGATTATATCGTTCAGGGGTACTTCGGATGCCACCGTAACCGAGCACTCTTGGAAGTAGTGCCTGAGTTTCCGTGATGCCATAAATACTGTATAGGCTATCTTCTGGTAGTGCGGGTATCTAAACTTGCACTGCGTTAGTACTTCTGACACATCATAGACCGGTTTCTGTATCCGGAATTTGTGTCCCTCGTCCTCTCGTTTGACGACGAGCACCGCACTAACGACTTGGTTGGTAGCCGATATGTACAGTAACATGGGTTCACCAGCGCCTGGTGCTGTGAGTATGGGATTGCTTACCAGTAGTATTTTGATTTCTTCTAATGCAGCCGCTGCCTCATCGGTCCACTCAAAATTGTTGGTCCGTTTTAGCAGTGTATAGAGCGGTAAAGCCTTTTCCCCGAGGCGGGAGATAAAGCGGCTTAACGCCGCCACGCAACCAGCCAACCTCTAGACGTGCTTTAGCTCTGTTGGAATTGCAAGTTCCGATAAGGCGCGGATCTTAGCCGGATTCGCTTCTATTCCTCTATGGGAGACGATGAATCCGAGCAATTTACCAGCGGGAACTCCGAATACGCATTTCTCCGGATTGAGTCGTATATCGTACTCGCGTAGGCTGGCAAAGGTGTGCCTTAGGTCGTCGATCAAATGGCTAACATGTTTGGTTTTGATTACCACATCTTCCACGTATGCCTCGACTGTTTTACCGACTTGTTTTGCGAGACAAGTCTGGATCATGCGCTGGTACGTAGCCCCAGCGTTCTTTAGCCCGAAAGGCATGGTGTTGAAGCAGAATGGCCCGTAACGGGTGATGAATGCGGTTACCGCTTGATTGGATTCCTTCATTTTAATCTAATGGTATCCGGAATAAGAGTCGAGGAAAGACAACGAGTCGTGTCTGGTTGTGGCATCAATAATCTGGTCTATGCGTGGTAGGGGGAAAGGGTCCTTAGGGCAGGCCTTGTTGAGGTCTTTAAAGTTGATGAATAGCTGCCAGGATTTATCTTTCTTTGGTACCATCACCAGGTTTGCCAACCATTCGGGGTGCTTAATCTCCCGAATGAATCCGGCCTCTAGCAGTTTAGCTAACTCTTCACCCATAGCCTGTTGTTTGGGCTTGGAAAAGCAGCGCAGAGTCTGCTTGACGGGCTTAAAGCCTGTGATGATGTTCAGACTATGTTTTGCCAGCCGCCGTGGGATTCCGGGAATATGAGAGGGGTGCCAGGCGAAGATGTCCCAGTTTTCCCGTAAGAATGTTCGCGGCGCTTCGTCCACTATGGGATCGAGCTGAGCTCCGATGGACGCTGTCTTGTTGGGGTCCGTCGGGTGCACCTGAAATTTAACGACTTCCTTTGCCGGTTTAAAGGACGTGGGTTTGGGTCTTTTACTGAGGATCACAACATCCCTGTCTACTGTTGACCGAAGTGCAGCCAGCTCTTCTGCAGCAAAGGTCTCAGCTAAAGCCTCGAGGGCAAGCGCTGCTGTTTTGTTTTCGGCCCGTAGGGCTATATTCAGATCACTGGCGGTTGTGATCACTCCGTTTGGTCCTGGCATCTTGAGTTTCATATACCCGTAATGTGGTATAGCCTGGAATTTTGTGAAGGCGTCACGTCCCAACAGGGCATGGTAGCCGCTGGGGAAGGGCACGATATGGAAGAGGAGTTCTTCGGATCAGTAGTTTTCGGACATGCCGAACACTACGTCCAGGACGATACGTCCTGAACAGCGTGACTCTTTCCCCGGGATGATTCCCCGGAAGGTTGTGTTGCTATGCTCGATGCGAGATCGGTCGAACTGCATTTTTTCTAGGGTGTCTTCGTAGATCAGGTTTAAACCACTGCCGCCGTCCATTAGCACCTTGTGTAACCTGAAGCCACAAATGATGGGGTTCAGGACTAGTGCGGCCGGTGAATGACCGGGAAGAAGGGCTGGTCGGTCAGTATCTCCGAAGGTAAAGGGTATGTCTGCCCATGCACTTGTTGCTACCACATGATATATCTGCTCGAGTTCTTTAAGAGCTCTTTTCCTCCTGTTCCTCGAGGGGAACGTTTCGTAGATCGTCAGGACTTCGGCGTTGTATTCTGGTGGCGATGTAGAGCGCATGTTCGGCGGTGGTGCCTCAAGAATGGCTTCACCACTTTTTACGATCTTCTTGACGACCCAGCAAGCCCTAAGGCTGTGAGTCGGAGCTGTGTTCATTAATACGGAGTGTATAGGGCAAGGTTTATCCAGTAGTCCATCCAGGACGGTACTGTCCCCTGAAAGGGGCCTCTTTCTCTTTTTGGCAGGCTCAAGTTTGGCTGGCCGCTTCAGAGGTATCCTCTTTTTCTGATCTCCTCTAGGGTATTCGCTAAAGGTTGGGTCTGAAAATAACCGATCGGCTTGCCAAGCGCTTTCCATGGCACAATACTTTTGTACCAAAACTGACAGCTCGGTGTAGTCACGAATGTGCCGACGCGCCAGGGCATTGAGAATCCCTTCGTCATGGCAGTTGCGAGTGAAGGTTGCCATTATCTCCTGATCACTGAGGCCCCGTACTTTGTTTCTAGCAAGGAGGAGTCTAGCCTAGTAATGATGAACCGACTCTCCTGATAACTGCTTAATGTTCTGTAAGTCCAAAGACTTGGGCTCTGCTGCGGTGCTTGAGTGATTGGCTTGGGAGGTGGGTGGGAAAAGATTTGACTCCACACCACGGCAGGAGTTCGGAATCACGGACTCCGAACTATGTGATAGATCAGGGACCGATACCGGTCTGTTTCCGGAGCGAACTCCAGATTCGGGTTGCCAGCGAGGTCTCGGTGATCAGAGACTCAGGTATAAACCATTTTTAATTCCGGTCGCTGGGAGGACGAGCCCCCAGCCGGACACTCGACGGTGGCGACGAGGTGGGTGACCATGGGGATGTGAATCTCCCTATCGTCAGGTTTAAGCCCGAGCCGGTCATAGACCGGGATCTGGTCATCAGCCATACGCATGGTCTCGATCCGATCAAGTAGCTCATTCAGAAACGAGGCGATGGTAGGATGCGTGTCGACAAAGCAAGTGGGGTCGGTATGCGGCGTCGCAGTTCCGGAGTCGCACGAAAGCGGACCCGGGTCCTGTTTAACCATGGCAGATCCGGTCATAACGACCGGATTGGGCGGTCCAGACGGCCCGGGGATAACGACCTCATCATCGGAGGCGGGGCCCGATGTCTTCGGCGTCAAGGCATCGGGATCTGCGGGCTCCTCCGTAGGAGTCGAGGGTTCTATCAAGACGAGTTCTCCCCGTGAGTCAGCGACGAACTCTAGGGTTCCGAACCTGATTCCTTGATTGGGGGAAAAGTTTCCGATTTGGCCTAGACGGCCGATCGGGTAAGCGTGCGACGAGATGTCGCGGCTCGCGAGGATCTGATCCGGGGTGAGAGTCCACTGGGTGTAGATCTCGTTGCTTGTGACAAGGCAAGCCATCGATTCCTTTGGCGATCACAGCGGAACTCTCAATGAAAGCACCAATGTCGGTGTCAAAACCGGCGGATCTCGGGTAGGGGGTCCCGAGCTGTGAGACTAGAATCGATGGTAACAGGAGACGAGGTTTTACCCAGGTTCGGGCCCTCCTATGGAGGTAATACCCTACGTCCTGCATGATTATATTGATGGTATGAGGATTATAGAGTTGATCTACCCCGAGATCAAATAGCTAAAACCCTAGATGAGTTCTCTTGGCCTACAACCTAAAACCCTCTGGCTTATATAGACACCGAGGGTACCTAGGATTTACACATAGTCGGTTGCACATCAAAGGGAAAAACACATGCCTATCTACTGTCGACAACTTGGAGGACATGCCCTGGCTCCTTGAAACTTCCACCTTGGCGACGGGGCCTTTGATCACCCAATGCCCATCCTACGGCCCACATAGTCTGGCCCATGAGATACAGGTCGGCTATCCGAGGACCCCTTAAACCAGGACTCCCTCAACGTGTCTAATTAAGCTTCCTTGTTTCTTGATTGCAACAAAAACAATGACAATTTGTGCTGGAAACATACAAAGGAATCACCGGATTTAAACGCCAGATTTGTAGGCTTTTTCTCCCCCATAAAACAACTTGATGTGATGCAGCAGAATTAGCAGACATAGGTGGAATTGCACTGACGGTGGATAATCACGAGTCACGACGTCGGTCATGTGCCATGATAATTGCTCATGTAGAGGATCAAAATAGGACAGATGAGTGAAGTAGAAGAACATGAGACCAGGGAACAAAAAAAGATGAGTGTGTGTGTGTGATAGAGAGAGAGAGGCATATGATTCCTGGTAGAAGATGGAGCTAGCTAGTGTACGCATTTGTGTAGGGTGCAGCTGCGGCAAACTCGGAAGGACCTGGTGGGGGAAGAAGGGGTACAGCGAGATGTGGCGCAAGGGTGGGCAGACACGAAAGAATCAGCAGGGGTTCAAGGGGTACAACAAGGAGGGGTGAAGCAAGGGCTAGCAGACTTGGAAGGATCAGATCGGGGAGGATGGGAACAACGAGATAGGCTGCAAGGGGAAGCTGAGCACCATCGACTTGTCCGCCAGCAAGTGTGCCGCCAGGAGGTATGATCGACGAGTCGAGCCAGTGCGAACCCTAAAGGTGTAAGAGGAAGATCCCGACCGTGGGCTGGTGAAGTGGCGTGGTGAAGTCGACGCGGTGGAGAAGACAATGGTTGCTCGGTATGGAAGGGGAAGCGATGGGTACAAAGAATATGGTGTCCCTCGGTTAGAAATCGTTGCACTTACGGCTGGAATAAATTGACACACTTTGGAACACCCGATCTATAACTGAAGATGGTGTGGCATCAGGAATAACTGGGTTGGAGGAAACACATGACTTGGATGCATTGCTGAGGTGGAGTAGTTGCATCTTAAGATAAATAGGTTAGTGGGGATGGATCACTTAGGTATATAGGATGAGTGAAGTACTAGAGCAGCTGCTAAGCTCAAAAGATGTAAGTGAAGCACATAGAGTATTCTAACAAATCATGGTTAAGGTGTATCTCTATCAAATAAGTGTCTCCAGCAAACAATGATTGTGGCAAACTAAAACAAAAGCAAACAACGCTCCAAGCATAACTCATATCATGTGATGAATAAAAATATAGCTCCAAGTGACATACCGATGGATTGAGAAGAAAGAGGGGATGCATTTTGGGGCACCCCCAAGCTTAGACGCTTGAGTCTTCCTAGAATATTTCCATGGGGTGCCTTGGTGTAACGCCCAAAATGCGATTCTATCCTTATTTTGGCACGAGGGCCTCGACAGGGATAGAAGCGCATCTCATCGTTTACAAGTTGGTATCAGAGCCCGTATCGACCTAGGAGCCCCCTTGATTGATCGAACTTGGCCGAGTCGAGTCTAGTGAAAAACTATTTTGAGTCTAGTTATGTCGAAGAGTAGGATTCTTTTTACTCCTCTTCTATGCTCTTGTGAGGTATTCGACTTAGGAATTTTGATTCTACTCCTCTTCTCGCTCAAATTTTTTTTAGGATCACGCAGGTATTTTGGAAACTATATGATGCTGATGTGAAGGAATTTTGTCTTGGTGTCTCCTGTTATCGAGGAGTAGAGCTCCGAGGGTATTTTGCACATCGTTATCATTCAGTTTCCTTAGTATCTCAGGATGGAGGATGTTCGAAATTGCTTCAATACTAGTAGTGGCGAGAGGAGTCCGGCATCCCCAGTACTGGTGGAGAGAGTTCCGATGTACTTCCATAGTTAGTATCGTTGTGATTACGAGTGTCTGAGGTAGAAGAGTTTGCGGAATTTCTTGGATTATGGTGTGGAAGGTTGCGGGTGCAGTTGTAGCTGATTACCTTGGGTACGTTCCTGGGTCCGCAACCCGAATCGCATAAACAAGAAAGACTTCGGAAATTCTTAGGTGGGAATTCAAGTAGTTAACTAGGCTTATCCTTCCAACGAATGCATAATGGGTTATGTATTTGTTTCTGGCTTAATCCTCAAGCCCCATCTTTTGTTTTGTTGGAGTATGGTAATTCGAGTTGCTTCGATGTCAAGTGGTGATTTCATATCTTTCCTAACCGGTGTGTTTCTCATCAAGATAATTCACCCCTCTTCAATATTTGCAAGATCAATCCTTGTTTATCCTTTTCCCGGAGTTCGTTTCATCCGTCCCAAATTGTCTTTGCTTTCCCCGTCCTCCCACCCTTTTTCATCAATGATTAAATTCTCATCCAAGTGCCTTTCTTTTCATGTGATGCTTCCGCTATCTTTTCTTCCGTATCGTATCCGGTGATTCTGTGTGAAGATGCTAAGGAGCTTCAAGTTCATCATTCTTGGTTCTTGTTTTCTTCCCGATGGATTCAATTCAAGCTTTCGGTGCTCATCATATCCTTGTCATTCTCCAAATGCTTTTCCGTGTTGGAAATTCTTATCCAAACCTCTCTTGTTCATTCGTCCCTCTCTATCCTATCCGGAGTGTTGAAGATATCTCAGAAGCTCGTGTTTTCATTCAATCCTTTTAAATATTTCGAGGTTCTCACCTCATCAAGTTTTCAATTGTACCGGTGCAATCTCTCTTCCTAAGCAATCGTTTCAACGGGCGTTTTCTTTGAGTGGGCTCATAACCCACAGGTTTTTCCCAGGATCTCACCTGACTCTTCTAATCTTTTCCGAAGATGTCCTCAAGTTCTTTTCTAATATGACGTAAGAATGAATTCCACCATTCATATTTCTGCCTTCTCGAAGATCGCTTCTAAATTATTTTCATCATTGGCTCAACATTTTCTTATCCATTATTCCGGAGTGTCTCAGTAATTCTTGGTGGTGTTTCTCGCCATCATTCTCAGCTTTGAAGATCGAAGTTGAGTTTCTCTTAAATCTTGGTCTGTTCTCGCGAAGATTCATGGTTTCAGCATCGTGTTATCCTATCAAATTGTTTTCGATCTTGAGTAATTCCTTCCATATCTATCCGGAGCATTTTAGAGTTGTTTTCATTTCTCGATCATCTGAAGGCCATCATTTCAGAATATTTCTTCGTTCTCAGCTTTCAGCTCTCGTTCTCAAATTCTTCTCAATTGTTGTCTCTTCATTCGTATCTCAAGTATTGTCCTAGGCGGATCATGATCTCTTTGTTCTGGTGCATCTTCATTCATTCATCGTATGCTCATTCATTGCAAATTCTTGTCGGTGGTTCATTCAAGACTTCTTCAAGCTTGTTTCATCTCCATTCAATCATCTCAAGAAGGATAAGTGGTATGCCAAATCCGTTGCTTGTCATCAATTTAACTTGATGAAGGAGAGGCATAACTTAAATCTTATTCTTGTTCACCAAGGTGATTTCAATCCTTCTTCCAGAGTTGTTCATGATATCGAATTCTCTATTCTAGTTGCTTATTCTTTTCCGGAGTTCCAGGTTTCTCAAGACTCTCTTCGCGAAGCTTCATCAAAATCTTAGCAAGATGATCATTTCCCTGGATACCATTACTATCATTGCCATGCTAGATGTCTCGTTCTATCGTTGTCTCGCTACCTACCACTTGAATGTCAAGCCTCCCAAATTGCCATGAAAAGCCTCTAACCCCTCCACGTCTCAGCAAAACATTGTTTGGCTATGTTACCGCTTGCTCAGCCCTTCTTATAGCATTGCTAGTTGCAGGTGCAATTGTTTCCATGTCCCAACATTGATATCCTTTTGATATATCACAATATTATTGCTATTTAATTTAATGCACATATATACTTGGTATAGGGTGGAAGGCTTGGCCTTCTGCTCGGTGTTTTGTTCCACTCTTGCCGCCCTAGTTACTACATTTGCTCAACATAATAATACTGAACACCATTAGTAATGCATAGGGAGTTAGCGCTACCCGCGGATTAATCAACATAATACAGGGGGGCAGTGCTGCTGGTGCTGGTCCAAACTAGAGCACTGTGCGGGGCCACCCCGGGGTAACTCGGGGGAGTTCTATCAGGCCACTGTACGCGTCGCTTATCCACCGTGTCCTGAGAATGAGATACGCGGCTCCTATCGGGATCGTCGACACGTCGGGAGGTCTTGCTGGACTTGTTTTACCTTTGTCGAACATCTTGTGCGCGGGATTTTGACGACACTTCGGGCTATCTCAAAGTTGAGATTTTCCATCGGGATTCCACAAATACTACACGTGATTCCGCGGTTGAGGAATTCCAACACGGCGTGTGGTTAGTTTGTGATGGATGAGTTGGAGCACCCCTGCAGGGTTAAATCTTTCGGAAAGCCGTGCCCGCGGTTACGTGGCAACTTGGAAACTTTGTTTAACACCCGGTCATAGCAAACTTGAAGTAAACTCAAATAAAATACACCAACCGTGTGCGTAACCGTGACTGTCTCTTCTCGTGATTTCTGAACCGAGAGAGAACACGGTGGGGTTATGTTCGTTCATAAGTAGGTGTTCAGGATCTCTTAGAGATCATTACTAGTTCACGACCGTTTATGCGACAATCATCCCCCTTTATTCTTGTACTCGTAAGTTAGCCACTCAAATAAATGCTTAGTGCTTGCTGTAGCCTCACCACTTAACCATACGTCACCCATTAAGCTTTAATAGTCTTGATACCCTTGGAAATGAGATTGCTGAGTCCCTGTGGCTCACAGATTATTACAACAACAGTTGCAGGTACAGGTAATGCGATGCATTGTCGTGAGAGCGATACTTGTTTGATTTGGAGTTCATCTTCTTCTTCTTCTTCTTCATCGATCTAGGATGGGTTCCAGGCAGCAGCCTGGGATAGCAAGGATGGATGTCATTTTATCGTTTGTTTTTGTCCGTAGTCAGACCTTGCTCTTCTGTATGATGTTTGGATATGTTGTTGTATTGATGTGATATTGATGTAGCTTGTGGCGAGTGTAAGCCAATTCCATATACTCATCTCTTCTTTACATGTACTTGTAATGATATCCATTCTTGCGAAACGACGAGATGCGCTTCTATCCCTGTCGAGGCCCTCGTGCCAAAATAAGGATAGGATCGCATCTTGGGCGTGACACTTGGCATCCCCAAGCTTAGGGTCTTGCCACTCCTTATTCCTAGCTTGGTACATCGTGATAGCACCCAAAACTTGAAAACTTCAATCACACAAAACTTAACAAAACTTCGTGAGATCTGTTAATATAACCAACATATCAAATACTTTAGGTACTGTTATAAATTGATTCATATTTTATTGTTGCTTAATAGGTACTGTATTATAATTTCTTCATGGCGTATACCCCCGATACAATCCATAGCATCATCAAAACAAGCAAACTATGCAAGCAAAAATAGAACCTGTCTTAAATAGAACGATCTATAATGATATAATTAAATGCCAAACTTCTATAATTCCAAAATTTCTCAACAATTAGAAAACCTGAAGAATGTGTATAGCAATACTGTGCGAACATTTCAGAATTTTATCACGCTCCAGTAGAGAATCAAAATTCCAGTACTCGAGTCAAAAGTTTATGTTTTCTTCCCAACATCTATTCTACTATCATACAACTTAATCCCAAAGTCTTTACTTGGCACAAACACTAATTTAAACACAAAAACACAATAATTAAAGAGTCAATAATCATGTTATCACACAATAACAGAAAGCATTGGGTTGTCTCCCAATAAGCTCTTTCTTTATAGCCATTAAGACATGCTTGAAATTTTAATGATGATCACATAAAAGATAAGAATTGAAACACAAACAGAGCATCATATTGCATGTGAAAAACTCATTCAAGTCTAACATACTTCTTACGCATAGGAATTTCATAGGAAAAAAATATCAACACAAGAAATATCTATCATATGCAAATAGGAAGAATGAAGCCTTGATAATTTCAACACAAAGAGAGGTAAGGGAGTAACATGAAAATTTCTCTATCCAAATTAGTCTCTCTCATAATAATTACATGTAGACTCATATTCAAATTCAAAAATATAACTATCATATAAAATATTATCTTCATGACCCACATGCATAAAAGTTTTATAATCTTCCAAGATAGTGGGATTAACATCAACTAAAGTCATGACCTCTCCAAACCCACTTTTATCAAAAATTTCATAAGATTGATCATTAGCACAATTAACATTCATATAATTTGTACTAAGAAAATTGCAATCATGATTTTCATTGAAGGAAGTATCATGAATCACTTTAGAAATTAATTTTAACACTTCATCACAATTTTCAGATTCATGATTTTCAAGCAAGACCTCATAAAGATAATCTAGTGCACTCGAGTCACTAGCAATTGGTTCAACATTATCCGGTCTTTTGAAAAGATTAGCAAGTGTATGAGGATCCATTTATCTTTAAATTTTTGTGTTTAATTTCTGTTTTTGGTATTTTCTTGACACATGGTTACCAAGCAAGCAAAGTAACAAGCAGAACAAGCGAACTAGCAAGTAAAGAGGTAAACTAGTGACTAGCGAAGATAAATATTTTTCTATTTTTGATTTTTATATAACTAGCAAAATATAACATCAAATAAAAAGTAGAACAAGTGAATGGTAATTTGTGCGAAGTTACTTGATAGTAGGTTGATGATACTTCCCGGCAACGGCGCCAGAAATCCTTCCTGATACTTGTGATCTGCGTTGTGTTTTCCGTGAAGAGGAACAGGTGATGCAAGGCAATACGGATAAGTATTTCCCTCAGTTAAGAACCAAGGTTTATCGAACCAATAGGAGTGAAACACAACCACCATCTTCAGCGACTGCACACAAAGAAGCAAACACTTGCACCCAATGCGGGCAAGAGGGTTATCAATCCACTTGGACTCGTTATTTGCAAACAAGTGAACTGTATAGATGATAGTTGATAAATATAAATTGCAAAATAAAATAAAAGTAAATAGATTGCAGCAAGATTTTGTAAACATATATGTGAATAGACCCGGGGGCCATAGTTTTCCCTAGTGGCAATCTCTCATGTAGTAAGCATACGGTGGGTAGACAAATTACTGTTGGGCAATTGATAGAAAAGCGCATATTTATGAAATATTTATTCATGACAATGATCATGTGTATATAGGCATCACATCCATAAGCAAATAGGCTGACTCCTGTCTGCACCTATTACTATTACTCCACTTCAAGAGCGCGTCTATGCTTGCCTCTCTACGTATTAAGTCAATGACAAACAAAGTAATGCTTGGAGAATTATGAAATGATGTAGACAAAGTAAACTCAATTAATATAAATGAACCCCATCATTTTATCCTTAGTGGCAGCAATACAAAGACATATCTTGTCCCCTTTTGTTACTAGGATATAGAAATCCGTCAGATTGAACCCACTACAATGCACCCCTATCACTGAAGAAATATGAATCTAGTTGGCCAAACTATTTCAATAGATCGGAAAGATTTACGAAGCTATAATAATCATGCATATAAGAATCATAATAGAATTCAGAGAAGATTCATATCTTTATCATGAATAATCTGAACATAAACCCACAATTCATCGGATCCCAACAAACGCGCCGCACAAAGTGATTACATCGGATAGACCAAAGCGAAGATGCGATAATCATTGTATTGAAGATCCAAAGAGAGAGATAGCCTTCTAGGTAATAATTATGGACCCGTAGCCATAGGTATGTGGTGAACTACTCACACCTCACCATGGGAGCTGCAAGGATGATGTAGAAGCCCTCCGTGATCGATCCCCCCTCTGACATGGCACCGGAAAAGGGCTCCGTTTGAGATCACAGCGGAATAGAGACTTGAGGCGGCGAAAAAAGTGTTTCGGTATGTTCTCTAGGGTTTTTGGAATACATTGGAATTTATAGGCCAGAGAGGGACGTCGGAAGACACTCGAGGGGGGCACCACATATCAGGGCGCACCGACCCCCCTAGGCGTGCCCTGTTGTGTGGTGCCTCCCTCGTGGGGCATCTGGACTCCTCCCGAAGCTTCCAGGTCTTCTTTTCATCCAGAAAAAGTCATATAAAAGTTTTGGGGCAATTGGAATTTGTTTGGTATTGTAAACCTGAAAAGCCAAAAACATGCGGAAAACATCAACTGGCACTCGGCACTGGGTTAATCGGTTAGTGCTCAAAAATAATAAGAATTGGTAAATAAATACTAAAAAAGTATCCTAGAATGATAATGTTATAAAATGGAACAATCAAAAATTATAGATATGTTCGAGACGTATCAACTACCCATCAAATACCTTGAAATCCCTCTTCACTTTGATAAGCTGAGGAGGGAAGATATCCAACCTATAATAGACAAGATCCTTAAGAGAATTGCAGGCTGGAGGGGCAAACTCGTATCCTACTCTCCTAGACTCACTCTTATTAAAGTCCGCCTCACTAGTATTCCAGTGTACGTGCTCTTTTTTTTTTTACTTTTCAAAATGGGCACTAGACATGATTAACACTCAGTTAGCCCACTGTCTATGGAATGACTTTGAGGGGAATAGTAAGTTGCATCTAGCCAATTTGCATCTCTTTTGTATAAAGAAAGAGCATGGGGGATTAGGGGTCCCCAACCTTCAAGATGTTAACTTGTGTTTGCTTGGGAGCTGGGTTAAGAGGTATAACAAGGATGAAGGTAAAATTTGGAGGACCATTGTTGATAAAAAGTATATCAAGAACTCCGCAAACATATTTGCTAGCAAAAGTCCTAACCTTCCAAATTATAGCAAGGGGTCCTTTGGACTTACAAGGCCTTGAAATTTGGTTATAGATGGCAAGTAGGCAATGGAAAGAAGATTAACTTCTGGGAAAATATCTGGTTTGGTACTTCCCGTCACTTCTTTCAGTTCTGGCTAATATATACTATTTGCAATCAGCAGTGTGCCACCTTGTCCGATGTTTGGGACGGTAGCATTAGTAAGCTGTATTTTAGGAAGAATTTCTATGGAAAACTTCTTGAATCCTGGATGTGCATTGAGCAAATCCTACAATGTGTGTCTTACACTATGGAGGAATATGCATTAATCTACCAATATGACTCTAAGGGTGAATATATAACTACCTCTTTGTACAACATTATCAATTTCACGGGGGTCCAACCCATCTATATCCCCTTTGTCTGGTATGTGGTCTCCCCCTCTAGAGTGCAATTTTTCCTCTCGTTGTTGGCCCATAACAAGCTGATGACTAGGGACAATTTGGAGAAGAGAAAAGGTGGAAGCCCTTGATTTGTGAGTTCTGTACTGAACCTGAAACCATTGACCACCTTTTCTTCAGTTGTGTAGTTGCTAGGAATAGAAGCCTATACCTTCTTTGATATCCCTATTGGGCATGACTATCTGTCCATAGCTAGATTCTGGCCTGCTAGCAAAAAACATTGTGCTTTGAATTCCCATATGTGCCTGCATTCTATGGTCCCTTTGGGAAACTAGAAATGAGCATGTGTTTAGAAATGCTATCTGGTCTGATGTCAAGCAGGTTTCGAGATGGGTCCTCACTATGATCAGGAGATGGAAGATCCTTTTAAAGGAGGACCATCTCCCTAGGGTGGAGGCTTTCATCCACTAGGACTCGTCGCTTCTCCAGGACCCCTTCCGGCTGGCGATGGGCTATCAAACCTAGACACATTTGGGGTGCTGAACAAGCTCTCTTTGGGGGAATCTAGACCACGAAGGAGCGCTTCCCCGCATGTAGATGGAATGAAGAAGGTGCCCATCCTCAGCCCATCCACGCCACTGCTACTTGTGAGTTGCGTTCGGATTTTCCCTGAAGAGGAGACGAGATGCAATACCTATACTTTTACGTTTAGAAATTACCTTGGTTCTCCTATCGGTTCGATAACAAAATCTTCGTAGAAATAGATATTGTAAAAGCAAAACAAAATAAAAGTAAATAAAATGCAGCAAGGTATTTTTGGAGTTTTTGTATTTTTGTTTAAGTAGACCCCAGGGACATAATGTTCGCTAGAGGCTTCTCTCTTGAAAATAGCATACGATGGGTAGACAAATTACTATTGGGCAATTGGCAGAATTGCGCATAGTTATGACATGTTATTCACGGCAATGATCATGTATATAGGCATTGCTACTTGTAAACTGTGTTGGGTTTTTCCCCGAAGAGGAAGGGAGATGCAGCACAATAGAGATAAGTATTTCCCTCGGTGAGAACCAAGGTTATCGAACCAATAGGAGAATCACACAAAGTCCCGTCATCAGCACCGACACACACAGAATCAAACACTTGCACCCAAGTCGGGCAAGAGGGTTGTCAAGCCCCATAACTCTTTACTTGTAAGGATTAAATACTAATAGTTGGATAAATATAAATGTAAATAAAATAAAAGTAAATAAATGGCAGCAAGGTATTTTTAGGTTTTTAGTATTTATGTTTAAGTAGACCTGTGGGGCCATAGTGTTCACTAGAGGCTTCTCTCTCGAAGAAAGCATATGTTGGGTAGACAAATTACTGTTTGGCAATTGGTAGAAAAGCGCATAGTTATGCCATGTTATTCAAGGCAATGATCATGTATATAAGCATCACATCCGTAAACAAGTAGACCGAAATGATTATGCATCTATTATTATTACTTCACCAATCGACCGCTATCCAGCATGCATCTATGGTATTAAGTTCATAACAAATGAAGTAATGCTTGGAGCAAGATAACATGATGTAGACAAAGTAAGACAAGCAATATGTTCAGACCCCTTCATTTTATCCTTAGTGGCAACAATAAAAATATGTGTCTTGACCCCTTCCGTCACGAGGATGGAGCACCACAAGATTGAACGCACTACAACGCACCACTCCCATCGAAGATAAACCAATCTAGTTGGCCAAACTAAACATATAGATCGGAGAGAAATACGAAGCTATGAGATCATGCATATTGAAAATCAAAGGAGACTCAATAAGTTTTCATGAATAATCTAATCATAAACCCACAATTCATCGGATCCCAACAAACACACCGCAAAACAAGATAATATCGAATAGATCATCGCGAAGCTGCGATGAACTCTGTATTGAAGATCAAAAGAGAGAGAGAGAGAAGAATACATCTAGGTACTAACTATGGACACATAGGTTTGTGGTGGACTACTCACACATCATCCTGGAAGCAGCAAGGTTGATGAAGAGGCCCTCCGTGATCAATCCCCCCTCCGACAGGGCACCGGAACAGGGCTCCAGATGGGCACACAGCAGAACAGCAGCAGAAAAAGGGTATTAGGTGGCTCTCTATTGGTTTCCCAATATTTGAGGATTTATAGAAGTGTAATTAGGTTAGGAGGAGCCACAAGCGGCCCACAAGGCAGGTCGGCGTGCCTGTCCCCTGGGCGCGCCGAGCTACATTGTGGCCTCCTCGTGAGGCTTCTTGGATCCTCCCGAAGCTTCCTGGGTCCCTTCTTGTCCAGAAAAAATTGTCAAAAAGTTTCATAGCGTTTGGACTTCGTTTGGTAGAAATTCTCTGGAAAACCTAAAACAGGCAGAAAACAGCAACTGGCACTGGGCACTAGGTTAATAGGTTAGTTCACAAAAATGATAGAAAATATCATATAAATGCATATAAACTATCCTAGAATGATAACATAATAGCATGGAGCAATCAAAAGTTATAGATACGTTGGAGACATATCAGCATCCCCATGCTTAATTCCTGCTCATCCTCGAGTAGGTAAATGATAAAACATAATTTTTGATGCGACATGCTACCCAACATGTAATCTCTTTTAGGTATGATATTTGAGAAATGATGAACTAATAAACATCAAGATAACAATATCCATAAGAATAAGTAACATAACCATTAACTTCCAAAATATACGATCATTAAAGAACGTTACTCCCCACTCATTTTATCATATTAGCATGGCATGACTCTGTGTTCACCACATAAATACAAATCATGAGCACCAAGGTGTCAAATCAGGCAATTGGATCGTGCTTCTAGCGCTTTAGCATTTTCGACCTCATTCAATATATGAGCATGAACCATCGATATAGCATATGGGTGGAATAGAGTATGGTGGTAGATATCAAAGGAGTCAAAGTGGAAAGAAAATGTCGCATCAACTAGGCATATCAACGGGCTATGAAGATGCCCATCAATAGATATCAATGCGAGGAGTAGGGACAGCCATGCAAGGATGCACTAGAGCTATAAGTGTATGAAAGCTCAACGGAAGCTAAGTGGGTGTGCATCCAATTTTCTTGCTCATGAAGACCTCGGGCATTTGAGGAAGCCCGTCGTCGAAATATACAAGCCAAGTTCTATAAAGAAACATTCCCACTAGCATATGAAAATGACAACTCAGGAGACTCTCTATATGAAGAACATGGTGCCACTTTGAGGCACAATTGTGGTAAAGGATGGTAGAAAAGTCTCTTCTCTCTTTCTCTATCATTTATTCCTTTATTTCTTTTTCTTTTTTTCCTTTTTCTTTTTTATTTTCCTTTTTTTTGTTGGTGGGCTCATTTGGCCTCCCCCATTTTTTATTTTTTGTTTGGAGCTCATCCCGACTTGTGTGGGAATCATTACTCCATTATCCTTTCCTCACTCGGACAATGCTCTAATAATGATGATCATCACACTTTTATTTACTTAAACTCGATATAACAACTCAACATAAAGCAATTATGACTCTATATGAATGCCTCTGGCAGTGTGCGAGGATGTGCAATGATCTAGCATAACATGTAAACAATGATGAACGGTGGCTTTGCCACAAATAGTATGTAACCTATATGATCATGCAAAGCAATATGATGATGAACACACAAGTCATGTGATGTAACGGTGGAAGTTGCATCGCAATATGTCTTGGAATGGCTATGGAAATGCCATAATAGGTAGGTATGGTGGCTGTTTTGAGGAAGATATAAGGGGGCTTATGTGTGATAGAGCATATCATATCACGGGGTTTGGATGCACCGGCGAAAGTTGCACCGATCCCCGAGGTGAGAATGGGCAATGCACGGTACCGAAGAGTTAGCAATATGCGGAAAGGTGAGTGTGCGTACATCCATGGATTCACATTAGTCATAAAGAACTCATATACTTATTGCAAATCTTTATTAGCTCTCTTGAAGCAAGTACTAGCGCATTCCCCTAGGGAGGATGTTGGGAGGAGTTAACCATCACGCGCCTCCGACTCGAACATCACTAGGATTTCAACGAGGAATTAGAATGCTCACATATCATCATCATGTCATAACGAATATTTAGATGAGCAACAAGTAACATGCTTTAATACATATACTTCTACTCACCAATAATCATGTACTCAAGCCCTTTCATATTACTACATCAATATCATTAACCACAATTTCTTCTTTTAGAGAGCTACATGAAGGTTTTATTATACACTCCTTGGATACCTATCCTATTTGGACTAATCTTATAACTAGTGCAAATTACTGTTACTATTTATTTATGCTCTCAAACAAATTTAAGTGAAGAACGAGAGTTCAATTATTTCTATAAAATCTACATGCCACCATGCTCCAAAGATATAAATGAAGCACTAGAGCATCTGCTAAGCTCAAAAGATATAAGTGAATCATATAGAGTATTCTAACAAATTATGATGAACATATGTCTCTCTAATAGGTGTGTCCAGTAAACAATGATTGTGGCAAACTGAAAATAAAACAAACTATAATACATGACGCTCCAAGAAAAACACATATCATGTGATGAATAAACATATAGCATCAAGTGACATACAGATGGAACGGAGACGAAAGAGGGGATACCTTTCGGGGCATCCCAAGCTTAGACGCTTGAGTCTTCCTAGAATTTTACCTTGGGGTGCCTTGGTGAAAGCACAACTTCTCCGTGTGTTGTTTCGGCAATTAATAACAACATATATTTCATTGGACTAATGAATCTATCAAGTATATTTCACGGAAAGTTCAATGAATGGATTGGCTAGGATTTTGAGGATATTCCCTATATGCATGGAACATCAATTGGCAAAAAGCTTCAAGACTCTACATTCTTATATTCATGTGAGAAATTACATTTGAGTCCATAGGAAAGCCAACTCTATTAAAAGGGGATGAGGTATCTATGATGATCTGGTTGCTCGAAGTGCTTAGAGACTAGCCTCCAAAAGCCTTAACATTTCTACCACAAAATATTATGTCCAAAACCTTAAAGTCAAATTCGGTGCCACCAACTTTCTACATATCGGCCACACCGAGTTTTCCTTAGACAGAACCCAATCCAAACCCTAGCAAATCGGTGCGGCCAAGTTTTGCTTCGGTACAGCCAAAAACCAGTGACCACCTCTCTGGTATCTAATTGACAAAAATAAAAATATTCGAGTTTTTTATTTTGGTGCCACCGAGTCAATGAAATTGCCTAGGCCAACCGAATCAGACTCACCGAGATGCTATATATCAGTCTCACCGAAACGCCAAAAGTTAGGACATTTTGCACTAATCGGTACGACCGAGTTTTCACTTCGGCCCCACCGAGTTGGGAAATAATGTTGTAACAGTTGGATTTTTTGGAGATGGCTATATATATTCCTCCACTTCCCTCTCATTGAGAGAGCACTCAGAACAAGCAAACACTTCCACAATTCATTTTCTGAGAGAGAACCACCTACTCATGTGTTGAGGACAAGATCTTCCACTCCAACCATATGAATCTTGATTTCTAGCCTCCCCAAGTTGCTTTCCACCCAATCAATCTCTTTTACCAAGCCAAATTCTGTGAGAGAGTGATTGAGTGTTGAGGACACTATCTTTTGAAGCACAAGAGCAAGGAGTTCATCATCTATGCACATCTATTACCCTTTGGAGAGTGGTGTCTCCTGGATTGGTTAGGTGTTGTTTGGGAGCCTCCAAATCATGTGGAGTTGAACCAAGAAGTTTGTATGGGCAAGGAGATCGCCTACTTCGTGAAGATCCACCTCGAGTGAGGCTAGTCCTTCATGAACGTAAGCCATGGTGGAATAGGCAAGGTTGCTTCTTCGTGGAACCTTCGTGGGTGGAACCCTCCACACACTTGTGCAACTGTTACCCTTAGTGGGTTGAAGAGCCTCCATTAACGTGGACGTACGATAGCACCACCTATTGGAACCATGAGAAAAATCTTCGTGTCTCCGTTGCATTTGATCTTCCTATCCCTACCCTCTACTTACACTTCCATGTATTTACTTTTCGCTGCTATACTCATAGACTTGCATGTGTACGGTGTGCTAGACTTGGTAAGATTGTTAAAATTTGCCAACCATTAAAATTGGGAAAATGCTAAGTTTTTATTAGTCAAGTAGTCTAATCCCCCCTCTAGACATACTTTGGATCCTACAAATGGTATGAGAGCTTTGGTCTTCATTGCATTGATTTCACAACCTAGGAGAGTATGACGTCTAGTGAGGGAAATTACGACCATAGAGGTCCATATTTTGATGGTACAAACTTTGCTCGTTGGAAGCATAAAATGAAAATGCATATTCTTGGTCATAACCCCGTTGTTTGGGCTGTTGTTCATGTTGGATTGCAAGGTGAATTCTTTTGTGATGGAAATGAACCAGATCGTGAAGCAACGGCAGAAGAATTGAAGATGTTGTAATACAATGCTCAAACATGCGACATTCTATTCAACTACATATGCCCGAAGAGTTCAACAAGATAAGTCGTCTTGAGAATGCAAAGAAAATTTGGGATAGATTGATTGATATGCGCGAAGGAACCGAATCTGTCAGGGAATCTAAGTTGGATGTGCTACAAAGTCAACTTGACAAGTTGAAGATGAAGGATGGTGAAGGAGTCGCAGAAATGTACTCTAGGGTTGCTCTCATCGCAAATGAGATTGCCAGCTTAGGAAGCGAAGAGATGACCGATAAATTCATCATCAAGAAGATCCTTAGAGCCTTGGATGGAAAATATGACAGCATGTGCACATTTATCCAAATGATGCCAAACTACAAAGATCTCAAGCCCACGGAAGTCATTGGTAGTATTGTTGCTCATGAAATGTCACTCAAGGACAAAGAAGAGCTCCACAACAAGTCAAGCGGTGCGTACAAAGCCACAAGTGACACTCCTGCTACCTCAAGTGACAACCTTGTTACCAATGAATAGATAAGCCTCATGGTCAAGAAATTCAACAAGTTCTACAAGAATAGAGGCAAAGAGACAAGCTCCAACTCAAGATACAAATATAATCATTCTTCTAGTCGTGATCGAAATTGTTACAATTGTGGAAGACTCGGACACTTTTCCCATCAGTGCACGGCCCCCTCAAAGAGAAGAGAAGAGTCACCTAGAAGAAGAAGCTCAAGAGATGAGTCACCTCGAAGAGAGAGGAGGAGTAGAGAAGATCGCTATGAACGAAGACCCTCCCGAAAAAGAAGGACAAGTACATCAGGAGCTACACAAGAAGAATACATCAAGCTCATGTTGGTGAATGGGTTTCTGGCTCCAAATCCGACAGCCAATCCGAGAGAAGTTACCAGTCCAACTCCAGTTATAGTCAAGATGAAGGCGTTGCCGGACTAGCACTCATTTCCTCCAACTCATATGATTTATTTGATTCACCAAATGAAGGAATTTGAAGTTGCTTCATGGTTAAAGGCCCAAATGTATCACTCCCCTAATACATTGACTTTAATAGTGATGGGGATGACTTACTAGGAGATGATGACTTGCTCTTTGATAAAACTAGTGATGTTAGACAAAATGAACTTGATAATAATCATGCTAGTCAAGATAAATCATGTGACAATGATAAGAAGGAGATTGAGCACTTAACTAAAGAACTAAACACTCTTAAGTTAGCTCATGAATCTATTAAAGAAGATCATAGAGAGCTTCTAAGAACTCATGAGAATCTACGCTTCGATAAGCTAAATTTAGAGCAAGAGCATGAGTTTCTTAAAGCTATCAATGACGATCTTCGAAAGAAGGGTTCTTCTTATCTTGCCAAATGATTACTCTTGTCTACCTTTGTGCCACAAGTCAAATCTAAGCAAACTAGTAACAAAGGCAAGAAAGGTTCTTCATCTAGTAGAAACAACACTAATGCTAAATCTAAAGATGTTGCTTCTAGTAGTTCTATTGATTCCATTAGTAATTCTTTTAGCCAAGTTACACTTGAGAAATAAAATGATTTACTGAAATGAATTATAGAGAAAAGTGTCTACAAGAGTCTTGTCGGAAGTAAGCAATTCGAAGACATTGTACGCAATCAAGGAAGGCATTAGAGGAACCAAGGTATTGGTTTTGAATGAAAGTTCAATGCCAATGGAATTGAATGGGAAGAAGATAAATACCCCAAGATGAAGTTTGTTCCCCAAAAGGATAAGTATGATCCTACTCTCTCAAAGGTAACACAAGCTCAAGATGATCTTCCACCACAAGACCACAAGCACAAGGGCAAAGACAAGCTTCAAGAGGAAATTGACTCATTTGAAGAAGAATCTCAAGCCATGGTCAAGTGGGTTCCCAATGCCACTACTAGCTCTACTTCATCAAGTGCTACTTCAACTCCAAGGATCCCCATCAAGTTGATGTGGGTCCCCAAGAATAAGAACTAGAGAAGTTCTTGAGGGGTGAGTCTGCTAACAAAATTCACTCAGATTCATTCTTGGCAAGAACTAGTGCAATCAACTCCAACTTTATGCAATGGTTCAAGGAATCACAAAACCCCTTGTTGGTAAGCAAGGGACAAGGTAATTATTGTATCAATGGACATCATCATATATGTTCTTCATTCCATGTCCATAGATATCCTTGTATTTGTTCCTTGTGTGGGACTAACCCATGTAGGTGAGAAGAGTAAGAAACAACAAGGATTGCTCCCAACTCAAGATGATCTTCATCAACAAAGAGCATCCACTACTACAGCACCTACATGAAGTCTTCATCGACAAAACCCAAGGTTAGTTTATCCCTCTAAAAGGGGATATCACATCAAGGGGGAGCTTTACTCTAAGACTTGAGTTAAAGCATCTCAAAAGATGTGAACACATTAAAAGCTTTATGTAAAAGTGGAAACCCCACTTGTGCTTAAACAATGAATATGACCTATGATCAAGTATTCTTGCTTGGCTCCTTAAGTCAATATACTCATATATAGATGACTCCATCATCGCCAAAGTGCTTGGTAGATACTAGAGTGGTTGTGCATGTTTGACATATTCTATTTGACATCTTATTGTGTGAGCATGTTGGTATGTTTTTTTTACTTCATTCAAGGACATCCAATTGTTGTTCTATTTTGGCTTTTATTTTTCTGGCCAATTGGATGTACAAGAATGCCTAGCTACCCCCTCTATCTATCTATTCTTTCTCGTCTCAAATTATATACATGATTCGTCACAAAATTTGAGCAAGCACTTTTGGGACCCTACGGGTGAGGAGCACTCGGAGCCACCATTCGACAAGGGCTGACTTCCAAAACCTCCCAAATGTTTCTCGGTGTGAGCAAAACTAAAAACTTGGCTCCATTGAGTCACTTTGGGTTGATCTAGTTTTCTACCTCGGTACCACTGATCAAGCAATTTCGGCGTCACCGGGTTGTTCTGTCAACTAACAGCTATGCATCTCAGTGGAATCGACATTTATTTTTGGTGTCACCGACAACTGGTGGGTATATATCCGTGGGTCCACACTTTGAAAATTACTTCAAACAAAGGACTCTCGCACCCCACCGCTGCCACCGCCCGTGTCTCTGGACAATCTCCGTCATCTCCCGCGTGCCCTCGCCACCGGAATCTATCGCCATCAATGGCAATCACCCCTGTCATTACCGCCATAGAGAAGATCCGCCAAGTTAGGCTAATCTTTGATAACTTTTATGCTCCAATGTCTAATTCATGCGCATTAGGTCTTGTCTATTCTCTGGCCACGTTTTGAAAAGTTCCTATCCACTCAAAAATATCCTTAGATTAGCTCGAACAAAAGAATTAGGGTTAGGTCTCCGCAGTATGCAATCTCGGAGTCACCGAGTTGAAATGTCTCGGTGTCACCGATGTGGATTGATCCACATCACAAGGACTTCTCGGTGAAACCGAAAAGTTCCCATCGGTGTCACCGATACACGGTTTTAGGGTTTCTAAGAGCAACTTCGGAGAGACTGAGTCACACTTCGGTGAAACCGAAACAGTGTGACCAAGTCTCTGTTGTGGTTCTTATTGCCTCGGAAATTCTGAAACCAAAAACTCGGTGGAACCGAATTTCATACTGTGAGTTCTTAAACTAAATTTTGAACTCAAATTTACAAAAACTTCTGAATTTTGTGATGCTCATCTATTCTAATCCTCCATATCTTCTTCACAGGGTCAGAGTTCATCATGTCTGGATCACATGACAGTTAGAACGGGTCACATGACCATGTGAGCATGAGCAGTGGGACTAGTCCAGATGAGAGCTAGCATGAGGGAGATAGGATCTCTCCAAGTCTTCCTAAGGCTACTACTAGAGCCAGGAAGAGGAGAAAGTCATATGATGATGATGAGGACTTTAATGTGGCAGTGGTTAGCTCCAAGATAAATCATGTTAGGAAGGAATATGCAGGTACCCAAAAAGAAAGAGGAGTGGCAAGGAAGGTTCCTGAATCTCTTGCTGCAAAAAGAGGCATGACACTCACTCTTCAGTCCCCAAACAAATCCAAGAAGAACAAGTGCATGGCGAAGAAGTTTGGTAAGAAGAAGGAAAGGAAGAGAACTATTCATGTGGTTGGGAGGCCAACTTCCATGTTAAAGGCCCAGGTGAGGATGAAGAAGAGGAAGAAGAGGAGGTTCCAGCTGCTAACCCTCTCCGTTCCAAGCAGAGGAAGCTTATGGCTGATGATATGCCAATAAAACCACCCACCAAGGCCAAGCAAGCCCCCAAGTCCAAGAGGCCCATAGAGACATTCTAGCTGCATAGAAGAACAAGGGGTCAATTGCCAGGGATGCACCACCCCCAGTTGATGATGAGGATATAGCTGTGTTGAGGAAACTCATACCTCACCTTGCAGAGCATAATGATGATCATCTAATTGCTGAGAATATGAAGGAGAGGAAAAATCAAGGGCTGGGCAACTGGATAGCAAGTGATCCATATGTTGTCAGGAGCAGAACTGTTGTTGACACTCGTATTCACACCAAGGAGCAGCAGGATTTCTATGAGATTGTCTTGCTAGACAAGAACCCAGTTGTGAGTGACATGAGGTATGTGGACTAGATACATCAAGTCCCATGAGGACTACTTTCCCCATGTCCAGGAGAACTTCAAGATGTTGGATCTTGATGACTTCATAGGTAAAGAGATGACTGCATGGAATGATCAGCTCATCTTGCAATTTTACTCCACTGCTCACTTCTATCCAGATGGGAGGATAATACGGATGACAGAAGGCACTAGGTATCAGTATACCATTGATGAGTGGGATACCATCTTAGGAGTCCCAAAGGTGCAGGAGAGAGACTTGGATGTGTACTCTGAATCAAAGATGAACCACAATTCTATGGAAAATATGTACAATCAAATTCCCAAGGAGTATGTGAAAACTCACAATCTTGGCTCAGTTTACTTCTTGCAGGCAGGTTCGACTACCTCCAACACCATTTTGAGGCACACCTTGATGTCCAAATCAGGAGATGATAAGATGATCTGTGGATATTTCTATAAACATGCTGCATTATGTGGACAGCCACACGAGGATTAGGGTGATGGATCTCATAGTTGAGACCATCAAGAGGAAAATTGCTAATTAGAAGAGATCTTGTGTTTATGCTCCATATATTTAGATGCTCATCAACTCCAAGGTTGGAAAGAGCCTCTATCTACTTGGTCGGCCACAGCTGCCCCTCTAGCAGGAGTTCAAGGACAATGTTGTGGTGATGGATCCTCCTCATCCCACTTCATCTACCGCACAGGCAGAGATTGAGGTAGAGGCCCAGGTAGAGGCAGCGAGAGCCACTAGTGCTCCAGTTCTTAAGATGAAGAATGATTAGATGGCCTATCTTGCCAATACTATCCAAGGGATGGAGAAGAACATAACCAAGCTACTACTAAACTAGAAGAGCCTTGACAGGATAGTGGAGATGAAGTTTCATATATCTTGACAACAAGGTGACTGAGCTGACCATCACGGTCAACACTTTGAAGCAAGAGGTAGATGAAGTGCCTATGCCTAGCTCAGATGATGATGATGACGATAGCCCTGCACTGCATGCTCACACTTAGTTCAGGACTCGGGCTAGATTTGTTGTTGTGGTTGCCCAAGAGTTGAGACCTTCAGTGCTTGCCCCTGTTGCAACTTCTACTGTGCCTCCTTCAACACCTCCAGTGTCCACTCCACCAGCCCAAAGGACTTCTGCAGAAGCATTTACCGACGCTCTCATATCGACTCCTTCCACGACTACCGGATCAGCTTGATGACCCACAAGTATAGGGGATCAATCATAGTCCTTTAGATAAGTAAGAGTGTCGAACCCAACGAGGAGCAGAAGGAAATGATAAGCTATTTACAGCAAGGTATTCTCTGCAAGTGTTGTGAGTAACAATAGTTGATAGTTTTGTAGCAAGATAATTTTTAACAACTGACAAGTAATAATGGTAACAAGTAGCAAGATTGCCCAATCCTTTGTATAACAAAGGACAGGCCTGAAAGTACTCCTATATGAAGCAAGTGCTCCCAAGGACACATGGGAATTTCTGTCTAGTCACAATCATCATGCTGAGTTGATTCGTGTTCGCTACTTTGATAATTTGATATGTGGGTGGACAGGTGCTAAGGTGTTGTTCTTACTTGAACTAACAACCTACTTATGATTACCCCCTCTCGCAAGCATCTGCAACTACGAAAGAAGAATTAAGATAAATCTAACCATAGCATGAAATGTGTGGATCCAAATCAGCCCCTTACGAAGCAACGCATAAACTGGGGTTTAAGTTTTTGCCACTCTCGCAACCCATCATCTACTTGTTACTCCACAATGACTTGTCTTAGGCCCATATGAGGGAGTCCGGGATTAAGGGGTCCTCGGGCTGTTCGCTTATCTCCTATGGGCCGGCCCAGTGGGTCACCTTGTGGCGTCTTCGGGAAGGCCGGACTACAGAATGACCCCGTGCTTAGGGGGGAAGGTTCCGAAGACTTGGTGTGCCCTCCAAGAAAGAATGGGCGTATCTATGCCCGGATGGAAACCGACCATGTGTAATCCTAGGTACCACTGGTGTCTATATAAACCATGGGGCTTAGTTCGTAGAGGACAAGTCAACGAATCTAGGCTTTAGCTCTTTTGATCTCGAGGTAGATCAACTCTGTAACCATCATACTCATCAATACAATCAAGCAGGAAGTAGGGTTTTACCTCCTCATGAGGGCCCAAACCTAGGTAAACACTGTCTCCTTCGTCCCCTGTTACCATCGATCCTAGGTTCATAGTTCGACCCGAGATCCGCCGGTTTTGACACCGACATTGGTGCTTTCATTGAGAGTTCCGCTGTGAATCACCAAAGGGATCGATGGCTCGCTTAATCATTAGCAAGGAAGTTTGTAACAAGGACTTCTTTGTTCCTAGTCAGATCTTCGCTTTCGGAAGCAGCGTACTTCATGCCGATCCTTCAGGCCATTTTGGCAAGATCGGGAGCTTTGCCCCCGGTTCAGAAGTGAGGTTCGGGGACCTAGAGTTCGCCGCCGACCCCCGGGGAGATCTTGTCTTAACAAGGACCTCTACCCTCCTTAAAAGATCCACGGCCCCTGACGCCTTGACGTTGGAGGCAGGAATCCTCACCGCTTGTACGCCCGCGGTCCCTAGCTCGGTCTCAAACCCATCCAAGGCCCCATCGCCGGATGAGCTGCTCGGTCAGATCCAAGCCTTGAGCATGGCTGATCGCCAATCATCGGTGTATGACCAAATCGGGCTGAGGCCCGACAATACAGAAATTCGTATCCCTCCGATAACACACCTGGTCGCCACCGTTGAGTGCCTGGCCGAAGACGCGCCCCACCAGCCGGCAGAGTTGAAGACGGTGTACATCCCGATCTCCGATCACTTAGGATCCGGACTCCCCTCGGACAATGATTCAAGATCAACAGCTGGCCTAGCGCACAACCTGGGGTCCGCTCAGCAAAGCCCCATTGGTGTTGCATCCCCCAATCCCGTCCTGGCAGAAATCGGGGGCATCGCCCCTAATCCGGCAACGGTACATAACACACCCGTTAATGCACCGTACGCACGCCTCACCGGGGCGCGAATTTTTTCCTACCCACCACCCAGATCATGCGCTTTCCAAGCGCAAGTGAGCCATGTACAATGGGCTTATGGGAGGTCAAACAGCAGCCAGGGGAGTCGGTCCATCATTTTTGGGCTAGATTCCTCCTCAATAAAGACAGGATAAAGGGCGTTAACGACCAGGAAACGGTCGCAGCCTTCCAACAGAATTGCCATGATAAAGGAATTCTCAACGCCCTTTCTCGTCGTCACATCCAAAACTTCTCCGAGCTAACACACATAGTGGGAAAGTACTGCGCCATGGAGAATGCATGGAAAGAACAACAATTTTACACAGAGTCGGTCCACGCCGAACAACCTAGAGGAGTTCGAAAAAGGCTCGTACAAACACAATACTCGTCAAGGCACATGCCTGCCGAAAAGAAGAACAAATACCCCATGAAGGAGAGAACAGTCCTTGATGGATTACTAGACGGCCCATGCCCCATACATCCAGCCTCGTTAAACGCAAGCCCGACCCACAGCCTTCGAACATGCTGGGTCGTGAGGCAGGTCGCAAAGAGCGGAGAGGCCATACTCGTGGCCTCACCCCCCCGGAAGGCGTTCAGTAACACCACCAGAAGTTCACGCCGACCTCCTCACGTTCTATGAGACGTTCTCCTCGAAAGGACAGAGGAAGAGAGCTCTTCGAGAACTTGATCAAATACACCAGGTGGAATCAAGGAAGTCATGGGCAGATACATCGATAACTTTCGATGAAAACGACCAACCGATGACCCGCATAGAGCGGACACCGGCCGCCCTGGTCCTCAACCCAATAATAGACAGCTTCCGGTTGGATAAAGTACTAATGGACGGCGGCATCGGTCTAAATCTCATCTACGAAGGTACTTTGGACAAAATGCAGTTCGATGGATCTCGAATCGAACGAAGTAGCACAACCTTCCGGGGAATCATCCCTGGAAGAGAGGCACGCTGTACGGGCCGAGTAACCCTCGATGTAGTGTTTGGCACCCCCGATAACTACAGATTGGAGGAGCTTCTCTTTCATACAGTGCCCTTTCACAGTGGTTATCACGCCCTCTTAGGGCGCGACACCTTCATAAGATTTCAGGCCATACCACATTATGGTTACATGAAACTTAAAATATCGGGACCAACCGAGGTGATCACGGTTGCAAGCGACCCAGATAGAGCCCTTCGATCCGAAAGTAAAACGGCATCGCTCGCCCTTGAGGTACTAGCTGAAACCAAGGTTGTAGAGGAACTGACCATGCTCCGTTCTATCGTAGATAAGGACGACATGATCCTTGGCAAAAGGTCAAAGTCCACATCGTTCAAACCTGCAGACGAAATCATAAAATTTCAGATACACCCAACGGACCCCAATAAAATGGCGTCCATCGGAGCTTAGCTGGACCCAACGGTTGTTGAAGAACTCCGCACATTCCTGTGCAAAAACTGGGATATATTCCCCTGGCACCCATCAGATATGCCCGGAATTCCCCGAAGACTGGCCGAACACATTCTGAATATAATTGAAGGCTTCAAGCCGGTTAAACAGGCCCTACATCGATTTTCCGAACCCAAGCGTCAAGCCATGGGCGAAGAACTCGCCAAATTACTCGAAGACGGATTCATCAGAGAAATCAAACACCCCGAATGGTTGGCAAATCTGGTCATGGTATCGAACAAAGACAAGTCATGGCGGCTTTGCGTTGACTTCAAAGACCTTAACAAAGCCTATCCTAAGGACCCTTTCCCTTTACCCCGCATCGACCAGATCATCATTGCCACCGCGGGACATGACTCACTTTGCTTCCTCGACGCTTATTCCAGATACCATTTGATGACCCACAAGTATAGGGGATCTATCGTAGTCCTTTCGATAAGTAAGAGTGTCGAACCCAACGAGGAGCAGAACGAAATGACAAGCGGTTTTCAGTAAGGTATTCTCTGCAAGCACTGAAATTATCGGTAACAGATAGTTTTGTGATAGGATAAGTCGTAACGGGTAGCAAGTAACAAATGTAACAAAGGTGCAGCAAGGTGGCCCAATCGTTTTTATACCAGAGGACAAGCCTGGACAAACTCTTATATAAAGCGAAGCGCTCCCGAGGACACATGGGAATTTTTGTCAAGCTAGTTTTCATCACGCTCATATGATTCCCGTTCGTTACTTTGATAATTTGATATGTGGGTGGACCGGTGCTTGGGTGCTGTCCTTACTTGGACAAGCCTCCCACTTATGATTAACCTCTCTCGCAAGCATCTGCAACTACGAAAGAAGAATTAAGATAAATCTAACCATAGCATGAAACATATGGATCCAAATCAGCCCCTTACGAAGCAATGCATAAACTAGGGTTTAAGCTTCTGTCACTCTAGCAACCCATCATCTACTTATTACTTCCCAATGCCTTCCTCTAGGCCCAAACAATGGTAAAGTGTCATGTAGTCGACGTTCAGATAACACCACTAGAGGAGAGACAACATACATCTCATCAAAATATCGAACGAATACCAAATTCACATGATTACTTATAACAAGACTTATCCCATGTCCTCAGGAACAAACGTAACTACTCACAAAGCATATTAATGTTCATGATCAGAGGAGTGTTAATTATCATTAAGGATCTGAACATATGATCTTCCACCAAGTAAACCAACTAGCATCAACTACAAGGAGTAATCAACACTACTAGCAACCCACAGGTACCAATCTGAGGTTTTGAGACAAAGATCGGATACAAGAGATGAACTAGGGTTTGGAAAGGAGATGGTGCTAATGAAGATGTTGATGGAGATTGACCCCTTCTCGATGAGAGGATCGTTGGTGATGACGATGGCTTCGATTTCCCCCTCCAGGAGGGAAGTTTCCCTGGCAGAACAGCTCCGCCGGAGCCCTAGATTGGTTCTGTCCAAGTTCCGCCTCAAGACGGCGGTGCTTCGTCCCAAAAGCTCCCTTCTGATATTTTTTCAGGTCAAAACCCTCCATATAGCAGAAGATGGGCACCGGAGACCTGCGAGGGGGCCCACAAGCCACTAGGGCGCGCCCTGGGGGGTAGGGCGTGCCCTCCAGGCTTGTGGCTGCCTGGTGGGTCCCCTCCGGTATTTTCTTGGCCCAGTATTTTTTATATATTCCAAAATAATTCTCCGTAAATTTTCAGGACTTTTGGAGTTGTGCAGAATAGGTATCTCAGATTTGCTTCTTTTCCAGTCCAGAATTCCAGCTGCCGGCATTCTCCCTCTTCATGCAAACCTTGTAAAATAAGAGAGAAAAGGCATAAGCATTACACCATAATGTGTATTAACAGCCCATAATGCAATAAGTATCGATATAAAAGCATGATGCAAAATGTACGTATCAACTCCCCCAAGCTTAGACCTCGCTTGTCCTCAAGCGAAAGCCGAAATCGATAAATATGCCCATATGTTTAGAGATAGAGGTGTCGATAAAATAAAATACGGACATGAAGGCATCATGATCATCTTTAGAACAGCAACATATATTGACATATAATTTCTTATGCTAGAGTAACAATTCATTCACAAGGTAAAGTATGAATCAGGAACTCCATTGAGAACCAACAAACTATGATCTCAGTCATTGAGGCAATTCCAATTTATCATAACGTTGGAAAGAGTCAATATAAGAGCTTGTAAAGCAAATCCACATACTCAATCATCTTTTAGCCTTTCATAATTGCTAACACTCACGCAGTACCTATGAGGTCAAAGTTTCAATCGAACACAGAGAAAGATAGGGGCTTATAGTATTGCCTCCCAACTATTTACCTCAAGGGTAATGTCAACAGAAATAACTCATGCTCACCCACTTCCGAGTGGATATATGTGTATAGATCATTCCCCAACACATGACGCTTGCCAAAAGATAAAGGAAAAATAAAGGAAGTGATGAAAATCACCACGACTCTTACATAAAGGTAAGTACTAGAAAATAAAAGTAACAGATAGGCCCTTTGCAGAGGGAAGCAGAGGTTGTCATGCGCTTTTATAGTTGGATGCACAATCCCTTAATGCAAAAGAACATCACTTTATATTGCCCCTTGTGATAGAGAACTTTATTATGTAGTTCGTCGCTTTTATTTCTTCCATATCACAAGTTCGTATAAAGTTTATTTTCCTCACACTAATAGATCACACATATTTTGAGAGCAATTCTTATTGCTTGCACCGATGATAACTTACTTGAAGGATCTTACTCAATCCATAGGTAGGTATGGTGGACTCTCATGGCAAAACTGGTTTAAGGGTGTTTGGATGCACAAGTAGTATCTCTACTTGGTGCGGAAGTTTTGGCTGATATGGGGTGGAAGCAAGTGTCACATGTTGAAGGATCTATAACCATATAACTTCTATTCGGAAATAAGCAAACATAACTCATTATGTTGTCTTCCTTGTCCAACATCAACTCTCTAGCATAAAATATTTTAATGAGTGCTCACAATCATAAAGATGTCCAAGATAATATATTTATATGTGAACCTCTCTTTCTTTATTACTTCCTTTTAATTGCCACAATGACTAATAGCTATGTTTGTCAACTCACAACAAATTTCAATCGACATACTTCTTATATGTGAAGTCATCACTCCCCATAAGATCATCATATATACTCTTTCCTTTTATTCCATACTTCTTTCTATTTCTTTTTCTCATGATCATAGCAAACAAGCAAAGCCCTCAACTCAAAACTACTCTTTATAATATAACTCTCGGACTTGCTTACATAGGGGGAACATAAAGCAAAACTCAAAACTAGATCACACGAAAACTTTATTCTACTAGATCAAGATATAACCAAAAGGATCGAACTAAGAAAAATGATAAAAGTAAGAGATGTGATGGTGATACGATACCGGGGCACCTCCCCCAAGCTTGGCACAAGCCAAGGGGAGTGCCCATACCCATGTGTTTAGTTGTCTTGCTTCGGAGGTGGTGATGTTATATTCTTGGCGATGATGCCCCTCTGGATGCGATTCTCCTCCCCAAGCTTATTATTTCGCTGTCTGAGATCCATTATTTCCTTGCGAAGTTTTCCAGTGACAGTAAGAGCTCCCATAACCCATGGATGTTTCATTGCTGCGGGGGAAGAAGCAACACTCTTTTTCATATTTTCATAAGTAAGAATTTAGCATTGGGAGGGATAATCGAATCCGGAATTGCTGAGCTCTGAAGTTCTTCCAACATGGCCCCAGGTTGTAGACGGGAGGTAACTTCTTGGTCTTCCTCCATGGCATCTATCCCTTCAAGTCGGCCTCCATCTCTTCCTGAGTGGCCTGCCCGAAGTGGTTGGCTTTGTTGAAGGCTCCGGCCCCCGGTGTCAGGTGAGAGGCACGGCTCTCCCCAACCGACTCTTGCGAAGACATCTTGCTCTAAATCTGCTGCAGAAACAGCTCAAAACGAAAACAGGAGATATTGCCGTGATACGAAGGTCAAAACCTTCGGGAGATTATATAATGAATTTTTACCGACTCGAAGGAGTATACCACAAGAAAACGGAGTCCGGAGGGTACACGAGGTGGCCACAAGCCACTAGGGCGCGCCCAGGGGAGTAGGGCGCGCCCTCCTGGCTTGTCGCCTCCTCGTGCACTTTTCGGACTACTTTAAATTTTCCTTATTTTTTAAATATTCCAAAACGGAGAAAAATTGCTATTGGAAAAGTTTTGGAGTCGGTTTGATTACCGTACCACATACCTATTCCTTTCCAGAGTCTGAAACGTTCTGGTAGGTCTCCCTAATGTACTCCTCCGGAGTTATGGTATTGATAATATTAGTTTCAACATTTATGGGAGTACCTGAGATATAATGTTTGATTCTTTGCCCGTTTACCACCTTTGGGTTTGTGCCTTCGGCGTTGTTGATCTTGATGGCACCGGAACGATATACTTCCTCGATAATGTAAGGCCCTTCCCATTTAGAGAGAAGTTTTCCTGCAAAAAATCTTAAACGAGAATTGTATAGCAAGACATGATCACCTACATTGAATTCACGCTTTTGTATCCTTCTATCATGCCATCTCTTAACCTTTTCTTTAAATAACTTGGCATTCTCATAGGCCTGGGTTCTCCATTCATCAAGTGAGCTAATGTCAAATAACCTCTTCTCACCAGCAAGTTTGAAATCATAGTTGAGCTCTTTAATTGCCCAATAAGCTTTATGTTCTAGCTCTAGAGGTAAGTGTCGGTGTCAAAACCGGTGGATCTCGGGTAGGGGGTCCCGAACTGTGAGACTTGGATCGATGGTAACAGGAGACAAAGGGGGCAAGGTTTTACCCAGGTTCGGGCCCTCCTATGTAGGTAATACCCTACGTCCTGCTTGATTATATTGATTGTATGGGGATTTCAGAGTTGATCTACCTCGAGATCAAGTGACTAAACCCTAGATGAGTTTTGTTGTCTTACACCCTAAAACCCTCCGGATTATATAGATGCCGGGGGTACCTAGGGTTTACACATGGTCGGCTACACGTCGAAGGGATAAACATGCCTATTCACTACTCCAAACGTGGAGGACAAGCCACGATTCTCGAAGCTTCCTTCTTGGAGATGAGGTCTTCAATTCTTCCAGTATTCGGCAAGTGGCCCATACAGTCCGGCCCATAAGACATAGGCCGGCCTCCCGAGGACCCCTCAAACCAGGACTCCCTCAGTAGCCCCCGACCTAGCCTCCAACGCCAAGGGTCCAGGCTCCAGCTGCTTCGAGTGATCTGAGTCTTCGGCTTGCGAGGCGAGTTCCTTTCTCCAAACAATGATCGGCCGGGCTATATTTCGGCCTCCGTCGACGTGTAATTCCTCCGATCATAGATCTTCCGTGTACCATAAATAGCTCGGCCTTTGAAGGCCAAACGTCAGAGAGCCAATAATGTTCTCTGACAACTTTTCAGATGAAAAGTCACGGCCTACCACGACCACTGAACCAGTCGAAAAGACCTGCCTCGTGGTTCGAGGCCGTTTCCACTAGCATGATCCATCAATGCACAGATCGTGCCCCATTTTACACGGGATATGTTTAATCACGCGTGTATAACGGCACGCACGCGTTGGGAAGCATAGAGATTCACGGCGCCATAAATAGCTCGGCCTTTGAAGGCCAAACGTCAGAGAGCGAATAATGTTCTCTGACAACTTTTCAGACGAAAAGTCACGGCCTACCACGACCACTGAACCAGTCGAAAAGACCTGTCTCGTGGTTCGAGGCCGTTTCCACTAGCACGATCCATCAATGCACAAATCGTGCCCCATTTTACACGGGATATGTTTAATCACGCACGTATAACGGCACGCATGCCTTGGGAAGCGGAGAGATTCACGGCGCCGCGAAGGGAGGCTGACCGGCAACAAGCCTCAATAAAAGGGGAAGAAAACCCCAAGGCTTATCCACACCCCCCATTCGCATCCCAGCTTCCCCAATCTTCCGAGCTCACCGAGCGCAGATCTAGGTCTTCCATTCTTCCCCCTCCGAGCTTAGCCATGGCCAGCTCCGGCTCCAACGGCAAGTGGGAGGCGTCCACGGTCACAGACCAAGACATTCGGGATCTCAAGGATGCCGGTTACCTCCCCGCCAATGTCTTCCACCGCGCCGCAGAGGAGGGCCAGGTGATCCCGACCCCCAAACCAGGCGAGAGGGTGGTCTTCGTTCCTCACTTCATCCGGGGACTGAGCTTCCCGCTCCACCCCTTCGTGAGGGGCCTCATGTTCTTCTACGGCCTCGACTTCCACGACCTCCCGTCGAACTCTTTCATGCATATATCGGCTTTCATCATAGTCTGTGAAGCTTTCCTTCGAGTCGAGCCACACTTTGGACTGTGGCTCAAGATTTTCAACATCAAGCCGAAGTGTGTCGCCGACGCACACACGTATTGTGGCGGGGCAGTCATCGGCAAGCTTCCGCGCGCAGTGTGGCCATCCGGCACCTTCATCGATACTATCAAGACTTGGCAAAAAGAGTGGTTTTACATCACCGAGCCAAAGGAGGAGGGCGGAACTATTCCTGCCAAATTCAGATCCGCCCCCCCCGACCAGATTGACCTCATGGGTCCGAAAGGGCCTCGACTGGGGGTCGGACACAGAGGTGGAGGACCTGCAGAGGGGCATCGCCTCCTTGACCAGGGAAGGAGTCGGCCTGACCAACGTGGTCCAGGTTATGCTTCGGCGGCGCATCCTCCCCTGCCAGCGCCGGAGCTCTCCTATGTGGAATTATCGGACTGACGACGACCACACAGTTCGTCAACTCTTTCGTACCACGCGGGAGAAGCTATGGAAGGCACTGTTCAAGGCGCAGGAGAACTGGTCGGGCAAGAAGGAGGACAAGGGCTTGAGCGCCATCAAGCCCGCACCTGAGGTATAGCATAGTTTTATTTCACCGGTTCTATATTCCAAAAGATAACTTAAGCACTTTCCGATCACCTTTCATAGGAATGGTTGAGCAAAGCCACGGGCATCAAGTGTCCGGCTCCACAGCTCGAAGACCCCAAGTCTCCGCTGCTGTTGGAGATGCTCGTCGTGGCGCCTTACAAGGCGCCAGAGAAGAAGGAGAAGAAGAAGCCAGGCCGAACAGGCCTGCGCAACAGGGACCAGCCAGGGGCTGCGTCTGAAGAGACTCATGCCTCCTCGAATCAAGAGGAGGAGCACGAGGCTGAGGGGGGAGGCGATTCCCCCCTTACAGGAAAGAGGGCGGCGCCATCGGACGCCTCAGAGGAGGTAGCTCCTCCCGCCCAGAAGAAACCGCGCCGGACATAGGTAGTCCCGTCCGACGATAGTTTGGACTCGAACACCGAGTCCAAGGACTTCGAGAGGGTTCCGCGAAGGAACCTCAGGGTCAAGCCCCTACCTCGAAGGTATAGATCCGAAGACCCTTCCGTGCTATTGATGCAAAGCTTCGAATGTTACTAACACGTGAGCGCTTACTGACTTGCAGCCCACCACAAGTCCTTCCCACCGATCAAGTTTCGGACGGGGAGACCCCACCCGCCGAGCTAGCGGAGAGCGGGTCCGTGTCGCGCCCTTCTCCTCCGGGCACCACGAAGGATGCCACGGAGGTGTCATCCCAGCAGGCTTCCTTGGAGCCGGACACTGGGGGCGGGGGCGACAATGTCATGGTCGAGGCTAATACCTCGGCCGCCGAAGACCCGGGGGTGAAGCCCCTCCCGGATACTGAGGAGGCCGGACATGGAGATGCCCAGTCTCCTCCAAGGCCATCTCTGGATCGCACAATGCCTTCAGAGGTACCAGTTCAATCTCCAGTCGGGGATCGGGTTACCCGATCTCCTCCGGCTCCGCCGACTCCTGGGTGGCCGGCAATGGGGGAGGCTCTGTCAAGCGCCTCCATCTCCGAGGAGCACCGCATCCTTATGGATGCGGTATTGCATAGCATTCAGTCCGTAGACCACGGACTAAAGGAGGCACGTAATGTTCTGTCCTTTGAAATACTATTTTCTTTGTATTATGATTATACACATGGCAGCCCCTGAGCCCCAAGTGAGTTTGAAAAAACTTACATGGGGGTCAAAACATGGCCTTTTACCCAAATTGTGCATAGGACAATATGTGTTCGGATAGTTCTAACAGCCCTCTAGCGGTCCGGACACCGGGTAAATTTAATGATTGTTCGGAGGTTGTAAACCCCTGTAATGGTTATATAACTCTGTGATACAGGCTTCGTCGACGGCAGCGGCTACTAACGCCGCCGAGCTAGAGGAGCTAAATCGGAAGCTCAAGAGCTCCGAGGACGAGCTTGATGTTCTAAACAAGAGATTCGACGAGGCACAAGGTAAGCCAAATTAGAGTATCGAAACTCTTCTTTACCGTTCTATCAACACGGTTTCTTGATATAAGTCGATGCCTACGCAGCCTCGGCGAAGGAGATTGAGAAGCTCAAGGCCGAGCTTGAGAAGGCGAAGCAGGAAGCCGCTGTGGAGAAGGCGGCGGCCAAAGAGGTGGCTGCCGCACTATCAGCCTTAAGAGCTACCAGCGACAAGCACCAGGCTCGGGTGGAGGAAATCCAACAAGTGCGAGGCCCTTGAGCAAAAAGGCAAGGAACAGGCCGCCGAGCTATCCACCCTAAAAACTAATCTCCAGAAGGAGCAGGTGGATAGGTGGTCCTTTGAAGAGGAGCGCGGCCAAGTCAAAGCTATCATGGATGGTAAGTCGTATTCATTGCAGTGTATCTTCGGGGACATCAAGTTCAAGTTGCTTACCCAAGTATGGCGTTCCTTAGGCGCCTGCGCGGACCTCAAGAAGAGCTCGGCGGACGCGAAGTAGTTCTATGCTTCGGGGGGAGAAGGAGATGAAGCTCGGCTATTCTGGGCGCAATTCGAAGCCCCCAAGCACTCTCCTCTACTTGTGGAGCAGCTGAAACAGCTGATGGAGCTACACCGGATGGCGGAACCGGCCATGAAGGATCTCTGTATCCGGTTATGGCCTAACGAGCCATTGTCGGGCAGCTACTTCGGCCTGGTGCAGAAGCTGAGCAACGCCACTCCTCGGATCGAGGGAGCTAGGATGACCTTTGCGAAGGCCAAGGTGCACTGGCCGGGGCTGGATCCAATGAAGGTGGCCACAACTCCTCCGCCTCCTGGAAAGGGTCATAGGCGCCCCGAGCTGTACTTCTCCGGAGTTATGGAGGGTGCTCGGGCCATAGAATCACAGTGTTTGAGATACCGTGTATGAGTAAACGCCTATGTAATATGTCCGAAGACCTTTGATCGTGTTTATACATAAAGTTGCATGGTTTATCATGTCTTGTATGTGTTTGCATCCTTTATAACTCCTTTGTGGCCGTTAACCCTAAAAGCTGCAAGCCGTCGGCTTCAGCCCCCATGTAGATGCTACACGAGGTGTCTCTTCCAACTGCACTATAACCCTTAGCCGAACTATGGGTGCCCGAAGGCGGTAGTGTGGAGCGGACAAGGCAATCGGATCATAATGCTTTATTGCTTTCACTTACCCATAGGGGCGCGAGAAACGAGTGCGGGAGCTGATAACTAGCCCCCAGGTGTTCGTGATGTTTGGATGAACCGCGGCCGAAGCCTATATCACCTGGTTTGCGCTAAAGCCAAACCCATCGTATGACATAGGATAACCTCTGACGAGATTTAGTTAAGCTCGGATTCGCAGACCGGTTCTCGCATACCATGACAGTCAGTTTTTGGCTTTCTCTGCTGAGGCGCTTAAATAGACTAGCCGGAAGCACTATCGCAGCAATGCTCCCTTTGCCCTTTTAGCCGAACGAGCGGAACATAAAGGGCCAAACACAGGAGTCGAGCAACCCAACTATTGACCGAAGACACGGTTCGGAACCAATGCATATAAAGCGGAATTCCAAGATGCCGAACACTTAAAGAGATTGTGATTAGGGCGATTTTTAAGGTCGAGCCCCCGAGCTATTAGCCGGTTGCATCGTACAGTATACCAAACAGATCCGCAAGAAGAGGGAGAAAACTGAAAGTGTTCCGAAAAGGGACAGCAAAGAAAAAATGATATATCTGTATTTTACTCAATAACTCTTATTATTCAAATTGCCGATGCAGCTGTTTATAGATATTTGATAAATGAAATATAAATTTTACAGGAGTGGTTTGTATCAAGGGCCTTCGATAGATGACCTGACGTCCTTGATGTGCCCTGTCGCTTATCCGCTCCTGGATCTCCTACGGAGGTGTATGCCTTTATGGGCTTTGTTAGTTCGGCGAACGGACCTTGAAGAAGGGGTCTTGAGAAGTCGTCGAGGTATGGATGAGCTTGACGCCTTTAGCAGGCACTTTGTGGTACCTGTAGTGTGTCCGAAGACGTGTTGACGGTAATAGTTCGGTCCAGCCGAACACCTACCCTCTAATAGTTTTCCCCCACCGCTGCCCATGGAATTTTGAGCGCGAAGTTTTGCCTCTTCGGCACGTACTTTGTCGGTAATAGGGCCGTGCGATGGGGGCCGAATCCCTATTTACGGGGAGAAGAAGGTGCTGGTACTTCGGGTTGAGACCGAGCCCGCTTCCCAGCCTTGGGTGCCTTGACGGCGGATGTCGGCGATTGCCAATCATCGGTGTAATGGAATTCGGCCACCAGGGCCAATGCATGTTCCTCAGTTCGGAGGGAGCGCTCTGTATTGCCGTTAACTGTAATGACCCCCCTAGGGCCGGGCATCTTGAGCTTGAGGTATGCGTAGTGAGGGACGGCGTTAAAGCGAGCGAACACTGTACGACCGAGCAGGGCATGATAGCCGCTGCGGAAAGGTACGATGTCGAAGATCAAGTCCTTGCTTCGAGAGTTATCGGGCGAGCCGAACACAACTTCCAGGCTTATGGAGCCTGTGCACCGGGCTTCAACGCCTGGGATCACTCCTTTGAAGGTAGTGTTGCTGGGCTTGATCCTTGACGGATCTATGCCCATCTTTTTCACCGTATCTGAGTAAATCAGATTGAGGCTACTTCCACCGTCCATTAGGACTTTAGTGAGGTGGTACCCATCTATTATCCGGTCTAGGACGAGTGTGGCCGAACCCCCGTGACGGATACTGGTCGGGTGGTCGCGTCGATCGAAAGTGATCGGATATGCCGACCATGGGTTATACTTCGGGGCTACAGGCTCTATGGCGTAGACATCTCGAAGGGCGCGCTTCCTCTCCTTTTTGGGTATGTGAGTGGCGTAGATCATGTTTAGTGTCTTTACCTCTGGAGGGAATTTCTTTTGACCGCCACCGATCGGACCACGGGGCTCATCCTCTTCCTCGCTGTGTGGGCTCTTGCCTTGGTCCTCGGATGCGAGCTTGCCAGCCTGTTTGAAGACCCAACAGTTACGGTTGGTGTGATTAGCGGGCTTCTCTTGAGTGTCGTGGATCTGGCAGGGCCTCTCTAGGATCTTGTCCAGCGGGGTGGGTCCGTCGTGTTTGCCTTTAGGAGGCTTCTTCCGCTTCCCAAGACGGGAATTGCGGAAGCCGGCATTAACAGCCGTGTCATCGGCATCACTATTATTGTGCCGGCGCTTGTTCTTGTTGCCCTTCGGTTTCCCGTTTCCATCCCGAACTTCAGAGGTTTCGGGGTCTTCGGGGTTATGGCTACGTCTAGCTAGCCAATTATCCTCGCCCGCGCAAAAGCGGGTCATGAGTGATGTGAGGGCGAACATTGTCCTGGGTTTGTCCTGTCCGAGCTGTCGAGCCAGCCATTCATCCCGAATATTATGCCTGATGGAGGCTATAGCTTTGGCGTCCGGGCAGTCTACGATCTGGTTCTTCTTGGTCAGGAAACGATTCCAGAATAGTCGCGCGGACTCTCCGGGCTTCTGAACGACGTTGCTTAGATCGGAGGAGTCCGGCAGCCGAACATAACTGCCTTGGAAGTTAGATCGGAATGCCTCTTCTAGGTCCTCCCAACACCCAATAGAGTTTTCGGGGAGGCTATTTAACCAGTGCCAAGCTGGCCCTTTGAGCTTCAGGGGTAAGTATTTGATGGCGTGGAGATCATCTCCTCGTGCCATGTGGATGTGGAGGAGAAAATCCTCGATCCATACGGTTGGGTCAGTTGTCCCATCGTATTGTTCTATATTTACAGGTTTAAACCCTTCCGGGAACTGATGCCGCATTACCTCGTCTGTGAAGCACAGTGGGTGGGCAGTGCCTCTGACCCGAGCTATGACGCGCCGGTGATCGGTGTCTGTCCTAGTTCGGGCTCGTTCCCGGTCTTCATTACGGTCGAACCACGGCCTGTACCCTTCCCGTCTATCGGGTGAGTATCCTCTGGATCCGTAGATGGATCGCGTACGGCCTGCTCTATAGTCCAGGTTGTGTCGCAGGTCGAACCTGTCATCGGGCTCTAGTAGCTCCTTTCCCCGTCTACGGGGTATGGTCGGCCTATAGTCGGTATCATCGGCCGTCCTGTCGCATCCTCGAGCGGGGCGGTCTGGCCTGTCATATGGGGTATGCTTGGGAGACGGCCTATCAGTGAGCTCGTCGTCGAATTGTGGCAGCAGCCTTCTGCGTGGGTAGCTCTTAGGTTGGTCCAATAGACCAGTGTTGTATTCTTCCTCAGCGGAGAGGACTCTCGTCCATCAGTCGTTGAGGTCATCTTGTTTGGCTTTGAGCTGCCGTTCTTTTGCTTTCAGGCTGCGAGCCGTAGATAACAGCTATTGCCTGAATAGTTCCTGATCTGCAGGATTATCGGGAATAGCGAAGTCATCGGCTTCCGCATTGTCCTCACCCTCAATAGAGCGGAGGTAGTCGTCGTCATCAGGATCATCTGGACCATCGGGGTTGCGACGGTCTTCGGGCCTCTCCTGACCCTCTAACGGGTGTTCGGGGATTTTGGGGCCGCCGATGTCTTCTGGGGTATCTCTGTCCCCGGTGCCATCTGTGGACTTTCGCCCCTTTTTTCCTTTTGGCCGTTTATGCGGCTTTGGGCGTCTTGACGGCGCTTCGTCCGATTTATCACCGTTGTTTTTCGGAGTGTCCACCATGTAGACATCGTATGTAGAGGTGGCAGTCCACTGCCCGGTCTTAGCGGGGGTGAGGGCATGGTCCTCCTCATCCATATACTCTGCTTCCTCGGAAGCATAGTCAAGCATGTCGGTTAAATCCTCGACAGTGGCTATGAAGTGGGTGGTGGGTGGGACGAAAAATTCGCCCTGACCCGTCTGAAATTCGGTCTGAGAACAGATCGGGGTTGGATCGTCGGTAATCTTCATCGACGAGATCCGATCTAGAGCCTCATTGAGTATCGAGAGCTCGATTGGGTCGGCCTGCTCAGAGCCTCCGGAGTTAACCTCCGATGCGTCCGCGCAGGGGGAGTGTTTGGCAAGAATAGGTGTCCGGACGTCGGGCTTTATGACCTGATCCGGACTAAACGTTGGGCCCTCGCCGGGGTAGACCCTATGCGCGGAGCTGAATAGTTGGTCTGGGGCTAAAGCCTTAGAGCCTTCGGGCATGGCAGGCGAGACTGCGAGCCCGGACAGTGATAGATCGCCTCGAGAGTCTACGGAGAATTCTAAGTTCCCGAATCTGACCTCTTGATCAGGGGCGAAACTTCCGACGCGGCTTAGATGGCCGGTCGGGTCGGCGTGCAGCACAATGCTGCCGAAAGCGAAGATTTGTCCGGGGACAAAATTGCTCGGATTGCGGACCTCTTCGTTGATGACTAGGCGAGCCATCGATTCCTTCTGGCGATCACAGCGGAACTCTCAATGAAAGCACCAATGTCGGTGTCAAAACCGGCGGATCTCGGGTAGGTGGTCCCGAACTGTGAGACTTGGATCGATGGTAACAGGAGACAAAGGGGGCAAGGTTTTACCCAGGTTCGGGCCCTCCTATGGAGGTAATACCCTACGTCCTGCTTGATTATATTGATTGTATGGGGATTACAAAGTTGATCTACCTCGAGATCAAGTGACTAAACCATAGATGAGTTCTGTTGTCTTACACCCTAAAACCCTCCGGCTTATATAGACTTCGGGGGTACCTACGGTTTACACATGGTCGGTTACACGTCGAAGGGATAAACATGCCAATTCACTACTCCAAACGTGGAGGACAAGCCACGATTCTCGAAGCTTCCTTCTGGGAGATGAGGTCTTCAATTCTTCCAGTATTCGGCAAGTGGCCCATACAGTCCGGCCCATAAGACATAGGCCGGCCTCCCGAGGACCCCTCAAACCAGGACTCCCTCAGTAAGTGACATGCTTTACCATAAACCATCTTATACGGAGACATACCCATAGGGTTTTTATAAGCAGTTCTATAAGCCCATAATGCATCATCAAGTTTCTTTGACCAATTCTTTCTAGATCTATTAACAGTCTTCGATAAGATCAATTTAATTTCTCTAATGCTCAATTCTACTTGACCACTAGACTGAGGGTGATATGGAGATGCAATTCTATGATTAACATCATACTTAGCAAGAAATTTACGGAAAGCACCATGAATGAAGTGTGAACCACCATCAGTCATTAAATATCTAGGGACTCCAAATCTAGGGAAAATAACTTATTTAAGCATTTTAATAGAAGTGTTATGATCAGCGCTACTAGTTGGAATAGCTTCTACCCACTTAGTAACAAAATCAACAGCAACTAGAATATGAGTATACCCGTTAGATTGTGGAAAAGGTCCCATATAATCAACACCCCAAACATCAAATGGTTCAATAACAAGAGAGTAATTCATAGGCATTTCCTGACGTCTACTAATATTAGCAATTCTTTGACATTCATCACAAGACAAGACAAACTTACGAGCATCCTTGAAGAGAGTAGGCCAATAAAAACCGGATTGTAATACCTTGTGTGCAGTTCTTTCTCCAGCGTGGTGTCCTCCGTAGGCCTCGGAATGACACTTGCGTAGGATCTGTTCCTGTTCATGCTCAGGTACACAACGTCTAATAACACCATCTACTCCTTCTTTATAAAGGTGTGGATCATCCCAAAAGTAATGTCTTAAATCATAGAAGAACTTTTTCTTCTGTTGGTATGTGAAACTAGGCGGTATAAATTTAGCAACAATGTAATTAGCATAATCAGCATACCATGGAGCATTACGCGAAGCATTTATGACAGCTAATTGTTCATCAGGAAAGCTATCTTCAATAGATAGTGGGTCATCAAGAACATTTTCTAACCTAGACAAGTTGTTTGCTACAGGGTTGTCAGCACCCTTTCTATTAATAATATGCAAATCAAATTCTTGTAGCAGAAGAACCCATCTAATAAGTCTAGGTTTAGCATCTTTCTTTTCCATCAGGTATTTAATAGCAGCATGATCGGTGTGAATAGTTACTTTGGAATCAACAATATAAGGTCTAAACTTATCACAAGCAAACACAACCGCTAAAAATTCCTTTTCAGTAGTAGCATAATTTCTTTGAGCACTGTCTAGAGTTTTACTAGCATAATGGATGACATTTAATTTCTTATCAACTCTTTGTCCTAGAACAGCACCAACATCTTAATCACTAGCATCACACATAATTTCAAAGGGTAGGTTCCAATCAGGTGGTTGAACAACAGGTGCAGAAATCAAGGCATTCTTAAGAATTTCAAATGCTTCTACACAATCATCATCAAAAACGAATGGAACATCTTTTTGCAAAAGATTAGTGAGAGGCCTAGAAATCTTAGAGAAGTCTTTAATAAACCTCCTATAGAAACCAGCATGACCAAGGAAACTTCTTATACCTCTTATGTCCGTAGGACACGGCATTTTTTCAATAGCATCAACTTTAGCTTTATCAACTTCAATACCTCTTTCAGAGATTTTATGTCCCAAGACAATACCTTCATTAACCATAAAGTGGCACTTTTCCCAATTCAAGACAAGATTAGTTTCTTCACATCTCTGCAAAACTCAATCAAGGTTGCTCAAGCAATCATCAAAAGAAGTCCCGTAAACGGAAAAATCATCCATGAAAACCTCAACAATCATTTCACAAAAGTCAGAGAATATAGCCATCATACATCTTTGAAAGGTAGCAGGTGCATTGCCTAAACCAAAAGGCATACGTCTATAAGCAAAGGTACTGAAAGGGCAACTAAAAGTGGTCTTTTCTTGATCCTCTTTCGACACAGGTATTTGAGGGAAGCCAGAATAACCATCTAGAAAGCAAAAATGTGTGTGTTTGGATAGTCTTTCTAGCATTTGATCAATGAAAGGTAGAGGGTAATGATCTTTCCTAGTAGCTTTATTTAATTTCCTACAATCAATTACCATTCTATATCCTGTAACAATTCTTTGCGGGATCAATTCATTTTTATCATTAGGAACAACGGTGATACCTCCTTTCTTAGGAACACAATGAACGGGACTAACCCATCTACTATCAGCAATAGGATAAATTATACCTGCCTCCAGAAGCTTTAGTATATCATTTCTTACCACTTCTTTTATTTTAGGATTTAACCGTCGTTGGTGATCAACAACCGGTTTAGCATCAGGCTCCATATTAATTTTGTGCTGACATAGAGTGGGACTAATGCCCTTAAGATCATCAAGAGTATATCCAATAGCAGCACGGTGCTTCCTCAGAGTTTTCAATAATCTCTTTTCTTCATGCTCTGAAAGGTTAGCACTAATAATAATAGGATATATCTCCTTTTCATCAAGATAAGCATATTTCAAAGTATCAGGTAATTGTTTAAGCTCAAACACGGGATCACCCTTGGGTGGAGGAGGATCCCCAAGTATTTCAATAGGCAGGTTGTGTTTCAAAATAGGTTGCTGATCAAAGAAAATATTATCTATTTCATTCCTTTCATTCATATGCATATCATTTTCATGGTCTAGCAAATATTGTTCTAAAGGATCAGTAGGAGGCACAGCAATAGAAGCAAGACCAATAATTTCATCTATACTAGGCAATTCTTTGTCATGGGGTTGTCTATGAAATTTAGAGAAATTGAACTCATGAGACACATCCCCAAAACTTACAGTAACAGTTTCTTTCTCACAATCAATCCTAGCATTAACAGTATTCAAGAAGGGTCTACCAAATATAATGGGACAAAAATCATCTTGTGGGAAACCAAGAACAAGAAAATCAGTAGGATATTTTATTTTCCCACACAAGACTTCAACATCTCTAACAATCCCAATTGGTGCAATGGTGTCTCTATTAGCAAGCTTAATGGTAACATCAATTTCCTCTAGTTCAACTGGTGCAATATCATTCATAATTTCTTTGTATAAGGAAAAGGGAATTGCACTCACGCTAGCACCCACATCACACAAGCCATGATAACAATGATCTCCTATTTTAACAGAAACAACAGGCACGCCAACAATAGGTCTATGTTTACCTTTAGTATCCGGTCTAGCAATTCCAGCAGCTTCATCACAGAAATGAATAACATGCCCATCAATATTATCAACCAAGAGATCTTTAACCATAGCAATACTAGGTTCAACTTTAATTTGTTCAGGGGGTGTAGGTGTTCTAGTACAGCTCTTACGAACCACAGTTGAAGCTTTAGCATGTTCCTTTATTCTAGAAGGGAAAGGTGGTTTCTCAATATAAGCGGTAGGAACAATAGGATCAACATTATAAGTTATGGTCTCTTCTTCAACTTTAATAGGTTCAACTACTTTCACTTCAATGGGAGGATGCTATTTAAACCACTTCTCCTTAGGGAGATCAACATGAGCAGCAAAAGATTCACAGAAAGAAGATACTATCTCAGAGTCAAGTCCATATTTAGTGCTAAAATCACGAAAAGCATCGGTGTCTATAAAGGATTTAACACAATCAAACTTAAGGTTTATACCTGACTCCTTACCTTCGTCGAGTTCCCAATCTTCAGAGTTGCGTTTAATTCTTTCCAATAAATCCCATTTGAATTCAATATCTCTCTTCATAAAGGAACCAACACAAGAAGTATCGAGCATGGATCGATCATTATGAGAAAGCCGAGCATAAAAATTCTGAATAATAATTTCTCTTGAGAGCTCATGATTGGGGCATGAATATAACATTGACTTAAGCCTCCCCCAAGCTTGAGCGATACTTTCTCCTTCACGAGGCCAAAAATTATGAATGTAATTCCGATCACGATGAACTAGATGCATAGGATAAAACTTCTAATGAAATTCCAATTTCAATCGGTTGTAGTTCCATGATCCAATATCATCACATAGCCTATACCATGTCAATGCCTTCTCCTTCAAAGATAAAGGAAAAACCTTCTTCTTGACATCATCCTCGGGCAAACCTACAAGCTTAAATAATCCACAAACTTCATCCACATAGATTAGATGTAAATCAGGATGTAGTGTTCCATCTCCTGCATAAGGATTAGCTAGCAGTTTCTCTATCATACCCGAAGGAATTTCATAATAAATATTTTCAGTAGGTGCAGCAGATTGAGGAGCAACTATTTGTGCTTCCGGTCGAGGTGAAGATACCCCGAACAAGCCCCTCAAAGGATTATTTTCCATAGTAACAAGTGACAGTAAATTTCAGCACACTATATAAATTTTTCCTTACCAAGTTCCACTCACCAAAGGCGCTTCACTCCCCGGCAACGGCGCCAGAAAAGAGTCTTGATGACCCACAAGTATAGGGGATCTATCGTAGTCCTTTCGATAAATAAGAGTGTCGAACCCAACGAGGAGCAGAAGGAAATGACAAGCGGTTTTCAGTAAGGTATTCTCTACAAGCACTAAAATTATCGGTAACAGATAGTTTTGTGATAGGATAATTCGTAATGGGGAGAAAGTAACAAATGTAAAAAAGGTGCAGAAAGGTGGCCCAATCCTTTTTATAGCAAAGGACAAGCCTGGACAAACTCTTATATAAAGCAAATCGCTCCCGAGGACACATGGGAATTTCTGTCACGCTAGTTTTCATCACGCTCATATGATTCGCGTTCGTTACTTTGATAATTTGATATGTGGGTGGACCGGTGCTTGGGTGCTGTCCTTAATTGGACAAGCCTCCCACTTATGATTAACCACTCTCGCAAGCATCCGCAACTACGAAAGAAGAATTAAGATAAATCTAACCATAGCATGAAACATATGGATCCAAATCAGCCCCTTACGAAGCAATGCATAAACTAGGGTTTAAGCTTCTGTCACTTTAGCAACCAATCATCTACTTATTACTTCCCAATGCCTTCCTCTAGACCCAAACAATGGTGAAGTCTCATGTAGTCGATGTTCACATAACACCACTAGAGGAGAGACAACATACATCTCATCAAAATATCGAACGAATACCAAATTCACATGATTACTTATAACAAGACTTATCCCATGTCCTCAGGAACAAACGTAACTACTCACAAAGCATATTAATGTTCATGATCAGAGGAGTGTTAATTATCATTAAGGATCTGAACATATGATCTTCCACCAAGTAAACCAACTAGCATCAACTACAAGGAGTAATCAACACTACTAGCAACCCATAGGTACCAATCTGAGGTTTTGAGACAAAGATCGGATACAAGAGATGAACTAGGGTTTGGAGAGGAGATGGTGCTGATGAAGATGTTGATGGAGATTGACCCCCTCTCGATGAGAGGATCGTTGGTGATGACGATGGCTTCGATTTCTGCCTCCGGGAGGGAAGTTTCCCCGGCAGAACAGCTCCGCCGGAGGTCTAGATTGGTTCTGTCCAAGTTCCACCTCGAGACGGCGGCGCTTCATCCCGAAACCTCCCTTCTGTTTTTTTAGGTCAAAACCCTCCATATAGCAAAAGATGGGCACCGGAGACCTGCCAGGGGGCCCACAAGCCACTAGGGCGCGCCCTCCAAGCTTGTGGCTGCCTGGTGGGTCCCCTCTGGTATTTTCTTTGCCCAGTATTTTTTATATATTCCAAAATAATTCTCCGTAAATTTTCAGGACTTTTGGAGTTGTGTAGAATAGGTATCTCAGATTTGCTTCTTTTCCAGTCCAGAATTCCAGCTGCCGGCATTCTCCCTCTTCATGCAAACCTTGTAAAATAAGGGAGAAAAGGCATAAGTATTGCACCATAATGTGTATTAACAGCCCATAATGCAATAACTATCGATATAAAATCATGATGCAAAATCGACGTATCACCATCAGATCAAAATGAAGGAGTCCGACCAAGCAGCAACCTCCTTCTTCACCCCATATGGGCCATTCTGCTTCAATACAATGCCCTTCGGGCTAAAAAACGCGGGCTCCACATATCAGCGCATGATCCAAACATGCCTGGAAATACACATCGGCAAAACAGTTAAGGCATACGTAGACGACGTGGTCATCAAGACTAAACACGACAGTCAGCTGGTGGAAGACCTCGATCAAATATTCGCTAGACTGTGGGAGTATGATATATGGATAAACCCAGACAAATGTGGCTTCGGAGTCCCCACAGGCAAACTGCTCGGATTCATCGTCTCCCACAGGGGCATAGAAGCTAATCCGGCCAAGATCCGGGCTCTATCACAACTAGCGGTCCCCATAGAGCTCAAACACGTCCAAAGATTAGCAGGTTGCATGGCGGCGTTACGCCGCTTTATCTCTCGCCTCGGCGAGAAGGCTCTGCCACTCTACAGGCTATTGAAGCAGAAAAAAACTTCGAATGGACCGATGAGGTAGCAGCCGCACTGGAAGAAATCAAGACACTGCTAGCCAGTAATCCTATACTAACAGCACCTGGCACGGGTGAGCCGATGTTGCTATACATCTCAGCCACCAATCAGGTCGTCAGCACGGCACTCGTGGTAGAACGGGAGGCCGAGGGCTACAAACACCGGATACAGAAACTGGTATATTACGTATCGGAAGTACTTACTCCGTGTAAGACAAGATACCCACATCATTAGGAGATAGCATACACGGTGTTCATGGCCTCATGTAAGCTCCGACACTATTTCCAAGAGTGTTCGGTCACGGGGCCTCCGAAACACCCATGAATGATATAATCAATAACAGGGACGCCACTGGCCGCATAGCCAAGTGGGCCATCGAACTCCTTCCGTTTGAAATCAATTACAAACAACGCCGAGCTATTAAATCTCAATTGTTGGCCGATTTTATCGCCAAATGGACGGAGACCGAGCTCCCTAGAGAATATAGCACATACTCACACTAGACAATGTACTTCGACGGATCCAAGACACTCGCCGGACTGGGGGCTGGAGTTATCCTCACATACCCCACCGGCGACAACATCCGGTATGTCCTCAAGATCATGTACGCTGACTCAAATAATGCGGCCGAGTACGAGGCTCTATTGCACGGACTCCAGATGGCAACCTCGATGGGTGTACAACGGCTCAAAGCACGAGGAGACTCTAATCTTGCCATCTCTCAAACCAACGGCAACTTCGATGCATGGCAGCCTATAGAAATATCGTCCTCAAGATATCCACACAATTCGAAGGACTAGAGTTCCACCATGTCTCCAAAGACAGCAATCAAGTTGCTGACATCCTCACCTGCATGGGCGCCAAACGCGACCTTGTCCCTAAAAACACTTTCCTTGAAAGGCTCTTCAATCCCTCCATGGTGTGGCAGGATGACGGCAGGAACGCTGTAACTAACGGAGAAGAATAGGTCATCCCCCCGATCATCGAACCAGACGAGCAAATCATTGGCGGTCCCACGATCGAAGAAACACCCTCGGCCACGAGGTAATGGTTGTAATCGCACCATGGATAGAACCCTTTCTCGCCTACCTTCTACGCAAAGAACTTCATGATGATCAAGCGGAGGCAAGGCGCATAATACGGCGATCAAAAGCCTACAAGGTCCATGAAGGAGAATTATTCAAAAAGAGCACTACGGGGATCCTCCAACGGTGCATATCCGAAGAAGAAGGAAGGCAGCTCCTGACAGAGATACACGCAGGCATGGGTGACCACCACGCGGCAGCACGGGCCCTGGTAAGCAAGGCTTTTTGAGCTGGGTTCTTCTGCCCACACACTTGTTCAACATTGTATCGGCTGTCAACTCTTTGCAAATCAAAGCCACATGCCTCCCACGGCTCTTTGGACGATACTCATTACATGGCCCTTTGCGGTTTGGGGTTTAGATATGGCCGGACCACTTAAAGGGGGGACCAAGAAAAAGAAATACCTACTGGTCATGGTCGACAAGTTCACCAAATGGATCGAAGCAAAACCAGTAAGTTCGGCAAAGTCGGGACCGGTCATTGACTTCTTCTCCGGCCTGGTACACCGTTACGGTGTCCCACACAGTATAATAACCGACAATGGATCCAACTTTACCGCCCAGGAGGTAAAGGACTAGTGCGTGAACCTAGGCATCAAACTCGATTATGCCTCAATATATCATCCGTAGACCAATGGACAAGTTGAACGGGCTAGCCGTCTCATTATGAGTGGTATTAAACCTCGTCTGGTCCAATCACTTCATGAATCCGACTGTCATTGGGTGGAGGAACTTGATTCCGTACTGTGGGGTTTGCGCACAAGCCCGAACCGATTAACGCGATACACATCATTCTTTATGGTGTACGGGGCCAAAGCGGTCCTTCCTTGTGATATCATCCACGACGCACCAAGAGTGCGCATGTACGAGGAAAAAGAAGCCGAGTTAGATTGGCAGGACGACCTAGATGCCTTGGAAGGAGAGCGTGACATAGCCCGAGCCCGGTCTACTTTTTATCAACAGCAGGCCCGGCGGTACCAAAGCAGGGAGGTTCGAGCTAAAATTTACAACGTGGGCGAGTTGGTCTTACGCCTCCCAGAGAAACAGAAGCATAAACTCAACCCCAAGTGGGAGGGCCCTTTTATAATCGATGAAGTACTGACAGGAGGATCTTATCGCCTTCGCAACCCACAGGACAATCGCCTCGAACCAAACCCATGGAACGCAGCTCGCCTCCGGCGCTTCTACGGCTAGACCGGTGTCATCCTATTCCCTTCGAACATCTGTATTTTTCCTACTCTTCATTCTTTTTTTCGATTTTGTCTACATTTTTAGGATTGGCTAGACCTTTTCTAATCTTATATTCGGTTCAACCAAATTCTGAACTCATCGGCAAACGTTTTACCCGGTAACACCTGGGGGCTCCTTTACGAAGTCGTCTCATTTTCTCTTGCCATTTGTCTTATATGCACTCTCCCCACATTACTTTTTTTGCCAATTATGCATCAATTAGGCTTAAGATTTCGCCAAGCCAGCTTGCCTTGCTCTTGTGCTTACCCCCTACGTTCCCGATTGTTCGGCTAGGGGGTAAAGGGAGCGCCTCTGTGATTGCTACGACCGGACTATCCGGACACGTACCTCAGACGGGTGAAGCCGAAGGCTAGCACTCTTATGATAACTAATTGGTCGGCCAAGAAGGAAAAAGGTAGAGTCGGCGCTTCCCGCCGTACACAGGGACTTTTTCCCCAAATAACAAAATTTTCCGCATAACACGGATACATGGTTATGATATCTACGGTTCACGTAGTAACCCAAAGAAAGGAACCCATAGAGGAACTATTTTCTTTGGAAGATGTTTCTTATGTAAAATAGTAATATAACATACCTCCCCGTGCATGTTTTGTCTATTCGTACCACAAGGTCGGATTGCCTAATTCTTCGAGACAATTCCCTGTTATTGCAGGATGCACAGTCCGGAACACTCCTTAGCTATCGGCGACGGAGGCAGAAGCCGATGACCGGTTAAGACAACGTTTATAGCATGGATCGAGACGGTTTTGATAAAAAGTACATGGTTACATAGATTCAAAACCTAAGGCTATCAGTCAAGATTGTCTATTATAGTGTCCAAGACACAATCTTCTTGCGACATACGTGCCGCGGGCACCACTTGGTCGTAAACCAGGCTCACAGGCACCTCTTTACCATCCGGTCCTATAGGCCCAACCCGAGCCATATGCTCCGGGTTGAGTTTGGTAAAGCGGGTTTTGACCATGGCCCACGCCTCCCGGGCTCCCTCTTGGCAAGCCGAAGTCTTTCATAGCTCGAAACGACTCCGAGCCCCTTTATATTTCTCGGCCAGCTCCGCCATCCCTTCCGGAGGAATCTGAGCCGGACAAAGGACCCTAATCATGCTCTTCATAGCCTTCCGAGCCCGCTCGTGCATAATGGAAAGTTCCTTTAATAGATCTCCTATGAACGAGCTGACTTCTTCCTCGGGATGCCCGGTCAGGAGACCTAGGCAGGAAATAAATGATGCTCCTTACATTCAATACAATACAAAATATTTGGTGGATTTAAAGGTACGATTTTTACTTACAAAACATTCCACCCTTCAATCTCTGGTTCTCTTCATGGGATTGTGTCAATTGCGCTTTCAAGCTCTTAATTTCTTTGGCTTTACGCTGAGTGTCCACTTTGAGCTGGGTTTTCTCCTCCAGACTTTGAGTCAATACGCGGTGACCGGCCTGTAGCTGGGACCCAGCATATCGTTCGGATTCTCGGGAGGCATCCAAATCCTTCTGCAATTTCCCTATAGACTCGGCTTCTATGAAACATTCCTTCATCAAAAAGATATGTCCTTTAAACAACTTCTGCACAAAAAGCAATACTTCGTACTCACCTTGCGCCTCTTTGGTGAATTTCTTCACCTCTTCAAGCTCGGTCTTAATATCCTGCAGCTCTGCTCGACTTGACTCGAGGTCTGCGGACCGCTTCTCGTTCTGTTGCTTTGAAGCCTACACATGTACGAGCATAGTTCTCAGACCCTTCAATTCAGCTGTTCCACCCAAATTAAGGCTCGGGGGCTACTGGGTTAAGAATTATGATCGGCCGACCGAACCGACCAATTACCTGCAGGCTGGTGGATATTATTTTAGCAGCCCCATCAAGTCTCGCTCGAGCGGCCCCAAGGTACGAGTCCATGGAACTGAGGGCATTAAACTCCTGATCGGAAAACATGGGGTGACGTAGCGCCTCCCTCCGACATCGGTAATTCATCGTGCTCTCAGCCTCAGATTTAGTGACCGAGACTTCCCCTGAGTCCTTGGGAGGTTGGCCCGTAATGGGAACTCCCGCATTTACTTCGGCGCGCGCCGGAGACTCCGGTCGAGGATTGCCCGACGCCTTCTCAGTATCTTCGGGTAAAGGTGGTTCTACTCGCCTCCTGAGCATGCCAGTTAGTAACCGTGAGTACTCGAAAGAAATAAAAACAAAGACCGAGCGACAAGATTTAAGTACCACTTAGGGGGAGTGTTCGGTAAAGCTCCCTCTGTGGTCTCTGGCTCAGGAGTCCGGCCACTGCTAGGCATGGACCTTGCTGGAGTGGTTTCCAAGGATGACCTGTGCGTAGACCGGCGGCCCTTGGGGACAGAGGTTGATGAGATCGGAATGACGAGAGATGAACGTCTTTTCCGAGAAGAAGCTTTCTTCCTACAGTTTGTGGAAGAAGGGAGCAATCCGGGGTGATCGGCTTGAAGGGCCACCTTGGATCCGTCGATGCTCCTCTGGTAAAAGGTCCCATCCTCGAACTCGATCGAAATTTCCGGATCATCGTGGAATCCGGGATCGTCGCTGCGGGAATAATCCTCCGATTGGGGAGCGGGACATCTAAATGTCTCAACCCAATGCCTCCATTGCTGTTCGGAGAAGAACTTAGAATCGCTCAATAAGATCAAAAGTTGGTGGTCTAAGGAGAGGAAGTATGAATGGACTTACCCATTCGATGGGGTTATGAGTCGAGTAGCCTTCCCTGATCTTCAGGCGAGCGAAATCTTCCTTTTCTCCTTTGAAGAGGCCGGCCAATATGACCGCCAGCGCTGCTTGGTCAGTAGGCCCTTGTCTTCGGGAACGGGTCGCGTCACTCGACCCGTTGTAGCACCACAAGGGATGGATCCACTGTTGCAGGGGTTGAACGCAACGGGTGATAGCGGCGGCCATCACATCGATAATGGTCAGTTTGTCGTGACCTAGCAGCTTCACCAGGGCGGCTAGGAACTTCACCTCAGCGCTTTCCTCTTGGGAAGTACTCTTCAGACGCCAGTTGTATCGTTTCTTTAAAGGAGCCTCGGAGTATTCGGGTAGGCCCCTTCGAGCTGGGTCGAATAAAGGGACGTCTTCGATATAAAACCACTCTGAAGCCCACTCTTCGGATTCCTTCTTCGGGGTCCCAATGAGATACCCCGTCCCGGCTATACAGCACACTTCGGCTCCGCCCACTTCTCGGATGGATCCTCCCCGAGTTCGGGGAACGAAGCAGAAGTACTTTCCCCATAGATCGAAGTGGGGCTTGCAGCCGAGGAACATCTCACAAAGGGCAACGAAGCCCTAGATGTGTAGGATAGACCCAGGGGTGAGGTTGTGGAGTTGGATCCCATAAAACTCCAATAGACCCCTTAAGAAGGGATGAATAGGGAAGCCCAGGCCTCATAAGAGGAAGGAGGTGAAGCATACCCTCTCGTCTTGACGGGGAGCAGGGAAATTCTCCACGAAAGCCACGCCGTTCGCGTAAGTCAAACCGCGCGGGTGGGTGCCAGATCCAAAGCAGGAAGGTATCCCTGCGTCTCAAGACTGCGTAGCCAGAGAAGGGAGACAGAACAGCTTGCCCAGTCGCCGGGGAGGGAGCCATGAGGGTGCAAGGAAGAGCCTGGGACACCCGCCATGGCATCCAAGTTCGTTGATGCTAGAGTCTTTGAGAGACGGGGGGGAAGCGTTGCCTATACCAAGTTCAACTGGCTATAAATAGGTGTGTGTCCCTCGGCTTGTAAAAGGACTGTAGGGATGCCTGCCTTCTATTGGAGCACAGGAATCGAGGGGTTTCATTAAACCACGGTCAAGAAAAATCAATGGTGTGGGCCCGTGCTGATTCCAGCAGTTAAAGATTCTAAATGTGATCAGGTTATCGTCCGGCGAATCGGAGAAGAAGGGAACTCGCCTCGCAAGCCGAAGACCCTTGGTGAACGAAGCTGCCGAACACGGAGTTCCTCAGCCTTGGAGGCAAGTTCAGGGGCTACTGAGGGAGTCCGGGATTAAGGGGTCCTCGGGTTGTTGGTTTATCTCATATGGGCCGGCTCGGTGGGTCTCCTTGCGGCGTCTTCGGGAAGGCCAGACTACAGAATGACCCCGTGCTTAGGGGGGAAGGTTCCGAAGACTTGGTGTGCCCTCCAAGAAAGAATGGGCGTATCTGTGCCCGGGTGGAAATCGACCATGTATAACCATAGGTACCCCTGGTGTCTAAATAAACCAGGGGCCTTAGTTCGTAGAGGACAAGTCAACGAATCTAGGGTTTAGCTCTTTTGATCTCGAGGTAGATCAACTCTGTAACCATCATACTCATCAATACAATTAAGCCGGACGTAGGGTTTTACCTCCTCACGAGGGCCCGAACCTGGGTAAACACTGTCTCCTTCGTCCCCTGTTACCATCGATCCTAGGTTCATAGTTCGGGACCCCCTACCCGAGATCCGCCAGTTTTGACACCGACTCCATAACATGGTGAAGTGTCATGTAGTCGACGTTCACATGACACCACTAAGAGAAGTAACAACATACATATCATCAAAATATCGAACGGATACCAACTTCACATGACTACTTATAACAAGACTTCTCCCATGTCCTCAGGAACAATAGTAACTACTCACACCTTATCAACATGTTCAAGATCAGAGGTATAATAATGATAATTAAGGATATGAACATAATATCTTTCACCAAGCAATCCAACAAGCATCAACTACAAGATGTAATCAACACAACTAGTAACCCACAGGTACCAATCTGAGGTTTTGAGACAAAGATTGAATACAAGAGATGTACTAGGGTTGGAGATGAGATGGTTATGGTGATGAGGTTGATGAAGATTGGTCCTCCCACGAAGGAGGAAGCGTTGGTGATGACGATGGCTTCGATCTTCCCCTCCCGGAGAGGAATTACCCCAGCGAAATCTGACTGCCGAAGGGCAAAAGTGCCTCTACCCAGGTTTCCTCCTCGAGGCGGCGGCGTTTTGTCCCGAGAGTTAACTTATATTTTTTTCTAGGGTAAAACACCTTATATAGGAGAAGATGGGCGTCAGGAGGCCAGCAGGTGGCCCACAAGCCATCTGGGCGCGCCCCCAGGGGGGTCGTGCCTTGTTGTCTTGTGGCCAACCTGTGGGCCCCCTCCAGTATGTTTTTGCTCCAGAAATTCCCAAATATTCCATAAAAATTATCTGTTAAATTTCAGGTCATTTGGAGTCTACTGATTTTTCTGCCTTTTCTTCGGTTTTACGGTCTAGAATTCCAGTTTCCCGATATTTCTCTCTTTGTGGTGTACCTTGCATATTCAGAGAGAAAGGCATAAGAATTATGCAATAACAGGAAGTAATGAGAAAGAATAACATACATATCAACAATAAATCATGATGCAAAATGGACGTATCAACTCCCCCAAGCTTAGACCTCGCTTGTCCTCAAGCGAAAGCCAAACTCTAAAATAATGACCACATCATTTGAGAGAGAGGTGTCGATAAAAACAGAATACGGACATGAGAGCATCATGAATATCATCATAGCAGCAAGCTTTTCATCATAAGGCTTATCGTAAACAAGTAATGGTCTATTCACAGTTATTGAAGTATGAAGCATAAAGTTTTGTTAACAATCAACAAATGGTGCATTTAGTCATGAAGATAATCATAATTCATCATATTCAAGAGAAGAGTCTATATAAGAGCTTTCTAGCAAGTCCACACACTCAACTATCATTTAGTCATTTAAGATTGTTGACACTCATTGCATATTTTTGGATCTAATGTTTTCCTCGAACACATAGGAAGATAGGGGCTTTATTTGCCACCCAACTCTTTTACCTCAAGGATAACGTCAACAATAATGAGTCATGATTTTCTACATTCAGCTGGATATATATATCTGGATCTTTCCTCAACACATGATGCTTGCCAACTAAGAGAGTTTATAAATTGTGAGAAGGGAAATATATATATAACTCTTGTAACAAAGTAAAAACTCCATGGAAATAAAGGATTGGCCCTTTGCAGAAGGAATCAGAGGTTGTCATGTGCTTTTGTTTGTTTATATGTGCAATCTCTTAATGCAAAGGAACGTCACTTCATATTGCCCCTTGTGATGACGACTTTATTATGCACTCCGTCACTTTTATTTCTTCATCATCACAAGATTATACAAAGCTTATTTTCCCTTTCAATAAAAGATTGTACATGATCATGGGCAACTTTTATTGCGTTGTGCACTTATGACAACTTACTTGAGGGATCTTACTCAATCCATAGGTAGGTATGGTGGACTCTCATGGAAAGAAACTTGGTTTAAAGGGTTATGGATGCACAAGTAGTATTTCTACTTGGTGCGGAGATTTTGGCTAGCACAAAGATCTAAAGCAAGCACCACATGTTAAAGGATCCATGACTATATAACTTCTATGCAAATTTAAACAATCATGGTCATTAGGTTGTCTTCCATGTCCAACTTCAACACTTGACCATTATGTAATATTTGGTGAGGGTTCACAATCATAGATGATGTCCAAGATAGTGTATTTGTGTGTGAGTCCTCTCTTCTCTATCATAGTCTTGCATAGATTATCAATGACTAATGCTACATTTGTTCATTCTCAACAACTATTCATCACTCATACTTTTTCTTTTTATGTGAATCCCTTACTCCCTATGAGATAAGCACATGATCTTTCTATGTTTCTTATATACATGCTATGATGAAGAATGCAATGAGGGGAAGGCACTCAAGCTCAACTAACTTTATTATATAACTCTCATACTCGGTTACAAGGATAGATAGCACTCAAAGCAAAACACTAAGAAAAAGCAAATCTGAAACTTATTTCTCTAAACCATGAAATAGCTAAGGATCGAACTAAGATAAAAGGTGATGATAAAAGTGATGATGATACGATATCGGGGCACCTCCCCCAAGCTTGGAACAAGCTAAGGGTGGTGCCCATACCCATGTACTCAAGTGTTCTTTGTTGATGGTGGCGATGTTGGGCTAATGGTACACTTTTTCTCCAGCTTACGCCTGAGGATAAAGTTCCCCTCTCTTAGGTCATTGTTTTCTTGCTCGAGTTTCAGAACCTTTTTGCATAATGCTGCTTTGCTTTCCTGCAGAAAATGAGATGGGATAAATTGGGTCTTAGATAGATTTACTGTGTTGGGGAGGCTTGACTTCCTGAATTCCACATGCATATCTCCAGGTTGAGGTAGTGGGACTTCATCTTCATCTGAATTGTCATCTTCGTCTGCATCCTTTAGTTCCTCCAGATCGCTGTCCTCCTACTCATCCGTGGACCATAGGTATGGATAGATCTCCCCAAAGATCTTTGGGTCGGCAATATAGTCAGCAACATAGCTCGCCCCCTCTGAGTCTTGAGACGACATGTTCTCAAATCTATCAGGAAAACAGCCCGAAACAAGAACAGAGAAGAAACATGCGATACGGTGATCAAAACGTCCGGGAGTATATATAATGATTTTTTCTAGGTCAGAATACGTGTTCGGGAAGAATCCGGAGTCCGCGAGGTGCACGAGGGCACCACGAGCCATCAAGCCACGGCCCCAGGGGGGCGCGCCCTGTTGGGTCGTGCCTCCCTCGTGGGTCCCCCCGACAATTTTTTATTTTTGCAATTTTTCTAAAATACCAAAACCAGCAGAAATTATTTTTTTGGAATTTTTGGAGTTGGTTTACTTACCGTATCACGTACCTCTCCCTTTTTCAGGTTCTGGAGTGTTTCGGAAGGCCTCTTTTATGTGTTCTTCCGGTGTTAAAACTTGAATAATGTTTGTTTCTTCATTGATGGGTGCACCTGATATATAATACTTGATTATTTGCCCATTCACCACTCTTGGGTTTTTACCTTCAAAGCTGTTGATTTTTATGGCACCGGAGCGGTAAACCTCCTCGACAACGAATGGTCGTTCCCATTTTGAGAGGAGCTTTCCTGCAAAAAATCTGAAATGAGAGTTGTATAAAAGCACTAGGTCTCCTACATTGAATTCTTGCTTTTGGATTCTCTTATCATCCATCTTTTAACTTTTTCTTTAAACAACTTAGCATTTTCATAGGCTTGCGTCCTCCATTCGTCGAGTGAGCTAATATAAAATAACCTTTTTTCACCGGCAAGTTTAAAATCATAGTTAAGTTCTTTAATTGCCCAATAATCTTTATGTTCTAGCTCAAGAGGTAAATGACAAGCCTTTCCACAGACCATTTTATAGGGGGGCATCCCCATGGGATTTTTATAAGCAGTTCTATATGCCCATAGAGCATCATCTAGTTTCTTAGACCAATTCTTCCTAGATCTATTAATAGCCTTTTGCAAGATTAACTTTATTTCTCGATTACTCAACTCAACTTGACCACTAGACTGAGGATGACAAGGTGATGGACTTCTATGGTTAACATCATATTTAGCTAGCAACTTACGGAAAGCACCATGAATAAAATGTGAACCACCATCAGTCATTAAGCATCTAGGGACTCCAAATCTTGGAAAGATAATATCTTTAAGCATTTCAATAGAAGTGTTGTGATCAGCACTACTAGTTGGAATAGCTTCTACCCACTTAGTAACGTAATCAGTAGCAACTAAAATATGAGTATACCCATTAGAGGAAGGAAAATGTCCCATAAAGTCAAACCCCCAAATATCAAATGGTTCAATAGCAAGTGAATATATCATAGGCATTTTCTATCGTTTACCAATGTTACCAACTCTTTGACACTCATTACATGAAAGGACGTACTTACGAGCATCTTTAAAAAGAGTAGGCCAATAAAAACCAGATTGTAGTACTTTGTGTGCAGTTCCGTCACCAGCATGGTGTCTTCCGTAGGATTTGGAATGACACTTCCGTAGAATTTGTTCATGTTCATGCTCAAGTACAGAATGCTTAATAATACCATCTAATCCTTCTTTATAAAGATGCGGGTCATCCCAGAAGTAATGTCGCAAATCATAGAAGAATTTTTTCTTTTGTTGATAAGTGAAAATAGGTGGAATATATTTAGCAACAATGTAATTTGCATAATCAACATACCAAGGAGTACTACGTGAAGTATTTGCAAGTTGCTCATCAGGAAAATTATCATCAATGGGATGTGGGTCATCAAGAACATTTTCCATTCTAGACAGGTTATCTGCCACATGATTTCCAGCTCCTTTTCTATCAACGATATGCAAATCAAATTCTTGAAGTAAGAGTACCCATATAATTAGTCTAGGTTTGGCATCTTTCTTCTCCATAAGGTATTTGATAGCAGCATGATCAGTATGAATAGTTACTTTACAATCAACAATATAAGGTCTAAACTTATCACATGCAAAAACAACTGCTAAAAATTCCTTCTCATAGGGGGTGAATAGACTGCATGTCCACGTTGATGGAGACTTCAACCCATGGAGGGTAACGGTTGCATGAGTCCACGGAGGGCTCCACCCAATAAAGGTCCACGAAGAAGCAACCTTGTCTATTCCATCATGGCCTACGTCCACGAAGGACTAGCCTTACTCGGGGTAGATCTTCACGAAGTAGGCAATCTCCTTGCCCATACAAACTTCTTGGTTCAACTCCACAATACAAAGTAGGAGGCTCCCAAGTGACACCTAACCAATCTAGGAGGCACCACCCTCCAAAAGGTAATAGATGTGGTAACCATGATGAACTCCTTGCTCTTGTGTTTCAAATGATAGACTCCTCAACACTCAATCACTCTCTCACAGATTTGGCTTGGGAAAAAGAGATTGATTGGGTGGAAAGCAACTTGGGGAGGCTAGAAATCAAGATTCATATGATAGGGATGGAATATCTTGATCTCAACACATGAGTAGGTGGCTCTCTCTCAGAAAATTGGATATGACAAGTGTGGAAATGTTCTGAGTGCTTCCCCTATGAATGACAGGTGGTGGAGGGGTATATATAGGCATCTCCAAATATCCAACTGTTGCAATATTATTGCCCAACTCGATGAAACCAAAGTGAAAACTCGGTCATACCGATTAGTGCAAAATGTAGCAACTTTAGGATTTTCAGTGAAACCAATATACAAATCTTGGTGGTAATGATACGGGTGTCCTAGGATGTTACCAAATCTCGCTGAGACCGATTCTCAAAACTCGAAGTGACCGATTCTTGAAAATGGCTAACCAGAAAGTTGGTCTAATTCTCGGTGAGACCGATTCTCATAACTCGGTGGGACCGATTCATGAATGGCTAACCAGATAGTTGGTCACTGCTTTTGGTGGCACGGAATGAAAAACTTGGTAGTACCGAGATGCTAGGGTTTGTCTTAGGTTCTGTCTAGAAGGAAAATCGATATGGCCAAGTGGAAAATATCGGTGGCACCGATTTTGCATATATAGTTTTGGATAGAGGATATTTGTGGGAGAATGGATGGGTATTTTTGGTGGATAACACTCGAGCATTTGAGCAACCAAATCATCATAGATACCTCATCCCCTTTTAATAGTATTGGCTTTCCTATGGACTCAAAGTGATTTCACACCAAATGTAAAATGTAGAGTGTTCAAGCTTGATGATTTGCCAATCCTATTACTTCCTTCTTCCTCTCCTTTCCTTGGGGCTTCTCATCACATTTCCAAGCCATCTTCCACTGTGGACTTTATCTGAAATACAGTAGGTAAGAGTATTAGTCCAAGAGACAATGTATGTTGTCATGAATTATCAAAACCACCAAGGGAGCATATGTGCTTTCACATATCAAATACTTTAGGTACTGCTATAAATTGATTCATATTTCATTATTGCATAATAGGTATTGTATTCTAACTTCTCCATGGCTTATACCCCCCAATACAATCCATAGCATCATCAAAACTAGCAAACTATGCAAGCAAAAATAGAATATGTGTAAAACAGAACAATTTGTAATGATCTATAGTAAAACCATACTTATGTAACTCCAAAGATTTTGAAACATTATGACAACCTTAGCAATTGCATACAAATACTATGTATTCAGAATTTTTTCATGTTCCAGTAAAACAACAAAATTCATGTACTGGGCGCAAAAGTTTCGGTTTATTCACAGCATCAATTCTACTATCATTCAAATCAATCCCAAAGGCTTTAATTGGTACAACCACTAATTTAATCATAAAAACACAATCATTATAGTAGAAATAATCATGTCAACACACCAAAATAGAAAGTAAAACAAAAATTAAAGGATAACTATTGGGTTGCCTCCCAACAAACGATATTGTTTTGTGCCCCTAGATAGGCATAATGCATAGTATAAAGTGTTGTCATCTTTGAAACTTACTCCATTGGTGGCCCTCATAATAGATTCATAAGGTGGTTTAATTCTATTCCTAGGTAACTGTTCCATCCCTTTCTTCAGTGGGAATTGGAATCTTATATTTCCCTCCTTCATAGAAATAATAGCACCTATAGTTTGTAGGAAAGGCCTACCAAGTATAATAGGACAAGACGGATTGAATTCAATATCAAGCACAATGAAATCCACTGGCACATAATTTATATTAGCTAGAATAAGAACATCATTTATTCTACCCAATGGTTTCTTAATAGTAGAATCCGCTAAATGCAAGTTAAGGGAACATTCATTTATATCGGTGAGACTTAGCACATCACATAGAGATTTATGTATAGTAGAAGCACTAGCACCAAGGTCACACAAACCATCATAATCTTTAAGCTTAATTTTAATAGTAGGTTCTCATTCGGCATGCAATTTTCCAGGTATAGAAACCTCTAACTCAAGTTTCTCCTCATGCGCTTTTATCATAGCTTCTACGATAAGTTTAGTGAATGCTTTATTTTGTTCATAAGTGTTAGGTGAAATAATCATTGATTGAAACAAGGAAATACATTCAACTAAACAGCAGATTTGATAATTAAAGTCCTTGTAATCCAAAGTAGTGAGTGAATCACTATTTAAAGTTCTCACATCTCCGAACCCACTTTTTTCAATTTTATCATTAAGATTGTCACCCTCCAAAAATACGGGACACCTTTGTCATGCCCAAGATGCGATCCTATCCCTGTTTTGGCTCGAGGGCCTTGATAGGGATAGAAGTGCATCTCGTCGTTTCGCAAGAATGGATATCATTATAAGTACATGTAAAGAGGATATGAGTATATGGATTGGCTTAAACTCGCCACAAGCTACAATAGGATCATCTCAATACAACAATACATTCAATCACCATACAGAAGAGCAGGGTCCGACTACGGACAAAATCAAACGACAAAAATGACATCCATCCTTGTTATCACAGGCGGCCAGCCTAGAACCCATCCTATGATCGATGAAGAAGAAGAAGAAGAACTCCAAATAGAACAAGCATCGCTCTCACGTCATAGCACCGCATTACCTGTACCTACAACTGTTGGTGTAGTAATCTATGAGCCACAGGGACTCGGCAATCTCATTACCAAGGGTATCAAGACTAGCAAAGCTTAATGGGTGAGGTAAGGTAAAGTGTTGAGGCTGCTGCAAGCACTAAGCATTTTATTTGAGTGGCTAACTTACGTGTACAAGAATAAGAAGAGTGATCTACGCACAACGGACGTGAACTATTAATGATCAATAAGTGATCCTTAACACCTACTTACGAGTCAAACATAACCCCACCGTGTCCTCTTCCTGGTTTAGTCCTCACAAGAAGAGACAGTCACGGTTACGCACACGGTTGGTGTATTTTAATTGGGTTTGCTTCAAGTTTTCTATTATCGGATATTATAAAGTTTCCAAGTTGCCACACAACCGCGAGCACGGCTCTCAGAAATATTTAACCCTACAGGGGTGCTCCAACTCATCCATCACAAACTAGCCACAAGCTGCGTTGGAATTCCTCAACCACGGGATAACCCATAGTATTCACGGAATCCCGATGGAAAACCTCAACCTCGAGATAGCATGAAGTGTCCTTGGAATCTCGTGCACAAGACATTCGAGAAAGGTAAAACAAATCCAGCAAGACCGCCCGGCGTGTCGACAAACCCGATAGGAGCCGCGTATCTCGTTCTCACGACACGACGGATGAGCGATGGTTACCACGCCAATCACCGAGTTGCCCCGGACGGCGTTAATAAGTTGCTCTGGTTTGGACCAATACTTATGTGGAGCACTAGCCCGGGAGTTGATTAAATTATCCACGGGTGCCGGCAGGTACCTATGCAAGTTTTAGTTATTAGGCAAATGGGGTACCAATGTTGGGCCTTGCCAGAAGAGTTTTATCCCAAAACGAATATCAAGGGGGTCCCCATAATAACCCCAAGCATGTTAGAAGTGCTCAATATGGAACATAATATTGGAGCTCGGAACTAAGGCGGCAAGAATGGAACAAATAACCAGGCAAAAGGCCAAGCCTTCCACCCTTTACCAATATATAGATGCATTAATTTAAATAAGAATAATAATGTGTGATATCCCAAGATATCCATGTTATTGCATGGATCCACCTGCACCTGCAACTAGCAACACTATAAGAAGGGCTGAGCAGGTGGTAACATAGCCAACAAATGGTTTGCTGGGATGTGGAGGGGTTAGAGGCTTTTCATGGCAATGTTGGGAGGCTTGACATACAAGTGGTAGGTAGCGAGACATAGCGATAGAAATGAGACAACTAGCATGGCATTGATAGTAGTGGTATCCAGGCAAATGGTCATCTTGCCTGAGATCCCGCTTGGAAGAAGAACGAATCCATGAAGTAGACGAACGGGCGTAGTCAAACGAATCCTCACACTCCGATCGCTTTTGGAACTCTATCGAGAAGAAGCAAATCCCAAAACAAACAATCAACACACGATAAAGACCACAACATATGCATGACATGATGCACAATAAAATATGATGCATGTCCGGTTAAAATATGCATTACATGGCAAAACACAACAATCAAATACTACACATTAAAGTGAAGCTCAATATGCAACGAGTTGCATATTGACAAAAGTCCACGTTCAATTCTTATGTTCAATCTCGTTTATCTACTCAACAATATTAAATGTTGTAAAACATGGCAAGAGGTGCATCATAAATAAAATAAACATTTACGCAAGTTTAAATGAGGCCGGAAACAACATATAGCATTTCTGAAACGACCCCATTTGTTAATTTAGAAATTAGTCAAGATCTGAACTAAACATATTTTTATATTGTTAAACAGCAAAATAAAATGTACCATGTGATTCTACACGTCATTCCAGTCGATTTACATATATGGACCATATGAAACGGAGCTACGGTCTAGAAGATATGATACACACAAGATGAATATGACATGAATGCAAAATGCATGAAAATGACAACAACAAGCACTTCAAAACTGTCGTCGTTTTCTCACGGGGGGTGCCGCGGGACGGCAAATGCCATGGGATGGCTTAAGAGGTGAGAGCAAGGCTGCAGTGGAGATCCGGGACGGGATAGGGCAACAACACGCGGTGGTTTTACCCAGGTTCGGGGCTCTCCGGAGAGATAATACCCCTACTCCTGCATGTCTATATATGAGGTGTGTAGCAGTACAGAGTTGCTCCTAGAGTTGTATGGGAGAGGAGAGCCAGGAAGCTTCTTGCCTCATGTGTGTACGTGTGAGCATGTGAGAGTGGGAGTGGAACCTCCTCTATGTGGTGGGCATGAGGCCTCTTATATAGGCATGAGTGTGTAGCTTGGCGAAGAGTGGGCCACGGAATGGAGCGTACAGTACTCGGACTCTGGGAGCAGACTCGACCGAGAAGATACTCACAAATGAAACGAGCGTGTCGCCCAAGCCATTTTCTCCCCGGACGTTTTTTGCGTGTGGTGACCTCCAGCTTTTGATCTTGCTAGCCGGACAGCCGCGGTGCGGTCTGTAGCTGAGACAAAGAGTGGGCCTTTGGTACCGTACACGCTACTAGGCCGTTTCGTGGGAACGCACGTATCTGGCCAAGCGGCCAGACCCGGGCGAGACTAGCTAGTGCCGGGGTGAACAGTAAAGTAGCTGAAATAAATGCGGAGATTGCCTCCGAGGGACGCTCGGGGTATCCGTTGTTTGTGCGTGGCATGAGGATGGGTGATCGGGAGCTCACATTGCTTTTATGGTGCCGGTGAGGCGGTTGTTGTCGAGGACGGCTGGTGCGGCTTGTAGCCGTCGCGGTCTTTTATCAGCGGGGCACGCCGGGCGCACCCGCTGGGTGTCACCTGCTGGGTGTAGCCTCCGGGGCAGTTCATGGAGGTGCCGGCCGGCCGGGCCTGACCGGCCGGCGTCGAAGTGGACGAGCCGTGGAGCCGACTCTCCAGCCGGCCCGGTGTCGAAGTAGGCGGGCAGGCCCGCCGGGAAGCCTGCCAGGCAGCGTCCGGACGGCGACGCGGGTGGGTGCCAACTGGCCGAGCGGCAATGCGGGCCCGCCGACCGAGGACGCGGGCGGGCGGACTAGCCGACGTCTTTTCTTCTTCTCTTTCTCGTCATCCGGCTGTAGGCAAACGGATGGGTTTTTTTTTTGCACCGGCACACACTTTTTCTGTTTTCTCCAACCGGGCATTTTTCCCTCCCCGCAGCAGCCGGTCCGCAAGGGAGCAGCCGGCGCGGCCCTGGAGCCGGACCGGGCGCGCAGGGACGAGCCGGCCAGGGCCGGCAGGCGGAGCCGGCGCGGAGGGGCGGAGGCGAACAGCGCGGCAGGAGCGCAAGGTGGCGGAGCTGGCGCACGGGCGGTGCAGCCGGAGCGGTGGGGCTAGCGCGGGGAGGCCGCGGGCGGCGGGAGACGCAGAGTGGTGGGCGAACGCGCGGCCACGCGTGCGACGACGCGTGCGGGCGACGTGGGGGCGGAGCGGCGCGGCTAGCCGGGGGAGAAGGCTGCGCGGGGCCAAAGCGAGGGCAGGCGCGGGGTGCTCGGAGGCGGTGCTGGTGGCCGGGGCGGAACCGGCGCTCGGGACGCGGCGCGTGGAGGCGGGGCGAGGCGAAGCCTGCGGAGCGCGGCGCAGCGGAGTGCGGCGCGGCGGAGCCGGGCGGAGCTGCGGCCGGCAGTCAGACAGGGCGGCGGAGCCGGCGCTGGCGGCCAGCAGACGTAGCGGCGGGAGCCAGCGGGGCGAGCGACAGGCGGAGCTGGCGTGGCCGGTGGAGGAGCCGGCCTGGTCGTGCGCGGAGGCGGAGCGGCCAGGCACCAACTGGGGCCGCGAGCGCGTGGTCGTGCGACCGGGACGCGGAGAGAGCCGGGCCAAGGGAGGAAACAGCCGCCGTCGCCCGTGACCAAGCGGCGAGTGCCTGCACGTGCATGCGACGCGGACGAGGTGTAACGGCGAGGGGAGGCGCGGGAACACAGGCGCGGGAAGCTCGGCGCGGGAGGCCGGCGTGCACGGAGCCGGCGCGGGCGGCCGGGGCGCATGGAGCCGGCGCGGGAGGCGGCAGCGGCCAGCTGCGGCGGTGAGCCGACAGCACGGCGAGGTAGCGGGCGCGCGGAGGCGTAGCCGGGGACGGCAGCAGGGGCAGCACAGGAGGAGTAGCGGACGGGGCCCCCGCGTAGTCCGTGCCTCCACACCCAGTGAGCGAATGTGTATGAGCTCGGCGGTTTGTAGCATCCGGGTTGAATCGGAGGGCGGTTGCGGCCATAGAACCCCGTGTTGTAGTCGCGGGCGGGACGAACGAACCTCGCGGCGACAGGAGGGAGGAGCCTGCGTCCACACCGAGGACGGAGTCGGGCACGGCGCGACGAGGGGGGGCCGGAGGAGGCGCGTTGGCGCTAGTCCGCGGAAGCGCAGTGATGTAGCGATGGAGGAGCCGGCCGCGCAGCGACACGGGGGCGTCGGGAGGCCGGCGTCGTGCCGGCGCATCGATGTGGTGACGGGGTCGTAAGCGGTGCAGCGACGCGAGGACATCGGGATGCCGGCATTGACGTGGTCGCGGCGAAGAGGGGAGCGTGTTGATGTCGAGCCCCCGAAGCCAACAGAGGGACGTCGACGACGTCGCGGCGGCGATGATGAGATGGGTAGCAAGGACGCGGCGTCGCGAGCATTCGCCCCGAAGGCGTGTTGATGTCGAGCCCCCGAGCGCTGCTGGAGAGACGGTGGCGACATCGCGGTGGCGACGACAAAGAGGGTCCCGCCCAGAACGCGGTTCCAGCAGCAGCAGGCCCCACGGTGGGCGCCAACTCTCGTCGTTTTCTCACGGGGGGTGCCGCGGGACGGCAGTTGCCATGGGATTGCTTAAGAGGTGAGAGCAAGGCTGCGGTGGAGATCCGGGACGGGATAGGGCAACAACACGCGGTGGTTTTACCCAGGCTCGGGGCTCTCGGAAGAGATAATACCCCTACTCCTGCATGTCTGTATATGAGGTGTGTAGCAGTACAGAGTTGCTCCTAGAGCTGTATGGGAGAGGAGAGCCATGAGGCTTCTTGCCTCATGTGTGTACGTGTAAGCATGTGAGAGTGGGAGTGGAACCTCCTCTATGTGGTGGGCATGAGGCCTCTTATATAGGCATGAGTGTGTAGCTTGGTATGTAAGCTACAGAGTTGCTCCTAGAGCTGTATGGGAGAGGAGAGCCAGGAGGCTTCTTGCCTCATGTGTGTACGTGTAAGCATGTGAGAGTGGGAGTGGAACCTCCTCTATGTGGTGGGCATGAGGCCTCTTATATAGGCATGAGTGTGTAGCTTGGTATGTAAGCTACAGTAGGTAGCTTACATACCAAGCAGCTTGGGATGTAAGCTACAATGGGTAGCTTACATGCCAAGCTATATGTAGCTTGTGGACTAGGCTATGCTTGTCCCCTGGGGCACTTTATAAGTCAGCGCCCAGGGGACAAGTTACATTGCAGGTGACACTGCATGACGCGGGTATAGTGTACTACTACTTGTCAATAGTGCGCCGCTACGGGGCATGGTCGTCTTGCCCACGCGTGTCCGATAGGACGTCGTAGTTGGCTTCGGGCAACCGGCTGACTGGAGCAGCCGGCCGCGGGTGTGAGTCGGAGCAGCCGGCCGGGCAGGGAGCCGGCCGGACTCAGCAGCCAGCCGGACCGGGATACCGGCCGAAACAGCCGGACAGAGGGGCGTTGGCCGCCCCGTTGTTTTAAAAGGTTGAGTCGCCTCCATGAGCCTACCCGGGGGTAATCCCCCCGACAAAAACATGGATGCAACAGCATAATATGAAACTACATGAGATTCTAAGCAGGCTACATGTGCAACACATTCGAAACGGAGCAACGGTTCAACCACCATAACCAACACAAGTTTTAGTTATAATCTGCCCGAAACAGCAACATAGCATATTGCACACATGAAAATAACATGCTACAAGATTCTAAAATGCACAAACTAAGCATGGGGCAGTAGCATATAACACACACTTCAATTCATCTTAAAATATTATACTCAAAAGAGTCATGGATCACATGGTAGGAGGCTCACAACATGGCAATAAAACATGGCATTAGGGATTTAGTGAAAATAACAGTTTTTCACAAACAGTGTTAACCTGATGGCATATTGACAACACTAAAACTATATGCTACAGGTCATATAATGGCATGAAATTTAACATCAAGGTAGAGGACATGATGCCTACAATTCATTCCATCATGGCAAGATCTAGTTATGCAAGTAATCATGGCAAACAACAACACAATATGGCATTCTGAAATAAACAAATTCTCAGACTTAGTGAAAATAACAGGGTGCAAGGCAGCAGATTTTAACGGAATGGCATGTTGGACAACATAAAAAAATATGATGCAAAACCTATCCATGGAAACTAATAGCACAACATGATATAGCATAACATGTTTAACAAATCATTCCATTGCGGCAACAACAAAAGAGCCCTAGATCACTAGCAAATCGCATGGCAACATGGCAACAAAATATAACAGTTTTCAGACAGAATTATTTAGACCTCTCAAAACAACAACATTTTATAACATGTTGGCAACGAGAAAATAAAACCTAAACATGGATTTCTATAGCAACCAAAAATACCAGGGCCTAGCACACATGTCCAAGGGCCTATCTCATGTCCAAAATTAATTCATATCATGCATAAAATAAATCACACAAAATAAACAAAAGGCATCACGCAAAAATGACATGCACACAAACTTGCTCAAATGACAAAACTACTTTTACAGATAAATTATATGGATTTTTTACCCCAAAATCATATATAATATGTATAGGTTCATGTAGGAAAATATGTCACAATTAATTATGCAAGTTTATGGCATAACCAATTAGCAAGCTATTTTCTGCAAATTAATACGACCAGCAAGTTAAACGTTTTTAAACATGAATTAAAATGGGATATAAATAACCTACACAAAATCCTACACATTTTTCATATATAACTTATTTTAATCCGATGCATGGTTAATTATTTATTGGCATTTTAAAATAGGGCATTTTTGTGTAATTATAATGTCCTAGAATATTAGATAAATGCGTAGAGGATGAAAAAACATGCAACAGGCCAAATCCGAAGCATAGGCCTAATAGGATCTGAGCATTGGATATTAAACAACGCCTAGGGCAATAGATAGCACAGGCAGGTGGGTTGCTCACCTAATGGGCCACACCCGTCGGTGGAGCTGGCTTGAGGCAGGGGTAAGTTGGGCCTAGCGCAGCTGGTGCGGCCCACGCGAGGCGTTGGATCGGAGGTGAGCGAGGAGCTGGTTATGTCGTCCTCGTCCCAATGCGGGGAGGAGACGACCTACAGGTGGGTCGACAGTGGCGACCCCTTGCCAACTTCGGAGGCACAAAGGCATGGAGGAGGCGAGGGCGGACGTGGTCAGACGGATCCCGGCGACGCCGGGGCATAAAGAGGCTAGATCTGGCGTGAGCTTCAAGGTCGGCCATGAGGCACCTGAAGAACGAAGAAATGGAGAGAGATTGGGGGAAGAAAGAGCAGAGAAGAAGAAGGAGGGCAAGGCCGGCGAAGCAGCGGCCATAGGAGGGCTTCGCATGAAGGAGACAGCCACGGGAGGAGCTCCTGGTGGGGCTCGGGGGCGCGCGGCGAGCGGGCGTGGTCGGGCGGTGTACTGGCCCGGGAGGGCCAGATTTGGGCCGTGCGGGCCTGCGGTGGCTAGGGGCTGCGTGGGGGCTGAGGGGGGACGTGGCAGCCCTGGGTTGGCCGGGAGGCGGGCCGCGGCAGCGCCAAGAGGTGGCGGTGGAGCGGTCCGGCACGAAAACTGAGGTGGGGCGATGGTTGTCGGTGCGGATCCCGAGGAGGAGGGAGGTGGAGGCTAGGGAGGCTATTTTTGGGCAGGGGAAGCTTCTATATATAGTAAGGTGGCCTAGGGTTAGGGATTTTTGCTCCGTTTCGAGCCGTTCGATCTCGATCGGACGGCTCCGGACGCGGGAGTGGTGTAGGTGGGATGTGGTGGGATGTGTCGATGGGCCAGGTGGGGATGATAGGGAAGGTTTGTGGCCCGTGGCATGATTTTAAAACAAGAAAACTTCCGACGATTAAACCGATGATGGTGCCACTACGGTCGACCGTTCGAGTATCAAACAACCTCCGAATGCGACGAAATTTGGCAGGCAGTCTACCTAGAACATAACAAGACTTCTCGTCAACTTTCGTCCCAATTTGAGATAGTTTTATACGCACTTTTTAAAATAATATTCTATCAATGGCGCGGGCGCGGGCGTGTGTGGTTGGTCTCAAACGGTCGTCGACGAGAACGGAGAGAACCGGCAACTACGAACAGATGCAAGTTTAAAAAAATGACGGCAACGGAGTGCCGATGCAATGCGGATGATGTGAATGATGCGATGATGAATGCGACAACCAAAGAAACACACGATGACAACGGAATAAAAGGGGAATCTTCTGGGGTGTCGGTCTCGGGCTATTACAACTCTCCTCCACTAACAAGAGATCTCAACCCGAGATCTTAGGATGAGAAGGGGAAGAGAAAGAGAAGAGGTAAAACTTAGTTGCTTGTTTAACAACGAACGAAACTAATGATCATTGAAGGTTTCAAAGAGATGAAGAATGACATGAGGAACAAGGAAGAATTCAAAAGAAATTTGGGCAGCACTTCGGTAGAAAAGAGAGGCAAAACTTGATAAGATGGAAAGAACTTGAAAAAAGAACACAAAAATCCGGTTAAAGAATGATCAAGATAAATGATGGTTGGAAATAATAAGATTAAGCCCTTGCAAAGATTTAGATGAAGCTTCACGAAGAGATGCTTGCGAAACTTGGAACTCCATGAAAGAAAGATAAACATTTGAATCGAGAATTTGATATCATGAGCAACTCCGGAAGAATGATCGAAATCGCTTTGATGAAACAAGAATAAGAATTACGTAATGCTTATCCTTCATCAAGTTAAATTGATGACAAGCAACGGATTTAGCATAGCACTTATTCTTCTTGAAAAGATTGAAGATTGATAAAGGCACAAACTTGAAGAACTCTTGAACGAACCACCGGTAAAATTTTTAAATGAATTAGGATACCACGAATGAATGGAGATACATGAGAACGAAGAGATCATGATCCACTAGCAATAAACTCGAACGAAGCACCGAAATAATTGATATACGAACGAAGGAACAACAATTGAGAAGAATTTGAGAATGAAAGTTGAAAGCTGAGAAAGAAGAAATCTTCTGAAATGATGGCCTTCGGAGGATCGAGAAATGAACATAACATTGAAATTGCCTCAGATAGACATGAAAGGAATTTCTCATGATCGAAAATAATTTGAGACAAAAGCAACAAGCTGGAAACATGAATCTTCAAGATAAGAACCAAGATTCAAGAGGGACTCTTCTTCGGTCTTCAAGGCAGAGAATGACGATGAGAAACAACATCATGAATTACTGAGACACTCCGGAACAATGAATAAAGAAAGGTTGAGGCAATGATGAAACTGATTTATAAGTGACCTTCGATAAGGAATATGACTGATGAAATTCATTCTTACGTCATATTGAAAAGAATTTGAGATCTCCGGAAAAGATTAGACGATCTAGGTAAGATCCTAGGAAAAAACATGTGGGTTATGGGCCCACTCAAAAGAAAACACTGTTGGAAGGATTCCTTAAAAGAGAGATTGCACCAGTACTATTGAAAACTTGATGAGGTTGAGAACCTCGAAATAATTGAAAGGATTTTGAACGGAAACACGAAACTTCTGAGATATTTTGAAAACTCCGGAGAAGAATGATGAACACCAAAAGGTTGAATTGAACAGACCGAAAAAGAAAAGGAAGATGAAGACGAAGAAATGATGAACTTGAGCACTTGAGCATCTTCACAATGAATCACTGGATACGATACAGAAAAAAAGATAGCGGAATCATCGATGAAAAGAAAGGCGCTTGGATGAGAATTTAATCATTGAAGAAAAAGGGCGGGAGGGCGGGGAAAACAAAGACAACTTAGATCGATGAAAAGAACTCTGAAACCAATATAAGGATTGATCTTGCAAATATTGGAAAGGATTGAATTAACTTCAAGAGAAGCACGCCGGTTGAAACGAATTTCATGACAACTCTGGTTGAAGAAAAGGATTAGCTTTCCCATAAAAACATGAGAACTCCACTTAGAAAAGATATAAATCACCATTTTACATTGAAGCAACTCGATTACCATACTCCAACAAAACAAAGGATGAGGTTTGCAAATTAAGCCGGAAACAAATACATAACCCATTATGCATTTGTTGGAAGGATAATCCTAGGTAACTACTTGAATTCCCACCTAAGAACTCCCAAAATCTTTCTTGTTATGCGATCTGGTCCAACAGATACATGGATAAATTACTGAATAAATCACTCAAATCCTAGCAATAATACTACCCACCGTGTACCACATCCGTCAACACATAATCAGAGAAACCTCGAAAACTTATCTACCTTAGACCCTCGTGATCACAATGATACTAAGTATGGCAGTACATCTGGACGCTCTCCCCAGTATTGGGTGACGCCAAACTCATCTCGCCACAAATAGTATTGTAGCAATTTCGAACATCCTCCTCCTAAGATACTAAGGAAACTGAATGATAGCGACTGTGACAAAAATCCCCTGGAGCTCAACTCCCCGGGACACTTCTACCCCAAATTGACAGGAGGCACCGGGAACAAAATCTCGGTCACAACGACATCATAGAGATCTCAAAATACCCGAGTGATCCTAAAAAAAAATTGAGTGAGAAGAGGGTAGAATTAAAATTCCTACGTCAGGATTCCTCACCAGAGCATAGAAGAGGAGTAAAAAGAATCCTACTCTCCGATATATAACTAGACTCAAAATAGTTTTTCACTAGACTCGACTCGTCCAAGTTCGATCAATCAAGGGGGCTCCTAGGTCAGTATGGCTCTGATATCAACTTGTCACGCCCAAGATGCGATCATATCCCTGTTTTGGCTTGAGGGCCTCGATAGGGATAGAAGCACATCTTGTCGTTTCGCAATAATAGATATCATTACAAGTACATGTAAAGAGGAGATGAGTATATGGATTGGCTTACACTCGCCACAAGCTACAATAGGATCATCTCAATACAACAATACATTCAATCACCATACAGAAGAGCAGAGTCCGACTACAGACGAAATCAAATGACCAAAACGACATCCATCCTTGCTATCCCAGGTTGCCGGCCTGGAACCCATCCTATGGTCGATGAAGAAGAAGAAGAAGAAGAAATGGAACAAGCATCGCTCTCACAACATAGCATCGCATTACCTGTACCTGCAACTGTTGATGTAGTAATCTGTGAGCCACAGGGACTCAGCAATCTCATTACCAAGGGTATCAAGACTAGCAAAGCTAAATGGGTGAGGTATGGTTAAGTGGTGAGGCTGCTGCAAGCACTAAGAATTTTATTTGAGTGGCTAACTTACGAGTACAAGAATAAGAAGAGTGATCTACGCATAACGAACGTGAGCTAGTAATGATCAATAAGTTATCTTGAACACCTACTTACGAGTCAAACATAACCCCACCGTGTCCTCTTCCTGGTTCAATCCTCACAAGAAGAGACAGTCACGGTTACGCACACGGTTGGTGTATTTTGATTGGGTTTGCTTCAAATTTCTATTACCGTATATTATAAAGTTTCCAAGTTGCCACATAACCATGGGCACGGCTCTCAGAAAGGTTTAACCCTGCAGGGGTGCTCCAACTCATCCATCACAAACTAGCCACAAGCTGCGTTGGAATTCCTCAACCGCCGTATAACCCGTAGTATTCGCAGAATCCCGATGGAAAACCTCAACCTCGAGATAGCTCGAAGTGTCCTCAGAATCCCGTCCACAAGACATTCGAGAAAGGTAAAACAAATCCAGCAAGCCCGACGTGTCGACGAACCCGATGGAAAACATCAACCTCGAGATAGTTCGAAGTGTTCTCAGGACACGACGGATGAGCTATGGTTAGCACGCCAATCACCGATTTGCCCCAGGCGGCGTTAATAAGCTGCTCTGGTTTGGACAAACACTCATGTGGAGCACTGGCCCGGGGGTGATTAAATTATCCACGGGTGCCAGCAGGTCCCTATGCAAGTTTTAGTTATTTGGCAAATGGAGTACCAATGTTGGGCCTTGCCAGAAGAGTTTTATCCTAAAACGAATATCAAGGGGGTCCCCATAACAACCCCAAGCATGTTAGGAGCTCTCAATATGGAACATAATACGGGAACTCGGAACTAAGGCGGCAAGAGTGGAACAAATAACTAGGCAAAAGGCCGAGCCTTCCACCCTTTACCAATATATAGATGCATTAATTTAAAAAACAATAATAATGTGTGATATCCCAAGATATCCATGTTATCACATAGATCCAATTGAACCTGCAACTAGCAACGCTATAAGAAGGGCTGAGCAAGCGGTAATATAGCCAAACAATGGTTTGCGGGGATGTGGAGGGGGTTAGAGGCTTTTCATGGCAATGTTGGGAGGCTCGACATACAAGTGGTAAGTAGCGAGACATAACGATAGAAACGAGACAACTAGCTTGGCAATGATAGTAGGGGTATCTAGGGAAATGGTCATCTTGCTTGAGATCCCGCTTGGAAGAAGAACGAATCCATGAAGTAGACGAACGGGCGTAGTCAAACGAATCCTCACACTCTGTTCGCTTTCGGAACTCTATCAAGAAGAAGCAAATACGGTAACAAACAATCAACACACGATAAACACCACAAAATATGCATGACATGATGCACAATAAAATATGATGCATGTCCGGTTAAAATATGCATTACATGGCAAAACACAACAATCAAATACTACACATTAAAGTGAAGCTCAATATGCAACGAGTTGCATATTGACGAAACTCCACACTCAATTCTTATGTTCGATCTTGTTTAGCTACTCAACAATATTAAGTGTTATTAAATATGGCAAGAGGTGCAGCTTCAATAAATTAGACATTTAGGTAACTTTAAATGAGGCCAGAAACAACATATAGCATTTCCGAAACGACCCCATATGTTAATTTCGAAATTTGTCCTGATCTGAACTAAACATATTTTTATATTGTTAAACAACAAAATAAAGTGTACCATGTGATTCTACACGTCATTCTAGTCTATTTACATATATGGACCATATGAAACGGAGCTACGGTCTAGAAGATATGATACGCACAAGATGAACATGACATGAATGCAAAATGCATGAAAACGACAACCACAAGCACTTCAAAACATGGATGCAACAACATAATATGAAACTACATGAGATTCTAAGCAGACTACATGTGTAACACATTCGAAACGGAGCAACGGTTCAACCACCATAACCAACACAAGTTTTAGTTCTAATCTGCCCAAAACAGCAACATAGCATATTGCACACATGAAAATAATAAGCTACAAGATTCTATAATGCACAAACTAAGCATGGGGCAGTAGCATATAACACACACTTCAATTCATCTTAAAATATTATAATCAAAAGAGTCATGGGTCACATGGTAGGAGGCTCACAACATGGCAATAAAACATGCCATTAGGGACTTGGTGAAAATAACAGTTTTTTACAAAAAGGGTTAACCTGATGGCATATTGACAACACTAAAACTATATGCTACAGGTCATATAATGGCATAAAATTTAACATCAAGGTAGAGGACATGATGCACTACAACTCATTCCATTATGGCAAGATCTAATTATGCACAGAATCATGGCAAACAACAACACAATATGGCGTTCTGAAATAAACAGATTCTCAGACTTAGTGAAAATAACAGGGTGCAAGGCAGCAATTTTTAACGGAATGGTATGTTGGACAACAAAAATAAGTATGATGCAAAACCTATACATGGAAACTAATAGCACAACATGATAGAGCATCACATGTTTAACAAATCATTCCATTGCGGCAATAACAAAAGAGCCCTAGATCACTAGCAAATCGCATGGCAACATGGCAACAAAATATAACAGTTTTCAGACTTAGAATTATTTAGACCCCTCAAAACAGCAACATTTTATAACATGTTGGCAACAAGAAAATAACACCTAAACATGGATTTTTATAGCAACCAAAAATACCAGGGCCTATCTCATGTTCAAAATTAATTCATATCATGCATGGAATAAATCACACAAAATAAACAAAAGGGCATCACGCAAAAATGACATGCACACAAACTTGCTCAAATGACAAAACTACTTTTACAGATAAATTATATGGATTTTTTACCCCAAAATCATATATAATATGTATAGGTTCATGTAGGAAAATATGTCACAATTAATTATGCAAGTTTATGGCATAACCAATTAGCAAGCTATTTTCTGCAAATTAATACAACCTGCAAGTTAAAAGGTTGAGTCGCCTCCATGAGCCTACCCGGGGGTAATCCCCCCGACAAAAACATGGATGCAACAGCATAATATGAAACTACATGAGATTCTAAGCTGGCTACATGTGCAACACATTCGAAACGGAGCAACGGTTCAACCACCATAACCAACACAAGTTTTAGTTATAATCTGCCCGAAACAGCAACATAGCATATTGCACACATGAAAATAACAAGCTACAAGATTCTAAAATTCACAAACTAAGCATGGGGTAGTAGCATATAACACACACTTCAATTCATCTTAAAATATTATACTCAAAAGAGTCATGGATCACATGGTAGGAGGCTCACAACATGGCAATAAAACATGGCATTAGGGATTTAGTGAAAATAACAGTTTTTCACAAACAGTGTTAACCTGATGGCATATTGACAACACTAAAACTATATGCTACAGGTCATATAATGGCATGAAATTTAACATCAAGGTAGAGGACATGATGCCTACAATTCATTCCATCATGGCAAGATCTAGTTATGCACGTAATCATGGCAAACAACAACACAATATGGCATTCTGAAATAAACAAATTCTTAGACTTAGTGAAAATAACAGGGTGCAAGGCAGCAGATTTTAACGGAATGGCATGTTGGACAACATAAAAAAATATGATGCAAAACCTATCCATGGAAACTAATAGCACAACATGATATAGCATAACATGTTTAACAAATCATTCCATTGCGGCAACAACAAAAGAGCCCTAGATCACTAGCAAATCGCATGGCAACATGGCAACAAAATATAACAGTTTTCAGACAGAATTATTTAGACCTCTCAAAACAACAACATTTTATAACATGTTGGCAACGAGAAAATAAAACCTAAACATGGATTTCTATAGCAACCAAAAATACCAGGGCCTAGCACACATGTCCAAGGGCCTATCTCATGTCCAAAATTAATTCATATCATGCATGGAATAAATCACACAAAATAAACAAAAGGGCATCACGGCAAAAATGACATGCACACAAATTTTTTCAAATAACAAAACTAATTGCACAGATAAATTATATGGATTTTCTACCCCAAAATCATATATAATATGTATAGGTTCATGTAGGAAAATATGTCACAATTAATTATGCAAGTTTATGGCATAACCTATTAGCAAGTTATTTTCTGCAAATTAATACAACCTGCAAGTTAAACATTTTTAAACATGAATTAAAGTGGGATATAATTAACATACACAAAATCCTACACATTTTTCATATATAACTTATTTTAATCCGATGCACGGTTAATTATTTATTGGCATTTTAAAAGAGGGCATTTTTCTGTAATTATAATGTCCTAGAATATTAGATAAATGCGCAGTGGATGAAAAAAACATGCAATGGGCCAAATCCAAAGCACGGGCCTAATAGGATCTGAGCACTGGATATTAAACGACGCCTAGGGCGACACATAGCACAGGCAGGTGGGTTTCTCACCTAATGGGCCAGGCCCGTCGTTTGAGCTGGCTTGAGTCAGGGGCGAGCTGGGCCTGGCGCAGCTGGTGCGGCCCAAGCGAGGCGTTGGATCGGAGGCGAGCGAGGAGCTGGTCATGTCGTCGTCGTCCCGATGCGGGGAGGAGACGGTCTGCAGGTCGGTTGACAGCGGCGACCCCTCGCCTGTGTCGGAGGCACGGGGGCATGAAGGAGGCGGGGCGGACGTGGTCGGTCGGATCCCGGCGATGGCACGCCAAAAGAGGCCGGATCTAGCGCGAACTTCAAGGCCGGCCATGAGACACCTGAAGAACGAAGAAATGGAGAGAGATTAGGGGAAGAGAGAGCAGAGAAGAATAAGGGGGGCAAGGCCGGCGAAGCAGCGGCCACAGGAGGGCTTCGAACGGAGGAGATAGCCACGGGAGGAGTTCCCTGGTGGGGCTCGGGGTGCGGGGGAAGCAAGCATGGCTGGGCGGCGTACGGGCCTGGGAGGGCCAGATTCGGCCCGCGCGGGCCTGCGGTGGCTGGGGGCTGAGGGGGGCGGCGTGGCAGCCCTGGGTTGGCCGGGAGGCGGGCCGCGGCGGCACCAAGTGGCGACGGTGGAGCGGTCCAGCACGGAAACTGAGGTGGGGCGGTGGTTGTCGGCGCGGATCCCGAGGAGGAGGGAGGTGGAGGCTAGGGAGGCTATTTTTGGGCAAGGGAAGCTTCTATATATGGTAAGGGGCTAGAGTTAGGGATTTTTGCTCCGTTTCGAGCCGTTCGATCTCGATCGGATGGCTCCGGATGTGGGAGTGGTGTAGGTGGGCTGTGGTGGGCTGTGTAGATGGGCCAGCTGGGGATGAGAGGGAAGGTTTGTGGCCAATGGCATGATTTTAAAACCGAAAAAAACGTCTGACGATTAAACCGATGGCGGTGCCGCTATGGTCGACCGTTCAGGTATCAAACCACCTCTGAATGCGACGAAATTTGGCAGGCGGTCTACCTAGAATATAACAAGACCACTTGTTAACTTTCCACCCAATCCGACAAAGTTTTATACACACTTTTTAAAACAATATTTTATCGATGTCAGGGGCGCGCGCGTGTGTGGTTAGTCTCGAAATGATCGTCGACGAGAATGGAGAGAACCGGCAACTATGAACGGATTCAAGTTTTGAAAAAATGACAGCGACGGAGTGCCGATGCAATGTGTATGATGTGAATGATGCGATGATGAATGCGATAACCGAACGAATCACACGATGCCAACGGAATAAAAGGGGAATCTTCAGGAGCGTCGGCCTCGGGCTGTTACAACCTTCTACTTAAAGTTGACTCATCTCCAGTCCCCCTTTTCATCAATTTTCAGATTAGTAAATAAAGATTCAATAGGAGAAACACCAATCATTTTAGCATCTTCATCATGATAAAAAAACGGGAGGAAACACCTTTTCTAGGAATTCTCGCTTAGCTCTCAACCTAGTGGTTCTCTCCTTACTTTCATTATTGGATGGACTTAATAGACTCATTAATATCATTCTTGGGTGGCAAAGTTTTACTTTTAAGAGTTTCCACATCATGAGCAATCATATCCACGTTTCTATCCATATCGTCAACTTTATGCAATTTTTCTTCTACCATAGTGTTGAAAATCTTTTGAGAACTAATAAATTCTTTAATGGTGTTCTCAAGATCAGAGTGTATCCTATTATTTTTATTGGATGAATTTACATAGGAATTACCATCATTAGTGCTATAATTAGTAGAGAAATTACCTGGATGCGACCTAGCATTGAAATTACCTCTATAAGCATTATTGTTGAAATTATTTCGAGAAACAACGTTCACATCAGTAGCATCATCATTTTTCTCAATCAAAGTAGATAATTGCATATCATTAGGATCAACTTGGGCATTCTTATTTTCAAATATATTCATAAGAGCATGCATTGTATCACTCTACGTAGCAATTTCTTCGACGTAATTTACCTTCTTACCAGTTGGAGCTCACTCGGTGTGCCATTGAGAATAATTTGTCATCATATTTTCCAGAAGATTTGTAGCCTCTCCTAATGTCACCTCTATAAATGTACCACCTGCAACAGAATCTAGAAGGTTTCTCGACACAAAGTTTAGTCCCGCATAGAAATTTTGTATAATCATCCATAGATTTAAGTCATGAGTGGGATAATTTCTAATCATCATTTTCGTTCTCTTCCATGATTGTGCAACATGTTCTTGCTCATGTTGTTTAAAATTCATATTTGGTTTCGGAGAGATATAATCTTAACAGGAGGAAAATACTTGGCAATAAAAACATCTTTACACTTATCCCATGTTCCAATACTATTGCGTGGTAAAGATGATAACCAAATTTTAGCTTTATCTCTTAGTTAAAAAGGAAATAATTTCGATTTAACCACATCATTATCCATATCATTTTTCTTTTGCATATCACAACATTTAAGGAATGTATTAAGATGTGAAGCGGGATCCTCATTAGGACTTCCCAAAAATTGTTTTTTCATAAAAAAATTTAGCAAAGTGGCATTAATATCATAAAACTCCGCACTAGTGGCGGGTGGTATATGAGTACTAATAAAATCATGATTGTTAGTATTTGAGAAGTCACACAACTTAGTAGTATCTTGAGACATGGTGACGGAGAAAATAAACTAGGAAGCAAACGAGTAGACTAGATAGTAACTAGATAACTAAGCAAACAAGCAAATAGAAATATTTTTGTATTTTTAATTTTTTGTATAAAGAAAAATATAATAGAAAATAAAAAATAGAACAAGTGAATGGAAATTTATGCGAAAGAACCTGATGAGATTTTGATGATGTCTCCCTGGCAACGGCGCTAGAAATTCTTCCTGTTACTTGTAAATTGCGTTGGGTTTTTCCCGAAGAGGAGGGAAGATGCAGCAAGGTAGAGATAAATATTTCCCCTAGTGAGAACCAAGGTTATCGAACCAATAGGAGAAGCACACAAAGTCCCGTCGTCGGCACCTACACACATAGAATCAAACACTTGCACCCAACGCGGGCAAGAGGGTTGTCAAGCCCCTTCAACATGAGTTCCTTCCAAGGATTAAATATTGATAGTTGGATAGATATAAATGTAAATAAAATAAAAGTAAATAAAGGGCAACAAGGTATATTTAGGTTTTTAGTATTTATATTTAAGTAGACCCGAGGGCCATAGTGTTCACTAGAGGCTTCTCTTTCGAAGAAAGCATACGGTGGGTAGACAAATTACTGTTGGGCAATTGATAGAAAAGCTCATAGTTATGACATGTTATTCAAGGCAATGATCATGTATATAGGCATCACGTCCGTAAACAAGTGAACTGAAACAATTCTACATCTACTATTATTACTTCACCAATCGACCGCTATCTTGCATGCATCTATGACATTAAGTTCATAACAAACGAAGTAATGCTTGGAACAAGATGACATGATGTAGACAAAATAAGACAAGCAATATGTTCAGACCCCGTCGTTTTATCATGTTTTAGTGTGTGAGATCGTTGTTTTACTTTTCACCATGCTGAAATCTATTACATTTTCACCTTGTAGATGAATGAAACACCCCAAGCCCAAGAGGACGGTGGTACTCCCTTGATAGATTCTTCACATGTTGAAAGCCATGTTGATGTTGGTACTCAAATGGATGATCAAGGTTCCGCTCCAACACATGACAATCATTTAGGAATGCCACGGTTATAATTAGTGTGTGTATTGGTAACTATGGTGCACGTAGCCTTTTATTTTTCAATCGCTACTATTGATGTATGACTGTAGTATGTCTTTTTGTCTTGCTAAGAACTAATGTTAAGTTGAGCTTTTGGTAATCATGTGAATCTGGTGAACATGGAGGTTTCAGTGTAATGGATATATATTGTGAGCGATGAATGATATGTCATCTTAAACTGGGCCATATGACCTTTGTTTGCGCATGGATACGAATAATTGTACCACAACTGGCTATGAATTTGGGTAATTCGATATAATTTTGGTTTCTTTGGGTGCAATAAGAATTCCTGACATTCGTTGCTATAATCCTCACGGTGCTAAAGCTCGAAGCGGTCACTGTGCTTGTTGATTCCTCAAGGACATGTTTATCTTTCCTGACGTGGTCAGCCTTCACGAATAGGAGGTGCTCATTCCTGAAGGCTAGCTCACAACGTTCAGGAACAGAGCATTCCTGAAGGCCAGATTCCTGAAGGCGTTTCCTAACGGTGCAACTGTCATGCATCATGGTTGGTCGGTTTTGGTGCAACCGTTAGGGTCGGGAATAACATTCCTGATGGGTACGTCAGGAGCACAGATTATTCCTGACAAGCTGTTGTTGACGGGAGATTCTTGTTGGTATGCTCTCAATCCTGACGGTTTTGGTTCATCCGTGACGCGATTTGACCGTCAGAAAAAATGCATTTGGGGTCTTGAGGAGTCCGCTTTTAAGGTGCTGTCAAAGAAAGATTTTGATTGTCCGGTGTCATCTTGGCGCTCCAAACCAGCTGAAACGCCGGCCGGCAAGCTCCGGCAGACAACCTATCGTTTAGCGAGCTCATGTTCAACACACTGAACGGCCCAAGTGACCACATACACCCAATCTGGTCTGCTTCATGTGGCTTGCTTCCATTGCCTAGACGCTTAAACTAGAGCCAAGCCATGTTAGGTTAACATCGGCCAAAGCAAGAGACACACATACCCATGTTTATTAACAAGTAATTTACTCATTCGTTTTTATTTACTTCGCGTATTAGCTTTGGTCAAAGTCAAGCTTTACGAATTTTTATTAAATTTATAGACAAAAATATTAACATATACAATAAAAAATCAATACCATTGGTTCTTTATTAAATATACTTTAACATCATATATATTTCTTATGGTTAATATTTATATATTTTTTTTTAAACTTGATCAACTTTACAAAGTTTGATTTCAGTCAATTCTAATATGCAGAATAAATAAAAACGGAGGAGCTAGAAAAGCAAATACACTTGCACACGCACTAGCTTGCGAGACGACCCTATACATAGACCTAGCCAGCTACACCCCGGTATCCTGGCGCAATCACAAGCAAACCACTCCACTCACCGCAAGTCCCGTAACTCGATCGATCGCACGGTAGCTAAGCTAGGCACGTCCTCGTACAGGTACAGCATGAAGAGCGCGGCTGCGAGCGCGGCGAGCGCGGCGTGCATGCCGCGGCTGACGAGGGGCCGGTGCCGCGCGTCCACGGCGCGGCCGGCCGCGTCGGTGTCGCTGCTCGAGCGCGTCCGCGACGTCGTGCTCCGCCTCATCATGCTCACCGCGGTCTCCAAGGCCTCCGTGCACCGCAGCGGCAGCAGCAGGACCTCCTCGCCGCGCGCCGGTGCTGCCGGGGCCGTGACCTGCCGCCGGGACGACTCCATTCGGAACGAGGCCGTCGAGGAGTGCATCGAGTTCCTGAAGCGCTCGTCGGCCGAGGGTGAGGCGGTCAAGCTGTCCAGCGTCACCGCCGAGGCGGTTGCCGCTGCAGTTGCCTCGGAGAACGATCCGGCGCCTAAGCGCATGTCCACCTCCAGCGTAGTCACCGTGGATGCCGTAGTTGCCGGCGTCGAGGACACCGCACGCTCGGCCTCGCCGTCCACCGCCTGATGTAGCGATCGAACCAATCAATCTAGCAGACTGACTAGGACACGAGGAGGAATTGGCTCGTTTTATTTAAGGACTATTTCTTTGTCGGTGTACTAAATTTTTGGTGTTTTAGTACCCAAACATACTTATGCACGAACGATTGTAGCCACACCAGCGGCAAGGCCTGCCGGGGGACAGCTGGATACAAGCACAAGACTATCAAGAAGGCATTCAAGCCGATGATCAGAAGACAGAAGACCGAAGGCTGGGACCCCGGCAAGATGCTTGCCGGGATGGCTTGCGGAGCCCCGGCAAGATTCGCACCCGGCAAGACTTCGTCACCCTGTCACCGCTCCAGCGCAGCGACCAGCCTGTCTTTTATGTTTTGTCCTCCTGGGTGCGTGTCAAGGCGCTAACGGCGGATGGGGTTAAACGGTGCTGATGGGACGGCCCTTTTTCCATCCCCAAGAAGCTAAGGGACACCTCAACGGAGCATTTAATGCGTTTGTCCTAAATCGTCAGTATTAGGTATGATAACACTGTAGCGACTTTACACCTCTTGTACTTCGCCACTGTTGGTGACCCCTTCGAACGTATAAAAGGAGGCCCAAGGCGTAGCTACAGGGAGGAGGAACTTCTGGCCCATTCTGCATGCGTAGCTGCTGCTCGAACTTACTGTTCATAGCAAACGCTCTTGAAGCTTGGGCTTAAACACATCCAATACAACTAAAGCAGGAGTAGGGTTTTACGCTTCTTAGCAGCCCGAACCTGGGTAAAAATCCCTCGCGTTGATCGTTAGATCTGCTCTTTGTGCAAGCCTTTCTCCCTGCTGAACCGTAAAGGGATCCACGCGATCCCATAGGTGTCGTACGCCGACATCTTTGGCGCGCCAGGTAGGGGAAAAGGTTGCGCGAACCTGATCTAGCGATCGGCGCATCAGTTTCTTCATCATCTTCATCGCCATGGCTCCAAAGAAGAAGGGTTTTACGGCGGTTGGTCCATCCGCGTCTAGTGCACCTGTGGCTACACGGACGGGCGACGGTGTGGACGCAGGCGGAGGAGGCGGAGGTCTTGAGCCTCCACGACGTTCTGGCGACCAAAGCCAAGGGAGAGGCGTCGTTCGCGGCGGCGACGGCAACCCGCGCGCCGCCAGATCCAAAGATGGAGCTGTGCTGCCTACGGGCGGCGTAGCGAACTCCAATGACGGAAGGGCGCCTTCTAAGACACCCACGCCGGCGCATGCGCCGCGGCCTTCTCAGGTCGCACGTGATGAGCAGCGCCGTGACGTTGGTGGTTCTAAGCGTCCCATGGAAAGACTCCTGAGCATCACTCTCGAGATGCGCGGGACCAGCATGCACGCCAAAACGCTGGAAGAAGCGGCGCGCGATCGCGGGACCGTGATGGAGCTCCTTCTAACACGGTTAGGAGTCAGAGCACCTCACGTTCCTCGCACCTTTTGCCGCCGCCTACACCAGCAGAAGCGTTAGCGCGAGCGCAGCTGCTCCTGAATTTTCCTCCTGCTGCGGAGAAGCTCGACGAATGGAGAGCTGCTATTCAGAGCCTAGTCGACCTCGCTAATGAAGATAGGCCGCAGCAGGCGGAGCCTTCGCGGCGGCAGTCCATCGAGCCAGCGCGCGCCGATGGCGAAAAGACTGGAGGCGGTACGACCACGATGCACTCTCCTCCACGGCGGCAACAGCGTTCGCTGACTCGACGGATCGACGCATGTGATGACGATTCAACGGCGTCGTCTGATCCGCGAACTCGCCGCGATCAACGTCAAGTTCTTCGGGAACGAAGCAAAGAAGACGCTCGGACTACCATCGAGCTGCGGCGGGAAGCGCGCCATCAATCTGATAGGCGTGCAGGACCCACTGTAGACAAGCCTGCGCCAGGGTATTATGATGACCTACCTTATGAGGTGGGTTGTCCAGCTTTTACCCGTGAGCTGCGGCGGGTCCAGTGGCCCAATTCCCGAACATTCAAACCGAAGGTCCCGGAGAAATACGACGGCAAGACTCACCCGTCGGAGTTCTTGAGCATCTACACCATTGCGGTGCAGACTGTCGGGGCTCGCGACGACAAGATACTCGCCAACTACTTCCCGTTGGTGCTTAAGCGCAATGTCAGGTCGTGGTTGATGCATCTCCCAGAAAATTCCATTTCTTCCTGGGCAGATATGTGTCATGAGTTTGTTGGCGCCTTTACCGGAGGTCACCAAGCTCCTGGCCAGGAAAGTGATTTGCATCTCATCCCCCAGAAAGAGGGCGAAACCTTGCGCAAGTACATACAGAGATTCAGCCGCATACATCACAACATCCCAGACGTTCATCCTGTCGCTGTTGTCAGCGCGTTCCATCAGAACGTGCGCAATCGCAGGATGCACGAAGAGCTGGTGATGAACAAAGTCAGGGATGTTACCGAGCTTTATGCTCTGGCTGATAAGTGTGCTCGAGCTGAAGAAGGGAGGAGACTCCCCGGTGAGGATACTGGCGCAGAAATCGACTCTGAAGACGAAGACGCCGCCGCCCCGGCAAAGAAAGGTCGACGGCGTAACAGGAAACGCAAGGGCAAGGCCGTGCTTGCCGTCGAGGAATCCGGCAACCTCGACACCGCCAAGAAGGTCAAGGTTGACGGCCCCGGCAAGGAGGTTGCCGGGTGCGCCTCCTGTCAGGCCTTGGCAGCTGCCGACAAGCCGGAGGGCTCCGACAACCAGTACTGCAAGATCCATCGCACCAAGGGCCATGATCTCCAAAACTGCCGGCAAGTTGAGCAGCTTGTCGAGAAGCAAAAAGCTGAGTATGAAAGGCGAGATAAGGAGAAGGCCCAGGATGGTGCAGAAGGGTCTAGCAAGAAACGCGGTGGCCAAGGAGGTCGTCGCGGCAAGGCCAAGCAACAGAAGGAGAGGCCCGCTCGAGGCTGCGACAAGCAAGAGGGGGGTGACGATGATAATGAAGAGGACGACGAGTCCAGCGAGCACGAATTTCAAAGAGCTACAGACACCATGTGCATTGACAGTGGGCGCGCGAGGTTAATGCGACAGAGCCATCTATCGGTGCCCGGAAACCATTGAAATGGTCCAACACGCCTGTCATTTTTAACGCTGAGGATCACCCTGATCGCACAACTGCGGTCGGGTGTTTGCCATTGTTGGTTTCACCAACGATTCGCAACCTCAAAGTGACGAAAATGTTAGTTGACGGTGGGGCCGATTTGAACTTGATCTCACCCGATGTGATCAAAAGGTTGCAAATTCCTGATGAAGATCTCGAGGAGAGGGGCACATTTCAAGGGATCAATCCAGGAAGGAGCCAGCCGAAGGGTAAGATCACACTTTCAGTAACATTTGGTAGTGACCTGAACTACAGAACAGAGAAGGTTGTTTTCGAGGTCGCCAAGATTCCATTGCCATATAATGGGATCATTGGCCATCCAGCGCTGGCCAAGTTCATGGCGGCATCACACTATGCTTATAATACACTAAAGATGCCCGGGCCGATCAGCGTCATCACTGTCTACTCCGACAAGAAGGATGCGCTTATCTGCACCGACCAAGTTTACCGGGAGGCAGTTGCAGCATCTGTCGCCAAGGCACTTGCTCCTGCCGCTGAAGCTCCCGGGGGGAAGAAGACCGGCAAGACCTCTAGCACACACTCTGGCAAGCACACCTCCTCGGAGTGCTGCGCTCCTGTTGAGGATGTGCCGGAGAGCTCCACCGGCAAGAGCAAGAAATCCCAGGCAGCTCCACCAGAAACTAAGAAGGTGCCCGCCAAGGACGATGGTACAGGAGGAACTTTCACCATAAGTTCCACCCTCGACGACAAATAGGAAAGCGCGCTCATTGCTTTCCCGCGGGCGAATATCGATGTGTTTGCATGGCAACCGTCTAACATCCCCGGTGTTCCCAGGGAAGTAATTGAGCACCATCTTGCTGTTTGTCCTCATGCACGGCCCGTCAAGCAGAAGGTTAGGAAGCAGGCTTTGGAGCGGCAACAGTTTATTGCCGAGGAAATCAAGAAATTGGAAGCGGCAGGTTTGGTAAGAGGAGTGCTCCATCCAACGTGGTTGGCCAATCCAGTTGTAGTGCGCAAGGCGAATGGAAAATGGAGGCTGTGTATTGACTATACAGATATCAATAAAGCCTGCCCAAAAGATCCTTTTCCCTTGCCGCGCATCGACCAGATTGTGGATTCCACTGCCGGCTGCGATTTGCTTTCATTTCTTGACGCCTATTCAGGATATCATCAGATCTTCATGGCAAAGGAAGACGAAGAGAAAACTGCATTTATCACCCCAGGTGGTACGTATTGCTTCTTAGGTATGCCTTTCGGGTTTAAAAGTGCTGGTTCAACGTTTGCAAGAGCGGTCCAGATTGGTTTTCAGCCCCAGCTACATAGAAATATGGAAGCTTATATGGATGACATAGTGGTCAAAACCAAGGACAAGGCGACGCTCATACAAGATTTAGAAGAGACATTTGCAAATCTGCGCAAGATCAATTTGAAGCTCAACCCAGAGAAGTGTGTGTTTGGCGTTCCGTCCAGCAAGCTTCTCGGGTTCTTTGTATCTCAACGTGGAATTGAAGCGAATCCCGAAAAGATCAAGGCAATTGAGTAGATTGAAGCGCCAAGACGTGTCAAAGATGTGCGTCGTCTTCCCGGCTGCGTTGCTGCTGTGAGCAGGTTCATCTCCAAGTCTATTGAGCGCGCCCTGCCTTTTTCAAAATCTTCAAAAAGGCGGGTCCAATGAAGTGGACTCCGGAAGCGGAGGCAGCGCTGCAGGATTTGAAGAGGTACCTCTCCTCTCCGCCAGTACTAGTCGCGCCAAAACCACAAGAGCCGTTGCTACTATATCTAGCGGCAACGAATCAAGTGGTGAGTGCTGCGGTAGTGGCGGAGAGAGAAGTCGACGAAGAAGCAGCGGCAGCGGTAAGACCGCCAAGCGACGAGCTGGGATCTTCCCTGGCAGAGTCTGGTGCTGATAAAGTAGGATCTGCGCAGTCAAATGAAGCAACACAGAAGAAGAAGATGGTGCAGTGCCCAGTTTATTTTGTCAGCTCCCTTTTGCAGGGGGCTAGGTCAAGATATTCTGGCGTACAGAAGTTGCTTTTCGGCCTCCTTATGGCCTCGAGGAATCTGCGCCTTTATTTTCAGGCACATGAGATCACCGTCGTCACTCGCTTTCCGTTGCAGCGGATTTTGCGAAATCCAGATGCAAACGGCAGGATTGTGGAGTGGGCTTTGGAACTATCAAGTTTTAGTCTCAAGTTTGAAAGTACTTCAACCATTCAGAGCAAAGCTTTGGCGGAGTTCATTGCAGAATGGACCCCAACGCTGGACGAGGAGAATCATGAAACAACTCTCCCCGGCAAGGAAACGAATCAAGAGTGGATTATGTATTTTGATGGGGCTTTCTCGCTGCAAGGCGCCAGTGCTGGCGTGCTGCTTGTCGCACCCACCGGAGAGCACCTCAAATACGTGATTCAGATGCACTTTCCACGGGAGAGGTCGACAAATAACACTGCAGAGTATGAAGGGCTGCTTGCCGGTCTCAGGATCGCGGCAGACCTTGGAATTAAGAAGCTCATCGTCAGAGGTGATTCGCAGCTTGTCGTCAAGCAAGTGAATAAAGATTATCATAATCCATTAATGGAAGCTTATGTCAATGAAGTGAGGAAATTGGAAGAGCATTTTGATGGTCTACAAATGGAGCACGTTCCTCGTGCGGAAAACAGCATTGCTAATGACTTGTTAAAGTGCGCTGCCCTTAAGTTACCTGTGGAACCAGGAACTTTTGTGCTCCGATTGACTCATCCATCCGTAACTCCATCGATGGGACAAGAAAAAAGGAGAAAGTTGAGTTCCGGCAAGTATTTTCCGGCAGAGCTCCCAGAGGCCGCCGGCAAAGAAGTTGCCGGGAACGACACCAAGCTTGCCGGTGAGCGACAGGCTCCGGCAGGGCCTCAGGCTCTTGCCATAGAGACAAACACTCCCGCCGAGCTTGCCGGGGAGCAACAGGCTCCGGTAGGGCCTCGGGCCCTTGCCGTAGAGAAAAATGCTCCCGCAGCACAGGACATGCCTTTAGTCCTTGTTGTCGAGCCCCAGGCTCCAGCATGGGCACAGCACATCATCCGTTTCCTTCAAACAGGAGAACTCCCCGAATAGTAGGAAGAAGCGGAGAAAGTAGGCCGTCGGTCTAATATGTACCAGTTTGTGGACAGTGTCCTGTACAGAAAGTGACCGAACGGTGTGAAATTGAAGTGCATTCCTCGGGAGGATGGACTGGAGCTGTTGGCAGAGATACATGGAGGCATATGTGGTTCCCACATAGGATCAAGAGCTCTTGTTGGTAAGGCATTCCGGCAAGGTTTCTTTTGGCCCACTGCTCTCCAGGATGCAACTGCACTAGTAACCAAGTGTGAAGCGTGCCAGTTCCATTCAAAGAAATTGCATCAACCAGCTCAAGCTCTTCAGACAATCCCTCTCTCCTGGCCGTTTTCGGTCTGGGGGCTCGACATATTGGGCCCTTTCCCCCGTGCTACCAGGGGCTTTGAGTACTTGTACGTTGCAATCGACAAGTTCACAAAGTGGCCGGAAGTGGAAGCAGTGAGAAAGGTGATAGCACAATCAGCCGTCAAGTTCTTCAAAGGACTAGTTTGTCGTTTTGGTGTGCCAAACAGGATCATCACCGACAACGGCACACAGTTCACGAGCCACACCTTCATGCAGTACGTCCAAGACCTTGGCGGCAAAATCTGTTTTGCCTCTGTTGCTCATCCAAGGAGCAACGGCCAAGCAGAAAGGGCTAATGCTGAAGTGTTGCGAGGCCTCAAGACAAGGACTTTCGACAAGCTACGCAAGTGCGGAAGACGCTGGATTGATGAGTTGCCGGTGGTTCTTTGGTCAATCAGAACGACACCAAATTGAGCCACCGGCCAGACACCCTTCTCCCTAGTATGCGGGGCGGAAGCAGTTCTTCCCACGGAACTCACATACGGGTCACCTCGAGTGCTCGCCTATGATGAGCTTGAGCAAGAGCAGTTGCGGCAAGATGACGTTACGCTCCTTGAGGAAGATCGTCTTCAGGCTGCTGTGCGAGCTGCACGCTACCAGCAAGCCTTGCGCCGCTATCATAGCCGCAAGGTTCATGCCCGAAGTCTTGACGAAGGTGACCTTGTTCTTCGGCGCGTTCAGTCGGCCAAGAATTCCAACAAGTTGACGCCGAAGTGGGAAGGCCCTTATCGGGTAGTACGAATCACCAGGCCAGGCGCAGTCCGTCTGGAGACCGAAGATGGCGTTCCAGTGAGCAACTCTTGGAATATCGAACATCTTCGTAAGTTCTATCCATAAGGCGCGGTTGCCGGGTCCCCCGGAAACCACCTTTTGTACGAGTCTTGCCGCCAAGGCATATAATCCTTTGTACAAAGCCAGGCACAGACCCTGTGCATAGTTGAATAATATTAAGTGTTTTACAGTTCTTGTCAATTTTCATGTTAATCTATATGCATGTTTATCTGAGACATTGTATTACACCTGCTTCCGGTAAGCATTAACGAACCGCCAAGGTTCCATATCTCTATTTTCTCTTCTTTCTTTTTCTCAAAGGACAGAAGGTTCCCTCGCATGCAAGTTTGCCGGGGGGGAATGATGGTATGGATACCGACAGGCGACGTTCAAGGTTGACATCTTGCCGGAAGGAGTACAGCAACAAAAAGCTAAGTTGCAGAAACTTTAAACAAATTTTTGTTTTGTAAGGTTATTCTCCTTGAACGATTTTGGCCTATGTATGGGAAACCTGCACGCGAAGGAACCTTGTCATGATCGGTTGCGTCCTTATCTTGTTTCGAGTCTGCTCAATAGTTTAAGTGGCTGCACTGAAAACGTCAAGGTTTCTTGCCGGTAGCGGCACCTCCACAGGCTGCTAAAGTCCCGCACCTAGCGCTCGCGGCAAAGGTGCGCGCGCCGGCAAGTTCCCAATAAGCGTAGGGTTTTTTCCATACAGAAAGAAATCAGACAAGGGAAATAGCATACATTCATCCAGAGCATAGCAAGTTATATTACATTAATAGTTGCCACGATTCTAACTTAAGATAAAATTGTCTTTGGCATGGAATGGCGGCGACGAAGAGAAGTGAAGTAGCTAGTCCCTGCACTGGCCTTCGACCCTCTTGACTTGGTTGACCTTGTCAACAATGGGCGCGACAAGTTCTTCGACTGCCTTGAGGTCCACATCCTTCGGCAAGCGGTCAAGGACGTTGGAGAGGTTGATGCCAGGGTTCTTGTGCACTACTTTGGTGAGCACCTTGAGGAGGACGGCCCGACAGAGTTTGCTGGATTCGTTGGCTAGATGGGTTGCTCGATCAGAGTGGAGCTGCTTCAGGGCGTCAATCCTGCCCTCGAAGAACAAGGTCACCTTGGCGCTCGGAGACACTCTTTCATCAGAAGAATATCTTAAGTTCTGCAGGCCCATGGAGGATAGTTCTACTGCGAGCCTTTCTGCAACATCGACAAGGCGTTCAGTCCAGATCTTGACGCCTTTCTCGAAGTCATTATAAGTGGCGGCAGCGCTCTTGAGCAGGTCCTTCTCATTCCGAAGATCTTTGATCAAGACCTTTTCACGAGCCTTGTTGTTCTCAAGAGTCTCCTCCAGCGTGGACAGCTTCAGCTTCAGATCGGTGATAGAGTCATTGGCTGAGGAGAGCTGCTTGGTCTTGTCGGATATGGCGGTTTGCATCTCCATCAGGCTGTAGAGAGTCTTCTCTCTTTCGGTTTTGAGTGTCGAGAGCTCCATGCCGTGATCCTCAAGATCTGCTTCCAGCCTCTTCACCTTATCGACCAGTTCATTCTTGGAGGCCTCTGCAGCCTCGGCAGCATTGGGGCCTCCTTCAACTTGCCGGCGTGGTCTGTGGCCAGAGCCTCGAGGGCTTCCTTGTGTTTCTGCTCCAGCTCTTGGGTCCGCTGCGCGACAAGCCTTTCAATTTCTTCATCCTTGCCGCGAAGTCTGTCGGCAAGTGCCTTCTCGCGAGCGTCGAGGTCCTTCTCATAAGCGTCGAGCCCGACGCGGCGCTCTGTTAGGCGAGCCTCCTCTGCAGTGGCCTGTAGTGTGGCCTCCTCTTGTGCTTTCTCAACATTAGACTGCTTCATGAGGAGCTCGTTCCAGCTTTGATTCAGCTGCTCTTGACTCGCCTTCAGCTCCTGAAAGGCCTCAGCGTACCAGACTTGTGTTTCCTCGACGCGCTTCTGGAAATCTGCCTCCGCAGTTTCGACAACTGCTACCCTGGAATCCAGCTTCTCTTTGAAGCGCTTGGAGCTTCTGAAAGTTGCTGCTCATGGCCTGGAGGAGCTTTTCTTCTTCAGATTTGCTGCTGCTGGTGCACGGCTCGTCGACAATCTCGAGCCCAGCAGCGGCGATGACGTCTTCGTCAAAGATTTCCCCTTCAGTTGGCACCCCAATGCTTGTTGTTCCTGGTATGCTGACGAACAGGTTGTCGCCAACCTTGAGGTATGTGCTTGAAGAGGGGGCTTCGGATGTTGACGGCTGATCCTCAACAACCGTCTCACCGGCAACTGGGGGCTCCGTGGCCGACGTAGCGCCTGGCGCTCCTGCGGTAGGAATGCCGTATGTATGGTCACCGGTCTCCTTGCCGGCCCTCTCAGCAGACTCCTTGGTGGCCTTTTCCTTTGCAGCCTTGGCGGCCTCGGCAGCAGCATCATTGGCGGCCTCGGCGGCAGCATTCTTGGTGGCCTCGTCAGCGACAATTCTGTCGGCCTCGGCGGCAGCATCCCTGGTGGTCTCCTCGATAACGGCATCAACATCCATGTGTTCCGTCGAGGGAAGATCTGAAGGCCAAGAAAACAAACAAGATAAGGCTGAGGTGGAAGTTCAAGAAGACAAAAAAGAAAGACAGAAGGACAAGTACTCTGAGGCAAACGGTTTACCTGCATCAAGCTGTTGAGAGGTGGTTTCTCCTTTCCCGGCAACGTTGGTTGCCGATGTAGTATTGCCGGTGCCTGTGCTTGCCGGCTCCTTCTCAACAAGAATGGGCTTGCCAGTGGAAGCCCTTGCCGAAGATCCGTCTCTGGGCGGCGTAGTTGACGGAGGCGGCGCATCAGGGACGGCCTCCGATGGTTTTCCTTGTTGCCGCTCCCCTCCTACAAGCCCGGTGATGTCAGTAGCGAAGATACACACCCCGACACTTGCCAGTGGAAAGTGAGTGGTGAACTCACGCTGGGGGCTGCGTCGGGGGCTGCGTTGAGGGCTTGGCTCCGGGCTGATGTTGATTAGCTCTGGCGCACCTGTGGTGCTCGCTGGCGGCTCATCGCCCGTTGAGGTCTTCGCCTTCTTCGCCATCCTTTGCGCCAACGTTTCCGTATCTCTGCGGGGACAGGCCAAAGCAAGACAAATTAGTTAAGCAAAACCAGAAATCCAAAAGTTAAAAGATGTGCCAGGACCCTTACTCTTCTCCTTCCGAGCTAAAGGCAGAGAGCTCGAATTCGACTTCCGCCACGGTGTCCGTGTGAGGAGGTGAAGGAGTGGTCCTGGGTCGCTTGGCTGCGGTAGAAGAGGAAGGCTGGTGGGCTGAGGCACCAGAGGTGGCTTTCCGAAGAACACGCTTCCTCTTCTCGGGAGCTGGGGGCTCCTCATGCAGCTGCTCCCCGGCTGTATCTTCGGCAGAAGGGCCCCCGGCAGCTGTGCCACTCTGCTCTCTGGCAACCTCGCCCTGCTCGGCAAGTTTTCCCTCAGACATCACCTCTTCTTCACTGGCTTCCCCTTCCAAGAAGCCAGCGCTGCCGGCCTCCTCGGCAAGGTTCACCTCTTCCGCCCTGCTGGCGATATACGCCACTTCTTCCTCAGTGGTGGGGCGGATGAGGTTCATTTCTTCCTGGATGGCCTTCTCTGACAAGTTGTCAAAGAATTCTTGTGCCTGCTCTGCGGATGGCTCCTCCCAAGTTCTGTCAAGGCAGTGAGCATTACACACCGGCATCATGGCGATGATTGAGGCCAAGGCAGAGTTGTTGCACAGAGGAATTACGCTAGCCGGCAACTTGTGTTTCGTGTCAACCCTGAACAGTTTCTGGCAGAGAGCTGTGTGATGCATGACCGTCAAGTTGTTATTCAGACCAGGGCGCAGCCTCATGATATCTGCCGCATTCCGGAATTCCCAGGCTGGCCTCCCTTTGTTCTGTAGAGGGGCGATGCGCCGGCGAAGGAAATCAGCGCCAACCATCTCTATTGTGAGCCCGGCAACTTTGAGGCGATGGATCCTGGTAACTGCAATTGTGAGCTTCTCGTCTTGAGGATCAAAGGCGCTCCAATCATTACCGTGCGCCATCTTTGTTTGTTGAGGAAAACAGAAGGGCTGGGGGTCTTTCTCCTGAATCCAGCACCACTTGGCCTGCCATTCTTCCCACTTCTCGCGGTAGACCCCGTCTGGGTATATCTCTTTGTTCCATGCCCTTGGAATCCAAGTGATAGAACCAGACAGGGCATCTCCCTTTTGAATGCGGGGAATGAAGTAATGGCGAAAGAGGGCTGTGCTAGGGACTACCCCGGCAAAATTTTCACAAAGATGTGCAAAGACCGACATGCATGTCACAGCATTCGGCGTAAAATCTAGGAGCTGGAAGCCGTATGTGTACATGATGTCGTTGAAGAAATCAGAAAACGAGGGACAGAGCCCGCAGTAAAAGTAATCGGCAAAGAAGTGGAATTTATCTGGGCCACCCTTGGAGGAACCTGGACTCACGCGAGTAGCAGGATGAGCCTTCGTCTCCTTCGCCCACATGCACTGATATCGCTCCTTCAGAGCGCTTGCGTCGAGCGCCGAAGTGAAGATGACGTGCTCCCTCCGCATCTTCGCCAGATCGCTCTCCAAGACGATGGTTTTCACCCCCTTGCCCTTGCTCGCCTTGGGCGGCATGGCGGCTATGGGAGCAGAGGCCGAGGACGGTGAGGGCGTGGAGGCGGCGGATGAGCGGGGGAGGCTCTGTTTCAAGCTCAAGGAAGGAGACGACGGCGGTTTCCAGATTGGAAAAGACAGGAGGTAAATGAGCAAGCGCCTCTGTGGTTTCCTTTTTATGGGGAAGGCGCGGGGCTGCCTCTTCACTTGTCAATGTGAAAACGCTTTTGCGAGCGCGCTGTAGTTACGGCAGCTCCGCGCACGTATCCCACGTCGCGCGTTCAATGTGCATCGTGGGGGCGCGCAATAAGTGGAATGATTACAACAGCCAACTCCTGCCACGCATGCCCATGCACTGTTTGGGCCTAGCCCAACAACGCCTCGCACCCGTGTATGGCCTAGGCCCAGGGGCTCCTGTCGGTGTACTAAAGTTTGGGTCTTTTAGTACCCCATACTTGTGCACGGACGGTTGTAGCCACACCAGCGGCAAGGCCTGCCGGGGGACAGCTGGATACAAGTACAAGACTATAAAGAAGGCATTTAAGCCGATGATCAGAAGACAGAAGACCGAAGGCTGGGACCCCGGCAAGATGCTTGCCGGGATGGCTTGCGGAGCCCCGGCAAGACTTCGCCACCCTGTCACCGCTCCAGCGCACCGCTCCAGCGCAGCGACCAGCCTGTCTTTTAGGTTTTGTCCTCCTAGATGCGTGTCAAGGCGCTAACGGCGGATGGGGTTAAGCGGTGCTGATGGGACGGCCCTTTTTCCGTCCCCAAGAAGCTAAGGGACACCTCAACGGAGCATTTAATGCGTTTGTCCTAAATCGTCAGTATTAGGTATGATAACACTGTAGCGACTTTACACCTTTTGTACTTCGCCACTATTGGTGACCCCTTCGAACGTATGAAAGGAGGCCCAAGGCGTAGCTACAGGAAGGAGGACCTTCTGGCCCATTCTGCATGCGTAGCTGCCGCTCGAATGTACTGTTCATAGCAAACGCTCTTGAAGCTTGGGCTTAAACACATCCAATACAACTAAAGCAGGAGTAGGGTTTTACGCTTCTCAGCGGCCCGAACCTGGGTAAAAATCCCTCGCGTGGATCGTTAGATCTGCTCTTTGTGCAAGCCTTTCTCCTTGCAGAACCGTAAAGGGATCCACGCGATCCCATAGGTGTCGTACGCCGACATTCTTGTTCCAACGACCTCTCTTTTGTGCATGCATGCATGCTTCTGCTTTTTTGCTTACAAAAATGCTCAATTGACAAAGCAAAGTGGAGTGGTTGTCGATAGCGATACGTGTCACCGGCCCCATTTTTTCTTCTCTGATGAGGTTGGGAGGGTGAACCGGAAAGAGGGAGCAGAAGGACGGTGAAACAAATTAACAAACTCATCTTGGCGGCGTAAAGAAACCGATGCCATTCGCTTCTCCTTCTCGTGTAGTGTGCTGCTCGTAGTATGAGATTGCCGGGAATATCCAAGCTTAACATTGTCGTTATGCCCGTGAATGTTGGCTAAATGGTTCCCCGCAAAGAACAAAAAAAAAGGCTAAACGGTGATTCACTTCTTTAATTGGTTTATTGTGACCTTCAAGAATTCAGGTCTTGGAGATTGTTCTTCTCGTGTAACATGCATACTCCTATATTGGACGAGTGAGGGAACCATGCATCTTGGAAATTTGGCCGGCGGTGGACGAAAGTGGGTTCATGTATGCTAAACTAAACGGCGCCGAGCCATGCATGGAAGGGAGGTCGGTCGGCTCAAGGCTACGCTGGCAGGGAGGAGGAGGTGGAGGATCTCCGGCAGCGATATGGCCGGCTCAGAGATGTGACGGTGCCTCTCACGAGGTGGCGTAGGCTTTCTTTGTGGGATTCAATCAGTCCTGAACGTTCGGATTTTAGCATTTCGTCCCGAACATTTTTTATGGCAATTTCAGTTGACGCGAGGTGGCAACTTTAGTTGTTAAGACATGGCAACTTTGTCCCAGTTCAAAAAATTGCCCTGTTTACCACTAAAGTTGCCACCTTCTGCCAACTAAACTTGCCATGCTCGTGGCAACTAAAGTTGCTAGTTCGGGACGAAATGCTAAAACATGGACATTCGGGATTTATCATTACCGTTCTTTTTTCATACATACTTCGAACTTGGAACAAGCACGAAGAGGTTAACGAGCTAGTTTTAGCTTATAACTAGATAATTGACCATGCATTGCCACGGTATATAAATACCCCTCTAGTATGTGCGAACTGAGCATAGGTCAGCTGATTAGGTTCTTTGTAGTGGAATCAGCCCATCAGAATTAAAGTCCTAGACTTGACACTGGTGCTCGCATTTTTCTAGAGTTTTTGACGATGTGCGTTTAGTGGGAGGGGATGTTTCCGTCGACTACGAGGTGCATGTGGTGACTTCGTCAACCTCTCGAAGGTACTCATCAGGATAGGGTGTGCGTGCATGAGTGCGTGCATTTATAAGGTAAGTGTATGTGCGTTTATATGAACTTATGCGTCTGTACCATGTTAAAACAAATACTTTAGTATGTTATACCATGATTTATCTGTCCATATTAATAAAATCATGCATAAATGTTACAATTCACAACATAAATATATTTTATGATTTTATTTTATAATCACTTATTGGCTTATAAAAAAACATAGGTTTACTTAAAAAGTCAATAAAAGATGGGACAATTAAAATGGTTTTCAAAGGATTGATGCCCAAAACAAATATGAAAGGTTGGAAGAAAATCTCTGCCGGCAGAAAAAGGAATGGTACTTCTTATTTAAGTTCTAGAGATATAAGTTAACGTAACATCTTTGGTCATCTCTTGAAATTAATGGGAAAAAATTAATCCCTTCTTATGTGTCGCTTAGATCTCCACTACAAGAAGAAAGGTTTAATTTTTTGTGTCAAGCAGTTATATGTTCCTCCCCCCCCCCCTCTCTCTCTCTCTCCCTCCCTCCCTCCCTCTTTCTCTGTGTGTCTTTTGAACTTTTTCCTCTCATCTCTGATTTTCGTCATTTTTTCTTCAAAAGCGTCTTAATTGTACCACATTTTATTGTGTTTTCTTTGGTAAGCTAATAAGTTGTTACCAAATAAGAGATTATCAAATAAAATCATATAATTTATTTAGATAGGTAATTCACGAACGAGGTTTTATAAATATTTATTTATACAATGACATTAATATGTGTAGATAAATCATGTGCTATCTTACGCGGCCGGTCATCTAGTATCTAGTAATGATAAAAGGAAATCCAAGAAACACAAAGGATGACATGTATGCGAAATACAAGCACACGAAAGAGCATGCACACTCTCGATAAAAATTGCAATTGTTGGGATTGATCGATATGTGTTCGAATCAGCAAACACTTATGGCGATCTGGAATAGCTGGAGTAAAAATAAAGTAACTTCAACATCACCTCTATTATGCAGGCCGTTGTTCAATCATGGAAGGGAACAAATGTGTAAATATATATGGAGTAAGTTCGGTCAGCTGAGACTTCTAATGAAAATTAACACTTGTTTTCAGTTCTCCAGCGCGATACTACACCGCAGACATCCAACTCATAGGTGTTTGATATCAAATGAAACCACACAAAATAGTGGTAGAAAATCAACAGATATGAACACCGATATTTTTATATTGAAAATCTCCAATTTGTGGTAAAAGACATGGGTTGAAGTTATCCAAATGTTCTCCCCTATTATCAAACTCCCTCTGTAACTTAATATAAAATGTTTTTCTACACTGTCATAGTGTCAAAAAACATCTTATATTATGTTACAGAGGGAGTATGAGATATAATAAGCTCTTCTCTAGGAGCACTAGAGACTCTCATACATCAAGATTTCACTATGTTGGATGACAACAACAACAAGATTTCGGGGTCAATAGATAGGGTTTGGAACAATTCCACTTAAGATGGTAGAATCGGAGCATGAAGGAGAAATGGTAGTGGATGTTAACTTCACAACCTTGGGGATGGGATCCCTTTGCTTGATGGTAAGTTTATTTCTTCAATACTCATCTCCTTTTCCTTCTCTTTGTTTTCTCTTCTTCTTCGATGAACGCTATCGTGATTTCGTCACTTGTGTTGCTGGCTGCTAGATGGGAGGCTAGACACCCCCTTCCTCCATGTGCAAAGTTCCAAATGGATCTAGGTCACAACCTTAATGGGTAGTGGGTTTTGGCACAAATTTGGACTAACTAAAGGCTTCAAATTACCATCTCCTCACATCCACGCGAGGTGGATACCCTAGTAAATCTCCCTTTCGACTCGGAAGGAGGCACTTCCAGGCCCGCTACCTTTCAACATGCATGTAGCTTATCAGTTGGCAATATCTCAGTCATCATATCCAAAAAGTTCTTGTTGATATGGATCTTATTAAGATGTACCAACTTGGAGTTCACAATACCTCAAATCCAGTGTTACATCACATTAATGTGCTTCTTTTGAGAGTGGTATCTTGAATTATTTTCGAAATGAACATCATTTTTACTGTCACAAAACAATACATATTTCTCTTGCTTCATGCCTAACTCTTGCAAGAAGTTTTGCGTCCACAACAACTACCTTCAACCATCAACTGCGGCTATGTACTCAGATTATGTGACTCATGTAGAAACACATTTTTGCAATCTTGATTGCTATGACACTACTCCCCCGGATGAATCATCAGTCATCCAAAGGTTGACTTCCTAAAATCGGTGCCACCAGCAAAATCGGATCAACATTTAGAAAGCGTGAACCCTTTAAAATGTGTGAACACTATATAAAGTTACATGCAAATTATTTAAGTGGTTCAAACACTTTCAAAATTACACAAAATACTTTAGGAAATACGTAGACACTTTCTAAAATTGGATCAACATTTAGAAAGCGTGAACACTTTTTAACTATTATGAAAAAATTTACAAATACATGAATAATTCTCTGTAATGCATGGATACTTTTTAAAATTAGATGAGCATTTTTTGAATTACATGAATAATTTTAGGTAGTGAATTTTTGAAACATGTGAACGTTTTTATATATTTTAAACTTGGTAAATATAAACTAGTAAATAAATATTGTGTTCATAATCATTTTGTTCCGCTGCTCACTGTTTTTTCTATGGAGCAACTCACAGTTTTTGGGGCAACTCCGTCATTTATTTTAGTACAAACATCTAGCTCGATGTGGTTAGAAAATCAGGAACTGTGTAGTTGTTCGCTTGTTGGATAGCAGCCCACGTGAGTGGCGCGGGGCTTCGCCTTGCTTTAGGTTGTACATAATATCGAGTAATCTTCTCTAGAGAAACATAATATCGAGCAATCCCTATGTGTCGCTCACTGTGACAGAGTGTTGAGCAATCACACGGGCGAGTGCAATTTGTCGGCCCACATGTCGATCATTGACCTATCAATATTCTCGTTTCTTTCATTGGGTTTTATATGTTACTTTGGCCTTTTCCTTTTAGTTTCTTTCTATTTTTCTTCATCTTCTATTTTCAATATGGTGGTTTTTAGTCAATTTGGGTTCTCAATATTCCCTTTTTCATGCGTGAGCGTTTTTCAAATGCATCATTTTTTAAAATTTGTGAATGTATTGGAATTTGTAAATGTTTTTTGACATCCATAAATATTGTCTACATTCATGATTGTTTATTGATTCACATATATTAAGAAGTGTCCATGCAAAATACTAATGGAAAAAATACATAAAAAGAAAACCGTAGGATAGCCCGCCCTCCAAAAAATAACATCGATGAAATCCAGTGGACACTCGGCCACGCTGGTGACTTAGCACGCAAGCAAACGGATTCCATGCGTACCTCGTGGGTGGTTCAACTATTGGGCCATCCTTTTGTCGGAAACACGACACCTATGGGATCGAGAGGATCTCTTTACGGTTCGGCAGGGAGAAAAGGCTCGCACAAAGAGCAGATCCAACGATCAACGCGAGGGATTTTTTACCCAGGTTCGGGCCGCTGAGAAGCGTAAAACCCTACTCCTGCTTTAGTATATTGGATGTGTTTTAGCCCTGGTTCTAGGAGCGCTTGTGATGAAGAGTACACAGCAGCTACACATGCAGAACGGGCCAGAAGAAGATCCCCCTGTAGCTACGCCTTGGGCCTCCTTTTATACGTTCGAAGGGGTCACCAACAGTGGCGTACAGTGCATACATGAGGTGTAAAGTTGCTACAGTGCTATCATACCTAATACTGACGGCTTAGGACAAGTGCATTTAATGCTCCGTTGAGGTGTCCCTTAGCTTCTTGGGGACGGGAAAAGGGGCCGTCCCATCAGCACCGCTTAAGCTCAACGCCGTTAGCGTCCTGACACGTTACCAGGAGGACAACAGCTAAAAGACAAGCTGGTCGCTGCACTGGAGCGATGACAGGGTGGCGAAGTCTTGCCGGGTGCAAATCTTGCCGGGGCTCGTCGGGCCAGCCCGGCAAGATCTTGCCGGGGCCCCAGCCTTCAATCTTCTGTCTCAAATGCTTCCTTGATAATCTTGGGTTTGCATTCAGCTATCCCCTGGCAAACCTTGCCGCTGGTATGGCTTCGACTGCCCGTGCACAGGAGCCCCCGGGCCTAGGCCATACACGGTGCGAGGCGCTGTTGGGCTAGGCCCAAACAGTGCACGGGCACGCGTGGCAGGAATTTACTGTTGTAATCATTCCACTTACTGTGCCCCCCCACTACGCGCGTTGAATGCGCGACGTGGGAGACGTGGGCGGAGCGGCCATTACAACCATGCGCTCGCAAAAGCGCTATTATATTGATTAGTAAAGAGGCTGCCCCGCGCCTTCCCCATAAAAAGGAATCCGCAGAGGCGCTGCTCATTTACCTCCTGTCTTTTCCAATCTGGGAACCGCCGTCGTCTTCTTCCTTGAGCCCGAAACAGAGCCCCTCCATTCATCCGCCGCTTCCACGCCCTCACCGTCCCCGGCCTCCGCCCCCATAGCCACCATGCCGCCCAAGACGAGCAAGGGCAAGCAGGTGGAAGCCGTCGTCCCAGAGAGCAAGCTGGCGAAGATGCGGAAGGAGCACGCCGTCTTCCCCCCGGCGATCGACGCGAGCACACTGAAGGAGCGGTACCAGTGCATGTGGGCAAAGGAGACGAAGGCGCATCCTGCAACTCTTGTGAGCCCAGGTTCTTCCAGGGGTGGCCCAAACAAATATCACTTCTTCGCCGATTACTTTTACTGCGGGCTCTGCCCCCCGTTCTCTGATTTCTTCAACGACATCATGCTCACATACGGCTTCCAACTCTTGGATTTTATGCCGAATGCCGTGACGTGTATGTCAGTTTTCTCTCATCTTTGTGAAAACTTCGCCGGAGTAGTCCCTAGCACAACCCTTTTCCGCCATTACTTCATTCCCCGCATCCAAAAGGGTGAGGCCCTTTCTGGTTCCATCGCTTGGATCCCATGGCCAGGAAGCAAGGAAGTATACCCACATGGGGCCTACCGCGAGAAGTGGGATGAATGGCGGGCCAAGTGGTGCTGGATTCAAGAGACAAAGCTCCGGTCCTTCTGCTTGCCGCGGCAAACGAAGATGGTGCGCGGCAGCGACTGGAGCGCCCTCGATCCTAACGATGAGAAGCTCACAATCGCAATTACCAGGATTCACCGCCTTAGAGCTGTCGGGCTCACAATAGAGATGATAGGTGCCGATTTCCTTCACCGGCGCATCGCTCCTCTGCAGAACAAAGGGAGGCCAGCTTGGGAATTCCGGAACGCGGCAGACATCATGAGGCTGCGCCATGGGCTGAACAATAATTTGACGTTCTTGCAGCATGCAGCTCTCTGCCAGAAACTCTTTAGGACTGATGCGGTAGGCAGGCTGCCGGCAAGCATAGTCCCTTTGTGCAATAACTCCGCTCTGGCCTCAATCATCGCTATGATGCCGGTGTTTGACGCTCACAGCCTTGACGGGACCTGGATCGAGCCATCCGCAGAGCAAGCACAGCAATTCTTTGATAACCTGTCGGAGAGGGCCATCCACGCAGAAGAAAACATTGTCTGCCCCACCACTGATGAAGAGGTGGCGTACATCGCCAGCAGGGCGGAGGAGGAAAATCTTGCCGCGGAGGCCGGCAGCGCTGGCTTCGTGGAAGGGGAAACCAGCGAAGGCGAAGTGTTGTCGGAGGAAAATCTTGCCGGGCAGGGCGAGGTTGCCGGGAAGCAGAGTGGCACTGCTACCGGGGGCACATCTGCTGAAGACATAGCTGAGGAGGAACTGCACGAGGAGTTCCCAGCTCTCGAGCCGAGGAAGAGGCGTGCTCTTCAAAAAGTCACCTCTGGTAAGTCTGCCCGCCAGCCTTCCTAGAGTGGTGAAGCCTCCGGCAAAGGGGCTGCCGGCAAGGCTGCGCAGCAACCCGCCGCAACTAAGTGACACAGGACCGCCCCTTCCCCTTCTCCTCCAGACGCCGCGGCGGAAGTCGACTTCGACCTCTCTGCCTTTAGCTCCGAAGAAGAAGAGTAAGAGCCCTATGACATCTCTTAATCCCTGAATTTCGGTTCTGCTTAACTAATTTGTCTTGCTTTGGCTTGCTTCTGCAGAGATGACACAGAAACATTGGCACAAAGGGTAGCGAAGAGGGCAAAGACTTCAACGGGCGATGAGCCGCCGGCAAGCACCTCAGGTGCGCCAGAGCTGATTACCATCAGCCCGGAGTCCAACCCGCGACGCAGCCCCCAGCGTGAGTCCTATACTCATTTTCCGCTGGCAAGTGCCGGGGTGTGTATCTTCACTGCTAACATCACCGAGCGTGTAGGAGTGGAGCGACAACAAGGAGTACCAATGGGGGCCGTCCCTGATGCACCGCCTCCGTCAGCTACGCCGCCCAGAGATGAGTCTTCGGCGAGCGAGCTTTACCGCGATGAAGAGGAGCCGGCAAGCACAGGCACTGGCAACCCTTCTCAGTAGCTCAACACAGGTAAACCGCTCGCCTCAGAGTACTTGTCACTTTGTCTTTCTTTTTGTCTTCTTGAACTTCCTCCCCAGCCTTATCTTGTTTGTTCTCTTGGCCTCCAGACCTTCCCTCGACGGAGCGCATGGACGTTGATGCCGTTATCGAGGAGACCGCCAGGGATGTTGTCGCCGAGGCCGACAGGGTTGCCACTGAGGAGGCCGCCAAGAATGCTGCCGCCGAGGCCACCAAAGCCGCGCAGGAAGAGGCCACCAAGAGGTCTGCTGAGAGGGCCGGCAAGGAGACCAGTGCCCACACTGACGGCATTCCTGCCGCAGGAGTGGCAGGCGCTACGCCGGCCACAGAGCCCCCAGCTGCCGATGAGACGACTGTTGAGGACCAGCCGTCAACATCCGAAGCCCCCTCGTCCAGCAAATACCTCAAGGTTGGCGACAATCTGTTCGTTAGCATTCCAGGCACGACAAGCTCCCGGGTGCCAACTGAGGGGGAGATCTTTGACGAAGACGTCATCGCCGCTGCTGGGCTCGAGATCGTTGACAAGCCACGCACCAGCAGCAGCAAATCTGAAGAAGAGCAGCTCCTCCAAGCCATGAGCAACAACTTCCAGAAGCTCCAAGCGCTTCACCGCGCCCGGAGAGAGAAACTGAACTCCAGGGCAGCAGTTGTCGAAGTAGCGGAAGCAGACCTCCAGAAGCGCATCGAGGAAACGCAAGCTTGGTATGCCGAAGCTTTTCAGGAGTTGAGAACGGGCCAAGAGCAGGTGAACCAAAGCTAGAACGATCTCCTCTTAAAACAGTCCCATGTTGAGAAGGCACATGAGGAGGCCAAACAACAGGCCGCTGCAGAGGAGGCACGCTTGAGAGAGCTTCATGTCGGGCTTGAGGCTCATGATGATGACCTCACCGCTCGCAAGAAAGCACTTGCCGACAAGCCCCGTGCCAAGGACGAGGAGATTGAAAAGCTTGTCGCGCAGCGGACCCAGGAGCTGGAGCAGAAGCACAAGGAGACGCTTGAAGCTCTGGTCACGGATCACGCCGGCAAGCTGAAGGAAGCCGTCGATGCCGCCGAAGCTGCAGAGGCTGCCAAGAACTTGCTGGAGGAGAAGGTGAAGAAGCTGGAGGCGGATCTTGAGGACCACGGCAAGAAGATCTCGACGCTCGAAGCCGAGAGAGATAAGGCTCTCCACAGCTTGATGGAGACACAGGTCGCCGTGTCCGAGAAGACCCAGCAGCTCACCTCAGCCAAGGAATCCATCGCCGATCTGGAGCTAAAACTGACCACGCTGAAGGAGACTCTTGAAACCACCAAGGCTCATGAGAAGACCCTGACCAAAGACCTCCAGGATGAGAGGGACCTGCTCAAGAGCGCCGCCGCCTCACATAATGACTATGTGGCAGGTGTGCAGGTCTGGACTGAAAAGCTCGTTGACGTTGCGGAGAAGCTTGCCACACAACTGTCCACCATGGGCCTACAAGGCTTCAGGTATTCTTCTGACGACAGGGTGTCCACAAGCGCCAAGCTGACCATGTTCTTTGACCGTATGCTTGAAGCCCTGGAGCAGCTTTACTCTGACCGAACAACCCATCTGGCCAGCGAATCACGCAAGCTCTGCCAGGCTATCCTCCGCAAGGTGCTCATCAAAGTGGTGCATAAGAACCCTGGCATCAACCTCGACGTCTTCGACCGCTTGTCGAAGAATGTGGACGTCAAGGCACTTGAGGAGCTTGTCGCGCCCATCGTTGACAGGATAAGCCAAGTCAAGAGGGTTGAGGGCGATCGCCGGGATTAGCTGCTTTACTTCTCGTTGCCACCACCATTCCATGTAAAAGACAATTTTGCCTTATGTTAGAATCGCGGCATTTATTTATGTAGTATAACTTGCTATGCTCTGGATGAATATATGTTATTTCCTTTCGCCTGATTTCTCTCTATATGGTACATGCCCTTTGCATTGTTGGAAACTTGCCGGCGCGCGCAACCTTGCCGTGAGCGCTAGGTGCGGGACTTTAGCAGCCTGCTGGTGGTGCCGCTACCGGCAAGATCCTTTGGCGTTCTCAGTGCAGCCACTTAAATTGTTGAGCGGACTCGAAACAAAGTAAGGGCGCATCCAATCGTGCCAAGGTTCCCTCGCGTGCAGGTTTTCCATACAAAAAATTCGAAATCGTTCAAGGAGAATAACCTTACAAAGCAAAAATTTGTTTAAAGTTTCCGCAACTTAGCTTTTTGTTGTTGTACTTCTTCCGGCAAGATGTCAACCTTGAACATCGCCTGTCGGTCTCCATACCATCCTTTCCCCCACGGCAAACTTGTACGCGAGGGAACCTTCTGTCCTTTGAGAAAAAGAAAGAAGAGAAAATAGAGATATGGAAATTTGGCGGTTAGTTAACGCTTACCGGGAGCAAGTGTAATACAATATCTCAGATATGCATGCACATAAGTAAACATGAAAATTGACAAGAATTGTAAAACAGTTAGGCTTTATTCAACTATGCACAGGGTCTGCACCTGGCTTTGTACAAAGGATCACATGCCTTGGCGGCAAGACTCGTACAAAAGGTGGTTGCTGGGGGACCCGGCAACCGCGCCTTATGGATAGAACTTACGAAGATGTTCGATATTCCAGGAGTTGCTCACTGGAACGCCATCTTCGGTCTCCAGGCGGACTGCGCCAGGCCTGGTGACTCGCACTACCCGATAAGGGCCTTCCCACTTCGGCGTCAACTTGTTGGAATTCTTGGCCGACTGAACGCGCCGAAGAACAAGGTCGCCTTCCTCAAGACTTCGGGCATGAACCTTGCGGCTATGGTAGCGGCGCAAGGCTTTCTGGTAGCGTGCAGCTCGCACAGCAGCCTGAAGACGATCTTCCTCAAGGAGCAACGTGTCATCTTGCCGCAGCTGCCGTATATGAGTTCATCATAGGCGAGCACTCGAGGTGACCCGTATATGAGTTCTGTGGGGAGAACTTCTTCCACCCCATATACTAGGGAGAAGGGTGTCTGGCCGGTGGCTTGATTTGGTGTCGTTCTGATTGACCAAAGAACCGCCGGCAACTCATCAATCCAGTGTCTTCCGCACTTGCGCAACTTGTCGAAAGTTCTTGTCCTGAGACCCCGCAACACTTCAGCATTTGCCATTTCCGCCTGGCCGTTGAGCAACAGAGGCAAAACAGATCTTGCCGCCAAGGTCTTGGACATACTGCATGAAGGTGTGGCTCGTAAACTGTGTGCCGTTGTCAGTGATGATCCTGTTAGGCACACCAAAATGGCAAACTATTCCTTTGAAGAACTTGACGGCTGACTGTGCTGTCACCTTTCTCACTGCTTCCACTTCCGGCCACTTTGTGAACTTGTCGATTGCGACGTACAAGTACTCAAAGCCCCCGGTAGCACGGGGAAAAGGGCCCAATATGTCGAGCCCCCAGACCGAAAATGGCCGGGAAAGAGGGATTGTCTGAAGAGCTTGAGCTGGTTGATGCAATTTCTTCGAATGGAACTGGCACGCTTCACACTTAGTTACTAGTGCAGTTGCATCTTGGAGAGCAGTGGGACAAAAGAAACCTTGCCGGAATGCCTTACCAACAAGAGCTCTTGAGCCTATGTGGGAGCCACATATGCCTCCATGAATCTCTGCCAATAGCTCCAGTCCATCCTCCCGAGGAATGCACTTTAATTTCACACCGTTCGGTCTCTTTCTGTACAGAACGTTGTCCACGAACTGGTACATACTAGACTGACGGGCTACTTTTTCCGCTTCTTCCTGCTCTTCGGGGAGTTCTCCTGTCTGAAGAAAAAGGACGATGTACTAAGGACCCAAACTTTAGTACACCGACAGGAGAACTCCCGACGAGCCCCGGCAAGATTTGCACCCGGCAAGACTTCGCCACCCTGTCATCGCTCCAGCGCAGCGACTAGCTTGTCTTTTAGCTGTTGTCCTCCTGGTAACGTGTCAGGATGCTAACGGCGTTGGGCTTAAGCGATGCTGATGGGACGGCCCCTTTTCCCGTCCCCAAGAAGCTAAGGGAAACCTCAATGGAGCATTAAATGCACTTGTCCTAAGCTGTCAGTATTAGGTATGATAGCACTGTAGCAACTTTACACCTCATGTATGCACTGTACGCCACTGTTGGTGACCCCTTCGAACGTATAAAAGGAGGCCCAAGGCGTAGCTACAGGGGGGTCTTCTTCTGGCCCGTTCTGCATGTGTAGCTGCTGTGTACTGTTCATCACAAGCGCTCCTAGAACCAGGGCTTATTCACATCCAATATACTAAAGCAGGAGTAGGGTTTTACGCTTCTCAGCGGCCCGAACCTGGGTAAAAAATCCCTCGCGTTGATCGTTGGATCTGCTCTTTGTGCGAGCCTTTTCTCCCTGCCGAACCGTAAAGGGATCCTCTCGATCCCATAGGTGTCGTGTTTCCGACACCTTTGTATGACGATTTTATTTTAGTTCTGCGAAGGTTTTGTCCTATTTTAGAAGGATTTAGTTGTTTTCTTTTCATGTGTTTTTCTACTGGTTTCTTTCAATTTTTAGTTTTCACTGTTCATTTTTCCATTTCATTTCTTTAATTTTATTTTTTATGAAATGATATTTTCAATGTCGTGAATATTTGTTTTGAAATTCATGAATATTTTCTATTCTTCAACAACTTTATATTCATGATCAATTTTCAAATCTGGTATAATTTTTATATTTCATGATTATTTAGAAAAATTAGTGAATATTTTCACATATGTGAGTATTTTAAATTTTCAAGCAATTTTTTATTTTTTTAATATTTTAAAAGTTTTTGAATTTGTCAAAATTGTCAATATTATTAATTTATGAATAACTTTTAAAACTTGTGAAAATTTGGAAATCATGATTTTTTACTGATATGTTAAAAACAAAGTTTGGTTTTAAGCTAACAACTACTAGTTTCTCTAAGTGAGCGTCGGATAAAGAATCTTTTGTGAAATATTGTAAAATTCAAATTCAAAAACGAATATAAATACAATTCTTTAGGTCGAAGGTCAACAATATTATAAAATATCTCTTACAATTAAGAATTACAATGAAATCTTCGAAAGTGTCCTTCTGCTCTTGAGCTCAAATGAGCTCGATGAATAGTATAATTGAAAAAAGTCAAAAAAACTCTGAATTTTTTCTGTGACAAACATTTCAAGTGCTTGCACGAATTCATCATGGAATCTCATTCCTGTAAGGTGTGGCAAAAAAGAAAACAAATTCTGTGGTCCAAAATGCTTTTGAAAGTAGCATTTACAAAGTACCGATTTTGTTTTTTTGCCACGCCTTCTAGGAATGTGATTCCGTGACGAATTTTTGCAATCACTTCAAACTTTTGTCAATGTTTGTCACCAAAAAAATATAGATTTTTTTTAAAAAAATTGTTTTTTTGTTCATCCGAGCTCATTCGAGCTCCTAAGCAGAAAGTTTGCGTCCCGAAATCTCTAAGATACACCTTTTGTGTGTAATAATTTTTTAAACATGTATTTCTTCAAGCCTTCAATAAATACAGTGTAATTAGACCATAGTGGCGACACTGTTACTCGTACACATGCATGAACTTGATTATCAATAAAGGTTTTAAGAGTGGCCCTTGATTCGTCCATTTTAAAAAATGGGAAGCCCTAAACAATGAACGGACTTGGGATGGGGATGATCCCCTAGAACTGCAACCCAACCACTAGACCTTCATCGTACTGCCAAGGAAAGACTTCGGCACCACAAAACATCAAACCAACAAAAGAACTAGGACACTCCTGACAAAAAATCAACATGTTTAACAGATCGGATTCAACAAGGACATAAACTTCAAGAATAATTGCAGCAAACTTGCAGAGTAAACATAACTCATCATGTTGTAGGGGAAGAACCACTAGTACATTTGTTGGAAATATGCCCTAGCGGCAATAATAAATTGGTTATTATCATATTTCCCTATTCATGATAAACGTCTATTATCCATGCTAGAATTGTATTGATCGGAAACTCAGATACATGTGTGGATACATAGACAACACCGTGTCCCTTGTGAGCCTCTACTAGACTAGCTCGTTGATCAAAGATGGTTAAGATTTCCTAACCATAGACATGAGTTGTCATTTGATAACGGGGTCACATGATTAGGAGAATGATGTGATGGACAAGACCCAACTGTAAGCATAGCATTTGATCGTATTTGTTTATTGCTAGTGCTTTCTTCATGTCAAATATATGTTCCTAAGACCATGAGATCATGCAATTCCCTGGCACCGGAGGAATGCCTTGTGTGTATCAAATATCACTTCGTAACTGGGTGATCATAAAGGTACTCTACAGGTATCTCCAAGGGAGACTGTTGGGTTGGCATGGATCGAGACTGGGATTTGTCACTCCATATGACAGAGAGGTATCTCTGGGCCCTCTCGTTAATACAACATCACAAGAAGCTTGCAAGCAATGTGATTAAGGAGTTAGTCATGGGATCTTGTATTATGGAACGAGTAAAAAGAATTGCCGGTAATGAGATTGAACTAGGTATGGAGATACTGACGATCGAATCTCAGGAAAGTAACATACCGCTGGACAAAGGGAACTCCATACAGGGTTGATTGAATCCTTGGCATCGTGGTTCGACCGATAAAGATCTTCGTTGGAATATGTGGGAACCAATATGGGCATCCAGGTCCCGCTATTGGTTATTGACCGGAGAGGTGTCTCGGTCATGTCCACATGATGCTCGAACCCGTAGGGTCCGCACGCTTAACGTTCGGTGACGATATAGTATTATTGGGTTATGTATGTTGGTGACCGAATGTTGTTTGGAGTCCCGGATGAAATCCCGGACGTCACGAGGAGCTCCGGAATGGTCCGGGGGTAAAGATTTATATATGGGAAGTCATATTTTGGCTACCGGAAAAGTTTCGGGTTTTTCTGGTATTGTACTGGGAAGCTTCTAGAAGGTTCCGGAAACTTCCGGAGGAGTCCGGAAGTCCACCAAGGGTTCCACAACGTCTCAAGGGTTTGCATGGGCTGAGGGGAGGCGCCCTGGCCTTATTGGGCCAGGCGCACCAGTCCCTCAAGGCCCATGTGGCTTGGGAGAGGTGGAAAGTCCACCTGTGTAAGGAAAGGGAGGGAATTGGACTAGGAGTCCAACTCCTCCCCCTTGGCTGCGCCCTAGGGCTTGGAGGGGCTGATCCCCACACCCCTCCAACTATATATAGAGGGAAGAGGGCACCCCAAGAGGACACAACAAGCCCTTGGCGCCTCCCTCTCTCCCCATATCGTTTTCTCCTCCGTTCGTGGTTCCGGTAGTGCTTGCCGAAGCCCTGCCGTCACTGCTTTACCACCACCTCCACCACGCCGTTGTGTTGGTTGAGAACCCATCTACTACTCCGCCCTCGCTCGCTAGACCGAGGAGGCGAAGACGTCATCGAGGCGCACGTGTGCTGAACGCGGAGGTGCCGTCCGTTCGGCGCTGGATCGCGATTGGATCATGAAGACGTACGACTACATCAACCGCGTTATATACGCTTCTGCTTAGCGATCTACAAGGGTATGTAGATACACTCCCCCTCTCGTAGATATGCATCTCCATGGATAGATATTGCATGTGCGTAGGAAAATTTTTGTTTCCCATGCAACGTTCCCCAACACCGGTATCATGAGCTAGGTCTATGCGTAGATAATATGCACGAGTAGAACACAAAGAGTTGGTGGGCGTTGATGTTCAGATTGCTTACCTCCTTAGCATTATGTTTATTCAGCAGTATTGTGGGATGAAGCGGCCCGGACCAACCTTACTTGTCCACGTACAAGAGACCGGTTCCACTGACTGACATGTAACTTAGTTGCATAAAGGTGGTTGGCGGCTGGCTGTCTCTCCCACTTTAGTTGAATCGGATTCGACAGAGGCATTCCTTGTAGAAGGTTAAAAGTCAATTTTATTATCACCGTTGTGGCTTTGTGTAGGTAAGAATGGTTCTTACTAGTTGCCCATAGCAGCCACATAAAACTTGCAACAACAAAGTAGAGGACGTCTAACTTGTTTTTGCAGGGCATGTTGTGATGTGATATGGCCAAGACGTGATATGATATATGTGATGTATGAGATTATCATGTTTTTTATAGTTATCGCGACTTGCATGTTGATGAGTATGGCAACCGGCAGGAGCCATAGGGTCGTCTTTAATTTAATTGTGCCATTTGCTTTACTTTATCGCTATGAGTTAGCAATAGTCGTAGAAGCAATAGTTGGCACGACAACCACATGACGACACGATGATGGAGATCATGGTGTCATGCCGGTGACGATGGAGATCATGCCGGTGCTTTGGAGATGGAGATCAAAAGCACAAGATGATGATGGCCATATCATGTCACTTATATGATTTGCATGTGATGTTTATCCTTTTATGCATCTTATTTTGCTTAGGACGACAGTAGCATTATAAGTTGATCCCTCACTAAAATTTCAAGATAAATTGTGTTCTCTCCGAGTATGCACCGTTGCGAAGGATCGTCGTTTCGAAGCACCTCGTGATGATCGGGTGTGATAGACTCTACGTTCGCATACAACGGGTGTAAGCCAGATTTACACACGCAGAATACTTTGGTTAAACTTGACGAGCCTAGCATGTACATACATGGCCTCGGAACACAAGAGATCGAAAGGTCGAACATGAGTCATATAGTAGATATGATCAACATGGAGATGTTCACCATTGAAGCCACCTCATCTCACGTGATGATCGGACTTGGGTTGGTGGATTTGTATCATATCACACTTAGACAACCTGAGGGATGTTGATTTTAGTGGGAGTTCATTAGTAATTTGATTAACTGAACTAATTATCATGAACATAGTCAAAATGTCTTTGCAAATTATGTTGTAGATCAATAGCTCGCGTTGTAGCTCCCCTGTATTTTGATACGTTCCTAGAGAAAACTAAGTTGAAAGTTGATGGTAGCAATTATGCGGACTAGGTCCGTGATATGAGGATTGTCCTCATTGCTGCACAGAAGGCCTATGACCTTGATGCACCGCTCAGTGCGCCAGCCCCTCAAGTGTCATCTGTGGATGTTGTGAACATCTGACAGGCACGTTCTGATGACTACTTGATAGTTCAGTGTGTCATGCATTACGGCTTAGAATTGAGGCTCCAAAGACGTTTTGAACGTCACAGAGCATATGAGATGTTCCAAGAGCTGAAATTGGAATTTCAGGTTCATGCCCGTGTTGCGAGGTATAAGACCTCCGACAAGTTCTTTGCCTGCAAGATGGAGGATAATAGCTCAATCGGTGAGCATGTGCTCAGAATGTCTGGGTGCTAGAATTGCTTGAATCAAGTGGGAGTAAATCTTCCTAGATAAGATAGTGATTGGCAAAGTTCTCCAAGTCACTGCCACCAAGCTACTAGAGGTTCATGATGAACTATAACATGCAAGGGATAGAGAAGATGATCCCTGAGCTATTCACGATGTTTTACGCCGCGAAGGTAGAAATCAAGAAGGAGCATCAACTGTTGATTGTAAGACCACTAGTTTCAAGAAGGGCAGGGGCAAGAAGGGACACTTCAAGAATGGCAAGCCGGTTGCCGCTCCAGTGAAGAAACCCAAGGTTGGACCCAAACCCGAGACTGAGTGCTTCTATTGCAAGGGGGAACGGTCACTGGAAGCGGAACTGCCCCAAGTACTTGACAGATAAGAAGGCTGGCAACATCAACAAAAGTATATTTGATATACATGTTATTGATGTGTACCTTACTAGTACTCGTAGTAGCGCCTGGGTATTGGATACCGGTTCAGTTGCTAATATTGGTAACTCGAAACAAAAGCTACAGAGTAACCGGAGACTAGCTAAGGACGAGGTGACGATGTGTGTTGGAAGTGTTTCCAAGGTTGATGTAATCACCATCGCACGCTCCCTCTACCTTTGGGATTAATGTTAAACCTAAATAAATGTTATTTGGTGCCTGCGTTGAGCATGAACAATATATTTGGATCTTGTTTATTGCGAGACGATTATTCATTTAAGAGAACAATGGTTGTTTTGTTTACATGAATAATATCTTTTATGATCATGCACCCAATGTGAATGGTTTATTTAATCTCGATCGTAGCGATACACATGTTCATAATATTGATGCCAAAAGATACAAAGTTAATGATGATAGTACCATATGCTTGTGGCACTGCTGCTTAGGTCATATTGGTGTAAAGCGCATGAAGAAACTCCATGCTGGTGGATCTTTGGACTCACTCGATTTTGAATCGCTTGAGACATGTGAACCATGCTGATACGTCCATTTTGCATCATGATTTCCTACTGTTATTTACTTTGTTTTGTTGAATAATAATGCTTTGGGGAGTGATTCTAATGCCTTTTCTCTCTTAATATGCAAGGTTTACACAAGGAGGGATAATACCGGCAGCTGGAATTCTGGACCCAAGAAAAGCACGTCAGAGATACCTATTCTGCACAACTCCAATGAAGCTGAAATTTTACGGAGATTATTTTTGCATTTAATAAAAAATACTGGAGCTGAAAACCACTAGAGGGGGCCTCCCAGGTGGGCACAACCCACCAAGGCGCGCCAGGCCCCCCTGGGCGCGCCCTGATGGGTTGTGCTCAGCCTAGCCCACCTCCGGTGCCCATCTTCTGGTATAAGGTCACTCTTGACCTAGAAAAAAATTAGAGGAGGACTTTCAGGACAAAACGCCGCCGCCTCGAGGCGGAACTTGGGCAGGAGCGCTTTTGCCCTTTGGCGGAGCGATTCCACCGGGGGAACTTCCCTCCCGGAGGGGGAAATCGAAGCTATCGTCATCACCAACACCCCTCTCATCTTTGGGAGGCAAATCTTCATCAACATCTTCAACAGCACCATCTCCTCTCAAACCCTAGTTCATCTCTTGTGTTCAATCTTTGTACCGGAACCTCAGATTGGTACCTGTGGGTGACTAGTAGTGTTGATTACCTTGTGTAGTTGATTACTATATGGTTTATTTGGTGGAAGATTATATGTTCAGATCCATTATGCTATTCAATACTCCTCTAATCTTGAGCATGATTATTATTTGTGAGTAGTTACCTTTGTTCTTGAGGTCACGGGAGAAGTCATGTTGCGAGTAATCATGTGAATTTGATATGTGTTCGATATTTTGATGATATGTATGTTGTGATTCCCTTAGTGGTGTCATGTGAACGTCGACTACATGACACTTCACCATTCATGGGCCTAAGGGAATGCATTGTGGAGTAGTTATTAGATGATGGGTTGCTAGAGTGACAGAAGCTTAAACCCTAGTTTATGCGCTACTTCGTAAGGGGCTGATTTGGATCCACATGTCTAATGCTATGGTTAGACTTTGTATTAATACTTTTCTCCTAGTTGCGGATGCTTGCGAGGGGGTTAATCATAAGTAGGTTGTTAGTTCAAGTAAGAACAACACCTTAGCACCGGTCCACCCACATATCAAATTATCAAAGTAGCGAACACGAATCAAACTAACATGATAAAAGTGAATAGCCGGAATTCCCGTGTACCCTCAAGAACACTTTGCCTATTACTAGTGATTGTTCTGGCATGTCCTTTGCCTCAAAAGGATTGGGCTACCTTGCTGCACCTTGTTTATCGTTACCGTTACTTGCTCGCTATCAATTATCTTGCTATCAAACTATCTGTTACCTACAATTTCAGTGCTTGCAGAAATTACCTTGTTGAAAACCGCTTGTCATTTCCTTCTGCTCCTCGTTGGGTTCGACACTCTTACTTATCGAAAGGACTACGATTGATCCCCTATACTTGTGGGTCATCACATGCCTCATGGGCAAGAATACTAAGACCCCGTTTTCCGGTACGATGGAGCGGGCAGGTGACTTTTTGGAAATAATACATATTGATGTATGTGGTCCAATGAGCATTGAAGCACGCAGTGGATATCGTTATTATCTTACCTTCACAGATGATTTGAGTATATACTGGTATGTTTACTTGATGAATCACAAGTCTGTAACTTTTGAAAAGTTTAAGCAATTTTAGAGTGAAGTTGAAGATCATCGTGACAAGAGGATAAAATGTCTGCGATGTGATCATGGAGATGAATATCCGAGTTACGAGTTTGGTATGCATTTTAAGATGGTGTGGAATTGTTTCACAACTCACACCACCTGGAACACCACAGTGTAATGGTGTGTCCGAACATCGTAACCGCACACTATTGAATATGGTGCGATCTATGATTTCTCTTATCATTTTACCACTATCGTTTTGGGGTTATGCATTAGAGACAAGTACATTCACTTTAAATAGGGAACCATCTAAATCCGTTGAGACGAAACCGTATGAATTATGGTTTGGCAAGAAACCTAAGCTGTCGTTTCTTAAGGTTTGGGGTTGCGACGCTTGTGTGAAAATGCTTCAGCCTGATAAGCTCGAACCCAAAGCGGAGAAGTGTGTCTTCATAGGATACCCTAAGGAAACAATTGGGTACACCTTCTATCTCAGATCCGAAGGCAAGGTCTTTGTTGCCAAGAATGGATCCTTTCCACAGAAGGAGGTTCTCTTGAAATAAGTGAGTGGGAGGAAGGTAGAACTTGATAAGTTTATCGAACCTTCACTTGAATTGGAAAGTAGCGCAACGCAGAAAATTGGTCCTGCGATGCGTACACCAATTGAAGAGGAAGCTAATGATAGTGATCATGAAACTTCGGATCAAGTTACTACCGAGCCTCGTAGGTCGACAAGGACTCGTACCTCCCCTAAGTGGTACGGCAATCCTGTCTTGGAGGTCATGTTGTTAGACAACAGTGAACCTACGAGCTATGAAGAAGCGATGGTGTGCCCGGATTCCAACAAATGGCTAGGAGCCATGAAATCCGAGATAGGATCCATGTATGAAAACCAAGTATGGACTTTGGTAGACTTGCCCGATGACCGGCATGCCATTAAGTACAAATGGATCTTTAAGAAGAAGACAAACGCTGATGGTAATGTCACCATTTATAAAGCTCGACTTGTCGCAAAGAGGTTTCCGACAAGTGCAAGGAGTTGACTACGATGTGACTTTCTCACCCATGGCGATGCTAAAGTCTGTTGGTATTATGTTAGCAGTTGCTGCATTTTTCGATTACGAAATCTGGCAGATGGATGTCAAAAACAGAGTTTCCTTAACAGTTTTTGTGAGGAAAGGTTGTATGTGATATAACTGGAAGGTTTTGTCGTTCCTAAGGATGCTAAAAGGCATCCAAGCTCCAGGATCCTTTTGTGAACTGGTGCAAGCATCTCGGAGTTGGAATATACGCTTTGATAAGGTGATCAAAGCTTTTGGGTTTATACGAAGTTTATGAAGAAACTTGTATTTACAAGAAATTGAGTGGGAGCACTATAGCATTTCAGATAAGTATATGTGGATGACATATTGTTGATCGAAAATGATGTAGAATTTCTAGAAAGCATAAAGGGTTGTTTGAAAGGAGTTTTTCGAAGGAAGCCCTGGGTAAGGCTGCTGTTCGCACACGTACACGTCACCGTGTACCCTCGACACCGGGGGTGATGCACTGCAACTCACGTCGAAGGAGACCCGTCCGAAAGCGCGGTACGCAGACAATCCGGCGGGCACTTTTGTAGACCCGAAACCCCACACGCCTGGGAGGGACCTCGTTAGGGCGCGCGGCGGCTATGGGCTGCCCTAGGTCGACCTGATCGCCCCTAGGGCCTCGTGGATCATTGCTCTCCAAGATAAGAACAAACGAAGAACGAGGAAGAAGATACAAGGGTAGGAGATAAAATTAGATTTACACGAAAGTGTAATTGATAGATTGGTTCGATTTTGTGTTGTTTCAATCGGACGTCACCTCCACTATATATAAGAGTGATACGTCTCCAACGTATCTATAATTTTTGATTGTTCCATGCTATTATATTATCCATCTTGGATGTTTTATATGCATGCATATGCTATTTTATATTGTTTTTGGGACTAACCTACTAACCTAGAGCCCAGTGCCAGTTTCTGTTTTTTCCTTGTTTTTAAGTTTTACAGAAAAGGAATATCAAACGGAGTCCAAACGGAATAAAAACTTGCGATGATTTTTTATGGACCAGAAGAAGCCCACAGGGCATTGGAGTTGGGCCAGAAGAGCCACGAGGCCACCACAAGCCTAGGGGGCGCCCCCCTGGCTTGTGGACGCCTCGTGGCCCCCCTTGACGTGAGACCGACGCCAAAAATTCTTATAAATACCCAAACCTCCGAAAAGAACCCTAGATCGGGAGTTCCGCCGCCGCAAGCCTCTGTAGCCATGAAAAATCAATTAGGAGCCCGTTCCGGCACCCTGTCGGAGGGGGAAATCATCACCGGAGGCCATATTCATCATCCCGGCGGTCTCCATGATGAGGAGGGAGTAGTTCACCCTCGGGGCTGAGGGTATGTACCAGTAGCTATGTGTTTGATCTCTCTCTCTCGTGTTCTTGAGATGGCACGATCTTGATGTATCGCGAGCTTTATTGATATAGATGAATCATATGGAGTTTTCCCCTCTCTATCTTCTTGTGATGAATTGAGTTTTCCCTTTGAAGTTTACTTATCGGATTGAGTCTTTAAGGATTTGAGAACACTTGATGTATGTCTTGAGATGGGATATACGTGGTGACAATGGGATGTTCTGTTGATCTACTTGATGTATGTTTTGGTGATCAACCTGCGGGTTCCGTGACCTTGGGGATCTATGCATAGGGGTTGGCACACGTTTTCGTCTTGACTCTCCGATGGAAACTTTGGGGTACTCTTTGAAGTTCTTTGTGTTGGATTGAACATGATGAATCTGAAATTGTATGATGCATATCGTATAATCAAACCCGTGGGTATTCGTGGTGACATTGGAGTGCCTAGGTGACATTAGGGTTTTGGTTGATGTGTATCTTAAGGTGTTATTCTAGTACGAACTCTAGGGCTGTTCGTGACAATTAATGGGGATGGCTCATATGATTGATCGGAAAAGATAACTTTGAGGTGGTTTCGTACCCTACAATAATTTCTTCGGTTGTTCTCCGCTATGAGTTACTTTGGAGTGAACTCTTTGTCGCACGTGAGGGATTTACATATGATTCAACTATGTCAGTATTGTTGAGAGAACTTGCACTGGTGAAAGTATGAACCCTAGGCCTTGTTTTCAAGCATTGCAATACTGTTTTTGCTAACTTTTGTTACTTGCTACCTTGCTGTTTTTATATTTTCAGATTACAAAAACTTATATCTACCATCCATATTGCACTTGTATCACCATCTCTTCGCCGAACTAGTGTACCTATACAATTTGCCATTGTATTGGGTGTGTTGGGGACACAAGAGATTTCTTGTATTTGATTGCAGGGTTGTTTGAGAGAGACCATCTTCATCCTACACCTCCCACGGATTGATAAACCTTAGGTCATCCACTTGAGGGAAATTTGCTATTGTCCTACAAAACTCTGTGCTTGGAGGCCCAACACGCGTCTACAAGAAGAAGGTTGGGTAGTAGACATCAAGCTCTTTTCTGGCGCCGTTGCCGGGGAGGTGAGTGCTTGAAGGTATATCTTTAGATCTTGCAATTAAATCTTTTAGTTTCTTGTTTTTCACTAGTTTGGTCTATAAAAGAAAACTACAAAAAAAATATGGAATTGAGGTTGCCTCATATGCCTCATCTTTTTAATGTCTTTCGTGAAAATGATGGAAAGGAAAATTTTGCTCAAGTGTTAGAAGAAGAAGTTATTAAAATGTTTGGCACTAAATCTTTGAGTGATGAGCATGATTGCAATGTTGTTAGTATGAATTCTTTGAATATCCATAGTACTAATGATGATTGCACTAGTCATGATAAAAAGATTTCTTATAAGCATGTCAATTTTTGTGGAGTGCATAGAGTTTGTGAAGACATGCCTAAAAGGGAAGATAGATTTTGTAAGAGGCATAAGTATTTAGAAACTAAATGGTTGCAAGAGAGGCTATATGTTTGTGCTGAAAGACTTAATATTTCTCGCCGTCCTTGTGAACTTTGCAATGAAAGTGGTCATTTTAATTTCCAATGTGAATTATTTCATGATCGAATTGTGTCCAAAAATTGTGATAACCTCATTACCCTTGAGCATCATAATGAACTTAGTCTATTTTTGGGGTATGAAGAAATGAAACATAAAACTAAGGATGTTCCAGCTTGGGTTCTCATGAAAATGATTGATTTTGATCTAAATGAAATTTATATGTATTGCGTGGTAAATTGCATTGAGAATCCTTATATTGCCAATTACTTAAAGACAAGAAAACAAATAGAAGATGAAGAGAATACTAATGCAGGGGAAGAGGTTTCCCAATATCCTCCTATTTTTTCTTATGATGAATCAGGTAACGAGGGGGAGCTTTTTATTCAACCAACCTCTTCAAAAAAAAGCTTGGAGGAATTAAATAAACCCACACATAATGTGGTGAAGAAGAAGAAAAGAAGTAAAAGTAAAGGTAAAGAAGTATCTCTCCCAAATAATGTTGCTCCCATTATTGATAGGCCTCATGAGAATGAATCAAAAATAGTTGTGGAAGATGATACACTTGAGGATGATTTTGTTATGCCTATTTCTTGTTGTGATAATTATGATTGGGAAGATAATGATACTTCTTATAATCTTGAAAATATTTATGGCACCAACTTGGAAGATGATGATAATAATTGCTATACTATTGGTGCTATTCATACTATTAATGATGAGAGTGATTATGTTTATGATATACAAAGCCAGAAGCTTGGGGATGCTATGTTTGATGAAAATGACATGTTTGAGAATTTATTTGTGCAATTAATGTTTGTCCCAATCTTGGGGATGCTATGCTTAATGAAGATGATCTTTTTATTCCCCCTACTTTGAATGATCAAATTTGTTATAATGACTGCATGCCTCCTACTTATGATGATTGTTGTGATGATACTTATGCGATGAAAAAGAGTGATGATTACTATTATGATACTTGTCATAATTATGAATATCCTTTTGCTAAATATTACTCTTTTAATGTGGAACCAATTTGTAGTATTCAATTCTTTTATGATACTCCCACTATTAGTCATGAGAAGAAATTTTCTTGTGTGGAGAGTAGTAAAATTTCTATGCTTGTAGATCATGAAAAGAATGCTTTATGTGCTGGTTATATTGTTGAATTCATTCATGATGCTACTGAAAATTATTATGAGAGAGGATCTTATGCTTCTACATATTGCAATAATATCAAGTTTCCTCTCTATGTGTTGAAAGTTTTGAAGTCATGCTTGTTTTGCCTTCCTATGCTAGTTGATTCTTGTTCCCATAAATTGTTTGCTCACAAAATCCCTATGCATAGGAAGTGTGTTAGACTTAAATGTGCTAGTCATATGCTTCATGATGCTCCTGTTATGTTTCAATTCTTATCTTTTATGTGAGCATCATTGAAATCATCATGCCTGGCTAAAAAGGCATTAAAGAAAAGCACTTGTTGGGAGACAACCCAATATTTATACCTACTGTTTTTGTGTGTACACATGATTAATCTACTGTATAATCATGTTTTATAGCTTTTGTTTTAATAAAGTGCCAAGTAAAGCCTTTGGGATAGTGTGGATGATAGTTGACTTGATTATGTGCAAAAACAGAAACTTTTGCTCTCAGTCCAGGAATTTTGTAAATTCACTGGAACGTGATTTTGATCTGAATTTTTTACACAAGATTTATACACAAATTTCCTAGATAGTCCTAATTTGTCAGAATTTTTAGAGATAGGGAAGTATGGTTACGCTACAGATCTTCACAGACTATTCTGTTTTTTACAGATTCTGTTTTGCATGCATAGTTTACTTGTTTCAGTGTTTCTATAGCTTATATTGAGTGATATAAATTATGAGAATGATATAATACAGTAGGTATGATGTGGGAACAATTATGAATCTTGTCTTGACAGTACCTAAGTGAATGATTTATCTTTACTACACTAACCCTTCTCACGAAGTTCCGTTAAGTTTTGTGTGATTGAAGTTTTCAAGTTTTGGGTGAGACACTGATATGAGGAGAATAAGGAGTGAAAAGAACCTAAGATTGGGGATGCCCAAGTCACCCCCAAGGTAATATCCAAGTAATACTCAAGCGCTTAAGCTTGGGGATGCCCCGGAAGGCATCCCCTCTTTCGTCTTCAACATTATCGGTATATCTTACTTAGAGCTATATTTTTATTCATCACATAATATGTGTTTTACTTGGAGCGCCATTATATTTTTTTATTTTCTGTTAGGTGTTATTTATAATCTTGTTTTTCAATAAAAAGTTCCAAGAATTGCCTTTTAGGATGCTTGAATTGCATGTTTGATGTGTGCTGTGTAAAAACAGAAACTTTTGCTGTAGTGTTTGAATTTTCATATTTTACTGGAACGTGGAAAGTTTCTGAAATTTTTACACAGTATTGTCATATCAATTTTATATTGTTTCCTAAATTTTCATAATTTTTAGAGTTACATAAGTACACTGGTTTAATAAATTTCTACAGACTGTTCTGTTTAGACAGATTGCTGTCATAGTTTTGTTATCTACTTATCCTATAGTTTCCATAGCCTATATTGGTAGATATAAATTGTGGAAACGATAGTAAACAGTAGATTATGTTTGGAAATTATTGTGCAACATGTCTTGGCAGTGCATAAAGAGTTGATTTATTATTATGTGCACTAACCTATCTCACGAGTTCTTGTTGAGTTTTGTGTGGATGAAGTTTATAATAATTAGGGAAACCATGATATGAGAGGAATTAAGGAGACACAAGAGCTCAAGCTTGGGGATGCCCAAGGCATCCCTAATTAATATTTCAAGAAGTCTCAAGCATCTAAGCTTGGGGATGCTACGCATCCCACCTCTCTTCCTCAACTATCGGTTAGTCTATGTTGAGCCTAAATTTTTATTCGTTCACATGTTGCGTGCTATTCTTGGAGTTCTATTTTTGTTTAGTTTGCTGTTTGAATAAAATACTTAAGATCTGAAATTATTAGATGAGAGAGTCTTCACATAGTTATTTAATTGTTGGCTACTCATTGATCTTCACTTATATCTTTTTGGAGTAGTTTGTCTTTTGCTCTAGAGCTTCACTTATATCTTTGTAGAGCACGGCGGTGGTTTCATTTTATAGAAATTGTTGAACTCTCTTGCTTCACTTATATTATTTTGAGAGTCTCTAAACAGCATGGTAATTTGCTTAGGTTATGAATTTAGTCCTAATATGATGGGCATCCAAGAGAGATATAATAAAAAATCATATAAAGTGCATTGAATACTATGAGAAGTTTGATTCCTTATGATTGTTTTGAGATATAAAGATTGTGATATTAGAGACATGCTAGTGAGTAATTGTGGATTGGTAGAAATACTTGTGTTAAAGTTTGTGATTCCCGTAGCATGCACGTATGGTGAACCGTTATGTGACGAAGTCGGAGCATGATTTATTTATTGAATGTCTTCCTTTGTGTGGAGGTCGGGATCGCGCGATGGTTAACTCCTACCAACCCTTCCCCTAGGGGCATGCGTCTAGATCTATGTTTCGATGACTAATAGACTTTTGCAATAAGTATGTGAATTCTTTATGACTAATGTTGAGTCCATGGATTATACGCACTCTCACCCTTCCACCTTTACTAGCCTCTATAGTACCGCGCAACTTTCGCCGGTGCATTAAACCCACCTTCCTCAAAACAGCCACCATACCTACCTATCATGGCATTTCCATAGCCATTCCGAGATATATTGCCATGCAACTTCCACCGTTCCGTTTATCATGACACGCACCATCATTGTCATATTTCTTAGCATGATCGTAAGATAGCTAGCATGATGTTTTCATGGCTACGCTAGATCATTGCACATCCCGGTACATGATAACCCACAAGTATAGGGGATCAGTTGTAGCCTCTTTCGATAAGTAAGAGTGTCGAACCCAACGAGGAGCTAAAGGTAGAACAAATATTCCTTCAAGTTCTATCGACCACCGATACAACTCTACGCACGCTTAACGTTCGCTTTACCTAGAACAAGTATGAAACTAGAAGTGCTTTGTAGGTGTTGTAGGATAGGTTTGCAAGATAATAAAGAGCACGTAAATAAAATCTAGGGGTTGTTTAGATAAAGAAACAACTAAGTTAGTCTTAGTAGAGAGCTTTTTGTCACAAGAAACTTATTTGTCCCTAGGCAATCGATAACTAGACCGGTAATCATTATTGCAATTTTATATGAGGGAGAGGCATAAGCTAACATACTTTCTCTACTTGGATCATATGCACTTATGATTGGAACTCTAGCAAGCATCCGCAACTACTAAAGATCATTAAGGTAAAACCCAACCATAGCATTATAGGGTATCAAGTCCTCTTTACTCCCATACGCAACAACCCACCTACTCGGGTTTATGCTTCTGTCACTCAAGCAACCCACCATAGGCAAATCATGAACACATTGCAACACCCTACAGCGAGGATCCCTCATGCTTGAGTGACACCGAGAGCACCATAGGACAGCACCAATAATCAAACATGCAACTCAAACCAATCATGATCATCAATCAACCCATAGGACAAAACGGATCTACTCAAACATCATAGGATAGCCATACATCATTGGGAAATAATATATAGCATTGAGCACCATGTTTAAGTAGAGATTACAGCGGGGAGAAGGGGTGTTACACCGTTGCATAGAGGGGGGGAGTTGGTGATGACGGCGGCGAAGTTGTTGGTGTAGATCGCCGTCACGATGATGGCCCCGGCGGCGTTCCGGTGCCACCGGGAGAGAGGGGGAGAGAGCCCCCCTCCTTCTTCTTCTTCCTTGACCTCCCCCCTAGATGGTAGGAGGGTTTTCCCTCTGGTCCTTGGCTTCCATGGCGGCGGAGGGGCGGGAGCCCCTCCGAGATTGGATCTCTCTCTCTGTTTCTGGCTTCCCAGATTCTGGCCTTTCACCGTTTCTTAAATTCCCAGAGATCCGTAACTCCGATTGGGCTGAAATTTTAACACGATTTTTATCCGGATATTAGCTTTCTTGCGGCGTAAGAAGGGCACCAACCGCCTTACGGGGTGGCCACAAGCCCCCAGGGCGCCCCCTTGTTGCTTGTGGGCCCCTCGGGCACCGCCTTCTGTTGATTCCACTTCCCAAAATTCACATATATTCCAAAAAAAATCTCCGTAAGCTTTTATCCCGCGAAACAAAAAACATGCAACAAACAGGAACTGGCACTGGGCACTGGATCAATATGTTAGTCCCAAAAATAGTATAAAAAGTTGCCAAAAGTATATAAAACTTGTAGAATATTGGCATGAAACAATCAAAAATTATAGATACGACGGAGACGTATCAGTACACCGCCGGAGGCATTCATATAGAGTCATATCTTGTTCAAGTATCGAGTTGTAATTCTTGAGTTGTAAGTAAATAAAAGTGTGATGATCATCATTATAGAGCATTGTCCCATGTGAGGAAAGGATGATGGAGACTATGATTCCCTCACAAGTCGGGATGAGTCTCCGGACTTTACAAAAAATAAAAGAGGCCAGAGAAGCCCAAATAAAAAAAAGAGGCCAAAGATGCCCACCAAAAGAAAAAAATGAGAGAAAAAGAGAAGGGGCAATGCTACTATTCTTTTTCCACACTTGTGCTTCAAAGTAGCACCATGATCTTCATGATAGAGAGTCTCCTATATTGTCACTTTCATATACTAGTGGGAATTTTTCATTATAGAACTTGGCTTGTATATTCCAATGATGGGCTTCCTCAAAATTGCCCTAGGTCTTCGTGAGCAAGCAAGTTGGATGCACACCCACTTAGTTTCTTTTTGGGCTTTCATACACTTATAGCTCTAGTGCATCCATTGCATGGCAATCCCTACTCACTCACATTGATATCTATTGATGGCCATCTCCATAGCCCGTTGATACGCCTAGGTTATGTGAGACTATCTCCTTCTTTCTGTCTTCTCCACAACCACCATATTCTATTCCACCTATAGTGCTCTATCCATGGCTAACGCTCATGTATTGCGTGAGAGTTGAAAAAGTTTGAGAATACTAAAGTATGAAACAATTGCTTGGCCAAAATCGGGGTTGTGCATGATTTAATACTTTGTGTGATGAAGATGGAGCATAGCCAGACTATATGATTTTGTAGGGATAGCTTTCTTTGGCCATGTTATTTTGAGAGGACACGATTGCTTTAATAGTATGCTTGAAGTATTATTGTTTTATGTCAATATTAAACTCTTGTTTTGAATCTTATGGATCTGAACATTCATGCCACAATAAAGAAAATTACATGGATAAATATGTTAGGTAGCATTCCACATCAAAAATTCTGTTTTTATCATTTACCTACTCGAGGACGAGCGGGAATTAAGCTTGGGGATGCTTGATACGTCTCAAACGTATCTATAATTTTTTATTGTTCCATGCTATTATATTATCCATCTTGGATGTTTTATATGCATGCATATGCTATTTTATATTGTTTTTGGGACTAACCTACTAACCTAGAGCCCAGTGCCAGTTTCTGTTTTTTCCTTGTTCTTAAGTTTTACAGAAAAGGAATATCAAACAGAGTCCAAACGGAATAAAAACTTACGATGATTTTTTATGGACCAGAAGAAGCCCACAGAGTATTGGAGTTGGGCCAGAAGAGCCACGAGGCCACCACAAGCCTAGGGGACGCCCCCCCTAGGGCGCGCCCCCTGGCTTGTGGATGCCTCGTGGCCCCCCTTGACGTGAGACCGACGCCAAAAATTCTTATAAATACCCAAACCTCCGAAAAGAACCCTAGATCAGGAGTTCCGCCGCTGCAAGCCTCTGTAGCCATGAAAAATCAATCGGGAGCCCGTTCCGGCACCCTGTCGGAGGGGGAAGCCATCACCGGAGGACATCTTCATCATCCCGGCGGTCTCCATGACGAGGAGGGAGTAGTTCACCCTCGGGGCTGAGGGTATGTACTAGTAGCTATGTGTTTGATCTCTCTCTCTCTCTCTCTATCTCTCTCGTGTTCTTGAGATGGCACGATCTTGATGTATCGCGAGCTTTATTGATATAGATGAATCATATGGAATTTTCCCCTCTCTATCTTCTTGTGATGAATTGAGTTTTCCCTTTGAAGTTTACTTATCAGATTGAGTCTTTAAAGATTTGAGAACACTTGATGTATGTCTTGCGATGGGATATCCGTGGTGACAATGGGATGTTCTGTTGATCCACTTGATGTATGTTTTGGTGATCAACCTGCGGGTTCCGTGACCTTGAGGATCTATGCACAGGGGTTGGCACACGTTTTTGTCTTGACTCTCCGATGGAAACTTTGGGGCACTCTTTGAAGTTCTTTGTGTTGGATTGAACATGATGAATCTGAAATTGTGTGATGCATATCGTATAATCAAACCCGTGGGTATTCGTGGTGACATTGGAGTGCCTAGGTGACATTAGGGTTTTGGTTGATGTGTATCTTAAGGTGTTATTCTAGTACGAACTCTAGGGCTGTTCATGACAATTAATGGGGATCGCTCATATGATTGATAGGAAAAGATAACTTTGAGGTGGTTTCGTACCCTACAATAATTTCTTCGGTTGTTCTCCGCTATGAGTTACTTTGGAGTGAACTCTTTGTCGCACGTGAGGGATTTACATATGATTCAACTATGTCAGTATTGTTGAGAGAACTTGCACTAGTGAAAGTATGAACCCTAGGCCTTGTTTTCAAGCATTGCAATACCGTTTTTGCTCACTTTTGTTACTTGCTACCTTGCTGTTTTTATATTTTCAGAGTACAAAAACTTATATCTACCATCCATATTGCACTTGTATCACCATCTCTTCACCGAACTAGTGCACCTATACAATTTGCCATTGTATTGGGTGTGTTGGGGACGCAAGAGATTTCTTGTATTTGATTGCAGGGTTGTTTGAGAGAGACCATCTTCATCCTACACCTCCCACGGATTGATAAACCTTAGGTCATCCACTTGAGGGAAATTTGCTACTATCCTACAAAACTCTGCGCTTGGAGGCCCAACACGAGTCTACAAGAAGAAGGTTGCGTAGTAGACATCAAAGAGGCAGCTGGACTTCCTGTACAAGCAAAGGATTCATCTAGGCTTTCCTTACAAGAAAATTACATCAATTCACGTCCTAGAGACCTAGCCATAGTCTAACTCGGATTGAACCCGAATCTGGCCCAAACTCCTGTCTTTCTCCTTGCGCGGGCCACAGAATCTGCATATATCCTCCGATTGAGATGATTTTAATATCAAAATCAATTGTTTCGACGATATGAACAATTCTTCTGTTGAACATTTTTCCAAATAAGGCCATCTTGAATACTCCACAAGGTCATCTTTAACTTCCGGTTGGATTCGGTTCTGTAGCTGACTAGGCTGTCCGGGTTTTGTAGAGATTTTGCAGGCCGTATATTATCTCAAATGATGATGACACCAAAAACAAAGTTGACCCTTTAGACGATACACACAACTTTTATGTAGAACACTTTTCCATACCAGGTCGCCTTGAGGGTCGAACAGCTCGCGCGAGACAAGCAATCGGTGGCGCTACCTATCAGACATGTGTCTGATTGGACGCGCCACTTTTGGCCTTGTGGTAGGGCCGTGCTCCGATGGCTCTAACTTTTGCATACGACCTCAGATTGAGATGATTTTTATATCAAAATTTATCGTTTCAGCGAGGCAAAGACAATCCGTGTAGAATATTTTCGCATATGAGGTCGTCTTGGGGGCTTAATCGGCCGAACAGTACTCTGAATATGAAATCCTAGTATTTTGAGCATAGTTTCGGCCTTTGAGATGAGATCGGACGGCGATGGCCCAAACTTCAAAGATGTTCCTGTCAACACTACGGAACTTTTTCGTGTAGAGCACTTCTTCATTTGAATCCATCTCAATAACGTTTTCTTCTGTGTCAAAATCTGGTGTCAACACATGCCCCCTATTTTTCGGCAAAGCTTGTGTGCCGAAAAATAACTTGCGCACGTTTGTTCTCAGGACGATGTCAACACTCCAACGGCCATTCATATGCTTAGGGCGATAATCTCAAATCAGCCAAATACTCAGACTGGTTGTCACTTGGGTAGGGCCTCTTCATATATTTGTTGTCTTGATAACACAAGCACCTCCATGGATGCATCCCCTCGTGTCGGCTTAACATCATACAACTCGGCTATGCATCGTCTTTTGTCCTCCTTTTCCGATTTTCCTGAATCGGCTATCTTGAAGGACTTTGAATGTGGCTTTATGTTTCTACAACCAAAATAGTAACAAAATATATGTCCCATCTGAGACCTAGCCAGGCATGAAACAATCAAAGTTGTCCATATGAAAAAAAGCTTAGCCGATATGACGGTGGCAACTTTGGTTGGAACGGATTGCCACTATTAGCCTCTACGAATGGTACAACATGTTGACTGGCATAATTTGTGACAAGATTATTCCTAGCAAACAAATTACTTATCTCGACTGGTCTTTCAACATTAATTAGAATTGTACTGGAAGATGTATCAATAGTATAATTTTGACCGAATCGAAAGACAAGTAAATTGTCGGCTAGGCGAACCTCTTCGAAGACGTAGGGAGAATGCGATGTCGGCACAACATGAACAATGCCTTGATCTGCCTCTGGATAACTCTCCAACGTTTCGACTTCCTCTTATGGATCTCGTGCCACGTCACTTGGACGTTCCTTGTTGACCGAACATTGTTCGGCTTTGCTTTCTGGCTCTTGATGTTCATCATTAACCGAATCTTGTTCGGTCATCTCCTCTTGTTCTTGATGCTCATCATATTTGGCACGGAACTCATCGAGAAGCATGTAAGCTCCCTTACATCCAGAAAAATCGAGCACGACCAATTTGTTGTGTTTACCGTTCCTTTGCTTGGTGAAGCTTGCATCTTCTGTTTTGGTACACTCGGCAAAAACAGGCTCGGCATTAGCTGGCGATGCACTCGGATGGCTCAATGCACTCGGCTGGAACGATGCACTCGGCCTTAACCGGCTCGATGCACCGGGTATTGTCACTGTGCACTCGGCTTTAACCCTCTCAATGCTCAATCCGGTTTCAACTGAATCCACCACCGTTCTGGCTTTAAACAAACCATTTGACTCAGATGTAGACGACTTAGTCATATTTGTATTGGCTTCAACCGAATCAATAGTATTAGCCGAGCCAATCTTCTTTTGCTGATTTGCTTGTGAAGCTTCTTTTTTATCCTGCCTTAACATCACAGAAGGGCCAACATGGTTGCTGCATGGAGGAAGGAACTTAACATATTCTTGCAAATCTTCCTCTTCACGCTTCTTCTTGAGTGCTTCATAAGCCTCTCGATATTCTGTTGGTAACTCGTCAAGAGTCGGTGTGGTAAAATTGTCGGCGCTACACCCTGCAAGCTTTGGCTTGACCTTGTTCATACAAGCCATATGTTTTTCTTTAAGTTCGGCCCTGCTTGGATCCGCATGCCCCCTAATGCTTTTAGGATCTTTCGGCAATGAATTGTTGTTGCCGAAATTTTGCAATTGTACAGGGGGTGTATAACATGTTGCAACGATAGGTGGGCACATATGCACTGTTGTTGTTGAATATTTTCCCTCGGCAATTTGATCAACTGGCAACACTTCGTCTTCTTTCAAAACCCTAGCTCTTATTGCCTCATAATCAGGAACAAACCCCTTATCATGTTGCTCAAGGCAAAGAGCGCTAATCTTCTTATTTTGTGCTAAACATTTTAATGCAGCCAGAGCCACCTCATCTCCTGCAATATTAGGCACAAATGCTATTGTGGAATCTCCATTCACTCGACCATAACCACGAAGGTGAGCCGAGTCATGAATATTTTTAGTTGCATATGTCGCTGAACAATTAATCTCATGAGGTATAGTATATGATGACTGAGGATAACCGGACAAATAGCTAATGGAAGCAGGGCCGATTCTCCCATCCATCGACATGTTTAGGGATGAACCCGCATATTGCAAGCCGGCTGCCGATGGATAAAACTGTGAGACACACTCCTGTACACGAGGTGTCCTATAATGATCACTCGAACTCATCGTGTTGTTCACCGGCATATTGAAAGGTGTTGCCGATGCACGAAAGTTCGGATCCATAAGTGGCATGGTGCGATTATGTAAACACCAAGCTTCTCCAACGGAATAACTAGTCGGCCTTTGCTCATTAGGGATGGCTGACACGACATGTCCATTGAAAGATCTTGCAGCAACAACATAATGGCTATTTGCATCTATGTAAGGGGATTGATGATACATGTTACCTTGTAGATAGCAGCCGCTTGATGACGCTCTCCTCGTAGCAAGAACAGGCTGGAGACCGTTCAAAGCTTCGTCCCCAGCGGAGTCGCCAAAAAGTGTGTTTGCACATGAACACGTCACCGTGTACCCTCGACGCCGAGGGTGATGCACCGCAGCTCACGTCGAAGGAGACCCGTCCGAAAGCGCGGTACGCAGGCAGTCCGACGGGCACTTTTGTAGACCCGAAACCCCACACGCCCAGGAGAGACCTCGTCAGGGCGCGCGACGGCTATGGGCTGCCCTAGGTCGACCTGATCGCCCCTAGGGCCTCGTGGATCGCTGATCTCCAAGAGAAGAATGAACGAAGAACGAGGAAGAAGATACAAGGGTAGGAGATAAAAGTAGATGAACACGAAAGTGTAATTGATAGATTGGTTCGATTGTGTGTTGTTTCAATCGGCCGTCACCTCCACTATATATAAGAGGCGGCTGGACTTCCCGTACAAGCAAAGGATTCATCTAGGCTTTCCTTACAAGAAAATTACATCAATTCACGTCCTAGAGTCCTAGCCCTAGTCTAACTCGGATTCAACCCGAATCTGGCCCAAACTCTTGTCTTGCTCCTTGCGCGGGCCACAGAATCTACATATGACCTCCGATTGAGATGATTTTAATATCAAAATCAATCGTTTCGACGATACAAACAATTATTATGTTGAACACTTTTCCAAATAAGTCCATCTTGAATACTCCACGAGGTCATCTTTAACTTCCAGTTGGATTCGGTTTTGTAGCTGACTAGGCTGTCCGGGTTTTGTAGAGATTTTGCAGGTCGTATATTATCTCAAATGATGATGACACCAAAAGCAAAGTTGCCCCTTTCGACGATACGCACAACTCTCATGTAGAATACTTTCCCATACCAGGTCGTCTTGAGGGTCGAACAGCTCGCGCTAAACAAGCAATCGGTGGCGCTACCTATCAGACATGTGTGTGATTGGGCGCGCCACTTTTGGCCTTGTGGTAGGGCCGCGCTCCGATGGCTCTAACTTTTGCATACGACCTCGGATTGAGATTATTTTTATATCAAAATCGATAGTTTCGACGAGACAAAGACAATCCGTGTAGAACATTTTCTCATATGAGGTCGTCTTGGGGGCTTAATCGGCCGAACAGTACTCTGAATATGAAATCTTAGTGAGCATAGTTTCGGCCTTTGAGATGAGATCGGACGGTGATGGCCCAAACTTCAAAGATATTCCTGTCAACAGTACGGAACTTTTTCGTGTAGAGCACTTCTTCATTTGAATCCATCTCAATAACGTTTTCTTCCGTGTCAAAATCTGGTGTCAACAGCTGCTTACATATTGAGCATCAAAATCTATAGAGATAGATCAAGACGCTTGATAAGACTTTCACAGAGAACACACACCTTGACAAGATTTTGAAGGAGTTCAAAATGGATCATTCAAAGAAGGAGTTCTTCCATGTATTGTAAGGTGTGAAGTTGAGTAGGACTCAAAGCTCGACCACGACAGAAGAAAGAGAAAGGACGAAGGTCGTCCCATATGCCTCAGCCATAGGCTCTATACTGTATGCCATGATGTGTACCTCATGTGATGTGTCCCTTGCCATAAGTCTGGCAGGGGGTACAAGAGTGATCCAGGAGTGGATTACTGGACAGCGGTCAAAATTATCCTTAGGTACCTAAAGAATACTAAGGAAATATTTTCTCGGCTATGGAGGTCATAAAGAGTTCATCGTAAAGGGTTACGTCGATGCAAGCTTTGACACCGATCCGGATGACCCTGAGTCGTAAACCGGATACGTATAATGGAGCGGTCATTTGGAATAGCTCCAAGTGGAGCATGGTAGTAGCATCTACAATATGACATATAGATTTACAAAGTACACACGGATCTGAATGTTGCAGACCCGTTGACTAAAACCTCTCTCACAAGCAAAACATGATCAAACCCCAGAACTCATTAGGTGTGAATCACATGGCGATGTGAACTAGATTATTGACTCTAGTGCAAGTGGGAGACTGTTGGAAATATGCCCTAGGGGCAATAATAAATTGGTTATTATCATATTTCCCTATTCATGATAAACGTCTATTATCCATGCTAGAATTGTATTGATCGGAAACTCAGATACATGTGTGGATACATAGACAACACTGTGTCCCTAGTGAGCCTCTACTAGACTAGCTCGTTGATCAAAGATGGTTAAGGTTTCCTAAGCATAGACATGAGTTGTCATTTGATAACGGGGTCACATCCTTAGGAGAATGATGTGATGGACAATACCCAACTGTAAGCATAGCATTTGATCGTATTAGTTTATTGCTAGTGCTTTCTTCATGTCAAGTATATGTTCCTAAGACCATGAGATCATGAAACTCCCTGACACCGGTGGAATGCCTTGTGTGTATCAAACGTCACTTCGTAACTGGGTGATCATAGAGGTACTCTATAGGTATCTCCAAGGGTGACTGTTGGGTTGGCATGGATCGAGACTGGAATTTGTCACTCCATATGACGGAGAGGTATCTCTGGGCCCTCTCGGTAATACAACATCACAAGAAGCTTGCAAGCAATGTGACTAAGGAGTTAGTCATGGGATCATGTATTACGGAACGAGTAAAGAGACTTGCCGGTAAGGATATTGAACTAGGTATGGAGATACCGAAGATCGAATCTCGGGCAAGTAACATACCGCTGGACAAAGGGACTTGCATACGGGATTGATTGAATCCTTGGCATCGTGGTTCGTCCGATAAAGATCTTCGTTGGAATATGTGGGAACCAATATGGGCATCCAGGTCCCACTATTGGTTATTGACCAGAGAGGTGTCTCGGTCATGTCCACATGATTCTCGAGCCCATAGGGTCCGCACGCTTAACGTTCGGTGACGATATAGTATTATTGGTGTATGTTGGTGACCGAATGTTGTTCGGAGTCCCGGATGAGATCCCGGACGTCACAAGGAGCTCCGGAATGGTCCGGAGGTAAATATTTATATATGGGAAGTCATATTTTGGCTACCGGAAAAGTTTTGGGTTTTTCCGGTATTGTACCGGGAAGCTTCTAGAAGGTTCCGGAAACTTCCAGAGGAGTCCAAAAGTCCACCAAGGGTTCCACAACGTCCCAAGGGTTTGCATTGGACGAGGGGAGGCGCCCTGGCCTTATTGGGCCAGGCGCACGAGTCCCTCAAGGCGCATGTGGCTTGGGAGAGGTGAAAAGTCCACCTATGTAAGGAAAGGGAGGGAATTGGACTAGGAGTCCAACTCCTCCCCCTTGGCTGCGCCCTAGGGCTTGGAGGGGCTGATCCCTATGCCCCTCCACCTATATATAGAGGGGAGGGGCGCCCCAAGAGGACACACCAAGCCCTTGGCGCCTCCCTCTCTCCCTAGATCGTTTTCTCCTCCATTCGTGGTTCTGGTAGCGCTTGCCGAAGCCCTGCTGGCACTGCTTCACCACCACCTCCATCACGACGTCGTGTTGGTTGAGAACCTATCCACTACTCCGTCCTCGCTCGCTGGATCGAGGAGGCGAAGACGTCATCGAGCCGCACATGTGCTGAACGCGGAGGTGTCGTCCGTTCGGCGCTAGATCGGAACGGATCGCGATTAGATCGTGAAGACGTACGACTACATTAACCGCGTTATATACGCTTCCGCTTAGCGATCTACAAGGATATTTAGATACACTCTCCCTCTCATAGCTATGCATCTCCATAGATAGATAATACGTGTGCGTAAGAAAATTTTGTTTCCCATGCAACGTTTTCCAACAACATTGTCATTAACGACCACAAGAATCGTCTTAAAACGAATATCAAAACACATGTGCAAACACCCAATGCTTTCCACCAGTCCTGCTTCCCACACCCCACAAACGTCAAAACGAAGACTAGAGGCAGGGGGGAACTAGGTAGAAAATCTACGCCAGTTGTCTTCTTCTCTTCCTTTTTTGTTGTTGACGAGAAACACTTCTCTTACGGTGAGTGAGCGAACCGAGGCTAGCACCACTATTGAGGCTGCCCTGTTGCATAAAGATTCATTAGCGTTTGTGTGTTTTTTTTCGCTCGGGCAATCCGTATTACCCGCATAGAGGGTGTATATTGACCAAACACACACTCGTAAGTACATCACATTGTGAACACTTGGGCCGCATTTAATGTGTGTTTTCATTTGATTTTTTTGGTTTTTCTTATCATATCATTTGTTTCCTTTTTAATGTTTCTTTTGCCTATTTAGAATTTTTAAATATTTTTTGAAATTTGAGAATGTTTTTCAAATTCATGAATATTTTTCAAATTTGTGAACATGTTATGAAATTCATTTTGTAAAACTTCAGGAATATTCTTCAAATCCATGAATATTCATATTTTTTTAGAAATCTAACAATATTATTCAAATACACAAACATATTCTGAATCCACAAGCATTTTTCAAATCCAAGATTTTTCGTATGTCGGAACATTTCTTAAATTCCGGAGTATTTTACAAATTTATGGACTTTTTTTAAAAAATGCAATCATTTTACACATTCATGATTTTTTATTTAATTAGTGCAATTTTGGAAATACAGGAATATTTTCCAAATTCATGCCTATTTCTGAAATATAGGAACATTTTTCGCATTCATTAATATTTTTTGAAATTCGAAAACAATTATCAAATTCATGACTATCTGTAACAATTTTTAAAGTCCTATAGATGTTTTTATGAAAGTTTTGGAAGAATACAAAAAATCATGGGCCCTCCCTCCCGCACATAGGCCGCCCCAAAGCGTAGGGGGCGCTACGTGAGGTTCTTGTTCGCTCGGCATCTTACATGCAGGGAAAGTCACGAATCCTATTTGGCGCATAGAATGATGGATACGTTCATAGAGAGGTAACACATAACCATGTTAGTTAGGGTAGGTATAGTTGTGGCTTCTCTGCCTTTTCAATTCAGACTTTTCAAAATTTCAAATTAATGACTATTTTTTAATTTCGTTCAACTTTTCCCCTTTTTTGAATATTTATTGAATATGTGACCACTTTTTATTTCATGAAATTTCCTGCCAATTCAATAACAAATTTTTAGATTCACCAATTTTTTTTGAATTTGGAATTTTTAATCAATTTCCTAAACATTTTTTGGATTCATGATCATTTTAAATTTATGAACTTTTTTCACATTTGTCAATATTTTTCTAAATCACGAACAGGTTTTAAACTCAAGGTCATTTTTAATATCCAAATATCGATTTTCCAATTTCATTAACATTTTTTTAATCATGAGCATTTTAAAATTCACAGACAGTATCTAAAATCCGTAAACATTTTTCTGAATTTCTTAATATATTTCAATGACATGAATAGTTTTAGTGTTCATAAATATTTTTAAATTTCCAAATCATTTATTTTTCTAACACAATTTCTAAATTTGTGAACTTTTATGTATTTACAAACATTTTTTGATACCATGCACATTTTATTAAGTTCATGAATATTCTTTGACATCGTGAACATTTTTAAATTCACGAATATTTTTTAAAAATCTTTATTTTTTTTCTTTCGGAATTAGACATTTATTTTGAAGTCACCAACGTTTTTCAAATTATTTTGAATTCGCAGACGGGTCCAAGGCCTACGATCCGCTGACTTCCGCAGACAGCGAGGAAGATAACGTGGTGGGAGGGTGACACGCCAATGTTGTGAGAGGTCGGGGAGGGGGTGTGGAGGAGAGGGGTGGCGTGTTGTTGCACTGGCTATTGTAGGACCGAAAGTATGTCTAGAGGGGGGGTGATTAGACTACTTGATCAAATAAAAATTCTACCTTTTCCCAAATTTTAGAGTTGGCAGATTTTAGCATTTCATAGCAAGTCAAGTACACCCTACACATGCAAGTCTAAGAGTATAGCAGCGGAAAGTAACAACAAGCATGAGTAGAAAGGATAGGGTAGGAAGATCAAACGCAATTGTAGACACGATGATTTTTCCCGTGGTTCCGATAGGTGGTGCTATCGTACGTCCATGTTTATGGAGTCTTCAACCCATGGAGGGTAACGGTCGCGAGAGTCCACGGAGGGCTCCACCCATAAGGGTCCACGAAGTAGCAACCTTGACTATTCCATAACGGCTTCCGTCGACGAAGGACTAGCCTCACTATGGGTAGATCTTCACGAAGTAGGCGATCTCCTTGCCGTTACAAACTTCTTGGTTCAAGTCCACAACACGAAGTAGGAGGCTCCCAAGCGACACCTAACCAATCTAGGAGGCACCACCCTCCAAAAGGTAATAGGCTCGGCAATGATGATGAACTCCTTGCTCTTGTGCTTCAAGATGATAGACTCCTCAACACACAATCACTCTCTCACAGATTTGGCTTGGTGGAAGAGATGGGATTGGTGGAAAGCAACTTGGGGAGGCCAGAAATCAAGATCCATATGGTTGGAGTGGAAGATCTTGACCTCAACACAAGGGTAGGTGGTTCTCTCTCAGAAAACTGGATGGGGCAAGTATGGAATAGTTCTGAGTGCTTCTCTCTCGAGTAGGTGGTGGTGAAGGGGTATATATAGGCATCCCCAAAAATCCAACCGTTACACACAAAATGACCAACTCGGTGACACCGATGTGTTAATCTCGGTGGTACCGAAGTGACCAAAAGGTGGCAACTTTTGAATCTCGGTGAGACCGATATATGAAACTCGGTTGCACTGACATGGTGACCAACGGTCAGATTGCCTAATCTCGGTGACGCCGATCCAACAATCTCGGTGGTACCGATATTGTGAATTTGCGTAACAGAAAGTTGGCAACCTAAACTCGGTGGCACCGAAGCAGAATCGGTTGCACCGAAAGGCTAGGGTTTGGCTTAGGTCTGTCTGAGTTTGGGAATCGGTGGCACCGAGTGGAAAGTGCTGGTTGCACCGATTTTGAATATTTGACTTTGGACAAACTTTTGTGGAAGAGCTTGTGGGTGTTTTTGGTGACTATCACTTGTGCACGTATGAGCATTTGTTCACCAATCAAAACCTTACCCCCTTTTAATAGTATTGGCTTTCCTATGGACTCAAAGTGATTTCTCACAAATGTTAAATGTAGAGTCCTCTTGCTTGAAGCTTTGCCAATCCATTTCCTTGCATCTTGGGGTATCTCCACAATCTCCACAATCTTTTTGCCATCCCTATCATTGAACTTTCCTTAAATATACTTAGTGGAACCATTAGTTCAATGACTTATATGTTGTTATTAATTACCAAAACCACCAAGGGAGCAAATGTGCTTTCAATCTCCCCCTTTTTGGTAATGGATGACAACATATAGATCAAAGCTTCGACATATGATATAATCAAAGAATATAATCGTCGCTTTGAGAAGTATGTGATAAGCAAAAGCTCCCCCTAAATTTGTGCATTATTTTAAATTTGCATTTGAATGCAAATGCACAATCGATTAGGTACATGGGGCACTTCTTCCATGTCACATACAACTTGGTGGTATGCGAGAATAATTAGAGTGAACAACATAGCACAACACAATCAAGAAAAGGTGAATGATCATCTCATAAGTAGCATAATGATAGTAAAAAGTAGCAGCACACATTAAGCGTATGATCAAAACACCAATAAACGTGTATCACAAGCAACCAAAAGATCAAATGTTTTGAAAAAGCAATAAAAAACCAAACGCTCTCTAACTCAAAGCCTAAAGATCTATATACACTTCTCCCCCTTTGGCAACAAGTTACCAAAAAGTTCAAAGGCATATATCTAAGCGTTCTTGGGCTGATCTCCTCCGGTTGTTGATGAAGGAGTCAAGAGAACAGCGTCGGCGAAGATCTCTGCAGATGTCGTGGATGGAGTTGGAGTAGCAACTGGAGGAACTGGAGCCGATGGAGCTGAGGTGACAGTAGCAGGAGCTGATGAAGAGGGCCTCAAGTCTGGAGCTGGCACGATGGCTGATCTGGCCTGAGTGGTGAACTGTGTGCCTGGCCTGAGAGGTGATCCATCCTCATCATCATCATCATCATCTGAAGAATGAGGAAGAGGCACTGAGTCAACTTCCTTCTTGAGCTCATTGACTGTCTTAGTCAGCCCATCCACCTTATCATTAAGGGTCTTGATCCTGTTTTCAAAGATCCTGACAAGACTGTTTTGGTTGTCCAAGATGTCCTTAATGTCCTTCTGCATGCCCTGAACTGATGAGATCAACAGATCCATTTGCTCATTCCTGGATCTGGGAACTTGAGCACTAGTGGCTCTAGCTGCCTCTGCCTCTGCCTGAGCTGCAGCAGATGTGGGATGTTCTGGATCCATCACCAAAATGTAGTCCTCGAGATCTGGCTGTAGGGGCAAGTGGGGTCTGTCAAGAGCAAAGATGTGCTTCTCCAACTTGGAGTTGATGAGCATCTGGATATAAGGTGCATAGCAGCAAGAGCGCTTCTGATCAGCAGCAACCCTCTTAATTGTCTCAACTATCAAGTCCATGACTCTAATCCTGGTGTGTGTGTCAAGATGGATCAACATGTTGATGGAGTAACCTCGGATCATCTTGTCATCTCCTGACTTGGGAATCAAAGTATGCCTCAGAATGGTGTTCATGGTACGAAGGCCAGCCTGGAGAAAGTAGATGGATCCTTAGTTGTGAGACTTCACATGAGCAGCAGGGATCTCATTGTACATATTGGCCATAGCATTGTGGCTCTCCTTGGATTCTGAGTAGACATCCAAGTCACCATCCTATACCTCTGGGACTCCTAAGATTGCAGCCCATTCATCAACAGTGGACTCATATCTTGCTCCTTCAGTCATCCATACAATCCTACCATCTCCATAGAAAGTGCAGTGGAGTAGAATTGCATGATCATCTCATCATTCCATGCTGTAAATTCTTTGCCAACAAACTCATCCAAACCAATGCAGTGAAAGTTGTCTTGGACACTTGGAAAGTAGTCTTCATTCTCCTTGATGAATTTCCAGTCCACATATCTCATGTCACTCACAGCTGGACTCTTGTCAAACAGCACAGTTTCATAGAAATTCTGTTGCTCTTTGGTGTAGAATCTGTAGTCCACAGCTGTCTTCCTCCTTTGGGCATATGGATCAGCAGCTCTCCATGCCCTCAAACCAGAATCCTTCCTCTTCTTCATATCTTCAGCAAGGGGATAGCTGGCATTATGTACTGGAAGGTGTGGTCTAAGCTTCATCAAAGCAGACATAGCATCTTCATCCTCAACTCTGGAGGTAGTTCCCTTGTTCTTTTCAGAAGTAGGAATTTGCCTGGATAACCTCTTGGGTTTTTCAGCAGCAGCCTTCTTGGGTGCAGACTTGGTGCTCTTGGATGTGCCAGTCTTTGGCATAGCATCAGCCATAAGCTTCTTTTTCTTCTTGGGAGGGGCCTTCTCAACATGTTCTTCCTCCTCCTTAGCAGCAGCACCAGCAACCTCCTCTGGATCTTCAAACATTGAGGTTTGCCTGCCAACAACATAGACAATCCTCTTCCTAGCTCTCTTCTTCTCCCCTGCCTTCTTAGGCATAGACTTCTTTGGGGGTGACTCAAGGTGAAGAGCCATTTTTGCCCTAGCACCCTTAGGTGCTCTCATAGCTTCAGAGCTAGCATGCTCCTTCCTGATAGCTCTCCTTGAAGAGGTAGCTTCATTTGCAGCTTTCTTGGCAGCCTTCTCTTGCTTCTTGGTAAGAATCTCCTCTGGCACAAAGTCTGAATCCTCCTCATCTGAATTCAGCTTCTTCCTGGCCCTTGTGGCAGCTTTGGGCAACCCATGAGAACTGGGTGTGCCTGAATCTGAAGGTGAACTAGACTCGGGACTAGTGCCTGAATCCATCTCAACACTTTGCTCTTGGAAGTTGTTCTCACTGTCCTCAGCACTTGACATACTAACCCTGTGAATAGAGTATAGAGGAGCAGAAGAAGATGAGTCATCACAAAATGTGCAGCTGGTTTTTGAAAGTTTGAACAAAAGATTCTCAAGGTTTACATGCTGTCATATGAAAATCGGTACAGCCGAAGCAAAAATTTCGGTGCTACCGAGACTGACTTTCTCTTTAACAGAAACTTGGCACTCTTTTCGGTAAGACCGAAAAGAAGTACTCGGTTTCACCGAGATAGTTCTCAGCAGCACAGACTGGCAAATCGGTGACACCGATTTGTTTGCTTCGGTTCTACCGAGTTCCATCGGGCGGACGGTAAACCCTAGAAAATCGTTCATTCTCTAATCTATGGAGGTTTTCTCATGGATAGAAAGATGTGCAAACGTGGCTTATAGATAAAATCAAATCCAATGCGCGAGAATCAGATGGGGAGCGCAAGGAAAATTGAATCTGTACCCTAGCTTGGCGACGGATCCGCTACGGCGGCGACGGCGGCGAAGATGCCCGTCGACGGTGAGAATCCCAGCGCGGAGGAGCGCGGGGAGACAAGGGCGACGACCAGGGGGTCCTTTTGCGGCAGCTTAGGGTTTGGGGCGCGACGATTGAAGATTGAATTTTCGAACCGTCGGGACCACAGCTTATATACCCTTCACTGTCGGTGACGCCGATTCTAAATTTTCGGTGTCACCGAGTTCCTCAACTGTCAGTTGACAGGGAAACTCGGTGTAACCGAGAATATGGAATCGGTAGTACCGAGATAGAAAACCAGATCAACCCTAGGCATTCGGTGAGACCGAGAATTGTGGGTTGGTTCCACCGAGATGCACTTGGGAGGTTTTAATGGTCAGTCCTTGTCGATACGGAACTCCGAGTGCTCCACACACAGAGGGATCGAAAAGTACTTGTTCAAATTTTGTGATGCAGCATGAATGGAATGTGAGGTGAGAAAGCATAGATAGCTAAAGAGTGGTCCTAGGCATTCTTGTCCATCCAATTGACAAAAGATAAATCAAAAGCCAAATAGCAACAATTGGATGTCCTCGAATGAGAAAATAAGTTCAGACCAACATGCTCACACAATAAGATGTCAAATGAAATCATGACAAACATGCACATACACACTAGCATCTAACAAGCACTATGGCGATGACGAAGTCATCTATATATGAGTATATTGACTTAGGAACCAAGTAAGAATACTTGATCATAGGTCATACTCATCGTTTAAGCACAAGTGGGGTTACCACTTTTACATAAAGCATTTAATGTTGTCACATACTAATAGATGCTTTAACTCAAGTCTTAGAGTAAAGCTCCCCCTTGATGTGACATCTCCCCATAAGAGGGACAAACTAACCTTGGGTTTTGTCGATGAAGACTTCATGTTGGTGAGGTAGTGGTGGATGCTCAAGGTTGATGAAGATCACCATGAGTTGGGAGCATCCTTGTTGTTTCCTTACTCTTCTCACCTACATGGGTTAGTCCCAACACACAAGAGACAAATACAAGGATATCTATGGACATGGAGTGCAAAGCATGTGTTATGATGTCCATTGATTTGTTGATTACCTTGTCCCTTGCTTACCTTTGAGGGAATGTGTGACTCCTTGAACTATTGCATAGAGTTGATGTTGATTGCAAATAGATCTTGCCAATAATGAATATGAGTGAATTTCATTGGCGAAGTCACCCCTCAAGAACTTTCTAGTTCTTCTTCTTGGGGACCCACATCAAGTTGATGGGTATCCACTCCACCAAAGCTAGGGATTCATCTCCATATGAGTCAATGTCCTCTTGAAGCTTGTTCTTGCCCTTGAGCTTGTGGTCTTGTGGTGGAAGGTCAACTTGAGTGCTTGTTCCCTTGGGAAGAGTATTTTCATACTTCTCCTTTTGAGGAACAAACTTGGGCTTGGGATATTGACCTTCTTCCCATTCAACTCCATTAGCGTTGAAGTAGCCAACACCATGGTTCTTTCGGTATCCTCCATGCTTGCGTACAATTTCCTCAAATTGCTTACATCCGGCAAGACTCTTGTAGATACCTTTTTCTATAATTCCTTTCAATAAAGCATTTTCTTGCTCAAGTGTAACTTGGCTAAGAGAATCATCATTAGTGGAATCAATAGAACTGCTAGAAGCAACATCATTAGGTTTAGCATTTTTATTGTTGCTACTAGATGAAGAACCTTTCTTGCCTTTGTTACTAGTTTGTTTGGTTTTAACTTGAGGCATGAATGTAGACAAGAGTAGTCATTTGGCTAGATAAGATGAAGTCTTCTTTCGGAGATCGTCATTGATAGCTTTAAGAAACTCATGTTCTTGCTCCAAGTTGAGCTTCTCGAAGCGTAGCTTCTCATGAGTCCTTACAAGCTCTCTATGATCTTCGAGAGTAGATTCATGGGCTAACTTAAGAGTGTTTAGTTCTTTAGTTAGTTCTTCTATTTTCATCTTATCATCATCAATTGACTTATCTTGACTAGCATGAGAGTTATCAAGTTCACTTTGACTAACATCACTAGTTTTATCAAAGAGCAAGTCATCATCACAAAGCAAATCATCTTCATCACTATTGAAATCAAGATACTCGGGGTGTGATACCTTGGGGCCTTTAGCCATGAAGAAACTTCCACTCCCTTCGTTTGGTGAATCAAATAGATCATAGGAGTTGGTAGTCACTAAAGCAATTCCGGCAACACCATCATCTTGACTATAGTCGAAGTCGGAGTGATAGCTTCTCTCGGAGTTGTTGTCGGAGTCGGAGCCGGAAACCCATTCACCAACATGAGCTTGATGTTTTCTTCTTGTGTAGCTCTTGGTGTACTTATCCTTCTTCTCCGAATCTCTACTTCTCCTTGAGGGTCTTCGTTCATAACGATCATCTCTACTCCTTCTCTCTCTTTGAGGTGATTCATTCCTTGAGCTTCGTCTTTGAGGTGACTCTTCTCTTTGTTTGTAGGGAGCCGTGCACTCATTGGAGTAGTGTCCGGGCTTCCCACAATTGTAGCAATTGCGGTCACAACTTGACGAACGCTTCTCATCATATCTTGAGTTGGAGCTTCGTTCTTTGTCTCTATTCTTGTAGAACTTTTTGAATTTCTTGACCATGAGGCTTATCTCTTCATTGGTGACAAGGTTGTCGCTTGAAGTTGCGGGAGCATCACTTGTGGCTTTGTAAGCACCGCTAGACTTGTTGTGAAGCTCTTCTTTGTCTTTGAGTGTCATCTCATGAGCAACAATCCTTCCAATGACTTCCGTAGGCTTGAGATCTTTGTAGTTGGGCATCATTTGGATCAATGTGCACACGGTGTCGTATCTCTCATCCAAATCTCTAAGTATCTTCTTGATGATGAATTTGTCGGTCATTTCTTCTCTTCCTAAGCCGGCAATCTCATTGGTGATGAGAGCTAGCCTAGAGTACATCTCCGCGACTCCTTCACCATCCTTCATCTTGAACTTGTCAAGCTGACTTTGAAGAACATCTAACTTGGATTCTCTCACGGACTCGGTTCCTTCGTGCATATCAACCAAAGTATCCCAAATCTCTTTTGCATTCTCAAGACGATTGATTTTGTTGAATTCTTCGGGGCATAGGCAGTTGAAGAGAATGTCGCATGTTTGAGCGTTGTATTACAACATCTTCAATTCTTCCGCGGTCTCTTCACGATCCGGTTCCTTTCCATCACCAAAGAACTCACCTTGCAAGCCAACACGAACAACAGCCCAAACGGCGGGGTTATGACCAAGAATATGCATTTTCATTTTGTGCTTCCAACTAGCAAAAGTAGTGCCATCAAAGTACGGACCTCTATGGTGATAACTTCCCTCGCTAGACGCCATACTCTCCTAGGTTGTGAGACCAATGCAATGGAGACCAAAGCTCTGATACCACTTGTATGACCGAAAGTATGTCTAGAGGGGGGTGATTAGACTACTTGACCAAATAAAAATTCTACCTTTTCCCAAATTTTAGAGTTGGTAGATTTTAGCATTTCATAGCAAGTCAAGTACACCCTACACATGCAAGTCTAAGAGTATAGCAGCGGAAAGTAACAACAAGCATGAGTAGAAAGTGTAGGGTAGGAAGATCAAACACAATTGTAGACACGATGATTTTTCCCGTAGTTCCGATAGGTGGTGCTATCGTACATCCACGTTTATGGAGTCTTCAACCCACGAAGGGTAACGGTCGCGAGATTCCACGGAGGGCTCCACCCATAAGGGTCCACGAAGTAGCAACCTTGACTATTCCATAACGGCTTCCGTCCACGAAGGACTAGCCTCACTATGGGTAGATCTTCACGAAGTAGGCGATCTCCTTGACCTTACAAACTTCTTGGTTCAACTCCACAACACGAAGTAGGAGGCTCCCAAGCGACACCTAACCTGTAACAGCCCAAGTGTAATCCTTGCCATTTGTATAATATTTCTCATGTGTGACCTTCTATGGATGTTATCAATGCTATCATGAGTTTGAATATCAACTTTGCCTCTTGTCATTTCATGCATCATGGCATCATATTCATAACATCAAGTGCATATTAATTATTGCCATGCTTGTGCTTGAGTTTGTTGTGATGTGAGTGTTGGTGTTGTGGATGTGATGGTGTGTGCATTAGGTTCTACCTCATTTTCTATAAAAGCTATGCCATCTCTCTCTTTATTCAAATAATGTCACATGTTAAATATTTGCTTGCTATTTTCCTATACTAAAAATGTTGCTCTACTTCCAAAAGACCTGATAAGATTTGTTGAGTAGCTCTCAGGCATGTTTGAAAATATTTGTCTTTGAATCTTTCCAAAAACAGAGTCCAATATAAATATATGTGAATTATTTTGCTTTCTCTAAAAATGCCAAGATCATTTTTATTGACTAGTACATATTTCTGTGAGTCCAAATATATTTTTATTTTGCTCCAAGTCATTCCTCTTTTTTCTCTGCAATTTATTTTCTTTCTCTGTGTTAAATAAAAGAAAAACCTTTTTTAAACAGAGAGAGAGAGAGAGAGAGCTTGCCCTCCTGGGCCTCTTTGCTTCCCCTGGCCCATCTAGCTCTCCCGCAGGCCCAGCCGAGCCTCCTCGCGTTCGTCTCCCTGTACGGCGCCATCCAGCAGCTCCACGTCGACCTCCGGGTTGATTTGACGGCCGGAGAGCGCCCGTGCCGCCTATTAAGTGCGTCCCCCGTGCCCTAGGGTTTCCCCTCTCTCCATTTCGTTCCTCTCCCCCTCGCGCCGCCGCAGGTAAGGCTCGCCCCAAGCCACGCTGACGCCATGCTCTCGGAGCACCGAGCAACCTTCAGTTCGCGCGCGGGGTAGCGTCCCCGCCTCATCTTCATCCTCCCCGACGCGTGGATCGAGCTCCGGGAGTGCCTGCCGTCTTCTTCCTCTACGCATGCATCGTCTGCGAGCCCGGAGCCCCACCTCGTCGTCGCTGTCTTCTTCCCTGCGCGCGGACCCAAAGACCGTCAAGGTTCAGAGCTTCCTCGCGTCGTATCCAGCTCGACCCCTTCCTCCTATCCATGTCCTAGGTGAGATAGGTATACCCTTCTCCCTGCTCCCCTTCTCCCTCGCGTTATCGTGCCCCGGTCGCGTAGATCCGTGCATGCCGCCGTCGCGCTCCCGTTGCTCTGCCCAGGAAGTTGCAGTTTTGTTCTCTGAGTAGGAGTGGTTAGTAGCAGGGGCTCGAGTGCTCGGCTCAGACCCCTCAGTGCATGCCCCGTGTGCGCCCCAGCCTTCCCGCAGCCCGCGCAGCCACGCTTCGCTCCTGTTGCGAGCCATGGCTTCCGCCATGAGCAGGGAGCTTCAAGCTCCCCTGCATCGCGTTGTGCATGCCCTTGCTCCGCGTAGACGATGGGAATGGACCCCCCGCAACACCCGCAGCTCCCGCCGGTGGTCATCGTCGCCGGAAGCCACCGCTGGCGCCGCCGGCGCCGTCGCTTCCTTCTCTGTCGCAGGGAAGAGGAAGCCGAGCCTTTTTGTCTGTATTTAACGTTAAGACCCCCCCCTTCTATCAAGCAGTGGCCAGTGGCGTAGTGGTAGCGGCTCGCCGAGAGGACCGAGAGGTCCAGGGATCGAATCCCCCCCCCCTCCGACCTTTTAATTTTTTCGGTGCGTGTGTGGCATGTGTGTGTAGGTGGGATCCCGTGTGCGTGTGCGTGGGATCCTGTGTTCCTGTGTGTGCCCCCGTGTGTGGTGTGCTGTGTGTATGTGAGTGTGACAGGTGGGCCAGTGGGTCCACCCTGTCAGCCACTCAAGGGGCCCTGGTGTCACTGCCAGTGGGACCCCTCCCTTTTTTATTTGTTGTTTTATTGTGTCTTCTCTGATTGTTTTTTTTTCAATTCTGGCAATAGTCCATATCAGGGCACTGCCATATTTGCATATGTCCAAATAGGGTATTAAGTGACTCATAAGTGCTATGTGTTATTTTCGATTACAATTGTGCGGTTTTTCTCTGTTGAAATATATGAATATGATGTATGATTTTGGGGTAGAATTTTCCAATGAATCCATTGGTGCAATTTTTTTTGTGATTTGAGCAAGTTTGTAAAATGTCATTTTTGTCCCAACATGCCATTTTGTCTTTTTCATATGATTTAATCTATGCAATATATGTGAAACTTGTCAACATGAATATGCTAGTGTTTTGTGGGCACTAGGCCCTGGTATTTTTGTTTGGAATGATAAACTTGTGGATAAGTGGGTTTCTTGCTGTTAACATGCTAAGACTATAACACTGGTTGCATGCCTCAGATTTTGCTAAGTGTTGGGAGCTGTTATTTTCTTACCATGTTGTGAGGATGGTTCCCATGGATGTGTTGTTCTTTGAGTTTGGGGCCTTAACATGTTTTGTTGTCCTCATCATACTCTACTAAATTGTGCTAACAACTTGGGCATTAACCCCTTGCATCATATTTAAAACCTGCTGTGAAGTTGCTATTCTGTTAACATGTGTCCAGTTTGCCTTGCTAAATTTTGGCTAAGTCTGAGAAGTTTCTGTTATAACCATGCCATGTTTAGAGGATGCTACCAAGTGATATATTGTGTTATAGCTCATGCTCAGTGCTATTGTTTTGTTGTAGAGGTTGCCCTCTATATCCCTGTTAATTTTCATGCCATGAAATGCCCTATAGCATATATAAATAATGTTGTAAATATGCCATCTGGTTAACTCAGATTCCAGAAAACTGGAATTTTCACTAAGTCCCTGAAATCTGTTTCAACATGCCATCTGGTGAGCATATTTGCTATTGATCCATGCTTCCTTTCAAGTTTGTGTAGATGGATGATTTGTCAAGCATGCTGTATAGTTTCTGTACATGCTTTGGTTGTGGATTAAAACCTGCTGTAGCTCTGGCTATGTGTGTGACAAGATGCCATGTTGTTGTTTGTGGACAGATTGTGTCCTTGAATGTTTTGTGACTTGTGGGAGCTATACTCCATTGTTTTGCTTGATCTTTAGCTCTATTCTTGCTAGATTTTCATTTCCTATCCAGTGGCATCCTTGGAACACCAAGGTATAGCCCAGAGATTGCCTCATGTTGTGTTTTGTCTCCGTTAACGTTCGTACCTTGTTGTGAGCGTACCGTGAGCTACGTTACTCCGTTTGCAACGTTCTACATATGCATTTGCATCATTTTTGCATGAAGCATCCATATTTGCCATGATCATGCATATCCAAATAAGTAATATTGAGGTTCTGTCCAGAATACTAAACAACCTAATAAATGCATGTGAAACATGACTAGCATAGGCTTGCCATGTTATATTTCTTAATATGACCATACATCATCTTGTTTGTGCATTGCACCTCGCTGTTTGTTTATTTGGTGCTGTTCTCTTTGGGTAGACGCGAGTGTTGAGCCTGAGTACGAGGATCCCGGAGAGTACAACTACGAGGACCCAGCTCTTTGTCCCTCTTGAGAACCAACAGGCAAGATGATCATACCCGGATCCCGACACTATTTTTGCCTTGCTAGATGTCTCGTTTTTACCGTTATGTTACGTTACCTACCACTTATACTGTCAGTTTCCTAAACTGCCATGAAAGCCTCTAACCCTTCCACTACCTAGCAAACCTTGACTGGCTATGTTACCACTGCTCAGCCCTTATCTTATAGCGTTGCTAGTTGCAGGTGCAAGCTTTCCATGTGTCAACATGGATTTTGTTTATATCACTCTATTTATTGTTATTTAAATTAATGCACATATATATCTGGCAACGGTGGAAGGCTTGGCCTTTTGCTCAGTGTTTTGTTCCGCTTTTGCCGCACTAGTTCCGAGTACCGGTGTTATATTCCATATTTTGCGCTCCTAACATGCTCGGGGTTGTTATGGGGACCCCCTTGACCATTCGTTTTAGATTAAAACTTGTCTGGCAAGACCCAACATTGGTACTATATTTGCTAAACAACTTAATAAAATTGCATAGGGCATAGCTACCCCGTGGATAATTAATCAAACCCCCCTCGGGCCAGTGCTCCTCATGAGTGTTGGTCCGAACTAGAGCACCGTGCGGGGCCAACCCGGGCAACTCGGGAGATGTCTATCAGGCCCTGTACACTAGCTTATCCGGTCGTGTCCTGAGAACGAGATACGCGGCTCTTATCGGGTTCGTCGACACGTCGGGCGGTCTTGCTGGACTTGTTTTACCTTTCTCGAATGTCTTGCGCGAGGAATTCCGGTTTTTCTTCGGGCTATCCCGAGGTTGCGGTTTTCCAGTGGAATTGCCTAGGAAGATCACGAGATTCGTGGTCGAGGTTATTCCCGTGGCGTGTGGTTAGTTTGTGATGGATGAGTTGGAGCACCCCTGCAGGGTTTAATCTTTTCGAAAAGTCATGCCCGCGGTTATGTGGCAACTTGGAAATTTGTTTAACACCCGGTTATAGTTAACTTGAAGTAAACTCCAATAAAATACACCAACTGTGTGCGTAACCGTGACCGTCTCTGCTCGTGAACATGAACCGAGAGAGAACACGGTGGGGTTATGAATGACGTAAACAGGTGTTCAGGATCACTTAGTGATCATGCTAGTTCACGATTGTCTTACGTATGCCACCATATTTACATTCATGTTCTCGTAAGTTAGCCACCAAATAAATGCTTAGCGCTTGCTGCAGCCTCACCACTCAACCAATTCCTTACCCATGGCTTACATAGTTTCGGTACCCGGGTTATGAGATTGCTGAGTCCCTGTGGCTCACAGATTACAACAATACAGGTGCAGGTGTTGATGAGAACGTGCCAGACGATGTGACCCAGCTCCAGTGGGAGTCTGACGAGGAACGTGGTCGGATGTATGTTACGTATCCAGACGAGTAGGGAGCTTCATGGTGGTGATCCTGGGATAGCGAGACAGTTTTACATTGCTTCTTTTATTGTTTGTTTTCGTCCGTAGCCGGACCCTGCCTTCTGAATGATGTATGAATGATTTGTGTGAACTTGTAAGATAGCTTGTGGCGAGTGTAAGCCAAACTCTTATACTCATCTCTTCCTACATGTATTGCAATGTTTACTGTACTTGCGAACGACAAGATGCGCTTCTATCTCCGTCGAGGCCTGAAGCCTTAATAGGGATAGGACCGCATCTTGGGCGTGACAAGTTGGTATCAGAGCCATACTGACCATAGGAGCCCCTTGCTTGATCGAACTTGGCCGAGTCGAGTCTAGTGAAAAACTATTTTGCAGTCTAGTAATATCGGAGAGTATGATTCTTTTGCTCCTCTTCTATACTCTGGTGAGGTATTCGACTTAGGAATTTTCATTCTACTCCTCTTCTCGCTCAAAAAAATTTTAGGATCACGCGGGTATTTTGGAAACTATATGATGCCGATGTGATGGAGTTCTGTCTTGGTGCCTCCTGTCTGACTTGATTTCTTCCGAGGAGTTGAGCTCCAGGGGATTCTTGACACATCGTTATCGTTCAGTTTCCTTAGTATCTCAGGATGGAGGATGTTCGAAATTGCTTCAATACTAGTAGTGGCGAGAGGAGTCCGGCATCCCCAGTACTGGTGGAGAGAGTTCGGATGTACTGCCATACTTTAGTATCGTTGCGATTATGAGGGTCTGAGGTAGATGAGTTTCCGAGACCTTCGGTTGTGTGTTGAGGGATGTGATACACTGGAGAGTAGTATTACTGCTAGAAGTTGAGTGTTGGTTAAAAAACTCCATGTATCCGTGTACCCGATCGCATAACCAAAGACTTCGGAAATTCTTAGGTGGGAATTCCAGTAGTTCTTAGGATCATCTTCCGACAGATGTATAATGGTTGTACATTTGTTCCGAGCAACCTTAGCTCAATACTTGTTGTGTTTTTTCAAGTGGCTTCATGTTCTAATGATGTTATGAAGATCCTACAGAAAAGCGTTCTTACTATTTGTAGTTTGAATGCAATTGATGATATTCCGTTGCAATTTCTTTCAAGCCATTGATTCAGCTTATTTCTATCATCTTATCAATGGTGTGCTGATATTCTTGTCCATCTTCAGGATGGCGCCAGCAACTCGTGCGAATCAGGGTCGTGATGGAGAGCAGTCTGATCCTCCACCACCCCCACCACCACCTCCACCTCCGGAGGCTTGGCAAGCAGTGATGGCCGCAACCAATGCGAACACCCAGATGTTTCTCAGGTTGCTGCAGGAAAGAGAGCAGGGACAGCAAGGTCATCAAGGGAATTTTCAGAATCAGTCGCAGTTCGCAACTCTGAACCAGTTCCTCGTAAATCAGCCCAAGTCCTTCACCTGTTGTGAGCAGCCTCTCGATGCAGACAATTGGCTCCGTGACATGAACAAGCATTTTGAGTGCAGCAATGTCAGACCTGCTGACTATGTCAAGTTCGTGACTTTCCAGCTCAAGGGTCAGGCAGGAGATTGGTGGCAGCAGTACAAGGATTCCAGAGGTGATCGTGTTATTAGCTGGGATGATTTCTGTCGTGACTTCAGAGCTCATCACATCCCGACAAGCTTTGTCGAGGAGATGCATGAGAAGTTCAGGAATTTGAAGCAAGGAAGCAAGTCTGTCTATCAGTATAACATCGACTTCCAGAATCTGGCCCGCTATGCTAAGCAAGATGTTCCCGATGAGAAGTCAATGATTTATCAGTTCAGAGGTGATCTCAAGGATGAACTTCAGTAGGGTCTAGTCCTGCAAGAGCCTCGTGAGTTTGATCAGTTCTACAACATGGCTCTAATGGTCGAGGCATCTCAGCTCAGGTTGGAGAATTCCAGGAAGCGATTCAGAGACACCAACTCTTCTTCTTCCAGCTCTCAGATTGTTCCTAAGCAGCAGAAGTATTGGGTTCCTCCTCCTCCTCCGTTTCATCCCCCTCAGCGGCAGAGGCAGCACGGTGGTCGTGGTCCTTCTCACCCACCCAACCCAGGATTTCAGCAGAGGCCTCAGGCACCCAAGTCAGCAAATGCTCCAACTTCCGTCCGCTCTCAGAGGTTACTTGTCACAAGTGTGGTCAGAAGGGCCATTACTCCAACAAGTGCAACAACCAGCGGCGTCTTCCGCCTCCTCCTCCTATCAGGCCCCCAGGCAGTGCTATGGTGAAGCATAATCCCAAGGCAGCAAGAGTGAACATGGTGAATGCAGCTGAAGCAGAGGATTCTTCTCAAGTGATAATGGGTAACCTCTTGGTTAATTCTATTCCTGCAAAAGTTTTGTTTGATACTGGTGCATCGCATTCATTCATGTCTAGGCCATTTGCTCTCAAGCATGATTTCGATTCCGAGATGTTGAGTAAACCTTTGGGTGTGGTTTCTTCAGGTTTGGCAATGAAGACCACTTCGGTGATTCCAGATGTCTCTATCAAGATGGGCAATTATTCCTTCCTGGCTTCTCCTTATGTTCTCGCCAACTCTGATATTGATCTTATTCTTGGCATGGATTTTCTGGCAATAAACAAGGCTTATGTTGATTGCAAAGCTAAAGAAGTCCAATTGACTCATCCTTCTGAAGACGTGATCATTTTCGCTGCTCGCGATGACACGATTCGTCTATTTTCTCTCAATGAGAAGGGTGAAATTTCTGCCATCTCTCAAATTCCTGTTGTCTCAGAGTATGAAGATGTCTTTCCAGAAGAGTTGCCAGGAATGCCTCCTCACAGGCCGGTGGAGTTTGTGATTGAACTCGAGCCTGGAACTGAACCGGTGTGCAAGCGTCCTTATAAGCTTGGCCCCGAAGAGCTGAAAGAATTGAAGAAACAACTAGATGAACAAGAGCGTCTGGGTTTGATCAGACCAAGTTCTTCACCTTGGGGTTGTGGTGTTCTGTTTGTCAAGAAGAAGGATGGCACGGACCGACTATGTGTTGATTACCGTCCATTGAATAAGAAGACAATCAGGAACAAGTATCCACTTCCCAACATCAATGAGTTGTTTGAGCAATTGAAAGGTGCCAAGGTTTTCTCGAAGTTAGATCTCCGTATGGGCTATCATCAAATCCGCATTCGTGAAGAAGATATTCCAAAGACTGCTTTCAGGACGAGTTTTGGCTCTTATGAGTACATCGTCATGTCTTTTGGTCTAGCAAATGCGCCTCCGACCTTCTCCAGAATGATGAACTACATATTCTCTCCTTTCAAGAATGAGTTCATCTTGGTCTATTTGGATGATATTCTCGTGTTCTCAGAGACTGAAGAAGAGCATGTAGAGCATCTCAGGCTTGTGCTTGACAAGCTAAGAGAACATTGGTTCTATGCTAAGTTCTCGAAGTGTGAGTTTTGGCTCAATGAAGTGGTGTACCTTGGGCATGTCATCTCTGCCGAGGGCATTAAAGTGCACCCTGAGAACGTTGAGGCAATTGTGAACTGGGAGCCTCCTCAGAATGTCAAGCAGCTTCGTAGCTTCCTCGGCCTTGCAAGCTATTGCAGAAGATTCGTTGAGAACTTCTCTCAGATCGCTAAGCCTCTGTCCAACCTCCTTCAGAAAAATGTCAAGTTTCTGTGGTCTCCTGAGTGTGATGTGGCGTTCAATACACTCAAACAGAAGCTAACTTCGACTCCAGTTCTTGTTCCTCCCGAGCAATCCAAGCCTTTCCAAGTTTTTTGTGATGCTTCTCTCCAAGGTCTCGGTGGTGTTCTCATGCAAGATAAGAAAGTTGTGGCTTATAACTCACGGAAGTTGAAGCCTGCTGAGAAGAACTACCCCACTCATGATCTTGAGTTGGCGGCAGTTGTGCATGCTCTGATGACGTGGAGACATCTATTGTTGGGAAGACCAGTTGAGGTGTTCACCAACCACAAGAGCTTGAAGTATATTTTCACCCAACCCAATCTCAATCTTCGGCAGTCACATTGGGTGGAAATGATCGAGGACTTCAATCCAAGCATCGAATATACTCCTGGAAAAGCAAATGTCATTGTAGACGCGCTGAGTAGGAAGGCGTACTGCAACAGTCTTATTCTCAAGCCTCTTCAACCCGAGCTTTGTGAAGCATTCCGCAAGCTCAATCTTCAAATTGTTCCTCAAGGTTTTCTTGCCAATCTTCAAGTCTCTCCGACTCTCGAGGATCAGGTTCACCAAGCTCAGCTTCTTGATGCTATGGTGAAGAAAGTGAAGAAAGGTGTGGCCAAGAGCATTCCAAAGTATAAGTGTTTCCGTGTTGATGACAAAGACACCTTGTTCTTCGAGGACCGTCTGGTGGTTCCGAAAGGTGATCTCAGGAAGGTTATCATGGATGAAGCATATAATTCCCTCCTCTCAATTCATCCAGGAAGTTCCAAAATGTATCAAGACCTCAAGCAAACCTTCTGGTGGACTCGTATGAAACGCGAGATTGCTCAGTTCGTGAATGAGTGTGATGTTTGTCGCAAAGTGAAGGCGGAACATCAACGTCCAGCAGGCCTCCTTCAGCCTTTGCCTATCCCAGAGTGGAAATTTGATCATGTTGAAATGGATTTCGTCACTGGGTTTCCTAAGTCCAAGAGAGGGAACGATGCCATCTTCGTGGTTATCGACAAGCTCACCAAAGTTGCCCACTTCCTTCCGGTCAAAGAATCTATCTCGGCAGCTCAGCTAGCAGAGTTGTACACGTCAAGGATAGTTTCTTTGCACGGTGTTCCTAAGCTCATATCCTCAGATCGTGGAAGGATCTTCACTTCCAAGTTTTGGGATTCCTTCCAGACTGCAATGGGGACCAATCTCCATTTTAGCACAGCTTTCCATCCTCAGACTAGTGGTCAAGTTGAGAGAGTCAATCAAATCCTCGAAGATATGCTCAGAGCTTGTGTGATTTCTTTTGGTATGAAGTGGGAAGATTGTCTCCCGTTTGCTGGGTTCTCATACAACAATAGCTTCCAAGCAAGTTCCGGCAAAGCTCCTTTCGAAATTCTCTATGGCAGAAAGTGCCGCACCCCGCTCAATTGGTCTGAAACTGGTGAGCGTCAAATCCTTGGTAATGACATGATCACTGAAGCAGAAGAAATGTGTCGTGTCATTCGTGCAAATCTCAAAGAAGCTCAATCCCGTCAGAAGAGTTATTATAATAGCAAGCATCGTGACATGACCTTCCAGATCGATGATTTTGTCTATCTCAGAGTGTCTCCCATGAAGGGCACTCAACGCTTTGGCATCAAAGGGAAGCTTGCTCCACGCTTTGTGGGTCCTTTCAAGATTGTGGGCAAGAGGGTGACCTTGCCTACCAGCTCGAGCTTCCTCCAAATTTCTCAAATGTGCATGATGTGTTTCACGTCTCTCAGCTCCGGAAGTGTTTCAAGACTCCCGAGCGCACCGTTGATCTCCAAGAAATTGATCTCCAAGAAGACCTATCCTATCATGAGCATCCAGTTTCTATCCTTGAAGAAACTGAGCGTAAGACTCGCAACAAGTCAATCAAGTTTCTAAAGGTCAAGTGGTCACATCACTTCAACAAAGAAGCCACTTGGGAACGAGAGGACCATCTCCGTTCCGAATTTCCCGAATTCTTCCGTTCCTAGATCTCGGGACGAGATCCTCATGTAGTTGGGGAGAGTTGTAACAGCCCAAGTGTAATCCTTGCCATTTGTATAATATTTCTCATGTGTGACCTTCTATGGATGTTATCAATGCTATCATGAGTTTGAATATCAACTTTGCCTCTTGTCATTTCATGCATCATGGCATCATATTCATAACATCAAGTGCATATTAATTATTGCCATGCTTGTGCTTGAGTTTGTTGTGATGTGAGTGTTGGTGTTGTGGATGTGATGGTGTGTGCATTAGGTTCTACCTCATTTTCTATAAAAGCTATGCCATCTCTCTCTTTATTCAAATAATGTCACATGTTAAATATTTGCTTGCTGTTTTCCTATATTAAAAATGTTGCTCTACTTCCAAAAGACCTGATAAGATTTGTTGAGTAGCTCTCAGCCATGTTTGAAAATATTTGTCTTTGAATCTTTCCAAAAACAGAGTCCAATATAAATATATGTGAATTATTTTGCTTTCTCTAAAAATGCCAAGATCATTTTTTATTAACTAGTACATATTTCTGTGAGTCCAAATATATTTTTATTTTGCTCCAAGTCATTCCTCTTTTTTCTCTGCAATTTATTTTCTTTCTCTGTGTTAAATAAAAGAAAAAACCTTTTTTTAAATTGAGAGAGAGAGAGAGAGAGCTTGCCCTCCTGGGCCTCTTTGCTTCCCCCTGGCCCATCTAGCTCTCCCGCAGGCCCAGCCGAGCCTCCTCGCGTTCGTCTCCCTGTACGGCGCCATCCAACAGCTCCACGTCGACCTCCGGGTTGATTTGACGGCCGGAGAGCGCCCGTGCCGCCTATTAAGCGCGTCCCCCGTGCCCTAGGGTTTCCCCTCTCTCCATTTCGTTCCTCTCCCCCTCGCGCCGCCGCAGGTAAGGCTCGCCCCAAGCCACGCCGACGCCATGCTCTCGGAGCACCGAGCAAGCTTCAGTTCGCGCACGGGGTAGCGTCCCCGCCTCGTCTTCATCCTCCCCGACGCGTGGATCGAGCTTCGGGAGTGCCTGCCGTCTTCTTCCTCTACGCACGCATCATCTGCGAATCCGGAGCCCCACCTCGCCGTCGCTGTCTTCTTCCCTGCGCCCGGACCCGAAGACCGTCAAGGTTCAGAGCTTCCTCGCGTCGTATCCAGCTCCACCCCTTCCTCCTATCCATGTCCTAGGTGAGATAGGTATACCCTTCTCCCTACTCCCCTTCTCCCTCGCGTTATCGTGCCACGGTCGTGTAGATCCGTGCATGCCGCCGTCGCGCTCCCGTTGCTCTGCCCAGGAAGTTGCAGTTTTGTTCTCTGAGTAGGAGTGGTTAGTAGCAGGGGCTCGAGTGCTCGGCTCAGACCCCTCAGCTCATGCCTCGTGTGCTCCCCAGCCTTCCCACAGCCCGCGCAGCCACGCTTCGCTCCTATTGCGAGCCATGGCTTCCGCAATGAGCAGGGAGCTTCAAGCTCCCCTGCATCGCATTGTGCTTGCCCTTGCTCCGCGTAGACGATGGGAATGGACCCCCCGCAACACCCGCAGCTCCCGCCGGTGGTCACCGTCGCCGGAGGCCACCGCTGGCGGCGCCAGCGCCGTCGCTTCCTTCTCTGTCGCAGGGAAGAGGAAGCCAAGCCTTTTTGTTTGTATTTAATGCTTAAGACCCCCCCCCTTCTGTCGAGCAGTGGCCAGTGGCGTAGTGGTAGCGGCTCGCCGAGAGGACCGAGAGGTCCAGTTATCGAATCCCCCCCCCCGGCCTTTTAATTTTTTCAGTGTGTGTGTGGCCTGTCTGTGTAGGTGGGATCCCGTGTGCGTGTGCGTGGGATCCTGTGTTCCTGTGTGTGCCCCCGTGTGTGGTGTGCTGTGTGTATGTGAGTGTGACAGGTGGGCCAGTGGGTCCACCCTGTCAGCCACTCAAGGGGCCCTGGTGTCACTGCTAGTGGGACCCCTCCCTTTTTTATTTGTTGTTTTATTTTGTCTTCTCTGATTATTATTTTTTCAATTCTGGCAATAGTCCATATCAGGGCACTGCCATATTTGCATATGTCCAAATAGGGTATTAAGTGACTCATAAGTGCTATGTGTTATTTTCGATTGCAATTGTGGGGTTTTTCTCTGTTGAAATATATGAGTATGATATATGATTTTGGGGTAGAATTTTCCAATGAATCCATTGGTGCAATTTGTTTTGTGATTTGAGCAAGTTTGTAAAATGTCATTTTTGTCCCAACATGCCATTTTGTCTTTTTCATATGATTTAATCTATGCAATATATGTGAAACTTGTCAACATGAATATGCTAGTGTTTTGTGGGAACTAGGCCCTGGTATTTTTGTTTGGCATGATAAACTTGTGGATAAGTGGGTTTCTTGTTGTTAACATGCTAAGACTATAACACTGGTTGCATGCCTCAGATTTTGTTAAATGTGTTGGGAGCTGTTATTTTCTTACCATGTTGTGAGGATGGTTCCCATGGATGTGTTGTTCTTTGAGTTTGGAGCCTTAACATGTTTTGTTGTGCTCATCATACTCTACTAAAATGTGCTAAGAACTTGGGCATTAATCCCTTGCATCATATTTAAAACATGCTGTGAAGTTGCTATTCTGTTAACATGTGTCTAGTTTGCCTTGCTAAATTTTGGCCAAGTCTGAGAAGTTGCTGTTATAACCATGCCATGTTTAGAGGATGCTACCAAGTGATATGTTGTGTTATAGCTCATGCTCAGTGCTAGTGTTTTGTTGTAGAGGTTGCCCTCTATATCCCTGTTAATTTTCATGCCATGAAATGCCCTATAGCATATATAAATATTGTTGTAAATATGCCATCTGGTTAACTCAGATTCCAGAAAACTGGAATTTTCACTAAGTCCCTGAAATCTGTTTCAACATGCCATCTTGTGAGCATATTTGCTATTGATCCATGCTTCCTTTCAAGTTTGTGTAGATGGATGATTTGTCAAGCATGCTGTATAGTTTCTGTACATGCTTTGGTTGTGGTTTGAAACCTGCTGTAGCTCTGGCTATGTGTGTGACAAGATGCCATGTTGCTGTTTGTGGACAGATTGTGTGCTTGAATGTTTTGTGACTTGTGGGAGCTATACTCCATTGTTTTGCTTGATATTTAGCTCTATTCTTGCTAGATTTTCATTTCCTATCCAGTGGCATCCTTGGAACACCAAGGTATAGCCCAGAGATTGCCTCATGTTGTGTTTTGTCTCCGTTAACGTTCGTACCTTGCCGTGAGCGTACCGTGAGCTACGTTACTCCATTTGCAACGTTCTACATATGCATTTGCATCGTTTTTGCATGAAGCATCCATATTTGCCATGATCATGCATATCCAAATAAGTAATATTGAGGTTCTGTCCACAATACTAAACAACCTAATAAATGCATGTGAAACATGACTAGCATAGGCTTGCCATGTTATATTTCTTAATATGACCATACATCATATTGCTTGTGCATTGCACCTCGTTGTTTGTTTATTTGGTGCTGTTCTCTTTGGGTAGACGCGAGTGTTGACCCTGAGTACGAGGATCCCGGAGAGTACAACTACGAGGACCCAGCTCTTTGTCCCTCTGAAGAACCAACAGGCAAGATGATCATACCCGGATCCCGACACTATTTTTGCCTTGCTAGATGTCTCGTTTTTACCGTTATGTTACGTTACCTACCACTTATACTGTCAGCCTCCTAAACTGCCATGAAAGCCTCTAACCCTTCCACAACCTAGCAAACCTTGATTGGCTATGTTACCGCTGCTCAGCCCTTATCTTATAGCGTTGCTAGTTGTAGGTGCAAGCTTTCCATGTGTGTTGGGGATATACCCCGTGGTATGACCCGGAGACAATCCTAAGCCGGCAGACAGTTCTAAGCCGGCAGATAATCCTAAGCCGGCAAACAGTGTTGACCCGGCAAACAGTATTGACCCGGCAAACAGTGTTGACCCGGCAAACAGTGTTAACCCGGCAAACAGTGTTGACCCGGCCAACAATATTGACCCGGCAAACAGTGTTGACCCGGCAAACAGTGTTAACCCGGCAAACAGTGTTAACCCGGTGAACAGTGTTACCTGGCAGACAGTTAAGTCCCGGAGACGAGTCGCCGAAGACGAGTCTTGAAGATAAGCCCGGTTGTAAGCCGCCCGGGAGAGATAAGAAGCCCGGGACTCAGAAGCCCATGAAGAGAAGCCCGCAATGGGAAGTCATAGTAAGTTAAAGTCTCAATCCGACTTAGACTCTACATGTAAACCGCCCCTCCATCTTATCTAAGGAGGGGCGGGTCACCCCAAGAGGGTCAGGTTTTAGACGTCTCCAGAGACAGGTCTTAGACAGACAGGTCAGAAAAGATAGTCAGATTAGAGGTTCTCGAGACTAGAGGTAGCGACTCCGCACCCTTGTAACCGAGATCGTCATCATCATCACTATAAACACAAAGCAGGACGTAGGCTTTTACCTCCATCGGAGGGGCCGAACCTGGGTAAAAACTCTGCGTCTCTCGTCCCGCTCAACCCCTCTCAAGCTACCAGTTAAATGCGTTGGCCTCACGACTAAGTCCTTACACTAGGACATTTGCCGTGACAAATCCATGACAGTTGGCGCCCACCGTGGGGCCCACGCACGGTGGTGTTGAGTTCTTGGAGGGGTGTCTCCCAGGGATCAAGGAGTTCACAATTTTCCGGATGAAGAAGAGCCGGTTTGAAAGAATCTACATCAGATTTAAGTCTATCAGTCCAGATTTACCGTCTATGAGGTTTAAAGTTCAAGAGAAATTAGGGTTGCGGTCGATTCCGCCCCCGCTATCTCACAAGTCGCTAAGGCTACAGCCTGATCCGCCAAGTTCCCCTACTGCGCAACGTTCACAAGTCCAGGCTTCAAGTTCCGAGGGAATCAACCGTCTGCTGTTACCTTTTTTCCCTGAAATCAAAGCCAAAGAATTAACCAGTACTTGCACTAGTACGTGAACAAGATTAGTACCAAATGAGTACTGCATCATCTAAAATACTACATCTACCCCCAAGGAAAGGGATCAAGTCCCAGAAATTGTCTGTGGCGGCTTGCACCAAGTTGAGACACTGTGGTGTCACGTGCTGATTCATAGCCAACAGAGGAATTTTTTTGGTGATGGTGGTTCCAAGATTAGAAAAAGAAGAAACAGAGATGGATTCAAAGTCGACCACGACCCGGATGTGACCCAGACACGGACGCGGACTCGGCCTCCGTCGCCCTGAGCCGCCGCCCGTCTTCTGTCGCGGCCTCTTGCTGAGCCGCCGCTGCGGTCCACCGCGGTGAGTCGCTAGCCGCACCCATCGATGATGCCACGGCTCGCTCATTCCAAGCTGCCAGCCAGGCTGCCTTTGCTTGCAAGCCGGTTTTCACCGCTCCGCATATGAGCCGCCAGCCGGCCGTCTCCGTCTCCGCCTCGGAGTCGCCCACCTCCACTGCCACATCAAGCCACCATCGCTGGTTGCTTCGCCGCTCCTATCTCCAGCCAGCCCTCGCGGGGTCGCCGACGCGTTCAAACCACCATCGCCACGACCCTCTGCTTCAAGTCGCTGCTGCAGCTTGCTTCCACCGGCTCAAGCCGCCGTTACTGCCTGTCTCGGCCGACGGCCAGAGCATCACCAACTCGCCGCAACAAATCCCTCCGCACCACCTCCGTGTGCGTCGACCCGCCGTCCGCGCAAGACCGGCCTTCGCCTCGTTGCCGTGGCCTCACCTTGAGCCGGCCCTCCCTGAAGCTGTCGCGCTCGCCGCCGCGCCCGCGTCGCCCCACGGCGCCTGCAAGCCGCAGCACCTGCGCGCCGCCCCGTCGCACTTGCCGCAGCCGCCGTGGCACGCCTAGCCTGCTGGCCTCGCGCCCGAGCCGCCGTGGTCGTGCTCTGTGTTGAGCCGCCGCTCCCCGTCGCACTTGCCGCACCCGCCGCTGTGACTCTGCCTCGCCCTCGCGTGCGCGTGCGCCCAAGCCGGCGTTCTCCACCTTGCCCCGTTGCTGTGGCCATGGCACACCTCCACCATAGCGGCCTCACCTCCACCTCGCTCGTGTTGCTCCGCCTACTGCAAGCCGCCGCGCCGCGCCGCCACGACTACGCGTCGGAGCCACGCTGAGCCGCCACGCCTGTGCCTTGAACCGCCAAGCACCCTGCTCCTCCGCCGCCGCGCCTTGAGCCGCCGAGCGCCAGCCCTTTGGAGCCGCCGAGTCGCTACCCCCACTGCTACCGCGGCCATGGTGGCCTGACCAGTGAGCTACGCTCATGTGCGCTGCCTCCGTTGCCTTGAGCCGCCCGGCCGGCTCGCCGCCTCGCCTCGACCGACTTCGTCGCGCCGCTACGCTGGCTCCGCCCGCCAGCTCGCCGCGCCACCGCTTCCTGCGCCCGCCGCGCCGCGTGCTACGCCCCGCCGCTGCGCCGGTTCCGCCCCGCGGACCCGCCGCCTCGACAACTCTGCCTCGCGGCTACGCCTATAAGCCGCCGTCGCCGGCCTTCACTCCAAGTCGCCTTCATGGCTGTTCCCGAGCCGCCGTTATGGTCGGCTTCACGCGGCCAGCTTTCAACCTGCACGGCCTCGGCTGCTCGCCGTTGGGCCGCCGCTGTGGCTCTCCGCTGAGACCCACCGCGGGCGAGCTATACCTCCGCCTTTGCCGTGGCCTCAAGCTGCCTCCTCGCCTCCATGCTGCCCCGCGCTGTGCTGCCTCCGGCTGGCCCTGCACGTCTCCGCCGGTGTGCCGCCTTGAGCCGCCCCCGTCGGCCGCGTCGTCTTCACTCCGCCCCCGTGCCAGCTCCGCTAGGTCACCGCGCCCCGCCTTGGCCGCCCCGCTACCTTAGCTCGCCGCGCCTAGCTCCACCACCAAGTCACCGGCCGGCCGCTCCATGGCTGCGCTCACCTCGCCTTCATAGCCGGCTGCCGCTGCCGTGCTTCCGCTTCCGCCGGCTCTTCACTCCACCTCCGAGCCACCCCCGTCCGCCGGCTCTGCTCTGGCTCCCTTCACGCGGGGAAAGAAAAATGGGCAGCGGTTGGAAGGATGTAGGGGCCGGTTGAGAAGATAAGATTTTGAAAAAAAAAAAGAAGAAGAAGAAGGGGCTGGGGTCAGCTAAAATTTTATCAGAGTACACACGCCAGTTACTTGGAGTATCTCCAACTCGCCCGCGGTTGACTACAACTCCACCGCAGTTATCATCAATCCTGCGGCTGATAATTTCCGACAAACATATCAGGTGAAGTCAATTCAGTCAATTTTTATTGATGCATTTTTATCCTTTCGAGAACAATTACTCTCGTCTGCATGTCTTTATGCAGGACTGCCAAAGTGACAGTCGTACCGCGGATGCAAAGCTCACGTCAGCGCCCGCCTGTACGAGTTGTCCAACAGACGCGCGGAAGCTGCCCATGGTCTGATCCAACGTCAACATGCCGTAGCCGACTCATGCTTCCGTGCCGTCTTACAATGCCGCGGCCGTCTTCCGCGCCGCCCCGGCTTACAACACCGCGGCCGTCTTTTGCGCTGCACCGGCTTACAACGCCGCCGCCGTCTCTCGCGACTGCGTTGGCTTACAACGCCGTGGCCGTCTCTTACGACCGTACCGGCTTACAACGTCGTGGCCGTCTCTCGCGACCGCGCCGGCTTACAACGCCGTGACTGACTTCTACGTCTACATCAACACACTGGAGCAATCCATACAAACTGCTCAGCGGATGCGCGCAAGTCGCCGCCCCTGCGGTCCAAACTACATTGGCCTACTGGTGTCGTGCTCGCCTGTACGAGACGCCCAACGGACGCACGCAAGACGCCGCCCACAGTCTGATCTACACCAATATATCGGTGCGGTGTTCGTCTGCACGAGCCACCCAACGGACATGCGCACAAGTCGCCGCCACTACAGTTTGGTTAACTTCAACAACCAGCTGGGACGAACCATCAAACGGATTATTGAAACAATTCATACGGGATCATCTATAACCCCGGGTCATTGCAAGGAAGTTAACCCAATCTCGCGGGCTACTACGTTATTGGCGGAAGGATTAAAAGTTACCCAAGAAGACGAGCCGCCATGATGCACCGTTCAGCTTGGGGGCTTCTGCGGTTTCTTCATACAAGATGGCGGCTCACAAGATGCTGCAACAATGTTGATACTTCAACAAGGTCATTTGGGGGCTTTCAACCCACCGGGTTAAGCTTCAACCCTCTTGATCAGGCTCTTCAGCCACTGTAAGGCGGGTCGTAGACCCAAAACATTGACTACGTCAACAAGGTCGTTTGGGGGCTTTCAACCCACCGGGTTAAGCTTCAACCCTCTCAATCAGGCTCTTCAGCTACCGTAAGGCGGGTCGTGGACCCAAACGTTGACTCCGTCAACAAAGATCACTAGGGGTGCAGCGAGTTGTGGACTTACCCCCTTTTCGATCTGCAAGGCCGGGTTATACCTGCCTGTAAGTAGCTGCCACTTTGCCAGGGGTGCAGCAAGTTATAAACTTACCCCCTGCAAGGGCCTCTTACAGCGGCGAGGCAAACTCTCCCATCTGCTGCGTACTCTCCGCCAAGTGGCCCGTCGTACCCTTGAGGTTCAAACGACGGATTTACGTCACGTGAGAAGTAGCTTATGGGTTCTAAGGGTATTCACCCCCTGTTGCGTCTCTTTCTGGTTCGCTACGCTCTTATCAGTTAATCTCGCCTAGAGACCCTGAGCCGGTCAACGAATTGACGGTCACTCTCGCTAGAGACCCTGTACTGTTAGAGTTCAAGTAGCGAGTCACCCAGAAGAACCGGCTTATGAGTTTTCGAACAGAAAAGCAAGAACATCATACATTGCATCATACATTGCATCATACATCATGCATTACATCATACATACATATCATGCCGGTTTGCAAACCGGATCAGAGCAAGATTGTGAAAGAAGAAGCAAGGCTATACAAGATTTTAACATCTCCGGCTTGTGCTTTTTCAAGCCGCCCTTACAACAATGCAGAATATATTCTGTCTTGTTTATTTTTGCAGGTCTTGTCTCTTAATGTGAGCCGCCCTATCAAATATAATGCCGTGTCATCCAATTGACCGACTATTGGATTTCTTCAACCTGTGTTCTGTAGTATACTACAACACTCATGGATTTCTCACACATATATTTGCCGGGTTGCACCGCAACTACGGGCAGGGATTTCATGTCAAAGACAGGAATTATTCCAGGATATTCATTCCGGGTTATATTACAACCACGGTCAAGGATTCATTCAACAAATTATGATGAGTTATATTACTATCAAACAGTCCCGAGTCGCCGCAGGCAGATGACCCGGCACTTGGGGGCTACATTATTCAAGTCCAGTTTATATCAAGTATGCAAGTCCCATGTCACTGCAAGCATGCATCACGGCACTTGGGGGCTAATGCAAGATGGTTTTCAAATCATTACATTGTCAACAAGATCCAGTTATCTCAAGGAGATGAGCCGGCTTTTCTATATTTTTCTAAGTCCCAGCCCAGTACTTCTTACTGACCCGGCACTTGGGGGCTACACCGCTCAGATCAAATTTTCTAAAAAAGTCCCAAGTCGCTACAGGCATGCGACCCGGCACTTGGGGGCTACAGTATTCAGTTGTTCAAGCAGATTATAAGGTCCAAATTGAAGACCCGGCCCATCACATGCTGATGAGCCGGCCCTTGGGAGCTACACATGTGAAATACAGAACACTCAGTATACATCTGGCGACTCAGATGACAACCCAGATTTCTCAACATTCAACACCAAGTTCAAAAGTCCCAGGTTGCTGCAGGCAAGACAACCCGGTACTTGGGGGCTACATATGTGGAACATTCAATTTATGACTGGTGACTCAGATGAGCAATCCAGGTAATATGAAGCAAGTCTTAAGGCTATCACGTTTTCCTTCTTAAGACTTGGGGGCTACAGGTAATATGGATATGAGGAAGATATGTCTTCAAATTCTCAGTTATGAGGAACCAAGCAAATTTGTCAAGCCAAGGCAGTTGATAATAAGGGTTATTTTTTCTTCAAGGAACCAGCGTCAGTATATTGATATGACAGAGTTTCAGAATTTTCAGGAGCTGATCAACTGGTATTTTGGAGTGAACCGGTCCCTTTACATATTCTTATTTCAGGAGGTTACCATGAATAAATTCAAGCTAACCTGGGGGCTAATGTCGGGGATATACCCCGTGGTATGACCTGGAGACAATCCTAAGCCGGCAGACAGTTCTAAGCCGGCAGATAATCCTAAGCCGGCAAACAGTGTTGACCCGGCAAACAGTATTGACCCGGCAAACAGTGTTGACCCGGCAAACAGTGTTAACCCGGCAAACAGTGTTGACCCGGCAAACAGTGTTGACCCGGCCAACAGTATTGACCCGGCAAACAGTGTTGACCCGGCAAACAGTGTTAACCCAGTGAACAGTGTTACCTGGCAGATAGTTAAGTCCCGGAGACGAGTCGCCGAAGACGAGTCTTGAAGATAAGCCCGGTTGTAAGCCGCCCGGGAGAGATAAGAAGCCCGGGACTCAGAAGCCCATGAAGAGAAGCCCGCGATGGGAAGTCATAGTAAGTTAAAGTCTCAATCCGACTTAGACTCTACATGTAAACCGCCCCTCCATCTTATCTAAGGAGGGGCGGGTCACCCCAAGAGGGTCAGGTTTTAGACGTCTCCAGAGACAGGTCTTAGACAGACAGGTCAGAAAAGATAGTCAGATTAGAGGTTCTCGAGACTAGAGGTAGCGACTCCGCACCCTTGTAACCGAGATCGTCATCATCATCACTATAAACACAAAGCAGGACGTAGGCTTTTACCTCCATCGGAGGGGCCGAACCTGGGTAAAAACTCTGCGTCTCTCGTCCCGCTCAACCCCTCTCAAGCTACCAGTTAAACGCGTTGGCCTCACGACTAAGTCCTTACACTAGGACATCTGCCGTGACAAATCCACGACAATGTGTCAACATGGATTTTGTTTATATCACTCTATTTATTGTTATTTAAATTAATGCACATATATATCTGGCAACGGTGGAAGGCTTGGCCTTTTACTCAGTGTTTTGTTCCACTTTTGCCGCACTAGTTCCGAGTACCGGTGTTATATTCCATATTTTGCGCTCCTAACATGCTCGGGGTTGTTATGGGGACCCCCTTGACCATTCGTTTTAGATTAAAACTTGTCTGGCAAGACCCAACATTGGTACTATATTTGCTAAACAACTTAATAAAATTGCATAGGGCATAGCTACCCCGTGGATAATTAATCAACCCCCCCCCCCCGGGCCAGTGCTCCTCATGAGTGTTGGTCCGAACTAGAGCACTGTGCGGGGCCAACCCGGGCAACTCGGGAGATGTCTATCAGGCCCTGTACACTAGCTTATCCGGTCGTGTCCTGAGAACGAGATACGCAGCTCTTATCGGGTTCGTCGACACGTCGGGCGGTCTTGCTGGACTTGTTTTACCTTTCTCGAATGTCTTGCGCGAGGAATTCCGGTTTTTCTTCGGGCTATCCCGAGGTTGCGGTTTTCCAGTGGAATTGCCTAGGAAGATCACGAGATTCGTGGTCGAGGTTATTCCCGCGGCGTGTGGTTAGTTTGTGATGGATGAGTTGGAGCACCCCTGCAGGGTTTAATCTTTTCGGAAAGCCGTGCCCGCGGTTATGTGGCAACTTGGAAATTTGTTTAACACCCGGTTATAGTTAACTTGAAGTAAACTCCAATAAAATACACCAGCTGTGTGCGTAACCGTGACCGTCTCTGCTCGTGACCATGAACCGAGAGAGAACACGGTGGGGTTATGAATGACGTAAGCAGGTGTTCAGGATCACTTAGTGATCATGCTAGTTCACGATCGTCTTACGTATGCCACCATATTTACATTCATGTTCTCGTAAGTTAGCCACCAAATAAATGCTTAGCGCTTGCTGCAGCCTCACCACTCAACCAATTCCTTACCCATGGCTTACATAGTTTCGGTACCCGGGTTATGAGATTGCTGAGTCCCTGTGGCTCACAGATTACAACAATACAGGTGTAGGTGTTGATGAGAACGTGCCAGACGATGTGACTTAGCTCCAGTGGGAGTATGACGAGGAACGTGGTCGGATGTATGTTACGTATCCAGACGAGTAGGGAGCTTCATGGTGATGATCCTGGGATAGCGAGACAGTTTTACATTGCTTCTTTTATCGTTTGTTTTCGTCTATAGCCGGACCCTGCCTTCTGAATGATGTATGAATGATTTGTGTGAACTTGTAAGATAGCTTGTGGCAAGTGTAAGCCAAACTCTTATACTCATCTCTTCCTACATGTATTGCAATGTTTACTGTACTTGCGAACGGCGAGATGCGCTTCTATCCCCGTCGAGGCCTCAAGCCTTAATAGGGATAGGACCGCATCTTGGGCGTGACATAACCAATCTAGGAGGCACCACCCTCCAAAAGGTAATAGGCTCGGCAATGATGATGAACTCCTTGCTCTTGTGCGTCAAGATGATAGACTCCTCAACACACAATCACTCTCTCACAGATTTGGCTTGGTGGAAGAGATGGGATTGGTGGAAAGCAACTTGGGGAGGCCAGAAATCAAGATCCATATGGTTGGAGTGGAAGATCTTGACCTCAACACAAGGGTAGGTGGTTCTCTCTCAGAAAACTGGATGGGGCAAGTATGGAATAGTTCTGAGTGCTTCTCTCTCGAGTAGGTGGTGGTGAAGGGGTATATATAGACATCCCCAAAAATCCAACCGTTACACACAAAATGACCAACTCGGTGACACCGATGTGTTAATCTCGGTGGTACCGAAGTGACCAAAAGGTGGCAACTTTTGAATCTCGGTGAGACCGATATATGAAACTCGGTTGCACCGATAAAGTGACCAACGGTCAGATTGCCTAATCTCGGTGACGCCGATCCAACAATCTCGGTGGTACCGATATTGTGAATTTGCGTAACAGAAAGTTGGCAACCTAAACTCGGTGGCACCAAAGCAGAATCGGTTCCACCGAAAGGCTAGGGTTTGGCTTAGGTCTGTCTGAGTTTGGGAATCGGTGTGTGACGCCCCCATTATTGTCCGTACGCTAATCATGCACACAAGGCGTACGACCAAGATTAGGGACTCACTGATTGATACCACAACACGACAAAAGACACAAATACAAAGTCATACAGCTTCATATTACAAGCCAGGGGCCTCGAGGGCTCGAATACAAAGCTCGACATAAACACGAGTCAGCGAAAGCAAATATATCTGAGTACAGACATAAGTTAGACAAGTTTGCCTTAAGAAGGCTAGCACAAACATAAGCAGCGGATCGAAAGAGGCGAGGCCTCCTGCCTGGGAACCTCCTAACTACTCCTGGACGTCGGAGAAGTCTACGTCGTAATAAGCTCCATCCTGCTGGTAGGGGCCTCCGTCGGGGTAGTAGTAGTCGGCACCTCCAGCGTAGTCCATCTCCTGGGCTCCATCGTCTGAACGCGGAATCGTATCGAGGGGGGAAAAGATAAAGCAAAGCAGCGTGAGTACTCATCCAAAGTACTCGCAAGTCTTACATCAGAACTATGCTAAGTATGCACCATTATCAAGGAAGGGGTTATATCTGGACTGACTGCAGAAAGCAAGAATAGGGGGTAGACCTAGTCCTATCGAAGACTAGCATCTTCAGCATCTTGCAGCATTAGAAGAGAGAAGACCTGCAGCTCATATATAGTCATATTGTTGTAACAATTTTATTAAGTAACACACCCAGAGATCCTTCCTCGACTCCCCTGGGAGGAAGCAATCTCGGAGCCACAATTTATTTTAATTAGTTTATGATTATAGTTGTAGTAGGTCAAAGCACAACTCCAAGTCGTCCTGTTACCGTGGACACGGCTATTCGAATAGTTTACTTCCCTGCAGGGGTGCACCACATTACCCAACACGCTCGATAAGCTCCGGCCGGATACAATTTTCTGGTCATACCCGGCCTCGGCCGATCGACACGACGTAGTCCTACCTAGGCTCAACAGAGAGGCCAGCACGCCGGTCTACATCCTAATGGCTCGGGGTCTTGGGCCATCGCCCTCGCCATCCTGCACGTTACGCCCTCGGCCGGGACCAGTCCTAGCACGCCCTCCATCAGGGTCCCTGCGTTCCAGACCACCCGGGCGCGAGTCGAATCTCGTGGCATCTGAAGAGCTTTCGGGAGAATGTACGCCGCCGAGCAGCCCATACTGATTACCCCGCGTGGTGGTTAGTGCGTATTAGGCCAACGACCTTACTCAGATTATATACTCAACCCATTAGCAATTTTATTAGTGATCAATAACACTCGGGTGCCTTCCGGCGCACCCCACCAAGTCTTCGGATGCCTTGCGGCGCATCCCACCAAATCTTCGGATGCCTTGCGGCGCATCCCACCAAACCTTTCTCACACGGGTACCCTTGGGGCCGACCCGTCTCAGAACTGTCGGGAACTCAGGTCCACCTCAACCAGGGTGGTACCACCTGTCCCTCCAGTCCCGTCTTTCACATGTATCAAATGTCAAGTCCAAGTATCTGTGTGTCTATACACCAAGTGGGGATCCGAGGAATCACCCTCGATGGATCCCACTCGAGGTATGTGTATGGCAAGAGTCGCTATCGATAAATGGGGAGGAGGAATCACCCTCGATACCCACGATCGATTAGCTACGCTACAGAATTAACATCGGAAGTGCTAAGTGAGGTATCACCCTCGACACTCGATGGTAGCTCTGCAGTGCCATACTAAAGGGGTGTGTGGTGATGTGAAGGGTCTGGCTCGTCGGTCAGTTGACCGAGTCTTCGGGTCTTCGAGTTGTCAAGTCGTCGATGAACAAGCAGGGGCAACTTGGACTAAGGGGCCACGGGGGGGTTCATTGTCCAACCTATACTAAGCAGTTGATATGATAACAAGTGTAGTAGCAGTTCATCAAAAACAGGCTATGCATCAGAATAGGAGCTAACTAATACAGTAGCAAAATTCTAATGCAAGCATAAGAGGGAGAGAGATGGGTAATATCGGAATGCTCAAGGGGTTTTGCTTGCCTTGCTGCTCTGCGGAAAAAGGCTGGTCGTCAGTCGCGTAGTCGTACCCGGCAGCACCGTCAGCCTCAGGGATTACGTCGGCACCGGGCACTACCGAGAGAGAAGAGGGGGAAGAAACAGTAAATAAATAGCAGGCAATCGTAACACAAGGCATAGCATGGCAATACGTAGTGCCGGGTGTGTCCTAACGCAGTGTTACTCGATACCGATGAAGGGGGAACCCATCCGGGAAAGTGTTCCCGGTTCCGGACATCTGTCAGACAGATGACCGGAGGGGGCAATGTTCTAGGTTCGGATAGTTAGAGGTATCCGGCGGGCATGTGGGTAACGTAACCGGGTTCGTCTCGTCATTCTGAGCAACTTTCATGTTCAAAACTTTTTAATCCGGACTACGGTTTATTTTATATTAATTTTCTAAGATTTAATAATATTCTGGAATTTAATTATATATTTAAAGTAGAATCATCCAAAACAGTGTATGCTGACGTCATCATGACGTCAGCATGACGTCAGCATGACATCAGCAGTCTGCTAAGATTAATTTAGGGTTTTAATTAGACTAATTATAGATTAATTAGACTAATTAATTAGTTAGTTTAGTTAAACAGAGTTAATTGATTAATTAATTAATTGATTGATTGATTGATTATTTATTTTAATTCTTTTTTAAAAAAAAAATCTAAACAGTGGCGGGTCCCAGTGGTCAGTGGGACAGCGGACGTGTCCGCCTGTGCCCATTCGGTCGCCGGACACGTCCGGACGACCAAATGCGCACGCACGCGGGACAGAGACGGCGAGCGGCTACGGCTACGGGCGAGGCGGCGACGGCGCGGCCAGGGGAGGCGAGCGAGGCCAAGGCAGCGGCAGCGCGTCGGAGGCGGGCGAGCACAGGCGAGCGTGACCGGGCGTGGGGGCGAAGCGGGCGGATGCAGAGGCGCGAGCGGGCGGATGCAGAGGCGCGAGCGGGCCGCGGCGATGTGGCGTGCGCGGCGAGAGCGCGTGCGCGCACGGGAATGGGGCCGAGGCGCGACTGGGGCGTGCACGGGGCCGCGGGGCGAGGTGGAGCGTGGCCGGGGAGCAACGGCGGCGGCGCCGGCGCAGGACGTGCGAGAGCCGAAGGGGGAAAAGGGGAACGAGGGGGGAGGAGCCCGGTGGGCTCACCGCGGGGTGCAGCGGGTGGGCAAGCAGCTCGGGGAGGCACGGCGTCGTCCGGCGCGGGCGAACGGGCGCCTGGCGTGGCGCGGGATGGGGAGAGGGCGCCGGGGCGCCGTGCGCAGGGAGGCGTCGGTCTCGGCGAGCGGTGGGGCGAAGGGCGGCCGGCGGGAGGGGCGACAGAGGCGCAGGGGGGCGCGATGGCGGCGAGGGAAGAGCCGGCGGCGACGCGGGATCGGCCCGATCCCGATCCAGATCGAGACGGGAGCGGGGAAGGGAGAGCGAGGGAGGGGGGCGAGTGGGGTTAGGGTTTGCCCCTGGGGTGGGGGTTATAGCGGCCCCAGGGTGGGCCGGTGGGCCGGCTGGCTAGGCCGGTTGGCCCAGTTGGCCGGGGGGGTTTGCTTTTTATTTCCTTTTCTGTTATTTTGTTTTCTGATTTATTCTTGTTTTAATTAGTTTTAACCACAATTACACTTAGCAAAAATATGGCACAAGTCCAACAATTATATTGCAGTATTTTAAATGGCCACAAGAATAGTGGGGCCCATTGGAATATGTTAGAGGTTTACAGAGATTTTTAAGGGCATTTAATAATTGTTTTGGCCCCTGTTTTAATTATTTTAGGGCACTTAAACACTTTATAAAATGTTGGTTTCATTTTTATAATAGCTTTGGGAATTTTTGCAATATCATGAACACTTTTGTTTTTGCTGTTAGAATAATTAATATTTTGACTTTAGTTTAAATTTGAAATTGAGGTTGAGGTATTCTTAATTGTTTTTCCTAGGGCATAATCATGATGACTTGGCATTATCATGTGAGATTACTGTAGCTAACCACTGGGGCTGTTACACGGTGGCACCGAGTGGAAAGTGTTGGTTGCACCGATTTTGAATATTTGACTTTGGACAGACTTTTGTGGAAGAGCTTGTGGGTGTTTTTGGTGACTATCACTTGTGCACGTATGAGCATTTGTTCACCAATCAAAACCTAACCCCCTTTTAATAGTATTGGCTTTTCTATGGACTCAAAGTGATTTCTCACAAATGTTAAATGTAGAGTCCTCTTGCTTGAAGCTTTGTCAATCCATTTTCTTGCATCTTGGGGTATCTCCACAATCTCCACAATCTTTTTGCCATCCCTATCATTGAACTTTCCTGAAATATACTTAGTGAAACCATTAGTTCAATGACTTATATGTTGTTATTAATTACCAAAACCACCAAGGGAGCAAATGTGCTTTCAGCTGTGCTACTACTTTCAATGCGTTGTCGTTGTTATTTCCTTGCAGAAGGAGGAGAAAACGCTTGACGCGCCTTCCCGAAGGAAGTCTCACGACGCGGTGATAGAAAGGAAAAGAAAACCGACCGGAGGTGGGAAAACGAATCGTAAAACGTCGATACGCACGAAGAGAAGTAAGGAAACACGCGTACCAGGAGCACAGAAAGCACTAGCAGACCCCTAAAATCAAAGAGAATCGAAAGGCTACACGGTTTCGTGTATGTAATGTAATGTAATAATGTAACAATAAAGCTATTTTGGTTGGAGGAGAAACATAATAAGAACATATTACTAGGTTGGAGGAGAAAGTGTTGCTACCACTTGCCATTTTGCCAAGCCGGCGAAAGCGAGGAAACAACAGCGCAAGTGGCACGCTCTGCGTCCCCATGTACGCCCCCCCCCCCCCCCCCCCCCACCCCCCAGCGGGAAAAGGAGCAACGAACGAACATTTTTTTTCAAATATTTGTTCAACCTTTTTAATAATTATTTAATATCTTTAAATACTTGTTTGCCATTTTTAATACTTATTCAACATTTTCAAATACTTGTTCAACATTTTTGAAATACTCGTTCTACATTTTTTCATTCTTATTCAACATTTTTAATACTTGTTCAATATTTTCAAATACTTTTTCAAAAAAATTAAAATAGCCGTTCAATTTTTTTAATACTTATTCAACATTTTTTAAATACTTGTTCAAGATTTTTCAAAAGTGTTTGTTAAGAATGTTTTTTGTACTATTTCAATACTTTTAATACTAGTTCAACATTTTTCAAATACTCATTTAATTTTTTTAAGATGTATTCAATAGTTTTCAAATACTTATTCAATATGTATTTTAAAGTATAAAAAATACAAACATAAAGCAAAAAACGAGAACAGAAAACAAAAAACAAAAAACAGGCCGTGGCCTCCCGCACGGCTGGGCTGGCCCATCTTTTCCTCGCCCTAACGCGAGGCTTCCCCCTGTCTCGCTTCAAGCGAAAAATAGGGGCGTCCATCCCTTCATGTGGGTTATCTGCTCATTGTTTATTTTTTTTGAACACCGTACAGACGCAAGCGTTCATATACACGCGCATACAATTCTCTATGAACGCACACATGCACAACCTACCCCTATGAACATCTCCGAGAGACTGAGCCGGCATATCATCTTGAAATTTACGAAGTAACCGTAGGCACCTCGTCGTCGACGGGAATGTCTCCTCCCATTGAATGCGCATCGCCGGAAATCATGAAATAAATCCAGAAATAAATGCGAGCACCAGGACTTGAATACTGGCGGACTAGGAATACCATAATCCCTCTAATCATCCAAGCACAGGTTGGTTCGCTATCAGCTCATTGGTGAAAATTACTAGCAGCAGATTCAGCCGAACTAAGCCAAAATGAAGCCCACATAATGCACCAACAAAAAAGGAGAAGAAAAAAAAATGCTCCGAAACCCCTAACCTGCGCGCGCCTGTCCATCCCAGCATGGCCGCCGCCTCGTCCTCCTCCTGCGGTGGCGCCGGCTGCGGGGCCCACTGCTCCTCCTCCACCTCGTCAGCGGTAGAGGATGCGCCGGAGGGGATTCTGGGCCGTCTCTCCATATCCGGTGCCGCCGCCTCCTGCGGCAAGTGCGGCGGCGGCGCCGTCGTCGTGGTTGCCGGAGGCGTCGGTCTGTGCGGGGAGTGCTTGCGCGCCCAGCTGTTCGGGAAGTTCAAGCTCGCCGTCACAAGCAACGCCATGGTTCGGCCAACCGACTCCGTCCTCGTCGCCTTCTCCGGCGGCCCCGCCTCCAGGTTCACTTTCCCCACTTGATTCCTAATTTTTTTGTACTGCTCAGCGTTGCTTACTTTGCAGTTTGCACACCTATTGTTACGATCCCTTGAAATAAAATTGCTGAGGCGTGTGCTCTAGGGTGGCTCTGCAATTCATACATGAGATGCGGTCCAAGGCAGTCGAAAGCTGGGACGCCAGCAATTCGCAAGCCCTGCCGGCCTTCAATGTCGGGGTGGCGTTCGTCGACGAGAGTGTTTTGTTGTCGAAGCCCGAATGCGAAGTCGAGCTGGCAACCGAAGATATCAAGTCAATTGTGTCGAGTTTGTTGCCGGGAGATAAAGCAATGCACATTGCCTCTCTTGATGATGTGTTCTCCTCGGAATCAGATTCAAAAGACGGCGAAGGCAGGCTGAGGGAGCTAGTTGGCATGATTACTGATGATACAGGGAGGGAGGATCTTCTTCAGTGCTTGCGCATGCTTTCGTTGCAGAAGGTTCTTTTCTTTTTTTTATCAGTGATTGTGCATGCTTCAGTTGCAAATTCTCATTTAATCTACATGATGTTGGGTGATGCTTTCTATTCGGCGATTAAAGACAGATTTACCATTACATTTGATACGTTCTTCAGATTGCACTGGAAAATGGGTACACCAAGATCATGCTGGGATCATGTGCTTCTACAATAGCATGTCATGTGCTATCTGCAACAGTAAAGGTATATATAGCAGATGTCCTTTTCCCTTATGATTTGTTCGCCTGTTGATAGTTCAAGAGAACGTGAGAAACTTAGAGGAATTATTAATTATCTCCAGGGCCAAGGTTATTCCTTACCAGCTGATATCCAATATGTTGATACACGGTGGGAAGTGCCTGTCGTTCTTCCACTTCGTGATTGCCTGGCCGAAGAGCTTAGCCTGCTCTGTGAATTTGATAGGTAAGATAAGCATTCACATTTTTCTTTTGTTGTGTTGTGCTCCTGATGCCATTTATTCTAACTGGTTATGTGCTTAGTTTAAAGACACAGCAACTTCTTGATAGGCCTTGCAGTGGCATCAATGGCTTAGTCGCATCTTTTGTTGCACGACTAAGGGTAAGTTAGTTCGTTCCTTGCATGGCGCACTGGACTTGCATATAATGTTGTTCACTGACACCAAACTGAGCTGAAGATCTAATTATATTCTTGTTCAGTGGTTGCTTTCATTAATTGCTTGCAGCAAGCGCAAGTCGTAATCTTACAGGTCATTAATTTCTATTGACAGGAGGAGAATCCTTCTCGAGAGCATACTATTGTAAGAACTGCACAAAAGCTTAAGCCATTCCCTTTTAACAAGTTCTCAGCAAATGGCTATCATGATTTCCTGCCGTCGCGGCTGCGTCCCAAGTTTCAGCATGTTGATAGCGATGAGTCTGCTTTCTCTGAGGTTCTCTGCCTGATATGTCGAAGTCCATTCAGTGAATCAGAACTCCAGAATTTGGAAAGCACAAGGCACAAGTCTCAGAAGAAAATTGATCTGTATACTGCTTATTGCTGTCAAAGCTGTCATTTCCAGATTCTACCAGGAGGTAGAGACCTGCATGACCATTTCTTTTCACTACTACCAAGGTTCTGGACTGAGAGAGTACATACTGCATCTGCCAGCCATAGCTCGCTAAGGTGAGGCTGATGTCTTTGTCCCAATGAGCTGCTTCATGGTCTTTCAGCTATAGTGCATGTTATCAGTAGTTAAGCAAATCACAACACTGAACCTTGGATGTTACAACTTCTTTGTTAGGATAATGTTTAATTGAATTCGCCCACTTGTTTCTCTATGTGCAGTTGCTCCATTGATTTGGTCATGTATCATTTTCTTGTTCATTTTGATAGTGCACTGATTCAGTGAGCTATTGATAACTTTTGTTCCAGAGATCAAATAGAAGACTATCTTCTTGAAGACGATGATGATGGGAACTGACACTTGTTCATTGAGTGAATCCCGAACTTGCTGTAAGAAAGAATCTTTGACTGGTGATTTAATTCTTTGCAGTCACAATTTACTCTGCATACTTTAACATCCAGTTACTGGTTTTATACTGACACATATGCTTGGATTGTTTTGTTTGTAGTGCCAGAAGCCAGCAGAGATTCCTTCCTAGTTGGGCCTCACAAATCATGACATAAGCCAAACTTGCTTGGGGTAACAGTGTTTGCATCTAGTAAGGCACTGGTTTATTCAGACTTCTGCCAGACTCTTAGAATTACCCTGCATTATATTATTTATTTAATTTTCTGGTGTACCTGTAAGTCCTCCCTCAAGTTAAAACATGTCTGAAACTTGTAGAGTGATAGAGGAAACCATCACTTGCCAGCAATTTTGCACTGATCTTAGACAGCTGACTTTGGGTAGCTGCAGGTTTCCAACTTCCATGTGATTACAGTATTCTGATTGGTCTCATCTACTGTACCAACTATTTGCCTGCAAGATTGTAATCAGATGAATTTACCAAATGGGTTTACAACAACTATGTGCTGTATAAACTTTTGTATTCGCTTGATTATAATCTATTACACCGTTGCATTTGTTTCTTTTGTTTGCCATCACTCTTATGCATTCTGATAGGACACTTTCAGAACTAACTATTTACAGAAAAATGTTGCATATTGGCTTATCAATTTTGTAAAATTGAAGGAATGCACAGCCTGTTACGAATTGTAAATTACGAACATGCATGCACATCACATATCGCAAACAATATAAGAAATTGCAGCAAACAAATGGAAAGGCCACTACAAAACAGTGGTCCCTCATGCACTATGATCTGTATAACTATCTTATTAACATATGTTTACTACATTATCATGTTACTCCTACACATTTGCTTTCCAAGACAGTTAAGTCCTTCTCTGCAGTTCTCTGACTGTCATTTTCTTTTGCGCTTCGGCGTGCATTGTCTCTTCTACCGACCAGTATACACACTACAAGTGTGTGTATTAGAATAGATTCTCTTTTCAGAAAAATTTAGAAAAATCTATCGTGAAACAAAATAAAGATAGGTGCATCCCATGCTTGCATGCATGCGCATGTGCTCGTTCTTGGTGCTGCTGAACCCTTATTACCAGTCAAACATTGGGAAGCTGTCTTATCATTAGGTTAAAACTTTGTAAAAGATTAACCTTTTGGGTTTAGCCACTTTAACCTGATTGGGTTGGCATAAAGCCTGCCTGGTAATCCTAACCTACGTGCAAGGACTTGTCCGGCTTTTCATCAGTGATGATGATGATGATGGCAAGACAAGTGCACACCTAAAGTACCCAAGGGCCTACACGCCTTTCATTTTTTATGAATGCTGATTGATGTTGATGCCCTCTTGCTGTCCAATTTTCAAAATGTTTGCAGTAGAAGCAGGATGTTGACCGAGTCCAGGAACTAGCGAAAATTTCCGCAAAGGACCGGAAGTTATGTTACTCCCTCCCTCGGATCCGAATTATATGAGATCGGACATTGTATAGAGGCTGGGTCATTTAGGCCTCCTTTGGTTTACATAATTTGGATCCCGGGTCGGACATTGTATAGAAGCCACGCCATTTAATTCGGATCGGAGGGAGTGATCATTCCAGTGAAGTGCGAGAGGATAATCGTATAGGTATGATCTTACTTACCAAATGGCGTAGTAGATCTTCCACGATTTGTTTTTCTCTACAGCCGTGTTTTTCCATGAATGAGGCAAATCTTTTGCCTCTATTTTAAAACAAAATGCATAACATTCAGGACCCACAAACTGAACATTAGATGGTAATAGTTGTGGCTGCCACTCAAGAATGTTTTGGAACGCATGCTTTGAAATCTTTGCAGCAGCGTGGGTGGTGGCACAACATCTGTCCTGAGCCATCCAATCACCGTCCTTGGAGGCATTCTTGTCCATTGACAATGCCATGGTACCACCATGTGTACTGCTACAAACAGCAGAGGCATTCTCCTTGGGTGATTCAGAAGCAATTGTTTGTTGTCTGGACAACAAAGGCTGACCCCCCAAATAGGCCTAAAATGAAAAAAAGGTAAATAGGGCTACCAAATGTGTGTTGCCTTTCCTTGCTTAGCTAGGTTCATATCATAATAAGCTCATGCTAAAATAACATCACTTGTGTTTTGGTGACTCGAAAAGCCTAAGCAGAGCTAATGCTACAAGCCTACAACTCAACTAGCATGCCCCAGGTTTGGCACACTCTAGTAGAGCTTAGTCAGTGGACAAGATTTTCTCCCTAATGCACACACTTTTGCTTACTTCACTCTCACAAGCAAAGGGCCCTGGTGTCCCCTAGTGATTGGCATGCATGCATGCACAGTCCTCTCCTCTCATTTGAAATTGTGTGTGACATTGACATGACCAAACCTAGGCCACACTGTTTTTTTTCTTTTTTCTTTTATTACCATCCTTGTGGAAACGCTTGAGGCATTTGGTCAAAGAAAGACGTTGCTGAGTGGGCAGAGATATTCAAGTCGCGTGGTAGATAGCTTCTGTATGGTTTCTCAACCCTCTGCTTCATCAAAGTGGGGGCACCAACCTCTCCCCCTGGTTTACTTGCTACCAGTTGCTTAAACTACTACAGTATCATCTGATGTGCATTAGGTTTGCCCACTAGTTTGAAAGATCAACGAGAGCCTGCCATGTCAACACCACCGAATAAAATAATGCGTTATAGCATCGTACAATGTCTCGCTAATAGCATGACTAACAACATATTTTCAGGGACGACGCTATTTTGTACAACGTGCTATTTTTTAGCTGTCAACACCAGTCCATTGATTTCTTTTTGAATGCTGCAATGCAATACTAGTCACTAGAGCTCACAGCTGTCCTCTTATCGTCTCTCTCTTGTGGGACTGGGGAACCTGAATTCAAGGCTGGGTTTACGCATGCATGCAGAGCCCTGAAATGACGTGTCCTGGGTTTTGTTTGATCTGTGACACATACCTGCTGGCCGCTGGCTTGCGATCCATACCATAATGGCGCGTCCAAGAAAAACCCTCAGCTGCTCAAAGGCAGCGAGGACAGGCCAAGCCTGTACCGCGTACAACGCTTGTCCATGGCAGAGGTTGTTGGACGCGAGGCCGGGCACCGTGTACGGCCTTCAATGCACCGTGCCGGCCGCCAAGGACCGTCCTGCCGTCGGTAGATCGACACCGCCAAGCCCTCATTCTAGCCACTGCTGCTGCTCAAACAAGGATGAATAATGCGTGTGTTCTTCTGGAAGCTTGGAGTTCATACGGGTGCTATATGAACGCATGTACGTATGTATGATCCGTCCATCTCTCCATCGTTTTCAGCCGCGACCTCTTGTCCGGATCATCCACGCATGGTGGTGGACTGGTCCGTCCAACGCTCCTTGATCTTAGTGAGTCGGGGCCAAATCTTGGCGTCTTCACTTGCAAACATGCATATTCAAATCTAAGGTGTGTGCATGGCAGCATGGGGACGGACGGCGGACGGACGATGCGTGCAGGACCGGCACTGCACTGTTGCGGTGCTCCAAAACATCGGCCCTTGAATCCTGCGCTCTTGCTCGCGTAGCCTTCAACGCGTATGTTTATGTGCATTTGTATATGTCGTCGTGGCTGTCAAGATGTATATGCGTGTGGTTGTGCAACTTCTGGATGCTGACAGTTTGTCCTGGCCTGCGAGCAGGAACATATATATATATATATATATATATATATATATATATATATATATATATATATATATCGTGTAGGTTATTGCAGGCATCTGTGTTAAGTTATTAGTACAAAAAAATCCAAAAAATAACGTAAGTTAGTACGAAAAATTGTTCTTGGAGCGTGTTTCGAGGTGTTTTGCAGGGAGGGAAGAGGAAACATTTAAGACACACCCATGATTTTCAACAGAGAGAGACTTGATTCCATGGCATTTTGAGTTAAGGAAATAGTACATACCGTCATTTTGATCTGCCAAGTCTTGAGATACTCCTACATCAAACTCAAAAAAAGAAAGTGTTGAGATACATTGTGGATGTTCCAGTAGGCACTGGAAGTATTACGTTGACAAGATGCTATAGATTAGCTGCATGATTCTTGAGCAGATGCCATGGCGTGTCCGTATTATGTCTGCTAATTCGCACATATGGCTACGTTTTCCCTGGTGGATTTGGGAGCCTGGGCCCGCAAGGATTAGCGGCCAGGCCAGGTGTTTTGTCTCATCCCTCTGTACATTCTGCAGAAGAAATGCAGCGTTTTCTGTTGGCTGGATTAAGGGGTTTTTCTGGGGAGATGATGCTGGGAGGTGGTTGAGATTACACTGTCAATATATCCATTATCCAGTTTTTTAATGTGTAGTCTACAGCCTGCCTGTTTGAGATCTTTATTAGGTTCTACTAGGGTTTGCCTACCATCTTATATGATTTCTTGTGTGGAAAAGCTTGGAGCAAGCCTGCTTTGCTTGTCAGATGGAGTGTGTGGATAGAGAATGCCACATTATATTAACCGAATGGTTTATTATTCCTTCCTTTTCTTCTTGCCCCTTTCTACCAAATCAGGCGTACCAATGCAATCACAACTGGATAATAAGTACGTGGACCAAAATGCTATTTAGTAATGTAAGCACAAGCTACTAGGAAATGACTGTCATGATGATGGAGGTGATCTCATATGGAGTAAGATCTCACATCTTCATCGTAGTTTTGGTGTGATTATCATGGCAAAAATGCCATGGAGCTTGTGGTATTTTGGTCCCGTTGAAAGCACAACATGCTTCCTTGGTGGTTTTGATAATTCATGACAACATACATTGTCTCTTGGACTAATACTTTTACCTAGTGTATTTCAGATGCAAGTCCATGAAAAAAGGATTGGCAAAAGGAGATTGTGGAATACCCCAAGATGCAAGGAAATAGGTTGGCAAAGCTTCAAGCAAGAGGACTCTACATTTTACATTTGTGAGAAATCACTTTGAGTCCATAGGAAAGCCAATACTATTAAAAGGGATAAGGTTTTATTGGTGAACAAAATGCTCATACGTGCACAAGTGACAGTCACCAAAAACATCCACAAGCTATCCCACCAAAGTCTGTCATAGCCAAACACTCAAAATCGGTGCAACCAACTTTTCCATTTCGGTGCCACCGATTCTCACCTCAGACAGACTCAGCCAAAACCCTAGCCACTTCGGTGCAACCGATTCCATACCGGTGCCACCGAGTTTGGGTTGCCAACTCTCTGTTATGCAAATTCACAATATCGGTGCAACCGAGATTGTTGGATCGGCGTCACCGAGATTGTCAATCTGACCGTTGGTCACCTTATCGGTGCAACCGAGTTTCCTATATCGGTCTCACCGAGATTCAAAAGTTGCTACCTTTTGGTCACTTCGGTACCACCGAGATTAACACATCGGTGTCACCGAGTTGGTCATTTTGTGTGTAACGGTTGGATTTTTGGGGATGCCTATATATACCCCTTCACCATCACCTACTCGAATGAGAAGCACTCAGAACTATTCCATACTTGCCCCATCCAGTTCCCATCCAGTTTTCTGAGAGAGAACCACCTAGTCTTGTGTTGAGGTCAAGATCTTCCACTCCAACCATATGGATCTTGATTTCTAGCCTCCCCAAGTTGCTTTCCATCAATCCCATCTCTTCTACCAAGCCAAATCTGTGAGAGAGTGATTGTGTGTTGAGGAGTCTATCATCTTGAAGCACAAGAACAAGGAGTTCATTATCATTACCGAGCCTATTACCTTTTGGAGGGTGGTGCCTCCTAGATTGGTTAGGTGTCGCTTGGGAGCCTCCTACTTCGTGTTGTGGAGTGAACCAAGAAGTTTGTAAGGGCAAGGAGATCGCCTACTTCGTGAAGATCTACCCATAGTGAGGCTAGTCCTTCGTGGACGGAAGCCGTTATGGAATAGTCAAGATTGCTACTTCGTGGACCCTTATGGGTGGAGCCCTCCGTGGACTCTCGCGACCGTTACCCTCCGTGGGTTGAAGACTCCATAAACGTGGACCTACGATAGCACCACCTATCAGAACCATGGGAAAAATCCTTGCGTCTCCAATTGCGTTTGATCTCCATATCTCTACTCTTTACTTCATGTGCAATGTCTTTACTTTCCGCTGCCATATTTGTTGACATGCATGTGTAGGGCTGTTAGACTTGCTATCTTGTCATGAAATGCTAAAATCTGCCAACCAATTAACTTGGGAAAGGGTTAGGTTTTTAATTCCTGCTTGTAGTCTATTCACCCCCCCTCTAGACACTCTTCTAGTGATCCCTCAATTGGTATCAGAGCTTTGGTCTCCATTGCTTCGGTTTAATCACCGAGGAGGAAGATGGTTGTGTCTAGTATAGGGAGTTTAAGCTGTAGAGTGCCTATTCTTGATGGAGAGTACTATAGTCAATGGAAAACCTTGATGCTTGAGCTGTTTAATGAATTTCAATTGAGCAAATATGTCAAGTGCCCCTATGTGCCTCCCATTGATCCTTTGCATCCCACATACGAAGAGGAAATTGATATGCTATGCAATCTTAGAACTGTCAATCTTATTGTTAGAGCATTGCCTAGAAATGTGCTTAGCCAAATGAAGAATTTTGTTTGTGCTTACACTTTGTGGAATGATTTGGAGAAACGATATCCAAATTATTCATTAAGTAATCTTGATGAAATTCTTCATAAAACTATTGCCTTCCACAAAATGACGCATAATGATCCTAAGTTTGATGATTGTCTATTTGAGCTTAGAGACCTCATGCGTGCTAAAGGAGATGTCACTACTATCAACAATATCATTATAGAGGCCCTTCGCATTCATAAACTTGAACATTGTCATGATCACAATCCTAACGAATCTCTTGTTCTTTATGACGAGGATTTCCCACTTGATGATGACAATGTGGAACATGGCTACTATGATGAAGATGAGTTGTTCAACATCGAGTATGAGAAGATCATGAAGAATCTAAGTCTCATGGCAAACTTCAAGGATTACATGTCCGGAGGAAAAGAGTGGATTCTCGATAGCGGATGTACCGATCATATGACCGGAGATAGAGAGATGTTTGAAGAGATCACACCAAACCATGGACCACGAAGGTACGTAACGTTTGGAGACAACTCCAAGGGTAAGGCACTTGGTCTTGGTAAGGTGGCCATATCCCATGATAGCTCTATCCAAAATGTTATGCTTGTTGAATCTCTTAGCTACAATCTTCTTTCTGTATCTAGACTTGCTGACTTTGGATTTAATGTGCTATTCACGAAAGTAGATTGCCAAGTGTTTCGTCAAGATAATCATAAAATGGTCTTTACCGGTTTCCGTAGAGGTGATCTATACATTGTTGACTTCACTAAGAGATCCAAACCTCGCACTTGTTTAATTGCTAAATCTTCTAAAGGTTGGCTTTGGCATAGAAGATTAGGACATGTTGGCATGCGTAATTTAGACAAGCTTATCAAAGGTGTTAAAGATATTATCTTTGACAAAGATAGACTTTGTAGTGCTTGTCAAGCTGGAAAGCAAGTAGGTGGAAGTCATCCCGTTAAAAATATCATGACTACTAGGAGACCACTCGAGTTACTTCATATGGATCTTTTTGGTCCCAATGCTTACAAGAGCCTCGGTGGAAATTCCTATGGTCTAGTTATAGTTGATGATTTTTCCAGATTTACGTGGGTATTCTTTCTTGATGATAAGTCGCAGGTTCAAAAGATCTTCAAGAACTTCGCTCGCAAAGCGCAAAATCAGTTTGAAGTGAAGATCAAGAAGGTTCGAAGCGATAACGGATCGGAGTTCAAGAACACCCATGTGGATACCTTCCTTGACGAAGAAGGTGTCTCACATGAGTTCTCGGCTACGTACACGCCTCAACAAAATGGAGTTGTTGAGAGGAAGAACCGGACGCTTATTGAGATGGCAAGAACGATGCTTGACGAATACAAGACGCCAAGACACTTTTGGGCAGAAGCCGTGGAAACAGCATGTCATGCCACAAACCGACTCTACTTGCACAAGCTTCTCGGTAAAACGGCATACGAGCTACTCACCGGTAACAAACCCCAAGTCGGATACTTTCGGGTATTCGGCTCAAAGTGCTACATTCTTGATAAGCATCGTCGTACTAAATTTGCTCCTAAATCTCATGAAGGATTCCTACTCGGTTACGGATCGAACTCTCACACTTACCGTGTCTACAACAACTTCACTCGAAAAGTTGAAGAGACGGTAGATGTGAAGTTTGATGAATCTAATGGTTCGCAAGTCGAACAATTGCCAAATGATGTAGGTGATAAGGACCCTTCGGAAGCTATCCAAGATTTGCCCATCGGCAAGATTCGTCCCATGGAGGTGAAGGAAAGTACTTCATCAACTCAAGTGGAAGCCCCTACTTCACGTCAAGGTGAACCATAACATGACATGGAGGCATCCACAAGCGGTACACGACAAGATGATGAAGAGGAGATAGTGCATCATGAAGATCCACCACAACCTCCTTCACCACCACCTCAAGGGAACGACACCTTCAACAACAACGAAGAAGAAGGAGATGATGATGAAGAAGAAGCTCCACCATCCAACAATCGGAAGCTGACCCGAGTTCGAGCACAAGTGACCAAGAATCATCCCCTAAACCAAATCTTTGGTGATATACAAATAGGGAGAATCACTCGCTCTAAAACTCGCCTAGCTAACTTTTGTGAGCATTATTCTTTCATCTCTAGCATTGAGCCCTTGAAGGTAGAACAAGCTCTAGAAGATGCTGATTGGGTGAACGTGATGCATGAAGAGCTTCACAACTTCAAGAGGAACGAAGTGTGGACACTCGTGGAGAAGCCCGAGGATGAGCACAACATCATCGGAACCAAATGAGTGTTTCGAAACAAGCAAGATGAAGACGGTCAAGTCGTACGGAATAAGGCTCGTCTCGTAGCCCAAGGATATACGCAAGTCGAAGGTATGGACTACGGTGAGACCTATGCCCCCGTCGCTAGACTTGAAGCTATTCGTATCCTTCTTGCATATGCTAATCACCATGATATCACGCTTTATCAAATGGACATTAAAAGTGCCTTTTTAAATGGTGAAATTGAAGAAGAGGTTTATGTTAAGCAACCACCTGGTTTTGTAAATCCTAAGAAACATAATCATGTCTACAAGCTTCGTAAAGCTCTTTATGGTCTTAAACAAGCCCCTCGTGCTTGGTACAAATGCTTAATGAAATTTCTTATTGAAAAGGGTTTTGAGATTGGTAAAATTGATGCAACCTTGTTCACTAAGAGAGTTAATGGTGAATTATTTGTTTTCCAAATCTATGTGGATGATATTATCTTTGGTTCCACTAACCCTTAATTTAGTGAAAGATTTGGAAGGTTGATGTCCGAGAAGTATGAGATGTCTATGATGTGTGAGCTGAAATTCTTTCTTGGCTTGCAAATCAAGCAATCAAGAGAAGGAACTTTCATATCTCAAACTAAGTATACCAAGGACTTGATCAAGAAGTTCAACATGCAAGAGTGCAAAGGTATGAAAACTCCCATGCCTACTAGTGGACATGTTGATCTTACTAGAGAGGATGAACCCGTTGATCAAAAGGTCTATCGATCTATGATTGGTTCATTGCTATATCTATGTGCCTCTCGTCCCGATATTATGCTTAGTGTTTGCATGTGTGCAAGATATCAAGCTGCACCTAAAGAGTGTCATCTTTTGGCTGTGAAACGTATTGTGAGATATTTGATACAAACACCAAACTTTGGCATTTGGTATCCCAAGGGATCTTCCTTTAACCTTGTTGGCTATTCCGATTCGGACTATGCCGGTGACAAGGTTGATAGAAAATCCACCTCGGGTACTTGTCAATTTTTGGGTAGATCTCTTGCATCTTGGTCCTCCAAGAAACAAAACTCGGTATCTCTATCTACTGCCGAAGCTGAATACATTGCTGCCGGATCTTGTTGTGCACAATTACTATGGATGACACAAACTCTTAAGGATTATGGAATCCATGTTAGAAATGTTCCATTACTTTGTGACAATGAAAGTGCTATTAAGATTGGTCATAATCCCGTGCAACATTCTCGAACTAAACATATTCAAGTTAGACATCATTTCATTCGTGATCATGTTGTCAAAGGAGATATTAATCTTAAGCATGTTCGCACTAACAAGCAATTGGCCGATATCTTTACGAAACCACTTGATGAGAAAATGTTTTGTCACTTGAGGAGTGAGTTGAACATCATTGATGCTTCAAACTTGAGCTAGACTCACTCGGATGCATGCAAGGGCATGAGCTTTCTTGATATTTCCATGTATCTTAACATGTTATCTTATGCCATGAAATTCTATGCTCCCTTATATTGCATCTAGCCCTTTTGTAGGTACTTGGAAGATTTTTATTCCACAAGATTGCCCTCAACTCAAATCATAAGCAATCTTGTCATGACCAAGTATCCACAACCCCTCTTGATGATGGAAGGAAGAAGACACCTCAACCATATCCTTGACATACATTTATAATTCTTAATTTGGTATCATGTCAAATGGATATATCTATTGCCCTTCCTTGCATGACTAACCTTTGTAGGTGACAAGTGTACTAAAACGAGAAGGATTGCTCCAAAACTCAAAATGATCTTCATCAACCTCAAGCATCCTCAACAAGTTCATCTACAAGCTACGTCATCAACATCACTCAAAGGTATGTACTCATATCCTTGAAAAGGCTTTACTCCAAGTAATGAGGTAAAGCAACTCAAGTGATATGAAGACATTAAAATGCTTAATCGAAAAATGGTAACCCCATTCTGAGCTTAACGTAGAGTATGACCTATGATCAAGTATTCTTGCTTGGATCCTACGTCAATATACTCTAATATAGGTGACCTAGTCACCGCCCATCATCTAGTTAAGAATCTTGTGTGGTTCATTCTCCTTTTGTAAGATTTCTCGGAACCACTCAAATTTTATCTAGTTGATATCTCTTTGTAAAATCATTTGCATTCCCTTATTTTCTTTTGTTCCTCCGAAATCAGAAACTTGGTCTTTTGTTCTGTTTCTGACTCGGTGCCGCCGATACAAACATCTCGGTTCTACCGACATTGCAGATGAGCTGCACCACAAAATCTCGATACCACCGGTGTATCTGTATCGGAGTCACCGATTTGTTTCTTTTTCTCTTTTGCGTTCTTTTTTAATTCTGTGTTTCCTTTGTGATCTCTCTAGCTATCAATACTTCTGTTACTTCGATGATCCCATTTATATACAAAAAAAGGGGGGGAGAATAACAAAGCTGATCTTAGGGAGAAAATTTCTTTATTCAAGGATTCCTATCTTAACGGAAGAAGGGGGAGAATAACAAAGTCTTACAACATCTCAAAAGGAGAGAAACTATTTTCCATGATTCCCTCAGTTTTCATGAATCCTACATTCAGTGACCCTTGTTCTCAAGGATCCCTTCTCAGTCAATGATCCCTGTATCTATCACTGTTTTTGACCTTTTTGGAAATTAATGCCAAAGGGGGAGAAGAACAAAGCTTCATGCTAAAGAGGAGATACATGCTTATGCAAAGGGGGAGATATGATCAAGGGGGAGAGCCAATATCAATTTTCATACTTACTTAAACAAGGGGAGAGTATCAAAGTAGGAGGAGAAGACAAATTTGGAAGTTCACCTTTCTCACCCTATCCAATCCCAATATCCACATGCTGAGATTCAGGGAGAGAGGATGATTTACTATTTTCATATCAAAGGGGAGAAAGTTCTAAATAACTTTGGAGACATATCAATCTTAAGAAATGCTATATTCTATATGTTCTCCATATCTTGGTACTTTTGAGTTCTATTGCCTTTGATTGGTAGAATACCCTTGTGTTTCCTAACATTGTTTTCTCAAGTGTGTTTCTACTACTAGAATGCTCAAGAACTCAAGGTAAGTATATGCATCATACCCTTGTTCAAGATGATCTCTTGCTTCTTGCACATATTGTTTGCAAGAGTGAAGTCTTGAACAAGGATACATCTCATTCATATATATTTGATGCATATAGCTAAGATATACATGACTTATTATATCCCTTCATCCATATGTGTGTCCATGCATTCCAAAGCAACTATCCTTTAAAGGACTGCACACATTTAGGGGGAGCAAATCTGAGTCATGTGTCTCTCAAAATCTTCATTATATCCATGCATATCTTTATTTCAAGCTTTGATTGTATGTTGTCATCAATTACCAAAAAGGGGGAGATTGAAAGCACAACATGCTCCCTTGGTGGTTTTGATAATTCATGACAACATACATTGTCTCTTGGACTAATACTTTTACCTAGTGTATTTCAGATGCAAGTCCATGAAAAAAGGATTGGAAAAAGGAGATTGTGGAATACCCCAAGATGCAAGGAAATAGGTTGGCAAAGCTTCAAGCAAGAGGACTCTACATTTTACATTTGTGAGAAATCACTTTGAGTCCATAGGAAAGCCAATACTATTAAAAGGGGGTAAGGTTTTGTTGGTGAACAAAATGCTCATACGTGCACAAGTGATAGTCACCAAAAACATCCACAAGCTCTCCCACCAAAGTCTGTCATAGCCAAACACTCAAAATCGGTGCAACCAACTTTTCCATTTCGGTGCCACCGATTCTCACCTCAGACAGACTCAGCCAAAACCCTAGCCACTTCGGTGCAACCGATTCCATACCGGTGCCACCGAGTTTGGGTTGCCAACTCTCTGTTATGCAAATTCACAATATCAGTGCAACCGAGATTGTTGGATCGGCGTCACCAAGATTGTCAATCTGACCGTTGGTCACCTTATCGGTGCAACCGAGTTTCCTATATCGGTCTCACCGAGATTCAAAAGTTGCCACCTTTTGGTCACTTCGGTACCACCGAGATTAACACATCGGTGTCACCGAGTTGGTCATTTTGTGTGTAACGGTTGGATTTTTGGGGATGCCTATATATACCCCTTCACCACCACCTACTCGAATGAGAAGCACTCAGAACTATTCCATACTTGCCCCATCCAGTTTTCTGAGAGAGAACCACCTAGTCTTGTGTTGAGGTCAAGATCTTCCACTCCAACCATATGGATCTTGATTTCTAGCCTCCCCAAGTTGCTTTCCACCAATCCCATCTCTTCTACCAAGCCAAATATGTGAGAGAGTGATTGTGTGTTGAGGAGTCTATCATCTTGAAGCACAAGAGCAAGGAGTTCATTATCATTACCGAGCCTATTACCTTTTGGAGGGTGGTGCCTCCTAGATTGGTTAGGTGTCGCTTGGGAGCCTCCTACTTCGTGTTGTGGAGTGAACCAAGAAGTTTGTAAGGGCAAGGAGATCGCCTACTTCGTGAAGATCTACCCATAGTGAGGCTAGTCCTTCGTGGATGGAAGCCGTTATGGAATAGTCAAGGTTGCTACTTCGTGGACCCTTATGGGTGGAGCCCTCCGTGGACTCTCGCGACCGTTACCCTCCGTGGGTTGAAGACTCCATAAACGTGGACGTACGATAGCACCACCTATCGGAACCACGGGAAAAATCCTTGCGTCTCCAATTGCGTTTGATCTCCATATCTCTACTCTTTACTTCATGTGCAATGTCTTTACTTTCCGCTGCCATATTTGTTGACATGCATGTGTAGGGCTGTTAGACTTGCTATCTTGTCATGAAATGCTAAAATCTGTCAACCAATTAACTTGGAAAAGGGTTAGGTTTTTAATTCCTGCTTGTAGTCTATTCACCCCCCCCCCCTCTAGACACTCTTCTAGTGATCCCTCACCCGTACGTGAACCGAAGGCTTGATTTGGTGGATGGTTATCGCCGCGTTGGTGGGATCACTCATGTTGAGCTTGTTTTGGTGGCATTTGTCCAAGCTCATCCTTTTATGCTCTCGGATTTCTTTCGCAAAAGGGTGACACTAAGGCAGTAGTTCAAAGCTCTGTATTAAGAAGAGTGAAGAATCAAGATGGTGGACTAGAACTGGGGGAGGGGGTCGGGGGTAGGTGGTTACAAATATTTAACTTCTTCGCAATTTAGGTTCCACGTGTAAATAGGTTCTCCTAAATGGAACTATGTGACATAACCTACATGATGCTAGGCAAGATAAACATCAATGTAAATCATCACAAGTGACAAAGCTAGGAAAAGAGATAACTGAGAAACATGGAGACAAACATGTATCCTGATATTCATTTCCTTGGGGAAGCTAATCACCATTGTAGAGCTACGGGGAACACCAAGTACCCCAAATACCACAAAGGATCAACTTCTCCTTGAAAATGCCACACCAAGAGTGAAGAATCAAGATGATTGACTAGAATCGGGGAGGAGGAACGGGGGAGGTGGCTACAAATATTTATTTATTTTGCAATTTATTTAGTTTTTGTGTATAGATAGTTTTTCCTAAATGGAATTATGTGATATAAGCTACGTGATTCTAAGCAAGATAAACATCAAGGTAAAGAATCACAAGTGACAAAGCTCAGAAAAGAGATAACCAAGACACATGGAGATGAAGATGTACCCCAATATTCACTTCCCTGCGGAAGCTAAGGGCATCTTCAACACGGACCCTCAAACCTCCCGCATCTTTCCAAACCGCTTGGTCTGGACCTGCAAGCCATCCAACAGTGTCCCGCATCGGTTCACAGACCAATCCAGGTGTCCGTTTTTTTGGGGAACGCGACAGAAAACAAAAATCTCGGTACAGCGAGCACGCCCAGGACCACTATGGAGACTGCATACAAGGTTTGATCTGATCCGTACCAACTCGAAGCGCAGCGGAAGAAGAGTCGGTGGAGATCGTTGGTGCAGATCCCCACGGCTAGGATTTACAACCTCCCAACCGCGAGGATGTACTCCCTCGTCAGACAGCCCTTCGGGAGGCGGTCGGACAGTCCCCCGGACGATGTCGCGGACAACCCTTCGAGAGGACCCTCGAAACTCGAATGGAGACTCGGACAGCCCTTCGGGAGGACACTCGAACAACCCCTCGGGCAAAAGATCGAAACTACGACCTCTCTACGGGGTTGCACACATACGGTGTCATCTATCCGGCAGGGCTTCGCCGTCCAGAACTAGTTCCTGCCGGAACCCAGACAGCCTTTCGGCTCTACGAAAAACTCTTTTCGTGGGAGGGAGAGAGAGAGCTAGCAAAGCATAGCATGTGTATGAGAGCAAGGGATGAAGAGATGGCAGCCCTCACCTCCTCTATTTATAGGAAAGCCAAGGGGTAGGATGGTCACACAAAGTACCAAACTACCCCCACTTTATGTCACACATAAAAAACCATAAGAGGGAAAAGGGGTGCCATGTGGAGCTCCATGGAGGAGCTCCACCCTAGGCCGGCCACCCCTTGGGGGCCCCCCCATGAGGGGCTTCCTTGGCCCCCAAGCCCTTCTAGAAGCCTTTTGGAAATATCCCAAAAGGTGACTTTCCAAAAATATCCCAAAAAGCACTTTCACTATACACGACGACATTTTTCAGCGTCCATTTGAACTGAAAATATTTATGTGGGCTTAGAACATTTCCAGTACCCACTAAAATAATTTTCAATGCGATCCGGAACAATTCCGGATTAGTGATTTTCATCTGCGAAAAGCATCCGAAGCGGTTCCGGCAGCTCCGGAACATTTCCGGTTTTTCTTCCGGAAAATTCCCAGAAGTTTCCAGAATGATTCTGGCACCCTCCAAGAATTATCAGGCATGTGCCGAAACCAATTTGACTTAATGGTATCCCCTGAAACAACTTTTCAGTTTTACCGAAACTGTTCCGGTGTTCTCTCTGCGGAACTTTTCCGCTGTCCGAAACCTTTCCGGTGTCCGAAACTTTTTCGGTGATTTTCTCTCAGACTCTCTGTCTAGTATTCAGCAGATAGATGACCCTTAAGCGTGTGACCCTATAGGTTCGGTGAAGTATAGACATGACCCGGAACCCCTTCCGATCAATGATCAACATCGATCGGAGCCGTGGACACCCATATTGACCCCTATACCCACACGAATGAATATTCGAGTGAACCTCCAGTTGCCGTGTGCTATTCCTGTTGCTTCGCGATATGTTACAATTACCCGAGGTGAGACATGTTGGCATCCTCGTGGATCAACAACTTGTCCACTATGCCAGTTACCTCGTTGCCGGTATTGTTCTATTTTCTCGTTCCCGTGTTCCGGCATCCCCGTGATCAAATCACAAAGTGTCTGGCCAGACGATGATGGATACCGTAACACCGAGAGGGCCCAGAGATATCTCTCCATCATCGGAGGAGCAAATCCCAATCTTGAGCTATCAAGTTACTTGACATACTTTTCCATGAACCCGTAAGCCGCCATAATAGCCACCCATTTACGGATGATGTTTAACAAACCCCAAAATTCATGAAGCAAGCATGAAGAAACTCGATACTCTCATGGTCTAAGGAATCATGCAAACGTTAACCATCTCTGTGTTATTAACCATAAACTTGTGACGAATATATCTCATAGCATAACATCAATTCGGGTTGATTCAACACAAGTGTTCTACCAACATTGTGCCCTCAAAATTGCCGGCATAGCCATGCCCATGATCAGGAAAACAGGATCATCATGCAATACTTGAGCCAGACTTAGAGGCAAGACTAGGAATACATTTCACCGTTTATTATACCACACGTGCAAATGAGTTTCCCTCCGGGCCTCGTGGATATTGCAGACTCGAGAATCATTGCAGTTATAGCATGGATCATAAACATTCATTACAAACTCGGAGATACAAAAGTAACTGTTATTACTGCCTCTAGGGCATATCTCCTATAGACTCCCACTTGCACTAGAGTCATAATCCAGTTACATGGCTTCCCTAACACCAATGGCTATCTGGTGTTGCTCATGCTTTGCTCGTGCTAGAGGCTTTGTCATCGGGTCTGACACATTCAGATCCGTGTGAACTTTGCGTACTTTCACTAAACCTTCTTTGACATGATGTCGAATGAGTTTATATTTGCGTTGAATATGCATTGTCTTATGGTGCGAACTTGGCTCCCTTGCCTGAGCCACGGCGCCACTATTATCACAATAGATCTCCACCGGGTCCAGCGCACTTGGGACCACACCAAGGTCTTCAAGAAATTGCTTGATTCCGACAGCCTGCTTGGAGGCTTCTGAAGCAGCAACATATTCCGCCTCCGTTGTAGAATCCGCCACAGTCTTTTGTTTGGAACTTTTCCAATCAACCGCGCCGCCGTTCAATATGAAAACATAGCCAGATTGAGATTTGAAGTCATCTAGGATGAACTTGCGTGAACCCTTTCGCGACAAGTCTTGCTTTGTGGATAGTAATGTTACCATCCGCGTCCGTCTTTCTTTTGAAAATCCATTTACAACCAATGGGTTTTACGCCATCTGGAAGTTCTTCCAAGTTCCAAACTTGGTTTTCGTACATGGATTCCATTTCGGATTTCATGGCCTTGTGCCATTCCCTTGAGCTAGGCCCCGCCATCGCTTCCTTGTAGTGCACAGGTTCATCGTCTTCAAGAATGAAGATTTCGTTATGAAACCACTCAGGTGGCTGGATAGCCCTACCTGATCTGCGCGGTTCAGTTACAACTTTGTCTGAAGTCTCCGCATCATATGCGACAACTTCCGGCTCAGTTGTAGGGATAATTAGCGGAATTTCTTCCGGTTCCTTAGCCATATCAACGGTTGCCGAAGATTCACTAATCTCATTAAGTTGTACTGTCCTCCCACTTACTTCTTTAGCGAGAAACTTTTTCTCAAGAAAGACTCCGTTTCTAGCGACAAACACTTTGTGCTCGGAGGGAAGATAGAAGGAATACCCAATGGTCTCATTTGGATAACCTACAAAGTAGCATTTATCTGCTTTGGGATCGAGTTTGCTAGGCTGTAAATGTTTTACGTATGCCTCACAACCCCAAATTTTGAGATGCGACACAATGGGTTTCTTCCCATACCATAATTCAAATGGCGTCGTCTCAACAGATTTAGACGGTGCTCTGTTTAATGTATAAGCAGTAGTTTCTAGTGCGTGACCCCAAAAAGATATCGGTAGATCTGTAAGAGACATCATCGACCTTACCATGTCTAACAGGGTTCGGTTACGTCGTTCCGACACTCCGTTTCTCTGCGGAGTTCCGGGAGGCGTAAGCTGTGAAACGATTCCACGGTCACTCAGATGTTGGCCAAACTCGTGACTAAGATATTCGCCTCCGCGATCAGACCGCAGAAACTTAATCTTTTTGTTACGATGATTTTCTACCTCATTCTGAAATTCTTTGAACTTTTCAAATGTTTCAGACTTATGCTTCATTAAGTAGATATAGCCATACCTACTTAAATCATCAGTAAAAGTTACGAAGTAGAAATACCCACCCCGTGCGATTGTGCTCATTGGACCACATACATCACTATGTATTATTTCCAACAATTCACTCGCCTGTTCAGGATGACCCGTGAACGGCGTCTTGGTCATTTTTCCCATCAAGCAAGCTTCACATGTGTCAAATGATTCAAAATCAAGGGACGGTAAAACTCCATCTTTATGGAGTCTTTGCATGCGTTTCTTTCCGATGTGGCCAAGGCGACAGTGCCACATGAAAGTGGTGGTGGTATCAGCCTTCTTAAGGCGTTTAGCATTCACGTTAAAGACATCATTTTCACATTCAAGATTTAGTATGAAAAGGCCCCCAACAATGGGTGCACATCCATAAAACATATCCTTACAATAAAGTGAACAACCATTGTTCTCAGACTTGTAGGAGTACCCATCGTGTACCAAACATGATCCAGAGATAATGTTTCTACACAATGCCGGAACAAAATAACAGTTACTTAGTTCCAAAATAAATCTTGAAGGGAGACGTAGAGGCATAATGCCGACGGATTGAGCGGCGATCCCAGCGCCGTTCCCGACACGCATCACGACTTCATTCTTTTCCAGCTTGCGTACCTTCTAAAGCCCCTGTACCGAGTTGCAAATGTGAGCAACCGATCCGGTATCAAATACCCAAGACTTAGAATTTTCGCTAGCAAGCAAGACGTCAATGACATTAACTTGTATAACATTTATACCTTTTCCGGTTTTCCCGGACTTCTTATCTTCCAGACACTTCTTGCAGTTTCTCTTCCAGTGACCTGTGCCCTTGCAGTAGAAGCACTCAGTTTCATTCTTGGCTCTACCCTTAGATTTGCTTTGGGAGCCGGTCTTACCGGCGCCCTTGCCCTTCTTTGGCTTGCCTTTCTTATTGAAACTGGCAGTTTTATTCACAAGCAACACTTGCTTGTGATTTTTCCGCAGTCCTCCTTTAGCAGTTTTCAGCATGGCAAGCACCTCATTTGTTGTTTTGTCCATCCCATTCATGTTGTAGTTCATGATAAAACCGCCGTAAGACGGGGGGAGTGAACCGAGCAACATGTCCATAGCATGCTCTGGCGGAAGTGGAAATTCCAGGGTTTTAAGCCTTTCAGCGTAGCCAATCATATTGACTACGTGCTCGCCAACTGAACTGCCCTGAGCCATCTTGGTCTCCATCATCATTTTCATGATATCAAAACGTTCAGACCGTGCATTAAACTTGTACAGAGCATCCAGATCCTTGATCATATCAAAGGAGTTATGGACTTCAAAATGTTTTTGAAGGTCTGAACTCATGCAAGACAGCATGAGGCACTGCACCAAGTTGAAATCATCATCCTTAGTGGCCGAGACATTTTGTTCATCTGCCGGGGCGGTTGCCGCCGGCTTAGGTGGAAGAGGTCCGTCAAGCACGTACACTTTCTTAGCACTCCTGAGGACAATCCTCAGGGTACGGACCCAGTCCGCATAGTTGTTTCCATTCATAGCTAACTTGTCTTTCTCTAACATCGGGCCTAAGTTGAACGCGTTGTTGCGAGCCATTTGATCTAAAACGGTAAACACAAAAATCCACTTTAGACTTTGTTAATAATGATTTTGCACTAGCGAATAAACAAATTTATTCTAAAGTGCGCTCCCACTCAAATCAATATCTCTCATAATTGATTGTGAGTGATTCAAGATCCAAATTGCAATTCAACGCCATTGTTCGAGATGAACACTGATGTCGCGAACTCTAATTGGTAGGCAAACTTGCCGATCACATCTCCATGTGACTCTTGTTCATCTTTCGATGCGTGTGTTCCGAGCTCAGGACGATCCTGCCATGAACGTCAAGACAACCAAGTGATCTTGCTGCGAGGTCTGACCTCACCCGCCTTACACCCGTACAATCGTTCGTACCCATATAGATCATGGCGCACCCCGAAAGGAAGGATGTTGTGACGGTGCTACACTTGGGAGAACACTATCTACTTGATATTTTTAGTGAGAGATCACCCTAATAAAAAGCGACTACCGCGCAATCAAGAAGGGTGCAACATAAGGGATAAACATCTCAGGCAATTCACAATTAGCATGATATGGTATAGCCCTTTCTGACGGAGAAGTCAAGTATCTCTTCGTCTTCGGCATTCGCGTCGGTGTTCACCTTCGCGAAGATTGCCACCACCTTGTCGATGCACCAGATAATATTGCTATCTCCATAGCAGATAAAATAAATGCATTACTTAAGGTTGACACGCAGGTCATTAAAGTGACAATCATATGGCTCCAGCCATCATGCCGAATCATGACACGCAGGTCATGTTAATTACATCATATAGTCATCTCATACATAATCAAATTTAATATGAGCATTGCTATACCACATCACATGCATAACCATCCTGCAAAACCAAGTTAGACGCCTCTAATCGGTTTATACAAAATTTTATTTTATGTGGCTTCTAAGGTTTTGACTCAAACCGCAGCTACCAACGTTCATCATCAAGTATGATAATTCAAGTTGCTAGATTAACTTTCCAGGGTGTATGAAACACGAGATAATAAAATCTCAAGCCCCATACTAAACTTCGTCATACGCGTGACCCCCGTGCAGATCACATCTGCATTGCCCTTTCGTCTGCGAAACATCCATCTTTCTTTAACTATGGTGGAACCCAAAGAACTGTTAGCACTTCGTTGATCTGTCAATCAGCATACTCAGGAGCAGCATGAAAGGATCGCGGATTGCCAGAACTTTGTGAGATTCCACCATGCCGTCAAGATCAGGACTACGCAAATTCAGGGGAAGCAACAGGAACATCGGGTAACAGATTTCATCTACTACCCGCACAAATAATTTTCAGTAATAGAACTCATCTACTACCTAATTATATTGTGCAACACCCATACATCTCCATGTATTCTAGATCGTAACCTGCATCTACGCATAGCACGGCTCTTGATGCCACTGTTGGGGAACGCGACAGAAAACAAAAATCTCGGTACATCGATCACGCCCAGGACCACTATGGAGACTGCATACAAGGTTTGATCTGATCCGTACCGACTCGAAGCGCAGCGGAAGAAGAGTCAGTGGAGATCATTGGTGCAGATCCCTGCAGCTAGGATTTACAACCTCCCAACCGCGAGGATGTACTCCCTCATCGGACAGCCCTTCGGGAGGCGGTCGGACAGTCCCCCGGACGATGTCGCGGATAGCCCTTCGGGAGGACCCTCGAAACTCGAACGGAGACTCGGACAGCCCTTCGGGAGGACACTCGAACAGCCCCTCGGGCAAAAGATCGAAACTACGACCTCTCTACGGGGTTGCACACATACGGTGTCATCTATCCGGCAGGGCTTCGCCGTCCAGAACTAGTTCCTGCCGGAACCCAGACAGCCTTTCGGCTCTACGAAACTCTTTTCGTGGGAGGGAGAGAGAGCTAGCAAAGCATAGCATGTGTATGAGAGCAAGGGATGAAGAGATGGCAGCCCTCACCTCCTCTATTTATAGGAAAGCCAAGGGGTAGGATGGTCACACAAAGTACCAAACTACCCCCACTTTATGGCACACATAAAAAACCAAAAGAGGGAAAAGGGGTGCCATGTGGAGCTCCATGGAGGAGCTCCACCCTTGGCCGGCCACCCCTTGGGGGGCCCCCCATGAGGGGCTTCCTTGGCCCCCAAGCCCTTCTAGAAGCCTTTTGGAAATATCCCAAAAGGCGACTTTCCAAAAATATCCCAAAAAGCACTTTCACTATTCACGACGACATTTTTCAGCGTCCGTTCGAACTGAAAATATTTATGTGGGCTTAGAATATTTCTAGTACCCACTAAAATAATTTTCAATGCGATCTGGAACAATTCCGGATTAGTGATTTTCATCTGCGAAAAGCATCCGAAGCGGTTCCGGCAGCTCCGGAACATTTCCGGTTTTTCTTCCGGAAAATTCCCAGAAGTTTCCAGAATGATTCTGGCACCCTCCAAGAATTATCAGGCATGTGCCGAAACCAATTTGACTTAATGGTATCCCGTGAAACAACTTTTCAGTTTTACCGAAACTGTTCCGGTGTTCTCTCTGCGGAACTTTTCCGCTGTCCGAAACCTTTCCGGTGTCCGAAACTTTTTCGGTGATTTTCTCTCAGACTCTCTGTCTAGTATTCAGCAGATAGATGACCCTTAAGCGTGTGACCCTATAGGTTCGGTGAAGTATAGACATGACCCGGAACCCCTTCCGATTAATGATCAACATCGGAGCCGTGGACACCCATATTGACCCCTATACCCACACGAATGAATATTCGAGTGAACCTCCAGTTGCCGTGTGCTATTCCTGTTGCTTCACGATATGTTACAATTACCCGAGGTGAGACATGTTGGCATCCTCGTGGATCAACAACTTGTCCACTATGCCAGTTACCTCGTTGTCGGTATTGTTCTCTTTTCTCGTTCCCGTGTTCCGTCATCCCCGTGATCAAATCACAAAGTGTCTGGCCAGATGATGATGGATACCGTAACATCGAGAGGGCCCAGAGATATCTCTCCATCGTCGGAGGAGCAAATCCCAATCTTGAGCTATCAAGTTACTTGACATACTTTTCCATGAACCCGTAAGCCGCCGTAATAGCCACCCATTTACGGATGACGTTTAACAAACCCCAAAGTTCATGAAGCAAGCATGAAGAAACTCGATACTCTCATGGTCTAAGGAATCATGCAAATGTTAACCATCTCTGTGTTATTAACCATAAACTTGTGACGAATATATCTCATAGCATAACATCAATTCGGGTTGATTCAACACAAGTGTTCTACCAACATTGTGCCCTCAAAATTGCCGGCATAGCCATGCCCATGATCAGGAAAACAGGATCATCATGCAATACTTGAGCCAGACTTAGAGGCAAGACTAGGAATACATTTCACCATTTATTATACCACACGTGCAAATGAGTTTCCCTCCGGGCCTCGTGGATATTGCAGACTCGAGAATCATTGTAGTTATAGCATGGATCATAAACATTCATTACAAACTCGGAGATACAAAAGTAACTGTTATTACTGCCTCTAGGGCATATCTCCTATACGTTTTCCCTTAAACCGGAAGCAAACTTGGGGGCTTTGCGGGAGTCCAGACACGAGCCATGTAGGACTACGACACCTCCGGCCACCCAAAATAGAGGCAGAGCCCGCACATTTGGAGCTCGGGGCGCTGTTTCCGTGGCAAACCCCCTTTCTTGACCCTCTCCTCTACCATCGTGTCGCTCTCCACCCTAATCCCCGCCTTTTTTTGTCTCTGTTGCCGCATGGACCCGTACGAAAAGCTGTCAGAGTCGATGGTGGTGGAGGATCTGGCGGTTGCCTGAAAGATCAACTCGGCGACAACCCAAGACTGCCGCCCCAGACAAAAGGCAAAGAAGGCGGCAGTGCTAAAAAAAGAGCGGCGAGAGAGGTGGTCGTGGCGTTAGACCTGCGGGGGGGAGGAGGGAGGGTGCCGGACGTTGTGCACGTCGGGGACGCGGACGCGGGGCATCATCGACATCGACGTCCGTCCAAACGTTGTCTTGACCAGATCAATATAGGCCTCCCTACTTGTACGCTGCCCAGCAGCTCGGCAAGCAGTCCCCAACATCCGCCACTGGGAGCGTGCCTTACTGCATCGATGTCAACATGGTGTCATTCCTTTTCTATGATTTTGCATCGCCACAACTTGTCTGGCATGGTCGCCGGGCATGGAGCGGATCAATGCCCGCTCTTTTGTTCGCCAGTATGTCTCAACCGGACGAGTCAGGTATGTCTCAATCGGACGAGTCGGCGTACGACAATGCGGACATGCAGATGTTTGAGATGATCCACGATGGAGACGGAGGCTGCTACAAGGATGGGTAGGTGGATGACTCGGAGTCCACATAGCCGAGCACGTACACCCAACCGGGTACGCAGTCGGTCACGTACACATAGTCCGACACGTACACCCAGCAACCGGATTCATACACCGGCCAACAGGAGCAAAAGGAGGACGGTGACGACGACCTTGATCCGGATGAATTTGTTGTTTATCCAAGGAATAAGATTAGAGGAGAAAGCATCGATCCAATCCATGGCACAGAGCAAAAGGACACAACATTTTGGGCCAACATTTATACTTGGTTCCATGAGCACAAGCATTTCTAGCTCTACGCCGACGAACTAATCCGCAACCGTGGGATAAAGCCTCTCAACCATTGATGGCACGTCATCCAAGAGGCCGTGTCCAAGTATTGCGGTCATTTGAAGCAACTAATCAGTCGGTGGCCAAGTGGTACGCAAATCACCGAGCAAGTAAGTTGTTATATGTGTTGGTCATTTGACCGGATATGCAACTTGTTGGCCTAATATGCAACTTGATGACAATGTTTTTCTTTGTAGCCTTCCCGTGTGTGCAACTTGTTCTTGAAGGTGGAGAAGAAGAACTTTGTCCTCATGCATTGTTGGTTTAAGTTGAGTGTGCTACCCAAGTGGAACTTATTCATTGCCAACACCATCAAGAACGTCGGCATAAACACTGAGAAAGATGTGGGTGGTCCAACCGACCCAAAAGAGCCTCCCAAGAAGGTTAGAAGAGGGTTCCGAGGAAATAAGTGAGAGGAGGAGAAGGAGAAGAGAGAAGGGGCGGCGGCTAGGAGAACTGAGAGGTTTGTGGACATCTTTGCTAAGAAGGAGGAGGCATGTGTCAAGCGCTCCGGCATCAAGGAGGAAAAAGACCAAGAGGTTTAGCATGTTGATGGTGGCGAATGAGAAGAAGATCATGCTCGAAGATAAAAAGACCATGCTCGAAGAGAAGAAGGTTGGAATCGCAGAGACTTTAGAGGACGCGAAGATATTGAGCTTGAAGATGAAGGAGTTTGATGAAGGCGAAAGGGCGATCGTGCAAGCCGTCTGTGTTAGGATGTTGAAGCGCATGGTAGAGGAGCTGAAGGCGGCCGAGAAGGTGGTGAACGAGATGTCCGAGAAGGAGGAGGATGGTGAGGAGGAGCCGGCGATATAGTGAGCGTGGAGGCTTGGATAGCCGGTCCGACAGGGAAAAAATTCAATTTTTTTGCATGGTCTGCCGGACTGAGATTCTTTTGTGACCAAGCATGTAAAAACTATGCATATTTGCCTATTTTCGGTTGTGGCTGGGTGCTATGTGATCGGGCGTTGTGCATTTGAAATTCAAATTGGGAGGACCTGGGCAGATGTTTATGGGATGTGGTTGGATGTCCTGCTTTCGCATCACTGTGCGTAGACTGGTTCGAACTAGTCCATGGACAGATGCGGTGTTCGATTTGGGGCTCAACATTGGAGATGCCCTAATCACCATGGTAGAGGCGTGGGGGAGCACGAAGTACCCCCCAATAGCAGAAAGGATCAACTTCACCATGAAAATGCCACACCAAGTAGGAGCTCAATCCCTAGTGTTTGGCTTCGAAGTGACCACCAGACCTTCAAAAACACTTCCTGAAGCCTTTCCTAACCTTGGAAGTTCCGGAATGGACTCCTACCACCTACGAGTCCCCACAACGCCAAGTAACATGTTTGGTGAAGCACAAATAGGAGATCACGATTTTGGCTTAGTTCAAAGAGTGGATATAGCAATCCTCCTTGATTTACTAAAGTTTAAACAAGTTTGGTTGGTGGGAGAGGGAGGAAACAAAAATTTAAAGGTCAAAAAATGGGATGCAACTCATATCCAAAAACTAAAGCTAGAGGTAGGAGCGGTTTTTATAGCTCCCCCACCCTTTCCAGCTGTTATTCACTGTAACGAGCAAACCTGGAGTTCTGGGAATCCTGGACTTCCAGCATCCACAACCTGGATATCCAGGGGGGGGCAAAGATGAAACACCCAAACCCGAAGATTAAATCTGGAGTTCAAGGTTTGAGCTCTCAGGCATCCAGAAGGGAAACCAAGAACCAGGAAATCAAACCTGGAGTTGTGGGCTTTGCCTCCAGCCTGTCCTAAAAGAGCCCGGCCATACGATAAATGCTAACTTCCCCGATGACATCATCCGTCCATACTTTGTTGGAAGCAAGTTTTCTTTCTAGTATCTTCATGTTGACTTGCGTAGCAATATCAAAGTAATTGTGTAGTATTTCAGCAACCAATTGGGATTTCATTTTCTGAATCTGTTAAATCTGTTCCTACCTAGTAACTTGTAATTACCAACGCACTACTCTTCTGCCCTGATCTAGCTACATAATCACTATCCTCCCATTGCTCTACTCATGACAGAAAGTGTCGCCACCGCCGATACTCCGGAGGTGGAGGAAGAGCTTGCCAACAAGTGGAGGTGGGCCAAGCCAGAAACACAAGCGCCTCCGGCAGGCCTAGACTTCATCAACAGCCTCCCGACGATATGTTCACAATCATCATCTCCCTCCTCCCAATCGAAGATGGCGTGCGCACAACCGTCCTCTCTCGGTGGTGGCGCCCCCATGGCGTTGTGCCCCTCTCGGCCTCATCAATGAGCACATGCTCTGCAATGGCTATCGCAAACGCTTGGATGCATTGTCCCAGATCCTCGGCACACACTGTGGCCCAATCAAAGGCCTACTATGGGCAAGTTCCGTTCCAACGGCAAGGACCAAGCCAAGCTTGACGAGTGGTTCTTATCGACCGTCCTAGATCATCTCGAGGAGCTCACTTTTAATGATGGACATATGCGCTTGTTGCCACCCTCTGTGTTGCGCCTCGCGCCAACACTGCGCATCGCTAGGTTCATGAACTGCCATTTCCCCCAGATTAACGCCGATCCCGCTCTTTTGCTACCTCGACTGAAGCACCTCGAGCTTGATACGTCTCCAATGTATCTATAATTTTTTATTGTTCCATGCTGATATATTATCATTCTAGGATACTTTTTGGATTTTTATTTACTAATTTATAACATTTGTTGAGCACTAACCTATTGACCCAGTGCCCAGTGCCAGTTGTTGTTTTCTGCATGTTTTTCACTTCTCAGGTTCACAGTACCAAACGGAGTCCAATTGCCACGAAACTTTTTGATGATCTTTTCTGGACCAAAAGAAGACCTGGGAGATTCTGAAGACGGCCGGGAGCCGCACCAGGTCCGCACAAGCCAATAGGGCAGGGCCTAGGGGGCGCCCTGATGGCTTGTGCCTCCCTGGCGGCCCTCCCGACCTCGTTCTCTGGCCTATAAATTCTCATATATTGCAAAAACCCTGGAGGCAGTCTCGAAACCCTTTTTACGCCGCCGCAAGTCTCTATTCCGCCGCGAAGCCATCTGGAGCTCTGTTCCGGCACCCTGCCGGAGGGGGGATCGATCACGGAGGGCCTTTACATCAACCTTGCTTCCCTCATGATGATGTGTGAGTAGTTCACCACAAACCTACGGGTCCATAGCTAGTACCTAGATGGCAATCTTTCTATCTCTTGATCTTCAATACAACGATCATCGCATCTTCGCTTTGATCTATCCGATGTAATCCTACTGTGCGGTGTGTTTGTTGGGATCCGATGAATTGTGGGTTTATGTTCGGATTATTCATGAAAAGTATTTGAGTCACCTCTGAATATTAAGATTCTTATTTGCATGATCATTATAGCTTCGTAATGCTCTCCGATTTATTGATGTGCTTTGGCCAAGTAGATTGATCTATCTTTAGTGGGAGTGGTGCGTTGTGGTAGGTTCAACCTGACGAGTTTTTATATCCCAGTGACAAAGTAGGGTACAAGATGCGTCTTTGTGTTGTTGCTACTAAGGATAACACGATGGGGTTTATTCATATTGCTTGAGTTTACTTTGTCTACATCATGTCATTGTTCTCCATGCATTACTCTGTTTGTCATGAACTTAATACGTAGAGAGGCAAGCATAGAAGCGCTCTTGAAGTGGAGTAATAGTAATAGCTGCAGGCATGAGTCGGCCTATTTGTTTATGAATGTGATGCCTATATATACATGATCATTGCCATGAAAATCGCATAACTATCCGCTTTTCTATCAATTGCCCAATAATAATTTGTTACCCACCGTATGCTGCCTACATGAGAGATGCCGCTAGGGAAAACTATGGCCCCCGGGTCTATTCACTTATAAATTCATAAACGCTACTATTACCTTGCTGCCTTTATTTACTTTTATTTTATTTTGCAATTTACAATTATCTATAATTATCTACACACCTCATTTGCTTGCAAATAACGAGATCAAGGGGATTGCCAACCCTCTTGCCCGCGTTGGGTGCAAGTTGTTTGTTCTTTTGTGTGCAGCCGCTGAAGACGGTTGAGGATTGATATTCCTATTGGTTCGATAAACCTTGGTTTCATAACTGAGGGAAATACTTACCCACTTTGTGCCACAATAACCCGTTCCTCTTCACGGAAAACCCAATGCAGATCACAAGTATCAGAGCTCGTCGCCGTCTACATCCTCAATGACGACATGGAGCGCCTGCTCTGGAGCTGTACTGTGCTCGAGTACCTTCATCTTCAGGTGATCAATGGGTTGAGTAGCCTCCACATCGCCTCCATGAGTCTCTGGACAATTTGTGTGTATTGCTGGTGCTGCAACAAGAGATCACACAAGGTGAATCACCAAATGGTCATTGAGGACGTGCCTTTACTTGAGAGATTACTTCTAGTTGATCAACAAGGTCCAACAAGAATCAGGGTCATTTATGCGCCGAAGTTGACAGTGTTTGGCTACTCGCCCATCAACTTCTCCGAACTTGTTATTGGATCCATAACTGTCCAGGCACAACAGTCGCCTTCTTCTCCTTCTTGAAATTAACATTTATTTTTCTCTATTCAAGTTGTATGTTTTTCTGTCATCCAGAAAATGACTCCAACAAGCTCGACCCCGTATCTGTGCATAGTGAAGGTCTTGGCACTAGAATCTATCGGCCCCGACCTAGACCAAGTTGTCAGATTCCTGAGATGCTTTCCGTGCTAGGAGAAGCTATATATCAAGGTGATGATCCTTTCATGTTAACTGTTAACCACAAGGGAGTTCACTTTTGGAAACCCTGCAAATGAAATAGGTCCCTTGTGTGTCCAAGCACTAATACCTTCTCTTCTTTTGCAGATACGACTAGGCCAGGTAGTGGATAATGTGATACAATATAACAATCTCATCGAATGCGTCGATCTCCATCTCTCAGAAATTACTTTGAAATCCTATCGAGGGACCTTACCGGAGATTATATTTGCCAGGTTCTTTGTTGTGAGAGCAAGTGTGCTAAAGATAATGAGATTCTACCTACATTTACTCCGCAAAAAAGAATGGGTTGTTGATCAGCTCCGGTGACTAGGACAGAATGGAAAAAGCTCTGCAGAAGCTCAATTTCATTTTGTAACTTCACCTGACAGACTATTCAGAAGTCCTTATGTCAAGCCCATACGTGACATGTCAGTGGCGGACCCCTTTCCAGAAATATTGAAGTTGTGAAACTAGTTGTAATATTAGCATGAACCTCTCATATGTTCATGTTCAGCTGATCAGCGCGGGCGTCTAGAGCTGCATGACAAAGTTTTTGCATAAGCTGAATTTCATTTCTATTATCGCTCTGAACCTTGTAATCTTCGAATTTGAGCCTTGTAATGCTAGAATTTGAATCTATTGTACTATTTCTGTCATTTGTGATACAATCATTCAACTGGCATCGTATGAGACTCGTATTTTGGTAGTACTATTTTTTCTGTAGTATGCAATGGACGATTAATATCTGGACCTTAATATGCAATTGACGATCAATATCTGGACCTTAAGGATCACAACCACGACCGAGGGTATCCTACGCGGCTCCAATGGCGCTCCCAGCGGCTGCCGGCGATGAGCGCCAGTTCACCATGCATGCCGTAGTGGACACGCACAGAAGGTTCACATACGGGGCTCTCGGTGGTGTACACCAACCAATCCGATATGGATGGAGAACTCCAACGTTATGGACCTGTTGCTTGACGAGGACAAGTACAAAATGGTCTGCTTCAACCTCACGTTCCTCCTGGTGCTCTGCTCTCGCGTCCCTCCGCGTGCTCTGCTCTCGCGCCCCTCCGCGCACGCTTTGCCAGCGGTTGGGGCCTGCCCACGATCACGTTCGGGGCTCCATATGCATGCAGTTGCGCCACGCGCGTCACCCCATGTAGTTATGTGCTCCACGACTGAATCACGCACTGCAAAAACTGACATCCGGACGTGCCGGTTTTCTAGGACGTCCGGCCCCCATTTATACCCGCGGCCATTAACCATAGTCTCTTCACGCTTTCGATCGCGCCCCGCAACACAATAAGCACACCCTCGATGGCGCATACAGAGAGGATATCCAGCGGCGCTCCAATGGAGTTCGGCGTGCATCTTGTGGAGACCCACATGAGGAAGACGAACCTCACGGTGGTGTACACCAACGACCCGGTCATGGTGGAGGACTCCATCAACACTATGGAGCGGTTGCTTGCTGAGGATGACAAGTACAAAGTGGTCGGCTTCGACCTCGCTTACACCGGCGGTCGTGCCGGGCATGATTAGAAGGTTGTCGTCGCTCAGTTGTTCGTGCGCCATCACGTCCTCCTCTACCACTACTGTCTGGTCACGGTGCCTTGCGAGCGTTTCACCAGGTTTGTCAACAGCCCCGACTACAGGTTCGCTATGGTGAACACCACCAACGATCCAAAGGTGCTCAATACTTTGGGCTTGGCCTGCCAGAAGCTTGTGAAGGACATGGACTCCCATGTTGACCTGGCCGAGGCCATCATCGACCCCTACTATGGAGGCATGAAGGCTGAGTGCGACAAGAACAAGCATGCCTGACACAGGGCCTGGGTGAAGAGATTGGATGAACATCACCTCCAGACCTCGGCCAATGAAGCATACACATGCTATGAGATGTTCAGGCGGATCGTTGACATGAGGAACTGCCTCCTACCTAAATACGTCGAGGGATCGAGCCACAAGCATAGCGGTGGCAGAAAGCGTCACGGGAAGTAGATGATTTGATGATCGTTTTCCCATACTCACTCTGTGCCGAAATATTTATAATTTTAGTAGGCTAAGTTTATTATGCATGTAATAGTTTATTGAGATGTGCGCCAATGTTGTGTGTGTGGTCACTTATGTATTTGGATGCTTAATTAGGTTATGCAATCATGTTGTTACGTGTGTAATTGTTTACCGAGGTGTGTCAATGTTATGTGTGTAGTCACTTATGCATTTGGATGTTTAATTTGGTTATGCAATCATGTTCTTCTACACAAAGCATAGATGTTTGTGCGCAGACTGAGCAAATCACACCGCATACGGATTAAACTACCGAATCCGTCGGTGATGATTTCATCATTCGCTGACAGTTCTTTACCAGCAACCGTTTGCCCACACCACATCCGAGAGTGACCTGTACGCTGTACACGCACACATCTTCATCTAAGCAACCGTTTGTGTTATTTTGTCTCATCGCAAACAGTTCATATGGGCAACATGTTTGCCGTCTATCTCACACATCTTGATCTGGGTAATCATTTGTGTTATTTTATGTCATCGCAAACAGTTTATCCGGCTGACTTGTATGCCGTCTATCGCACACATAATCATATGGCCAATCGTTTGTGTTCTGCTGGATCAGCGCAAACAGTTTATCAGGGTTAACTGTATGCCGTACATCGCAAATAGTTTATCTTGGTGAACTGTTTGCCACCGATCGCATACACAACTTTTTTCTGAATCGTATTTGATGGATCCGCCATCGCACACAATTTTCGTTATTGGCGACAGAGTTATAATTATACCATTTGCGATTCATGCATCGCACATAGTTTCGTTGAAGGGTCTCTGATTGATGTGTCGTCTTTCGACCATCCTGCAGTAGTGAAGAGTTGGATGGATAAAGCTAGAAACACACAAGCATATATATATTGACGGGGTAGTGAAATTCATAGAGTTTGCTTTTACTCATTCAGCAAGAGGGAATGCTATATTATGTCCTTGTAGAAAATGCTTGAACTGTTGTTGGTTTGAAGCTAGTGATGTCTATGAACACTTGTTATACCATGGGTTTACTAGTGGGTACAAAAGATGGATATATCATGGGAAGGCACCATCATCTCTTGCGTCTCATAGTAACCATGATCCGGTCCAACCTGATGATGTTCAAGAGGATAATGACATGGATAATTATGACGAGATATTTGAAATGATCAAGATATGGCACACCCAATTGGGGATTTGAGAGATAGTGACGACGGGGAGGATCCAATTCATGAGGATGTAGAGATTGGGAGCGTTGGCCATCTTCTAGAAAAGAAAAAGAAGCATGATGCGGATGCTTTTTGACAATTTCATAGCTGATGATAGCGATGAGCTTTATCTAGTGCGCACAACCTTTTCAAAGCTATGTTTCATCGTTAGGTTACTACATACCAAATCTCTTGGAGGTTGGAGCGATAAAAGTTTTGACATGATGCTAGAGTTGCTAAAAGAGGCCTTCCCAATAGCAAAGCTACCCAAAAACTTTTATGAAGCTAAGAAAATGATAAAATGTCTTGAGGTTGGTTATATAAAAATTCATGCATGTGAGCATGATTGCATTCTGTTTTGGAAGGAGCATGCAGATAAGGATATTTGTCCTACATGCAAAACTTCCCGGTGGAAATCTGAAAAGAATAGCCTTGATGGGAAACGTGTACACAAGGTCCCAAGGAAGGTTCTTCGTTATTTTCCAATAAAGAAGGGGCTACAATGCCTGTTCGTGTCCCCGAAGAGTGCAGCGGATTGTAGATCGCATGATAAAGAATGCACAAGAGATGGACTAATAAGGCATACAACGGATGCACCTGCTTGGAAGGACTTTGATGCCAAATATCCTGAGTTTTCTGAAGATAGTGGCAACATTAGGCTGCTTATAGGAGCTGAGGGTTTTAATCCATTTAGGACAATTCCGTTGTAGCAATTCCGTTGAATCTTCCTCCTTGGTTGTACATGAAGCAACAAATTTTCATCCCATCTTTGCTAATTCCTGGTCCAAAGTCACCAGGGAGAGATATAGATGTGTTCCTTGAACCACTTATTGATGATTTGAACTTGCTATTTTAGGAGGGCGTTAGAACCTATGATGCCTCGACCGGTAAACCCTTTGACCTCCATGTTGTTGTATTGTGAACTACATCTGACCTCCCAGGCTTATGCACTCTATCTCGTATTGTAACCTCAGGTGAATTTGGTTGTCCACTTTGAGGCTCACAGACTTGCTCTCTTCGGTTGAAGGAAGGCAAGAAATATTGCTATATGAACATCAAAGATTTCTTGATCCAAACCATGAATACAGATTTGATGAGGACTCCTTTGATGGTGGTGTGGAGTTAGGGGCAGCACCTGTACCACTTATCGGAGATGAAGTTTTGGCCCTCGCTAGAAATATGAAGACTGTTTTTGTAAAGAACCCTTCTGGGAAAACAACCACCAAGAAGCGCAAGGTTGGCGAACCACCAATAGTTCGGAAAATAAAATCCATATGGTTTTGGTTGCGATACTGGAAAGACTCGTTGCAGCCTCATAATATTGATGTAATGCATATTGAAAAGAATGTATGCGAATACATAATTAACACACTTTTATGCATGGGTAGGAAATCAAAATATAATTATGGTTCTCGTAAAGATCTAGAGCATCTAGGAATAAGGAAAGCTCTCCAACCTGTCCCAGTTGGTGAAGAATTTGATTTGCCTGCTGCACCCTTTGCAATGGTCAATGAAAATAAGAAATTGTTTTGCCAAGTTTTGAAGGGAGCTGGTTCCCTGATGGTTGTGCATCTGATATAGGCCGCAATGTCCTTGTGAAGCAGAAAAGGATCATTGGGCTGAAGAGCCATGACAATCATATTCTTTTGCAGTAATTGCTTCCGCTAGCTATTCGGAACACATTGCCAAAAGAAGTCGCCATTGCATTGGTTCGTGTCAGTAGATTCTTCAAGCAAATATATTCTCTTGTAATTTCAACAAGTGATATGAAGAAGCTAGAGGGAGAAATAGTTGAGACCTTGTGCATTCTTGAGACCATATTTCTGCCATCATTTTTTGATCTTATGGTTCACTTGATGGTTCATCTTCCAACCCAAGTGAGGTTATGGGGCCAGTAAAGTACAACAACACGTATCCGATAGAAAGGTTATCCTTAAACCTATTTTCTTGGTATCATATGGTTTCTTCCCCGTCTCCAAAATAATCTGATATATGTTATGTATATACTATATAGGTATAATATGGAGCTAAAGGGGTTTGTTCGTACCAAGAGCCATCCCGAGGGGTCAATTGCAAAGGGCTATGTGTTTGATGAGTCCCTTACATTATGTTCCCATTATTTACAGGGATGTGAGACTAGATTTAATACAAAATATAGAAATGATATTCCCGAGCCCAATGTATCTACTATGCCATTTTTTTACCAACAAGGGTCGATTTTTAGCTGGAAAGCATATAGTGACCTTGGATCACAAGTCATTGCTGCAAGCACATCCATATGTTTTGTTTAATTATGATAACATGGATCCATACTTGAGGTATGTTATTCTAAGAATTTTTTGTCAATTGAGACTATGAAAGATATTTGTCATAGTGCTGAATTTCCATACTTAACTTCTGCAGCGAGTATGATGCCTATTTGTCTTCAATTGGCCATGGGGCTATGTTAGAGATTAGTTGCACTCGCGATGAGAAATTCCATTAGTGGTTTAAGTCCCATGTGTAATTGCCTAAAACATTGTGAATGGATATTAAATTAGACATTGTGAATTGTTACTAAATTACAGATATATGCTGCCCAAATTTCTAGTGAAATCAATGTGATGGCATACAAACTGTCGGGTCAACAAGTTTCTACCGGCGGTTACACTGGTGAAAACTAAAATTCCTTTGCCCTAACAAACCTGCCAGGAGAAAACTAACTGCAGGAAAATATGTAGGACCCGACAGGGAAACTGCCAGGAGAAGTAATCCCCAGTCGTTCTCGTGGCGGTTCTATCTGCCGGGAGAACTACTATCCTGAAAGTTTGTATGCCATCTTAAGAGCTTTCTATCGGCAAATTACATGCCATTGCATCCATGTTGTGGTGTAGTGTCATATTGTCAAAAGCGGCATCATAAGAGGAGTAGGTGTTTCAGAGACCATGAAGAGTCGTTGTGGTAGTTCGTTCTATGCAGGAATGTTCTTCTTCCTCGGACCTCAACAGTAAACACACGAGTAAGTTGATTCACCTTATGATTCATACTCTATTAGTTCCTTCTCTAGTGAGATGGGTTTCTCATAAAGCACTCAAACATTTTCAGAGATGCAATCAAAGATTACTAAGAGCGGCGGTCGCATCTAATACAACCAGACCCGAAAAGATACATCTAGATGGCTCCTTCATCTGAATAACTGGATTTTTTGGATCTTTGTTTATTTATCCAAAAACAAACAAACACAACAAATAGACCTGGACATTTCTAGGTTGGGCTCGTATTTGAAAAGCCCGACCACTAAAACCCAAGCCCGGACCCGACCCGAGCCGGCCCACAACCTGGCAAAACGCTCATTTTCCATGTTTTAAAATAACAATAGAGGATTTTCGGGGATTAATAGTATAATAATTTATATAAAAACCTAAAAATGATGTTTCACCGGGCTTTTCACAGGCTTTGGGCTAGAAAGCGAGCCCCGACTCGGCCCAAACGCCGCGCTTCGGGCCGGGCCGCCCATTGATACGTCTCCAACGCATCTATAATTTTTGCTTGTTCCATGCTGTTATATTATCATTCTTGGATGTTTTACAATCATTTTATTTATATCATTTTTTGGGACTAACCTATTAACATAGTGCCAAAGTGCGAGTTGCTGTTTTTGCTTGTTTTTTACTTCGCAGGAAATCAGTACCAAACAGAGATGAAACGCTGCAGGGATTTTTGTGGATTTTTTACGGATCAGAAGAGACCAGATGGGCCAAAGAACACCAGAAGAGGGGCCCCAGGGTGGCCAGCACCCACATGGGCGCGCCAGAGGCCCCCCGACGCGCCCTGGTGGGTGCTGGGCACCTCGGGCACCCCCTCCACCGCCTCCGATGCCTATAAATTCCCAAATATTTGGAAACCCCCAAAAAGAACCCTAGACTCTCCGCTCCGCCGCCGCAACTCTCTGTATCGACGAAAAACCAATCTGGAGACGTTCCAGTACCCTGCCGGAGAGGGGAATCCATCTCCGGTGGCCATCTTCATCATCCCGGCGGAGGCCATGATGAGGAGGGAGTAGTCCACCCCCGGGGCTGAGGGTATGTAACAGTAGATATGTGTTCAATCTCTCTCTCGTGTTCTTGAGATGTCACGATCTTGATATATCACGGGCTTTGTTAATATAGTCGGATCATATGATGTGTTTCCCTCTCTATCTAGTTGTGATGAATTGAGTTTTCCCTTTGAGATTTCGTTACCGGATTGAATACTTTTATGAATTTGAGAACACTTGATATATGTCTTGCATGTGGATACCCGTGGTGACAATGGGGTGTTCTATTGATTCATTTGATGTATGTTTTGGTACTCAACTTGCGGATTCCCGTGGTGACATTGGGGTAATCTATGCATAGGGGTTGATACACGTTCTTGTCCTACTTTCTCCGATAGAAATCTTGGGGTACTCTTTGAGGTTCTTTGTGTTGGATTGAGTATTATGAATATGAAATTGTTTGATGCGTATCTTATAATTAACTCATGGATACTTGTGGTGACATTGGAGTATCTAGGTGACATTAGAATTGGTTGATGCGTATCATATGGTGTTATTCTAGTACGAACTCTTAGATAGATCGAACGGAAAGGATAACTTGATGTTATCTTAGTACGAACTCTTGAATAGATCGATCGGAAAGGATAACTTTAAGGTGGTTTCGTACCCTACAAACAATTTCTTCTTATGTTCTTCGCTGGATAAGAACTTTGGAGTGATTCTTCGTTGCACGTTGAGGGGTGGTTATGTGATCCAATTATATTAGCATTGTTGAGAGATTGCACTAGTGAAAGTATGGACCCTAGGCCTTGTTTCCAAGCATTTATACAACGTTTTGCTTGCTGTTTACTATTTGTTACCTTGCTGTTTTTATATTTTCAGATTACAAAAACCTATATCTACCATCCATATTGCACTTGTATCACCATCTCTTTGCCGAACTAGTGCACCTATACAATTTGCCATTGTATTGGGTGTGTTGGGGACACAAGAGATTTCTTGTATTTGATTGCAGGGTTGTTTGAGAGAGACCATCTTCATCCTACACCTTCCACGGATTGATAAACCTTAGGTCATCCACTTGAGAGAAAATTGCCACTGTCCTACAAAACTCTGCGCTTGGAGGCCCAACAAAGTCTACAAGAATAAACTTGCATAGTAGACATCACCCATGCACAGGTTTACACAACAACATAAAGTGATCAGAATTCAAGAATTCGAAAACACATAGGGGATATGCATGTTGCGTCCACAGGGACGAGTGTACATGTGTGTATATCAGCATCTGCATTTCTACTGTGTTTCTCGAAAAAGAATTACTGGATTTTTTGATCTACATGCATGTAAGCCGGCTTTCTCGAGCTCTTCTTTGGCAGCGCACCACCGTATCTCTTCATGGGGAGGCAGTAAGCCGGCTTTCTCGAGATCTTCAAGCCGGAGCATGGACATTGAAGATTTGGCTCAGTTGACCACCTTGTGCTGCCTTGCGTACAGCTCGACAGTCATCTCACTAGTTTTCTTGCCCTTGGAAGCCATAGTTTTGGAACATGAGCCAGCAAGGTTGCTACAGAGTAATGATAAAAACATAAGCCGACGCGTACTATCAAAGCTAAAGAGGAAGACATCTTGCAAAGATTTCTAGACAAGTATAAGCCGGCAACATGAAGACAAGAGCCGGGTTTCAAATGATAAACACATTTCAGTGGCAGTATCATAGCTTGCAGATCTAATTAATCATCATAAACATGATGAAATGGTGATAAGACCTAGACGTGAGGGCAACTACAACCTTCATAGTATGAAGAGGAGGCATCTACGACAGAAACAACCTAACATATCTAAAGCATGAGGATAAGAGATCTAAACATGCGCAAAAAGGAAATTTTAATTAAGTTCATATTCAGATGTCGGAGAACTCGAAGAACTAGAGGAATGACTGAAGAACTAGATGAAGAACACAGGGAGCTACGACGACCAGAGAAGGATCAAGGGGGACTTACAGATCTGAGGATGCGGCGGCGGACGAGCTCGGGGCCGCAGACGAAATCTGGCGCCGGCTGAAGAGCTTCAACGGCATGAGCGGTTGCAGTCGTGGTCCGGCTGTAGCTAGGGCGTCGGAGCTCACGAAGCGTCGAAGGAAGAAGAAGAGGAGGAGCGCGTGCGGGGGGAATGAGCCATGGGCCCCCGCCGGGCTATTTATAGGCGAGGGCGCGAGACCCGAGGCGTCGCCGCAACAATCTAGGGACATCCCTGGATTAATGAGATATGGTGATCCTTGACTCTAGCCAAACTTTAGATTCGCTACCACATCATGACACGTGTCATCAAACGAAAAATTGCGCGGGATACAAGAGACATGTACCAAATTACAAAAAGACATGCTTATCATGGATGAATCCAAGATAACTTGAGGGATAATGTTGGGGATATTACCCATGACATAAGCTGACCAGCCCATGCCGGGTCACAGAAGACGCAGGCCTGGGCATAAACCGACCCATGAAGGACAGGAAGCCCCTGGCCTAGCTTAGAGGCTAGGAGGATGGGCTAGAAAAGATCAAAGGTCCGTCCTGACGATCAAGGAAAGAAAACCATTGGGTCGGCTCGTGTTGGGACGGCTCACGGGACCGTATCTAAGCCAGCCAGGCTTTGCCGGCTTAGGAGAATTAGATTCCGAGCAGGAGTCATAAACGGGAAAAACCCGGACTTGTTGTAATCACCAGGGACTTGGCCTAGTATATAAAGGCAAGCCCCGGTTCGTCCAAAAGGACAGATCCAAGTTAGAAGCTCTCGAGCCATAGGTAGCGAAACAACACCCTTGTAATCAAGATCTTGACATCGAATAAGCAAGAACAAGCAGGAGTAGGCCTTTACATCACCATAGGGGCCGAACCTAGGTAACCTCGCATCTCTCGTTTCCGATCAACCCCATCCAAGGCTTCACCTAGCCGCTATGGCCTCGTAACTAAGTTCTCCTATGAGGATACTTGCCATGTCATACCCACGACAGTAGCCGGGCCGTAAAACTCTTCTCCAACAAACCGATACTATCCCATCGAAAAATTGGGCCACCTTATACCTATTAGTACACCACCTTCCTTTTCATATGTTAAGTAGATGACGCCACCTCATATTGTCAAAAGCGACATCATCAGAGGAGTAGGTGTTTCAGAGACCATGAAGAGTCATCGTGGTAGTTGGTTCTATGCTGGAATGTTCTTCTTCCTCGAACCTCAACAGTAAACACACGAGTAAGTTAATCCACCTTATGGTTCGCACTCTATTAGTGCCTTCTCTAGTGAGATGGGTTTCTCATAAAACACTCAAGCTTTTGGAGATGCAATCAAAGAAGACTAAGAGCGGCGGTAGCACCTAATCGGAAAAGAGACATCTAGATGACTATTTCATATGAATTACTGGATTTTTCGGATGTTTGTTTATTTATCCAAAACAAACAAACACAACAAATAGACCTGGACATTTCTAGGTTGGGCCGGTATTTGAAAAGCCCGACCTAAAAAACCCAAGCCCGGACCCGCCCCGCCTCGGCCCACAACCTGGCAAAATACTCGCTTTTCATGTTTTAAAATAACAATAAAGCTATTTTCGGGGATTAATACTATAATACTCTATCCATATTTATATAAAAAACCTAAAAATGATGTTTCACCGGGCTTTTCCCAGGCTTTGGGCTGGAAAGCGAGCCCCGACTCGGCCCAAACGTCAGGCTTCGGGACAAACCGCTCACGCACAGGTTTACACAACAACATAAAGTGGTCGGAATTTAACAATCCGGAAACACATAGGGAACATGCATGCTGCGTCCATAAAGACGAGTGTACATGTGTCTACAACAGCATCCGCATGTGTACTGTGTCTGGATTTTTTGGATCTTCAACTTTTCTTTCTACCGAGAAATAACCATCGTTGTTAACAGAGTACTAAAGTTGCTAGAAATTCGAAATATGAAAACTACATGCAGCAGTTCATTTGGTCCTGTTTTCCGTATCCAAACCACCAGATCCGTGCACCCGGTAGAGAGGACCACAGTACCAAGTACTAACATGAGCGTCCGTTATGTGTTTATTAGGGCCAGTTCTTTTGATAGCTTTTAGAATAAGCTGAAATAAGCTGCCCCCTACCCAGCTTATTCTAAAAGCCCAACCAGATTTATTTTTTCAGAAGCCTACTAATTAAGACTTCACTAGTAGGCTTCTGAAAAAATATTTTTAGTTGGGCTTCTAGAATAAGCTAGGTAGAGGGCAGCTTATTCCAGAAGCCCAAAAAAACTACCAAAAGAACTGACCCTTAGTAGGCTCTATCACCGCCCAGTAAATACCCTCTTAATAAAGTCTTGACAGATGCGTAAATACACGGATACACTTTTAGATTCACTCAGACGTACCCATCGTACGTAGTACCCATGAATCTCATCTCGTCTCATCCCATCCCATTTCCCGTTGGATTTAACCGTCAACGAGTCTATGCTTTTTTTTTTACCAGAACCGTAACTATCCATGGCTAGCGTAGCGGCACGTGAAGAAAGAAGGAAAAATTTGATGAAACGGGAGGCACTTAAATAGAAGGGAGGAGCCTCCTCGTCTCTCCACTCTCACTCCCCACTCTGCTCCCAGTCCGGCCGCCGCCGCCGCCGCCGCTGACCGCCGTGGGGGCGCCGGACAACGCGCCTCGCGCCCGCCCATGCTTCTTGCTTAAGCTTGACATACATCGGTTAGCACGGCAGGTCAGCTGCTGGCTGGTTGCGGCAACGAGAGGCGAGGCGAGATGCCGGGGATGGAGGAGGGGGAGGGGTACCCGTCGTGCGCCTTCTCGCTCACTTGCCCCGAAGACGGCGCCGAGCTCGGGGACGGCGTCGTGGACGACGGCGACCTCTTCTTGTTCTACGCCGGCGGAGGCACCGCCGGCGCCGAAGATGAGGACGGCGATGATGAGTACGTGGAGCAGCTGGTCTCCAAGGAGGCCAGCTTCTGCTCCTCCTCCGACTCGGGCGACGCCGACTGCTCGTCGGCCGCCTCCGAGGACTGGTTCCTGCAGGCGCGCCTCGCCGCCGTCAAATGGATCCTCGAAGTGAGCACTCGCTGAGCTCCTCGCTCTCCCGATTGGTTTCTTGGTGCGAGCGTCGATCGATCGATCACTGACGCCACTAGAACCGGCACCTGATTTGCATTTGCAGACGCGCGGCTGCTTCGGGTTCGGCCACCGCACGGCGTACCTGGCCATCGCCTACTTCGACCGCTTCTTCCTTCGGCGACGCGTCGATGTAATCAATCACCGCACCGCCGCCGTAAAACAAAAATTTAGCCTCTCTGCTTCTTAGGAACGGGAGGATGATGTGGTTGTGTGCGTGCAGAGGGCGGCGATGCCGTGGGCGGCGCGGCTCCTGTCCGTGGCCTGCGTCTCCGTGGCGGCCAAGATGGAGGAGTACTGCGCGCCGGCGCTGTCGGAGCTCGACGCCGGCGGCGGCTACGAGTTCTGCTCCGCCTCCGTCCGCCGGATGGAGCTGCTCGTGCTGTCAACCCTCGGCTGGCGCATGGCCGCCGTCACGCCCTTCGACTACCTCCCCTGCTTCTCCTCCCGGCTCGACCGGCACGACGGCCGCGGCGGCGGCGGGCATGACCCCGCCCGCGTCGCCCTCAAGTCCATCGGCTTCATCTTTGCCACAGCCCAAGGTTCACCATCTTCGTCAACGCATCATTTTAATACGTTCTAGAAATCTGGTGATCTTTCTTGCATTTTGTCTGATTGATCCGTGCTGTGTTCATGCAGCCGGCAGTGTGCTGGATTACAGGCCATCTACAGTGGCTGCAGCTGCAATCTTGGCTGCATCCTATGGAGCTCTACTGACCAAAGAGGCACTGGAGTCCAAGATGGGCAATCTGTCTCCATCATGCCCCATTGACAAGGTTTCTTGCACAAACTGCATCACTTTGATCATAGTAATGTTTCATTTGGATGATGAAATGGGCATTGGGTTTGAACAACCTTCCTTTGTTTCATTGATCAGGAGCATGTACATGCCTGCTACAGCATGATGGTTGGAGACTTGAAAAGCAGAACGAGCAATGGCAAGAGATCATTGCCATGTTCAGACTCCAATGAAGTTGCCACCAGTACATATGATTCTGTTCTTGTTGATGATGTTGCCGACACCGCCGCCTTCATGGCAGCGGTGTCGGAGATGAACAAGCGGATCAGACTGGAGCGGAATCCATTGAGAAGCTTAGCACCGCCGGGGACACGCAATTTTTTTTCAGATGTCTAAGGGGGCTTGGTTTGGATCTTCATTTTGTTTTTTTCCTTCTTCAAATTTGTTTAGGTTCTTTCAGAGCCATTGCCATGGTTGGCATTGGCAATGCTGTTGGATTGGTTTGGATTGGTTTGTGAGAGGGGTAAGAGATGAGAGCAAAGATAAGGGCTGGGCTGAGCTTTCCTGAGGAGAGGAGAGCTTCACCGGAGCCCAATTCCGGTGCACAAATGGAGCACATTTCCTGTGAGAAATCCACCCCAAATCTGCACTGTTTTTGGTATGCCATGGTGGTGTATGGATGCCATCTTAAGTCGCATACGGTGAGATGCTAGCTGTTGGAGGCAGTGGCGGCACTGAAAGGCTGGGGGTTTGGCCATTGTTTATAGAGCCAAGAAGAAAAGGTGGCAAGTGGATGTGTGATCAGTGAGGAGTGGTGTTCCACTAAGATGCACCGCACTGTACTTGCATGGATGGGTTACATTGGTTTGTGACAATCTCCTTGGGGAGTAGGGTTGTAACCTCTGTAACATCTGCTTCTGTTCTTGAGAAATGGGATCAGATTGGTGCATTTTTTGTGTGTGTATGTATGTATGTATGTATGTACTCCCTCCGTCTCAAAATAATTGTCTCTCAACTTTGTACTAACTAACTTTAGTACAAAGTTGTACTAAGGTTAAGACGCTTATTTTGGGACGGAGGGAGTATCTATGTGTTGGCCTTGATGACCCTGTGGGTTTCTTGATCAGTTCTGCTGCAGCTGCAGGGTTTTTCAGTGCCATTCATTCAGTGCTGTGCCAATGTTTCCTCCTTCTCTTCCTCTCCCTTTTTGCAGAGACGAGAATCCAAGACAACTTTTCCTGTTACAGCTTTGAATGGCACTTGCTTGATTCCACATTGCAATCCCCTATTAGTGAACAAACAATAACATCTGCATTGTTTTGTGCAAGGTTTCATTGCATTTAAAGCAATGTGGTAAAAGATTATGTGATGTGTAAAGAAAGTTCTTGTCAACATGATCGGCAAGTACATTGCATCCTTTTTGCAATTATTATTGGGCGTGTTAATGAAAGCATCGCATCAGTGTGTACTGTTGAAGAGTGACTAGTGTTGCCCATGAATGGTATTAGTGCGCAAGATACATGGGTTTAGTACTCTGCATCAATAATTGCCTAAAGACTAAGGATCTTGGCATTTTTAAGACTTAGTGGAGCACACTATAAAGGAGGGTGCAGTAGATAATGTGAGCTTCTTAAGAAAGTAATCTACAAGAAGTTGTGGCATGAGAACAATATAGATGTAGCTTCAAAAAATGACAGTTCCTGTGAAATGCATAAACCTGATCATGATGCGCATTTCAGTGAGCAGAATACCTATCATTCCATGATAGAACAAAGATTTCAGTATAAGACACTAATAAATGCACAAATCTTATACTAGTAAAATGTCATCATAATTAAAACTTGTGAACTTGATTCAGTATATTCAACTGTAATACAGACTAATTCCATATTCTTGGGTGAAGACACCAGTACCACTAGAAGGTGTCAGGACTCAAGATGCTCTTGCAGAAAAGATGAACAAACACATGCCACATGTATATTACTACCACATTCATGGAGACAATAATGATGGTATCTTTTCATATGCAGAGCCCTTTCTTTCTCCTCTTGGCTTAAGCCCTAAACCCTAAAGCTGGTCTTGTGGCCTCATCCACTAACTAATGCAGGTCTTGCATTGCAACCTGCCTTACAGCTGGTAAAAAAGAGCTTTTGCATCTTTCCCTCCTGCCCCTGCATGCACTGGGGCAATGAAAATGACTGCCCCCATGGGCAATGGAGTGACTTTCTGAGGCACCACCACCATCCTGCCCCTGCATGCATCCCCTCTCTCGTTCATTGCTTGGTTTTCTTTCTTTAATGGTGTTAGTTATTAAAAAGAAAAGGGTCTCTTCTGCATCGAAGCATGGACACAAATGTTACTATTCTCATTCAAGTGTTTTTTTTTACTCTTTCTCCATTCAGTTTTTGTTAAGGGACCTCCATTGAGCCAACCCTTGCATGTTCCTTCAGAAAACTAGCAAGAGTTCATGGTTTGGGATATGGCAGTAACCAGTAGCTTACCAATATAATGCTTGTTCATTAGGATTATACGATATTGTTAGGATCACTTCAATCCAGATCCTATGTACGTAAGATCTAGATTTAAGTCATACCTCTTGACTAATAATTTTTGTAGCTGGCAATCCTATCTTATGTGATCCTAGGCACAATATCTATTATAAAGATGTGTGCACCTATTCCAGACCTGATTCCTAGAGTCAGCATTACACGTGCTGATTTTCATTCTGTACGATCCAATCCTTAGTTTTATCATCTACAAGACCTAAGAAATCGAGCTGGTCAAGAAGAATGGGACAGATCAAATCATACGTTTTGAAAGTTTTTTTCTTGAGCAAATCAACTGTTACAAATGTTGATGAGGTGATCAAGCAGAAGATAACCTACAATACATGGTCCATCAACCAATGGTAACTTGCATCTGAGGTGCAGAGAGAATATACTATCTGCCTCCCTTGTGAGTCTTGGTGGCCCATTGTGTTGCTGGATGGATGGAGATCAGGCAGGATCCTGGAAAAAGGATTAAAATACCTGTATAACTTCTCAGTCACCAATGCAGTCAAAAACAAGCTTGGGGACAAAGCTTGGTTAGAATTCTGTTGGTTCAAAAGAGTACTCCTACCTAGAAGTGTGTGGGCACCTCACTGGCTGGACGGCTGCCTGCCTGCCTGCTTGCTGCCTGGCCCTAGCAAAGAAGAACTATTTTTTTAGATCATGTATATGGTAATGATGGTCAGCAGTAAAAAATTTGAATTGTTTCAAAGGAAATTTATAAACAGGCAGTTAATTATAATTATGTGTTGTTGTGAATTCAGGTGTTACAGGAATTTCGGGGGAGACAATTAAACAAATCTCCACAGAAAAATGAGAAAATTACCTTGGGGGAATAAATGTAGGTGTCATACATGAAAAAGAAAGCTAGGAGAGTGATGAGGTATGACAGTTGGGAGGGTGTGTACAGCTGGGAGTCTCAACTGAAAGCCTGAAACAAAGATGGCCTTGCTTGCATCAATGGCAGGGGTGTGGCCCTAGCTGCTCACAGGCAGGCAAGGGCAGCACTGCACAAAGACAAAGAAGCAAACACAAGGATATCTTCCCATGCATCACACAGCATACAGTAGCAGCCACACATACACATCTCCTGATCTGGTCAAAGAAACATATGTGGTTTTGTTTCCTATTGCTTGTTTTGGTTTTTTATGCTGGCACTAGCAGGATAGTACTGGTGAAATGTGATGAACTGTCTCCTTTGTACAGCTTGGTGGTAGTCTTGTAGTGTGCAGGGATGGGGGTCCATTTTTTCCTTCCAAATCTCATGGTGTAACTTGATGGTAAATGCTACCAATTGATAGTGCTAGACTCTGTTTCATGAATTTTTTGTTTGGGTTCATGCTTGTAATTTTTTTCCAAAGGAGATATGAGGATTTTGGAATTTTAGATGTGGGTTGTCTGATTTTAAGAACTAGATGATACCCCGCGTGTTGCTACGGAATTGGTTGGTGAAAATTTGGGTAACATGTGAACCAAAATTTAAAATACATATGACTTATTATATTTCATAATGTACAGTTGTAACAATTTTATGGCATGTAAGTAGACTAATCGGATGAAAAAAATTATCATGCATGGTTGAATGGTGTAGTGGGTCTTTTCTCATGCATGATTGCATGTTGAGGTGAACTTTGCCATTCATAATTGCATGCTTAGGTGACATGCTTGCATGTTGAGATAAATAAGTTAACGTGGATGACTCTCTTAGGGCATTTCTAACCGATCCCCAATAACCGGTTGGAGGAGTGGAAACCCGGTTTTACTCCTCTAACCAGCCCCTAGCCGATCCCCAATCGACGCTGGAGAATAAATTATCATCAATCGCGGAGCGCCTCCCTGTATTTGCTCCACTGTGATGTGCCCGAGTAAAAGACTCACTTCCTCTCCGCCTCCTCTGCCTCTTCTCCTCCCCCCCCCCCCCCCCCCCGCCGTTCCCCTCCACCCCCTCTTCTCCCAATGGCCGGAGGTCCCCACTGTCGATCCACAACGCGAATCCGCGCCGCCACGCTCGCGGTTCGTCATCAAGCGGTGCATCCTCAAACCGCCGCCGCACGGCCGATGCGCCGACCCCCTCCCGCTTTGCCGATTTCCCGGACCTCCCTGCGCCGCGGGAGCCGCAGAGGAAATACCTCAGCGTCCGCCAACGTGCATGGGGGACGGGTGGCAGATATCACCGACCGGGAGACCCACACAAGAAAGTGGATCGGGTCGTTCCACACGGCGGAGCTCGCCGTCCTCGAATACGACCGATGGCAGGTTCGGTTCCACAGTGAGCAGGCGTGCCTCAACTTCCCGTGGGCGCCGGCACCGGTCCACCTCGCCCCGATGGTGTCGGGTGTGGTGGATGCGGCGACGGCTAGGGAGGACCGGGAGGTGAGGGAGCGCCTCGCGGCGGAGGCCGTCGACGAGGCGTACATGGCAGAGCTCTGCCGGCAGCACCCTAAGCTCTTGGGGGTGGAGCGGGCCATCTTCGCGGAGCATGGCGGGGAGGTCATCATTATCTCCAACGACGAGGTGCAAGGCGGCGAGGAGGGCGGCGAGGAGAAGCAGGAGTTCGACATCGAGGAGTGGCGGCGTATCTTCCCTGGCTGTGACGACGACGGCACAGGCCCAGACCCATGTCTCACCGAGGGTGGCCTGTCGAGGCAAGATTGGCTCGACCTCCACTATGGAAATGATGATGATGAGTCCAGTGTAGTTTAAGTTTGAATTTGTGTTTAATGTTTGGTTGTCAAGACTAGATTGAACTTATCTTTAAATGTATGCAAATTTCAATTGAAACTAGGTTGAATTGATGCAAATTTATGTTTACTCCGTTATATATAGGGGATCGGCTAGGTCCGACGAAATCTTAGTGGGGTAAATATACTCCACTAAGGGTTTACTCTACCGGTTAGAAATGCCCTTAGGTATATATAGGATTACAATTCATAGATTTTAGTGGGAGGGAACTGATAACATTATAGTATGAATGTTGCATCCTTGTGTAGGGTGTTCTCTTGGTACCTGCAGGATACATGGATTGTTTGATTTTTGTTAGTATGTGTGTGGTTATAAGTATTGCATTTTGTCACGCTATCATGGTGTGAGGCGGGATTCCTTGATGTTTTCGACAAAGTGAATATATTAATATCATGAAGATACCAATTACACCCGGCCTCTGTACCAACAAGATGTCCAAAGACATCAAGAATACACACAACCAAAAAAAAATACAGAAGAAAGAAAAAAGACCCTGTCACGGTGAACAATCACTACCAGCAACAACACTCTAACCACCACCAAAGACAACACCCAAAATACAAAAGAGGTCCTCCAAAAACAACGTCTCCAAGAAAGAAACAATGCACAAGCGTCCTCGATGTTAACCACGGTGCGCCATACTCTTGTCTTTTGTCACCCGTTCTACCACGACATATTGGACGCTATTTGAATCAGGTTTTGGTTGTGTATATCTTGCAACTTTACAAGATTCATATGCCACCATCTAAAAAGTTAGATTTCACAGTGATTGCCATGCATTAATTTTATGGTAAAATTTCTCTTTCATTTATTTCAAACTATTTGAAAGATTCTTATGTTTCTTTTACAATGGATACACAAACTCTGGAGGAAATTCTTCGGGTGATGGCATGACTTTGCAATCCTACAATATTCTTCCATATTTTTGGAATACCTTGAATCGAAACAAACATAATCCACCTAAACCTCCAAAACATAGGCTTTCAGAATTCGTGAAATCAAGTATTCAAAACCAATCCTGAAAAATTTCGGGTTCAAAACTCAACATTACATTTAGTCTCTAGTATTTCAAAAAAAGAATGGTGTTCTTTTTCCTGCCACACCGAGTGCTTCATTCAACCTTATGTATGTTCCACCATCCCTCTCTTTGTTTTATTTGCCCCCTCCCATCATTGTTTTTTCCACCGGTTTATTATTTAGGTAGGTAGATCACGTATAGTATTTTATAAATATTTATTTACACAGCCACATTCATATAAGTGCAACTAAATCATGGTTAAAATTATAATATTTATATCCGGATGCAAAGTACATGCAATTATTTAGTACACCCTCCGAATCATATTAATTGTCGCTGACTTGGTACAACTTTGTATACAATTATTATGTATCGGAGGGAGTAATAAATAACATATGATTGCTTGCATTAATTGATGTAGAGGCCAAAGGTTATCCTCCATTTCGAAAAAAATCAATACACCGCGAAAGGTCACTTCTAAACCTAAACATTGAAGCCAAATAAGCTAACGCAAAAAAATACAAGTTACATTAATTGCAATTGAGCAAGCATGTTGTTTATTATTCTAAGCATGCATATAGGCAACTAAGAGCATCTACAGCGACGGTTTGCAAATCCGGGCCCTCAAACACCGCGGACGTGGGCACTGACCGGCCAGTCCTAATCTGTTCGTCCACATCCGAATATCTCATAATAGAAATCTTATAGCCATACAAAAACATGCAAAGAAAAAAAATCTACGTACTACGTAGATCATCTACCTTACACCTCGTTGGAGATGTCGACTATCTCCGTGCCCGGCTCCGACTACTCCGGCTGCTCGTCCGCCTGCTCCTCCGGCTCCTCCGCGTCGAGTTCGGCAAAAAAGGCATCGGTCGCCGCCCGCTCCTGCCGGATAAAGCGCCGGTTGGCCTCCATATAGGCCTCATCCTGGATGGACACCGGGACGGCCTGCTGCTCCGCCATCTCATCCGCCTGAGCGACCGCGAACTCCGCCTTCGCCTGGTCCATGGTGAAGCCCGGAGCCGGCGCCATCTCCTTCTCCGGATGCTCCGCCTCCTCGTCCGCCCGCTCCTCCTTCATCGGAACGGGTTGCTGCTCCGCCCCCTCCTCCTTCTTCGGCTGCTCCTCCTCTTCCTCTTCCGGCTTCGGCGAGTCCGGCGGCAGCCTGGCAACGATGCAGGCGACGCGCCTCGCCCGGATCTCCTGCTCTATCTGTTACCGGCGCTCTGGCATGAGCATTGCATAGGCCGTTATCTTTCGATGAACCATGGCGCTGCCAGAGAGCGGGGAAGAGCGACGGCGCGGGAGAGAGGAAGTGGATGGGCTCGGGTTGGCTGCGTGGAGAGGAAGGAGGAGGATGGTTAGGGTTGGAGGACGCCGACCGGCTTAAATAGCCGGATTTGGCCTCATGCGGGGAGCCGGAGCAGCGCCACGAGGCGTTCACCCCCCTCCCCCCACCCACCCACACACACGCCGAAGGAGACAAGCGTCGAACCGTCGGGTTTCCGAGCGATTTCGTGCGGGACCCCAGCGTCAGTTCGGCATGGCGGACGCGCCCGGGCGCCCTCGTATCCGTCTCATATTTAAACTGAATATGAGGGGTCCCGATTAATCCGAACGTTTGAGCATGTTTGAGGAGTCCGGTTTAATCGCATTTTTGTAACCAGGTAATGACTAGACGGTTTGAATGCGGGTTAGAGATCCGGTTATAGATGCTCTAAAAAAAAGCACATGATGTGGAACTAGGAACACCTACAAATGGTGCGACGTCTCAACTATCTTTGCAGAGACGTCGTACGTAGAAGATGGCGCGAAGACGTAATACAGACAGCTGTTATCCCTAATAGCGTACACGTAGGCATGTGTCTGCTATCCGGTTGTTGTTTGCTGAACTTGTGTTTTTGCATCATAAGTCTTACCGAGCTACTACTTCTTACAAGCTGGCTGGCTGGTCAACCTCGAGATCGGCGACAACATGCAGCCCTACTCCATCTCAGAGACCATGCTTGTCTCGGCAGCATCACCCTTCTTGTGCCTTGCCTCGGGTCTGGTGCCTCAGAGCTATATACTTGTAGATACTCCTACAAGTAGATAGTCGACACATGGCTAATTATTTTTATGTCTCCTACTAATAGAAGAAGGGTCACAAAACTGAAGAGCAATTTTATCGAAAAAAGCTTTCGCCCCGCATATATGATGAGGGTCGGAGGGATTAATATAGAAACATAACCTATGATGAAAGAATAGAAAAAATGAACCTGGGCCACTGGATGGAACATGAGTGATACAGATTTAGGTGGGGGGCTCTCAGCGTATAGAACATAACTTTTGCAATAACCACCTCGAATTTCTCATATATCAGTCAATCCGTCCTTGATAAATAAGACAATGTTTCAGACCTATATGGGTGCCCCTCTCCTCTTAGTTTAACAAAAAAACTGCACATATATGTACTGTGTGAGATGTCATGTATATTTGGTTTCATTACTAGCTTCTGCTACGTCACGAATCATGCAAGAAATCCGAATGTTAGTCACTAAAAGTATGCGGACATCATCACACATATTAGAGTACATGAGAACATTAATCCATCCACTTGAAATCATAACTAAACATACATCCCAGACCGAACACAATAGAAGAGACACACATACATATCTTATCAAGTGTAAGAGCATCTCCAGCCGTTGGAGCCCCCAAAAACACCACCGAACCAAAAAAGTTGGTGTCGGGCCAAATGCTTCAACCGGCCAAAATAAGAGTGCATGGAAAGGACATCTTCCCAGCCACACCCCACCCCAACCCAAAGTTTGTGTGGGAAATGATTAAGTGGGCCAAGAAAAAGGACACGTGGGGAGACACGATTCGCCGAAACTTCCGCCGGCGCCCCCAAGAGCCCCCCAGCGTGCTGGGTTTCGCCTGGGTATGCCGGCGCTATTTTGACGTCCTGGGTGGCGCGCTGGGGGCGTGGCTGGGCCGTTTTTCGGCAAAAAGTGACATCCGAGCCTAAAACCGAGCCTAAAAAGGTATGCTGGGGGGCGTCCTGGAGGCGTGGGTGGAGATGCTCTAACATGGCATGAGAGGGTGATTTCCAGTACATCTCATGCAAGACCAATTACGAAGGACCAAAATAGTCACCGTTTCAGCAAGCCAGTAGAAATTACATCAACTTTTGCTACTTGATGGTACACAACAGAAAAGCCTCTGTTACTAGTGCTTATTGCTCATCGAGCTTCTTGTGCTGGGAGAGATAGGACCTAATAACAAGTAAGATTCAGTTAGCACAGGTCCATACGAGTGTCAAACATTCATACTTTTTTTTCGAAACGGAGGCAAAAGATTTGCCTCATCGATTAAATGAGAGGAGAATAGAATTGCAAAGTGTTACAAAACACCGTGAAAACGGCATGACAATTACTCGCGCAATACAATTTTCCCTGGTTTCTTTGCCCCTGCCGTAACCCAAAGGTTGGCCTCATCCATAATATGCTTTAGGAGAATTGGCGGCGGTTCATTTTTGTGGCGGAAAACCCTAGCGTTCCTCTCATTCCATATTGTCCACGACACCAGCATTGTTAGAGAAGCCATGGCGCGTCGCTCAGGGTTGCTCGAATTGGTTCGCCTATCCCACCACTCCAAAAGGGACTCTGCAAGGTGCCAGTCATTTGTGTCCATGTGTACTAGACCATATTTATCAATGATCAGACGCCAAAGCCTAGTAGTGAAGCGGCATTTGACGAAGAGGTGGATGCCCGTCTCCTGTTCCCGTTTGCAAAGGGGGCATAGGCCATAGTTAGCCCAACCACGCCGTGCAAGCCGGTCAGCTGTCCAAATCCGATCTTGCAGGGCAAGCCAGGCGAAAATTTTGACTTTCGGGGGCGCCCACACCTTCCAAACCATGAAGTCCATGGGGGAGAGCGTCAATCCAAGGAACTGCGCCTTGTATGCGGTCGATGCCGAATATGAACCATCCGTGGAGTGTTTCCATATAATGTCATCCTCGGCGTGCTCGTCGAGTTGGAAGTCATGAATGAGCATCCAGAGGGTAAAAAATTCACGGACGTGGTGACCTGTGATGACGGTGTCTCTTCTGATTCTGAGCATCCAAGCATTCTCCTTGAGCGCCTCGCGCACCTTCCAGTTCTTTCTCCTCGAGGCCTCAAAAATGTGGGGAGCAATTTCCTTGGGTTTGCGGCCAAGCAGCCAAGGCGAGTCCCAAAAAGGCGTTTTGGCCCCATTGCCCATGACGATAGTAGTGGAGGCGTAGAAGAAATCGCGGTCCTCCTCAGTGCAAGGGTTTCCCAGCCCCACCCACAGTTTGCTCGGCTCCTTCCATTCGTACCAGAGCCATCTCAGTCGCAATGCACGAGCAAACTTGTCGGTGTTGAGAACACCTAGGCCTCCATAGATTGGGGGACGACATACAATGTCCCAGTTAACTTTGCATTTTGCACCGGTAGTTTTGTTCGAGCCGGACCATAAAAAAGCCCGCTCAATCTTGTTGAGGTTGTTGAGGGAGCCATGTGGTACAATGAGGGGTGTGATGGAATATACAGCCAGGGAGGTGATGACAGAACGAACGAGGGTCGTGCGCCCAATGGTAGTAATGTTATTCCCGTCCCACGTGACCAATTTCCCGGCTGCCTTGTCCTCGAGGTATTGGAAGTCAACCCTCCTCAGTTGCCGTACTGAGAACGGCAGGCCCAGATATCTGATTGGGAAGGACGTCCTTGAAGCCGGGATACTATGCAGGATGTGCACTAAATCAAGATTGGCGCATCGAATGGGTACCGCTGAAAAAAACATTCATACTTAATCTTATTACTCATGATCTAATCGAATGAATATGCATCAGCAATGCCATATGACTGTGTGCTGAACATATCGCATGGAAGGGATTTATCCAAAAACACAACCTAATTAAAGTGTGCTTCTATGCTGGAACTGGCAGAGCCGCCAGCTATTTTGTTAATCATCCTAACTTACTAATAATGAAACAGATTATAACATCTTTCACTACACTACTTCTAATGAAAAGAGCTCAATAATGTTTTTTCAGAAACTCCACTGGGCAAAAATATCTAGCAATATTATTTGCGAAAGCACTGGGCTTGCATTTTTTTTTATCGGGTACCTTCATAAGATTTGAACATAGGTGAAAGATTGAACAACCATCAATATACCTCAGATCATTAGATTACAAGTTTCAAGGACTACTTAAAAGCAGAGATAGGAAAGGACAAACAAATGGCAATGAACAAAGAGTTTTTTTTATTGTCTAAAGCTTCATAACAATTTGAAGGCTGCCGAGGCAATGTGTAAATTCAAACTTACTTTATACTCTCCCGTAAAGAAATATAAGAGCGTTTAAGTCACTACTTAGTGATCTAAGGCCATTTCTAACCGATCCCTTAAAAGTTAGAGGAGTATCCGGCGGAGTAAATTTAGTGGAGTAAATTTTTGCTCCACTAACGATGGCCGCACCTAGCCGATCCCCTATAGTTATTGGAGTAAAAAAGCAAACTTTGTAGATTTTTTGTCCTAGCCGCATCAACTTCATACACTACACAATATATATCTTAAAAACATTAAAAATTAAACATGCATAGCATAGCCATCATAACATAAAGTTTCATCCTCGCGTTTTTCAAATTAAAACATGTGAAGTTCACCTAAAAGACATCACTTCGAACACAATGTTTGATTCAAAATCACCAAAAACATAGCATGTATATGTTTTGGATCGAGACAACCAATGGCATGCACCACCACCCCCTCGGTCACCATCAACACCACCACCCCCTCTGCCACCACCATCAACACGACACCCCCTCAGCCGTGTTCATCTTCGCACTATAATAAACAAAGCAAACACTACCAACAATCACTACCCGCCACCAACAATCACTATCGGATACCAACAAGACGCGGGATTTCTCGTTTTACCTTCTAGGCATTTTATCGAGCACTTGGCAGCCGCGATGCTTGTTGACGGCTGCGGCCGCCGCCCGCGCCGGAGCAATGGCCGTAGGGGCCGCCGGAGTTGCAGGACGAGACGCCGGCCTAGGACGAGGCGCCCATTTGGCCTTCTTCATCTTCTTCTTTGTGGCCGCCTCTGCGAGCGCCACCACCGTCGTTGGCTTTCGAGCTCGTTTGGCTCTGGCAGGTGCGGCGGGAGGGCGACGGCCCGTTGCTCAAGAGGCGGTGGCCACCTCGGAAGCCATTAGAATGGTTAGAGGAGGAGATTGGATGCAATTGGTTTTTTTTCATCCCCAAACTCTTCTTCGGCGCGGGCGGCGGCGCGTGGGTGATTTCCGGCGGTGAAAAGTCAGCGGCGGTGGCCGGCGAGGTGAGGGAAGGGGCCGGGCTATCTATTCCAGCCAGCTGGGCAGTCATCGATGGCAGCGGCGGGGCATGGCGGCTGCGGCGACGGGAGACAGGGCGGCGCGGGAGGTGCGAGAGGGAGAGGCATCAAATTTATTCGGTCGCGGACGGAGTGAGTAAATTTTGGGAGATTTGTGGGAATATTGGGAGGTGGAATAAATTTTTTACTCCACTATGACTTTTAAGGGATCGGCTAGGTGCGTCGTAAGGGAGTAAAACCGAATTTTTACTCCCTTATGGTCTTTTAGGGGATTGGTTAGAAATGGCCTAAACGCTCTTATATTTGTTTATGAAGGGAGTATCATCTTTATGCAATTGTTTCATAACGAACCGAATCGTAAACTTCTTTTGCAGGGAAAACCAGGTACTCCCTCGGTTCTGAATTATAAGATATTTTGGATATTTTAATATGGATTGCATACTGACTTAAATAAGTGAACAAACACACTAAAAATCGTCTATATACATCCGAATCTGACAAAAGTTACTCCCTCTAATCCGAAATAATCGACGCAACCTCTATACATGTTAATTTTACATTGTACAGAAGGTGCGTCAATTAATTCAGATCGGAGGGAATAAAACATCTTATAGTAGTTAATGGAAAGAGTAGTAGCTAAGAAAACAATTTTTTTAAGACACTCCATTTTACCTTCGAAAAGGTAAAAGGAGAGTTTGATCAAAACTATTAGACTTGAATGTAGCTTCGGATATGACTTGTGCTATTGAGTACCGTAGTTTCATTGGTGGCTTGCATTATCTCATTATCATTCGATAGGATATTTCTTTCGCTGTTAATCGTGTTTGCGAGTACCTACATGCACCTCGGGATTCACATCGGTCTGTTGTGAAGCAAATTCCTTGTTATGTTCGCCTGACAATCTCTTATGGTTTACATCTCCGTCATGCTCCCTCTAGTGTTCTTTCAGTCTTTTCAGATGCAGATTGGGCTGGTAATCCCGATGATCGGCGATCCAAGGGGGGGGGGGGGGGGGGGGGGGGGGGGTATGCAGTCTTTTTAGGCCCTAACCTGATCGCTTGGAGTGCTTGCAAGCAAGCTACGGTATCTCACAACAGTACAGAGGTTGAGTACAAGGTTGTAGCAAATGCGACTGCAGAACTTATTTGGGTACAATATTTGCTTCGTGAGTTACGAGTACCTCTATGACATCCGTCGGTTCTTTGGTGTGATAACACTGGTGTCACATATCTTTCATCCAATCCGGTATTTCATGCACGAACAAAACACATCAAAGTTGACTATCATTTTGTGAGAGAACCTGTTGCACAGAATTTACTTCAGATCAAGTTCATCTCCTTTAAAGATCAGCTTGCGGACATCTTCATCAAGCCGTTGCCATTACCCTTGTTTGAGGATTGTCGGCGCAGTTGCCATTACCCTTGTTTGAGGATTGTCAGCGCAATCTCAACTTGCGGAACACGGTTTAGATTGAGAGAGGGTATTAGACTTGTATGTAGCTTCGTATATGACTTGGTCTTGTACATGTAATCTCTTTATATATATATAAACACCAACGCCACCCTGAGGCGTTGTGCAATTGACCCAATCTCTCTCTAAACCTAGTTCTTACAAAAACCGTCGGTTGATCAATGGTACAGTAATATTTATCTATATGAACATGGTAAGGATACAAGATTGAACATAAATATTGTTGACATATTTAATGCTCATTTCTCACATTTTCTTTATATATCATGCATGTTGGTTAATCACAGAATATAAAATCATACATTATCTCATATATCAATCTGGGACCATCTTAGAAGAGCCCAAGAATTTCACGGTAAAGACTTGAAATCCAACATGGTTCCAACACAAGGCACTAGTTCTGTCTGGACTACATGCACCCCCATTCCTGGAAGTTCTCGGTCATATGCCGATACGGAATAAAGGGGTGGAAATGATCAGGTTTCTGTTTATCGATCCACAGAATATACATCCTTTCGGGGGCTGAATCCCAGCCAGACATCAATCTTACAGGTCAGCTGACGAGCAGGCCCTAAGCCCTAGCACCAACTACAAATGCTTCTTACACAACATGATGCAAATCTGCCACACTCGTAGGCTTTAAAACATGTCTAGTGCAGCTCTTCTCAGGCTTGCTCTCCATGCATCCCAAAAGACCCTGCATGGAGGATTCAGGTCCACACACTATGGAATCGGTCTTTTCGCCAGGCGTCCTTCGCATGGTGGGGTGCCCTTTTCATCAGGAGGACCCAACAGGGATGAGCTTGACAACGACGGCGATCGGCATCCCGACGAGGCCAAGGAGCACGCTGGCGAGCCACTGGAGACTGGTGAGAGGCGTCGTGTTGGCAAACTCGCCGAGGAACTGGACCATGATGAACTGGAAGACGACCGTGCTGCTGAGGACACACATGAAGACATAGTTCTTCAGCATGCCCTTGAGCACATTGAGCTTCTCCATCTCCCTCGAACTTATCTCATTGAACACCTGAGAGATGGCACACGCAAATCTAGTGAGAGTCCAAGTTCGCCGTTAAAAATAATGCGCAATCTTACTTCAGAGCTTTGGGACAACAGGTCTGCATGTCCAACGATGCACCTCTGCTTCCACCAAATTCATATTATATTTACCTAACTATCAGATTCAGAGTATTACATACACTATTGCATTATTATTGTTTTAAGTTTGTGGCATAGGGGTTGTTCAAATCGTCACAAATTATCTTGCCTTCTGTAGGCTATCCAAGGTCCTGGTAAACACATCACCAGTGGAAAAGAGAGAATTTACAGTAGTAGATAGACATACCTGGCAGAAGACGAATGAGTTGAAAATAATTGTATTCAGCACTATATCAGCATCAGAGCCTCCAAGCCCAAAAAAGGATTTTCCTTGCGTCTGGAGATACCACATAACAACAAATTGGTATATAGATTGCCCAAAAATGTTCCTCCACATTACATTTGTGATGAACTTCCCTGTTCTTCCTACTGGCTCTCTCTTCATCAAGTCATCATTGGGTGGTTCAGTGGCTAATGCAAGCGCGCCAAGTGTGTCCATAATCATGTTGACCCAAAGAAGTTGAACGGCTGTCAGTGGCGCATTTCCTATCATTGCAAGTGCAAATTATCAATAGGAGGGTATGTTATAGGAAATAACAAGAACCATCAAGACTAGGAGGTATACCTGTAAAACAAGCTGATGAGAAGTTAACTAGTAAAGCGACAACATTAACAGTTAACTGGAACTGCACAAATTTTTGAATGTTGACGTAAACAGAGCGTCCCCATCTGGCAACAGTTACAATTGTAGAGAAATTGTCATCCAGAATGATGACATCGGCACTCTCTTTCGCCACCTGAATAAGCGTGCATTAGGCCAGTGACTAACACGAGTAAGAAATTAAGAATACCAGGATACAATGTTAACTTTGAAATATTCAGGTACTGAAAGGCTGAATAAATTGAATAACTCCATTCAAAAATACGACATGATACATCTTCTAGTAGATTAATAGTTTAATACTAGCATTCATTGGCTTGGGGTCTCTTTAATGATCAAGCATTCTCACCTCGGTCCCGGCAATGCCCATTGCAAGTCCAATATCTGCTTCATGCAGAGCAGGAGCATCATTTGTGCCGTCACCAGTAACAGCAACAACTTCATTGAATGTTGTGCGCAAATGCTTTACAAGTGTATGCTTATCCAGCGGTGATGATCGGGCCATTACCTTCAATACACGGAATTACAAGATGAGACTTGCAGATAGATGGTAAGCACTATTAGAAGTCAATAAGACAGTATAAACACATCAAACCTGAATTTTTGGAACAAGCACAAGGAGTTCCTCCAGAGTTTTCTCCCTGAAATCCGGTCCCTCGATAGCCAGACCATCTTCAGTGAGTATACCACATTCACGGGCAATCGCCTTCGCTGTATTTATGTTGTCACCTGTGACCATTCTTACCGTAACTCCAGCAGAGCGGCAAATTGCAACAGACTCTCTCACACCTGGGCGAACAGGATCTTTAATACCTACAATAGCAATGCATGTGTACCCTTGCAGTGGTAATTGCTCTTCAATGGAAAAACCTTCTTCCATTTCCCTGTAAGCAAGGCACAATGTCCTAAGCGCTTCATGAGCAAAACCATCAATAATACCATTGAGCTTGCCAGCAGTTGCTTTATCAAGAGGGGTAACAGCACCCGTCTCATCTATGAACTTATCACATGCAGCCAAGACTATTTCTGAAGCACCTTTACAATGTGCACGGTATCCTCCTTCAGCAAGCTCAAGAAGGACACACATCCTCTTTTTTGTTGAATTGAAAGGCTCCACTTTCGCAATCTTGGTTTCAGCACGCTTTGCCTTAAAGTTTCCACCTATTGACATTGCAAACTCCAATATGGCTGTCTCTGTTGGGGTACCCAGGATCTGGTATTCTCCATTTTGGTTAATAACAACCTCACCACCTGTATTGTTAAATATAGACTCGAGAAGAGTGCTGACAACATTTTCTGGAAGTTCTGAACACAACTTGGACGCATTCTGAGGACTGTTAACCTCTCTGATATTTCCGCAAATGCAGGTCTTGACAACTGTCATATGATTAGTTGTTAGTGTTCCTGTCTTATCACTGCAGATGGTAGTAGCTGAGCCCATAGTTTCACATGCAGCTAAGTTGCGAACCAGTGCCTTGTCATTCATCATTTTCTTCATTGCAAATGCCAGACTCAGTGTGACTGCTAAGGGCAATCCCTCAGGAACAGCAACCACAACGATGGTAACTGCAATAGCAAAATGCTCCAACATCGCCAGTGCATCATCCCCTGACCAGCTTAAAAGCAGCCTATCGTGATACTTTTTGCTGATTAACCCTTGAGACAAGACGATGAAAGTTATGACAGCAAAAAATAGTCCGATCTGACCAATGATAGTTGCCACTCCATTAAGTTTGACCTGCAGTGGGGTTTCATCGTCCCCGCCTTCGCTGAGAGTAGCCATTAGTTTTCCCCACTGGGTTCGCATACCAACTGTTGTAACAAGCATCTTGCAGGACCCATCTTGGACCTTGGTGCCCGACAAAAGAAAAGGGTTTTCTTCATTTACAACAACAGGTTCACTCTCACCAGTTAGGCTGGACTCATTAATCAATAGCGAAAACCCAGAAATGAAGAGCCCATCAGCAGGAACCTGATCACCAATTGCCAGATTGACGACATCTCCAGGAAGAAGATCATATATCGATATTCTTTGCCTGAAACCTTTCCTTGTAACTTGCACTTGAATTTTTCTTTTCTCCTTGTCCAGGTCCTTGAATTGCAGCGACTGCCGATAGTCACTTGTCGCGGTAACGAAAACAACCAAGAGGATACTTGCAACAATTCCTAGACCATCATGAGCACCTTTTGGCCATCCTTCCATCGTAATGCCAACAACTAACGAGACAAAGGCGCAGATAGCAAGAATTATAAGAGTTGTATCTTGAAGAGCTTCCCACACAAACACCCAGAAACTGCGGATCTCGCTTTCAGTGAATTTGTTAATTCCATATATGTCCTGCCTACGCTGCATGCTGTCCTCAGCTGTATCTAGCCCATCTGTCGGGGATGTTGCAAGCTTCGCTGCTATTCCAGTAACTCCACTGTGGATGATCAACTTTTTACTGTCATGGCCCTCAACAATGGACCCCAGTTCATCAGCGCAAATCTGAAACCCTGCCGCCTTGACTTCTTCAGGGACAACATACTCACTTCGAAGTTTGAGGCCTGGGGATATTTGTTTGCGAGTGGCATGGTTAGACAGTATATAGGAGATGTTCAAAGCTACCAAGAAAACACGAAGTCGTGCTTACCATGTATAAACTGCAGTGCAGCTTTCGACACCAGCACGGCAACCCGCAGCTTCTCCTGTCACACAACAATGGCATGAATTTCAGAAACCTCTTAAAACAAGCACAGAAAAGATATGCAAAACAAGGGTAGCAGCAACAGCAACCAACATCTCCTAATTATAAGACCACTTAAGGATCGAATTTGGCACTGTGATTATTCTTCTAGAATAGGATTTCAAACTAGCCACTCCCAGCACCCATTACGGCCGTGCGCTGGGATAGCACTGTTCTACTAAAAACAGTGCAAGGAAGTCGTATGCTGTCGTTGCAGCAAACTAGGCAGCGGCAGGTGCCAAATTGGCACTAGCTCTGGCCCCCATCCACCGATCTCACAAGCAGATCACATACACCCCAAAATGCTCCAACAAAACACCGTAGAATTGGTTAATTCTCTTGAGAACTCCACTCGGCGTGCAGGTAAACTAGCCGGCTACTGGGCAACGATCGCACCAACCCTAGCTAAGCCACAAAGCTAAGGCAAGCTAGCAGCAGCACTCTCAGTACTCGAAGCTAAATCTTGGCCGAGGATGCGGCCGGCCGGCGTGAATCCCTACGAGCTGCGGCCGCGGCGGCCAAGCCGACCCAGCTCCAGCCTCCAGATCCCAGAGCCGCCGCAGATCCCGGCGGCAAACCTCACCCAAACCCACCAGGCGACTGCAGGGAACGGAAGCCAGCAGCGGAAGAGAGAGAGAGGGAGGGAGGCGGGTACGTGGTTGGCGTGCTTGATGGCCTGCGCCTCGCCGCGCTTGTCGAGGTTGGCGGTGAAGCGGAAGCGGCGCTTGGGGTTCTTGACGACGCTGCAGAGCTTGCGCCAGCGCCGCAGCGCCTCCTCGGACGAGTTCTTGCCCTTGACGCCCCCGAAGTTCTCCTCCAGGTAGCTCTCCATCCTCCCTCCCTCCCTCCGCCTCCGCCGCCGCCGCCGCCGCCGCTCCGGCTCCCTCGCTCGCCTGCCCCGGCACGCACGAGCCGGCCGGGATTGACGCGCTGGTTGGGTTGGGTCTGCGGGGAGGATGGGGAGTGTGTGTGGGTGCGGGTGTGGCGACCTGGCCCTGGCCAATGAGATCGCTCGCTCGCGGACGCGGAGTCGTCGGGTCAAAACAAGTACTAGAGTCCCCGAAGTCACTGCGGCCGGAGCGCGCGCTGGTCTCCGGCCAAGTATATACGTAGTACCACGTACCAAGGCAAATCTTTTTCATTTTTTTGCTAGAAGAAAATCTTTTCCTCAACGTCACTGACGCTTTTCTTTTTCCTGGCAACTTCACTAGCGCATTTTCTTCCCACACACTTGTAAGTTGTAACGGAGAGCGAGGACGAAGATACATGGAAGGTGCAGGCGCCGTATACAGCGCGTATAAATTGTAATAATTAATGCGCGTGTATAAATGTGAGTGACATAGCGTAGGTATAGATATACTTATGGTATGCATAGATTCAAGAGGTGTAAATTATGGTATGCATAGATTGAAGAGGTGTAAATGAGACGACGACCCACGTAAAAAAATCTCGTAGTAGTAGCACGTATGTGTATCAAATTCACATAATGAATTGTCCACGAAACTATTTCACCCAGCTAACCCTTTCAGGTAGCGCCTAACATGCGGGCGCCCTTCTGTCAGGCGCTACACGCCTTGCCAGCATGCTTCCCTGGGGCCAGGTCGGGCCCCATCCTGTTTAAGTAGCGTCGGAACTTAGGCGCGAGCTATACTAGGGGTTAGTAATCGGCACAAGCCCCTCCCCCCGCCATCCCAAACACTTCTCCCGCGAATAGACCAACACAGAGTTGAACGACCGTGGTTTACTCTCTTCCCCTCTCAAACCCCTCCCCAAATCCTTCAGATCTCAAGATTTTCTCCGTGGATTTCGACCCCAATCTCTCCCCCCAAAGTAATCGCCTCGATCCCCTCCTTTTCATTTGAAAAAATTGGTCATGTTTGCTTAAGCCTTGCAAGTTTAGGCAAACCCTAGTTCTTCATAGAATTTGAAAAGTGTATGGAAATATGAGATGATTGTTTGGTGTTTAGCATACGCATTGGCATTTTTTTAGTGTTAGGGTTATTAGTATGCTAGGGTTAGGGTTATGGTTCTTGTTATGATGGGGTTAGGGTTATTGTTCGATTTATATGTTAGGGCTAGGGTTTGGTTATGTGACTAGGATTTTGTGTTAATCTTCGCATGAGTGCTTATGAAATATATTTTCTGTTGTGTTGTTTTAATTATTTTAGGGATGGGGAGAACATGTGTTTATGTTCATCATGTGGACAAGGACGCCTTTTTGAAAGGCAATATCGAGCCGGACCAGGATGATCTTGACATGGTGTTCGAGAGTAGTCCTAACTATGTCGAGGTCTTGGAACAAGTGATGAAAGATTTGAATTGGATGGACCCAAGTGATATTGTTGAGTTGGAGGGAAGGCATAATGTGGGGTGGAATGCACATCCGTTGGAAGACAATGCGTATAAACTCCGAGAAACGTTGGGTTGCATACAAGGAGATGGTGGTTGAATCTCTAGATAAGGCTCTTGAGTTATTTGCCACAAAAAAAGGTTGATGCTAGTTTGCACCTGGACTTGAACCGGCTTGCCTCCCCGTTGGTTGCTAGGAGTTCTCCACCCATGAACCAAGATGAAATGGTGAACCTCTTTTGACTCAACAAGTGAGGCCAACATTAAGCCCGATTTCAAAGAACCTAGATGCAGCATTGTAAGAGGAGAATGATAAGTACGAGGATGATGAGAATGATGTTGATCTCCATGACAACAATGTTGGTGATTTGGAAAAATATCATGTGCAAAAGACCATGGACCATTCCATCTCGTATACCCGGAGCTATGCATCGGAGTCAGACGACGATGGTACCTTTGAAGAAGTTGATGAGGAGGGGTTCACGGCAAAGGAGGCCGAAGCTTTCGAGAAGGTATTACGTCGTGATCATCGGATACGGTTGTTCCAGGACCTTAGTCTCGCAGATGAAGCCATGGCTGACGGTGGCAAGGGTATATTTCTTGGAGTTAGGCCAACTTCTCACCGGGATAAGGAACACGGGAAGAACGGGATTTCTCCCGGGTCGAAGTTCAAAACCTTCTTGGAATTGAAGATGTGGCTGGATGGCTTCTCGGTTACGCACTATCGTCCGCATGAGATGGTTCACTCGGACGTCAAGGTGCGTTACACGATTTGCATGTGAGGAGGACGGATGTCCATGGATTGTGTGTGCAAGACCATGGAAAGGAGGGCCCGGTTGGCACATGGTGAGTTTTATGCCAACTCACATGTGCCGAGGCAAGAAGGTTGATGGCAAGGTTGTGTCCCAAGACCACAGACAAGTCACCTTCGAGTTCATCGCTTACAGGCTTTCCAAGTCCATCTCCTCACTTCCAACATTGAGCATTAAGAGCGTAATGGACCTTGTGAAATCCCTCTTTCACTACAAGGTGAAATACAAGAAGGCATGGAAGGCGAAGCAAGCCGCATTCAAGATGTTGTATGGTGATTGGGAGGAAGCATACAGCTGACTCTGTAGGTTGTTGGGAGCTATGGCCGCCACTAACCCGGGCATGGTTCATGTGGTCGAGACGTATGGGCAAAAAAACAACGGTTTACAACGGAAGGATTGTCCGAGTATTTGGTTGTGCATTTTGGGCATTCGAGCAATGCGTGAGGGTTTTCGAACACTGTCGGCTGGTCATCTCCGCCGATGGCACCTTCTTGACCGGACAATTCAAGGGAACCCTCTTGGTTGCAATAGGGAATGATGCCAATAAGGGTTGGTGCCTTTGGCTTTTTGCTTTGGTTGAGGCGAAGAACAATGATAACTGGGAGTGGTTCTTGCGTATTTTGAGAACCAAGGTATTACTGGATCAAAGGGAAACTTGTGTCATATCGGATCATCATCCAAGAATTCTTAACGCGGCTGACATTGAAATTTCCGGGCACGCTCCTTTGCACCATTGATGGTGCATGATGCATTTTTGTTCAAACTTCTATAGGGCATGTGGGAGTAAGGAGTTGTCTGATGATCTTTAAGATTGTTGCCTCGCTTTCTCCTGGCGACGTTTTGCAAACTTGTACAACCGATTGGTCGTGAACAGAAAACTCGATGCATGGGGTCTTGAATTTCTCAATAGGAACATTCAACAAAGGACGAAGTAGGCACGAGCTTATGATGAAGATGGCCGGAGGTACGGTCAAATGACAAGCAACATGGCAGAATGCTTCAACAAGATGCTCAAGGGTGTCTGTGCTTTGCCCGTGAAGACAATAGTTCAATATACATTCGACAATATGAATGTGTATTTCTAAAGTACTCACTTGAGACGGATAAGCAAATTGCGGGAGAGAACAAGCACAAGTACAAGTTCCCACCAAAGGTTGATGAATGTATGGAATTTCAATCACAGAAGGGGGACTCCCAAAAAGCAACATTATATAATAATGACGAGTGGATTTACCAAGTGAATGAGCCAGGAGGAACCACAAACGATGACCACCAACACGGAGGTCGGGCGTTCAAGGTCTTGCTATCACAGTGTGACTGCTCTTGCCGGAGGCCATTGTTGCTTCATCTAACATGCTCGCACTTGTATACGGCAGCTCACACTAGGAATGTGGACGTTAATCACCCACTCACCGTGAGGGAATCCGAGTTCTCGATCGTGACCACCAAGAATACATGGGCTCCTAGATTTCACCCATACTATGACCAATCACAATGGTCGGAGTATCATGGAGTTCAACTATGGCCCGATCTGGAATGCAAGGTGATTAAACGGGGAAGACGAAAGACAAGGTGTCTTAGAGGCGACATGGATGGATGGGGCCGTGGTGGTGGTCAAGAATCGGGCAACAACGAATTCCAATAGCCTAGTGAGAGAGCCCGTTGTGGAGAGTGCAATGTTGGGGGCCACAACACAAGAAGTTGTACCAAAAGGAAAATCAAAGAGAAATGAAGTGAGCATAAGCCAACCAAGTAGTAGCCAACAAGTTCCTAGCCAATAAGTTCCTAGCCAACCAAGAGGTAGCCAGCGAGATCCTAGCCAACCAAGTAATAACCAACAAGGTCTTACCCAACATAGAGGGGAGCCAACTTGTGGTGGTAAAGGCCGTGGAAGTGGTAGAGCCCGTGGTGGTGGTAGAGGCGGTGTTGGTGGTACATGTATTGGTATGCGTGGATACCTACGAGGACCATTACCGTATGTGACTATATTGCAATTCTCTCCCATATTGTTGTTCATGATCACATATTGTTTCACACTACACTATTGTTGTTTATGGTCATATTGTTTCTTGTCCTTACTAACTATTATCTTGCTATTTGTTCGTAGGTATGGAAACGTCTCAACCCAACAAGGCAACAACAAAGTGGGTGCGGGACAAGGATGTGGAAGGTGAGAGGTCGGGGTGGTGGGAGGAGGCTGTAAAGAAGGTGAGAGGGGAGGATGCAGCCGAACGTGTGAGGAAGAAGCAAGAGGCGCTTGAAGGGGAGAGAGAGAGAAAAATAACAATGATGATGGAATATCAAGAGAGGCAAAGGAGGGCTAAGATTGAGGAAAAGAGGAGGAATGTGCAACGTCAAAAGGATTTTGAAGAGAAATGCCGGAAGAACTTTCTTTTGGAGGACACAAAGAAAGAGAGGGGGAATAAGCTATTCATCGAGAGGGTGGTTCAAGAGGCTCGTCGTGCAAGGAAAAGGGAGGAGTGATACGTCCATTTTGCATCATGATTTCCTACTATTATTTATTATGTTTTTTTGAATAATAATGCTTTAGGGAGTGATTCTAATGCCTTTTCTCTCATTATATGCAAGGTTTACACAAAGAGGGAGAATACCGGCAGCTGGAATTCTGGACCCAAGAAAAGCACATCAGAGATACCTATTCTGCACATCTCCAATGAAGCTGAAACTTTACGGAGATTATTTTTGGAATTAATAAAAAATCTGGAGCAAAGAACTACCGGAGGGGGCCACCCTGGTGGGCAGAAGACACCAGGGCGCGCCAGGCCCCCTGGGCGCGCCCTGGTGGGTTGTGCCCTCCTCGGCCCACCTCCGGTGCCCATCTTCTGGTATATATTCACTTTTGACCTAGAAAAAATAAGAGGAGGACTTTCGGGACGGAGCACCGCCGTCTCGAGGCGGAACTTGGGCAGGAGCACTTTTGCCCTCCGGCGGAGCGATTCCGTCGGGGGAACTTCCCTCCCGGAGGGGGAAATCGAAGCCATCGTCATCACCAACACCCCTCTCATCTTTGGGAGGCCAATCTTCATCAACATCTTCAACAGCACCATCTCCTCTCAACCCCTAGTTCATCTCTTGTGTTCAATCTTTGTACCGGAACCTCAGATTGGTACCTGTGGGTGACTAGTAGTGTTGATTACCTTGTGTAGTTGATTACTATATGGTTTATTTGGTGGAAGATTATATGTTCAGATCCATTATGCTATTCAATACTCCTCTGATCTTGAGCATGATTATTATGTGTGAGTAGTTACCTTTGTTCTTGAGGTCACGGGAGAAGTCATGTTGCAAGTAATCATGTGAATTTGATATGTGTTCGATATTTTGATGATATGTATGTTGTGATTCCCTTAGTGGTGTCATGTGAACGTCGACTACATGACACTTCACCATTCATGGGCATAATGGAATGCATTGTGGAGTAGTTATTAGATGATGGGTTGCTAGAGTGACAGAAGCTTAAACCCTAGTTTATGCGCTACTTCGTAAGGGGCTGATTTGGATCCAAACGTTTAATGCTATGGTTAGATTTTATCTTAATACTTTTCTCGTAGTTGCGGATGCTTGCGAGGGGGTTAATCATAAGTGGGAGGTTGTTCAAGTAAGAACAGCACCCAAGCACCGGTCCACCCCACATAACAAATTATCAAAGTAGCGAACACGAATCAAACCAACATGATAAAAGTGACTAGATGAAATTCCCGTGTACCCTCAAGAACACTTTGCCTATTACTAGAGATTGTTCTGGCATATCCTTTGCCACAAAAGTATTGGGCTACCTTGCTGCACCTTATTTACCATTACTGTTACTTGCTCGTTACCAATTACCTTGCTATCAAACTATCTGTTACCTACAATTTCAGTGCCTATAGAAATTACCTTGCTAAAAACCGCTTGTCATTTCCGTCTGCTCCTCGTTGGGTTCGACACTCTTACTTATCGAAAGGACTACGATTGATCCCCTATACTTGTGGGTCATCAAGACTCTTTTCTGGCGCCGTTGCCGGGGAGTGAAGCGCTCTAGGTAAGTGGAAATCAGTAAGGAAAAACTTATACTACGTGCTGAAATTTATTGTTACTTGCTGCTAGGGAAAACAATCCTTTGAGGGGTTTGTTCGGGGTATCTTCACCTCGACCGGAACCACAATTAGTTGCCCCTCAACCTACTGCACCTACTGAAAATATTGGTTATGAAATTCCTTCGGGTATGGTAGAACAACTGCTTGCTAAACCTTATGCAGGAGATGGAACTGAACATCCTGATATGCACCTATTATATGTGAACGAAGTTTGTGGATTATTTAAGCTTTCAGGTTTACCCGGAGATGAAGCTAAGAAGAAGGTTTTCCCTTTATCTTTGAAGGGAAAGGCATTGACATGGTACACGCTATGTGATGATCTTGGATCATGGAACTGGAATCGTTTGCAATTGGAATTTCACCAAAAGTTTTATCCCATGCATCTAGTTCATCGTGATCGGAATTATATATATAATTTTTGGCCTCGTGAAGGAGAAAGCATCGCTCTAGCTTGGGGGAGGCTTAAGTCAATGTTATATTCAAGCCCCAATCATGACATGCTGAGAGAAGTTATTATTCAGAATTTTTATGCTCGGCTCTCTCATAATGATCAATCCATGCTCGATACTTCTTGTGCTGGTTCTTATATGAAGAAGACTATTGAATTCAAGTGGGATCTCTTAGAAAGAACTAAACGCAACTCTAAAGATTGGGAACTCGACGAAGGTAATGAGTCAGGTATAAAGCTTGAGTTTGATTGTGTTAAATCTTTTATGAATACCGATACTTTTCATAAGTTTAGCACTAAATATGGACTTGACTTTGAGATAGTAGCATCTTTCTGTGAAGCATTTGCTACTCACGTTGATCTCCCTAAGGAGAAGTGGTTTAAATATCATCCCCTTATTAAAGAATAAATTAAAGAACCGGTCATAGCTAAAGATGAAACCATCATTTACAATGTCGATCCAGTTGTGCCTACCGTTTATATTGAAAAATCACCTTTCCCTGTTAGGATAAAGGAACATGCTAAGGTATCAACTGTGGTTCGTAAGAGTAATCCATGTTCAAGAATTCATCCGATTAACCAGTTAACTTGCCGATTAATCCCTACTCGTTGTGTCAACGAATAGCCGATTAACTGATAAATCGTCCGATTAATTGATTAAATGGCCGATTAACTTGCCGATTAGCCTATTAATCCCCTACTCGCTAACCAACCGAGCAGTTACCAGTTAACGATTTTCTCAACAATGAGAGTAATATAAGAGCACCTAAGCCCCCTGAACAAATCAAAGTAGAACCAAGTGTTGCTATGGTTAAAGGTCTCTTGGTAGAAAATATTGATGGGCATGTTATCTACTTCTGTGATGAAGCTGCTAGAATTGCCAAACGTGATGAAAAAGATAAACATAAACCCATAGAAGGCATGCATGTTGTCTCAGTCAAAATAGGAGATCATTGCTATCATGGTTTGTGTGATTTGGGTGCTAGTGTGAGCGCTATCCCTTTTACCTTATATCAAGAAATTATGGATGAAATAACACCAGCTAAAATAGAAGACATTGATGTTACTATTAAACTTGCTAATAGAGACACCATCACACCACTTGGGATTGTTAGAGATGTTGAAGTCTTGTGTGGGAAAGTAAAATACCCTACTGATTTTCTAGTTCTTGGTTCCCCACAAGATGACTTTTGTCCCATTATATTTGGTAGACCTTTCTTGAGCACCGTCAATGCTAAGATAGATTGTGAAAAACAAACTGTCGGTGTCAGTTTTGGTGGTGTGTCTCATGAGTTTAATTTTTCCAAGTTTAGTAGACAACCTCGCGATAAAGTGTTATCTAGTAAAGATGAAATAATTGGTCTTGATTTCTATTGTCGTGCCTCCTACTGATCCATTAGAACAATATTTGCTTGACCATGAAAATGATATGCACTTGCGTGAAAGAAACGAAATAGATCAAATTTTCTTTGAACAAAAACCTCTCCTGAAACACAATTTTCCTATTGAAACTCTTGGAGGTCCTCTGATAACCCACAAGTGTAGGGGGTCGTTTGTAGCCTTTTTCGATAAGTAAGAGTGTCGAACCCAACGAGGAGCTAAAGGTAGAACAAATATTCCCTCAAGTTCTATCGACCATCGATACAACTCTACGCACGCTAATGCTTGCTTTACCTAGAACAAGTATGAAACTACTTTGCGGGAATAAAACTAGAAGTACTTTGCAAGATAATAAAGAACGTGGAAATAAAAGTTAGGTGTTGTTTTAATAAAAGAACAATAAAAGTAAATAACTTGGTAGAAAGATTTTTGTGTAACGCAAGAGAAAGATTGTCCCTAGGCAATTGTATATAATATGATAGATACTTGTCATATGCAATGAGGGAGAGGCATGCGCTAACACACTTCCCGTACTTGGATCATATGCACTTATGATTGAAACTCTAGCAAGCATCCGCAACTACCAAAGATCATTAAGGTAAAACCCAACCACAGCATTAAGTATCAAGTCCTTTTTACTCCCATACGCAACAACCCACCTACTCGGGTTTATGCTTCTGCCACTCAAGCAACCCACCATAGGCAAATCATGAACATATTGCAACACCCTACAGAGGGAATCCCTCACGTTTGCGCGACACGGAGGGCACCATAGGACAGCACCATATCAACATACAACTCACATCCATAACCTCATACCACAATTAACCCATATGACAAAAGAGATCTACTCAAACATCATAGGATAGCCAAATATCATTGGGAAATAATATATGGAGTTGAGCACCATGTTTAAGTAGAGATTACAGCGGGGAAGAGAGGTGTTACACCGCTGCATAGAGGGGGCGAGAGTTGGTGTTGACGGAGGCGAAGTTGTTAGAGTAGATCGCCGTCACGATGATTGCCCCGGCGACGTTCCGACGCCACTGGGAGAGAGGGGGAGAGAGCCCCCCTCCTTCTTCTTCTTCCTTGGCCTCCCCCTAGATGGGAGGAGAGTTCCCCCTATGGTCCATGGCCTCCATGGCGGCGGAGGGCAGGAGCCCCTCCTAGATTGGATCTCCCTCACTGTTCTCTTCTGTTTCACGTTCCTGTTTTCTGGCCGAAAACCGTTTCTTATATTCTCGGAGATCCGTAACTCTGATCAGGATGAAATTTTGAGGGGATTTTTATCCAAAAAATAGCTTCCTTGCGCCCGAAGGAGAGCTAGAACCGACGTATGAGGTGCGCACAACCCACCATGCCGCGCCTGGGCCTTCTGGGCACGCCCTGGTGTCTCTTGGGGCCTGTGGGACTCCGTTTGCATTGATTCCACTTCTCAAAATTTCACAAATATTCCAAAAAAAATCTCCGTAAATTTTTATCGCGTTTGGACTTCGTTTGATATGGATATTCTGCGAAACTAAAAACATGCAACAAACAGGAACTGGCACTGGGCACTGGATCAATAGGTTAGTCCAATAAATCATATAAGATGTTGCCAAAAATATGTGAAAGTTGTGTAATATTGGCATGAAACAATCAAAAATTATAGATACGACGGAGACATATCAGCATCCCCAAGCTTAATTCCTGCTCGTCCTCGAGTAGGTAAATGATAAAAAAGATAAATTTTGATGTGGAATGCTACCTAGCATAATCTTGATCATATATCTAATCATGGCATGAATATTAAGACACGAGTGATTCAAAGCAATAGTCTAGTTTTGACATAAAGACATTAATACTCAGGCATCCCAACAAACAATCATGTCTTTCAAAATATCAAGGCTAAAGAACGCTATCCCTACAAAATCATATAGCCTTGTCATGCTCTGTCTTCTTAACACAAAGTATAAATCATGTACTACCCCGGTGTCAGCCAAGCAATTGGTTCATACTTTTTAACGCGCTTCAGCATTTTCAACTCTCACGCAATACATGAGCGCAAGCCATTGATATAACACTATGGGTGGAATAGAATATGGTGGTAGGTTTCAAAGGGGTAAAACTAGAGAAGAAAGTCTCGCATCAACTCAGCGTATCAACGGGCTATGGACATGCCCATCAATAGATATCAATGCGAGGAGTAGGGATCGCCATGCAATGGATGCACTAAGAGATGTAAGTGTATGAAAGCTCAATATAAAAACTAAGTGGGTATGCATCTAACTATAATGAAAAATTCCCACTAGTATATGAAAGTGACAACAGAGGAGACTCTATATATGAAAAACATGGTGCTACTTTGAAGCACAAGTGTGGAATTAGCATGCCCCTATTCCTTCTTATTTTTTCCTTTTTTTCTTTGTCCGGAGCCTCATCCCGACTTGTGGGGGAATCATAGTTTCCATCATCCTTTCATCACTGGGGCATGCTCTAATAATGAATAATGATGATCATCACACTTCTATTTACTTACAACTCAATATTACAATGATAGTAGAACAAAGTATGACTCTATATGAATGTAATGATCTAGCGTAGCAAAGATATCAAAAAACGGACAAGCCATGGAAACATCATGCTAGCTATCTTACGATCATGTAATGCAATATGACAATGAATGCTCAAGTCATCAAAACGAAGGCGGTGGAAGTTGCATGGCAATATATCTCGGAATGGCTATGGAAATGCCATAATAGGTAGGTATGGTGGCTGTTTTGAGGAGGATATAATAAGGCTTATGTGTGATAGAGCGTATCATATCACGGGGTTTGGATGCACCGGCGAAGTTTGCACCAACTCTCGAGGTGAGAAAGGGCAATGCATGGTATCGTAGAGGTTAGCAAATTGCGGAAAGGTAAGAGTGCGTATAATCCATGGACTCACATTAGTCATAAAGAACTCACATACTTAGTGCAAAAGTTTTATTAGCCCTCGAAGCAAAGTATTACTACGCATGCTCCTAGGGGGGAGGTTGGTAGGAGTTAACCATCGCGCGCCCCCGACCTTCACACAAAGATAGACAATCAAGAATAAATTGTGCTCCAACTTCCTAGCATAACAGGAGGCTATACGTGCATGCTTTGGGAATCACAAACCTTAACACCAATATCTTACTAAACACGATCATCCACTAGTACCTCCCACATATTATCATCTCTATATCGCAAAACTATTGCAAGGAATCAAACGTATCATATTCAGTGATCCCTAAGTTTTATGTAGGATTTTATGACTAACCATGCAAATGACCAATTCCTGTTGACTCTCTAAATAGATATAAGTGAAGCAAGAGAGTTTAATTCTTTCTACAAAATACCATGCCCTAATAAATATAAGTGAAGCAAAAGAGCATTCTACGAATAACGGTTTTCTATGTGAAGATAAACATGCAATCCAAACTTCAAATGATATAAGTGAAGCACATGAAGCATTCTATAAAGCCATACTCAAAAGATATAAGTGAAGTGCAATGAGCATTCTATAAATCAACCATGGACTATCTCATACCAGCATGGTGCATAAAAGAAAAGTGAAAACTAAACACAAAAGACGCTCCAAGATTTACACATATCACATGAACGAAACGAAAACATACTGATACTTGTTGAAGAAAGATGGGATGCCTTCCGGGGCATCCCCAAGCTTAGACGCTTGAGTCTCCTTGGATATTTACTTGGGGTGCCTTGGGCATCCCCAAGCTTTAACTCTTGCCTCTAGTCCTTCTCCTCATATAGAGACCTCCTCGATGTTCGAACACTTCATCCACACAAAACTTAACAGAAGACTGGTGAGATCCGTTAGTATAATAAAGCAAATTTCTACTTTAAGTAATGTTGCAAACCCATTCATATTTTATATTTGCATTATACCTTCTGTATTGTAACTTTTCCATGGCTTATACCACCGATAAAATCGATAGTTTCATCAAAACAAGCAAAACAATGCATCAAAAACAGAATATGTCTTAAACAGGACAATCTGTAGTAATCTGAACTTTGACCATACTTCTGTAACTCCAAAAATTCTGAAAAATTAGTAGGAAATAAATATTTTGTATAGAAATACTGTGTAAAAATTTCAGAAACTTTTGACGTTCCGGTCAAAAACAAAAATTCACGCACTACAGCCAAAATTTCTGTTTTTACACCGCACATACCAACAAGCAATCTAATCATCCTAAAGGCAAATCTTGGCACATTATTTTTATAATACAATGGATTTGTACAAGGGGATAATTATGTTTGTTGGAAAAGTTTCAGTGATTCAAGACTCACAAAGTTTCCATGGGCATGAACAAAGTTCAAGGATATCCCCCACTTAAACGATGCTCATCATCTCTCTCACTTTCACCTTTCCTTTTGTGAAGTTTTAGGTTCCCCTCTATATATTTTTGTTTTTAAACTTTATAAAAGCACACAACAGAAATAAACGACTCTCTAAAACTTCCGGGTTGTCTCCCTGGCAGCGTTTTCTTTAAAGCCATTAAGCTAGGCATAAAGTGCTCAAGTAATGGATCCACCCGGATCCCCAGGTATATCAAAGCCAATTTTAATTAACAATGATTTGTAATTTATTAGTGAGCAAAAAGTGATATATATATATCATGTGACAATGAAGTCTAACTCTCTTCCTATGCATCGGCATGTCATACAAGAACAATTCATACACATTAAGTAAAGGCCAATGCATAGTATAAACAGTTTCTTGCAATTTCATACTATTGGAAACATAAAGAGGTGAAGATGTAGTTCCTCTCTCATAATAATTGCAAGTAGGAGCAGCAAGCACATGCATATTATATTCATCAAAATCATCATGTGTAGTAGCAAAACGCAACCCATCAATATAATCCTTAATAAGAGCAAACTTCTCCGATATAGTGTAGTTGGGAGAATTCAAAAAGATAATAGGACTATCATGTGTGGGTGCAATAGCAACAATTTCATGCTTAACATAAGGAACTATAGCAAGTTCATCTTCATAAGCATAATTCATATTGGCATCATGGCCACAAGCATAGCAAGCATCAAGTTCATCAAAAAGGGACATTTCAAATGAATCCACGAGATCATAGCATTCATCCTTCGGTATGTGCGAAGGGAAATTAAACAATGTATGAGTTGAAGAGTTACTCTCATTAGAAGGTGGGCACGGGTAGCTAATCCGCTCTTCCTCCTTTTGCTCTTCGCTCTCCTCCTCATCTTTTTCATCTAATGAGCTCACATTTTCAGCAATTTCTTCTTCCATAGATTCCTGCAAAATATTAGTCTCTTCCAAGGCAGCGGTCATTCTTTCAATAAATTCAATAATATCAACATTGCAATCATAATTCTCATAGCAATATTTAAGTATGGCAAGATTTTCAGATTCGTAAGAAACATCATCATACTTTTCCATCAAAGAAGCAACTTCACAAGCACCTTTAAAAGCAACAAATTCTTCTATTCGTTCCACATCATAGTAATCATAAATACCTTTAGCATAAGAAGCTAAGGTTTCATTATCATTAAATTTGCATGAAAAGGGAAGGTGTGGAGCGTTCATCCCAGAGCAACAAGTGATATCATATCTCAAGCATAGCTCCCGAGCATACCAATGCAACATATGAATTTGATTCCATAACAAATTCCCTTTTTGAGTCAAGCGATAATCTCTAAAGTACTCACGTTGATCCAACATTACTCCCATTATCAAGTTGAATGGGGTCTTCTCGGGATTATCAAAGTAGTATTTAATACTTTGCACATAACTAGCATCGAGGGTTTTAGGAGGTTCCCCATCTCCATGAGTAGCAAGTACCGCTATTTCTTAGTGTTTTGTGTTCCATACTCATAACTAATAAAGATATAAAACAACTAATAACAGAAACTAAATAATTACTTAGTGATAAAGCAAACAAGCACACACGAGAATATTCACCCCACGCTATTGCTCCCCGGCAACGGCGCCAGAAAAAGGTCTTGATAACCCACAATTGTAGGGGATCGTTTGTAGCCTTTTTCGATAAGTAAGAGTGTTGAACCCAACGAGGAGCTAAAGGTAGAACAAATATTCCCTCAAGTTCTATCGATTACCGATACAACTCTACGCACGCTAATGCTTGCTTTACCTAGAACAGGTATGAAACTACTTTGGAGGAATAAAACTAGAAGTACTTTGCAAGATAATAAAGAACGTGAAAATAAAAGTTAGGTGCTGTTTTAATAAAAGAACAATAAAAGTAAATAACTTGGTAGAAAGCTTTTTGTGTAACGCAAGAGAAAGATTGTCCCTAGGCAATTGTATATAATATGATAGATACTTGTCATATACAATGAGGGAGAGGCATACGCTAACACACTTTCCGTACTTGGATCATATGCACTTATGATTGGAACTCTAGCAAGCATCCGCAACTACCAAAGATCATTAAGGTAAAACCCAACCATAGCATTAAGTATCAAGTCCTCTTTACTCACATACGCAACAACCCACCTACTCGGGTTTATGCTTCTGTCACTCAAGAAACCCACCATAGGCAAATAATGAACATATTGCAACACCCTACAGCGGGAATCCCTCACGTTTGCGCGACACGGAGGGCACCATAGGACAGCACCATATCAACATACAACTCACATCCATAACATCATACCACAATTAACCCATAGGACAAAAGAGATCTACTCAAACATCATAGGATAGCCAAATATCATTGGGAAATAATATATGTAGTTGAGCACCATGTTTAAGTAGAGATTACAGTGGAGAAGAGAGGTTTTACACCACTGCATAGAGGGGGAGAGAGTTGGTGTTGACGGCGGCGAAATTGTTGGAGTAGATCGCCGTCACGATGATTGCCCCCGGCGGCATTCCGACACCACCGGGAGAGAGGGGGAGAGAGCCCCCTCCTTCTTCTTCTTCCTTGGCCTGCCCCCTAGATGGGAGGAGAGTTCCCCCTCTGGTCCATGGCCTCCATGGAGGCGGAGGTGCATGAGCCCCTCTTAGATTGGATCTCCCTCTCTGTTCTCTTCGGTTTCACATTCCTTTTTTCTGACCGAAAACCGTTTCTTATATTCCCGGAGATCCGTAACTCCGATCTGGCTGAAATTTTGATGGGATTTTTATCCAAAAATTAGCTTCCTTGTGCCCGAAGGAGAGCTCCAACCGACGTACGAGGTCGGCAGAACCCACATGCCGTGCTTGGGCCTTCTAGGCATGCCCTGGTGTCTCTTGGGGCTGTGGGCCTCCGTTTGCGTTGATTCCACTTCTCAAAATACACAAATATTCCAAAAAAAGTCTCCGTAAATTTTTATCGCGTTTGGACTTCATTTGATATGTATATTCTGTGAAACAAAAAACATGCAACAAACAGGAACCGACACTGGGCACCGGATCAATAGGTTAGTCTAATAAATCATATAAAGTGTTGCCAAAATATGTGAAAGTTGTATAATATTGGCATGAAACAATCAAAAATTATAGATACAACGGAGACGTATCATCCTCCTCCACCTAAAGGTGATCCTATGTTTGAATTGAAACAATTACCTGACACTTTGAAGTATGCTTATCTTGATGAGAAAAAGATATATCCTGTTATTATTAGTGCTAACCTTTCAGAACATGAAGAAGAAAGATTATTAAAAGTTCTAAGGAAGCATCGGGCTTCTATTTGATATACTCTTCATGATCTTAAGGGCATTAGTCCCACTCTATGTCAGCACAAGATTAATATGGAACCTGATGCTAAACCCGTTGTTGATCATCAACGGCGATTAAATCCTAAGATGAAAGAAGTGGTAAGAACTGAAATATTAAAGCTTCTGGAAGCAGGTATAATCTATCCCATTGCTGATAGTAGATGGGTAAGTCCCGTTCATTGTGTCCCTAAGAAAGGAGGTATAACCGTTGTTCCTAATGATAAAAATGAACTCATTCCACAAAGAATTGTCACTCGCTATAGAATGGTAATTGATTTCAGAAAGTTAAATAAAGCTACTAGAAAAGATCATTACCATCTGCCTTTCATTGATCAAATGCTAGAAAGATTATATAAGCACACACGCTTTTGTTTTCTGAATGGATATTCTTGTTTCTCTCAAATACCCGTGTCACAATCCGATCAAGAGAAAACCACCATTACTTGCCCTTTTGGAACCTATGCTTATAGACGTATGCCTTTTGGTTTATGCAATGCACCTGCTACCTTTCAAAGATGTATGACTGCTATATTCTTTGATTTTTGTGAAAAGACTGTGGAGGTTTTCATGGATGATTTTTCCGTTTACGGGACTTCTTTTGATGATTGCTTAAGCAACCTTGATCGAGTTTTGCAGAGATGTGAACAAACTAATCTTGTCTTGAATTGGGAGAAGTGCCACTTTATGGTTAATGAAGGCATTTTCTTGGGGCATAAAATATCTGAACGAGGTATTGAGGTGGATAAAGCTAAAGTTGATGCAATTGAGAAAATGCCATGTCCTAAGGATATTAAAGGTATTCAAAATTTCCTTGGTCATCCTGGTTTCTATAGGAGGTTCATTAAAGACTTCTCCAAAATTTCTAGGCCTCTTACTAATCTTTTGCAAAAGGATATCCCTTTTGTTTTTGATGATGATTGTGTGGAAGCCTTTGAAACACTCAAGAAAGCCTTAACCTCTACACTTATCGTTCAACCACCTGATTGGAACTTGCCTTTTGAAATTATTTGTGATGCTAGAGATTATGATGTTGGTGCTATTCTAGGACAAAGAGTTGATAAGAAATTGAATGTTATCCACTATGCTAGTAAAACTCTGGACAGTGCCCAACGAAATTATGCTACTACTGAAAAAGAATTTTTAGTAGTTGTGTTTGCCTGTGATAAATTTAGATCCTACATTGTTGACTCCAAAGTTATTGTTCATGCCGATCATGCTGCTATAAAATATCTTATGGAAAAGAAAGATGCTAAACCTAGACTCATTAGGTGGGTTCTCTTGCTTCAAGAATTTGACTTACATATCGTTGATAGGAAGGGAGCTGAGAACCCCGTAGCTGATAACTTGTTTAGGTTAGAAAATATTCTTGATGACCCACTACCTATAGATGATAGTTTCCCTGACGAACAGTTAGCTGCAATAAATGTTTCTCAAAACACTCCTTGGTATGCTGATTATGCTAATTACATTGTTGCTAAATATATACCACCTAGCTTCACATACCAACAAAAGAAAAAAAATCTTCTATGACTTAAGACATTACTTTTGGGATGAACCACATCTTTATAAAGAAGGAGTAGATGGTATTATTAGACGTTGTGTACCTGAGCATGAATAGGAACAAATCCTACGAAAATGTCATTCCGAAGCTTATGGAGGACATCATGCGGGAGATAGAACTGCTCACAAGGTATTGCAATCTGGTTTTTGTTGGCCTACTCTCTTCAAGGATGCCCGTAAGTTTGTCTTGTCTTGTGATGAATGTCAAAGAATTGGTAATATCGGTAAGCGTCAGGAAATGCCTATGAATTATTCACTTGTTGTCGAACCATTTGACGTTTGGGGTTTTGATTATATGGGACCTTTTCCTTCCTCTAACGGGTACACTCATATTTTGGTTGCTGTTGATTATGTCACTAAGTGGGTAGAAGCTATTCCAACTAGTAGTGCTGATCACCACACCTCCATTAAAATGCTTAAAGAGGTTATCTTCCCGAGGTTTGGAGTCCCTAGATATTTAATGACAGGCGGTGGTTCACACTTTATTCATGGTGCTTTCCGTAAGATGCTTGCTAAATATGATGTTAACCATAGAATTGCATCACCCTATCATCCTCAATCTAGTGGTCAAGTTGAACTTAGCAATAGAGAAATAAAATTGATATTGCAGAAAACTATCAATAGGTCTCGTAAGAATTGGTCTAAGAAATTAGATGATGCACTTTGGGCCTATAGAACAGCTTATAAAAATCCTATGGGTATGTCTCCATACAAAATGGTATATGGAAAAGCTTGTCATTTGCCTCTAGAATTAGAACATAAAGCATTTTGGGCAATTAAAGAACTCAACTATGATTTCAAACTTGCCGATGAGAAGAGGCTATTTGATATTAGCTCACTAGATGAATGGAGAACCCAAGCCTATGAAAATGTCAAACTATTCAAAGAAAAAGTAAAAAGATGGCATGTCAAAAGAATCCAAAAGCGGGAATTCAAAATAGGAGACCATGTTCTTTTGTTCAACTCTCGTTTAAGATTTTTTGTAGGTAAGCTTCTCTCCAAATGGGAAGGACCATATATTATTGAAGAGGTTTATCGTTCTGGAGCTATCAAGATTAATAATTCCGAGGGTACTAACCCGAAGGTGGTCAATGGACAAAGAATTAAACACTATATCCCAGATACGCCTATTAACGTTGAAAGCAATGTTATCCAAACCATGACACCGGAGGAACACATAAAGGAATAAAAATAGGAGGTACGTGATACGGTAAGTGAACGGACTCCGAATAATCCGCAAAAATATTTTTTGTCAGTTTTGGAATATTAGAAATTTTTGGAAATTAAGAAATAAACCGGAAGGTGATCGAGGTGAGCACGATACACTATGGCGCGCCAGGCCCCCCTGGGCGCGCCTGGTGGGTTGTGCCCACCTCGGACACCTTCCCGACTCCGTTTTCCTTCCATATGCTTGTTTTCCAAGAATAAAAATTCTCTATATATACCCCCGACTGTTTTGATGACCGCATCGCAGAAAAATCCTCTATTCTTGTTTCGTGTTGTTTTCCTGTCAGATCTATCAAGCCTGGCATCTTGTCTTCTCCCTCTTCTAACAACATAGATGAAGATCCCTGGCTAATGAAGATGGAGCTGAAGAGGGAAGAGCCAAAAGAAGCTGACGAGGGGGACAAGGGCAAATTGGCCATGGAGGATCAGCCCCCGAAAGGAGGGCAGTCCATGCCAACAAAGGAGGGAGAAGAAGAAGATATCCTTCAACCTTATTACAGTCATCTCACCCCTATTGAAATCGAAGCTTTTAGAGCTTTCAAAGCGGTCCGCGTTCAGAATAAGTTTCTCATTCGTGAAAATATTTTGCTAGAAGAGCACATCAATACCCTTCGGAGAGTCATCCGCAAATTGGAGTACCTTTTGAATCTGAAGTGTGACACCTCATCACCACCACCTTCTTCATCACCACCACCAAAGGAGACTTGAGCACACGGGTATGGGCACTCCCCTTGGCTTGAGCCAAGCTTGGGGGAGGTGCCCGGTATCGTATCACCATCACTTTTATTCACCTTTACCTATTTTAGTTCGATCTTTAGTTTTCCTTTGCTTTAGTTGAATAAAAGTTTAGCATGATCTATTTTCGTGTGTTAGTTTCGTGGCCTATCTATCTATGTAATCGAGTGAGAGTTATATAATAAAGTTTAGTTTGAGTTTTTGCCTCTCCACTTTCTTGTTGCAATCAAAATAAAAATAAAAAAGAAATAAATGAAAGAATCATATTCTAATCTTATGGTGAGTAATGACATCACATAAGGAAAAGTATAAGTAGTAAAATTTATTGGAGATTGACAAACATAGCATTGGTCAATGATGCAATTCATGAAATAATTAATAAGGGAAGAGAAGATTCACATGCAAATACACTATCTTGGACATCTTTTATGATTGTGTGCCCCCATTAAATATTATATGTCAAAATTGTTGACGTTGGACAAGGAAGACAACGTAATGATTTATGCTTGTTCATATCCACATAGAAGTTATATTGTCATAGATCCTTCAACATGTGGTGCTTGCCCAATATCTTTGCTAGCCAAAAATTCCGCACTAAGTAGAGATACTACTTGTGCATCCAAAAACCCAAAGCCAAATTCATTCTTTGAGAGTCCACCATACCTACCTACGGATCGAGTAAGATCCTTCAAGTAAGTTGTCATCAGTGCAATAAGGCAATAAAAATTGCTTCTAAAAGTGTTTTGATCAATTAGTGTAAGAGAAAATTGAGCGCTATACGAACTTATGATGGCAAAGTAATAAAAGCGATGGACTGCATAATAAAGGTTTCTATCATAGGGGGCAATATAGTGTGACGTTCTTTTACATTAAGGGATTGGGCATACAAACCAAAAAGCGCATGACAACCTCTGCTTCCCTCTGCGAAGGGATTATCTTTTACTTTTATGTATTTACTTTTAAGCAAGAGTCAAAGTATTCTTCCCCATTCCTTTTTACTTTTTCCTTTTGCAAGCATCATGTGGTGAGGAAAGATCTAGACACATATATCCAGTTGGATATGGGTGGGCATGAGTTATTATTGTTGACATCACCCTTGAGGTGCATACGTTGGGGGGCGAAACTATAAGCCCCTATCTTCCTATGTGTCCGGTTGAAACTTTTTGTGCATGGGTATGCTGTGAGTGTTAGCAATCATAGAAGACTAAATGATGGTTGAGTATCTGGACTTGCCAAAAGGCTCCTACATGAGGCCCTTCCTGAAAATATGATGAATTTTAGTTGCAAAGTTGACCGAGAACAAAGTTTGTTGGTTTTTGATGACCCACAAGTATAGGGGATCAATCATAGTCCTTTCGATAAGTAAGAGTGTCGAACCCAACGAGGAGCAGAAGGAAATGACAAGCGGTTTTCAGCAAGGTAATTTCTGCAAGCACTGAAATTGTAGGTAACATATAGTTTGATAGCGAGATAATTGGTAACAAGCAAGTAACGGTAACGGTAAACAAGGTGCAGCAAGGTATCCCAATCCTTTTGTGGCAAAGGACAGGCCAGAACAATCTCTAGTAATAGGCAAAGTGTTCTTGAGGGTACACGGGAATTTCGTCTAGTCACTTTTATCATGTTGGTTTGATTCATGTTCGCTACTTTGATAATTTGATATGTGGGTGGACCGGTGCTTGGGTGCTATTCTTACTTGAACAACCTCCCACTTATGATTAACCCCCCCGCAAGCATCCGCAACTACGAGAAAAGTATTAAGATAAAATCTAACCATAGCATTAAACGTTTGGATCCAAATCAGCCCCTTACGAAGTAGCACATAAATTAGGGTTTAAGCTTCTGTCACTCTAGCAACCCATCATCTAATAACTACTCCACAATGCATTCCCTTAGGCCCATGAATGGTGAAGTGCCATGTAGTCGACGTTCACATGACACCACTAAGGGAATCACAACATACATATCATCAAAATATCGAGCACATATCAAATTCACATGATTACTTGCAACATGAGTTCTCCCGTGACCTCAAGAACAAAGGTAACTACTCACAAATAATAAACATGCTCAAGATCAGAGAGGTATTGAATAGCATAATGGATCTGAACATATAATCTTCCACCAAATAAACCATATAGCAATCAACTACACAAGGGCACAAATAATAAACATGCCCAAGTTTCGGCTCGAGGCGGCGATGTTTCGTTCCGAAAGTCCTCATCTGATTTTTTCTAGGTCAAATGTGACTTTATACCATAAGATGGGCTCCGGAGGTGGGCCGAGGTGGCCACGATACACCAGGGCGCGCCCAGGGGGCTCTGGCTCGCCCTGGTGGGTTGTGCCCACCTAGCTGGCCCCCTCCGGTAGTTTTCTACTCCAGTATTTTTTATTAAATGCAAAAATAATCTCCGTAAAGTTTCAGCTTCATTGAAGTTGCGTAGAATAGGTATCTCTGATGTTCCTTTCTTAGGTCCAGAATTCCAGCTGCCGGTATTCTCCCTTTTTGTGTAAACCTTGCATATTACGAGAGAAAAGGCATTAGAATCACTCCCTAAAGCATTATTATTCAACAAATCAAAGTAAATATCAGTAGGAAATCATGATGCAAAATGGACGTATCAACTCCCCCAAGCTTAGACCTCGCTTGTCCTCAAGCGAAAGCCAATATTGAAAAGAATGTCCACATGGTTTGAGAGAGAGGTGTCGATAAAAACAAAATACGGACATAGAAGCATCATGCTTATTAATATAACAACAACAAACTCTATCATAAAATTTATTCAACACATTTTTATCATATAGCTTCTTATGAACAAGTAATAATTCATCACAACTTAGAAGTATGAAGCATAAACCTTATTGAAAACCAACAAACTATGTTCTCAGTCAAATTTGCAACTACAATCCATCATATTTTTAGGAAGGGTCTCATGTCGGAGCCTTTTGGCAAGTCCACATACTCAACCATCATTTAGTCTTCTATGATTGCTAACACTCACGACATACCCATGAACAAAAAGTTTCAACCGGACACATAAGAAGATAAGGGCTTATAGTTTCGCCTCCCAACATATTCACCTCAAGGGTGATGTCAACGGTAATAACTCATGCCACCCATATCCAACTGGATATATGTGCCTAGATCTTTCCTCACCACATGATGCTTGCAAAAGGAAAAAGTAAAAAAGGAATAGGGGAGAATACTTTGACTCTTGCATAAAAGTAAATACATTAAAGTAAAAGATAATCCCTTCGCAGAGGGAAGCAGAGGTTGTCATGCTCTTATTGATTTGTATGCCCAATCCCTTAATGTAAAAGAACGTCACACTATATTGCCCCCCTATGATAGCAACCTTTATTATGCAGTTCGTCGCTTTTATTACTTTGCCATCATAAGTTCGTATAGCGCTCAATTTTCTCTTACACTAATTGATCAAAACACTTTTAGAAGCAATTTTTATTGCCTTATTGCACCGATGACAACTTACTTGAAGGATCTTCCTCGATCCATAGGTAGGTATGGTGGACACTCAAAGAATGAATTTGGGTTTGGGTTTTTGGATGCACAAGTAGTATCTCTACTTAGTGCGGAATTTTTGTTTAGCAAAGATATTGGGCAAGCACCACATGTTGAAGGATCTATGACAATATAACTTATATGTGGATAAGAACGAGCATAAATCATTATGTTGTCTTCCTTGTCCAACGTCAACAGTTTTGACATATAATATTTGATGGGGGCTCACAATCACAAAAGATGTCCAAGATAGTGTATTTGCATGTGAATCTTCTCTTCCCTTATTAATTCTTTCATGAGTTGCATCATTGACCAATGCTATGTTTGTCAATCTCGAATAAATTTTACTACTTATACTTTTCCTTGCGTGATGTCATTACTCACCATAAGATTAGCATATGATTCTTTTCATTTGTTTTCATTTCCTTTATTTTGATTGCAACAAGAAAGTAGAGAGACAAAAACTCAAACTAAACTTTATTATATAACTTTCACACGATTACATAGATAGATAGGCCACGAGACTAACACACGAAAATAGATCATGCTAAACTTTTATTCAACTAAAGCAAAGGAAACTAAAGATCGAACGGAAATAGGTAAAGGTGAATAAAAGTGGTGGTGATACGATACCAGGGCACCTCCCCCAAGCTTGGCTCAAGCCAAGGGGAGTGCCCATACCCGTGTGCTCAAGTCTCCTTTGGTGGTGATGATGAAGAAGGTGGTGGTGATGAAGAAGGTGGTGGTGATGTGGTGTCACACTTCAGCTTCAAAAGATGCTCCAATTTGCAGATGACCCTCCTAATATTATTGATGTGCTCTTCTAGCAAAATATTTTCACGGATGAGAAATTTATTCTGAACACGGACCGCTTCGAAAGCTCTAAAGGCTTCGATTTCAAGAGGGGTGAGATGACTGTAATAAGGTTGAAGGATATCTTCTTCTTCTCCCTCCTTTGTTGGCATGGATTTTTCTGCGATGTGGTTGTCAAAACAGTCAGGGGTATATATAGAGAATTTTTATTCTTGGGAAACAAGTATATGTAAGGAAAACAGAGTCGGGAAGGCATCCGAGGTGGGCACAACCCACCAGGGCGCACCCTGGTGTATCGTGCTCACCTCGATCACCTTCCGGTTTAAATTTTTATTTCCAAAATTTTCTAATATTTCAAAACTGACAAAAAATATTTTTGCGGATTTTTCGGAGTCCGTTTACTTACCGTATCACGTACATCCTATTTTTCAGAATTCTGGAGTGTTCCGGAAGGTTTCTTTTATGTGTTCCTCCCGTGTCATGGTTTGGATAACATTGCTTTCAACGTTAATAGGCGTACCTGAGATATAATGCTTAATTCTTTGTCCATTGACCACCTTTGGGTTAGTACCTTTGGCGTTAATAATCTTTATAGCTCCAGAACGATAAACCTCTTCGATAATATAGGGGCCTTCCCATTTGGAGAGAAGCTTTCCTGCAAAAAATCTTAAACGAGAGTTGAACAAAAGAACATAGTCTCCTATTTTGAATTCCCGCTTTTGGATTCTTTTGTCATGCCATCTTTTCACTTTTTCTTTGAATAGCTTAGCATTTTCATAGGCTTGGGTTCTCCATTCATCTAGTGAGCTAATATCAAATAGCCTCTTCTCACCGACAAGTTTGAAATCATAGTTAAGTTCTTTAATTGCCCAAAATGCTTTATGTTCTAATTCTGGAGGCAAATGACAAGCTTTCCCATATACCATTTTGTATGGAGACATACCCATAGGATTTTTATAAGCTGTTCTATAGGCCCAAAGTGCATCATCTAATTTCTTAGACCAATTCTTACGAGACCTATTGACAGTTTTTTGTAATATTAATTTTATTTCTCTATTGCTAAGTTCTACTTGACCACTAGATCGAGGATGATAGGGTGATGCGATTCTGTGGTTAACATCATATTTAGCAAGCATCTTACGGAAAGCACCATGGATAAAGTGTGAACCACCATCGGTCATTAAATATCTAGGGACTCCAAACCTCGGGAAGATAACCTCTTTAAGCATTTTAATAGAGGTGTGGTGATCAGCACTACTAGTTGGAATAGATTCTACCCACTTAGTGACATAATCAACAGCAACCAAAATATGAGTGTACTCGTTGGAGGAAGGAAAAGGCCCCATGTAATCAAAACCCCATACGTCAAATAGTTCAACAACAAGTGAATAATTCATAGGCATTTCCTGACGCTTACCGATATTACCAATTCTTTGACATTCATCACAAGACAAGACAAACTTACGGGCATCCTTGAAGAGAGTAGGCCAATAAAAACCAGATTGTAATACCTTATGAGCAGTTCTATCTCCCGCATGATGTCCTCCATAAGCTTCGAAATGACATTTCCGTAGGATTTGTTCCTGTTCATGCTCAGGTACACAACGTCTAATAATACCATCCACTCCTTCTTTATAAAGATGTGGGTCATCCCAAAAGTAATGTCTCAAGTCATAGAAATTTTTTCTTTTTTGTTGGTATGTGAAGCTAGGTGGTATATATTTAGCGACAATGTAGTTAGCATAATCAGCATACCAAGGTGTGTTTTGTGAAACACTTATTGCAGCTAACTATTCATCAGGTAAACTATCATCAATAGGTAGTGGGTCATCAAGAATATTTTCTAACCTAGATAAGTTATCAGCTACGGGGTTCTCAGCTCCCTTGCTATCAACGATGTGTAAGTCGAATTCTTGAAGCAAGAGAACCCACCTAATGAGTCTAGGTTTAGCATCCTTCTTTTCCATAAGATATTTTATAGAAGCATGATCGGTGTGAACAATAACTTTGGAACCAACAATATAGGATCTAAATTTATCACAAGCAAACACAACTGCTAAAAATTCTTTTTCAGTAGTGGCATAGTTTCGTTGGGCAGTGTCTAGAGTTTTACTAGCATAATGGATAACATTCAATTTCTTATCTACTCTTTGTCCTAGAACAACACCAACAGCATAATCACAAGCATCACACATAATTTCAAAAGGCAAGTTCGAATCAGGTGGTTGAACGATAGGTGCAGAGGTTAAGGCTTTCTTGAGTGTTTCAAAGGCTTCCACACAATCATCATCAAAAACAAAAGGAATATCCTTTTGCAAAAGATTAGTAAGAGGCCTAGAAATTTTAGAGAAGTCTTTAATGAACCTCCTATAAAAACCAGCATGACCAAGGAAACTTCGAATACCTTTAATATCTTTGGGACATGGCATTTTGTCAATTGCATCAACTTTAGCTTTATCCACCTCAATACCTCGTTCAGATATTTTATGCCCCAAGACAATGCCATCATTAACCATAAAGTGGCACTTATCCCAATTCAAGACGAGATTAGTTTGTTCACATCTCCACAAAACTGGATCAAGGTTGCTTAAGCAATCATCAAAAGAAGTTCCGTAAACGGAAAAATCATCCATGAAAACCTCCACAATCTTTTCAGAAAAATCAGAGAATATAGCAGTCATACATCTTTGAAAGGTAGCAGGTGCATTGTATAAACCAAAAGGCAGACGTCTATAAGCATAGGTTCCAAAAGGGCAAGTAAAGGTGGTTTTCTCTTGATCGGATTGTGACACAGGTATTTGAGAGAAACCAGAATATCCATCTAGGAAACAAAAGTGTGTGTGCTTAGATAGTCTTTCTAGCATTTGATCAATGGAAGGTAGAGGGTAATGATCTTTCCTAGTATCTTTATTTAATTTTCTAAAATCAATTATCATTCTGTAGCCAGTGACAATTCTTTGTGGAATGAGTTCATTCTTATCATTAGGAACAACGATAATACCTCCTTTCTTAGGGACACAAGGAACGGGATTTACCCATCTACTATCAGCTATGGGATAGATTATACCTGCTTCCAGAAGCTTTAATATTTCAGTTGTTACCACTTCCTTCATCTTAGGATTCAATCGCCTTTGGTGATCAACAACGGGTTTAGCATCAGGTTCCATATTAATCTTGTGCTGACATAGAGTGCGACTAATGCCCTTAAGATCATCAAGAGTATATCCAATAGCAGCCCGGTGCTTCCTTAGAACTTTCAATAATCTTTCTTCTTCATGTTATGAAAGGTTAGCACTAATAATAACAGGATATATCTTTTTCTCATCAAGATAAGCATACTTCAAAGTGTCAGGCAATTGTTTCAATTCAAACACAGGATCACCTTTAGGTGGAGGAGGACCTCCAGGAGTTTCAATAGGCAAATTGTGTTTCAGGAGAGGTTGTTGTTCGAAGAAAATTTGATCTATTTCGTTTCTTTCACGCAAGTGCATATCATTTTCATGGTCGAGCAAATATTGTTCTAATGGATCAGTGGGAGGCACAGCAATAGAAGCGAGACCAATTATTTCATCCTTACAAGATAGCGCTTTATCACAGGGTTGTCTACTAAACTTGAAAAAATTAAACTCATGAGACACATTACCAAAACTGACACCGACGGTTTGTTTTTCACAATCTATCTTAGCATTGACGATGCTCAAGAAAGGTCTACCAAAGATAATGGGACAAAAGTCATCTTGCGGGGAACCAAGAACTAGAAAATCAGTAGGGTATTTTACTTTCCCACACAAGACTTCAACATCTCTAACAATCCCAAGTGGTGTGATGGTGTCTCTATTAGCAAGTTTAATAGTAACATCAATGTCTTCCATTTCAGCGGGTGCTATTTCATCCATAATTTCTTGGTATAGGGTAAAAGGGATAGCACTCACACTATCACCCAAATCACATAAACCATGATAGCAATGATCTCCTATTTTGACCGAGACAACGGGCATGCCTTCTATGGGTCTATGTTTATCTTTTCCATCGAGTTTAGCAATTCTAGCGGCTTCATCACAGAAGTAGATAACATGCCCATCAATATTTTCTACCAAGAGATCTTTAACCATAGCAACACTAGGTTCTACTTTAATTTTCTCAGGGGGTTTAGGTGCTCTTATATTACTCTTGCGAACCACAGTTGATACCTTAGCATGTTCATTTATCCTAACAGGGAACGGTGGTTTTTCAATATAAGCGGTAGGCACAACTCGATCAACATTGTAGAGGATGGTTTCATCTTTAGCTATGACCGGTTCATTAATTTCTTCTTTAATAGGGGGAAGATATTTAAACCACTTCTCCTTAGGGAGATCAACGTGAGTAGCAAATGCTTCACAGAAAGAGGCTACTATCTCAGAGTCAAGTCCATATTTAGTGCTAAACTTGTGAAAAGTATCGGTATTCATAAAAGATTTAACACAATCAAATTCAAGCTTTATACCTGACTCGTTACCTCTGTCGAGTTCCCAATCTTCAGAGTTGCGTTTAATTCTTTCTAAGAGATCCCACTTGAATTCAATAGTCTTCTTCATATAAGAACCAGCACAAGAAGTATCGAGCATGGATTGATCATTATGAGAAAGCCGAGCATAAAAATTCTGAATGATAACTTCTCTCGGAATGTTATGATTGGGGCATGAATATAACATTGACTTAAGCCTCCCCCAAGCTAGAGCAATACTTTCTCCTTCACGAGGCCAAAAATTATATATATAATTCCGATCACGATGAACTAGATGCATGGGAAAAAACTTTTGGTGAAATTCCAATTGCAAACGATTCCAGTTCCACGATCCAAGATCATCACATAGCCTATACCATGTCAATTATTTTCCCTCCAAAGATAAAGGGAAAACCTTCTTCTTGACTTCATCTCCGGGTAAACCTGCAAGCTTAAATAATCCACATATTTCGTTCACATATAAGAGATGCATATCAGGATGTTCAGTTCCATCTCCTGCATAAGGTTTAGCAAGCAGCTGTTCTACCATACCCGAAGGAATTTCATAAGTAATATTTTCAGTAGGTGCAGTAGGTTGAGGGGAAACTAATTTTGGTTCCGGTCGAGGTGAAGATACCCCGAACAAACCCCTCAAATTAAAGGATTGTTCTCCATAGTAGCAAGTAGCAATAAATTTCAGCACCTGGTATAAGTTTTTCCTTACCAATTTCCACTTACCAAGAGCGCTTCACTCCCCGGCAACGGCACCAGAAAAGAGTCTTGATGACCCACAAGTATAGGGGATCAATCGTAGTCCTTTCGATAAGTAAGAGTGTCGAACCCAACGAGGATCAGAAGGAAATGACAAGCGGTTTTCAGCAAGGTAATTTCTGCAAGCACTGAAATTGTAGGTAACAGATAGTTTGATAGCGAGATAATTGGTAACAAGCAAGTAACGGTAACGGTAAACAAGGTGCAGCAAGGTAGCCCAATCCTTTTGTGGCAAAGGATAGGCCAGAACAATCTCTAATAATAGTCAAAGTGTTCTTGAGAGTACACGGGAATTTCGTCAAGTCATTTTTATCATGTTGGTTTGATTCGTGTTCGCTACTTTGACAATTTGATATGTGGGTGGACCGGTGCTTGGGTGCTGTTCTTACTTGAACAACCTCCCACTTATGATTAACCCCCTCGCAAGCATCCGCAACCACGAGAAAAGTATTAAGATAAAATCTAACCATAGCATTGAACGTTTGGATCCAAATCAGCTCCTTACGAAGTAGCGCATAAACTAGGGTTTAAGCTTCTGTCACTCTAGCAACCCATCATCTAATAACTACTCCACAATGCATTCCCTTAGGCCTATGAATGGTGAAGTGCCATGTAGTCAACGTTCACATGACACCACTAAGGGAATCACAACATACATATCATCAAAATATCGAACACATATCAAATTCACATGATTACTTGCAACATGACTTCTCCCGTGACCTCAAGAACAAAGGTAACTACTCAAAAATAATAAACATGCTCAAGATCAGAGAGGTATTGCATAGCATAATGGATCTAAACATATAATCTTTCACCAAATAAACCATATAGTAATCAACTGCGCAAGGTAATCAACACTACTAGTCACCCACAGGTACCAATCTAAGGTTCTGGTACAAAGATTGAACACAAGAGATGAACTAGGGTTTGAGAGGAGATGGTGCTGTTGAAGATGTTGATGAAGATTGGCCTCCCAAAGATGAGAGGGGTGTTGGTGATGACGATAGCTTCGATTTCCCCCTCTAGGAGGGAACTTCCCCTGGCAGAATCGCTCCGCCAGAGGGCAAAAGTGCTCCTGCCCTAGTTCCGCCTCGAGGAGGCGGCGCTTTGTCCCAAAAATCCTCCTCTGAATTTTTCTAGGTCAAATGTGACTTTATACCAGAAGATGGGCTCCGGAGGTGGGCCGAGGTGGCCACGATACAACAGGGCGCGCCCAGAGGGGTCTGGCGCGCCCTGGTGGGTTGTGCCCACCTGGCTGGCCCCCTCTGGTAGTTTTATGCTCAAGTATTTTTTATTAATTGCAAAAATAATCTCCGTAAAGTTTCATCTTCATTGGAGTTGCGTAGAATAGGTATCTCTGATGTGCCTTTCTTAGGTCCAGAATTCCAGCTGCCGGTATTCTCCCTCTTTGTGTAAACCTTGCATATTATGAGAGAAAAGGCATTAGAATCACTCCCGAAATCATTATTATTCAACAAATCAAAGTAAATATCAGTAGGAAATCATGATGCAAAATGGACGTATCAGTTTTCAATAAGGTTTATGATTTATACTTCTATGTTGTGATGAATTGTTATTTGTGCATGAGAAGTTACATGAGGAAAGTATATGAATAAGTTTTATGATAGAGTTTGTTGCTGTTATGATAATAAGCATGATGCTTCTATGTCCGTATTTTGTTTTTATCGACACCTCTCTCTCAAACCATGTGGACATGCTTTTCAATTTCGGCTTTTCGCTTGAGGACAAGCGAGGTCTAAGCTTGGGGGAGTTGATACGTCCATTTTGCATCATGATTTCCTACTATTATTTATTATGTTTTGTTGAATAATAATGCTTTAGGGAGTGATTCTAATGCCTTTTCTCTCATAATATGCAAGGTTTACACAAAGAGGGAGAATACCGGCAGCTGGAATTCTGGACCCAAGAAAAGCACATCAGAGATACCTATGCTGCACATCTCCAATGAAGCTAAAACTTTACGAAGATTATTTTTGGAATTAATAAAAAATACCGGAGCAAAGAACTACCGGAGGGGGCCACCCTGGTGGGCACAAGACACCAGGGCGCGCCAGGCCCCCTGGGCGCACCCTGGTGGGTTGTGCCCTCCTCGGCCCACCTCCGGTGCCCATCTTCTGGTATATATTCACTTTTGACCTATAAAAAATAAGAGCAGGACTTTTGGGACGGAGCACCGCCGTCTCGAGGCGGAACTTGGGCAGGATCACTTTTGCCCTCCGGCGGAGCGATTCCGCCGGGGGAACTTCCCTCCCAGAGGGGGAAATCGAAGCCATCGTCATCACCAACACCCCTCTCATCTTTGGGAGGCCAATCTTCATCAACATCTTCAACATCACCATCTCCTCTCAAACCCTAGTTCATCTCTTGTGTTCAATATTTGTATCGGAACCTTAGATTGGTACATGTGGGTGACTAGTAGTGTTGATTACCTTGCGTAGTTGATTACTATATGGTTTATTTGGTGGAAGATTATATGTTCAGATCCATTATGCTATTCAATACTCCTCTGATCTTGAGCATGATTATTATTTGTGAGTAGTTACCTTTGTTCTTGAGGTCACGGGAGAATTCATGTTGCAAGTAATCATGTGAATTTGATATGTGTTCGATATTTTGATGATATGTATGTTGTGATTCCCTTAGTGGTGTCACGTGAACGTCGACTACATGACACTTCACCATTCATGGGCCTAAGGGAATGCATTGTGGAGTAGTTATTAGATGATGGGTTGCTAGAGTGACAGAAGCTTAAACCCTAGTTTATGCGCTACTTCATAAGGGGCTGATTTGGATCCAAACGTTTAATGCTATGGTTAGATTTTATCTTAATAATTTTCTCGTAGTTGCGGATGCTTGCGAGGGGGTTAATCATAAGTGGGAGGTTGTTCAGGTAAGAACAGAACCCAAGCACCGGTCCACCCACATATCAAATTATCAAAGTAGCGAACACGAATCAAACCAACATGATAAACGTGACTAGATGAAATTCCCGTGTACCCTCAAGAACACTTTGCCTATTACTAGAGATTGTTCTGGCCTGTCCTTTGCCACACAAGGATTGGGCTACCTTGCTGCACCTTATTTACCGTTACCATTACTTACTCGTTACCAATTACCTTGCTATCAAACTATATGTTACCTACAATCTCAGTGCCTGCAGAAATTACCTTGTTGAAAACCGCTTGTCATTTCCTTCTGCTCCTCGTTGGGTTCGACACTCTTACTTATCGAAAGGACTACGATTGATCCCCTATACTTGTGGGTCATCAAGGAGGAGGAAGAAGAAGAGAGGAAGAAGAAGGGAAATTAAGGGGCCTTGCTCGACATAATAGAGCAATGTAGTTCTTATCATGTTGTGAACTATGCCTTAGACTCCACTATGTGGATTTTATTTTGAAATTTGTCGTCTCGTGCACTTTGATCTATGAACCTTGTTGTCTCGTGCAATTTGAACTATGGTGTGGCCGTGAACTTTGAACTACCATCAAGTTGTTGTGCACTTTTTAGGTACTGTCAACATCGTGTATTTCTATTGTGATGCACTTTACCATGTGCTATCTGCTATGTACTTTTCCCAAAACGGTACTGCTTTTAAGCTTTCAAACAAGTTCACTGTGCAGTGCAGATGGTATCGACGTTATACCAGACAATGTAGCACCCATGACTGAGGCGCTATGCTATTAAAATTTGCTATCTAGTGAGCAACTACACGATTTCAACGGCGGTTTTTTGCTAAGTAACCGTGTAATGCCCATGCCTAAGGCGCTATACTGGACAGTGTAGCGCTTGCTTGCTCGGTGCTATACTGATTAAAATTTGCTATCCAGAGAGCAACAGAGAGCAGCTGCATGATTTCGATGGCGAAATTTTCCTAAGTGACCGTGTAACGCCTCTACTTAAGGCGCTATAGATGCCATGTAGCGCATGTGTCCTCGGCACTATGCTGTTAAAAATTTGCTATCCAGAGAGCAATTGCACGATTTTGTCGGCAAAATTTTGCTAAGTGACCGTGTAACGCCCCTACCTAAGGCACTATATTAGACCATGTAGCGCATGTTCACTCGGTGCTATATTAATTAAAAATTTCTATCCATAGAGAAACAGAGGATGTGTACTAGTCCTAATAGGAAAACGAAGAAGGACACAATTTACCACAAAGTTGAGCACTAGATCAAAAGGGGTTTGGGTCCCACCCCTGATAAATTTGTTGTATTGCCTCTGGGCAAGTTCATCGAATACTGTGGGCTCTTCCAATATTTCCTCCTTATAAGCCGGCGGACATATCTCCACACGAGTACTTTTAAGAAGCCATCAAATGTAGTTGTTGAATGCAATTGGGCAATGCTCGCGCAACTGGGACCGTGCCCTGGTCATAACTTCCTCGACATAAAGCTCAAACATGGTGACGTACTTCTTATGATGTCTATCTCAATCCTTGATCTTTCTCTGTTTTTCCTATCCAAACTACATGTTAAAAAGCTCACTATTAGCAACATCAAAAAGGTCATCAGTGCACACAGTTCGTGCTCTCTTACTTGTGAAGTTGGTGGTTCGTGTCCTCCTACTCCGGCGGGTGACCCTGAAACGACCCAAACTTCCCATACACACGATGTGGCAGATGAAGCTCAACCGTCCAATTACATATCGATGGGCACCGCATAAGCCAAATATATTTTTCCTCAAAGCACTTAGGATTCAGCTAAAATGTGTATGCTACACCAAAGCTATCGCCTCCTCCATATGCCACCATTCCCCCTGCAACATAGCACAACAACATTGATGTCGAGTTTTCATATAGATCATGCGAGTGAGTGATGTGATTGTCGGTGCTAAACCGACAGATCTCGGGTAGGGGGTCCCGAGATGTAGTATAGGAACAATGGTTAACAAGGGATTGATAACCCACAAGTGTAGGGGATCGTTTGTAGCCTTTTTCGATAAATAAGAGTGTCGAACCCAACGAGGAGCTAAAGGTAGAACAAATATTCCCTCAAGTTCTATCGACCACCGATAAAACTATACGCACACTTTAACATTTGCTTTACCTAGAACAAGTATGAAACTATTTTGTAGGTGATAGGATAGTTTGCACGAATAAAACTAGAAGTACTTTGCGGAAATAAAACTATGAGTAAATTGCAAGATAATAAAAGTTAGTTGTTTAGTAGAAAGCTTTTGTCAAACAAGAAGGTTATTTGTTCCTAGGCAATTGATAACTAGACCGGTAATCATTATTGCAATTTTATATGAGGGAGAGGCATGAGCTAACATAGTTTCCGTACTTGGATCATATGCACTTATGATTGGAACTCTAGCAAGCATCCGCAACTACCAAAGATCATTAAGGTAAAACCCAACCATAGCATCAAGTATCAAGTCCTCTTTACTCCCATACGCAACAACCCACCTACTCGGGTCTGTGCTTCTGTCACTCACGCCACCCACCATAAGCAAATCATGAACATATTGCAACACCCTACAATGGGGATCCCTCACGTTTGCGCGACACGGAGGGCACCATAGGACAACACCAAAATAAAACATACAACTCATACCAACCACGATCATCAATTAGCCCATAGGACAAAACGGATCTACTCAGACACCATAGGATAGCCACATATCATTGGGAAATAATATATGGAGTTGAGCACCATGTTTAAGTAGAGATTACAGCGGGGAAGAGAGGTGTTACACCGCTACATAGAGGGGGAGAGAGTTGGTGTTGACGGCGGCGAAGTTGTTGGTGTAGATTGCCGTCACGATGATTGCCCCGGCGGCGTTCCGGCGCCACCGGGAGAGAGGGGGGAGAGCCCGCCTCCTTCTTCGTCTTCCTTGGCCTCCCCCCTAGATGGGAGGAGAGTTCCCCCTCTGGTCCATGGCCTCCATGGCGGCGGAGGGGCAGGAGCCCCTCCGAGATTGGAAATCCCGCTCTGTTCTCTTCTGTTTTTTCGTTGTTGTTTTCTGGCCGAAAACCATTTCTTATATTCCCGGAGATCCGTAACTCCGATTGCGCTGAGATTTTAACACGTTTTTTTCCGGATATAAGCTTCCTAGCGCCCGAAGTAGAGCTCCAACCGACTTACGAGGAGGCCACGATACACCACCATGTGCCTGGGCCCTGGGGCGCGCCCTGGTGTCTCGTGGTGGCTGTGGGCCTCCTTTTGCGTTGATTCCACTTCCCAAAAATCACAAATATTCCAAAAAAATATCGCGTTTGGACTTTGTTTGATATGGATATTCTACGACACAAAAAACATGCAACAAATAGGAACTGACACTAGGCACTGGATCAATAGGTTAGTCCCAAAAAATGATATAAAGTTGTTATAAAATGATTATAAAACATCCAAGAATGATAATATAATAGCATGGAACAATCAAAAATTATATATACGTTGGAGACGTATCAGCATCCCCAAGCTTAATTCCTGCTCGTCCTCGACTAGGTAAATGATAAAAAAAACAGAATTTTTGATGTGGAATGCTGCCTAACATGTTCATCACATATTCTTTTCTTTTGTAGCATGGACATTTGGACTTTTAGACAATGGTTCAAATCAATAGTCTAGTTTTGACATGAAGACTTTAATACTCAAGCATACCAACAAGAAACCATGTCTTTCAAAATATCAACACTAAAGAAAGTTATCCCTAGCCCATCATGCTCAATCATTGATCCATTCATGAAAGACACTCGAATATTAGCTACACCCAATGCACAAGTATGATCATAGTGCCCCCTAGTTGGTGCTCTATAAGAGAATATGGAGACTCAAATAAAAGTAAAAATTGCATAAAGTAAATAGATAGGCCCTTCGCAGAGGGAAGTAGGGATTTGTAGAGGTGCCAGAGCTCAAAGCATAAATTGAGAGATAATTTTTTTAGAGGCATGCTTTTCCTGTCAACGAAAACGACCGAGTAGTTCTCAATACTTTCCATGCTAGATATATTATAGGCGGTTCCCAAAGAGAAAATAAATTTTATTCCTTTTTCCACCATTCTTTCACAATCCATGGCTAGTCGTATCCACAGTTGCCTTCCATACGAACACTTCCCAAGGAATTTATTATTTCACAACATAAAGTAAATTTCTTTTTCATTTCGGGACTAGGCATCCCTATTACCACCGTACTCGCGTGCAATGACAAGTGAATAAACACTCATCTTGAGAATAACACATCTAGCATGGAAAAAATATTGGCCACCCCCTGCCGCTTCATGAGCGGTACGAGCACACAAAAAGGAAATTTGTTTTGAAAATTAGAGATGGCACATACAAATTTGCTTGGAACGGCATGGAAATACCGCATATAGGTAGGTATGGTGGACTCATATGGCAAAACTGGGTTTAAGGATTTTGGATGCACAAGTAGTATTTCTACTTAGTACAAGTGGAGGCTCGCAAATAGATTGAGAAGCAACCAACCAAGAAACGAAAATTCACATAAACGGGCATTAAGCATAACTAACACCGAATAATGCACCACAATTAGGATGTAATTTCATTGCATAACTATGGACTTTCGTGCTTGCATAGGGAATCACAAACCTTAACACCAATATTCTTACTAAAGCATAATAACTCACCAACATGACTCACATATTACTATCATCATGTCTCAAAACTATTACAAGGAATCAAGTTTAATTTGTCCAATGGTCTTCATGAAAGTTTTTATTATATCCCTCTTGAATATCTATCACTTTGGGTCTAGTTTCATATATTGCCATTGCTTTTGACAAGCTCAAATAATTTAAGTGAAGAACATGAGCATAAGAATTTCATCTCTCAAAATAATATAAGTGAAGCATGAGAGAATTTATTTCTACAAAAAACCATGCTCTAATAAACATAAGTGAAGCAAAAGAGCATTCTACAAATAACGGTTTTCTATGTGAAGAGAAACAGGCAATCCAAACTTCAAATGATATAAGTGAAGCACATGAAGCATTCTATACAGCCATACTCAAAAGATATAAGTGAAGTGCAATGAGCATTTTATAAATCAACCATGGACTATCTCATACCAGCATGGTGCATAAAAGAAAAGTGAAAAGTAAACACAAAAGACGCTCCAAGATTTACACATATCACATGAACGAAACGAAAACGAAAACATACCGATACTTGTTGAAGAAAGATGGGATGCCTTCCGGGGCATCCCCAAGCTTAGACGCTTGAGTCTCCTTGGATATTTACTTGGGGTTCCTTGGGCATCCCCAAGCTTGAACTCTTGCCTCTCCTCCTTCTCCTCATATCGAGACCTCCTCGATCTTTGAACACTTCATCCACACAAAACTTAACAGAAAACTGGTGAGATCCGTTAGTATAATAAAGCAAATTACTACTTTAAGTACTGTTGCAAACCCATTCATATTTTATATTTGCATTATCCCTGCTGTATTATAACTTCTCCATGGCTTATACCACCGATAAAATCGATAGTTTCATCAAAACAAGCAAAACAATGCATCAAAAACAGAATCTATCTTAAACAGGACAGTCTGTAGTAATCTGAACTTTGACCATACTTATGTAACTCCGAAAATTCTGAAAAATTAGGAATAAATAAACATTTTGTATAAAAATACTGTGTAAAAATTTCAGAAACTTTTGACTTTCCAGTAAAAAATGTAAATTCACGCACTCCAGCCAAAGTGTCTGTTTTTACACCGCACATACCAACAAGCAATCTAATCATCCTAAAGGCAAATCTTGGCACATTATTTTTATAATACAATGTATTTTTACAAGGGGATAATTATTTTTGTTGAAAAGTTTCTATGATTCAAGATTCACAAAGTTTTCATGGGCATGAACAAAGTTCAAGGAATTCCTCCACTTTCACGATGTTCGTCTCTCTCACTTTCACTTTTCTTTTTGTGAAGTTTTAGGTTCCCCTCTATATTTTTTGTTTTTAAACTTTATAAAAGCACTCAACAGAATAAAATGACTCTCTAAAACTTCCGGGTTGTCTCCCTGGCAGCGCTTTCTTTAAAGCCCTTAAGCTAGGCATAAAGTGCTCAAGTAATGGATCCACCCGGATCCCAAGGTATATCAAAGCCAATTCTAATTAACAATGATTTGTAATTTAGTAGTGAGCACAAAGCAACATATATCATGCAATCACGAAGTCTAACTCTCTTCCTATGCATTGGCATGTCATAAAAGAACAGTTCATGCACATCAATTAAAGGCCAATGCATAGTATAAACAGTTTCTTGCAATTTTATCGTATTGGAAACATAAAGAGGTGGAAATGTAGTTGCTCTCTCATAATAATTGCAAGTAGGAGAAGCAAGCACATGCATATTATATTCATCAAAATCATCATGTGTAGTAGCAAAACACAACCCATCAATATAATCCTTAATAAGAGCAAACTTCTCCGATATAGTGTAGTTGGGAGAATACAAAAAGATAATAGGACTATCATGTGTGGGTGCAATAGCAACAATTTCATTATTAACATAAGGAACTATAGCAAGTTCATCTCCATAAGCATAATTCATATTGGCATCTTGGCCACAGGCATAGCAAGCATTAAGTTCATCAAAAAGGGATATTTCAAAAGAATCCACGGGATCATAGCAATTATCATAGCATTCATCCTTCGGTAAGCACGAAGGGAAATTAAATAATGTATGAGTTGAAGAGTTACTCTCATTAGAAGGTGGGCACGGGTAGCTAATCCGCTCTTCCTCCTTTTGTTCTTCGCTCTCCTCCTCATCTTTTCCATCTAATGAGCTCACAATTTCAGTAACTTTCCTCTTCCATAGATTCCTGCAAAATATTAGTCTCTTCTTGGACAGCGGAGGACTCCTCAATATATTCTTTAACATAAGCATTGGAAGCATAGTTTTCATAGCAGTATTTAAGTATGGCAAAATTTTCTGATTTGTAAAGAGTAGCATCATACTTTTCAATCAAAGAAGCAATTTCATAGGCACCCTTAAAAGCAACAGATTCTTCAATTTGTTCAATATCATAGTAATTATAAACACCCTTGGTATAAGAAGATATGATTCCATTATCCTTAAACTCACATTGGAAGAAAAGGTGTTTCTTAGGGTCTTCAGAACAACAAGTAAAATCATGTATTTCACACAAATTCAAAGCATAGCAATACAAACTATTAATATGATGCCACAAAAGTTTCCCTTTTTGAGATAAGTGGTGTCGCACAAAATAAGCATGATGATTTAATGATTTTCCCTCAACTAAGCTAGTTGGGTTTTCAGCACGAGCACAAATGGATCGAAGATGATCCAAATAGAAAGTTTCAGTAGTATGATAGATTTTGGGTGGTTCTTCAACCATTGGTTTAGCAGGTACACTATTTTTTTTGGTATTTTACGTTTCCTACCCATAACTAAAGATAGAAAACAAGAGCACAAAATAAAAACTACTTAGTGATAAAGCAAACAAGCACACACAAGAATATTCACCCCACGTTATTGCTCCCCGGCAACGGCGCCAGAAAAAGGTCTTGATAACCCACAAGTGTAGGGGATCGTTTGTAGCCTTTTTCGATAAATAAGAGTGTCGAACCCAACGAGGAGCTAAAGGTAGAACAAATATTTCCTCAAGTTCTATCGACCACCGATACAACTCTACGCACACTTTAATGTTTGCTTTACCTAGAACAAGTATGAAACTATTTTGTAGGTGATAGGATAGTTTGCACAAATAAAACTAGAAGTACTTTGCGGAAATAAAACTATGAGTAAATTTCAAGATAATAAAAGTTAGTTGTTTAGTAGAAAGCTTTTGTCAAACAAGAAGGTTATTTGTCCCTAGGCAATTGATAACTAGACCGGTAATCATTATTGCAATTTTATATGAGGGAGAGACATGAGCTAACATACTTTCCGTACTTGGATCATATGCACTTATGATTGGAACTCTAGCAAGCATCCGCAACTACCAAAGATCATTAAGGTAAAACCCAACCATAGCATTAAGTATCAAGTACTCTTTACTCCCATACGCAATAACCCACCTACTCGGGTCTGTGCTTCTGTCACTCACGCCACCCACCATAAGAAAATCATGAACATATTGCAACACCCTACAGCGGGGATCCCTCACGTTTGCGCGACACGGAGGGCACCATAGGATAGCACCAAAATTTCAGATTCATAATACTCAATCCAACACAAAGAACCTCAAAGAGTGCTCCCAAGATTTCTACCGGAGAAAGTAGGACAAAAACGTGCATCAACCCCTATGCATAGATTACCCCAATGTCACCTCGGGAATCCGCGAGTTGAGTGCCAAGACATAGATCAAGTGCTCTCAAATCCATAAAAGTATTCAATCCGGTAATAACGAAATCTCAAAAGGAAAACTCAATTCATCACAACGGGATAGAGAGGGGAAAACACCATATGATCCAACTATATTAACAAAGCCCGCGATACATCAAGATCGTACCAAATCAAGAACACGAGAGAGAGAGGGAGAGAGATTAAACACATAGCTACTGGTACAAACCCTCAGCCCCGAGGGTGGACTACTCCCTCCTCATCATGGAGACCATGGGGATGATGAAGATGGCCTCCGGTGATGATTTCCCCCTCCGACAGGGTGCCGAAACGGGGTCCACATTGGTTTTTCGTGGCTACAGAGGCTTGTGGTGGCAAAACTTCTGATCTAGGGTTATTTCTGGGGGTTTCTGAATATATAGGATTTTTGGGTGTTGGTTTCACGGGAAGATGGGCCACGAGGGGCCCACAAGACACCAGGGCGCGCCAAAGGGGGCTGGCGCGCCCTGGTGGGTTGTGGCCACCTCGTGGCTCTTCTGGCCCTCCCACGAAGCTTCTAGTGCCTCTTTTGTTCCAAAAAAATCATCAAAAAGTTTCGTTGCATTTGGAGAACTTTTATTTCTGCACAAAAAACAACACCACGGTAGTTCTGCTGAAAACAGCGTCAGGCCGGGTTAGTTCCATGCAAATCATACCAAAACCATATAGAATTGTTGTAAATATGGCATGAATACTTCATAAATTATAGATACGTTGGAGACGTATCAGCATCCCCAAGCTTAATTCCTACTCGTCCTCGAGTAGGTAAATGATAAAAGAAATAATTTATGAAGTGTGAATTCTAGCATAGTGCATAAGTTTGATCAATGATAATTTCAACCACTTTTCCTAGCATCATAACAACAACTCTTTCTCATAAAACTCATCATGATAAAGTAGCAACCAATTCACATGTTATGGTTCAAACAATGAATTCTCTTGAAACTTAACAAACTATGATCTTAGTCACCAAACAATTGCAATTCAACTTATTCTCAACAAAGTCTAAGTAAGAGCTCCACATACTCAATCATCATATAGTCTTCTATGATTGCTAGTACTCAAAGAATATTTTTAGAACAAATGGCATCCATCGAACATAGATAAGATAGGGGCTTAATGTTTCACCTCCCAACTCATTTATCGTAGAGATAATTGTCAACAATAATAAGTCATGATCAAATATATTTTACTGTCCATATGTGCCTAGATCTTTCCCCACCACAAGATGTTTGCCAACTAGAGAATAATTGAGGTTGAAATGAGAATGCATACTATTGACTCTTGCATAAAAGTAAATACTGAAAGGTAAAAGATAGGCCCTTCGCAGAGGGAAGTAGAGGTTGTCATGCGCTTTTTGGTTTTGTATGCACAATCCCTTAATGCAAAAGAACGTCACTTTATATTGCCCCTTATGATAGCAACCTTTATTATGCAGTCCGTCACTTTTATTACTTTGCCATCACAAGTTCGTACAATGCTCAATTTTCTCTTACACTAAATGATCAAACACATTTAGAAGCAATTTTTATTGCCTTTTTGCACCGATGACAACTTTCTTGAAGGATCTTATTCAATCCATAGGTAGGTATGGTGGACACTCATGGCAAGAAACTGGGTTTAAGGGTTTTTGGATGCACAAGTAGTATCTCTACTTAGTACGAATTTTTTGCTAGCAAAAGATCGTAAGCAAACACCACATGTTGGAGGATCCATAACAATATAACTTCTATGCAAATATACACAACCATAACTCATTACGTTGTCTTCCTTGTCCAACTTCAACTAATTTGCTCAAGTTTGAAAATAATTAATGCGTATTCACAATCATAGAAGATGTCCAAGATAATATATTTGTATGTGAAAGTTGTCTTCCTTATACTAATCATTCACGAATTGCTTGTATGACCAATATTGGGATTGTCAAACTTCAAAATATTTCACTTTCTAAACCCAATGTGAAGCTACTACTAGGCATGATATGAACATATAATTTCAACTTCATGGTACTCAATTCATTCAACAATTTACTCATAGGATATAAGTGAAGCACAAGAGTAAATGACAAGCGAGTAGTTAAGTAAATGGGTAGCCATTTGAGAACTCTCTCTCATCTAAAAACTTTCAGATCTAAGTATTTTATTAAAACAGCAAGCAAAACAAAATAAAATGACATTCCAAGAATAGCACACATCATGTGAAGAAGCAAAAAACTTAGGCTCAACCGCTACTAACCGATAATTGTTGATGAAGAAAGGTGGGATGCTTACCGGGGCATCCCCAAGCTTAGATGCTTGAGACTTCTTGAAATATTTTCTTGGGATGCCTTGGGCATCCCCAAGCTTGAGCTTTTGTGTCTCCTTAATTCCTTTTATATCACGGTTTCCCTAAATCTTAAAAACTTCATCCACAAAAACTCGAAAAGAACTCGTGAGATAGGTTAGTACACATAAGAATAAGTCCACACTTCTTGTACTGCCAAGACAAGTTGCACAATAATTTCCAAACATCATCTACTGTTTACTATCGTTTCCACAATTTATATCTACCAATATAGGCTATGGAAACTATAGGATAAGTAGATAACAAAACTATGACAGCAATCTGTCCAAACAGAACAGTCTGTAGCAATTTATGAAAACAATGTACTTATGTAACTCAAAAAAATTATGAAAATTTCGGACGTGATAAAGAATTTATATAAAAACACTGTGTAGAACTTTCAGAAATTTTCCGCGTTCCAGTAAAATATGAAAATTCAAACACTACAGAGAAAGTTTCTGTTTTTACACAGCACACATCAAACATGCAATGCAAGCATCCTAAGGCAATTCTTGGAACTTTTTATTGAAAAACAAGATTATAAATAACACCTAAAAGAAAATAACAAAATATAATGACGATCCAATCAAAGCACATATTATGTGACGAATAAAAATATAGCTCTAAGTAAGATATACCGATAATGTTGAAGACGAAAGAGGGGATGCCTCCCGGGGCATCCCCAAGCTTAGACGATTGAATCTTCCTTGTATATCACCTTGGGGGTGCCTTGGGCATCACCAAGCTTAGGTTCTTATCACTCCTTATTCTCCTCATATCGGTGTCTCACCCAAAACTTGAAAACTTCAATCACATAAAACTTAACGGAACTTCGTGAGAAGGGTTAGTGAAATAAGTAAAGATCATTCACTTAGGTACTGTCAAGACAAGATTCATAATTGTTCTCAAATAATACCTACTGTATTCTACCATTCACATAATTTATATAACTGAATATAAGCTATGGAAACACTAAAACAAGCAAACTATGCATGCAAAACAGAATCTGTCAAAAACAGAACAGTCTGTTAAGATCTGTAGTATAACCATACTTACATGTCTCCAAAGATTCTGAAAAATTAGGACAACCTGAAGAATTTGTATGTCAACACTGTGTAAAAATTTCAGATAATTATCACGCCCCAGTAAAAAATTAAAATTCCTGTACTGGAGTCAAAAGTTTCTGTTTTGGTTCAGCATCAATTCTACTCATCTTGTGAGTCATCCCAAAGGCTTTACTTGGCACTTTATTGAAATAAAAGACACAAAACATGATTAATACAGTAGCTTAATCATGTGAACACTCAAAAACAGAAAGTAAAAGTGTTGTGTTGTCTCCCAACAAGCGCTTTTCTTTAATGCCTTTTAGCTAGGCATGATGATTTCAATGATGCTCGCGTAAGAATAATAATTGAAACATGAAAAAGAGCATCATGGATCACATGGCAAGCACATTTAAGTCTAACCTACTTCCTATGCATAGGGATTTTGTGAGCAAACAATTTATGGGAACAAGAATCAACTTGCATAGGAAGGCAAAACAAGCATATCTTCAAGACTTTCAACACATAGAGAGGAAACTTGATATTATTGCAATTCCTACAAGCATATGTTCCTCCCTCATAATAAATTTCAGTAGCATCATGAAGGAATTCAACAATATAACTATCACATAAAGCATTCTTTTCATGATGCACAAGCATAGAATTTTCATTACTCTCCACATAAGCAAATCCCTTCTCATTCATTGTAGTGGGAGCAAACTCAACAAAATAACTATCATGAGACACTTGATTGACAAAACCACATTCAATCTTAAAATCATGATTACAAGTTTCATGGTTACTATCGCTCTTTATAGCATACATGTCATCATCATAATCATCATATATAGGAGGCATGCCATCATCATAATAAATTTTCTCATCAAAACTTGGGGGACTAAAAATATCATCTTCATCAAACATAACATCCCCAAGCTTGTGGCTTTGCATATCATTAGCATCATGAGTATTCAGAGAATTCATACTAGCAACATTGCAATCATGCTCATCATGTATACCAAACATTTTATTGAATTCTTCTTCTATCAATTCAGCACAATTTTCCTTTCCATCATTTTCAAGAAAGACATGATAAAGACGAATAATATGAGGCCACCTCAATTCTATTTTTTTAGTTTTGTTTTATAAAGCAAACTAGTGATAAAACAAGAAACTAAAAGATTTAATTGCAAGATCTAAAGATATACCTTCAAGCACTCACCTCCCCGGCAACGGCGCCAGAAAAGAGCTTGATGTCTACTACACAACTTGTTCTTGTAGACTCGTGTTGGGCCTCCAAGCGCAGAGTTTTGTAGGACAGTAGCAAATTTCCCTCAAGTGGATGGCCTAAGTTTTATCAATCCGTGGGAGGCGTAGGATGAAGATGGTCTCTCTCAAACAACCCCCGCAACCAAATAATAAAAAGTCTCTTGTGTCCCCAACACACCAAATACAATGGTAAATTGTATAGGTGCACTAGTTCGGCGAAGAGATGGTGATACAAGTGTAGTAATGATAGTAGATATTGATTTTTGTAATAGTAACAATAAAAAACAGCAAGGTAGCAAGTAACAAAAGTGAGCACAAACGGTACTGCAATGCTTGAAAACAAGGCCTAGGGTCCGTACTTTCGCTAGTGCAATCTCTCAACAATGCTAATATAATTGGACCACATAACCATCCCTCAACGTGCAACGAAGAATCACTCCAAAGTTCTTATCTAGCGGAGAACATAAGAAGAAATTGTTTGTAGGGTACGAAGCCACCTTAAAGTTATCCTTTCCGATCGATCTATCCAAGAGTTCGTACTAAAATAACACCATATGATACGCATCAACCAACTCTAATGTCACCTAGATACTCCAATGTCACCACAAGTATCCATGAGTTAATTATACGATACGCATGAAACAATTTCAGATTCATAATACTCAATCCAACATAAAGAACCTCAAAGAGTGCCCCCAAGATTTCTACCAAAGAAAGTAGGATGAAAACGTGCATCAACCCCTATGCATAGATTACCCCAATGTCACCTCAGGAATCCGCGAGTTGAGTGCCAAGACATAGATCAAGTGCTCTCAAATCCATAAAAGTATTCAATCCGGTAATAACGAAATCTCAAAAGGAAAACTCAATTCATCACAACAGGATAGAGAGGGGAAAACACCATATGATCCAACTATATTAACAAAGCCCGCGATACATCAAGATCATGCCAAATCAAGAACACAAGAGAGAGAGAGAGAGATTAAACACATAGCTATTGGTACAAACCCTCAGCCCCGAGGGTGGACTACTCCCTCCTCATCATGGAGACCATGGGGATGATGAAGATGGCCTCCGGTGATGATTTCCCCCTCCGGCAGGGTGCCGGAACGGGGTCCAGATTGGTTTTTCGTGGCTACAGAAGCTTGCGGCGGCGGAACTTCTAATCTAGGGTTATTTCTGGGGGTTTCTGAATATATAGGATTTTTGGGCGTCGGTTTCACGCGAAGATGAGCCACGAGGGGCCCACAAGACACCAGGGCGCGCCAGAGGGGGTTGGCGCGCCCTGGTGGGTTGTGGCCACCTCGTGGCTCTTCTGGCCCTCCCACGAAGCTTCGAGTGCATCTTTTGTTCCAAAAAAAATTGTCAAAAAGTTTCGTTGCATTTGGAGAACTTTTATTTCTGCACAAAAAACAACACCACGGTAGTTCTGCTGAAAACAGCGTCAGTCCTGGTTAGTTCCATGAAAATCATATCAAAACCATATAAAATTGTTGTAAATATGGCATGAATACTTCATAAATTATAGACACGTTGGAGACGTATCATCCATCCACTGGCGCCACCCGTTAGAATATGTGCTCATACATAGAGACTTCCCCTCGATAGGAAGTGCAAGGATCATAGAAACAACTTGAAGTGTCAGTGTCATCTCCCCGATCCGGAGGTGGAAACTGTGTGTATCTAGCCTCCACCGATCCACAAGTGAGGTGATTGCCGCAACGTTCAGGTTTGGCGTCGACCGGTGAACAAGTTGGATGAACGGGAGGAGTCCTAGCATCTCGATGTATGGTGTGTACCACTCATCGTACGGCACGACACTCGACGAGGCCCCGTGAGACTGAATCTTCAGGGGTACAAGCTTATGCAAACATACAAGTGAGAGTATTACAACATATCATACACATTTGGAACAATACGTAAATTAAAACATACAAGTCCAAGAGTATTTTTATTACCATTTTCTTCTCCGGCATCAAGTAGGCCCGGTGTTCAACATCGTAGTAATCATAGACAAGCCACACCATCTTACATTTTTTAAACACTAAGACATTGCACTATGTGAGCATGTGAGCATGTGAGCATCTCATACAGACCCCGTAAGAAATTGCTCTATGTGAGCATGTGAAACATAATTGAAACACGGTTCTACACATATGTTGCTAGTATGAACAAATATTGAAACAAATACGCATAAGGGCCAATTACCATAGTACACACATGTTTCTAATTTGAACAAAATCAACTACCATAGTACACATATGTTTCTAATTTGAGCAAAACCAACTTCCATAGTACATTCGGTTCTAGGAAAAAATAACCTCCTAATTTCCCCCCAATGAATACTATACCAATGCTAATGCTACAAATCAAACAATCATTTGTCATTGTTCCATAACAATTTTAAAATCCAATGGGATTTACACCGAAAACTTGCACAAATGAGGACAAATGTGATGGATTTTTTGGATGAAAACGAGTGGATCGGAGAAGAATACCTTAGGGGATGTTTTGAGAATCAAATCTCCAGCAGATTCCTTCAGATTTGATCGATTTGGAAGAGGGATTTGAGAGTGCGACGAACCCTAGCCGCCAACCATCCCTCTCTGTTCGTGCGAATGGGGAAATGAGGAGTGGGTCAGGCTGTGGGCCGGCCGCCATGCCTTAACCATACATAGCGCCTAAGAGAAAGGCGCTACCCACCACAGTGCAACACCTATGTCCACGTCGCTACTTAACCTAGGTGGGGCCAGGCCTGGCCCCGGGGTGCCACGCTGGCAAGCAGTGTAGCGCCTGTCAGACGGGCGCTATGCCGTGTAGTATAGCGCCAGTGTGTCAGACACTATCCTAAAGGGTTAGCTGGGTGAAATAGTTTCGCCGACACTTTATTCTTTGAATTTCTTTCATCTTTGGGTTCTTTTTTGTCGATTTTGCCGGCAGCACGAGAAAAGCGAAGGGAGCATAGAAACAGGAGGTATATTTTGCACAGGAACGGACGCATGATGAGACAAAACGAAGCTAGAGATTCTTTTGTTCCGGAACCAAAATACAGAGGAGCATCATAAACTCCTAGTCCTAGCTTCGCACTTTGCACGGCGTGGAACACGGACGCACTGATTGAATCGCAAGAATCACATGCTTAAGCTCCGCATCACTTCCCCCTGGTATCAGTCTTAACAACAACAGAAAAGGAAAAAAGATCACTACTCCCTATCGTCACCATTTGTTCTACCGGAGTAGTTTATTTTTGAAGGGGGCGCCTATTGTTCGTTATACTAGTCGAACTCCTTTGCCCTCTACCCCGTGTCTCCTGTCTAACGATGACTGGCTAATCCACTCACTCACTCGCTCACCCCAGTCCCCAGGTGCCTTTTCCCCCCTCTTTTCGAGCCTGTCTTGTATGTCTCGCCTCACGCGTTATCAGCACATGCCGGCCACGTGAGCCTCGCTACCAATCATTCATTCGTTCGTTCATTCATTTATTCATGCCAAACCATTCATTCATGCCAAGTGCTAGGTGCCATGTTCTTCCAGTACGCAGACAGATCTACCCGTGTCACGGACAATATTATAACCTCGTGGAAAAAATGAGACACGGTGCAGTAAAACAAAGGCACAAGAAGTCAAGAAAACCAAGATGCTAGTAGTACCAGGTTTCACGGGCGAATTTAATCATACAGGGGCGAAACTCGTAGCACATCAGTCAAATTCGTGATACATTCATGTCAACGTCTCTGAAATTTGATGGCGTGCATGCAATGCAAGCATGAAGCATCGCAGAGCCCGATCGCACAGTTCAGGTCTCCATCCATCTGCATCAGCAGTTTTCCCATCTCTGCAGAATCCCCGCAAGTGCGATGCAGAAGCCGCATCGGCACCCGACCTCAAAAAAAAAAAACGGAAAAGAAAACGGAGATCTGGCCGATCTGGATCCAGGCCCAACATGGCACCAGAATGTCACAACATCTGCATGTGTGGGCGTCGCATACGCCCGTGCTGAGATACCACCAACGGCCATGCACACACACGCATCGCAAAAACCCCACCCCCGCACGCCAGATCGCATCTCCATCTCGATCGCAAAGCAAAGCAGGCACGCGGTACACGCACGAGAATATTCCACGTCCACCATACACCGTATCACAAGAGTTTTTAGTCGGAATCCGATGTCAGACCGTCCTCAGGGCGAAGCGCGCGGACCATCTTGGACAGGTGCTCGCCCATGTCCTCCATCTCCTCCCTCCCGAAGCCCCAGTCGCGGAGTATCTGGGTCCCCAGGGCGCCCCTGGCGGCGCCGAACTTCTGGAGGCTCAGCGAGCGCCTCTCGATGAAGGGCAGGACCGCGTTGCTCGACCTTAGGCGTGCGGCCATCGGTATCGACTCGACGTCGAGTGAGCCCTTTGTCTGGGTTCCCTCCGCGTGGTAACTGAGGATCTCGCCGTGCTGGCCGATGTTGCTCCTGAAGATCGACGGGAACGGGAGGGGGATGGGGAGTGGGCCGGGTGACACTGACAGATGGGAGAACTTTGGTTTTGTGGCTCTGCCTTCGTAAGCTGAGTACACGGAGTCCTTCACTTGTGATACTGATGCCCGATGCCCACCTGCATCAGCAAATTTACATTAAGCATTTGTAATTTCTACATGTAATAAATGTACAATTCAAGTATCAATGTAGCTATTAGTAAGTGACAATAGACAAAGAAAGAACTCAAGCAGTAATGTCGCATGGCAGGCAGTGAGAATTAAATGGATTCTAAAGTCTTAGGCAAACCTGCACGAAGAACTCCATGAACCACCAATGATTCAACAGAGTATGGGTCTTCTTCTTCGTCACTTATTTCAGGGGTCAGTGAGTGCAGGCTTTTCATGTTCCACAGATCATTTCCGTCTGGCAATTAAGAGTGTGCAGTTAGCAAGAAAGATTAAGTTGCCACCCATGTCGGACCAAACAGAAAACATACACCGTGTACCTTTCAAAGAAGGGGCAGGCATTGCTACGTCCAGAGCAGTAACCATGTTCTGCCTACCCTGATCAGATATTATGTGCACAAGTTCACGCATATCAATATTACCAGAGGAATGTGCTATGTTTGAAGCCGGGCCAGCGTTTTGTAGTCTAAATGGTACAGTTACTGAATGTATCGCTGCTGCAGAAATTGCACTGGAGTAGAATGGTTTTGCATCTTGTATAGAAAGGAAGGGTGATAGAGAACCTGATGAAATGGAATTAAATAAAAATTATTTGCTGTGCTCATGAAATAATCCAATTTGGAAATGCGAAAAATAAATAAGTAGACATATGCTTAGTATTGTACTAAGTACTTTATAGTAGGATGTGACGTGTGCTGAGTTGACACATAAAATATACACAATACTTTTATAGCTGAGTGAATTAGTGGACAGTTCACAGGAAGTGTGATTAAGTGCAATGTTTTCAGCATAAGATCAAAATGCACAGGAAATTAAACAACAGTAATACCAAGCTACTGGAAAAAGTGTGATGCAATAAAAAAAAATGGTGGCACAGAATATGTTCCTGCCTGTTTAGCAAATATATGAGAATTCACACATCTAATCGTACTAGAATAAAGCACAGAAACAAATGCGGCGGTCTGGATGAAAGCATACTTTGACTGAGAGAAGGCAGTCCTATTGGAACCATCAAACTGCAAAAAGATGAAAGCTTTGAAAATGAAACACCGTCATGCAAAGATCTTGTAATGGTCTCCCTTTGATTCCTGGATGATCCATGGGTAACTGGATCCCTCACACAATAAAGCAATACAGGTGTGTTTGTGTAGTCATCAGCTATGTTTTCCAAATAAGCTGCAGCTATGCTGGAAAACCCTCCCGAATCGTCCACAATAAACTGGATACCCTGTAGTTAATTATGGATTAATGCAAGACCTCAACAAAATGCGTAAGGGGTTAACCATACAAAATCGCACGTTGCGCTAGTAAACATAAGCCATAGTATAACTACACATAGAGTATTCACTGATAGTTTATTGGGGAAAATATAGGACCTGAATGTGATCACATTCTTCAACAAAGAACCTTAGCTTCTCATTCATCTCCTCCATTAGAGACCATTCTGAAACTACCTCCCTTGCAGTTCCAAAGTTATCAAACTTGTCAAAGTCTGTCCATGACCCATGCATTTCATACAAGCTTTGAGGGTGATACTGAACCTTCGTATAATCAGTCCAAAAGTTGACATCCTGCTCTAAGCATTCAACTAAGTCCTTATCTTCTACACTTTTCTGAGAATTGTCCCCACCATTGCTAGTGCTTGGGTTCGGCTCTTGTTCAGTCAAGCTTTGCAGAAACAAGTTCCGCCCATGAGGCTTTGCTACCGATCTTGTTACATTTCCAGACCTACAATAATTAGAATGGACTCATCAAGGTACTTTCTGAGCCTGATAAACTTTGCACAGATGGGTGCTCTCTAACTTGAGTTAATGATCGACAATATTAGCCTGTAATTACCCACTAATAGCATGATTTGTACAAAAGCACAGTTATCAGCAGCTAATACCTAGGCTGAATGATATCTATGAAAAGTGTATGCAGATACCATACAGAAATTGTGAGAGCAGTTGGATAAGTGCATGCATCATCAGAATCTCTAAAATTAACCATATTATGAGGGTAAGAGGCTAAGAGGAATTCATTGCTCCTACAGGTTGCAAAAAAATTAGTATCAAGCAAACATATATACAGCGAAGGTTATATCCTGATAGTGATACATTCTTGCTTTGGCAATTTAAATATGCTCCCTCAGTTTGTTAGAGTACAACAAGTCATGGATATCCAAAGTTACTTTCTGTTAGTCTGAATCTAGTGCATTTCTGGCCCAATTGCACAAGCAATCCAAAACAACATTGACAAAACCCTCCTGTTTCTCTTTAGCTCGTATAGAAGACCACAACGACAACCAACTATGCATGAGGGGCATAGTAGGCAAACGAGGCATGGAGACAAATTCAGGAGAAGTTCAGAGTGCCACTTGCCATGTAGTGACATTGAGCTGATCCGAGGCAGCGCTACTCAGACCCGGAGCGCCGGAGGAACTTAAAGAACCAAGAGACCCTGCAAACGGTATAATTATATGATGTAATGTACACAATCACTGACAAAATAGCAGGTAATTTACACATTCCCACAAAGGCATCCTGATACCGAGCACATGTAAAGAGAGTATTAAGCTTGCCACACATTGCTATATTTAGAGTGAATTCAGCACAGTAGCACATACAAAAACTAGGAACAGAAGTAAGTTACCTCGAGAACCAATGGATACCAAACGGGGGCAGTAGGTGGAGACGCCCTGACGAAATTAAGCAGTGTGACTAAGACTAACCGATGGAAATGATGCATGATTCAAGATGAGCTCTTGGCCTGGCTCTACCTGGAGCGTCTCGCCGGTGCGGTACAGGACGTCCATGTCCAGCGGCGCGGTCCTGAAGGCGGCGTCTGCGCCGGGGTCGTCGGCGAGCCCGAGGAGCTCATCCTGAAGAGCAAGCAAAGGACGGGGATTGAGTGCTTGTCGTCACGAGGAGGGTAGGGTTTTAGGGTGTCGCGAAGGCGGTACCTGGAAGTTCCAGAAGTGGGAGCCGACGAAGTTGGAGAAGCCGCCGACCTGCACCGTCACCACCTCCCTCATCTCTCCAGGTGCCTCACGGGGACTGCGTGGCGGCCGTGGCCGAGCAACCAGTTGCTGTCGCCGTCGCCGTCGCCGTCGCCGGAGAAGAAGGAGATGAAGAAGCGGCTCCCTCGCGCTGCGACGATTTTAGATAGCGGGCTCGTTGGCGGCGGCGGCGGCGGCGGCGGTGAGCTCGTCGGCGGGGTGAGGCGGCGGAGGGGGGGTGGGGTGGGGGCGTGGACTGCTCTCGACGGGGAGCGCCACACGGTTTCAGTCTGGTGTCGGGCTGAACATGGGCCCCGGGCTATACCATGGGCCCCTAGTCCGCCACCAGCCTCACTGCCAGCACCAAAGTGGCACCGAGCGGCTCAGTTCCAGCTTCCAGGAGACTAGTTTTATTCATGAAAAAAGAGATCGTAACGGAAAAGCTCATGCTCTAGCCAAGGCTGCTTCTTCTCTTTCTACCGGGCGCATTTGTGGCTTTCTTCTTCGCCCGATATAACCTGTGTCCCTATGAACATTAACACTTAATACAGGATGCAGTGTTTTCTCAAAAAAAAAAAAACTTGCTGGTATGTAACACAATCGTCCTTGTACTTGCAGGATGATTCAGAACAATCTTCAAACACACCAATACATAATAGAGACTCTGCCTCCACCACTGACCGTAGAGAGATTCGAGGCTGAGACCTCCAGGTAAGTTGATGAACAATTTACGCACTACCAAACTGTGTTAGTGCATAACTAAGAGCTATAAGCCATATAGCTTAGTATACCTCTTCTTCTTATTCAAATCTTCAAGTGATTTTTATGAATGTTTTCTACTGGTGTTTCCTTTTTCAAAGTCATGTTTGGTTCTCTTTTATCGTTCAGACTTTAGTTTTACTTTCATTTAAAAAATATAATAAAAATAAATTAACTATTACTCCCTCGGATCCATATTGCTTGTCTTAGATTTGTTTAGATACATATTTTAGTGTTAGATGCATCCATATCTAGACATTATTGTGCATTAAACAGTAATATGGATTGGAGAGAGTGCTACACATTATTGTGCATTTTAAATCTTTATTCCATTTTCCTTGTTGTGTACCTTGAAGGGGTAAACATGAACTTTCTAAAATTTATGTGGATTTACAAAAAGTCAATGTAAGAACAATTTATGTATCTTCATCCGGAACCACGATCATGCATAATTATTGTGTATCCTCTTTGTATTTTTAAAATATAAAATTATAAAAAAGTTGATAATGTGTACTTTGGAAAATCACAGTGGTTTTAGAGAATATTTAATGTGTATTAAACAGTACTACTCTCTCCAATCAATCTTACTTGTCTTATATTTATTTTGATACGGATGTATCTAGACATGTATTTATATTAAAAAATGTTTAACTTGTATGTACAAATATTCAAAGTGTTTTTAAAATGTATCAGAATAACTTTAGAATTTTTTTATTACACAATGCAGATTTTCTAAGGACACGTAAAAATAGAAAAAATAAAATTTTAAATTGCATTTGACATATTTTTGGAGAGCATAAAATAAAAAAAATAAAATAAAGAAACATGAACAATGAAACTAAATTAAAGTAAAACAGGTAGAAAGCACACAAAGAAAATCGCTAGAGGAGGTATGGTACGCTACTCGGGAGCTCCTAAGTAGCGCCTTAAGCGCCATTTGGATGAACGGGCGCTCACTGAGCCTCCCCGCTGGGCTGGCCAATTTAAGCCGAACGCTCAGTCCAGGCCCCCGCCCCCCGCCCGGGTTGCCCGTGCGCAGTTTAGACTAGCGAAATCACTAGTTAGCGAGTACACCTTCCAACGATTACTCCCACCTCCCAGGTTGCGACAAGTGGCGCACTGCATGCGTGCCACTTGTCGCAACCTGGTAGTTTTCCCTTTTTTCGTAGATCCGTATTTTCAAAACGTTTTATCTCCTAAACCATGCGTCCAAATGTCGAACCGTTTTCACCGTTGGCTTTCTCGCGTCGAGATCTTCAAACCTAGATCCCATGTTGATAGGTTTTGACAAACTTTTTTTTTCACGAAAAAAACCGGACGAAAAAACCGTGCCTCACGCGATAGAAAAAAAAAACAGAAAACGCGTTTTTTTTCCTTTCCGAAAGGCACGGGTCGTGCCTCTCGCGAAGGCAAAACCGTGCCTCTTGTGGGAAAAAAGAGAGCAGAAAACGCGTTTTTTCCCTTTCGGGAGAGGCACGGCCGTGCCTCTCGCGATAGCAAAACCGTGCCTCTCGCGGAAGCAAAACCGTGCCTCTCGTAGAAAAAAAAGAGCAGAAAACGCGTTTTTTTACCTTTCCGAGAGGCACGGCCGTGCCTCTTGCGAAGGCAAAACCGTGCCTTTCGCGGAAGCAAAACCGTGCCTCTCGCAAAAAAAAACAGAAAACGCGCTTTTTTCCCTTTCCGAGAGGCACGGTCGTGCTTCTCGCGAAGGCAAAACCGTGCCTCTCGCGAAAGCAAAACCGTGTCTCTCGCAAAAAAAAACAGAAAACGTGTTTTTTAGCGCAAAAAAAATGATTTTTTTTCCTTCCAAAAGCTATGAAAGACCGGTGAAAAACCGGAACACCAAAAAACTCCGGAAAAAAACCACTCAAAAAAGGCGAAAACGCGTGCGAAAAAAAAAATCCGAAAGGAACGCTCAGAGCGCGACACGTGGCGGCGACTGAGAACGCGCCAAGTGGCGGCGCGTGGGAGTGATCGCTGGAACGCTTGTGAGGGAGTGCTAGCTAACTAGTTGCTCCCCTTAGACTAGACGTGGTTAAAATTGGAAAAAAAATCGTGAATGTAAAAAAAGTTCATGGATTTTAAAAACATGTTCACAAAATTTAAAAAATCATAAATTTGAAAAAAAAGTTCATCAATTTTGAAAAAAGTTAATCGAATTTGATAAATAGTTCACCGATTTCAAAAAAAGTTTCATCGTCTTCAACAAAAGTTCACTGATTTAAAAAAAGTCCATCAAATTTGAAAAAAAATCGTGTAATTTTAAAAAAGTTCACCGATTTTGGAAAAAGTTCATCGAATTAGAAAAATGTTCATAGAATTTGAAAAAGATCATTGATTTTTGATAAAAGTTCATCAAATTAGAAAGAAAGTTCATCGAATTTGAAAAAATGTTCATGAAATCCGGTGAACATTTTTCATTGAATTGGAAAAAAGGAATAAGAAAAAAATAAACAGAAAAAAAGAAAAAGGAAAGGAAGGAAGAAAAGGAAAAGGAAGAACAAAAGAGGGAAGAAGATGTACGTTAGCAGAGAAGGTCAAGTGGTTGGGGTGGTTGAATTGACAATTCAACTGCTAAAAATTATAAATATTTTTTGGCTCCCCTTATGTCGAATCAGTAAATTTGGTGAAATAGTATCCTCGAAGACTGTTGTGATCCCCTATACTTGTGGATCATCAACAACTTACTTACCCGGCGATTTGCGCACCACTAAGTCGTACGATGAGTTGCCTCAAGTGGCCGCAATACTTCGACACAGCCTCTTGGATGGTGTATCATCAATGATTGAGGGATTTTGATTCACGGTTGCGGATGACCCGCATTGGAGTAGGGCGCAAAATGCTTGCGTTCATGAAACCAAGTATGATGTTGGCCCAAAAGATGTTGATTCAACGTTTGCTCCATGCCATGGATGGGATCGAGACTAGTAGTCAACCATGCATCGCACAACAGCTCGTCCTCCCACATATTAAAGCTTTCTCCTCTACCCCCATTCTTTGAATCGTCACCGAAATCATCTCCTCGCCGTCCTCCTCCCCCTGTTGTCTGGCGGCCCAATCTTGCTGATGTTGTTCGCGTTGAGGTGTGTGTAGTCATGTTGCATGCCCGTATGGGTGTAGGTGTCGGACCGGGTGTATTGTTGCGTGCTCGGTTGGTTGTTTGTAGTGGACTAGGTGGTCTCCGAGTCATCCACATGCATGTCCTCATAAGAACCTCCTCCGCCGCCTCCCTCGTGGATGATCTCGTACATCTCTCTGTCCGCGTCGTCGTACGCCGGCTCTCCCTCTTTAGGCATACGAGCGAACAACATGCACGCACCTATCTTCTCCACCCCCATCGACCCATCCGAACAAGCAGCGACGATGAACCCTTAGAGAAAAGCAGCGGTGCCGCATTGACGTCAATGATGAACAACACAACAACGGATGCCGGGGACCGCCTACCCATCTTCTTGGCGGCGTAGTAATACAGATCCTTATAATGGTCCGACCATGGCGGCGTTTGCACGGGTGTGGAGGCCTCGTGGCCAGGGGCCCGACCTCCACTACGTGCGCAACCTGCACGTCCACCGCTTCCTCCGTCATCAGCCCGCCCGTCGCCGGCCTTCTACTTCTTGAGGTTTTCCTTCTTTGCGGTCTTCACTTTGACGCGACGATTCTGCCGTGTTGCCGAGTTGATCCTCCGGGCAAGCGTGATGCTCGGATCCTCCACCACCTTCGTCCTTGGCAGGTTCTCCTCCGGGTCCATGGGTCATCGGCGGGAGGGGAGAAGAGAGTGGGGAAAAGGGCGGGAGTTTGGTGCAGGGCGGCAGGACGAAAGAAGATAGTGGGGGATTTTTGTTGGGGAACGTTGCATGGGAAACAAAAATTTTCCTACGCACACACAAGATCTATCCATGGTGATGAGCATCTACGAGAGGGAGAGTGAATCTACATACCCTTGTAGATCGCTAAGCGGAAGCGTTAAGAAACGCGGTTGATGTAGTCGAACGTCTCCGCGATCCAAATCGCAAGTCGTCCCTCGATCCGATCACGAACTAGTGCCGAACGGACGGCACCTCCGCGTTCAACACACGTACGGCTTGATGACGCCTTCACCTCCTCGATCCAGCGAGCGATGGTGAAGTAGTAGATGAGTTCCGGCAGCACGACGGCGTGGTGATGGTGGTGAGGAACAATCTCTGCAGAGCTTTGCCAAGCACTACGGAGATTATGACGGGAGAACTAGAGGGTTAGGGTTGCCGACACACGGCTTGGGAAATCTTAATGAATCACGTGTGCTAGCCCTGCCCCTCTATTTATATGTTGAGCCTTGGGGGTCTAAACTTGGAGTAAAAGCCTCCTCCAGGTCGGTTTTGCCCGCACAAGGTCGGTTTGGCCCGCAGGGAAAGAGTCCAACTCGGATCCCTGCAGTATTGCGCACAAGCGGTAGTACCGCTCACGAGCGGTAGTACCGCTACTACAGTAGCGGTAGTACCGCTTGGGCGGTAGTACCGCTGCTACAGTAGCTGTAGTACTGCCTTACCAGCTTAAGGCAGTAGCAAAACTTCCTTTTGCACTTCCAAAACCTCGTGGGCTTTACCCCTTTGGCTCATATAAAGTGTTGCTGCACCCGAACACTTCGGTAAACATCCGGAACCCCTTCCGGTGAATTCCGGAACCCTTCCGGTGATCAAAACACTATTATCACATATATCAATCTTTACCTCCGGACTCTTCCGGAGATCCTCGTCATGTCCGGGATCTTATCCGGGACTCCGAACAACCTTCGGTCACCAACAAAATAACTCAACTATACTAATCGTCACCAAACGTTAAGTGTGTAGACCCTGCGGGTTCGAGAACTATGTAGACATGACCGAGACACCTCTACGATCAATAACCAATAGCGGGACCTGGATGCCCATATTGGCTCCTACATATTCTACGAAGATCTTTATCGGTCGAACCTCTATGTCAAGGATTCAGTTAATCCCGTATGCTGTTCCCTTTGTTCTTCGGTATGTTACTTGCCCGAGATTCGATCGTCGGTATCTCTATACCTAGTTCAATCTCGTTACCGGCAAGTCTCTTTACTCGTTCCGTAATACAAGATCTCGTGGCTAACACTTTAGTCACATTGCTTGCAAGGCTCATTGTGATGTTGTATTACCGAGTGGGCCCTGAGATACCTCTCCGTCACACGGAGTAACAAATCCCAGTCTTGATCCATGCCAACCCAACAGACATCCTCGGAGATACCTGTAGAGCACCTTTATAGTCACCCAGTTACGTTGCGACGTTTGATACACACAAGGTACTCCTCCGATGTCAGGGAGTTGTATGATCTCATGGTCATAGGAACAGATACTTGACATGCAGAAAACAATAGCAATAAACTGACACGATCATATGCTACGTTTATAGTTTGGGTCTTGTCCATCACATCATTCTCCTAATGATGTGATCCCGTTATCAAATGACATCTTATGTCCATGGCTAGGAAACCTTCACCATCTTTTGATCAACGAGCTAGTCAACTAGAGGCTTACTAGGGACACAGTGTTGTCTATGTACCCACACATGTATTTGAGTTTCCAATCAATACAATTATAGCATGGATAATAAACGATTATCATGAACAAGGAAATATAATAATAACCAATTTATTATTGCCTCTAGGGCATATTTCCAACAGTCTCCCACTTGCACTAGAGTCAATAATCTAGTTCACATCACTATGTGATTTACATTGTAATGAATCGAACACCCATGCAGTTCTGGTGTTGTTCATGTTTAGCCCTTGGAAGAGGTTTAGTCATCGGATCTGCAACATTCAGATCCGTGTGTACTTTGCAAATATTTATGTCGTCCTCCTTGATGTAATCGCGGATGGAATTGGAACGTCGCTTTATGTGTCTGGTCCTCTTGTGAAATCCTGGTTCCTTGGCTAGAGCAAAGGCACCAGTATTATCACAAAACAGAGTCATTGGGTTAAGAGCACTAGGCACTACTCCAAGATCTGTCATGAACTCCTTCATCCAGACACCTTCCTTCGCCGCCTCCGAGGCAGCGATGTACTCCGCTTCGCATGTAGAATCAGCTACCACGCTTTGCTTGGAACTGCACCAGCTAACCACACCCCCATTAAGAATAAATACGTATCCGGTTTGTGACTTAGAGTCATCCGGATCAGTGTCAAAGCTTGCATCGACGTAACCCTTTACGACGAGCTCTTGATCACCTCCATAAATGAGAAACATTTCCTTAGTCCTTTTCAGGTACCTCAGGATATTCTTGACCGTCGTCCAGTGTTCCATTCCTGGATCACTTTGAAACCTTCCGACCATACTTATGGCAAGGCTGACATCGGGTCTTGTGCACAGCATTGCATACATGATAGAGCCTATGGCTGAAGCATAGGGGATGACACTCATCTTTTCTCTATCTTCTGCAGTCACTGGGCATTGAGTCTTACTCAACTTCACACCTTGCAATACAGGCAAGAACCCCTTCTTGGACTGATCCATTTTGAACTTCTTCAAAACTTTGTCAAGGTATGTGCTTTGTGAAAGTCCTATTAAGCGTCTCGATCTATCTCTATAGATCTTGATGCCTAATATGAAAGCAGCTTCTCCTAGGTCCTTCATTGAAAAACTCTTGTTCAAATATTCCTTCACGCTGTCCAACATTTCTATATTGTTTCCAATCAGTAATATGTCATCCACATATAATATTAGAAACGCTACAGAGCTCCCACTCACTTTCTTGTAAATACAAGCTTCTCCGTAAACTTGTATAAACTCGAACGCTTTGATCACCTCATCAAAGCGAAGATTCCAACTCCGAGATGCTTGCACCAGTCCATAAATGGATCGCTGGAGTTTGCAAACTTTGTCAGCATTCTCTGGATCGACAAAACCTTCTGGTTGCATCATATACAACTCTTCCTTAAGGAAACCGTTAAGGAACGCTGTTTTGACATCCATCTGCCAAATTTCATAATCGAAAAAGGCAGCTATTGCTAACATGATTCTGACGGACTTAAGCATCGCTACGGGTGAGAAGGTCTCATCGTAGTCAACTCCTTGAACTTGTGAAAAACCCTTTGCCACAAGTCGAGCTTTATAGACGGTGACATTACCGTCTGCGTCCGTCTTCCTCTTAAAGATCCATTTGTTCTGAATGGCCTTACGCCCTTCAGGTAATACTTCCAAAGTCCACACTTTGTTTTCATACATGGATCCCATCTCGGATTTCATGGCCTCTAACCACTTCTCGGAATCCGGGCCCATCATCGCTTCTCCATAGCTCGTAGGTTCATCGTTGTCCAACAACATGACCTCTAAGATAGGGTTGCCGTACCACTCAGGAGCAGTACGCGTCCTTGTTGACCTACGAGGTTCGATAGCAACTTGATCCAAAGCTTCATGATCATCATCATTAACTTCCTCTTCAGCTGATGTAGGCTCTACAGAAACATCTTTCTGCGCTGCGCTACTTTCAGGTTGAAGTAAAGGTTCAACAACCTCATCAAGTTCAATCTTCCTCCCACTCAATTCTTTCAAGAGAAACTCTTTCTCAAGAAATGTTCCGTTTTTAGCGACAAACACTTTGCCTTCGGATCTGAGGTAGAAGGTATACCCAACCGTCTCTTTTGGGTATCCTATGAAGACGCATTTCTCCGCTTTGGGTTCCAGCTTTTCAGGCTGAAGCTTTTTGACATAAGCATCACATCCCCAAACTTTAAGAAACGACAACTTTGGCTTCTTGCCAAACCAAAGTTCATATGGCGTCGTCTCAACGGATTTCGATGGTGCCCTATTTAAAGTGAATGCAGCTGTCTCTAATGCATAACCCCAAAACGATAGTGGCAAATCGGCAAGAGACATCATAGATCGCACCATATCAAATAAGGTTCGATTACGACGTTCGGACACACCATTACGCTGTGGTGTTCCAGGCGGTGTCAGTTGTGAAACAATTCCACATTGTCTTAAGTGACTGCCAAACTCATAACTCAGATATTCTCCTCCTCGATCAGATCGTAGGAATTTAATCTTCTTGTTACGATGATTCTCAACTTCACTCTGAAATTGTTTGAACTTTTCAAATGTTTCAGACTTGTGTTTCATTAAGTAAATATACCCATATCTACTTAAGTCATCAGTGAAGGTGAGAAAGTAACGATAACCACCGCGCGCCTCAATACTCATCGAACCGCACACATCAGTATGTATGATTTCCAATAAGTCACTTGCCCGTTCCATTGTTCCAGAGAACGGCGTTTTAGTCATCTTGCCCATGAGGCATGGCTCACATGTGTCAAGTGATTCAAAATCAAGTGACTCCAAAAGTCCATCAGCTTGGAGCTTCCTCATGCGTTTTACGCCAATATGACCTAAACGGCAGTGCCACAAGAAAGTGGTATCATCATTATCAATTCTACATCTTTTGGCATCAATGTTATAAACATGTGTATCATTACTATCGAGATTCAATAAGAATAAACCCCTCACATCGGGTGCATGACCATAAAAGATATTACTCATATAAATAGAACAACCATTATTCTCTGATTTAAACGAGTAACCGTCTCGCAATAAACAAGATCCAGATATAATGTTCATGCTTAACGCAGGCACTAAATAACAATTATTCAGGTTCATCACTAATCTCGATGGTAATCGAAGAGCGAGCGTGCCGACGGTGATCACATCAACCTTGGAACCATTTCCCACGCGCATCGTCACTTCGTCCTTTGCCAGCCTCCGTCTATTCCGCAGTTCCTATTTTGAGTTGCAAATATGAGCAACCGCACCGGTATCAAATACCCAGGCACTACAACGAGAGTTGGTAAGGTACACATCAATAACATGTATATCATATATACCTTGTTTGTTGTTGGCCGCCTTCTTGTCAGCCAAATACTTGGGGCAGTTCCGCTTCCAGTGTCCAGTTCCCTTGCAATGAAAGCACCCAGTTTCTGGTTTGGGTCCAGCCTTGGGTTTCTTCATGAGAGGAGCAACTGCTTTGCCACTCTTCTTGGAGTTACCCTTCTTACCCTTGCCATTTTTCTTGAAACTAGTGGTTTTATTGACCATCAACACTTGATGCTCCTTCTGAATTTCAGACTCAGCGGCTTTCAGCATCGCAAATAGCTCGGCGACTGACTTGTTCATCCCGTGCATGTTATAGTTCAACACGAAGCTCTTGTAGCTAGGTGGCAATGATTGAAGAACTCTGTCAGTGATAGCCTCTGGCGGAAGGGGCATCCCCAATTCAGCCAGACGGGTGGAGTACCCAGACATTCTGAGTACGTGATCACTGATAGACCCGTTCTCCTCCATCTTGCAAGAATAGAACTTATCGGAGATCTCATATCTCTCGATCCGGGCATTCTTCTGAAAGATAAACGTCAACTCCTGGAACATCTCATATGCTCCATGACGTTCAAAACGTCTTTGAAGTCCCGGTTCTAAGCCATACAATATTGCACATTGAACTATTGAGTAATCTTCAGAACGAGCCTGCCAGGCGTTCACAACGTCTAGAGACTCAACTGGAGCGGGTGGATCACCAAGCGGTGCATCAAGGACATAAGCCTTGTGGGAAGCCGTAAGGATAATCCTTAGATTACGGGCCCAGTCCACAAAGTTACTTTCATCATCTTTCAACTTAGCTTTCTCTAGGAACGCATTAAAATTCAGGGGTGCTACTGCGCGAGCCATGATCTACAACATAAATATTGCAAAGACAACTTAGACTATTGTTCAAGATAATGAGTTTAGTTAATCATATTACTTAAAAACTCCCACTCAAATAGACATCCCTCCGGTCATTCGAGTGTAACATGATCCAAATCCACCAACTCAAGTCCGATCATCTCGTGAGTTGAGGTGGTTTCAATGGTGAACATCTTCATGTTGATCATATCTACTATATGACTCATGTTCGACCTTTCGGTCTCTTGTGTTCCGAGGCCATGTCTGTACATGCTAGGCTCGTCAAGTTTAACCCGAGTGTTCCGCACGTGCAACATGGCTTACACCCGTTGTATGTGAACGTAGAGTCTATCACACCCGATCATCACGGCGTGTCTCGAAACGACGAACTTTCGCAATGGTGCACACTCGGGGAGAACACAATTTATCTTGAAATTTAAGTGAGGGATCACCTTATAATGCTACCGTCGTCCTAAGCAAAATAAGATGCATAAAAGGATTAACATCACATGCAAATCATAAGTGACATGATATGGCCATGAACTCGTGCTTTTGATCTCCATCTCCAAAGCACCGGCATGATCTCCATCGTCACCGGCATGACACCATGATCTCCATCATCTTGATCTCCATCAACGTGTCGCCATGAGGTTGTCGCGCCGACTGTTGCTTCCACGACTATTGCTAACTCATAGCGATAAAGTAAAGCAAAAACGGCGAAAATAATTAAAGACAACTCTATGGCTCCTGCCAGTTGCCGTACTCATCGACATGCAAGTCGTGATATTCTATACAACACATGATAATCTCATACATCACATATATCTCATCATGTAATTGGCCATATCACATCACAACATACCCTGCAAAAACAAGTTAGACGTCCTCTAATTGTTGTTGCAAATTTTACGTGGCTGCTACGGGTTTGCAAGAACCGTTCTTACCTACGCAAAACCACAACGTGGTGTAGTGATTGCTTTTTGATCTTCTAAAAGAACCCTCTTCATTGAAATCGATTCAACTAAAGTGAGAGAGACAGACACCCGCTAGCCATCTTTATGCAACGAAGTTACATGTCAGTTGAAGGAACCGGTCTCTCGTAAGCGTACGAGTAATGTTGGTCCGGGCCGCTTCATCTCACAATACCGCCGAATCAAGTATCAACTAGTAACGGCAAGCAATATGTATACACCCACGCCCACAACTCGTTTGTGTTCTACTCGAGATCTCATCTACGCATAGACCTAGCTCTGATACCACTGTTGGGGAACGTTGCATGGGAAACAAAAATTTTCCTACGCACACACAAGATCTATCCATGGTGATGAGCATCTACGAGAGGGAGAGTGAATCTACATACCCTTGTAGATCGCTAAGCGGAAGCGTTAAGAAACGCGGTTGATGTAGTCGAACGTCTCCGCGATCCAAATCGCAAGTCGTCCCTCGATTCGATCACGAACTAGTGCCGAACGGACGGCACCTCCGCGTTCAACACACGTACGGCTTGATGACGCCTTCACCTCCTCGATCCAGCGAGCGATGGTGAAGTAGTAGATGAGTTCCGGCAGCACGACGGCGTGGTGATGGTGGTGAGGAACAATCTCTGCAGAGCTTCGCCAAGCACTACGGAGATTATGACGGGAGAACTAGAGGGTTAGGGTTGCCGACACACGGCTTGGGAAATCTTAATGAATCCCGTGTGCTAGCCCTGCCCCTCTATTTATATGTTGAGCCTTGGGGTCTAAACTTGGAGTAAAAGCCTCCTCCAGGTCGGTTTTGCCCGCACAAGGTCGGTTTGGCCCGCAGGGAAAGAGTCCAACTCGGATCCCTGCAGTACTGCCCACAAGCGGTAGTACCGCTCACGAGCGGTAGTACCGCTACTACAGTAGCGGTAGTACCACTTGGGCGGTAGTACCGCTGCTACAGTAGCGGTAGTACTGCCTTACCAGCTTAAGGCAGTAGCAAAACTTCCTTTTGCACTTCCAAAACCTCGTGGGCTTTACCCCTTTGGCTCATATAAAGTGTTGCTGCACCCGAACACTTCGGTAAACATTCGGAACCCCTTCCGGTGAATTCCGGAACCCTTCCGGTGATCAAAACACTATTATCACATATATCAATCTTTACCTCCGGACTCTTCCGGAGATCCTCATCATGTCCGGGATCTTATCCGGGACTCCGAACAACCTTCGGTCACCAACAAAATAACTCAACTATACTAATCGTCACCAAACGTTAAGTGTGTAGACCCTGCGGGTTCGAGAACTATGTAGACATGACCGAGACACCTCTACGATCAATAACCAATAGCGGGACCTGGATGCCCATATTGGCTCCTATATATTCTACGAAGATCTTTATCGGTCGAACCTCTATGTCAAGGATTCAGTTAATCCCGTATGCTGTTCCCTTTGTTCTTCGGTATGTTACTTGCCCGAGATTCGATCGTCGGTATCTCTATACCTAGTTCAATCTCGTTACCGGCAAGTCTCTTTACTCGTTCCGTAATACAAGATCTCGTGGCTAACACTTTAGTCACATTGCTTGCAAGGCTCATTGTGATGTTGTATTACCGAGTGGGCCCTGAGATACCTCTCCGTCACACGGAGTAACAAATCCCAGTCTTGATCCATGCCAACCCAACAGACTGTTGGGGAACGTTGCATGGGAAACAAAAATTTTCCTACGCACACACAAGATCTATCCATGGTGATGAGCATCTACGAGAGGAAGAGTGAATCTACATACCCTTGTAGATCGCTAAGCGGAAGCGTTTAAGAAACGCGGTTGATGTAGTCGAACGTCTTCGCGATCCAAATCGCCGAGCGTCCCGCGATCCAATCACGATCCTTCCGATCTAGTGCCGAACGGACGGCACCTCCGCGTTCAACACACGTACGGCTTGATGACGCCTTCACCTCCTCGATCCAGCGAGCGATGGTGAAGTAGTGGTTGAGTTCCAGCAGCACGACGGCGTGGTGATGGTGGTGAGGAACAATCTCTGCAGGGCTTCGCCAAGCGCTACGGAGATTATGACGGAGGAACTAGAGGGTTAGGGTTGCCGCACACGGCTTGGGGAAATCTTGATGTGTCCCGTGTGCTAGCCCTGCCCCTCTATTTATATGTTGAGCCTTGGGGTCTAAACTTGGAGTAAAAGCCTCCTCCAGGTCGGTTTTGCCCGCACAAGGTCGGTTTGGCCCGCAGGGAAAGAGTCCAACTCGGATCCCTGCCGAACCGTGCACAGCCGCGCACAAGCGGTAGTACCGCTTCACACAAGCGGTAGTACCGCTTGGGCGGTAGTACCGCTTCACACAAGCGGTAGTACCGCTCGGGCGGTAGTACCGCTTCACACAAGCTGTAGTACCGCTTACGCGGCAGCAAAACTACTTTTTGCACTTTCCAATACCTTGTGGGCTTTTATCCCTTGGCCCATATAAAGTGTTGTTGCACCCGAACACTTCGGTAAACATCCGGAACCCCTTCCGGTGAACTCTGGAACTCTTCCGGAGATCGAAACACTATTATCACATATATCAATCTTTACCTCCGGACTCTTCCGGAGATCCTCGTCATGTCCGGGATTTTATCCGAGACTTCCGAACAACTTTCGGTCACCAACATAATAACTCAATTATACTAATCGTCACCAAACGTTAAGTGTGTAGACCCTGCGGGTTCGAGAACTATGTAGACATGACCGAGACACCTCTACGATCAATAACCAATAGCGGGACCTGGATGCCCATATTGGCTCCTACATATTCTACGAAGATCTTTATCGGTCGAACCTCTATGTCAAGGATTCAGTTAATCCCGTATGCTGTTCCCTTTGTTCTTCGGTATGTTACTTGCCCGAGATTCGATCGTCGGTATCACTATACCTAGTTCAATCTCGTTACCGGCAAGTCTCTTTACTCGTTCCGTAATACAAGATCTCGTGGCTAACACTTTAGTCACATTGCTTGCAAGGCTCATTGTGATGTTGTATTACCGAGTGGGCCCTGAGATACCTCTCCGTCATACGGAGTAACAAATCCCAGTCTTGATCCATGCCAACCCAACAGACACCCTCGGAGATACCTGTAGAGCACCTTTATAGTCACCCAGTTACGTTGCGACGTTTGATACACACAAGGTATTCCTCCGGTGTTAGTGAGTTGCATGATCTCATGGTCAAAGGAACAGATACTTGACATGCAGAAAACAATAGCAATAAACTGACACGATCAAATGCTACGTTTACAGTTTGGGTCTTGTCCATCACATCATTCTCCTAATGATGTGATCCCGTTATCAAATGACATCTCATGTCAATGGCTAGGAAACCTTAACCATCTTTGATCAACGAGCTAGTCAACTAGAGGCTTACTAGGGACACAGTGTTGTCTATGTACCCACACATGTATTTGAGTTTCCAATCAATACAATTATAGCATGGATAATAAACGATTATCATTAACAAGGAAATATAATAATAACCAATTTATTATTGCCTCTAGGGCATATTTCCAACACAGACATCCTCGGAGATACCTATAGAGCACCTTTATAGTCACCCAGTTACGTTGCGACGTTTGATACACACAAGGTACTCCTCCGATGTCAGGGAGTTGTATGATCTCATGGTCATAGGAACAGATACTTGACATGCAGAAAACAATAGCAATAAACTGACACGATCATATGCTACGTTTATAGTTTGGGTCTTGTCCATCACATCATTCTCCTAATGATGTGATCCCGTTATCAAATGACATCTTATGTCCATGGCTAGGAAACCTTCACCATCTTTTGATCAACGAGCTAGTCAACTAGAGGCTTACTAGGGACACAGTGTTGTCTATGTACCCACACATGTATTTGAGTTTCCAATCAATACAATTATAGCATGGATAATAAACGATTATCATGAACAAGGAAATATAATAATAACCAATTTATTATTGCCTCTAGGGCATATTTCCAACAATTTTACCGCAGAAACAATGGGGCCAGCTATAAAAGCATGGGCCCCACCTCAATTTTTAGTGGGCTAGGGGTGTCGAAGTCCTATGTAGCTAGTGTCTGGACTTCGATAAAGCCCCCCCCAGTTTGCTTCGACTTTGTGGGGAAATTGATATCTTGACTGCTTCACAGATCGATGGGGTCGGCGTTGAATGGCTCGCATGGTCTGAACAGCTGCGTCCTAACGGTTTGAGGGTCGGTGTTAAAGATGACATCTACTGATACTAGTAGAACGCCGGTGCGTTGCCACGGGCTTTAAAAAATGCTACCCATGAAGCTAAAGTAACCGAGAAAAAAGCACATCTCAGCTAAAGCACATCTTTTTTTTGGACAAGCAGCTAACACATATCATGATGTGCCGCCGTCTCTTCGTCTCTGACATGCACCTCCATGGTCTCTCCTTTGCCCTGGCCCTACGCCGGCAAGTCGATCGTCACTTCTGCAGGCAGTGAGCGAACATATCCCACCGTTCCCTTGACTCCACTCCAGAGCTCCACAGCATGATCCATCATCACACATGCGCCGCCAAGACCAGACGACCTCCTCCCGGGTCGCTCTCGCGACCCCGGAGGCCCTCGCCGCCGCCACCCAAAGAGCACCACCTCCGCCCCCATCCCCGCTCGCCGTCGCCGGAGGAAGCCACAGGGCTAAGCCCGGCGGCTGACGGCGGCGGCGAGGTCACGCGCGGCACACTCTCCTGCCTGCTGCGCTCTCTTCTCCCCTCAGATCCAAATCTAGTCCCCCCCGCCTCAGTCTTCCTGAGCTGCTGCTCCAACGGACGCCTGCTCGGCGCAGCACTGCGGAGCGCGGCTGCGTGGACGGCGCTGGCCACCGTGGTGGGTTTGGCAGTGATGGGCTACCGTCCATGTCTGCGGGGTCGGTCGTGGGGAGGTGCGGACACGGGCGTGCTGGAGCGGGGCGTCCTTGTCCTGGCTGCACGCGGCCCTCGGCGGTGTCACGGTCGCTGGTGTGGCATCGGGCGTGGCATGGTGGCGTCCGGTGCTGGTGCACGCGGCCTCGGCGCTCGTCCTGTCAGTGCAGCTGCGGGGCGAGGTGGGATTGCAGCGGCCACGGCGTCCGTGCGGATCCGGGGCAGCTCTGCCCGGATCTAGCGCGTGGTGGGCGCAGCGGGGGCTCTTGGCGGCTCTGCTCCTGCCCTGCCTGGCCGGTGGCAGCCTGCTCGGTCAGACCGGCGTCCTTTTCTGTTGAGGTTTGTAGTGTGCTCCGACCGGCGTGGTGCTGGTTTGAGCAGCTAGTCTCCTTGGGGCAGTGGCCTCTACGTGGTGTAGCTGGTCCTGCCGGTGGTGTGTCTAGCGGCGCTACTCCCTCTCGGATCCGGTATGGCTTTGTGCGCCTTGGGCAGGTTTGGATTCGCCTCGATCCGGCCTGTGGTGGTCTGAATCTGATCATGGGCTGCGATGGGGCGGCCATGGTCCCTTGTGGTGGTGCAGATTAGCTCGCACCTCACTCAACTGGTCCTCGGGAGTGTGTCAGATCAACTTGGGCGAAAGCCTAGCTCCTCCTGGAGCCGGCGGCGGCGACGCCTGTGGGCGCCGATAACCTCCTTGGAGGCGTCGTTGTTTTTGTTGTTTTGCACCCTCCTCGTCGAGACCAAGGGGCAAACCCCAGTCCAGGTCCTCCTGTACGGATGATGGCGGCGCAACCAGCGTCGCAACCCTTCTTGAAGGCGTCATCTTTCGGGTCAACATGGTTGTTGTGTAGGGTGTTGCTTGCTGCCGGAATGCTGTTGGTGGTGGTGCGGCCGGTTGGGGTCGACGGTGGTTTGTGTTCCTGCTGTCCTGCTTCCTATGTGTTTGTCTTCGGTGGTGTTCCCTGGTGTCGGCCATGTTGCTATGCATGTTCAAGTTCCTCCCTTGGTGGCCATTGTGTTGCGGTGAGCTTAGTGCTCGTGGTGCTGTCCTGGTTCATCTTTGCTCTTCGTTGACGCAAGATGCCTCCCCAACTTGCTAATTGTTTCGAATTCTCATGACGGAGCCCCCAGTCAAGGTTCGTGTTGTCACTCGTTGGTTGTGGTTGCTCCTGAGTTGTGTCGTGAGGTTCGGTATGCACGCCGGTGCGGTGAGTTAGGTTGCTTGCTTAGTCTTCGTATTGTGATCCTTCGACGACACCCCACATCTACTTGTGTCTCCTATGGTGTTCGTCCTTCGGTCTGCTAGCTAGGTTGGGCCTTGTCCTGGGCGTCCTTTTTCTCATCTCGTGTAATCTTCTTACTTGTATGGTTTTCGGTTCGGTTTTCCTCATAAACTGGATCAATTTGTTCAGGTTTTTGATCCAGTTTTCCTTATAAACTGAATCAGCCCAAGCTTCAGGGGTGACTCTTGGCTTTGGCAGCTTTTTGAGCAATATATTCAGGTGGGGATTCTCTCCCCCCCGGTGACCGTTCAAAAAAAATCATCACACATGCATAGCGGCGAGCTGTGGTCGGCGACACCATGAGTTGCAACCGGCATGGTGGCAAGCAGGCGTGAGATGTACTGAAACGGGGAAGTTGGATTGCTGGAACTGGTGAAGGTTTTGCTGGAACCGGTGAGCTGGTTCGCGGAAGCAAGTGTTTTGGGATGCTGGATCCACGGCGGCAGCAATCATGAGGAGGTGTTGGAACCAACAATATTTTTTTCTAGACGCATGCGTTCTAACAAGGATGAGTGGGAGCTACACATCATAATATACATAACAATAATAGCTCAAGATTGCATATTATCCTCTAAATTCATGGAGCCAATTTCAGACAAGAATATTTATTTTTACAAGTTTATGAACCCCAAGAGCTGGACTTGAATATAGAATGTTGAATACCAACATTTTCATTTATTTTGATTTTTACCTTTTCTTATAGTATAATAAGACCTCCATTTTTTGTTAATTTTGTCAAAAGCAAAAGCTGTTTGATATAGCACCACACTCTGCATGCCGTCATTTGAAATCAGTAAACCTATTATGGTTTTGCTCTTTAGGAAACATATCCAAAGATCTGGCAGTAATTCTGATACGAAATCTCATAGTTTCCAAGTGATGCATGCTTTTCTTTGCGAAAAAATATTTACTAATCCCAATTCCGCTTGAAACGTCACACATAATTGTCAAGTGCTTCATTTTTTAAAATTGGAGTCCCAAAATATGTAATATTCATAAAATTATACATAAATATAGACATCTTAATTCCATAGGACACAAAAAGTTCGACTGAAACATCATCTTATCAGTGTTCGTATTGTAATCAATAAAATCAACAAGTTTTATACTTCAACAAATACCACAAGCGAAACGAGCAAACTCGGGAGGCTAATTATGACAATTAACTCTAGACAAGCAATCTTGAACTCACATGGCGCTCTCTGAAATACTGAGAAAAACAGAGGATAATATGGTAAGAACAACTTTACATTGCTATGAGAGGAAGCAAATATTTTATAATTAACAAGTTTTCTGTGGCTAATTAGAGGGTCAACTACAGATATTCCAAGTGAGTTAAGTGAATCCATGCACCGATGATTTAACCCGAGCTGGAGAAGCAAATAATGTTTTGTTCACGATAGAGAAGAATCCATCTTCTGTAGCTTCATATGCCTTTCTTCAGTACATCAGCAGATATTGAATTTTGTTCAGAGCCGAACCCTGCAATACAAACAATGGAACAAAAAAGAGAATCACTGACGTGATCTTTATGAGGTAAGCCTAACGGGTCCTCAAATAAGTTAATTGCCTCAACAACAGACAATGGAGAAGTCTCGTTTACATGCTACCTAATGGCCCTGTACCATAGAACTCTGCCATGCCCACCGGTAGCATATGAGCCTAACGTCGGTTGACAACGGCCTACAACACACCCATATCAGGTTCATCTATGTCAGGGAAACAAGGGTATACATGTTTTGGTGATTCAACACCAATAATGAGGAACATATAACTTTACGATCCTCATGTACATCAGATAACTTTATCCACGGACATATTTAGTCATCATTTAATGACAGGATCAAGAAAGCAGAGGCTAATGCAAGGAAGGAACAAAACCATTGCGTCATATTACTGCTAGAATATAATCAGAGTAGAATGCCCCTGCATCTAAGGAGCTGCATCGCAACCTTGGTGTGTGGAGATTAGAGGAAGGACTTTGAAACAAAAAACAATGGAAATAATGATACCTATTTGGCCCGTTCGGAATATTGATAAGATTTCTAGAAAATAAATATATATGCAGTGCAGAAGCAGAGGAACCAAGATTGCTGACCTGTGGATCTTAGCTGATGGCTTTCATGAGGTCGCATGCATTTCTTCTTCCTCCTACTTCCTTGCTATGATTGTCCTAAACGAAGGGATGGGTACCCATTCAGTCTAGTACAATAACAATGGCCTGGAAATCCAGAACTACAACATATATGTAAGGAAATGGAAAATCATACAAAGGCAGATGTACACATGTAGCAGGGTTAACTCAATAGGAGCCAAAAAGTATACTGAAGTATTATGATTAGGAAGCGCTACCAGCTAAAAAGTGTAAGCATTTACAGTTATATATCCCCCTACTGTCTCTCAGACATCTACTTAATCAAATCAATGATGGTTAAGAACTTGCAGATTTCCCATTACTAAATTATGAAATGTTACTTATTTGTAAGTTACGATTGAATTTACAGCATTTCAGAAATATCACTGCCAAGTCGAAATCCAGCAATGGCATTTAGAGCACAAAGGTCTAAAATTAAAAATTTCACAATTTGCAGATATACTCTCACCATCTTGTGAAATTGATGCGGCCGGTGAGGCAGAGGATGACGGCGTAGTGCTGCTGGAGCTCTGTGCGCTCCTTCGCTACACCGTGCTTGCGGTTCTAGGCGGAGGCCAGCGCAGTCTCTGACCTTGTTACAATAAATATATTAACGCCCATTGCTAGAGAGGGAAATAAATATATATCTATTGCAAAGAAAGGAAATATCACCCCTCCATCCAAAGAAATTTAGCAAACATGCGGTGTCCCATTGTAATTGTTGTTATATGTACAAAACATACGAGATTAGTTCTTGGTCAAAATTAGAAGGAGCCATGTGGTCGGCGATTATTTTCAGGAGCAAACTATAGTTTGATTCTATTAAGGAGTCGTGTGACTGGAGAGACAAATTTCTGACGAAAAGAAGGATGGCCGTATGTGTGACTCACCTCTCATGGTTGACTTTGTGCATGCATAACTTGATCACTGTCGTTTGCCAAATAAAGCTACCTTGGGGGAAGAACAGTGGAGAACATGCTCCACAGATACGAAGAGCTCCTATTCTTCCACATAACCTTCTCATTCATCGACCTCATCAGATATCTCGCAAAACAAATCCACCTCATTCGCATGAACGAACCCTGTTGTGAAATTGTGCTCAAATTGTCACACAAAATCGCTTGCCAAATTGTAATATAAAACAGGGACTAATACATGGATAGTATGTGTGCAACTATGCATAGTAAAGGTTCTTAAAATAGTGACCAAACTAAATTCACTGATATAGAGCTATCAAGAATTCAAGATATCATAAGGACACAAACACAATTTAGCAAAATAAATAGTCACACACAATCTTCATTGTAACTATGTATATATCCATGAATAGTATGCAACTATGCATAGAAAACAAACTTAAACCAGTAGTAGGTGGGAAAACTAATTTCTGTAAATGTAAATAATAAGAACTGGGTGGACACTGAAGAAAACACAGCCAAGGCTCAAAGCATGAACAAAGATCAAAGCAGACTCCAGTCATGTCATTGGCACATAAGCTTAGCACACCCACAATGCCAATTCTCCTCGGGCCTTTAGTTTCTCGACAAAGAATGAGGCTGCTATTTGCACAATATGGGAGTTAATTGTGCTTCATTCCTGAGACCCACTCGGTAATTTTCTAGGCCTAAAATATCAGTAGGCAAGCTCATGGCATGTTATAGCTGAAATATAGTGTTTTGATTTGTGTACAATGCAGAATAACATATTGTTCTATTTGCCAGATAAATAAATAAAGTTTTTTTTTCTAGGAGCATTATAATCTGCTCATATGTCGCTTGATAGGAGCCTTATAATCTGCTCAGATGTCGCTCCCTTAAATCTAGCAACAGCAGAAAAATCGGTAACATGGAAGGCCATTCAAGTGACCATCGAGTTCTGGACGCACCTTACCAACAACATGCAAGAAATGAAGCAGTTATAATACATGTCTACAACTATAAATGACACGGTTAAAGTAACACTATGTTCAATCCTAGCTTGTCTTACATGCAAGATATGTAAAACAATTCTTTTCAAGGCTGACAAAACTATGTTTTGTACATAAACCTGAAGATATATGTATCACTATGAGCATGTCACCTGCTAACATGCCTGCAAGTCCTGAATTTACATCACGAAGGATGATTCAACAATCTTCAAACACAGGGGCAGCTCCATCTTTTCCTTGTTCACCACATACCCGTGCAAGAACTCCGCAAGGTCCGTGTCCACCTCCCTGTTCAGCAAGAACTTGACTGACTGGCGACCGCCTCTCCCTAGATTCCAGCTTCCTGCACCTCAAGGCCACATCAGAAAAAAATTCAGAAACCACATAAAACGGAGTACATGACCACAAAGCACTGAACAAAATTAGAACATACTCCCTCCGTAAAGTAATATAAGACGTTTTAGATCACTACTTTAGTGGTCTAAAACGTCTTATATTACCTTACACAGGTAGTACTTGAAATCGTATACATCGTGGTTTCCGTCGATGGCGCCTACATCCCATGGCACATCATAGGCTAAAGTGTTCATAACTTCTCCTCTGCCTCATTTCCAATGATCACATGATAAATATCAAGCATCTATTAACAGTGTAGTCTGATGTACAAGAACTCTGATGAAAGTATCACTAAATCTAGCAATACTTGGATATGTAGTTTCACGCATGAACATTCATACGCACTTAAATAAAGAGAAGATGTTATCTTCAAATTTCGAGCTTGACATAGAAACTGAACAGTCCAAAAATTCACCCCTTGAAACCCATAGGTCTACTGAAATTCCATCCGAGATCATTGAAAAGCTTGGTTGGATCTGAAAGAGCAGAAAACACCTGCAAAGGAAAAATAAGCCAGGCGGGGTCGGTAGGTCGCCGGGGGGGGGGGGTGCATGAGGGATGCGACATATGCCAGGCGGCCAGGGACAACACTACGTGAGGGAGGGAGCAGTGGATTAGGCAGGCGCCGAACTGCTGGGCAGCAACAGCTACTAGGAGAAGGGCAACACAGTAGCGGGACGTGGACAAAGAAGGGGAATTGATTTCTTACCTTGAGGAGAAGACGACACAAATGGATGATCTGTTGCTTGCCGTGCATTATGACCCATAGCAAAGCACTGCCAGGGATCAGGAGACCCGGCTGTGTGGGAAAACGAGGAGAAGGCCGGGGTGAGATCCTCCATGGACCCGGCAACGACCACCATGGCCACCTCGCTAGCGTCGGAGGGGGTGGCTAGGGAAGCTGCGTCGGTTGTGGCCACGGCCAGATCTGTGGAACACCGCGATGGGAGATCGGGGAGGGAGACCCGAAGAACAACAATGCTGGAGGTCCGCCTCCCCCGATCTAGCAATGTGGGCGGATCCATCCGGAGGAGATCTGATAGATAGCGATGTGGAGGTCAGGGTTGGCCGATGGCGATGGAGAGGAGGGCGTCGGTGGCGGCCATGGCGAACGCTGGAGGTCCCCCTCCCCGAACGCAATCGGAGGAAGGAGGGAGAGAAGAGAGGGGGCGGGGATCACGCGAGATGTGGGGAGCGGTATTTTTTCGTCCGATTTTTTCTTCGAGACGTAGGTGGGAGCCTCGAGCGAACTTTTTTCGTTCGTTTTTTTCTTCGTTACGTAGGTTTGACGCGACTGGTCTGTTGGAGATGGGAGGGGAGGGTAAAAAACCAGAAAAAATAGATGGAGGTGAGAGGGGAGGGTAAAAAAACCAGATGTAGGTGGGAGTGTCGGTGTCAAAACCGACGGATCTCGGGTAGGGGGTCCCGAGCTGTGGGTCTTGGATCGATGGGTAACAGGATACAAGGGAGACGGTGTTTACCCAGGTTCGGGCCCTCCTATGGAGGTAAAACCCTACGTCCTGCTTTGTTTGTATTGATGATGGTGTATCGAGTACAGAGTTGATCTACCACGAGATCGTATGTAGTGGTCTAAACCCTAAGAGCTATGCTCGTATGATGATATGATCTATGATTATCTGATTGATCCTAATGACTAGCCTGGCCCCGGCTTATATAACACACCAGAGGCCTAGGATAACAAGAGTCCTAGTCGGCTAAGTCGGTGGAGAGGAGTCCTTGTCTTGATCACCAAGTCTTGTGGAATCTTCCTCGTATGCATCATGGGCTGTCCGAACTGGACCATTAATGAACCGCCCTGGGGGTCCTCGGCCCGACCCACTAGTCGGGAGACGACGTGGTGAGTACCCCCTAGTCCAGGAGCCCCCTGAACCGGTCTTCAAGTTAGGGACGCTCCTCGGTTCTTCCGAACAGTTCTTCGTCTTCGGCCGTCGGTCTTGAAAACTGGTTCAATAAATCTTCCCATCACTGATGTAAGAGCACATTTCTCCATGTGTGGTTTTGGGTAATTGATGACAATCCCTATGGACTAATGGTTGCCTTAAGTTATACTTGAAGGATTTGTTCATAGGTACTTCTTGAAGTCCATCTGTTAGTTTCAAGGAGTTTATATGGTGACCAAGGTGGTATTCAAGGTTTATCCAAAGATTGGTCATGTGGGAGTTGAGCTTATTGCAAGCATGTCTTGAAGAAGAAGATTGTGTGAGCATTCATGTCTACCTTCAAGACATCATCTTTGTGAAGAGAGAAGATAAGACACAAGGTTGATCAAGATTAAGGCAATGAATGATTCAAGTTGATCAACACACAAAGCGTAGAAGATGTACCAAGTGTGATCAAGTGATCCCATGGTATGGTAAGCATTGTCCATTACGCTTTGTGTACTAACCCATGGTCTACGTGAGAGTTCGTTGTGGGGTTAGGTATATTTCCATGGGTTTGCGTCAAGAGGAAGATCTCATACAACCCATGGAGGATGACATCAAGTGGTAATCGTCATCAAGGTTGCGGTGTGCAAGTTCAAGTGAAGCATCACGGAGAGATCATGCTTGAAGCTTAATGGACTTGTGAAGATGTGCCGAAGAGTGGCTCACCCATAGTGGAGTATGGGGGAGCAATCAACTAGTCTTCTTCAAGCCAACGCAATCAAGAAAGGTGGTCCATCTTGAGGAAGTCAAGATCGTCATCATCTAGCTCAAGTGGACTATGCGCAAGGCTAAGGTTTGACCTTGATATGGTTTTCTATTTTACCGGTCTCATAGTGGTAGTTGGGAGACTGGGTTATAGGTGTTGGGGAACGTTGCATGGGAAACAAAAAATTTTCCTACGCACACGCAAGATCTATCCATGGTGATGAGCATCTACGAGAGGGAGAGTGAATCTACATACCCTTGTAGATCGCTAAGCGGAAGCGTTAATAAACGCGGTTGATGTAGTCGAACGTCTTCGCGATCCAAATCGCCGAGCGTCCCGCGATCCAATCACGATCCTTCCGATCTAGTGCCGAACGGACGGCACCTCCGCGTTCAACACACGTACGGCTTGATGACGCCTTCACCTCCTCGATCCAGCGAGCGATGGTGAAGTAGTGGTTGAGTTCCAGCAGCACGACGGCGTGGTGATGGTGGTGAGGAACAATCTCTGCAGGGCTTCGCCAAGCGCTACGGAGATTATGACGGAGGAACTAGAGGGTTAGGGTTGCCGCACACGGCTTGGGGAAATCTTGATGTGTCCCGTGTGCTAGCCCTGCCCCTCTATTTATATGTTGAGCCTTGGGGTCTAAACTTGGAGTAAAAGCCTCCTCCGGGTCGGTTTTGCCCGCACAAGGTCGGTTTGGCCCGCAGGGAAAGAGTCCAACTCGGATCCCTGCCGAACCGTGCACAGCCGCGCACAAGCGGTAGTACCGCTTCACACAAGCGGTAGTACCGCTTGGGCGGTAGTACCGCTTCACACAAGCGGTAGTACCGCTCGGGCGGTAGTACCGCTGCACACAAGCGGTAGTACCGCTCCGGCGGTAGTACCGCTTCACCAAGCGGTAGTACCGCTTACGCGGCAGCAAAACTACTTTTGCACTTTCCAATACCTTGTGGGCTTTATCCCTTTGGCTCATATAAAGTGTTGCTGCACCCGAACACTTCGGTAAACATCCGGAACCCCTTCCGGTGAACTCCGGAACCCTTCCAGAGATCAAAACACTATTATCACATATATCAATCTTTACCTCCGGACTATTCCGGAGATCCTCGTCATGTCCGGGATCTTATCCGGGACTCCGAACAACTTTCGGTCACCAACATAATAACTCAATTATACTAATCGTCACCAAACGTTAAGTGTGTAGACCCTGCGGGTTCGAGAACTATGTAGACATGACCGAGACACCTCTACGGCCAATAACCAATAGCGGGACCTGGATGCCCATATTGGCTCCTACATATTCTACGAAGATCTTTATCGGTCGAACCTCTATGTCAAGGATTCAGTTAATCCCGTATGCTGTTCCCTTTGTTCTTCGGTATGTTACTTGCCCGAGATTCGATCGTCGGTATCACTATACCTAGTTCAATCTCGTTACCGGCAAGTCTCTTTACTCGTTCCGTAATACAAGATCTCGTGGCTAACACTTTAGTCACATTGCTTGCAAGGCTCATTGTGATGTTGTATTACCGAGTGGGCCCTGAGATACCTCTCCGTTATACGGAGTAACAAATCCCAGTCTTGATCCATGCCAACCCAACAGACACCCTCGGAGATACCTGTAGAGCACCTTTATAGTCGCCCAGTTACGTTGCGACGTTTGATACACACAAGGTATTCCTCCGGTGTCAGTGAGTTGCATGATCTCATGGTCAAAGGAACAGATACTTGACATGCAGAAAACAATAGCAATAAACTAACACGATCATATGCTACGTTCGTAGTTTGGGTCTTGTCCATCACATCATTCTCCTAATGATGTGATCCCGTTATCAAATGACATCTCATGTCAATGGCTAGGAAACCTTAACCATCTTTTGATCAACGAGCTAGTCAACTAGAGGCTTACTAGGGACACAGTGTTGTCTATGTACCCACACATGTATTTGAGTTTCCAATCAATACAATTATAGCATGGATAATAAACGATTATCATTAACAAGGAAATATAATAATAACCAATTTATTATTGCCTCTAGGGCATATTTCCAACAGTCTCCCACTTGCACTAGAGTCAATAATCTAGTTCACATCACTATGTGATTTACATTGTAATGAATCGAACACCCATGCAGTTCTGGTGTTGTTCATGTTTAGCCCTTGGAAGAGGTTTAGTCATCGGATCTGCAACATTTAGATCCGTGTGTACTTTGCAAATATTTATGTCGTCCTCCTTGATGTAATCGCGGATGGAATTGAAACGTCGCTTTATGTGTCTGGTCCTCTTGTGAAATCTTGGTTCCTTGGCTAGAGCAATGGCACCAGTATTATCACAAAACAGAGTCATTGGGTTAAGTGCACTAGGCACTACTCCAAGATCTGTCATGAACTCCTTCATCCAGACACCTTCCTTCGCCGCCTCCGAGGCAGCGATGTACTCCGCTTCACATGTAGAATCTGCTACCACGCTTTGCTTGGAACTGCACCAGCTAACCGCACCCCCATTAAGAATAAATACGTATCCGGTTTGCGACTTAGAGTCATCCGGATCAGTGTCAAAGCTTGCATCGACGTAACCCTTTACGACGAGCTCTTGATCACCTCCATAAACGAGAAACATGTCCTTAGTCCTTTTCAGGTACTTCAGGATATTCTTGACCGCCGTCCAGTGTTCCATTCCTGGATCACTTTGAAACCTTCCGACCATACTTATGGCAAGGCTGACATCGGGTCTTGTGCACAGCATTGCATACATGATAGAGCCTATGGCCGAAGCATAGGGGATGACACTCATCTTTTCTCTATCTTCTGCAGTCACTGGGCATTGAGTCTTACTCAACTTCACACCTTGCAAAACAGGCAAGAACCCCTTCTTGGACTGATCCATTTTGAACTTCTTCAAAATCTTTATCAAGGTATGTGCTTTGTGAAAGTCCTATTAAGCGTCTTGATCTATCTCTATAGATCTTGATGCCTAATATGAAAGCAGCTTCTCCTAGGTCCTTCATTGAAAAACTCTTGTTCAAATATTCCTTTACGCTTTCCAGCATTTCTATATTGTTTCCAATCAGCAATATGTCATCCACATATAATATTAGAAACGCTATAGAGCTCCCACTCACTTTCTTGTAAATACAAGCTTCTCCGTAAACTTGTATAAACTCGAACGCTTTGATCACCTCATCAAAACGAAGACTCCAACTCTGAGATGCTTGCACCAGTCCATAAATGGATCGCTGGAGTTTGCAAACTTTGTCAGCATTCTCTGGATCGACAAAACCTTCTGGTTGCATCATATACAACTCTTCCTTAAGGCAACCGTTAAGGAACGCTGTTTTGACATCCATCTGCCAAATTTCATAATCGAAAAAGGCAGCTATTGCTAACATGATTCTGACGGACTTAAGCATCGCTACGGGTGAGAAGGTCTCATCGTAGTCAACTCCTTGAACTTGTGAAAAACCCTTTGCCACAAGTCGAGCTTTATAGACGGTGACATTACCGTCCGCGTCCGTCTTCCTCTTAAAGATCCATTTGTTCTGAATGGCCTTACGCCCTTCAGGTAATACTTCCAAAGTCCAGACTTTGTTTTCATACATGGATCCCATCTCGGATTTCATGGCCTCTAACCACTTCTCGGAATCCGGGCCCATCATCGCTTCTCCATAGCTCGTAGGTTCATCGTTGTCTAACAACATGACCTCTAAGACAGGGTTGCCGTACCACTCGGGAGCAGTACGCGTCCTTGTCGACCTACGAGGTTCGATAGCAACTTGATCCAAAGCTTCATGATCATCATCATTAACTTCCTCTTCAGCTAATGTAGGCTCCACAGAAACAACTTTCTGCGCTGCGCTACTCTCAGGTTGAAGTAAAGGTTCAACAACCTCATCAAGTTCTATCTTCCTCCCACTCAATTCTTTCGAGAGAAACTCTTTCTCAAGAAATGTTCCGTTTTTAGCGACAAACACTTTGCCTTCGGATCTGAGGTAGAAGGTATACCCAACTGTCTCTTTTGGGTATCCTATGAAGACGCATTTCTCCGCTTTGGGTTCCAGCTTTTCAGGCTGAAGCTTTTTGACATAAGCATCACATCCCCAAACTTTAAGAAACGACAGCTTTGGCTTCTTGCCAAACCAAAGTTCATATGGCGTCGTCTCAACGGATTTCGATGGTGCCCTATTTAAAGTGAATGCAGCTGTCTCTAATGCATAACCCCAAAACGATAGTGGCAAATCGGCAAGAGACATCATAGATCGCACCATATCCAATAAGGTTCGATTACGACGTTCGGACACACCATTACGCTGTGGTGTTCCAGGCGGTGTTAATTGTGAAACAATTCCACACTGTCTTAAGTGACTGCCAAACTCATAACTCAGATATTCTCCTCCTCGATCAGATCGTAGGAATTTAATCTTCTTGTTACGATGATTCTCAACTTCACTCTGAAATTGTTTGAACTTTTCAAATGTTTCAGACTTGTGTTTCATTAAGTAAATATACCCATATCTACTTAAGTCATCAGTGAAGGTGAGAAAGTAACGATAACCACCGCGCGCCTCAATGCTCATCGGACCGCACACATCAGTATGTATGATTTCCAATAAGTCACTTGCCCGTTCCATTGTTCCAGAGAACGGAGTTTTAGTCATCTTGCCCATGAGGCATGGCTCACATGTGTCAAGTGATTCAAAATCAAGTGACTCCAAAAGTCCATCAGCATGGAGCTTCCTCATGCGTTTTACGCCAATATGACCTAAACGGCAGTGCCACAAGAAAGTGGTATTATCATTATCAATTCTACATCTTTTGGCATCAATGTTATGAACATGTGTATCATTACTATCGAGATTCAATAAGAATAAACCCCTCACATCGGGTGCATGACCATAAAAGATATTACTCATATAAATAGAACAACCATTATTCTCTGATTTAAATGAGTAACCGTCTCGCAATAAACAAGATCCAGATATAATGTTCATGCTTAACGCAGGCACCAAATAACACTTATTTAGGTTCATCACTAATCCCGACGGTAATCGAAGAGCGAGCGTGCCGACGGCGATCACATCAACCTTGGAACCATTTCCCACGCGCATCGTCACTTCGTCCTTTGCCAGCCTCCGTCTATTCCCCAGTTCCTGTTTTGAGTTGCAAATATGAGCAACCGCACCGGTATCAAATACCCAGGCACTACAACGAGAGTTGGTAAGGTACACATCAATAACATGTATATCATATATACCTTGTTTGTTGTTGGCCGCCTTCTTGTCAGCCAAATACTTGGGGCAATTCCGCTTCCAGTGTCCAGTTCCCTTGCAATGAAAACACACAGTTTCTGGTTTGGGTCCAGCCTTGGGTTTCTTCACGAGAGGAGCAACTGCTTTGCCACTCTTCTTGGAGTTACCCTTCTTACCCTTGCCATTTTTCTTGAAACTAGTGGTTTTATTGACCATCAACACTTGATGCTCCTTCTGAATTTCAGACTCAGCGGCTTTCAGCATCGCAAACAGCTCGGCGACTGACTTGTTCCTCCCGTGCATGTTATAGTTCAACACGAAGCTCTTGTAGCTAGGTGGCAATGATTGAAGAACTCTGTCAGTGATAGCCTCTGGCGGAAGGGGCATCCCTAACTCAGCCAGACGGGTGGAGTACCCAGACATTCTGAGCACGTGATCACTGATAGACCCGTTCTCCTCCATCTTGCAAGCATAGAACTTATCGGAGATCTCATATCTCTCGATCCGGGCATTCTTCTGAAAGATAAACTTCAACTCCTGGAACATCTCATATGCTCCATGACGTTCAAAACGTCTTTGAAGTCCCGGTTCTAAGCCATACAACATTGCACATTGAACTATTGAGTAATCATCAGAACGAGCCTGCCAGGCGTTCACAACGTCTAGAGACTCAACTGGAGCGGGTGGATCACCAAGCGGTGCATCAAGGACATAAGCCTTCTGGGAAGCCGTAAGGATAATCCTTAGATTACGGGCCCAGTCCACAAAGTTACTTCCATCATCTTTCAACTTAGCTTTCTCTAGGAACGCATTAAAATTCAGGGGTGCTACTGCGCGAGCCATGATCTACAACATAAATATAGCAAAGACAACTTAGACTATTGTTCTTAGATAATGAGTTTAGTTAATCATATTTAAAAAAACTCCCACTCAAATTGACATCCCTCCGATCATTCGAGTGTAACATGATCCAAATCCACCAACTCAAGTCCGATCATCACGTGAGTTGAGGTGGTTTCAATGGTGAACATCTTCATGTTGATCATATCTACTATATGACTCATGTTCGACCTTTCGGTCTCTTGTGTTCCGAGGCCATGTCTGTACATGCTAGGCTCGTCAAGTTTAACCCGAGTGTTCCGCACGTGTAACATGGCTTACACCCGTTGTATGCGAACGTAGAGTCTATCACACCCGATCATCACGGCGTGTCTCGAAACGACGAACTTTCGCAACGGTGCACACTTGGGGAGAACACAATTTATCTTGAAATTTAAGTGAGGGATCACCTTATAATGCTACCGTCGTCCTAAGCAAAATAAGATGCATAAAAGGATTAACATCACATGCAAATCATAAGTGACATGATATGGCCATGAACTTGTGCTTTTGATCTCCATCTCCAAAGCACCGGCATGATCTCCATCGTCACCGGCATGACACCATGATCTCCATCATCTTGATCTCCATCAACGTGTCGCCATAAGGTTGTCGCGCCGACTGTTGCTTCCACGACTATTGCTAACGTTTAGCGATAAAGTAAAGCATTACATAGCGCTTAATGATTGACACGCAGGTCATACAATAATTAAAGACAACTCTATGGCTCCTGCCAGTTGCCGTACTCATCGACATGCAAGTCGTGATATTCTATACAACACATGATCATCTCATACATCACATATATCTCATCATGTAATTGGCCATATCACATCACAACATACCCTGCAAAAACAAGTTAGACGTCCTCTAATTGTTGTTGCAAATTTTACGTGGCTGCTACGGGTTTGCAAGAACCGTTCTTACCTACGCAAAACCACAACGTGGTGTAGTGATTGCTTTTTGATCTTCTAAAAGAACCCTCTTCATTGAAATCGATTCAACTAAAGTGAGAGAGACAGACACCCGCTAGCCATCTTTATGCAACAAAATTACATGTCAGTTGAAGGAACCTGTCTCGCGTAAGTGTACGCGTAATGTCGGTCCGGGCCGCTTCATCTCACAATACCGCCGAATCAAATATCAACTAGTAACGGCAAGCAATATGTATACACCCACGCCCACAACTCGTTTGTGTTCTACTCGAGATCTCATCTACGCATAGACCTGGCTCATGATGCCACTGTTGGGGAACGTTGCATGGGAAACAAAAATTTTTCCTACGCACACGCAAGATCTATCCATGGTGATGAGCATCTACGAGAGGGAGAGTGAATCTACATACCCTTGTAGATCGCTAAGCGGAAGCGTTAATAAACGCGGTTGATGTAGTCGAACGTCTTCGCGATCCAAATCGCCGAGCGTCCCGCGATCCAATCACGATCCTTCCGATCTAGTGCCGAACGGACGGCACCTCCGTGTTCAACACACGTACGGCTTGATGACGCCTTCACCTCCTCGATCCAGCGAGCGATGGTGAAGTAGTGGTTGAGTTCCAGCAGCACGACGGCGTGGTGATGGTGGTGAGGAACAATCTCTGCAGGGCTTCGCCAAGCGCTACGGAGATTATGACGGAGGAACTAGAGGGTTAGGGTTGCCGCACACGGCTTGGGGAAATCTTGATGTGTCCCGTGTGCTAGCCCTGCCCCTCTATTTATATGTTGAGCCTTGGGGTCTAAACTTGGAGTAAAAGCCTCCTCCGGGTCGGTTTTGCCCGCACAAGGTCGGTTTGGCCCGCAGGGAAAGAGTCCAACTCGGATCCCTGCCGAACCGTGCACAGCCGCGCACAAGCGGTAGTACCGCTTCATACAAGCGGTAGTACCGCTTGGGCGGTAGTACCGCTTCACACAAGCGGTAGTACCGCTCGGGCGGTAGTACCGCTGCACACAAGCGGTAGTACCGCTCCGGCGGTAGTACCGCTTCACCAAGCGGTAGTACCGCTTACGCGGCAGCAAAACTACTTTTGCACTTTCCAATACCTTGTGGGCTTTATCCCTTTGGCTCATATAAAGTGTTGCTGCACCCGAACACTTCGGTAAACATCCGGAACCCCTTCCGGTGAACTCCGGAACCCTTCCAGAGATCAAAACACTATTATCACATATATCAATCTTTACCTCCGGACTATTCCGGAGATCCTCGTCATGTCCGGGATCTTATCCGGGACTCCGAACAACTTTCGGTCACCAACATAATAACTCAATTATACTAATCGTCACCAAACGTTAAGTGTGTAGACCCTGCGGGTTCGAGAACTATGTAGACATGACCGAGACACCTCTACGGCCAATAACCAATAGCGGGACCTGGATGCCCATATTGGCTCCTACATATTCTACGAAGATCTTTATCGGTCGAACCTCTATGTCAAGGATTCAGTTAATCCCGTATGCTGTTCCCTTTGTTCTTCGGTATGTTACTTGCCCGAGATTCGATCGTCGGTATCACTATACCTAGTTCAATCTCGTTACCGGCAAGTCTCTTTACTCGTTCCGTAATACAAGATCTCGTGGCTAACACTTTAGTCACATTGCTTGCAAGGCTCATTGTGATGTTGTATTACCGAGTGGGCCCTGAGATACCTCTCCGTTATACGGAGTAACAAATCCCAGTCTTGATCCATGCCAACCCAACAGACACCCTCGGAGATACCTGTAGAGCACCTTTATAGTCGCCCAGTTACGTTGCGACGTTTGATACACACAAGGTATTCCTCCGGTGTCAGTGAGTTGCATGATCTCATGGTCAAAGGAACAGATACTTGACATGCAGAAAACAATAGCAATAAACTAACACGATCATATGCTACGTTCGTAGTTTGGGTCTTGTCCATCACATCATTCTCCTAATGATGTGATCCCGTTATCAAATGACATCTCATGTCAATGGCTAGGAAACCTTAACCATCTTTTGATCAACGAGCTAGTCAACTAGAGGCTTACTAGGGACACAGTGTTGTCTATGTACCCACACATGTATTTGAGTTTCCAATCAATACAATTATAGCATGGATAATAAACGATTATCATTAACAAGGAAATATAATAATAACCAATTTATTATTGCCTCTAGGGCATATTTCCAACAATAGGATAGATTGCCGTACTATCAAAGGGGCTCTCAAGTGAGTAGCTTGATCGTATCGTTCGTTGAGAGCTCAAACCATTGCATTCTTGGCATCATCATCTTTCTTGGTTCTTGGTTGGTTTTTCTCTTTGTGGGTTCTTGAGCTTATGGTCAGCTTCATGACAAGCTCAAGTTCATCGAAAACGGAGTCCTTATGCATCTTCTATGATGTTTTCGATGTTGGAGTTTTTGCCGGTTCTTCATTGATAGAGGTTTCACATCTCTATACCTTTGGCATTTTTATACTGCCTCTTCTTAAGAAAACAAGCTTGAGTTTGCTCAATTCGGAGCTCATTTGCAGAAGTTATGGCAGTTCAGGTTTTATTGTATCCTTCTGTTGTGCTTGGGCAGTTTCTCAGCACCCAAGCGGTATTACCGCTTGTGCCCACGGTAGTACCGCTTATGCGGTAGTACTGCTGGGTACTACCGTGGCACTACCGCTTGAAGTTTCCCCGAGCGTGCAGCTCTCTGTTGCCGGTTTGCATTTCACGGTAGTAGCACGGTAGTAGCACGGTAGTACCGCTCCGCCCGTACTACCGCCGCCGCTACCGCTTGCGGGGTTTCCTATGTGCTTGCTTCTGTTTCCATTTTACCCTAAGCGGTAGTACCGCCTGGGGCAGCGGTAGTACCGCTCCGGCGGCACTACCGTTGAACACTCAGTGTTTTTAGGCTTGTGCGTGGTAGTACCGCCTAAGCGGTAGTACCTCTCCTAGGAGCGGTAGTACCGCTTTACTGCGGGCTGGGCAGATAACGGTTGGATTTTCTCCCCCCTATAAAAGGGGGTCTTCTTCCCCAGTGCATCCTATCTCTTTAGCTCGTGTTCTTCCCCCATTGTTGACCTTCTTTGAGCTTGCTAACTCTCAATCCCTCCAATGATTCTTGCTAGTTCTTGAGGGAAAAGAGAGAGGAGATCTAGATCCACATTTCCACCAATCACTTTCTCCTCTAAGTGAGGGGAACCCCTTGGATCTAGATCTTGGAGTTCTTCGTGTTCTTCTTCGTTCTTCCTCTCATTTTCCTCCCTAGCATTAGTTGCTTTGGTGGGATTTGGGTGAGAAGGACTTGGGCACTCCGTGTGCCCTTGCCATTGCATTTGGTGCATAGGTTTGAGTTCTCCACGGTGATACGTGGAAGTGAGAAGTTGAGTAGCTTATTACTCTTGGGTGTTTGAGCACCCTAGAGCTTGTTCCTCTTGGGTGCCTTGGCGCCCTAGACGGCTTGGTGGTGCCTCGGAGCTCAATCATTGTGGTGTAAAGCTCCGGGCAAGCGTCGGGGTCTCCAATTAGGTTGTGGAGATTGCCCCGAGCAATTTGTACGGGTACTGGTGAACCGCCCCCAAGGGTTGCCAAAGTGTACGGGTACCGGTGACCGCCCCCAAGGGTCGCCATTTGTACGGGTTCGGTGACCGCCCTCAAGGGTCCCTTAGTGGAATCACGGCATCTTGCATTGTGCGAGGGCGTGAGGAGATTACGGTGGCCCTAGTGGCTTCTTGGGGAGCATTGTGCCTCCACACCGCTCCGAACGGAGATTAGCATCCGCAAGGGTGTGAACTTCGGGATACATCGTCGTCTCCGCGTGCCTCGGTTATCTCTTACCCGAGCCCTTTACTTATGCACTTTACTTTGTGATAGCCATATTGTTTCTTGTTATATATCTTGCTATCACTTAGTTGTCTATCTTGCTTAGCATAAGTTGTTGGTGCACATAGGTGAGCCTAGTTGTTTTAGGTTTTGTGCTTGACTAATTAAACATTAGTTTTATTCCGCATTTGTTCAAGCCTAAACCGTAATTATTTTAAAGCGCCTATTCACCCCCCCCCCCTCTAGGCGACATCCACGTCCTTTCAACTGATCTTGAGGATCGCCGAGGTGAATCCGAAGAGTTCACAAGTCGGGCATCCGAGGAGCCCCTTTAAGTTATCGGCCTGTATTAATGCCTCATTATTTTTACGCCACAACTCGGGTCCGAAGTGTTTCCCGTGTGGCGGTATCCTCTTGTGTCCGAGCTCCAACGCCGAACTGTATCCGAGGTGTCTTTCTGAGCCCGAGCTCCAACGCTGGTCGGCATCCGAGGTGTCATAGGATACCTCGGTCTCTGAATATTTGAAGTAGTTCATCCGAGCTTAAATATCGGGATAGTCTTTTATGGAGCCAGCCGTTCGCATTCGAGCTTTATGCCGGACTGCTTCCGAAGTGTCTTCGATCTTGAGTTTTATGCCGGAATGCTTCCGAGCTCCAACGCCGGGGCGCATCCGAGCTCCAACGATGATCAGCGTCCGAAATCGGGGAGGGAGACCCGAAGAACAACAACGCTGGAGGTCCGCCTCCCCCGATCTAGCAATGTGGGCGGATCCATCCGGAGGAGATCTGATAGATAGCGATGTGGAGGTCAGGGTTGGCCGGTGGCGATGGAGAGGAGGGCGTCGGTGGCGGCCATGGCGAACGCTGGAGGTCCCCCTCCCCGAACGCGATCCGAGGAGGGAGGGAGAGAAGAGAGGGGGCGGGGATCACGCGAGATGTGGGGAGCGGTCTTTTTTCGTCCGATTTTTTCATCGAGACGTAGTGGGAGCCTCGAGCGAACTTTTTTCGTCCGTTTTTTTCTTCGTTACGTAGGTTTGACGCATCTGGTCTGTTGGAGATGGGAGGGGAGGGTAAAAAAACCAGAAAAAAAAACAGATGGAGGTGAGAGGGGAGGGTAAAAAAATCAGATGGAGGTGGAAGGGATGACGAAAAAAAACCAAGAAAAGAAGCTACCATGTCCCGCTTTAGGAGTAGAGAAGATTACCCTTGGTTTATCGCGCCACCAATATATGGATTTTGCAAACTTACATATTACAGTGTTGTAGCATAGGATGAAGATCGAAGGCTCTGCTGGCACGCAGAAAATTGCCACGGATTGCACGCACGACAGATCGTCACCCAATTTTAACCCAAGGTCGTATACAACGTTAATAACATACTAGCTCATATCTCAACACAGTAAGTATAACCCAACGACTCACGTCAGTTCAGTCAACTCTCAGCACATTCCACGTCAAAAAGAACACACCTCTCAATCTCACAACCTCTCATCCGCTGTACACAAAGAAGAAGAAAAGCCTCAATCCCGAACCCTCGGTGGTGTGTTGCTGCCTCTGAAAACTCCACACATGTGTTTCTTTCTTAGTGTTCAAGACGACGACGAGGCCTTGGCGCCGTTCTGCTGCATCTCCCAGCTGTAGCTCGCCGACTTGCCGTCCTCCTCCTCGTCGCCGTCGCAGCTGTCTCCGACGGTCACCGACATCCCCCGGCTCGACACGGTGAGCTGCAGCGGGCCCTGAGGCGACCCGGACTGCGACGAGCTGTGCTGCGACGTCGTGTACTGCTGATCCGGCCGTGGCCACGGCCCGGCCGACGCCGAGTGCTGCTGGTCGCCGTCCGACGCTCGCCGCGTGTGCAGCCTGTATTTCTGCACGAGGAGATGATCGTGTTGCTGGTAAATGTTCTGATGCACATGCGGTTGGAGACATGGATGATTGGAGATTAGATTGATGATGATCAGACAGAAGTTAATAAGAACAAACCTGCAGGTGGCTCTTGACCTCGTCGTTCGTGAGCCCGTCCACCTTCATCATCTCCCTGATTTGCTTTGGGGTGGCGACTGCATCCATCAGCAGCAGCAAAGCAAAATTTCAGCACACCAACCACGAAGGAAGAGCATATCTTTAATTGTCCAAAGCATTCCAACAAACAATGTGATTTACGAATTGTTCAACCACCTTGCGGGCCACCGAGGCGCTGGAGCGCGGCGACGAACCGGCGGTGCAGCTCCGGCGACCAGCACCGCCTGGCCTTCCGCTGCGCCGACTGCTGCTGGCTTTGAGCTCCGGCGTCCGTGACGGCGCTGCTGTCGGCACTCGGAGTAGGGGCGGCCGGGCAGGGGGCGTCGATCGCTGGAGATGAGAGGGACAGCTCCGGGACTGCCATGGCCGGCGCCTCCGGTCTCTCCGATGGTTTTGCCAAGGTTGGCAAGCCATTTAGTGGCATGAATGCATTGGACACCTGATGCAATGGAGATTGACAACACAAGTTAGAAACAAGAAACAGGTTGACAGATATGGTATCTGAAATTGACTTCTTCCGAATATGAGCCAAGGAGATTAGGACTGTTCTTGTGATTGGAATGGATGCAAAATCCGTAGGATAAATTGACATCTTCTTTTAAGAAAAAAATGACACCTCAAAACCGCCCCCAAAAAAGTGTGATCTGAAGATAGCAAGACAAAGCCATCTTGGAATATTTGTGATGCAAAAATCTCCAAAATGAAAACTGCAAATGAGCTGAAAGTGCTACTTATCCTTCCTCTTTTTTTCTAGCTGCTAGCCTGCCAGCACAAAATTTGGAAAATTTCCCACTTTTCACTGACGAGACGAGCTGTAAAGTTTCATAGTTTTTCAGTGTCATCACATAGTTTACCAATTCGCCATCATTCTTGAACACTATACAACTTTTTAGTATTTTTATTAGTTCTTGACACTATACCACTACTAATACTCTTCTCCCTTTCCATAACAATCTTAATTAAATTATCTACTAGTTAGCCTGATTAATTAAGCACAGGTTATAAACCCCCCAAAAAAATCCCACCTCGTTTTTATATTTGATAATTTGAACCGACCCATCTCCTTTCAGTGTTCCAAGGTTCTCATTTCATGGCTCTACCTTTTGGGCGTGTTTCTTGGCGCTGTCGCCATTGCTGTTGCTGGTGCTGCTGTGGCTCCCGCAGGTCCACAGCTGAGCGGAGCTCATCCAGCTCCGCTTGTCGCTGGCGTCTGCTTCCGTCTTGACGCCCTCCGCCTTCCTCTTCGCCGGCGGCGCAGGCGACGGCGACGGCGCCGGTGCGAGCAGCTGTTCCGGCGCGGGTCTCCGGTGCTGCGCCACCTCATCCTTCAGCCACTCGATCACTGCACCCAGCACGACAGAAAAATCAAAACCCAGCCGAATAATCCATTGAACCTGGAAAAGTTCGCGCCTTGCGAGGGCGGGGCGAACGGTACGCACCGTCGGCGATGAGGTGCACGCTGATGGGGAGCTCGCGGCGGAAGACCTCCATCTTGGCCTTCTCGGCCTCGAGGTTCCGGGCGCACTCCTCGAGCCTGGCGGCCTTCTCCGCGGCGCTGGACCTGGCCACGGCCGCCCTGAGCGAGTCCGTCATCGTCCTGGCCGCCAGCGCCCGCAGCCGGTGGTCCTCCCCGGCTCCGCCGCCGTTGAGGGCGACGGCCTCCTTGTGCACCGCAGACGACGACCCCATCGCCGCCGCCGGTCCAGAGCTCCCTTTCCCCGCGATGCCTCGTCCGCACAGATCCACGACGGCGACGGAGAGGAGGCGTTGGTAGGAGTGGGAATGGGAATGGAAATGGTGGTGCCGTTTGCGTGCTGGCGCCGCGTTTATACCGGAGGAGGAGACGGTTCAGGTGGCCGGGGCGGAGGGCAGGACGGTCATTTCGGAATGGAATCGTCCACGAAGATACTGCTGTCTTCTTTTCTTGTTCCCTACTGCTCCTACTACTACTCCCCTAATTATCCTTGCAAGTAAAATTAAAGAAACGGAAAAAAATGTTGAGAATTCTTACGTTTCCTTTTATGGGAAATAATTCACAGGGTCGTTTCATATTAGTTGACACTGGTTTAGTACAAAGTTGTACGGCACGGCAGTGAAGATTTTTACGAGAATCTAGAAAACGTTTTGTTGAGTACTAGGATATACCGAAGGTACACATTTTTTAGGTGGTAATAATAATTGATTTATTTTGGCTACGGATGTTTTGCATTAATGGGGGTGGCAGGGGCAGGATGGTAAAGTGGAGGGGGAGGTGGGAGTCGGAGAAAAGAAGATGCTGCCCGCATGCGGCGTGGATGGATGGATGGATGTGGTGGGCAGGCGGGGGCAGAGGCAGGGGCGTTTCGTCGCGTAACACACAAGAGGCGTCCAGATACCGCCTCCTCCCTCACATCCCCACGCGCCCGCGGTGCCCCGTCCCGCGGAATCTTTTCCCTCACCTTTTACCATACACCCCCTCCAGATTCCCATAATACCACACGAGGCCCTCCCGCGCGTCCCGGAATCTTTTCATCTTCCTTCTTTTCTGCGAAGCTTTCCTGAACCCTCGAGGAACGTGCAATATTGGAAAAGGCGGAGGGGCCGGGTGACGGTTGATGGCCTGGAAGATTCCCTTTGGCAGTCACGCGTATTCCGTGGTCCATTCCGCCAAGGAATCGCGGTGTCTCGGCTCGGCTCGGCCGCTGCTGCTCCTGCGTTTAAAGATCCGGCTGGTGGAGTGGGTGAGACGTAGGTATCCGGCCGGAATGGCCAACGGGATAAACGCAGGGCCACGTGGCTACCGCCATTGTAGCTCCTACTATATCCGAGCTAGTAGACTTGCTGGTGCCGGCCCTGCTGGATGAACCCAACAAAATTTCTCATCACCCTTTTTTCCTTTCCAGATTGTACTAGTATCATATATTTTTTCTAACTTGAGATGGACTTTATGTACTTCCTCCGCTCCTAAATACAAGTCTTTGTAGAGGTTTCACTACGAACTACATACGGATGTATATAGACATATTTTAAAGTGTACATTCACTTATTTTACTCCGTATGTAGTCACTAGTGGAATCTCTACAAAGATTTATATTTAAAAACAAAGGGAGTACTAGTGTATGAACCTGTCTACGTTTTGCTGAATTTCGTTGATTTTTGCTGGGATGCGGGAATACATTACCAAGCTTCGAGTAAAATTTATATCGTCAAAAAGTGATTCTTTTTTACATTATCGGAAACCTTTGACTTTCGCAGATGATATAAAATGAGTGTTGCAAAATACATCGCGGTTGTCCTTTTATAGGCGCCCTATTTTACACAATCTGTTGGGGCACTTGATGATGTAAAAATAGCACTTGGTGGTGCAAATTTTGCTCCCGTCGATTAATATATGAATGCCAGTTGTTTGCTGAATCTTTTTAATAAATGCATTTTCAATGGATCTGAATGTACCTCCAAGAATAAAATTGCAAAACACCATAATCAAGGACGACGATGGATTGGGTGGTCTTGGCTGTTTAAAGACGCACGCGGATAAACTATTGGCGAAAGGATAAGGATTCCATATATGAGTGGGCCAGCAAAGAAAGCGAGCGAGAGAGAGATATCAATGAGCATATTGTTAGTACCATTGGTGAGAGGACACGGCCTCTCTCTCTCTCTCTCTCTCTCTCTCTCTAGAAACAAGGAGAGAAGCCAACGTCATGTTTCTCGAGCTACAAAGATTCTTCTCTTTGTTGGCTGAAAGAAGAGGGTGAACCACTATAAAGATTCCACTTCCTACCACATATGTGCGGGTATTCTGTTTGGTGGTTCTTTTTTGGATTGGTTCAGTTAATGTTAAACGGGTTCAAATTATCGTATGAACCTGAATTTGCTGTTGAATGACCCTCTGATTAAAGCAAAGTAAACTCACGGACGGTGCCCTTGTCGGTTGCGTGCCAGGTGTGCTTGCCGGAAAAAGTTTCATCCGTTTTTGTGTCATAGGGCTCATTTTGCTAGAAATTCATGCACCGCTTTTGCCGAAGGCATGGTTCCATTCAAATTGGTGCACCCAAATTGCTTCTATCTCCCCCTCCCTATGAAGTACTCGTATGATTTCTATTAACTCATACTCCTCTGTTCCTAAATATAAGTATGTTTAGAGATTTTAATATGGACTACTTACGAATGTATAAAGATATATTTTAGAGTGTAAATTCACTTATTTTGCTCCGTATGTAGTCCTTCTTAAAATCTTAAAAATTCTTAAAATCTTAAAAAGACATATATCTAGGAACGGAGGGAGTAAGACACGTCAAAATATAGTATGCGTGTGTGTATGCGTGTATTGTGTTTTTCAACATGGCGATGCACAAAATTAGTTCCACACCTAGTCTATGCTCAAATGTTGGTAGAGTATTTAATTAGATTCTCTATCATCACACTAGAAAAAGATTCGATATCATGAACTTAGGGTAGTATTAATAGAAAGTAATTTGGATTAGTAACATGCATATGTTACTAGTCTATATTACTACTATCTCCGTCATGATTTATTAGCCTATTTCGTATTTAGGGTCATATTTTGGCAAGGATTTTAACTAATAAATATAAGTTATATGTAGTATAAATAATATCATCGAAAACTATGTTCAAATGTGAATCCAAGAATATAATTTTTGTGACATGCATTAACATCTTGTTAGTTAAACCTATGGTCAAATAAAATACGAAGGGGACAAATAAACGAGGACAAAGGTAGTACCTTCATTAGTTTGTAGTGTCATAAGTTTGATAACATAGATATCTTCATTTATTACTTTGTGAAGTCATTTTGCATTGAGAAACGCTATGTGATGGTATCATATTAGATTGTCCATAGTGGGAGTAACTTCAGCAGTAACATAAGGTCCAACTCAGTAAATTTGCTTATGTGGCGATGTTTAATGAGGAGAGAGATTATTTAAATAACATACCTAGTTACTCACACTATAGGTAACATCACCTATACCAAGACAAGATGAGTTTACAAACTAATATATAAAATGTTGCATGACACAACACATATGTTACTCCCCACTATAGAGGTAATAAAATAGACTTATAACATATGGCTAGTCTTATGTTACTCTATTTGTCTCCCTTCTCTTTAATTAATTGCCACATCACAATTTTTGCTTATACGACATGTATGTTACAACCCTATATTACTCCCACTATAACCATCCTCATAGAACTTGTGTTTGACGTTTTGTTTGGTGTTAAAACTTTGAAAATACGAAATTATGATTAGTTAACTTGTCCTCACGTTCATATAAGGTCGCTTCACTTGTATCCAGTGTATCTCGCGCTTATGTGGCATGCCACCGTGACTATGGCTCAAACAATTACGCGGAAGCCTCTCGATTTGTCCCACTCATATCCAGATATTTTTTTTATCTCGGACCGAATTTCTGGTAACCGACGGGTTACCAGCCGGAAATTTCGGTGGTCCCCGAAATTTTTTGTCAATGCCTGAACTTTTTGATTTAAGCAACATAAACAATGTCAAATTTTGGCCGGAAATACGTTGCAGGTTCGATTCCATGTGTTGTGAATTTCTTTCTGCGTTGTTCTGCTCATTTAGATTTTTTTTGGTATTGGTTCGGCAACTATGAATCAAACTCAAGAGCTTATTATATCTTCCTCCCTAATTTAATATAGGACATTTTCAAACAGTAACAACAGATAAAGAAACATATTATACTAAATTACAGAGGGCGTATAAGCTTATAAGAAAGGAGTCGTGCTGACCTTTGTAACACAAATCACTTGTTTAGACGTTGAAATGAATTGAATTCAAATTTCATTTCAAAAATTTAGGCGAAAAAACCCGAAATGGCTGAAATATTTTGAAAACCAGATTTTTCGACCCCTTTCGGAAAAAACTAGAATCAGAAAAGAAATCTTGCTCGTGAACAAGTTTGTGTACATTATGGGTTAAATGTCATAAATTTTGACGCGGCTTTTTCTAATTCAAATTTCATTTTAAAATATTTGGTGACAAAGCCGACATTTTTAGGAAACCAGCTTTCCTGGCCAAACCCGGGAAAAAATGAAATAAAAGAAATGTGTTCGGTATAAAGATCAAGTTTTACTCTAGATATACATGATAATGGGAGAGGGAGTACCTACTCGCGAGCTCATATGCTCCTAGATGAACCGTAAAATTGATAAAGAATAGAATTTTTTTTTAAAAAATTATGATTATTTTATGGCAAACTTTAAGGGATGTTTGGGGACAAGCAAAATTTCATCATGAAATTACATTGGTGGAAGGTGTGGCAAAAAAACTCTTTGAAAATGATACTTTCAAACGCATTTTGAACCTCTGATTGTTTTGCCACGACTTCCACCAATGTAATTTCCTGATAAAACTTTGCATGCACTTCAAACATTCCTTAAAGTATATCACAAAAAAATTCAGAGTTATTTGAATTTATTTCGCTTTACTGTTCACAACAGGAGCATTTGAGTTGGAGTTGAGATAGGTACTTTCGATCATAATCAACTTAGTGTTGTGGTTGACTAGTGCATCCTCCTGTATGTGTCACGAGTTTGATCCTGACGCACCCTGTTTTACTTTTTATTTGTCCCACCCAGCTCCTTCTGACAAGTCGGATCCACACCTGCTGATGAGGGGCTTATACATAATTAAATACAAAGCGAGGGGTGTTTCTACAAAAAAAAATCCTCGAGCTGTTCGAACCACTTGACACTGGGTTATAGCTAAGCTGGATACGCGTGAAGTGGTCGTACATGAACGGGGAGACAAGTTAACTGGTCACAAATTCGTATTTAAAGTTTTAGCATCAAACTAAACATCGAGCGCAAGTTATATGACTTTCGGTGATATTGATTTAAAAGAAAAACATGATACGACAATGTATAGATTAAAAATAATTTTGAGTCTATCTGAACTTGAAGCCAGACAGGCAGATAAGCACGGTCGTGCATGTGCATACTCACCTAATTCTGGACTCTGCCAAGAGATAACCTGAGATAACCTAAATCCTCATATCATATGTGCAGAAAACACAATTTCTGCGATGGACTTTCGGCGGCACGAAAGGCCAGATTAAGCAGAGTTAGTAAGAGACACGCACGCATGCACCGGCGTACGACTACACGTTAACTCCAAGGGTGGGTGGGCGGGCGGGCGTGAACATGATTGGGTTTGGATCCTTGGAGATTCTGGTGGCGCCCCCACGTCCCTTTGGACGCAAGCACGGGGTTTCCGATCAGATGCCCTGGATCTGGATTCCTTGCTTGCTTCGGTACTGGTCATAGTACAGCTGCCTATCTCGTCGGTCGACCGCCTGTCGCACCAACGAATCTTGAGAGGTTCCGTCGGTGCACTGCACCACTGCGTACTTGACAGGGCAGGTTATGTACTACCGAGCATCATATCTAATGCAAGATTTGTGTGTGCCAATGACAGTGTAAAAATTGTTGGGGGCGGCTGTTTTCAATTGTTCTAGCTCAGTACATAGGCGGCACGCCACTGGTACCGACTCGAGGCCATTGTATAGGCGATCATTCTAACCGAGTTAGGTCTTCTTGATTGCGTTAAAAATATATCTCCTACGGTTGACCAATTTCCAAAAGGTCTGGCATGATGTGCCATCCTGTCCGATTTGTCAAAGGCAAAAGATAAGCACGTAGATCTCTTGTTGGTCAAATAATAAGGGCCATGATACGCGTCCGCCGACTGATCTTTTTAAAAGATCAGTCGGGTCATGAGCCGTCAGATCTCGCGTTATCAAGCGGCTATCAGCATCCTTGATCATTGCAACAAAGATAATGTTGTAGAAACCTTTGCAACAAAGACCATGTTGCAGAAACGTCTTCAATTTATTTTTTTGCAACCGAGGTTATATTACTGTTTTTTTTACAACAAAGGTCATGCTGTAGAAACGTCTATAATTTTATTTTGCAACAAAGGTCATGTTACTGAATTTTTTTTAGCAGAAATTACGTTGCAGGATATGTTGTCGCATCTCAGCTCGAGAAGGCGGCAGCCATGGACGCCGATGCTCCTCCAGGATGGTTGTGACGTGGAACGACGAGTGACAGCAGAAGCGGCTTCAACGGCGGCGTGCCTAGCGGACGCGGGCGGTGCAGTCCGGCGGCCGTGCGCGGCCGGCACGCAGCACCCGAGTGGCCGGCTTACAACATCTACAACACCAGGCGCAGGTGCATACTCGCAGCCCGCTGTACTGGCAACCGGCCATGGGGTGCTTCTCGTCGCGGACGAGGTCAACGCTTGGATTGGGAGATGCATTTGTATCAGCATGCAAGTTAGATGTAGAAGACAAATGAGGATAAGAAGGATGAGCGGTGATGGCTTCACCTCACACGGGACGCGTGGCACGCGTCTAAGGCGGCGGATGGTCTGTTGTAATCGGCCAGTTGATGGAAATCTTTTCCCAATAATAATGACCTCGCATCCAACTCCAAACATACTATCCCTCCTTTCCAACACCGACCTTCAAACTGGTCACATGCATTCAGACGACATGGTTTGTCATCCAACACAGGTCTGTATTGTTTGTCGAGCGGTACGGACATACGTTTTTTGGAAAACCCGAAACAAACGTGGAGACTTTACGGGAGTCCGGACATCTGCTACGTAGGACACCGACACCCCTCCCTTCCAAAACCTTTCTGGACCCGCACCTCAATCCTCCCCATTTTCTCTCCTTCCTTCTTTCTCTCTACCCTTCGTCGTCGTTCCACCACGCCAGCCGCCACGCCTCACCCAGTCGGAACTCTACGTCTTCGTCACCCCCAGTGTTCTAGATGGGCTCCACCCCGCTTCTCCTCCATCGTCATGCAATCCCTCTCCCCCGACCGTCCCGTCAGGTACCATCCGCTACTGCTATACTCACTATGTCCGACAAGTGTTCGATGAATTGCTGGAGCTAAAATAGTCGTCCATTCTTCTTTCAAGCAATGGATTCTGATTTGAAGTACATATACGAGCACTATGTCGAGTCGTCCGACGGTTCGTCCGACGAGGAGGACTACACCAAGGAGACGATGGTGATGCAGGCGGTCCTTGAAGACGCGGAGTGTGCGGAGGAGCATGTTCTCAATTTCAGGGGATTGATCAAGGGTCGTCGAGTGCTCAACTGCAAGAGGTGAAAGAGCATGGTACCCCATGTTTGGTTTTGGTAATTGATGACAATCCCTATGGACTAATGGTTTCCTTGAGTTATATTTGAAGGGTTTGTCCATAGACATTGATTAAGGACCATTTGTTGGTTTCATGGTTATTAGAAGAAGATTATGTCTTGACCAAGGTTTTATTCAACGAGTTATCCAAAGATTGGTCATAGAGAAGACAAGATACAAGGTTGATCAAGACTAAATACAAAGAATGATTCAAGTTGATCAACACACAAAGCGTAGAAGATGTACCAAGAAGGGTCAAGTGATCCTATGGTATGGTAACCATTGTCCATTACGCTTTTTGTACCAACTCATGGTCTATGTGTATGGTAACCATTGTCCATTACGCTTTTTGTACTAACTCATGGTCTATGTGAGAGTTCCTTGTGGGGTTAGGTATGTTTCCATGGGTATGCTTCAGAAGGAAGATCTCATATGACCCATGGAGGATGACATCAAGTGGTGATCGTCATCAAGGTTGCGGCATGCAAGTTCAAGTGGAGCATCACGAAGAGATCACATGTTTGAAGCTTGTCGTTCATTGTGATTACAATGGACATGTGAAGATGTGCCGAAGAGAGGCTTATCCATAGTGGAGTATGGGGGAGCAATCTACTAGTCTTCATCGAGTTGGTGCAATCAAGAAAGGTGGTCCATCTTGAGGAGGATAAGATCGTCATCATCTAGCTCAAGTGGACTACGTGCAAGGCAAAAGTTTGTCCTTGATAGGTTTTATATTTTACCGGTCTCATGGTGTTAGTTGGGAGACCGGGTTATAGGATCGATTGTCGTACTATTAGGGGGGGGGGGGCTCTCAAGCGAGTAACTTGATATATCGTTCGTAAAGAGCTCAAACCATTGCATCCTTGGCATCGTCTTTCTTGGTTCTCGTTTGGCTTTTCCCTGTGTGAGTTTTGAAGCTTATGGTGTTCGTCTTGACAAGCTCAAGTTCATCGAAAACGGATTTCGTATGCATCTTCTTTACGTTTACGGTGTTGAGATTTTGCCGGATCATATTTGGGAAGGTTATCTTCCTTATCATATTGGAATTTATTCTCCATTGGTAGTTCTTAATATAACCAACAAGCTTGAGTTTGTTGTTGGATAGTATTTGTCGTCATCTATCCAACAAGCTTGAGTTTGCTGTTTTTGGAGTTCGTTTGCAGGAGTTATGGCAGTTCTGGTCTTAACTATTTTCTTGAGGCGGTTGTACCGCTTGCAGGACCGGTTGTACCGGCATGTCTGGTACTTCTGGTGCAACTACCGCCATAGGGGTGATTCCCTCTAGTTGTAGTGCTCTAGGTGGTTGCGGGGCAGTTGTACCGCCAGGTCACATGCGGTTGTATCGCCCGGGACTTGGCCACCACCAGGAGTACTACGAGGCGGTTGTACCGTACCAAGTACCACACCCTTTACCGCTAAAGGGTGACCACTTTTCTGGTACTAGTGCGGTACTTGGCGGTGGTAGCCCGGTTGCTCCCGGATGGCTCCAGACTTAGCCGCCACCACGTACGTTGGACAGACGGTTATACCTGCCCTTGCACCGCTCCACCACCGGAACTGGGGTGCCCTCACTCTGTTGTTGGACCGGTGGTGGGCCATTTTTTCTGGCATTATTCGATATATGTAATGTTAATTGACTGCTGCTTAGGCTAGACTTTCAGTCTGTCGGGGCTCTTTGTGTGACTTTCAGTCTGTTCTTCAAGGAAGGATCCCAACTCTTGTCGTGGGGGTCGTTTCCTCCTCTTCTTCTCGTGATATATACCTTGGTAATGCACGAGAGAAGGGGGAAGTGACTATCACCGACGGTCAAAATATCAGTGAGGGAGTATCCACCATATACAGTCGAAATATCAGAGAGGAAGAATTCCGACTGTTGTCGTGGGGGTCGTTCTTTCTCGTGTGCTAGACATTTTGGTAATGCACTTGGGAACGAAGGGAGGAGCGACCAACACCGACGATCGAAATTTCTGTCGAGAGGAAGAATGTTGACTGTTGTCGTGGGGGTCGCTCTTCCTCTTTCTCCTCGTGATAGACCTTTTGGTAATGCACAGGGAGAAAGAGAAGAGTGATCGTCACCGACGGTCGTAATATCAGTGTGAGGGAGTGTTCACCATATACACCATCATATTAGTGTGAGAGAGTGCCTACCATATATACCATGAGAGGTGAGAGGTTTTGAAGGAAGACTCGACAGACCAAAAGTCAAGCCGTGCTGAATAGTGATCTGTGTGTTGAGTTTCTGGTATTTGCTATCGATTTTTAATCTTTAAATTATAACACAACAAATGTTTGACGACGATAGGATCGACGAGTGTGATTACTGCTCCAACGATGGGGGTATGTGCGATAGACCTCACCTGGAAAACGATAGGTGCTTCACCCTCACGCCGAAGGAGACTGAAAGGACGTGGATGTCGCCTAGAGGGGGGGTGAATGGGCGATTTAAAATAATTACGGTTCAGGCTTGAACTAATGCGGAATAAAACTAACGTTTAATTAGACAAGCACAAAACCTAAAACAACTAGGCTCACCTATGTGCACCAACAACTTATGCTAAGCAAGATAAACAACTAAGTGATAGCAAGATATATAGCACGGACCAATATGGCTATCACAAAGTAAAGTGCATAAGTAAAGGGCTCGGGTAAGAGATAACCGAGGCACGTGGAGATGATGATGTATCCCGAAGTTCACACCCTTGCGGATGCTAATCTTCGTCCGGAGCGGTGTGGAGGCACAATGCTCCCCAAGATGCCACTAAGGCCACCGTAATCTCCTCACGCCCTCGCACAATGCAAGATGCCGTGATTCCACTAAGGGACCCTTGAGGGCGATCACTGAACCCGTACAAATGGCAACCCTTGGGGGTGGTCACCGGTACCCGTACACTTTGGCAACCCTTGGTGGCGGTCACCGATACCCGTACAAATTGCTCGGGGCAATCTCCACAACCTAATTGGAGACCCCGACGCTTGCCCAGAGCTTTACACCACAATGATTGAGCTCCGAGGCACCACCAACCGTCTAGGGCGCCAAGGCACCCAAGAGGAACAAGCTCTAGGGTGCTCAAACACCCAAGAGTAATAAGCTTCTCAAACTTCACTTTCACGTATCACCGTGGAGAACTCAAACCTATGCACCAAATGCAATGGCAAGGGCACAGAGAGTGCCCAAGTCCTTCTCTCCCAAATCCCACCACAACAACTAATGCTATGGAGGAAAATGAGAGGAAGAACAAAGAAGAACACCAAGAACTCCAAGAACTAGATCCAAGGGGTTCCCCTCACATAGAGGAGAAAGTGATTGGTGGAAATGTGGATCTAGATCTCCTCTCTCTTTTCCCTCAAGAACTAGCAAGAATCATTGGAGGGATTGAGAGTTAGCAAGCTCAAAGAAGGTCAACAATGGGGGGAAAACTCGAGCTCAAAAGATAGGGAGCAATGGGGAAGAAGACCCCCTTTTATAGGCCTCGCCAAATCCAACCGTTATGTGCACAGGTCGTGCACAAGCGGTACTACCGCTCGGCTGAGCGGTACTACCGCCCGCGCGGTAGTTTTAGGGAAAACGTGCAAAACGGAAGAAACCTCGAGGCGGTAGTGCCGCCGGAGCGGTACTACCGCCCTACCCAGCGGTACTTCCGCTGGGATGCAGTAAGACGCTCGACCCCAGAAATAAGCGGTAGTGGAAGCGGTACTAGAGAGCGGTAGTACCGCGCGGGCGGTACTACCGCCCACTACTACCGTCCAGAAAACTACGGACCAGAGAACAAAATATAAGCGGAAGTAGCAGTGGTAGTACATAGCGGAAGTACCGCCCAAGCGGTACTACCGCGGTACCGAGCGGTACTACCGCCTGTTCAGAGAAAAACAACTCTGGCACTAAAACTGCCATAACTTTTGCATACGAGCTCCGAATTGAGCAAACTCAAGCTTGTTGGATAGCACACGACAAGTACTATCCAAACAGCGAAGAAGTATAGAAATGCCAATGATATAGAGATGTGAAACCTCTATGAATGAAGAACCGGCAAAAACTCCAACATCGAAAACATCATAGAAGATGCATATGGACTCCGTTTTCGATGAACTTGAGCTTGTCAGGAAGGTGACCATAAGCTCAAGAACCCACAAAGAGAAAAGCCAACCAAGAACCAAGAAAGATGATGATGCTAAGAATTCAATGGTTTGAGCTCTCAACGAACGATACGATCAAGCTACTCACTTGAGAGCCCCCCTTGATAGAACGGATATCGATCCTATAACCCGGTCTCCCAACTACCACCATGAGACCGGTAAAATAGAAAACCCTATCAAGGTCAAACCTTTGCCTTGCGCATAGTCCACTTGAGCTAGATGATGACGATCTTGTCCTTCTCAAGATGGACCACCTTTCTTGATTGCGTTGGCTCGATGAAGACTAGTTGATTGCTCCCCATACTCCACTATGGGTGAGCCACTCTTTGGCACATCTTCACAAGTCCATTGTCACCACAATGGACGGCAAGCTTCAAGCATGATCTCTTCGTGATGCTTCACTTGAACTTGCACACCGCAACCTTGATGACGATCACCACTTGATGTCATCCTCCATGGGTTGTATGAGATCTTCCTCTTGACGCAAGCCCATGGAAATATACCTAACCCCACAATGAACTCTCACGTAGACCATGGGTTAGTACACAAAGCGTAATGGACGATGCTTACCATACCATGGGATCACTTGATCCCACTTGGTACATCTTCTACGCTTTGTGTATTGATCAACTTGAATCATTCTTTGCCTTAATCTTGATCAACCTTGTGTCTTCTCTTCTCTCTTCACAAAGATGATGTCTTGAAGGTAAACATGAATGTTCACTCAATCTTCTTCTTCAAGACATGCTGGCAATGAGATCAACTCTCACACGACCAATCTTTGGATAAAACCTTACATACCACCTTGGTCACCATATAAACTCCTTGAAACCAACACATGTACTTCAAGAAGTGCCTATGGACAAATCCTTCGAATATAACTCAAGGCAACCATTAGTCCATAGGGATTGTCATCAATTACCAAAACCACACATGGATAAATATGCTCTTACAGAGACCTTCGAATATTTTACGGTATGTAACGGCGGCAAGTATGCAATTAAGCATTACTTGTGCCTTTTTTACTTTAACATGATATTTCCGGTTTTTACAATTCCACTAGTGCATCCCCTGCTATGCAAGACCTTATGCCTTAGAGAAGCTCGGTTTCAAAGATAGGGAGATTACAGAGACGAAGAAAACACACCTTAAGATGAAACATTTTGTTTTTCAGGTTAAACTCTACAATGCAGTAAATCACGCACATTTTGGTTGTTCAACTTGGAGAGGACTATGCAAGGCCTACGGATTTCATTAGGATATGACCATAACCTTCGATATTGGTGCTGAAGATGATCGTGAAGACAATATCGATATTTGGGTGGATGTAGACATGATTTTAATTCTACCTCCATGTGAGTTTGTCAAAAAAATTGTTTAGTAATTTATATTATTTATTTAAAATTAGTTGGTATTCATCCCTACTAAAATTGTTTATTTATAATTGATAGCTTATTTCCTTTCTCCAAAAAATACAAGGAAGGAAGTAGACCAAGACCTGCTACAGTTATGGCTTAGTGCTAACTTGGGAGGAGAAAAAACTTCTTGTCTCATTTGTAAATGATGTTGAGACTTTTAAAATCAATTATGAATTTGGCCAAAATTATAGTGGATACATGGCAGTAGTCCACGAGTTGAATGATGGTAACATCCGTGCAAATGGCATGGTAAGCTTTTACTTTGTTGTGTCATTAGTCCTTTTTTGCAAACATTCTTCGAACTAAAATTACATTGCTAACTATGTTACTATTATGTTTTCAACAAAAGATTCCGAAGGATGTTGTGCCTGACTTGATGTTTACAGAAGGTGACATGAGTATTATTAGCTTACGGCCAAGTCTGCCAGTGGCTTTCCATAGTGCATACTCGATTTCTTTATCAGATGAACACCTTGACGTCAAAGGATGGAGAAAAATAATGAATGCACGCAGGCAAATTGGAGACAACATGGTGTGCAAACCACAAAGTGGAGACAAGGTGGATCTCTATTCTCCATTTGGGAGATGGAGGGGTTGACCTGTTTTATTCTATTTTACCTAAGATAGAGGAGTGGGTCCTAGATAGTACTTGTCATGTGCTAAAATGATGATGAGTTATTTACCTTGGATGATAACAATTATCTAGTGTTGGTTAACTTGTCATGTGGTAGATGATGAGTTCTTATATCACTACGATGACGATGATGAGGAGGCCATAGTACTTGTCATGTGCTAGAATGATGATGAGTTATTATGTGACTATGGATGATGAGTTGTTATATGACTACGATGGTGATGAGTTCTTATATCATTATGATAATGATGAGTTGTTATATTATTGGGTGGAAAATATGGATTAGATTAAAGTGGATGGATCACGAAGTTGGATTAGTAGGATGACATGATGTTAGGATGGCACACAAGTGTCGAATGATATTGCCTATCATTCAACACTTGTGTGCCGTCTCAACATCATATCGTCCTACTAATCCAACTTGGTTAATTGGACCCATCCACTTTAATCTAATCTTTGTTTCTTCCACAACCTCTTCGTTGCTACCGTATAAAAATCTATATAACGATGTAAAAATACAAAATAAAAGAAATGAAATACGCACTAATAGTAGTGGCGCGTGGCAGAAACAGGCGCCGCTGCCATTTAGCAGTAGCGCGGGTCCAACCCTCGCTACTGCTATCACAAGTAGTAGTAGCGCGGGGTAAGACACGTGTACTGCTAAAAGTTAGTTGTAGTGCCCCAGCAGTAGCGCGGGTCCCAGCGCTACTACTAGGGTTTTCCCTAGTAGTAGTTGCATCACATGATGTTTGGATTTGGCATGCTTTGTTCGGCATGCCCGGGTCTCACAATGACATCAACGTGCTGCAGCTATCACCATTATTTACGAGGCTAACTAAAAGAAAAGTTCCTCATTGCCACTATATTGTCAATGGATATGAGTATAACATGGGCTACTGTCTAGTTGACGGTATCTAGCCTCTGTGGGCTACCTTTGTCAACACCATCTCTACCTGTTGGTCAGAAAAAGTCTCACTTTGTCCAAAGACAAGAAGCGGCTAAAAAGGATGTAGATTCGAAGACCTTGTGAAAGGTGATGACATGTTGTGTGATCATGAACAATATGATCGTCGAGGATGAGGGTAAGGATGCAGCCGCGGCTACATGATCGTCGAGGACGAGGATGAGGATGCAACCGCACCTCTAGAATTTGAAAACGTGGGTGATCGTATCGAACTTTCCGACCACATTTGAAGAGTTTATTCAAATGCATCAACAAATTCGGCATCGACCATCTCACGAGCAGCTGATGGAAGATCTCACTGAGCATTTGTTGGTGGTTAAAGGGGACAACAATGTTGGAATGTACTGTTTGAACTTTTTAAAATTTAAACTACTACTGCATGCGGCTATTTAAACGTTTATACTCGATATATGCGACTATTTGAACGTTTGTACTCTATTTATGTGACTATTTGAATGTACGAACTTTCAATAAAAAATTTTAGGGAGGTCGGATGTATGCGGGCAGCGTCGAATGGTCGTCTCCTGTATCTGTGCGTGTGGAATGGTCCCTTTATTCATGGACTGATACGGGAGAAAATTTATGAATCGGCGTTGAAGATTCGCTAAAGTACTAAAGTGATCTAAAAATAAATTTATATTTCTTTAGAGGGGGAGGAATATAAGATTTTTTAATCACTACTTTAATAATTTAAAATATTTTATATTACTTTACGGTGCACAACTAATTACTTATTGCTACACAATCGTACCACATCGAATTGTCGAGTGTTGATGATAGCCTCAAATCCTCTTGTAGGAGTAGCTAGCAAGCTAAAATGTCTCTCTTTCTCTCCCCCGTGGATGGATCGTGCATGGATAAGTAGTGGTGGAGTCCATTTGTTGATGGGCCTGTACGTCAAGATAATGTATGATGCTGCCACCCTTTGCAGGAACCGTGTCTTTTGGCGGAAAGAGCTCCAAGGGGCACGCACGCGTGGATTGCGCGGTGCAAACTACGACCGATCGATCACATTCTTTTGGTGATAAGGCCAGGGAGAGATTCCATCCACTCCATTCCCTTCTCTTTCCTTCTATTCCACGGATGGAAGGGGACCAAAGCAAGAAGCTAATTGTCGAGAGGAAGATGCTACATTCTCACTTGCTTTGCCACAACGTTAATATAAAAAACAAATTGAAAATGTGTTTCAAGTTGAGCCGCTAAACGCGTACGCTAAGACATACGCGCATATACTGCCAAATCTAAAGATCATGTGATGCAACTGCTTCAAGAATGATGGTGGGCTTCTTAACATGACCCTGATATTGCCCTTGCAAAGCCTTCGGGCAGTTCTTCCATTACATGCAGTCAAGAGATCCAAGCAAACCTGGCCACCCTATTGCTTCTGAGATTGCCAAGAGCCTCTCGGTGTCTCCCACAGTTGGTTCTCTCAGGTATTGAGGTCTGAACACCTTGAAAACGATAGTTGCAAACCTGACCATGGCATCTCCGCAGGTGCTCTAGGACATCCGTAGGTATTCGTCCCACGAATCGGCGGCCGTGCCATATGCAATCATCCGGAGTGCGGTCGTCCACTTCTAGTAACTGAGAAGCCAATCGTTCCCACGACGTCCTTCTTCAGGATGAAGTAGTCATCGTATGACCGGACGCCATGGTACAAATGATCGAAGACACCTGCGCATCTGAAAACGCCGGCGAAAATGGTCAACGAATAGTGCATCGGGGGCAAAGTAGTCGCCATCAGTATCAAATGCCTGCGCGCCCTGTTGCGGTTGAGCACTCGATGACCCTTGATCGAGCCCTTGAAATTCAAAACATGCTCATCCGCACGCTCCGCGTCTTCAAGGACTACCTGCATCATCGCCATCTCATCGGAGTAGTCCTCCTCGTCCGAGGAACCATCGGACGACTCAACATAATGCTCGTATATGTACTCGAAATCGGAATCCATTGCTAGAAAGAAGAAAGGACAACTGTTTTCAGCTTTGACGATTCATCAAAAAGTTGCCGGGCATGGTGAGAATAACAGTAGAGGATGGTACTTGGCGGGACGGTCGGACGATAGGAGCTGAACACAGATGGAGGAGAAGAGGCGGGGAGCCCCGCTGGAGCACCGGAGGGTGACGGAGACGCTGAATTCCGGCAGGGGTGTGGCATGGTAGCTGATACGTCTCCAACGTATCTATAATTTTTGCTTGTTCCATGCTGTTATATTATCATTCTTGGATGTTTTACAATCATTTTATTACAACTTTATATCATTTTTTGGGACTAACCTATTGACATAGTACCAAAGTGCTAGTTGCTGTTTTTGCTTGTTTTTTACTTCGCAGGAAATCAGTACCAAACAGAGATGAAACGCTGCGGGGATTTTTGTGGATTTTTTTACGGACCAGAAGAGACCAAATGGGCCAAAGAACATCAGGAGAGGAGGCCCAGGGTGGCCAGCACCCACATGGGCGTGCCAGAGGCCCCCCGGCGCGCCCTATGGAGTGTTGGGCACCTACGACACCCCCTCAACCGACTATCGTGACTATAAATTCCCTGGAAATCCAAAAACCCTAGAAGAGTCGACGAAACACAATTCCAGCCGCCGCAAGTTCCAGAACCGCGAGATCCAATCTAAACACCATCACAGAGGGGTTCATCTTCTTCATAGGTGCCTCTCCGATGATGCGTGAGTAGTCCACCATAGACCTACGGGTCCGTAGGCAGTAGCTAGATGGCTTCTTCTCTCTCTCTTATGATTCTCAATACAATGGTCTCTTGGAGATCTATTTGATGTAAACTTTTGCGGTGTGTTTGTTGGGATCCGATGAATTTTGAGTTCATGATCAGTTTCTATCCATGAATATTATTTGAGTCTTCTTTGATCTCTTATATGCATGATTACTTATAGCCTCATATTTCTTCTTCGAATCTTTGGTTTAGTTAGGCCAACTAGATCGATTTTTCTTGTCATGGGAAGAGGTGCTTTGTGATGGGTTCGATCTTGCGGTGTTCTTTCCCAGTGACAGAAGGGGCAGCAAGACACGCATGTATCGTTGCTATTAAGGATAACAAGATGGGGTCTATTCCTACATGAATAGATCTTGTCTACATCATGTCATCGTTCTTATTGCATTACTCCATTTTTCCATGAACTTAATACACTAGATGCATGCTGGATAGCGGTCGATGTGTGGAGTAATAGAGGTAGATGCAGGCAGGAGTCGGTCTATCTATCTTGGACGTGATGCCTATATAATGATCATCGCCTTGGATATCGTCATGACTATTCGATTTTCTATCAATTGCCCAACAGTAATTTGTTCACACACCGTGCGCTATACTCATGAGAGAAGCCACTAGTGAACCCTACGGCCCTCGGGTCTACTTTTCCATCATATTGCTTTCCGATCTACATTTTTTGCAATCTTTGTTTTCAGATCTACAAAACCAAAAAACCCAAAAATACCTTGCTGCATATTTACTCTTTTTATTTGTGTTCTTGAGAGATCTATCTCTCCTATCTATCACTACCTAATCTATCTTTTTACCGTAGAGAGATTGACAACCTCTCTTTCGCGTCGGGTTGCAAGTATTTGTTGTTTGTGTGCAGGTGCTGCTTATTGGGTGGTGGTGATCCTCATACTGGTTCGATAACCTTGGTTTCATAACTGAGGGAAATACTTACTGTTGCTGTGCTGCATCATCCCTTCCTCTTTGGGGAAATACCGACGCAGTCCAAGCCACGTCAAAGGAATTTCTGGCGCCGTTGTCGGGGAGGAAGCAGTCTCTTCTACGTGCCTATCGTAGGCGCCGAGGGGACTCCACCATCATCTACCAGGTTCCTAATCACAAATCTCATCTCCTTGCAATTACATTATTTGCCATTTGCCTCTCGTTTTCCTCTCCCCCACTTCACCAATTTGCCGTTTTATTCGCCCTCTTTTTCGTTTGCCTTTTTGCTTGTTTGTTATCTTTGCTTGTGTTGCCATGTGCCTTCTATTTGCTTGCATCTTCGCTTGCTAAAAATATATTGATATGGATCCCCATCCACTTGCTAATCTTTTCAAAAGGCCAAATTATGATGAAACAATTGCTAGTGAGTTGAGTGCACTTGATTATCTCTATGAAGTTTCGTTTGAAAATCATGAATCTGAAAATTTTGACGAAGTTTTGAAAGAAGAAATTTATAAGGTGATTCATGATAGTTCCTTGAATGATGAGCATGATTGCTATGTCGCTAGTATGAATTGTCAAAATATCCATGATGCTAATGATATGCAAAGCCACAAGCTTGGGGATGCTATGTTTGATGAAGATGATATTTCTAGTCCCCCAAGTTTTGATGAGCAAATTTATTATGATGATTGCATGCCTCCTATTTATGATGATGGTGATGACACGTATGCTATAATGAGTAATGATAACCATGAAACTTATCATCATGGTTTTAATTTGCAATGTGGTTATGTCAATCAAGTGTCTCATGATAGTTATTTTGTTGAGTTTGCTCCCACTACCATGGATGATAAGGAATTTGCTTATGTGGAGAGTAATGAAAATTCTATGCTTGTGCATCATGAAAAGAATGATTTATGTGATAGTTATATTGTTTAATTCCTTCATGATGCTACTGAAATCTTCTATTCCTAAATAGTTACAACCCACTAGCTATTTTTCCTAGACATGCAACTATGCCACATGAGCAAGCCATGCATGCAAGTCATAAATTACATTATTTTTGCATTACTCTATGCATGCAAGCATGACATCATCAATTTATGCATATTACTCATAAGTTATTTTTTGCATTAGATTTTATATTGACAATATATGCGTTGGTCACTTGCACCATACCTATGTAGTTCACGTTCACATTTTTGTTTGATATGACATTTTTTTAACTGTAATTTTTTTCTTTTTTTATACAATGTGTATTTATTTCCATTTTAAGCTAAGATTATCTTACCATTAGTTATAGATGTTTCTATAGAAACATTTATGCATTCATTTAGCAAGTTTCCCGCAGCAACGCGCCGGGGCATCATCTAGTTTATTATGAGGGAGGAACATATGCTTGTAGGAATTGCAATAATATCATGTTTCCTCCTTACGTGTTCAAAGTTTTGAAGTTATGCTTGTTTTGCCTTCCTATGCTAGTTGATTCTTGTTCCCATAAATTGTTTGCTCACAAAATCCCTATGCATAGGAAGTGGGTTAGACTTAAATGTGTTCTTCATGCTATTTATGATGTTCTTTTGCATATTTCATTTACTACTTTTATGTGAGCATCATTGAAATCATTATGCCTAGTTAGGGGCGTAAAACGATAGCGCTTGTTGGGAGGCAACCCAATGAATAAATAAATTTTTGCTTTTTTCCTTTCTGTTGTTGAGTGTTGACACAATTATGCCTCTGTTATGATTGTGTTTTTACGGTTTATTTAGTGTTTGTGCCAAGTAGAACCGTTAGGATGATTCATAGGATGAGTAGAAGTGATGCTGATTCTGAAACAGTAACTTTGCGTCCAGTATATGAATTTTCATTTTTTGCTGGAACGTGATCTTGAGCTGAAATTTTAACACAGCGTTGCTATACAAATTCCTTACGTTGTCCTAATTTTCAAATTTTGAGAGTTACAGAAGTACGGGTATAGTACAGATTACTACAGACTGTTCTGTTTGAGACAGATTCTGTTTTCGTTGCATTGTGTGCTTGTTTTGATGAATCTATGGTTTGTATTGGAGGGTATAAGCCATGGTAAAGTTAAAATACAGTAGGTATAATGCAATTATAAAATTTTAATGGGTTTACAACAGTACCTAAAGTAGTGATTTGCTTTCTTATACTAACGGATCTCACGAAGATTTTGTTGAGTTTTGTGTGATTGAAGTTTTCAAGTTTTGGATGAGATCATGATGGATGAAGGAATAAGGAGTTGCAAGAACCTAAGATTGGGGATGCTACCGCACCCCCAAGATATATCCAAAGAGTAACAAGTAACTAAGCTTGGGAATGCCCCGAGTGGCATCCCCTCTTTCTTCTAACGACCATCGGTATTTTACTTGGAGCTATATTTTTATTCGTCACATATCATGTGTTTTGCTTGGAGCGTCTTGTATCTTTGCTTGCTTTGTTTGTTAGTTTTTCCTTTGTATCCTTGCTGTACACACCTATTGGAGAGAGCCACAATCATGCTATTTGTTAGAATTGCTCTATGTGCTTCACTTAAACTTTTTGAGCTATAGGAATTGCTCTAGTGCTTCACTTATATCTTTTTTAGCACGGCGTGCTTGGAAACTTTTGTAGAAATACTCTCATGCTTCACTTAGATTAATTTGAGAGTTAGTAAATTTTAAAGAAATCCTCTCATGCTTCACTTATACCTTTTTGAGAGATGAAATCTTTATGCTCTTGTGCTTCACTTAAATTTGTTTGAGCTTGCCAAAAAGCAATGACAATATATGAAACTAGTCCCAAAATGATAGATATCCAAGGAGGATATAATAAAAACTTTCATGAAGATCATTGGATTAATTAAACTTGATTCTTTGTAATAGTTTTGAAACATGATGATAGTAATATGTGAGTAATTATGCTTAGTGGGAATATTGGTGTTAAGGTTTGTGATTCCCTATGCATGCACGAAAGTCAATAGTTATGCAATGAAGTTACATCCTACTTGTGGTGCATTATTCGGTGTTAGTTATGTTCAATGCTCACTTATGTGATTTTTCGTTTCTTGGTTTGGTCCCTTCCCAATCTTTTTGCTAGCCTTCACTTGTACTAAGTAGAAATACTACTTGTGCATCCAAAATCCTTAAACCAAGTTTTACCTTATGAGTCCACCATATCTACCTATATGCGGTATTTCCATGCCGTTCCAAGCAAATTTGTATGTGCCATATCTACATTTTCAAAATAAATTTTCTCTTTTGTGTGCCCGTACCGCTCATGAAACGATGGGGAGTGTCCAATATTTTTCCATGCTAGATGTGTTATTCTGAAGATGAGTGTTTATTCACTTGTCATTGCACGAGAGTGCGGCGGTAATAGGGATGCCCATTCCCGAATTGAAAAAGAAAAAAAATATTTACTTTATGTTGTCAAATAATAAATTCCTTGGAAAGTGTTGGTATGGAAGGCAACCGTGGATACGGCCCGCCATGGAAAGTGAAAGTTTGGTGGAAAAAGGAATAAAGTTTATTTTCTGTTTGGGAACCGCCTATGATATATCTACCATGGAAAGTATTGTGAGCTACTTTGTCGTTTTTGTTGACAGGAAAAGCATGCCACCCAAAATATTTTTCTCTCTCAATTTAAACCTTGAGCTCTGGCACCTCTACAAATCCCTACTTCCCTCTGCGAAGGGCCTATCTATTTACTTTATGCAATTTTTATTTTGAGTCTCCATCTTCTCTTATAAGCTCCAACTAGGGGGCACTATGATCGTACTTGAGCATTGGGCATAGCTAATATTTGAGTGTGTTTCATGAATGGATCAATGATTGAGCATGATGGGCTAGGGATAACTTTCTTTAGTGTTGATATTTTGAAAGACATGGTTGCTTGTTGACATGCTTGAGTATTGAAGTCATTATGTTAAAACTAGACTATTGCTTTGAATCATTTACAAGTCCAAATGTCCATGCTATACAAAAGAAAAGAATATGATGAACATGTTAGGCATCATTCCACATCAAAAATTCTGTTTTTATTATTTACCTACTCGAGGATGAGTAGAAATTAAGCTTGGGGATGCTTGATACGTCTCCAATGTATCTATAATTTTTGCTTGTTCTATGCTGTTATATTATCATTCTTGGATGTTTTACAATCATTTTATTACAACTTTATATCATTTTTTGGGACTAACCTATTGACATAGTGCCAAAGTGCCAGTTGCTGTTTTTGCTTGTTTTTTACTTCGCAGGAAATCAGTACCAAATAGAGATGAAACGCTGCGGGGATTTTTGTGGATTTTTTTACGGACCAGAAGAGACCAGATGGGCCAAAGAACATCAGGAGAGGAGGCCCAGGGTGGCCAGCACCCACATGGGCGCGCCAGAGGCCCCCCGGCGCGCCCAGGGGGGTGTTGGGCCCCTCCGGCACCCCCTCAACCGACTATCATGCCTATAAATTCCCTGGAAATCCAAAAACCCTAGAAGAGTCGACGAAACACAATTCCAGCCGCCGCAAGTTCCAGAACCGCGAGATCCAATCTAAACACCATCACGAAGGTGTTCATCTTCTTCATAGGTGCCTCTTCGATGATGCGTGAGTAGTCCACCATAGACCTACGGGTCCGTAGGCAGTAGCTAGATGGCTTCTTCTCTCTCTCTCTTATGATTCTCAATACAATGGTCTCTAGGAGATCTATTTGATGTAAACTTTTGCGGTGTGTTTGTTGGGATCCGATGAATTTTGAGTTCATGATCAGTTTCTATCCATGAATATTATTTGAGTGTTCTTTGATCTCTTATATGCATGATTACTTATAGCCTTGTATTTCTTCTTCGAATCTTTGGTTTAGTTAGGCCAACTAGATCGATTTTTCTTGCCATGGGAAGAGGTGCTTTGTGATGGGTTCGATTTTGCGGTGTTCTTTTCCAGTGACAGAAGGGGCAGCAAGACACACATGTATCGTTGCTATTAAGGATAACAAGATGGGGTCTATTCCTACATGAATATATCTTGCCTGCATCATGTCATCGTTCTTATTGCATTACTCCATTTTTCCATGAATTTAATACACTAGATGCATGCTGGATAGCGGTCGATGTGTGGAGTAATAGAGGTAGATGCACGCAGGAGTCGGTCTATCTATCTTGGACGTGATGCCTATATAATGATCATCGCCTTGGAAATCGTCATGCCTATTCGATTTTCTAGCAATTGCCCAAGAGTAATTTGTTCACCCACCGTGCGCTATACTCATGAGAGAAGCCACTAGTGAACCCTACGGCCCCCGGGTCTACTTTTCCATCATATTGCTTTTCGATCTACGTTTTTTACAATCTTTGTTTTCAGATCTACAAAACCAAAAACCCAAAAATACCTTGTTGCATATTTACTCTTTTTATTTGTGTTCTTGAGAGATCTATCTCTCCTATCTATCACTACCTAATCTATCTTTTTACCGTAGGGAGATTGACAACCTCTCTTTCGCGTCGGGTTGCAAGTATTTGTTGTTTGTGTGCAGGTGCTGCTTATTGGGTGGTGGTGATCCTCCTACTGGTTCGATAACCTTGGTTTCATAACTGAGGGAAATACTTACCGTCGCTGTGCTGCATCATCCCTTCCTCTTTGGGGAAATACCGACGCAGTCCAAGCTACGTCAATAGCCGAGGTGGTGGAGTGGCGACGAAGGCAAGAGAGAAAGAAGTAAGGAGGGAAAATGAAGAGGATGGGGTCGCTGGTGTCCGGAGGTTTTGGGTGGGCCAGGGGTGGCGGATAGCGAGTTTTCTCGTGTCTGGACTCCCACAAACCTCCCCCACTTTTGTCTCTAGTTTGCGGGAGAAATCGTGTTCCGACCGCCCCGTGGACCGATACAGGATCGCGTTGGATTGCTTCCGCGGTCCGGACCGTGCAGTCTTAACTAATGCGGGGGGTTTGCGGGTCCGTCTTGGAGATGCCCTAAGGGGGTCACGACGTTAATATAAGAAACAAAATGAGAATGTGTTTCAAGTCGAGCCCTTTTTTTTAACACAATACATACACGGATGCTCAGACATACGCACATACACCCTATCCTTATGTGGATCTCCGAGAGACTGAGTCGACTCATCGTCTTGGAATTGGCAAGTCACCGCAGACGCCTCCGTAGCCGGCGAGAACGTCTCTTCCCACTGAAGAACATCGTCAGAAAGCTTGAAATAAATACAGAAAAATGCGAGCACCAGCGCTAAGCCCAGGATTTGAACCTGGTGGGATAGTTCCACCACAAATAACCTAATTATCTGATCTACGGTCATTTTACAAGTTGAGCCGATATTGGTTATGTTGTACTTAAGAAGATGTAAGTTTTTCTAAAAGGGGTTTTACCCAAAGAAGATGTTATATATTGGTACATTAAGGGCATCTCCAATGTTGGCCCTCAAAACGGACATAGTATTTCTCCACGGATGTGTTAGCGTACAGTGATACGAGATCCGGTCATCTAACGGTTGCTGCAAACCTCGACCCGTAGTACAAACAAATCCGGACATATTCGATTTTCTAGCAATTGCCCAAGAGTAATTTGTTCACCCACCGTGCGCTATACTCATGAGAGAAGCCACTAGTGAACCCTACGGCCCCCGGGTCTACTTTTCCATCATATTGCTTTTCGATCTACGTTTTTTACAATCTTTGTTTTCAGATCTACAAAACCAAAAACCCAAAAATACCTTGTTGCATATTTACTCTTTTTATTTGTGTTCTTGAGAGATCTATCTCTCCTATCTATCACTACCTAATCTATCTTTTTACCGTAGGGAGATTGACAACCTCTCTTTCGCGTCGGGTTGCAAGTATTTGTTGTTTGTGTGCAGGTGCTGCTTATTGGGTGGTGGTGATCCTCCTACTGGTTCGATAACCTTGGTTTCATAACTGAGGGAAATACTTACCGTCGCTGTGCTGCATCATCCCTTCCTCTTTGGGGAAATACCGACGCAGTCCAAGCTACGTCAATAGCCGAGGTGGTGGAGTGGCGACGAAGGCAAGAGAGAAAGAAGTAAGGAGGGAAAATGAAGAGGATGGGGTCGCTGGTGTCCGGAGGTTTTGGGTGGGCCAGGGGTGGCGGATAGCGAGTTTTCTCGTGTCTGGACTCCCACAAACCTCCCCCACTTTTGTCTCTAGTTTGCGGGAGAAATCGTGTTCCGACCGCCCCGTGGACCGATACAGGATCGCGTTGGATTGCTTCCGCGGTCCGGACCGTGCAGTCTTAACTAATGCGGGGGGTTTGCGGGTCCGTCTTGGAGATGCCCTAAGGGGGTCACGACGTTAATATAAGAAACAAAATGAGAATGTGTTTCAAGTCGAGCCCTTTTTTTAACACAATACATACACGGATGCTCAGACATACGCACATACACCCTATCCTTATGTGGATCTCCGAGAGACTGAGTCGACTCATCGTCTTGGAATTGGCAAGTCACCGCAGACGCCTCCGTAGCCGGCGAGAACGTCTCTTCCCACTGAAGAACATCGTCAGAAAGCTTGAAATAAATACAGAAAAATGCGAGCACCAGCGCTAAGCCCAGGATTTGAACCTGGTGGGATAGTTCCACCACAAATAACCTAATTATCTGATCTACGGTCATTTTACAAGTTGAGCCGATATTGGTTATGTTGTACTTAAGAAGATGTAAGTTTTTCTAAAAGGGGTTTTACCCAAAGAAGATGTTATATATTGGTACATTAAGGGCATCTCCAATGTTGGCCCTCAAAACGGACATAGTATTTCTCCACGGATGTGTTAGCGTACAGTGATACGAGATCCGGTCATCTAACGGTTGCTGCAAACCTCGACCCGTAGTACAAACAAATCCGGACATAATTCATGCACCCCCCCCCCCCCCCATGCATCTGGTTTGAGGGATTTCGGACATGCGGATGCGTCCGTGAACCGATGGGGCACCGCGGTGGATGGCTTTCCTCATCCGGACATTTTGGTCCAGACATTTGAGAGCGTTCTGAGGGTCCGCGATGAAGATGCCCTCACTTTGATCAACAAAGGGTTTTGCACCTATCGAGATCCTTATCGTATCTCCATGTCAAATGAGGCTGCAAGCATAGACCACTAGCAATATATACCTGCTAGCTTTGGCAATGGTGTTTGTCAATATCATGGTAAGTGCCCTTTCAAACCACTTTAGATGTCCCCTTAAAGCTTGGCCACCCTACCCAGCACTATATGCCAGTCCTTGTAGGTTGCAGTAACTAGTAATAACAAACTAATATGTCCGGTTAGAAAAAGAAAAGGAAACTTAACAAGTCGGATTTTCCATGTGTTTTTTCGGTTATATTTCACCAGTACACATGTACTCCATGTCAGTTATTGTAGGATGATGACACATATGATATGAAACAGACGGGGTATAGGTGTGTGTTATCTGTTGTTTATGGGATATGTACATCATAACATTTTTATTAAAGGTATCTAGTTAGAAAATACATACATGGATAACTATGTTTTTTCAGTTATCAATAGTACTGTCTGGCCATGCCAATGACCAGGGTCCAAATCCAAGCACTTAAAGTCCTGGCCTGCAAGCTGAACATGTGGACCGGTGATTGATTAATTGAAAACTTTGGCCCTTCCAGGTCCCAAGAGCCACAAAACTAAGACCATTCTCAAGGGCTAGAGGAAGAATCTTTGAGATCCTGAATTTTACTCCGATGACTTGTACATCTTGTCTTCTTTCTCTATCCGCTGAATTATGCGCCGGAGATTAGGGTTCTTTAAACAAGCATTGCGAAAGAGATTCTTATATGTTATCCTATCTCATCTTAACACCTAATTTATTAGTGGGCGATGAGGTGAGATCAGATCCTGATCCCTTCCCTGTGGTTGGACCATAGAAGCTTGGAGATGCATGCCATCCACAGGAGTAATACATAGGAGTATATCTTTTCTCGGTGTGAAGGTGTTGCCATGGGGCACTCACTCAAGATTCTTTCACAGGATTGTGACAGGGCACCACCCAACTAATTCATTACTGTACCAATTAAGTGAAAAGGTCGTGTGAGCCTATCTCATCTATCCTTTCTTAATCGGTACTATGAAGTCTTAAAGAAATATGGTAAAACGATGCCGACGAACTGCATACAAGAAGCATAAAATCAAAACTGGGGTGGTTGCACCAGCCCAGGAGACTCAACAATTCGTGTCGTGAGCCGTGACTTTGCTCGCACGGAAAATTTTAGGGCAGATGTTTCATTTCTACTCAGTGATGATTTCATTTTTGTAAACTCAAGTTCTCAACACGTTGTGGATTGTTTGCTTGGAGAAGAGAGCACACAGCTGGAGAGAGAGATTCTCGTTTCCTCGGGGAAAAGATGGAGGGAATCGACGAGGTGGACTCGCATGTTGCTTCTGTCGGCTTCTCTATGCGGCGTGCTGACGTGGCCGTCTGTCCGTGGGACAGGCGCATCGAATCGCCGCATTAGGTGGGCCCCACCACCCCGTCAAAGTGGAATATATCCACAGGTCAGTGCTTGGGCAGATGCAAAGGGGAAACGGAGCACGGATGTGGCTGCATATGCGGCAGTTTGTGACCGTCCGCATGCGCTGGATTCATCTGCACCCTAGGAAGAAAAGAAAAGAAAAGCCAGGCCTGGGAATTTTACTAGTACTACTAGATTCTCACCTTTTCTGAGATTTCTTTTCACAAGATTTTCGTTCTGAGCAAAAAAATATATTGAAATAAAATACTATATGGGGTTTCATGTGATCGATACCCTATGCTAAAATTCGCCCAAGAACTCCTTTGATTGATTGATAGTACGACTGGCTTGGAAATATCCTTGCAGTTTCTCTGATCGATTTACAGTGTCTTGATAACCCTAACTTGAACTCAGCTGTATGTAATTGTGGCTTACGACTAGATGGAAAGATACCATCCCCATTTTTCTACCAACACCGACTCATTTTCGAACCTATGCTTTTCTTGGTAACTGCTGGATTGATGTAACATGGTACTACTGGTAGCACCCGATGGAAAGATGGCCAGCACTGGAGATATGCGCGTCAAGCTCAGCTGCCGGAATCAGAAAAGAAGAGAGAAGAAACTCCTTTCGATCTGCTGCTTTCCGCGAGAATCTTGTGTGAAGTTACAAGAGAATATTTGAGCCACCAAGGGCGATGGACATTTCATACGTGGACCATGTGTTCCACCTTTGATTTCTCTTATATATTTTCTCTTGGATCTTGACTTTAGGGGCACAGTTGCGTTTGCTTTTATGCATATAGATATAGGTGATGATAGGTAGAAGAAACAAAATTCAGAACTCGGAATTGAAAAGACGCAGGATATAGGTAGCCCGACTAGGCAAAATATCGCCGATTCTAGAGCCGCTCGTCTTTACAATGCCCATAACAAAGCCAGCCTATTGTATTCCTCGCGCGTTGTTAGATGGAAGAATCTTCTCACGTCTCATTCCCCATCTCTTTTCGGAGGAAAACAGCCCAAATCTTCACGCAGAAATAAATCGGATCCGGGGAGATCTCAATCAGTCCATTGGACGGCACTGGAGCTGCGCTCATCCTCATCCTCATCCTCATCCACACGCGGTGAGCCCCGTTATTGTGCTACTACAGTTCTCATTTTGTTACGCTCCTGCATGCACATGTTGTTCCGAAGGAAAACGTTGTTTGGGGCCTATTGAAACGAAAACAACAATCTATTAGTAGTAACAATTTGGTCCCCACGGGGTTTAGCAGATAAACAAAATCACGTTTGAGTTGGGCGTGGTATTAAATGATGGTAGAAACGTCTACAACCGACTTTGCAAATCCGGTCCCTCAAACGATCACGCCTTAAATTTGCGCATTTGTGTCTGAGTCTCTCTTATTTCATCCCATAAATCCATACAAACCATGCAAAAATAGACTACGTACTACAACACGTTAGCTATGATTCGTCATCGGAGATGTCCACGACATCGGTGCCGGGCGTCGGGTGGACGGGCACGAAGGAAGGTTGCGGCTGCTCCTATTCCCCCTTCTCATCCCATCAACTTCCGCGGCGTGCTCTGCCTCCATCCGTCGGAGCAGCGCCATCGGTCCGACGGCGAAAACGAGCTTCACACTGCCGGGTTTCTGAGTGTTTTCCTGTGGGACCCCAGCATCACTCCGACCCGGTGGACGCGCCCGGGCGCCCCCATATCCAACCCATATTTGGGTTGGATGTCTGGGGTGTCGGTTAGCCAGTGCGTTTGAGGCCCGTTTGAGGCACCCGTCTGAGTTGCATATTCGTGACTGGTCAGTAACCGGGCCGTCTGACCGGGCTTTTGAAGCGGGTTTGGGGGTCCAGTTGTAGATGTTCTAAGATTATTTGTAGTTCGGTTTCATCTTTTTCAAGAACATGCATATCCAGGTGCATGTACATTAAAATAGAAGACAATGTAATTCTTGACAAATGGGTGGCTCATCAGGCTTCTCCAACAAGTTGACCCACATATTTGCTTCAACATCTGTCCGTCCACAGGGGTCAGTCTGCGGACATGGATGTAGAAGGTGGCCATCCAACACTGTCCGCATACATCCGATCCCAAAAAATTTACGGTTCGCACGTTCAAATAGCCCCATATATATAGTCTAAAATAGTTCAAATGTTCAAGTGTAACAGTAGTTCTAATTTAAAAAAATCAAAATATTACTCCAACATTGTTGTTCTCTTAACCGCCCACATATGCTCAATCAGATCTTCCTTCAGTTGCTCGTGAGTTGCTTGAAACTGAATTTGTTGAGGCATCTGAACAAACTCTTGAAATGTGGCTGTATTTTGGTCAGGAAGTTCGATAGGATCACCCATGTTCTCAAACTCAAGACCCGCGACAACATCCTCACCCTCATGCTCTACGATCATGTTATGGATGATCACACAATCCCACAAGGTCTCCGGATCTCATTGTTTAGCAGGTCCATGAACAACTACAAAGCGTGCCTGGAGAACTCCAAATGTCGTCTCAATATCCTTTCTAGCTGCTTCTTGTGTTTGGGCAAAGTGAGATTTTTTTTGACCAAATCAGTTAGAGATAGTGTTGATGAAGGTAGCCCACGGGGGATAGATACCGTCAACTAGTGTAGTCATGCCCATTGACAGTATAGTGACAAGGAGGAGATTTTTCTTCAGCCAGCTTCGCAAACAATGGTGATCGCTGCAGCACACTGATGTCATTGTGAGACTTGGGCATGCGAAAGAAAGCGTAACAAATCCAAAGATCATGTGATGCAACGTCTTCAAGAATGATGGTGGGCTTCTTAACATGACGCTGATATTGCCCGTGTAAAGCCTTCGGGCAGTCCTTCCATTTCCAATGCATGCAGTCAAGAGATCCGAGCAAACCTGGCCACCCTCTTGCTTCCGAGATTGCCAAGAGCCCCTCGATGTTTGCCACAGTTGGTTCTCTTAGGTACTGACGCCCAAACACCTCGACCACGGTAGTTGAAAACCTAACCATGGCATCTTCGCATGTGCTCTCTTACATCCGTAGGTACTCATCACACGAATCGGCGGTCGTGCCATATGCAAGCATCCACAGTGCAGCCATGCACTTCTCGTAACCAGAGAAACCAATACTTCCCATGGTGTTTTTCTTCAAGATGAAGTAGTCATCAAAGGACCGGACGCCATGGTAGGGACTATCAAAGAAAAAAAATCGCATCCGGAAGCGCTGGCGAAAATTGTCAGCGAAGAGGGCATCTGAGGCAAAGTAGTCGTCCATCAGCGTCAAATGGCCATGCACCCGGATGTGGTTGATCACTCAATGACTCTTGATCGATCCCTTGAAATTAAGAACATGCTCCTCTCCACGCTCCGCATGTGCGAGCACCACCTACATCATCGCCATCTCATCCGTGTAGTCATCCTCGTCCGACGACTCAACATAGTTCTCGTGTATGTACTCCATACCCGAATCCATTGCTTCAAAGAAGAAGGGACAATTTTTTTAGTTCGTCCAATTCACCAAACAGTTGCGGGGCATGGTTAGCATCGTACGAGCGGATGGTACCTGCGCGTCGGCTGGAGGAGAGTTATGGAACGAAAGCCATGGAGAAGCGGCATGGAGCTAGGGCGTACCGTTGGAGGTGACAGATTCGTCAAATTCCGGCAGGGGTGTGGCGTGGCAGCCGGGGTGGTGGTGTGGCGGCAAAGGCAAGAGAGGAGAGAAAATGGGAGGATGAAGGCGCGGGGTCCGGGAGGGTTTTTGGGTGGGCCGAGGGTGTCGGAGTTCTACGTGTGTGATGTCCGGACTCCCGCAAAGCCCCCTCCCCCAGTCTGTCTCACGTTTGACAGAATATGTACGCCCGGGCCGCCTGGTGGACCGATACACACCTGCATTGGATGGCAAAACACATTCAGATCATGTTGTATAGAAGGGTGTGGACAATTTGAGGGTCTGCTTTGGAGATTTCCCCAGCCTGGATCCTGCAACACAAGTGGTTGTCTCCTTAAGGAGAAACCCAATAGGGAGAAAATAAAGAGAAACAGAAGCAAGAAGGGTGGCGCCATCCGGAAGGCGCCCGCGATTTCATGACGTGTGAGTAGTATTGCCTTTGGGTTGTTTGTCTCGGTTTCCCCCAATTTTTCAGGGCAACTCTCTTTTTCTTAATTAATTGACGAGACAAATCTTTTGCCTCCGTTTCAAAAGAAAATAGAAAGAAATGTTGATTTTCTTTTTTCTAGACTTTAATGTGTGGCCTTGGAGAGGAAATCCTACTCATCGATATCGTGAGATTATTTCACAAGAGCTACTATTCACCGTTGCGGCGTGATCTACGTCACTCCCACCTGAAGCGCACCATCATCGTCCGAGCAAACACGAGACATCACCGCTGTCACTCACCTTCTCTCCCACCTGTCGACCCACATGCCGACATTGGCCCCATTGGTCGCTTCTTGGCGTGTCGCGTTGTCCCGCTCGAGTCGCCACCTCTATTGTCATGTTGTCGCCCACCCATTCCTTGAAACCCTACAACACCAATACACCGCCCTCGCACCCCAACCCTAACCTCCTTAGGGCCACCTTGAACTTTAGTATCCCGTCACTGCCTGGTCTTCGTAAGAGATCCCATGACCAACCACATCACCTCTATCTCCGGCTCGCCTTCGTTGGCAACACCATGGCTAGTTGGGGCGTCTCAGCTGTGACCCGATCTCCGTCTTTCTTCCCCATTAGCTCGCAACAAGTTGTGTTGTTTTGTGTCGTCCACCATGGGAAAATATTTAGTGCACCCGAGCTTTTGGTGTTGCACGTGCTGTTGGAAATATGCCCTAGAGGCAATAATAAAATGGTTATTATTATATTTCCTTGTTCATGCTAATCGTTTATTATCCATGCTATAATTTTATTGATTGGAAACTCAAATACATGTGTGGGTACATAGACAACACTGTGTCCCTAGTATGCCTCTAATAGACTAGCTCGTTGATCAAAGATGGTCAAGGTTTCCTAGCCATAGACATGAGATGTTATTTGATAACGGGATCACATCATTAGGAGAATGATGTGATGGACAAGACCCAAACTATAAACATAGCATTTGATCGTGTCAGTTTATTGCTATAGTTTTCTGCATGTCAAGTATCTGTTCCTATGACCATGAGATCATGCAACTCACTGACACTGGAGGAATGCCTTGTGTGTATCAAACGTCACAACGTAACTGGGTGACTATAAAGATGCTCTACAGGTATCTCCGAGGGTGTCTGTTGAGTGGGCATGGATCAAGACTGGGATTTGTTACTCCGTATGACGGAGAGGTATCTCAGGGCCCACTCGGTAATACAACATCACTATAAGCCTTGCAAGCAATGTGACTAAGGTGTTAGCCACGGGATCTTGTATTACGAAACGAGTAAAGAGACTTGCTGGTAACGAGATTGAACTAGGTATAGGGATACCGACGATCGAATCTCGGGCAAGTAACATACCGAAGAACAAAGGGAATAGCATACGGGATTAACTGAATCCTTGACATAGAGGTTCGACCGATATAGATCTTCGTAGAATTTGTAGGAACCAATATGGGCATCCAGGTCCCGCTATTGGTTATTGACCGTAGAGGTGTCTCGGTCATGTCTACATAGTTCTCGAACCCGCAGGGTCTACACACTTAACGTTTGGTGACGATTAGTATAGTTGAGTTATTGTGTTGGTGACCGAAGGTTGTTCGGAGTCTCGGATAAGATCCCGGACATGACGAGGATCTCCGGAAGAGTCCGGAGGTAAAGATTGATATATGTGATAATAGTGTTTTGATCTCCGGAAGGGTTCCGGAATTCACTGGAAGGGGTTCCAGATGTTTACCGAAGTGTTCGGGTGCAGCAACACTTTATATGGGCCAAAGGGGTAAAACCCACGAGGTATTGGAAAGTGCAAAAGGAAGTTTTGCTGCTGCCTTAAGCGGTACTACCGCTGGTAAGGCAGTACTACCGCGTAAGCGGTACTACCGCTTGTGCACGGTACTGCAGGGATCCGAGTTGGACTCTTTCCTTGTGGGCCAAACCGACCTTGTGCGGGCAAAACCGACCTTGTAGAGGTTTTCTCTCCAAGTTTAGACCCCAGGGCTCAACATATAAATAGAGGGGCAGGGCTAGCACACGGGACACATCAGGATTTCCCAAGCCGTGTGCCGGCAACCCTAGCCCTCTAGTTTCTCCGTCATAGTCTCCGTAGTGCTTGGCGAAGCCCTGCAGGGATTGTTCCTCACCACCATCACCACGCCGTCGTGCTGCCGGAACTCATCTACTACTTCACCATCGCTCGCTGGGTCGAGGAGGTGAAGGCATCATCAAGCCGTATGTGTGTTGAACGCGGAGGTGCCGTCCGTTCGGCACTAGTTCGTGATCGGATCGAGGGACGACTTGCGATTTGGATCGCGGATACGTTCGACTACATCAACCGCGTTTCTTAACGCTTCCGCTTAGCGATCTACAAGGGTATGTAGATTCACTCTCCCTCTCGTAGATGCTCATCACCATGGATAGATCTTGCGTGTGCGTAGGAATTTTTTCTTGTTTCCCATGCGACGTTACCCAACAGTGGCATCTGAGCTAGGTCTATGCGTAGATGAGATCTCGAGTAGAACACAAAGGAGTTGTGGGCGTGGGTGTATACATATTGCTTGCCGTTACTAGTTGATATTTGATTCGGCGGTATTGTGAGATGAAGCGGCCTGGACCGACATTACGCGTACGCTTACGCGAGACTGGTTTCACCGCTGCGTGCACTTGTTGCATAAAGGTGACTGGCGGGTGTCTGTCTCTCTCACTTTAGTTGAATCGGTTCAATGAAGAGGGTTCTTTTAGAAGATCAAAAAGCAATCACTACACCACGTTGTGGTTTTGCGTAGGTAAGAATCGTTTTTGCTAGATACCCGTAGCAGCCACGTAAAACTTGCAACAACAATTAGAGGACGTCTAACTTGTTTTTGCAGGGTATGTTGTGATGTGATATGGCCAATTACATGATGAGATATATGTGATGTATGAGATGATCATGTGTTGTATAGAATATCACGACTTGCATGTCGATGAGTACGGCAACTGGCAGGAGCCATAGAGTTGTCTTTAATTATTTTCGCCGTTTTGCTTTACTTTATCGCTATGAGTTAGCAATAGTCGTGGAAGCAACAGTCGGCGCGACAACCTCATGGCGACACATTGATGGAGATCAAGATGATGGAGATCATGGTGTCATGCCGGTGACGATGGAGATCATGCCGGTGCTTTGAAGATGGAGATCAAAAGCACAAGTTCATGGTCATATCATGTCACTTATGATTTGCATGTGATGTTAATCCTTTTATGCATCTTATTTTGCTTAGGACGACGGTAGCATTATAAGGTGATCCCTCACTTAAATTTCAAGATAAAATTGTGTTCTCCCCGAGTGTGCACCGTTGCGAAAGTTTGTCGTTTCGAGACACCACGTGATGATCGGGTGTGATAGACTCTACGTTCGCATACAATGGGTGCAAGCCAGTGTTGCACGTGCGGAACACTCGGGTTAAACTTGACGAGCCTAGCATGTACAGACATGGCCTCGGAACACAAGAGACCGAAAGGTCGAACATGAGTCATATAGTAGATATGATCAACATGAAGATGTTCACCATTGAAACCACCTCAACTCACGTGATGATCGGACTTGAGTTGGTTGATTTGGATCGTGTGACACTCGAATGACCGGAGGGATGTCAATTTGAGTGGGAGTTTTTTAAGTAATATGATTAACTAAACTCATTATCTTGAACAATAGTCTAAGTTGTCTTTGCACTATTTATGTTGTAGATCATGGCTCGCGCAGTAGCACCCCTAAATTTTAATGCGTTCCTAGAGAAAGCTAAGTTGAAAGATGATGGAAGTAACTTTGTGGACTGGGCCCGTAATCTAAGGATTATCCTTACGGCTTCCCAGAAGGCTTATGTCCTTGATGCACCGCTTGGTGATCCACCCGCTCCAGTTGAGTCTCCAGACGTTGTGAACGCCTGGCAGGCTCGTTCTGATGATTACTCAATAGTTAAATGTGCAATGTTGTATGGCTTAGAACCGGGACTTCAAAGACGTTTTGAATGTCATGGAGCATATGATATGTTCCAGGAGTTGAAGTTTATCTTTCAGAAGAATGCCCGGATCGAGAGGTATGAAACCTTCGATAAGTTCTATGCTTGCAAGATGGAGGAGAACGGGTCTGTCAGTGATCACATACTCAGAATGTCTGGGTACTCCACCCGTCTGGCTGAATAGGGGATGCCCCTTCCGCCAGAGGCTATCACTGACAGAGTTCTTCAATCATTGCCACCTAGCTACAAGAGCTTCGTGTTGAACTATAACATGCACGGGATGAACAAGTCAGTCGCCGAGCTGTTTGCGATGTTGAAAGTCGCTGAGTCTGAGATTCAGAAGGAGCATCAAGTGTTGATGGTCAATAAAACCACTAGTTTCAAGAAGAATGGCAAGGGTAAGAAGGGTAACTCCAAGAAGAGTGGCAAAGCAGTTGCCCCTCCCGTAAAGAAACCCAAGGCTGGACCCAAGCCAGAAACTGAGTGCTTTCATTGCAAGGGAACTGGTCACTGGAAGCGGAACTGCCCCAAGTATTTGGCTGACAAGAAGGCGGCCAACAACAAACAAGGTATATATGATATACATGTTATTGATGTGTACCTTACCAACTCTCGTTGTAGTGCCTGGGTATTTGATACCGGTGCGGTTGCTCACATTTGCAACTCAAAACAGGAACTGCGGAATAGACGGAGGCTGGCAAAGGACGAAGTGACAATGCGCGTGGGAAATGGTTCCAAGGTTGATGTGATCGCCGTCGGCACGCTCGCTCTTCGATTACCATTGGGATTAGTGATGAACCTGAATAATTGTTATTTAGTGCATGCGTTAAGCATGAACATTATATCTGGATCTTGTTTATTGCGAGACGGTTACTCATTTAAATCTGAGAATAATGGTTGTTCTATTTATATGAGTAATATCTTTTATGGTCATGCACCCAATGTGAGGGGTTTATTCTTATTGAATCTCGGTAGTGATGATACACATGTTCATAACATTGATGCCAAAAGATGTAGAATTGATAATGATAATACCACTTTCTTGTGGCACTGCCGTTTAGGTCATATTGGCGTAAAACGCATGAAGAAGCTCCATGCTGATGGACTTTTGGAGTCACTTGATTTTGAATCACTTGACACATGTGAGCCATGCCTCATGGGCAAGATGACTAAGACGCCGTTCTCTGGAACAATGGAACGGGCTAGTGACTTGTTGGAAATCATACATACTGATGTGTGCGGTCCGATGAGCATTGAGGCGCGTGGTGGTTATCGTTACTTTCTCACCTTCACTGATGACTTAAGTAGATATGGGTATATTTACTTAATGAAACACAAGTCTGAAACGTTTGAAAAGTTCAAGCAATTTCAGAGTGAAGTTGAGAATCATCGTAACAAGAAGATTAAATTCCTACGATATGATCGAGGAGAAGAATATCTGAGTTATGAGTTTGGCAATCACTTAAGACAGTGTGGAATTGTTTCACAATTGACACCGCCTGGAACACCACAGCGTAATGGTGTGTCCGAACGTCGTAATCGAACCTTATTGGATATGGTGCGATCTATGATGTCTCTTGCCGATTTGCCACTATCGTTTTCGGGTTATGCATTAGAGACAGCTGCATTCACTTTAAATAGGGCACCATCGAAATCCGTTGAGACGACGCCATATGAACTATGGTTTGGCAAGAAGCCAAAATTGTCGTTTCTTAAAGTTTGGGGATGTGATGCTTATGTCAAAAAGCTTCAGCCTGAAAAGCTGGAACCCAAAGCGGAGAAATGCGTCTTCATAGGATACCCAAAAGAGACAGTTGGGTATACCTTCTATCTCAGATCCGAAGGCAAAGTGTTTGTCGCTAAAAATGGAACATTTCTTGAGAAAGAGTTTCTCTCGAAAGAATTGAGTGGGAGGAAGATAGAACTTGATGAGGTTATTGAACCTTTACTTCAACCAGAGAGTAGCGCAGCGCAGAAAGATGTTTCTGTAGAGCCTACATCAGTTGAAGAGGAGGTTAATGATGATGATCATGAAACTTCGGATCAAGTTGCTGTCGAACCTCGTAGGTCGACAAGGACGCGTACTGCTCCTGAGTGGTACGGCAACCCTGTCTTAGAGGTCATGTTGTTGGACAACGATGAACCTACGAGCTATGGAGAAGCGATGGTGGGCCCAGATTCCGAGAAATGGTTAGAGGCCATGAAATCCGAGATGGGATCCATGTATGAAAACAAAGTATGGGCTTTGGAAGTATTACCTGAAGGGCGTAAGGCCATTCAGAACAAATGGATCTTTAAGAGGAAGACGGACGCGGACGGTAATGTCACCGTCTATAAAGCTCGACTTGTGGCAAAGGGTTTTTCACAAGTTCAAGGAGTTGACTACGATGAGACCTTCTCACCCGTAGCGATGCTTAAGTCTGTCAGAATCATGTTAGCAATAGTTGCCTTTTTCGATTATGAAATTTGGCAGATGGATGTCAAAACAGCGTTCCTTAACGGTTTCCTTAAGGAAGAGTTGTATATGATGCAACCAGAAGGTTTTGTCGATCCAGAGAATGCTGACAAAGTTTGCAAACTCCAGCGATCCATTTATGGACTGGTGCAAGCATCTCGGAGTTGGAATCTTCGCTTTGATGAGGTGATCAAAGCGTTCGGGTTTATACAAGTTTACGGAGAAGCTTGTATTTACAAGAAAGTGAGTGGGAGCTCTATAGCGTTTCTAATATTATATGTGGATGACATATTACTGATTGGAAACAATATAGAAATGTTGGAAAGCGTGAAGGAATATTTGAACAAGAGTTTTTCAATGAAGGACCTAGGAGAAGCTGCTTTCATATTAGGCATCAAGATCTATAGAGATAGATCAAGACGTTTAATAGGACTTTCACAAAGCACATACCTTGATAAGATTTTGAAGAAGGTCAAAATGGATCAGTCCAAGAAGGGGTTCTTGCCTGTTTTGCAAGGTGTGAAGTTGAGTAAGACTCAATGCCCAGTGACTGCAGAAGATAGAGAAAAGATGAGTGTCGTCCCCTATGCTTCAGCCATAGGCTCTATCATGTATGCAATGCTGTGCACAAGACCCGATGTCAACCTTGCCATAAGTATGGCCGGAAGGTTTCAAAGTGATCCAGGAATGGAACACTGGACGGCGGTCAAGAATATCCTGAAGTACCTGAAAAGGACTAAGGACATGTTTCTCGTTTATGGAGGTGATCAAGAGCTCGTCGTAAAGGGTTACGTCGATGCAAGCTTTGACACTGATCCGGATGACTCTAAGTCGCAAACCGGATACGTATTTATTCTCAATGGGGGTGCAGTTAGCTGGTGCAGTTCCAAGCAGAGCGTAGTAGCTGATTCTACATGCGAAGCGGAGTACATCGCTGCCTCGGAGGCGGCGAAGGAAGGTGTCTGGATGAAGGAGTTCATGACAGATCTTGGAGTAGTGCCTAGTGCACTAAACCCAATGACTCTGCTCTGTGACAACACTGGTGCCATTGCTCTAGCCAAGGAACCCAGGTTTCACAAGAGGACCAGACACATAAAGCGACGTTTCAATTCCATCCGCGATTACATCAAGGAGGACGACATAAATATTTGCAAAGTGCACACGGATCTGAATGTTGCTGATCCGATGACTAAACCTCTTCCAAGGGCTAAACATGATCAACACCAGAACTGTATGGGTGTTAGATTCATTACAATGTAAATCACATAGTGATGTGAGCTAGATTATTGACTCTAGTGCAAGTGGGAGACTGTTGGAAATATGCCCTAGAGGCAATAATAAAATGGTTATTATTATATTTCCTTGTTCATGATAATCGTTTATTATCCATGCTATAATTGTATTGATTGGAAACTCAAATACATGTGTGGGTACATAGACAACACTGTGTCCCTAGTATGCCTCTAATAGACTAGCTCGTTGATCAAAGATGGTCAAGGTTTCCTAGCCATAGACATGAGATGTCATTTGATAACGGGATCACATCATTAGGAGAATGATGTGATGGACAAGACCCAAACTATAAACATAGCATTTGATCGTGTCAGTTTATTGCTATAGTTTTCTGCATGTCAAGTATCTGTTCCTATGCCCATGAGATCATGCAACTCACTGACACCGGAGGAATGCCTTGTGTGTATCAAACGTCACAACGTAACTGGGTGACTATAAAGATGCTCTACAGGTATCTCCGAGGGTGTTTGTTGAGTGGGCATGGATCAAGACTGGGATTTGTTACTCCGTATGACGGAGAGGTATCTTAGGGCCCACTCGGTAATACAACATCACTATAAGCCTTGCAAGCAATGTGACTAAGGTGTTAGCCACGGGATCTTGTATTACGAAACGAGTAAAGAGACTTGCCGGTAACGAGATTGAACTAGGTATAGGGATACCGACGATCGAATCTCGGGCAAGTAACATACCGAAGAACAAAGGGAACAACATACGGGATTAACTGAATCCTTGACATAGAGGTTCGACCGATATAGTTCTTCATAGAATATGTAGGAACCAATATGGGCATCCATGTCCCGCTATTGGTTATTGACCGTAGAGGTGTCTCGGTCATGCCTACATAGTTCTCGAACCCGCAGGGTCTACACACTTAACGTTTGGTGACGATTAGTATAGTTGAGTTATTGTGTTGGTGACTGAAGGTTGTTCGGAGTCTCGGATAAGATCCCGGACATGACGAGGATCTCCGGAAGAGTCCGGAGGTAAAGATTGATATATGTGATAATAGTGTTTTGATCTCCGGAAGGGTTCCGGAATTCACCGGAAGGGGTTCCGGATGTTTACCTAAGTGTTCGGGTGCAGCAACACTTTATATGGGCCAAAGGGGTAAAACCCACAAGGTATTGGAAAGTGCAAAAGGAAATTTTGCTGCTGCCTTAAGCGGTACTACCGCTGGTAAGGCAGTACTACCGCGTAAGCGGTACTACCGCTTGTGTGAAGCGGTACTACCGCTTGTGCGCGGTACTGCAGGGATCCGAGTTGGACTCTTTCCTTGCGGGCCAAACCGACCTTGTGCGGGCAAAACCGACCTTGTAGAGGTTTTCTCTCCAAGTTTAGACCCCAGGGCTCAACATATAAATAGAGGGGCAGGGCTAGCACACGGGACACATCAGGATTTCCCAAGCCGTGTGCCGGCAACCCTAGCCCTCTAGTTCCTCCGTCATAGTCTCCGTAGTGCTTGGCGAAGCCGTGCAGGGATTGTTCCTCACCACCATCACCACGCCGTCGTGCTGCCGGAACTCATCTACTACTTCACCATCGCTCGCTGGATCGAGGAGGTGAAGGCGTCATCAAGCCGTACGTGTGTTGAACGCGGAGGTGCCGTCCGTTCGGCACTAGTTCGTGATCGGATCGAGGGACGACTTGCGATTTGGATCGCGGAGACATTCGACTACATCAACCGCGTTTCTTAACGCTTCCGCTTAGCGATCTACAAGGGTATGTAGATTCACTCTCCCTCTCGTAGATGCTCATCACCATGGATAGATCTTGCGTGTGCGTAGGAAAAAAAAATTGTTTCCCATGCGACGTTACCCAACACGTGCATACAGTCTAATTTAGCCATTAACAAATTGGTGGTGTCCCAGTTTAGGAGTCCCTCACCATGAAGGTTCCTGACCTGGTGGGCCGGAATGAGGACCCCTAAGATGTTCCACCGTGGGCCACATGGTTCGGCCCATGGCGAGATACATGAATATTTCAGAAGACTTGGAGTATAATCCAAGGAATTCGTATCTGCGGAGGACTCCACCCCACTTACATATCCGACTAGGACTCTTGTAATCCTAGGATCCAATATCTTATATAATTCAGGGTAGACACAATACAAACCATTGCACTACTAGGGAGAAGCCTAGTAGTGGCACGGGTTAAACGTCTAGTAGTAGCGCAGGGGCCCGCACTACTACTACCACGCTACAACTAACAGGGTAGTAGTAGTGCGGGTCCCATCCCGTGCTACTACTACTACTGTTAGTAGTAGCGCGGGTGCCACCTGTGCTGCTACTACTACTTAGTTGTAGCGGGGGCATGCCCCCTCGGCCACTGCTACCTTTGTGTATTTTCTCATGTGTATTTACACAATATTTATACAACAATTATACATGTTATACAGTCCAACATATACATACAACATTGAAACTATATGATACAACAATGTCTCATCATCATCATAGTGGTACAAAAATGTCTCATCATCATCACACGTTAACCACTAGCTAATTGTTATGAGGGATGACTAAAAATGCACCAAATAATTGTTATCATCTCACTACAGGAATCAGGTACTTTGCCGTCTGCCATGACAGACGGCAAAGGATAGGTTCACAGACGGCAAACTCCTTTGTCGTCTGCCAGCAGACGGCCCCACTTCCAGTACAGAAAACCACGGTAAAGAGCTGGCAGACGGCCCATCAACCCCACGGGCCAGTGGGGCCCAGGTGGGCTCTTTGCCGTCTGCCTTTTGGCTCTTTGCCGTCAGCTGGCAGACGGCAAAGAACTGACTGATGGCAAACATAATCTTTGCCATCAGCTAGTTCTTTGCCGTCTGTTTCGTGGAAGCTAACGGCAAAAACTTTCTTTGTCGTCCGCTGGCAGACGACAAAGAGCAGCTGGCAGACGGCAAATACTCTGATTCCAGTAGTGTCTTAGCTAGATAGCTACCCAACACATAGTAGTCAAAACATGATCAGGTACAAACATCCAGTAGATAGTTAGCACCAATCGTCACAAGTACTAGGATCTACTCCCCTCTTTTAGGAAAAATTGAAAAGAATATGAAAACCCCTCCATCTCCATGATGGAGCACAAAGATCCACTGGTCTCAAATTTCTAGCATGCACTCATTCACTAATTGCCTCCACCTTCAATTTTGAGGCGTTCATTTGGTAGGCGTCCAGTCGAGTATCTATACCGTGTATTTGGATACACTCCAACGCAATAAACAAAGAGCAGGTCGCATGGTATTATCTCCACCGCGAGAGCCCGAACCTTATAATAACCATCAGTGGCGGAGCTAGCCTAGGATGACTGGGGGGCCAATGGAAAAATATGAGCTCTTGAGGGGATAAAAGTTTGTATTTTTTTCAATCTATGCTGCTACAGGAAAAATTCTTCATAAAATATCCCAAGGCTGGGGGGCAGTGGCCCCTGCAGCTATACACATAGCTCCACCACTGATAACCATTGTCCCTGTTACGATCGTGCCAAGTGCCTAGCTAGGATACCCTACCAAGGGATCTGCTAGATTAAGCTCCGACACACATATTTAAAAGTTATATTTTTGTATAATGTAGTAGCAAGAAGAATCCTTGAGATTCAAAGTCGAACCATAGCATCAGAAACAAAAACGAAAATTTTCATTGATGAGTAATAAAATGGGCAAAATAGAAGGCCCAATTCACATTATAATGCTCAGACCGTGATTTGTCTATTTATTTATCGACATATATTTTAAATTGGATCTAAAATTTTATACAATGGTTGATATGACTTGTAATTGCATACTAACAAAGTTTCATTAACTTTTTATATTTCATTTTTTTCTAGAGATCATGTGACTGGTAGCACCAAATGCCCGGTGCACCGGATATGTTACCTAGTCACCACCGACAAACTAGCTAAGTGGGTTGTGCCCATCGTCGTGGGAGGGTACACCTAGGTTCCTTAACGCTGACAATGGTCGACAAATATAAATCATCTTATCTCATGACAAAGCGTAGAATAGGACCCTCACACGGGGGGGCACTACATAGGTCGGCCTATTTGACGACTTTTCAAGTAATTTGGTGATTGCTTCTTCGTTTTTTCTTCTCTTTTGTGCTTTGCAACTAGTTTTTTGACCCACTTTTTCTGTTGTTTTCCCTTTTTCCTTTGCCCATTCTTCACTCCAATCATTTTGTATAATACATGGACATTTTTTAGTCAATATTGTTCAAAATTCATGATATTTTTCAAATTGATTTAAAAAAACATGATTGTTTAAAATTTACATTTTTCTGAAAATTCCTAAAAAAATACCTTCTAGACCATACTTCGAAATTTGGAATCATTTTTTCTAGTTCATGAACATTTAGAAAAAAATCAGAATATTTTTTGACAATGGGAATTTTGTGCGGAACATATATGGTTTTCCTTTTTTAAACTGAAATAATTTTGCCTCTATTTTTTTAGTTAATACAACTTTTTTCAGAATTTAAAAGAAGATGGTATTGCCATTCCACAAGAGGCCTCGTATGCTTGAGTTGCCTGGCTATTTTTCGCTTATCTTAATCAAAGTCACAACGCAAGCTGAAGGTGCGCAAATGCTATTTGGTGCTAAACGTAACACATACTATGCTACGCGTACTCAGCCCCCATGACCTTTCGGCAATTCCTAAGCGGGCGGCCAATATTGGCCTCACCTTCATTGGCTTTGGGAACCTTCTAGAAGGTTCTTACCAGTTTGTTGGGCTGGTTTATTATGTATATTTCCCCTTTATTTTTTTTTCATTTTACCTTATTTCGTTTTTCTATTCCAGCTTTTATTTTTAATTTTACTGTATTTTATCTTTATTTTCAATTTATTTATTTTATATTTGTGAATTTCTTCAGATCGCGAACTTCTTTTAGATTAACAAGTTTTTTTTGAATCGTTAACCGTTTTTGAGTTCATTGTCATTTTATCAAATTCGCTAAAATTCTTCAAATACACGAATAGTTTTTGCATTTGTGATTTTTTCCAATTCATGTTATTTCTTAATAAAATAAAAAAAATCCAAATTAATGTACTTTTTGTAATGCACAAACTTTTTTTAGAATTTGAACATTTTTCAAATTCGTGATCATTTTCCAAAACCATGAACATTTTCAAATGCAATAGTAGATTTCAATTCTTGAAGTTCTTTTGAATTCATGAACTTTTTCATGTTGATGAACTTATTTCAAATCAAAATTTATTTTTAGTTCGTGAACATTTTTAAAATTCATGATATTGTTTTAAAAAGCTGTTACCAATTTCTGATTTCATAAATTTTTAAAATCTATCAAAAAACTGATAAACCAGACGCTGCTGATTTTTCTAGAGGAGATGAAACAAAACAGACGAACGAAATATGTGCAGTACAACGAACGTCAACCCGAGCCTTTGTTGGAGCGTACGCCTAGTAAAAAAAATGCTGCATCTTAAGCGCTGACTAGGAGTTCTCCTGAAGGTCTACAAGATGTTTCCTTTAAACATGAAACGATGGTGTACAATATATAATCTCATAATATTGTAGAATGTCTCTAGTTTTATGTCCAGGCCGCCATGTTCGGCTCCTGGAGCCCGCGGGCTCTATATCTGCCAGTGTATCTCAATAGTAAAGCTCGGTGCTTCCCCCCAAAAAATAAAATTGGGTGGTGATATGGATGGAAAATCTATTTGCCGCTATGTGCGGTAAGCTATCACCCTGCCCACCAAGCTGGCTTAGAGCATCTTCAATAGCTTGTCTATATGGACGTCTATACTCATTTTTCACGACGTGAGCCCAAAACAGACGTCCAACAGCTTGTCTATATGGTCGTCCAAACATACACATCCTCTAAATCGGCCTCGACAATGTCCAGGCCTAGACAATGTGAAGGCGTCGTCCAAACTCAACTGCAGCCATGATTTCTCCTTCTATCCAGCTGCGGCCCACCGGTCATGGACCCTGTACATAGACGTTCTGATGCAAACTGGACGTGTATATGAGGAAATCTTTTTAGACCATTGTCTATATGAATATATAGACATTCAAATATACACATGCTATTGGAGATGCTCTTAGGAGCAACTTCACTGGGTCGACTCGTTTACCTTCTGCAGATCCTGGTTTTGGGAACCGGTTTGGGTTTGATTTTGTCTGTTTTTGTTTCTTTTTATGGTGTTCCTGGTTGCCTTCTTTTTTGTTTTTCCTAAAGTTCCCTTTTGTGAAAAAAATCTTGAAATTTCTATGGATTATTCAGAATTTTAAGAATGTTTTTATTTACCAAATTGTTTAGGATTTTGAAAATTGTTTACATTTTTAAAAACTTCTTTACAAATTCAAAAAGTTCAGAATGTCAAGAAATATTCTTATTTGTTCAAAGATTCAAAAATACTTTCAGATTTTTTCGAACAATATTGCTTTCTAAAAAATCAGAAATTTTAAAAATTGTTTGTGTTTTCTAAAAACATTCATATTTTAAAAAATAAAACAAAAAACCTATCTAAACCCCCGTCAGTAGACCATGTAGGGACTAATTTTTAAAAATGCAGTGACTAATTTTTCGTACAAAGTTCTTATTTCGGGAAAAACTTCCAATCTATTCACCATACACCATGACAGTACCAAGAACATCAGAGGTAATATAAAGTGCAATATTGTCCGTAGACTATCTAGCGACGACTTCAAGCACTGGAATAAGCCAAAGGCGTGCCTCCGTCATCATCCCTCCCTCACATAAACCAACCGAAGTTTGTTGTAGTATATAGTCAGAAAATCGTCGTACTAAATCCTCAAAAGATCAACACAGCAGAACAACATCTGTCACCGATGAAGAGAAATATAGATAGGATTGGTTCAACTTGTAGACACTTGAACAGAGACGAATCCAAGCAAATTCATCGAAAACAAACATCAACCAAATGCCGCAAGATCCGCACACTCTCCAACCACGCTAAACACACCCCTAGGACGGAGGCTAAGGGGATACTTTATTCCATCTTCAAGAAGTCCTAAACATCCCGCCTTGCTGAACATGACATGAACTCTAAACAAATTAAGAACATCTAATAATGAGTCAAAAATAGATAAATCAGATCTTCGAATCGCCAGCCGGAGGCAGAGAAACCCTCGTCGCTCGTGGGAGTAGAAAACGTTTCGTGCCACACACATACTCGCTGGTTCGGGTAGCAGGATCAGGATTACCGGATTCTGTATATCATATTGACAAACTACGCTTGGCATGCCATAAACAACGTGTAACCCGTTTATATGCATTTAACGGCTTAGTACAGATGACAGCCACAGTTCAGAAGGAGCCATTATCCAGCCGACACCACAGCAGCAACAGCTACACCTTGTGGTCAGCGATTTGTATAGCCTGCCTGCCAAGATGAACATTTTCTCTTTTACGTCTCAATCAGAACCAGTACAACTCCTATTTGCGTCAAATTTTGGCGATCCATGTCAATATCTCAATTTGTGGTTTTCTAAAGCGACGACCTTGACGCATAACACATTCAGCATATTGGGTAAGGGCCTCTTTGATTCGTGAACCACTGGAATAGATTAAAAAAAAAGGATTGGAATGCCATGCTCATCTCAATCCTAGAGGATTTTGAGTTGTTTGATTGTATCATAGAAAAACCTAAGGATTCTTTCAAAGAGATTTGAGTGAATGCTAGAAATCATATTGAATATAGTAAAAATAATCGTTAGAAAACCCTGTAGGAAAAATTCCAAAGGAACCCTAAAATGTATGCCAAACATTCAGGTTTCTGGAAATTCACATGTCATTGCTTATTGATGATTTGACATTCTACACGAAGTATCTTCTGTCAGGAGATACAAAACAAAGATGGCAGCATATAAGAAGGTGCAGCCAAAACAACTCATTCCTTCGGGTAGTTTTGAGATTACCCTCAGCAGATTTCTTTCTTTGATCCGCTATCCGATGCACACAAACACAGCATAAGAATCGAACCAGAGCAAATGTAACTTCAACGCATATAAGTTTCGCATTGGACAATTATGAATGTATGAATCGAACCATAATCTCATTCATTCATGTAGAGGACGATGAAACAGCAACTGAACCAAACAAAAAAACAACAACGAAGAAGCAACAGACTTCCAAATTCAGTAAAATTGACAGCCGATTACAGCAATGATTCGCCGAATCCAGCGCACTTATTCGCTTCGAACTCATCGATGGCTCACACCTTGAAGCTGAAGTTGAGGAGGATCTTGTTTAGGCCAAATTTCCAGCCGCTGATCCCCTTTCTGCCTGGGCTAGAATTAACCGTCGTAGCCACCACCGGCTCAGACCCATTGTTGTCGGCGACAGTCTTCTGCCATAGCATGAAGCTCCTGCATCCATTGAAGCTGATCCTCTCATCGGCCTTGAGTGCTGCAACGAACGAAGATGGAATTCAGGGACGAGCGGTAGCATGAAATAGAGCAAACTATCAATCTGTGTTGAAACCATGCTTACCGTCGGATCTGCCATTGGCGGTGTAGAGGAGGAAGTTGGCAGCGTCGGCGCCGAGCAGCGGCATGCGGCCCTCGCGGGCGTAGCAGCGGAGCGCGGCGCGGATGAGCCCGTTGACCGACTCGCCCTCGTCGACCAGGAACCGTAGCGGGCCGGCGCTGCCGAGGACGGTGACCGTCACCAGCACGCGCGCCACCCCTGCCGCCGCCGCCTTGCCACGGGGTTCAACCTTCCTGAGCTTCATCGGCAGCGTCGACGGCACAGCAACAGCCATAGCGACGGTCAACCAATCAAATCAAACGAAACCTATTAATCAAAATCGCCTGTTCCTCTCTTTTCTTTTCTGTTGAATTCTCTTCTCGGCAGGGAAAAACTCGAGATCAAAATAACCAGGGGGGATCGAAAGAACGTCGGGCGCGTCTGGCCGCTGACGGGACGGAGGGAGGCCGCTCAGGGGTCGAGGCCGATGCAGCGGTGGTACCAGCCCTGCATGCAGGCGCCGAAGCAGCGGAAGGAGGCGGAGGAGTCCCTCTCCGTCAGCGGCGGCGAGGAGGGGGAGGCGGAGATCGTGTGGGTTCCCACCATTCACAAGGGGGCGGGGCTCGGCTTGGCGCGGCGGTCGAGGAGATCTGGGCTCCCGGCGGCGAGGGGTAGGGGGAGGAGGAGGAGACGGGGTCTGTGTTTCGTTTGTGAAGGGACCGTGGCGTGAGGAGACGGAATATATGGCACGGCTCCGCTGGGGCTGAGGCGGCGGCCGCGTGGTGAGACGGGGTTGCGCTGGTCTCCTACCGTGTGTTTCCAGAGAGAGCGCGTCGATCTGGGCGGTTGGTGGCGGTGGATGGACGGGTGGATGCGATTCTAGGGCGTCCACGCGGTTGGGACGGTCCTTGGCTCCCAAGCTGCCCCTACACGCAAGGTTTTCGGGACACCGGCGCGTTTAATTAGATGTAATTGATTATATCATCAATATCAATTAAAGACACGTCTAGCCAAGGAACGTTTGTTGGCTAGCGCTTCACGGCGTACACTCTAAAAGGAGTAAATAAATCATACCACCTGATACTCGAAAAAAAAACCCTAGTCCATATATAAAGATTGGGAGAAGGGGGAGCTAGACCTCTGTAAACTAAATTTCTCTCTTCTCACACTCATTCCTAAGGAGCAAGATGCTGTTAGGATCGAAAAATTTAGACCTATAGCTTTGACTGATTGTAGCTTTAAGATTTCAACTAGAAGACGAGGCTTTTTTCCCTCCCCAGCCCTCGCGTCCCTCTCGGAGGCGAACCGGGGTTGGGGGGGGGGGGGGGGGGGCAAGCTTTCCGTCGCTGCCCCCCTGTCCCCGCCTCTGTCGTGGGCCACTATAGGGCGAAGCCCGGGCAGGGCCGCCGGTGGCGGGGCCTCTCCCCGACGCAGCTTTCGTTCCTCCTCGATAGCAATGAGGATCTGGCTGCTCGCGACGTGAGGTGGCGAAGATCCGGTGAAGTCCCTGCTCGACGACGATTGTGGTGGGGCGACCTACGTCCGGTGGTGCTGCCTCTATGGCGGCTATGGCCCAGGGCTCGAGGTCCACCCTTGTTGCATCCGGGTGGCGGTGCTTGGGCCGTGATAGCTATTAGGCGTGGTGGTGCGTCGTGGCTTGGCTACTGCTGGTCATCCTCAAGAACTAGTACAATTACTCATACATATGCATGAAGGTTAGGGACAATTTACAAGCCGACATCAAACCGATGAAGGGAGAAGGCATGGTGGTGATGGTGACGACGCGATGGTGATGAAGATGATGATGGTGGCGGCGCCAGTGTTGATGCAGATGGGGGCGCCACCGGTGGTGTCGGCGCCGACGCGAGGGCACCGGCCCGAAGGCCGATGCTCGTGGTGGTGGAGCCTCCTCCATCTTCTCTTGGTGTTGTCTCTTCTTCTCAGGTGTGGAGCAGCAATGGAGATGGGTTGTGGATGAATTAGATGTGATGGAATGAGATGACGGCGGATAGGGGTGAGGAGGTGTATATATGGAGCCTCCCTAGCCTCCTCTCTTGATGGTCTTCATCCAAGGGCTCTCAATGAGCCAAACCCTCTCCCAATCTCTTCTTTACGAGCCAAGGATCATGTGGTATCTAACGGGGATGAAATCGATGAAGAATCCAGTCTAGAAGGGCAACTTTCGGAGTTGTATGCACGTCAAATGACCGCCGAAACGACCGCGCGCGGTCGTTCGCAACACCGTCTTTGAGTGTGCCCACCTCCGATAAAATGGCCGCCAAATCTTTATAGAACTCGAACTTTGACGTTCTTGGGATCGTTGGATTCATATGAACGGTGTCGGTCTATTCAGGGTCTTGAATCTTGATTTGGAGCACTTTGGAAAATCACTTTTTTTGACCTCCGGAATGGCTAAGTCTGGCCCCTCGGTGACTCCGTATGAAACCCATCCCTGGCTCTTTGATCGTGCTTGGTCCTAGGTTGCTCAAAATCACCTAGAGACACAAGAAAATAAAGAAAACTAATAAAGAAAACGGCACGGCGGTCGACTCCTTCATCATCTCTCCCGAAAGGATCGGTGCTTGGAGGTGGATTGCAAGGTGGGGAGCGCGGCAGAGTGCGGCGGAGCCACGGAGGAGAAGTCGAGGGAAGAAGGGGATCTGGACGATTTCAACCGCAGGGTTTCTGCCTATTTATACCTCAAAAAAACCACTGGAAGGTCTCCCACCATCGAGTGCAAACCGTACGCAATCCCTCACGCAGAGTAAATCTCGCACTTGGCTGATCCCGCGGCAGAAATCGAGGCGCCACGCCCCACTTTGACCACTACGCCGCGATGCAACCGCTTCCGCATGCACGTCCTGCATTCAAACCCGCGAGATTTTCGCTCTAAATCAACCCGATTGATTGTCTGCACTTTCCTATTAGGGAAAAACGCCTCGGTCCGGCCGAGTGCCTTAAAAGGAGGTCTCCGAGCACTCGGACATTCAAAATCCTCCGACTGAAGCCGTCTTCAGAATTGCAACGGGACGAACTCGATGCCCCTCCACAGGTTGACTTGGACCTTACCTAAGCGCGAAGGTGAGTATTTCGTAAATTTGGGCTCGAAGTCGACTGATACAGGAGTTTCCGTGAGATCCAAAGAGGACATGTCCTCACTCCTGCGATGTCGCTCGAGCTTCATGGCATGTCCACACTAGGACCACCAGTCTATCTCTCCCGAGAGACAATCGAATTCCACAAAATTTTGCCCAGCAATCATTCCAATTCGACCACTCGAAAAACTCACAGTCCAGAATCCGTTGCGGTTTCTATTTAGGCCTAAATGGATAATCCCTTGGAATCAAGATTCCATCCACTCGTATTCTGAAACCCCAACCGATTCGGGGGCTAATGATGGGGTCACCTACTAGTGGTAGGGTCATGGACCTGACATCCGAGGTCCACCCAGGACCCCACACTATCATTTAGGTCCCAGGACCATGGATGCATTCGGATCCATATATCAGGATCCACTCGGATTCACTAAGGCACTCGGACGTCTCCCCTCCAGTTGGCCAAGCTCCTGCACTCGAACAGAGACAATACATGCGCGACGTGGGAGCTGCAGCGGCCGCGGGAAGTAAACAATACATTAAGTGTAGTCATAGCTTCCATTACCAGTAGCTGTTGTAGTTAAGGGCTACAGTTACTAAAAACTGTCATCATAATGGCATTAGTTCACCCTTGTAATGATGCTCAACGGGTCCAGCGAACTCTATATAAGTCGCCCCCGAGCTCCTGGACAGGGGTTCGGCACCCTCTTGTAATCACACCCCCAGAGAAAACACAAGCCTCCGGGCACGAGACATAGGGTTGTTACCTCTCCGAGAGGGGCTCAAACTCGTAAAATCCGAGTGTTGCACTTGCGTCATAGCTAGGCTCTGCCCCTCGTTCGTACCACTAGTACTCATTGTCAGGATCGTTGCCTCGACAAGCCCCTTACGGAATAACGCACAAACTAGGGTTCAAGTTTCTGTCACTCCCGCAACCCATCATCTACTTATTACTCCCCAATGCCTTTCCTTAGGCCCAAGTATGGTGAAGTGTCATGTAGTCGACGTTCACATGACACCACTAAAGGAATAACAACATACACATCATCAAAATATTGAGCGAATACCAACATCACATGATTACTTATAACAAGACTCCTCCCATGTCATCAAGAACAAAAGTAACTACTCACAAATCATATTCATGTTCAAGATCAAAGGTGTATTGAATATGATTAAGGATCTGAACATATAATATTCCACCAAGTAAACCAACTAGCATCAACTACAAGATGTAGACAACACTACTGGCAACCCACGGGTACCAATCTGAGGTTTGGAGACAAAGATTGAATACAACAGATGAACTAGGGTTTGAGATGAGATGGTGCTGGTGAAGATGTTGATGAAGATTGGTCCTCCCACGATGGAGGAAGCATTGGTGATGATGATGGCTTTGATTTCCCCCTCCCGAAGAAAAGTTTCCCCGGCGGAATGGCTCCGCCGGAAAGCAAAAGCGTTCCCGCCCAAGTTCCGCCTCGAGACGGTGGCACTTGGTCCCAAAAGTGTTATTCTGATTTTTTTCCTGGGCAAATAGCACCTTATATGAGAAGACGGCCCTGGGGGCCTACTGGGCGAGTCACGAGCTTGATGGGCGCGCCCACCAGGCTCGTGACTCTCTGGAGGGTCCCCTTCTAGTAATTCTTTCACTAGTATTTTTTTATATATTCCAAAATAATTCTTCGTAAATTTTCAGGTCATTTGGAGTTGCAGAGAATATCCAACTCTTCTATATCCTTTTCCGGACCGGAATTCCAGCTGCTGGCAATCTCCCTCTTTGTGTGAAACTTGCAAAATAAGAGAGAACGGACATTAGGATTGCATCATAAAGTGAAATGATGACTCAAAACATAATAAATATCAATAGAAAAACATGATGCAAAATGGACGTATCACCCCCCCCCCCCCGCGTAAACCTACTTGCGATCCTACAGTATCTTTAGTAGATCTAGGTCTGAGATTCTCGGGGACTCTCCAGCACACCTTGATGGGAGATACTTCACGACATTACGCCCATCTATTATTAGTTGACAAATAAACTAAATATGAGGAGAGCGGACCAAATTGTTGTAGTCCACGCAACGGAGTAAAAGAACCCAAGATAATTCCAGTAAATTTATCAAATATCTCATCGTGGTCACACACGACATTATCCAACCGTCCCACTGGTGAGCGTAACCTAAGCTTTTGCATCCGTTTGCTTAAGATAATTCCAGTCAAGTTGACCATATGCTTCTATAGTACATGTTTGATTCCAGTTCCATTATTTACATTTTAAATGCTACTTTGTTCACAAATTATAAAATTTTAACCATCGTAGCATAAAGATGGGGTCACACGTCCCTAAGAGCAAAAAAAATATCGACCACCTCCTATATTTCTTTGCAAAAAATGTGAAATAAATTACTCCTTCCTTACCACATTATAATATTTTTTCCTCTAAAGTCAAACATTGTAAACTTCAGGCAAGTTTATAGAGAAAACATTAACATTTACAATACCAGATATAAGTCATATCAAAATATATTTCATTGTAAGGGAATAGAGAGGCATTGGTAGAATTGTTGATGTATCGCTTGAGCCTCATGGGCGTGTATATAGGACTACATGATCTTCTTGGAGTATAAGACAAGCTGGAATAATTCCTAGTCTTACCTATATTTTCTAATCAATCACGATACTCAACGTCTCCCGCAATCACAACAGTTGCAACACAAACAATGAGACCGGAGAAGAATCTGAAGGTTGTAAGACGACACACATCCTCTCATAGTCGTAACCGTTGATGTATCACAAAAATTCTGGTTGTAGTGAAAACCGACGAGGTTGCTCAAGCAATATTGTAGCCCCTTTGTGTCATTTGCGAGGTAGCCGAGAGCGGAGGGTGGTATAGCCATGTGAAAGGATCGATATGGTTGACTAGAGGGGGTTGAACAGGCAACTACCAATTTTTAGCTTTTCTTAGCAAATTAGGTTTAGCAACAAATAGGTTGTCTAGATATGCAGCTAGGTGAAATAGCCTATATGATGCTAACAACAACAGTAATACAAGCAAGCAAATGATACCACACAAGTAAAGCTTGCACAAAGTAAACGTAAGAAATAACCACAAGTAGAGCCGGTGGAGATGAGGATGTGTTACCGAAGTTCCTTCCCTTTGTGGGGAAGTACGTCTCCGTTGGAGCGGTGTGGAAGCACAATGCTCCCCAAGAAGCCACTAAGGTCAGTGTATTCTCCTCACGCCCTCACACAATGCGAGATGTTGTGATTCCACTAGTGGTGCCTTGAAGGCGGTGACCGGACATTTACAAACAAGGTTGGGGCAATCTCCATGGCTTAATTGGAGGCTCCCAACACCACCACGAAGCTTCACCATAATGGATTGTGGCTTTGAGGTGACCTCAACCATCTAGGGTGCTCAAACGCCCAAGAGTAACAAGATCTGCAAGGGATTAGTGGGGGGGGAATCAAATTTCTCCTGGAGGAAGTGTAGATCGGGGCCCTCTCAACCAAACCCTAGAATATCAACATGTTTTGTTGGCTAGGGAGAGAGATCGTGCGAAAATGGAGCTTGGAGCAACAATGTAGCTTGGGGATGGAAGAGGTAGTCTTCTTGGAGAAGAAGGCCCCTTTATATAGTGGGGGAACAAATCCAACCGCTACCCCCCTCTCAGCCCGCACACAAGCGCTACTACCGCTCATGGGAACGGTACTAGCGCTTGGGCGGCTGTGCCAGCTACACAAGCAATGGCACAGGGTCATGAGCCGGTAGTGTCGCCGGAGCGGTACTACCGCTGGGGGTTGAAGTGCAGAGGCCCTCGAACACAGGGCAGTGGTAGAAGCAGAGGCAGTACCACTGAAGCGGTACTACTGCTCACATGAGCGGTACTACCGCTTATAGGATGTAGTGCCTCGCCCTACTGCCGCCCGGAGTTCGCTGAGAGTTTAGAGTCTAGAAGGTAGGGCGGTAGTTGAGCGGTAGTAATAGGCGGTACTACCGCTTGTAGGCAGTCCTACTGCGCTGTACAACTGTCCCAACAACCGCTGAGTCCGACACGAAAAGTCGAGACTCCAGAGCCAGCGGTACATCGCGCGGCACTGGGCAGTGGTACTACGGCCCGTAGGCGGTACTTCCGCTTGCCAGAGCGGTACTACCACTTACAGAGTAAGCGGTACTACCGCGTGCGTGCGCGGTACTGCCGTTTGTTCCCTTCAGGACCAGAACAAAGGGCATAGTGGATCAACTCCATTGATGCAGGAAAGGGACAAGGGTGCAGAAGAAAGTGTATGTGTTGATTCCACCCAAACCTTTCCGTTGCGGACCCCCTATTAATAGTACGGTTCTCCTACGACTCAATTCCACCGAAAATGAAACGCAGGAACATAACCGTCTTTACAATTATCCACCGAGGGGCTATAATCGTCTTCTGCCATATGAGGAATTATCTGAAAGGCTTAATGCACACGACTAGTACGCAAATGCATTGTCATCAATCACCAAAACCACAAAGGGAGAAATATGCCCTAACAATCTCCCCCTTTTTGGTGGATTGATGACAACACGGGATTTGCACAAGGAATATCATAAGATAGAAAGCAAACCCCAACACCGACAAAATACAGACGGACTCCCCCTAGATGTGTGCACTATTTTAGATATGCTTTTGGAATGCAAAGCACACACACTAGGATCAACACCCCCTATATTTTATAGACAGGCAATACTTGCATTAGCATGAAGAGAGATAAGCATAAATGCAAGATATGACATGTGAGCATAAACATAGGGCACAAGATAAGCATAAACTCACATACTAGTAGAGTACTAAGACATATAAAGATAAGTAGAGGATAGCATATGTCTCACACCATATGACTCGGTCTTTAAGTCTCACAAACATAAACCAAACCAAAGCAAATGATAAAAGAGTTCACGAGCGAAGAAAGGCAAGAACTAAGACGCACTCGTGACTCGGCAAATCCCTAAACTCTCTCCCCCTTTGGCATCGAGACACCAAAAGGGCAAAGAGCAGTACAACGATCCAAGGTGATAGCAAAGCATGGGATCATCATCAATATTCCCCGAACTAGCTGGAGCTGGAAGCTGTTGTGCCAGGCTGATCAGCATCAGAGTCCCACTTGCAATGAGTGGAAGTCCAAGTCTCCTCATTAGTGACCCTGTCCTCAGACCCGATGGGGATGTCCATTCCAAGGTGCCTGCCCATAGCCTTCTGACGGCTCCTAGCTTGTTTCTCTGCCACATGAGCTGTGTACTGACCATGAGCTTGTATGCAGAATGGCTTCTGCATCTTCTCCTTCAGTTTCTGGGCCCAAGATGGCTCCACACTGGATGGCGCATAACTGGGATCAGCGCCACCCTCAACCTCCTCCTCCTCCTCCTCCTCCTCCTCCTCCTCATCCTCAGGAACATCCACCTCCGGAGCGGCATGAGTGCTCCACTTGTCCTAATGCCTCAGTTGCACAACCTCATGGGTAAATAGGTCACCACAATCAAGCAAGACACCTAGAAAGGTGATTTCCCAGGTCCTCTCAATAAGATGGATCAAATATGGAGCCTAGATAGTCCACTTGCGCTCCGTCACAACTGAGAGAAGCTCCAACCACATGACGTCGGAACCATCCAAAACCTCTACCTCCTATAAGTTCTTCATGTTCTGACAATAGAGTAGCATATCCACCAGATAAGAGTGTACCTGATCCAAGTTACCAACACGGGGAAAGAGGGTGTGCCTAAATATGCGGTGCATGATGTCAAGAAACGGATATAGAACATAGGTTGGTTTCCCAGTAGAGTAGGGCGAGAGATGACTCTTGTGTGTGGAAGTAACCTCCGTGTGAGGACGAAATCCAATTGAGGTATGGAGCCCCTGATCATTATAGCCCAGCAAACCCATGAAGTCCTTCAATTTAGCAGTCAGTCTCTTTCCATTAGTCATCCAGGTCATGGTTCGGTCCTCATCATATCCGAGATGGACCGTAGCAAAGAACACAACCACAATTTCTGCATCAAAATCCTTGTTGAACTGCATGAGACTGAGAATACCTAGCTTCTCACATAAGCCAAGAGCTTCACCAAAATAGCTGACATTCGTCTACAAATGGTCCATATTAATGGACTTGACATGATGAACATACATGTTCTTCTTTGTTTTGAGCATGCCATGATAAATGGAACCTTGCTGCCTGGTCCAGAAGGGACAGTTGAGAAGAGCTTGTTCTTGAGGATTGACATAAGGGTTGTGACGACGGATAATGCTGAACTCTTTTCTTGGCAACTCATTCATAGACTGAGCCTTCTTGGATTTGGTGGCAGTCTTCTTGGGCTTCTGCTTGGATGGTGCGTTGGGATTGGCACTGTCATCGCCTGGTGTCATGGTTTTTCACGACAGATGTCCTTGTGAGAGAACTTAGGTGTGAGGCCATCGTAACTAGGTGGCGGCTTGAAGGGGTTGGTTAAAACCGATGTAAGAGCACATTTATCCATGTGTGGTTTTGGTAATTGATGACAATCCCTATGGACTAATGGTTTTCTTGAGTTATATTCGAGGGATTTGTCCATAGGCACTTCTTGAAGTCCATCTGTTGGTTTCAAGGAGTTTATATGGTGACCAAGGTGGTATTCAAGGTGTTATCCAAAGATTGGTCATGTAAGAGTTGAGCTTACTGCAAGCATGTCTTGAAGAAGAAGACTGTATGAGCATTCATGTTTACCTTCAAGACATCATCTTTATGAAGAGGGAAGATAAGATACAAGGTTGATCAAGACTAAGTCAAAGAGTGAATCAAGCTGATCAACACACAAAGCGTACAAAGATGTACCAAGAGGGATCAAGTGATCCCATGGTATGGTAAGCATTGTCCATTATGCTTTGTGTACTAACCCATGGTCTACGTGAGAGTTTTATGTGGGGTTAGGTATATTTCCATGGGATTGCATCAAGAGGAAGATCCCATACAGCCCATGGAAGATGACATCAAGTGGTGATCGTCATCAAGGTTGCGGTGTGCAAGCTCAAGTAAAGCATCACGGAGAGATCATGCTTGACGCTTGCCGTCCATTGTGGTGACAATGTACTTGTGAAGATGTGCCGAAGAGTGGCTCTCCCATAGTGGAGTATGGGGGAGCAATCTACTAGTCTTCATCGAGCCGACGCAATAAAGAAAGGTGGTCCATCTTGAGGAGGACAAGATCGTCATCATCTAGCTCAAGTGGACTATGCGCAAGGCAAAGGTTTGACATTGATAGGGTTTTCTATTTTACCGGTCTCATGGTGGTAGTTGGGAGACCGGGTTATAGGATCGATAGCCGTACTATCAAGGGGGGCTCTCAAGTGAGTAGCTTGATCGTATCGTTCGTTGAGAGCTCAAACCATTGCATTCTTGGCATCATCATCTTTCTTGGTTCTTGGTTGGTTTTTCTCTATGTGGGTTCTTGAGCTTATGGTCAGCTTCATGACAAGCTCAAGTTCATCGAAAACGGAGTCCATATGCATCTTCTATGATGTTTTCGATGTTGGAGTTTTTGCCGGTTCTTCATTCATCGAGGTTTTACATGTCTATAACATTGGCATTTTCATACTGCCTCTTCTTAATTCATAGAGGTCGCTGTTGGATAGCTCTTGTCGTCCTGAATCCAACAAGCTTGAGTTTGCTCAATTCGGAGCTCATATGCAAAGGTTATGGCAGTTCTGGTTTTACTGTTTCCATTTGGTTGCTTGGGTTCTTTGTTACTCTCCCGAGGGCGGTAGTACCGCTGGCCATAGCGGTAGTACCGCTGGGGGGTTCCGACTCCTTACGCGGTAGTACCGCTGGCCACAGCGGTAGTACTGCTGGGGGGTTCCGACTCCTTACGCGGGGCACCAGACACTGCCTTGTCTGGTGTCTGGTACGCCGCGCCACCAGAGCGGTAGTAGGGTGGTAGTAACAAGAGGTACTACCGCTGCCCCCTACTACTGCTGAAATCTGCGTGCGGGCGGTAGTACCGCTCCCAGGGGCGGTACTACCGCTTGTGTGCGGGTTGTGGGGGTAACGGTTGGATTTCCCCCCACCTATTTAAGGGGGTCTTCTTCCCCAATGGTTCTTATCCTTTGAGCTCGAGTTTGCCCCCCATTGTTGACCTTCTTCGAGCTTGCTAACTCTTAATCCCTCCAATGATTCTTGCTAGTTCTTGAGGGAAAAGAGAGAGGAGATCTAGATCCACATTTCCACCAATCACTTTCTCCTCTAAGTGAGGGGAACCCCTTGGATCTAGATCTTGGAGTTCTTTGTGTTCTTCTTCGTTCTTCCTCTCATTTCCTCCATAACATTTGTTGTTGTGGTGGGATTTCTGAGAGAAGGACTTGGGCACTCTGTGTGCCCTTGCCATTGCATTTGGTGCATAGGTTTGAGTTCTCCACGGTGATACGTGGAAGTGAGAAGTTGAGAAGCTTATTACTCTTGGGTGTTTGAGCACCCTAGAGCTTGTTCCTCTTGGGTGCTTTGGCGCCCTAGACGGTTGGTGGTGGCTCGGAGCTCAATCATTGTGGTGCAAAGCTCCGGGCAAGCGTCGGGGTCTCCAATTAGGTTGTGGAGATTGATGGTGTCCTGGACTAGGGGGTACTCACCACGTCGTCTCCCGACCAGTGGGTCGGGAGGAGGACCCCCAGGGCGATTCACTAATGGGCCACTTCGGGTAGCCCATGACGCATACAAGGGAGATTCCACAAGACTTGGCGCACAAGACAATGACTCCTCTAAACCCTAGGCCTACGGTATATTATATAAACCGAGGCCAGGCTAGTCAATAGACAATCTGATATTCATTACATCTCATGGTAGATACGTGTACTATGTACTATCCCCCATATGAATACAATCAAAAGCAAGACGTAGGGTATTATCTCCTTGAGAGAGCCCGAACCTGGGTAAAATCCTGTGTCCATGTTACCATCGTTCCGAGACACCTAGCTTAGGACCCCTACTACGAGATATGCCAGATTTGACACCGACATTGGTGCTTTCATTGAGAGCCTGCTGGCAGTCGCCGCGGTGCGATGGGAATTTAGATCGTCTCCGGCGCGATCTACGAGTTGGAACCGAGCTTTGTTGTCGATGTCGGCATCTTCATCGCCGGCTCGACTGGTCACCTCGGCTGGACCGAGGACTGCGCTCCATGCCGGATCGTCAAGATCAGACGGACACTTTCATCGTCATCATCCCCGATCTCTATCAAGATCACGAGAAATCATCCATGGAGCTCGGGGGCTCGATGTTGACATCGTCCTCGAGCAACCGTGCAGTTTTTCTGGACAGCGACTCGTGTTCGTCATCCCCGCTTCCTCGAGCGTCGCCTTGACGATTGCTTTGGAGGAACTGTGCGGAATTGAATCTCTAATGACCCCGTAAAATTTTGTCGTATTCCGATGGAGGAATCTTCGACGATCTACGAAATACCGGAGCCCTGTTGAATCTGGACGGGAATCGGGATGAGTTTAGGGTGGGGTGTCCAGCTTCCAGCTCGGACATCTTTTGGAAAATCCCACCGTTCATCGGCTGCGGAATTTCCATACCGATCACCCCTCCAAATTTCAGCTCAATCCGACCGTCCAAACTTCGGGAAACATCCGATTAGTACAACGAATTTCGGATCTATTTTCTGCGCGAAAACGAATCCGACCCGAGTTCATCTTTTTCATGAATGGGTTGTCGGACGTCCTTTTTGAAGGAAATTTTCTCATCATCTCGGTCATCCGACCAAGAGTTCGGCATCGCGAGGTCCGAATAATCATCAAGCGAACCTCGTCATCCACGGGTTGTACGGGTCGGGCGCTCCGTTGCTTTATCAAGCTAGCATTGACCTCGTCACAAATTCCGACCTGCGTCGGCATCGCCGCGCCGTTACTTTTTCAAGCTGACGTCCACCACGCCGACCTGCTTTGACACGTCGGCTGGCCTAAGACTTCGGCGTCACCAGCCGACCTGCTCCGTCACCTCGGCTAGACCGGGGCTTTGGCATCCCTTCATCAACCTACTCCGGGGACTTCGGCGTCACCAGCCGACCTGCTTCAACACCTCGGCTAGCATGTGACTTCGGCGTCACCAGCCGACCTGCATGAGACTTCGGCGTCTGCCGATCACAGCTTCGTCATGTTAACTGGACCGAGCACATCATCTCGCCACATCGACCTTGCAGCGTCGCCACTTCGTCAAGCCGAACTCTTCGTTCAGGCACCTCGGCGCCCAGGCCATATTCCTTTACTTATTTGCTTCACTTAAATTAACTAAGTAGAAGAATTTTTTTTAAATATATTACTACCTTTATTTGTTATTACTCTTGGCTTGCACTATATTGTGTGCACAGGTAATCGACTTTGGCTGTGTCATGCGGTCACCTTGGCGTGCGTACATCGTTGTCGTCGACATGGCCGACGGACATGGGGGCTTCGCCGTCACGCTGCCGAACTACTCCGTCTTCTCGACTGGACCGGGGGTTTCTCCTCGGCCTTCGGAAGTGTTGTGTTGTCACTTCATCAAGCCGAGCTCTTCTTCGGCTACCTCGCAACCGGCTTGGGGGCTGGGACCTTGACCCACTACAAGCTCGACACACGTCATGAGCACATTAACCAGCTAAGTCGCTTTCATGCTCAAAAACTTTCAGTTTTAAATTTTGTTCAGTTCGACCAATCATTATACTTTTTTGACAAAAAGTTGTTTGCGAAAAACTTTCTTTGTTAAAGCTTTGTTTGTTACAAACAAATTCAAATACCCCGTTTACTTGGGGGCTTCCTTTATGAAGCCATTCCTCTTGCATATGATTATTAATGTATCGCACCCTTCCTTGTTCGTGTTTGCGCCAATATATGCATCATGTTGACTTAAGTGTTCTGCAAAGCTGGGTTGCCTTGCTCCTGTGCTTACCCCTACGTTCCCGATTGTTCGGCTAGGGAGTAAAGGGAGCACCTCTGCGATTGTTACGATCAGGTCATCCGAACTCGTACCTCAGACGGGTGAAGCCGAAAGCTAGCGCTCTTACTGTTTTCAACTATGGTCGCCCACGACGGAAGACAAGCATACATAAATCTATTGCACACTCCTCATGGTAATCATGAGAACCCAAAGAAAGGAACCGTTGGCGGAACTATTTTCTTTGAAGATGCTTCTTACGTTAAATAGTAATATAGCATAAGTTCCCTGGGCGCGCTTTGTCTGTTATAGCCTAATGGCCTGATTGCCTGGTTATTCGAAACACCTCCGATATCCTCGGATGGCGTAGTAGATAACACTTTTCGGCCCTTGGCTGAAGAGGGAGAAGCCGACGCTCGGTTAAGACGCGTTTAAAGTTCGGGTGAACACATATATGATATAAGTACTTCGGTACATACAATCATTATACATAAAATTCTTTTGCCCAAGTCACTTGGGGCACTCTTAAATTTATATGAGCCGTTTTATAATAAATGTGTTTTCTTCTTGGTCGTTGCAAAGTGTTTTTCTACTACTCCTTTTTCTGACACTAGTGTGTGGTCAATAGCCGGATAGCCTGGTTTCTTTCTAAAGCCGCTCGAGTTTAGTTCGCTAAACAGGTCTCGGAGAAACACTCCGCCTTCGGGATATGGAGGTTGAAGCCAAAGGCTGGCCCGCTTGGAGGCTGGAGATCGGATGTATCATGTTAAAGCACGACCGAAGCACATATTAATTTTAAGACCAGTTTCAGATTGGCACAATTTTCTTTTATCTAAACATAAAGTTTTTTGCATAAACTTTTGTTTTTTTTCCGAGCATAATTCTCGCAGAACACTTTTAAAGCATCGGCAGTATCAACGGGGGGCTGCGACTAGAGCCGAACCCGCCAAAAGCCATGGCACTCCGAGGAGTCCTCGGCAAAACGTTCTCGGATATTGCTTTATATGCACCAGTTTCGAATTGTGTCTTCGGTCAATAGTTGGGTTGCCCGGCTCCTGTGCTTGCCTCCTACGTTCCGCTTTGTTCGGCTAGGAGTGCAAAGGGAGAACCACTGCGATTGCACTTCCGGGTTAACTGGTCAAGTACCTCAGTGGAGAAAGCCGAAAACTGACTGTCACAATAAGCATAAACTGGTCGGCGATCCGATGACCGTATTAAATAACGGGCCTTTCATAAAATTGGCCGGAGTGTTAACGGCTTGACCTCGGCTGACGCCGAACACTAACCGGGGGCTAGTAACTGGATTCCCAAACTAAATATCTGATTGCTTCGTTTCCACTAACACAACCGCCTCCGGGCACCGAGACGTCGGCTAAGGGTTGTCTTGTTACTGCGGAAACACCCTATGTAGCATCTACAAAGGTGTAGAAGCCGAGGATGGGCCACTCTCAGATGATAAACGGTCACAAAAGAGTCAAAACAGCATATAGCATAAAAGCATTTGTAGTCAATATGCGCATGCTGCCTTCCGTAATCATCGTCATAAAGCCATAAATATGCATCAATTTGACTTAAGATTTTGTGCAAGCTGGGTTGCCTGGCTCCTGTGCTTACCCCCTACGTTCCCGATTGTTCGGCTAGGGGGTAAAGGGAGCACCTCTGTGATTGTTACTTCTGGGTCATCCGAGTTAGTACCTCAGACTGGGTGAAGTCGAAAGCTAGCCATCTTAAAGAAAATAATTGGTCGGCAACGACGGAAGTGAAAATTTAGGTTCACTAAGGACCACAGAGTTCGGAAACTTTCCCCGAACTAAATCCTCAATATTTTCCTCCCACATTGATCGGAGTTGAGGTTTCACGATCATGGTCAACATGATAGCCTGGGAAAAGGAACTTATAAAGGAACTATTTTTCCCAGAAGATGTTTCTTACGTTAAATAGTAATATAACATATCTCTCCGCGTACCTTTGTTTATAAAACCATATGGCCGGATTGCCTTGTTTGCCGTAAATCTTTGCCCTCATAAAGGCTTTATAAAGTAGGACAAACACTCCTCGGCTACTGGCCGAGGAGGTTGAAGCCGATGGTCGGTCAACAAAGTCTTGTACAATGCGGATCCAAGCATTAATGAAGTAAAGTACTTGGATACATAGAATCATTACACATAAATTGTGTCGAACGTAAAAAAGTTTGTGTCAAACAAATATCGATCCTTAATTCGACCGCCCGTGCCTAAATTAAGGCTCGGGGGCTATTGCATGCAGCAAACCCAAAGTGCAATATGGTTTCCGAGGAGATTCGATCCTTAGGTTGGTCGGCCGCACCCAACCCGAGTCTTGAAAACTACTACGTACCGCGTTTACATCCCTAATGTATGCCGCCGAGCAAGAACTTGATCCTCAGGCCGATTTTGCAAATCGACCTTAATCTCAGGGGCTACTGGGATTAGTGGTTTTATTTTGATTATTTTTTTCCTTCAGGCGTATCTCGGGTTATAGACCGACACACACCTTGAGGGCTACTGGCTATATATCTCGACAGAGAATAAATTGCACCAATCTAAAATATCCACAAAAAATCAGCCCACGGTCGGGGTGGTGCACCACCTCGAAAGCAGTCCGGCATAAAGCTCGGGCGCTAGTGGCTGGCTCCCTAGAGAGCATTTCCGACATTAAGCTCGGATGAATTCCTTTAATTTTTTAAGGCCCAAGGTAGTTTATGATACCTCGGACGCTGATCATCATTGGAGTTCGGATGTAGTCCGGCGTTGGAGCTCGGAAGCAGTCCGGCATAAAGCTCAAGATCGGAGATGCCTCAGAAGCAGTCTGGCATAAATCTCGGATGTGAATGGCTGGCTCCATAAAAGACTATTCCGGCATTTAAGCTCGGATGAAGTCCTTCAAATTTTCAGAGGCCGAGGTAATTTATGACACCTCGGATGCCGACCAGCGTTGGAGCTCGGACACAATCCGGCGTTGGAGCTCGGACGCAGCCCGTCATTGGCGCTCAGATGCCGATCAACGTTGGAGCTCGGCTGCAAAAAGATACCTCAGATGCAGTTCGGCGTTGGAGCTCAGATGCAAGAGGACACCGCCGCACGGGAAACACTTCGACCCCGAAGTATGGCGTAAACATTACAAGGCATTGATAAAGGCCGAGCACTTAATGGGGCTCCTCGGATGCCCGACGTGTGAACTCTTTGGATTCAGCTCGGCGATCCTCAAGATCGAAGATGGGAAGATTTGTTGAACCAGTTTCCAAGGCCGACGACCGAAGACAAAGAACTGTTCGGAAGAACCGAGGAGCGTCCCCAACTTGAAGACCGGTTCAGGGGGCTACTGATGGTGTCCTGGGCTAGGGGGTACTCACCACGTCGTCTCCCGACCAGTGGGTCGGGAGGAGGACCCCCAGGGCGATTCACTAATGGGCCACTTTGGGCAGCCCATGACGCATACAAGGGAGATTCCACAAGACTTGGCGCACAAGACAAGGACTCCTCTAAACCCTAGGCCTACGGTACATTATATAAACCGAGGCCAGGCTAGTCAATAAACCGAGGCCAGGCTAGCCTTCATTTGTACTAAGTAGAAATACTACTTGTGCATCCAAAATCCTTAAACCAAGTTTTGCCTTATGAGTCCACCATACCTACCTATATGCGGTATTTCCATGCCGTTCCAAGCAAATTTGTATGTGCCATCTCTAAATCTTCAAAATAAATTTTCTCTTTTGTGTGCCCGTACCGCTCATGAAACGGTGGGGAGTATCCAATATTTTTCCATGCTAGGCGTGTTATTCTCACGATATGTGTTGATTCACTATCATTCACGAGAAAGTGGCTGGTATTCGGGAAGCCCAGTCCCATGCTCAAAATTCAAATCAAAAAAATAATGAAACAAAACTCCCCCAGGAATGTTGTTGGTATGGACGGTACCCGTGGATTTGGCTCGCCGTGGAGTGTGATTGATTGGTGGAGGGGGAGTAAAAACTTTACTATTCTGTTTGGGAACCGCCTATAATGTATCTAGCATGGAAAGTATTGTGAGCTACTTCGTCGTTTTCATTGACAGGAAAAGCATGCCACTCAAAATATTTTTCTCTCTCAATTTAAACCTTGAGCTCTGGCACCTCTACAAATCCCTACTTCCCTCTGCGAAGGGCCTATCTATTTACTTTATGCAATTTTTATTTTTGCTTTGAGTCTCCATCTTCTCTTATAAGCACCAACCAGGGGGCACTATGATCGTACTTGAGCATTGGGCATAGCTAATATTTGAGTGTGTTTCATGAATGGATCAATGATTGAGCATGAGGGGCTAGGGATAACTTTCTTTAGTGTTGATATTTTGAAAGACATGGTTGCTTGTTGACATGCTTGAGTATTGAAGTCATTATGTTAAAACTAGACTATTGCTTTGAATCATTTACAAGTCCAAATGTCCATGCTATACATAGAAGAAAATAATAAGATGAACATGTTAGGCACCATTCCACATCAAAAATTCTGTTTTTATCATTTACCTACTCGAGGACGAGCAGGAATTAAGCTTGGGGATGCTGATACGTCTCCAACGTATCTATAATTTTTGTTTGTTCCATGCTGTTATATTATCATTCTTGGATGTTTTACAATCATTTTACTACAACTTTATATTATTTTTGGGACTAACTTATTAACCTAGAGCCCAGTGCCAGTTTCTGTTTTTTCCTTGTTTTTGAGTTTTACAGAAAAGGAATATCAAACGGAGTCCAAACGGAATGAAAATTTACGGTGATTTTTTATGGACCAGAAGAGACCCACAAGGCATCGGAGTTGGGCCAGAAGAGCCACGAGGAGATCACAAGCCATAGGGGCGCCCCCCCCCTAGGGCGCGCCCCCTGGCTTGTGACTCCCTCGTGGCCCCCCAGGACTTGTTTCCACCGCCATAAATTCCTATAAATATAGAAACCTCCGAAAATAAACCTAGATCGGGAGTTACGCCGTCGCAAGCCTCCAGAGCCACGAAAAACCAATCGGGAGCCCGTTCCGGCACCCTGCCGGAGGGGGAAACCATCACCGGAGGCCATCTTCATCATCCCGGCGCTCTCCATGATGAGGAGGGAGTAGTTCACCCTCGGGGCTGAGGGTATGTACCAGTAGCTATGTGTTTGATCTCTCTCTCTCGTGTTCTTGAGATGGCACGATCTTGATGTATCGCGAGCTTTATTGATATAGACGAATCATATGGAGTTTTCCCCTCTCTATCTTCTTGTGATGAATTGAGTTTTCCCTTTGAAGTTTACTTATCGGATTGAGTCTTTAAGGATTTGAGAACACTTGATGTATGTCTTGCGATGGGATATCTGTGGTGACAATGGGATGTTCTATTGATCTACTTGATGTATGTTTTGGTGATCAACTTGCGGGTTCCGTGACCTTGGGAATCTATGCATAGGGGTTGGCACACGTTCTTGTCTTGACTCTCCGGTAGAAACTTTGGGGCACTCTTTGAAGTTATTTGTGTTGGATTGAATATGATGAATCTGAAATTATGTGATGCATATCGTATGATCAAGCCCATGGGTACTTGTGGTGACATTGGAGTATCTAGGTGACATTAGGGTTTTGGTTGATATGTATCTTAAGGTGTTATTTCACTACGAACTCTAGGGCTGTTTGTGACACTTATAGGAATAGCTCATATGATTGATCGGAAAGGATAACTTTGAGGTGGTTTCGTACTCTACAATAATTTCTTCGTTTGTTCTCCGCTATTTGTGACTTTGGAGTGAACTCTTTGTCGCACGTGAGGGATTTACATATGATTCAACTATGTTAGTATTGTTGAGAGAACTTGCACTAGTGAAAGTATGAACCCTAGGCCTTGTTTTCAAGCATTGCAATACCGTTTTTGCTCACTTTTGTTACTTGCTACCTTGCTGTTTTTATATTTTCAGATTACAAAAGCCTATATCTACCATCCATACTGCACTTGTATCACCATCTCTTCGCCGAACTAGTGCACCTATACAATTTGCCATTTTATTGGGTGTGTTGGGGACACAAGAGACTCTTTGTTATTTGATTGCAGGGTTGTTTGAGAGAGACCATCTTCATCCTACGCCTCCCACGGATTGATAAACCTTAGGTCATCCACTTGAGGGAAATTTCCTACTGTCCTACAAAACTCTGCGCTTGGAGGCCCAACACGAGTCTACAAGAAGAAGGTTGTGTAGTAGACATCAAGCTCTTTTCTGGCGCCGTTGCCGGGGAGGCTAGGTAAGCGGCACTCACATCCCGTCAACGAAGCTCTTTTCTGGCGCCGTTGCCGGGGAGGTGAGTGCTTGAAGGTATATCTTTAGATCTTGCAATTGAATCTTTTAGTTTCTTGTTTTATCACTAGTTTAGTCTATAAAAAAACTACAAAAAAAATGGAATTGAGGTTGCCTCATATGCTTCATCTTTTTAATGTCTTTCATGAAAATGATGGAAAGGAAAATTGTGCTCGAGTGTTAGAAGAAGAAGTTATTAAAATGTTTGGCACTAAATCTTTTAGTGATGAGCATGATTGCAATGTTGTTAGTATGAATTCCTTGAATATCCATGATGCTAATGATATGCAAAGCCACAAGCTTGGGGATGCGATGTTTGATGAAGATGATATGTTTAGTCCCCCAAGTTTTGATAAGCAAATTTATTATGATGAAAGCATGCCTCCTATCTATGATGATTATTGTGATGACATGTATGCTATAAAGAATAATGATAACCATGAAACTTGTCATCATGATTTTAATTTTCAATTGGATTATGCTTCACATGATAGTTATTTTGTTGAGTTTGCTCCCACTACTATTGATGAGAAGAAAATTGCTTATGTGGAGAGTGACAAAATTTCTATGCTTGTAGATCATGAAAAGAATTCTTTATGTGCTGGTTATATTGTGAAATTCATTCATGATGCTACTGAAAATTATTATGAGAGAGGATCTTATGCTCCTACATATTTCAATAATATCAAGTTTCCTCTCTATGTGTTGAAAGTTTTGAAGTTATGCTTGTTTTGCCTTCCTATGCTAGTTGATTCTTGTTCCCATAAATTGTTTGCTCACAAAATCCCTATGCATAGGAAGTGGGTTAGACTTAAATGTGCTTGTCATGAGATTCATGATGCTCTTTTGCATGTTTCAATTATTATTCCTATGTGAGCATCATTGAAATCATCATGCCTAGCTAAAAGGCATTAAAGAAAAGCGCTTGTTGGGAGACAACTCAACACTTTTACCTTCTGTTTTGGTGTGATCACATGATTAAGATACTGTATTAATCATGTTTTGTGTTTTTTTGTTTCAATAAAGTGCCAAGTAAAGCCTTTGGGATAGTGTGGATGATAGTTGACTTGATTCTGTGCAAAAACAGAAACTTTTGCTCTCAGTCCAGGAACTTTGTAAATTCACTGGAACATGCTTTTGATCTGAAATTTTTACACAGTCTTGATATACAAATTTCCTAGATTGTCCTAATTTTTCAGAATTTTTAGAGACAGGGAAGTATGGCTATACTACAGTTCTTCACATACTGTTCTGTTTTTGACAGATTCTGTTTTGCATGCATAGTTTGCTTGTTTTAGTATTCCCATAGCTTATATTCAGTGATATAAATTATGGGAATGATAGAATACAGTAGGTATTATGTGAGAACAATTATGAATCTTGTCTTGACAGTACCTAAGTGAATGATCTTTGTTTATTATACTAACCCATCTCACGAAGTTCCGTTAAGTTTTGTGTGATTGAAGTTTTCAAGTTTTGGGTGAGACACCGATATGAGGAGAATAAGGAGTGAAAAGAACCTAAGATTGGGGATGCCCAAGGCACCCCCAAGGTAATATCCAAGGAATACTCAAGCGCCTAAGCTTGGGGATGCCCCGGAAGGCATCCCCTCTTTCGTCTTCAACATTATCGGTATATCTTACTTGGAGCTATATTTTTATTCGTCACATAATATGAGTTTTGCTTGGAGCATCATTTTATTTTGTTGTTTTATGTTAAGTGTTATTTATAATCTTGTTTTTTCAATAAAAAGTTCCAAGAATTGCATTAGGATGCTTGCATTACATGTTTTGATATGTGCTGTGTAAAAACAGAAACTTATGCTGTAGTGTATGGATTTTCATATTTTACTGGAACGTGGAAAGTTTCTGAAATTTTTACACAGTGATGTCATATAAATTATTTAGCTTGTCCTAAATTTTCATAATTATTTGAGTTACAGAAGTACACTGTTTTCACAAATTGCTACAGACTGTTCTGTTTGGACAGATTGCTGTCATAGTTTCGTTATCTACTTATCCTATAGTTTCCATAGCCTACATTGGTAGATATAAATTATGGAAATGATAGTATACAGTACCTAATGTTTGAAAATTATTATGCAACTTGTCTTGGCAGTACATAAAAGAGTTGATTTATTATTATGTGTACTAACCTATCTCACGAGTTCTTTTCGAGTTTTGTGTGGATGATGTTTTTGAGAATAGGTGAAACCATGATATGAGAGGATTGAACGAGATACAAAAGCTCAAGCTTGGGGATGCCCAAGGCACCCCAAGTAAATAATTCAAGAAGTCTCAAGCATCTAAGCTTGGGGATGCTACGCATCCCACCTCTCTTCATCAACAATTATCGGTTAGCCTATGTTGAGCCTAAATTTTTATTCGTTCACATGATGCGTGCTATTCTTGGAGTGATATTTTTATTTTGCTTGCTGTTTAATAAGGTACTTAAGATCTGAAAATATTTATTGAGGGAGAGAGAGTCCTCACATAGCTACTTAATTGTTTGACTACTCATTAATCTTCACTTATATCTTTTGAGAGTAGCTTGTCATTTTCTCATGTGCTTCACTTAAATTTGTTTGAGCTTGCCAAAAAGTAATGGCAATATATGAAACTAGTCCCAAAGTACTAGATATCCAAGGAGGATATAATAAAAACTTTCATGAAGAGCATTGGACAAATTAAACTTGATTCCTTGTAATAGTTTTGAAACATGATGATAGTAATATGTGAGTCATGTTAGTGGCGTCGTCAGCTTACGCACCAGGCCGAAGTAACTTCCCGGCAATGGCTCGTTGGGCCACAGCCGGATCCAGAGATCCTTCAGGGCCGGTTCCGCCATCCGATGTAGCTCCATCAGCTGCTTCAGCTGCTCCACAAGGAGAGGAGAACGCTCGGGGGCTTCAAATTGCGCCCAGAATAGCCGAGCTTCATCTTCTTCTCCCCGCGAAGCATAGAACTGCTTCGCGTCTGCTAAGCCCTTCTGGAGGTCCGAGCAGGCGCCTGAGGAACGCCATACCTGGTTAAGCAACTCGAACTTGCTGTCCCCGAAGATACACTTCAATGAATACGGCTTACCATCCATGATAGCTTTTGCTTGGCGGAGCTCCTCTTCAAATGACCGCCTATCCACCCGCTCCTTTTGGAGATCGGTCTTCAGGGTGGATAGTTTGGCGGCTTGCTCTTTCCCTTTCAGCTCAAGGACCTCGCACTTTTTGCTGGCATCCTTGAGCTCCTATTGAATCTCTTCTACCCGAGCCTCATGCTTGTCGCTGGTGGCTCTCAGGGCGGATAGAGCGGTGGCCGCTTCTTTGGCCGCCGCCTTCTCAACTAAAGCTTCTTGCTTCGCTTTCTCAAGCTCGGCTTTGAGCTTCTCTATCTATTTCGCCGAGGCTGCGTAAGCATTGACTTATATTCAAAAACCGTGTTGATAGAGCGGTAAAAAAGAGTTTCGATACTCTAATTCGGCTTACCTTGTGCCTCGTCGAATCTCTTGTTTAGAGCATCAAGCTCGTCTTTCGGAGCTCTTGAGCTTTCGATTCAGCTCCTCTAGCTCGGCGGCGTTAGTAGCCGCTGCTGTCGACGAAGCCTGTATCATAGAGTTATATAACCATTAAAGAGGTTTACAAACTCCGAACTGTCACTAAAACTGAAGCGGTGGCCGCTTCTTTGGCCGCCGCCTTCTCAACTAAAGCTTCTTGCTTCGCTTTCTCAAGCTCGGCTTTGAGCTTCTCTATCTATTTCGCCGAGGCTGCGTAAGCATTGACTTATCTTCAGAAACCGTGTTGATAGAGCGGTAAAAAAGAGTTTCGATACTCTAATTCGGCTTACCTTGCGCCTCGTCGAATCTCTTGTTTAGAGCATCAAGCTCGTCTTTCGGAGCTCTTGAGCTTTCGATTCAGCTCCTCTAGCTCGGCGGCGTTAGTAGCCGCTGCTGTCGACGAAGCCTGTATCATAGAGTTATATAACCATTAAAGAGGTTTACAAACTCCGAACTGTCACTAAAACTGACCCTGTGTCCGGACCACTAATGGGCTGTTAGACCTATCCGAACACATATTGTCCGGCGCTAAGCTCGGATATAAGGCTATGTTGGACCCCCAGGTAAGTTTTTTAAACTTACCCAGGGCTCGGGGGCTGCTATGTGTATAACAATTACTTAAATAAATCAATATTTCACAAAGTAGGGCATTACTTGGCTTACCTGAAAGCCCGTCAGGAGACCGTTGAAGGCCTCCTTCAGTCCGGAATCCACGGACTGAATGCTCCGCAATACCGCACCCATAAGGATGCGGTGCTCACTGGAGATGGAGGCGCTGGACAGAGCCTCCCCCATGGCCGGCCACCCAGTGGTCGGCAGAGCCGGTGGGGATCGGGTAGCCCGATCTCCAGCCGGAGATTGAATTGGTGCCTCCGGAGGCATTGTGTGCTCCGGAGATGGCCTCGGAGGAGACTGGGCACTTCCATGTCCGGCCACCTCGGTGTCCGGGTGAGTCTTCTCCCCCGGGTCTTCGGTGGCCGAGGTATTAGCCTCGACCATGACGTCGTCGCCTTCACCTCCAGTATTCGGCTCCAGGGAAGCCTGCTGGGATGACACCTCCGTGGCATCCTTCGTAGTGCCCGGAGGAGAAGGGCGCGACGCAGACCCGCTCTCCGCAAGTTCGGCGGGCGGGGTCTACCCGTCCGAAACTTGATCGGTGGGGAGAACGCGTGGTGGGCTGCAAATTGATGGGCGCTCACATGTTAATAAACATTCTAAATTAAGCATCGATGGCTCAGTAGGTCTTCGGATCCTTACCTTCGAGGTGGGGGCTTGACCCTGAGGTTCCTTCACGGACCCTCTCGAAGTCCTCGGACTCGGTGTTCGAGTCCGAACTGTCGTCGGACGAGATCACCTGTGTCCGGCGCGGTTTCTTCTGGGCGGGAGGAGCTACCTCCTCCGAGGCGTCCGATGACGCCGCCCTCTTCCCTGTGAGGGGGGAATCACCTCCCCACTCAGCCTCGTGCTCCTCCTCTTGATTCGAGGAGGCATGAGTCTCTTCGGACGCAGCCCCTGGCTGGTCCCTGTTGCGCAGGCCAGTTCGGCCTGGCTTCTTCTTCTCCTTCTTCTCTGGCGCCTTGTAGGGCGCCACGACGAGCATCTCCAACAGCAGCGGAGACTTGGGGTCTTCGGGCTGTGGAGCCGGACACTTGATGCCCGTGGCTTTGCTCAACCATTCCTACGAAAGGTAATCGGAAAATGCTTAGACTATCTCTGAGAAGATGGAACCGGTGAAATAACACTACACTATACCTCGGGTGCGGGCTTGATGGCGCTCAAGCCCTTGTCCTCCTTATTGCCTGGCCAGTTCTCCTGCGCCTTGAACAGCGCCTTCCATAGTTTCTCCCGCGTACTTCGGAAGAGTTGACGAACTGTAGGGTCGTCGTCAGTCTGGTAATCCCACATAGGAGAGCTCCGGCGCTGGCAGGGGAGGATGTGCCGCCGAAGCATGACCTAGACTACGTTGGTCAGGCCGACTCCCTCCCTGATTAGGGAGGCGATGCCCCTTTGCAGGTCCTCCACCTCTGTTTCCGACCCCCAGTCGAGACCCTTCCTGACCCATGAGGTCAATCTAGTTGAGGGGCCAGACCTGAATTCGGCAGGAACAGTTCCGCATTCGGCAGGAACAGTTCCGCCTTCCTCCTCCTTTGGCTCGGTGATGTAGAACCACTCCCTCTGCCAGGTTTTGATGGTGTCGATGAAGGTGCCGGATGGCCATACTGCGCGCGGAAGCTTGCCGATGACTTCCCCGCCGCAGTCCGCATGTGCACCGGCGACACACTTCGGCTTGATGTTGAAGATCTTGAGCCACAGTCCGAAGTGTGGCTCGACCCGCAGGAATGCCTCGCAGATAATGATGAAGGCAGATATATGCATGAAAGAGTTCGGCGGGAGGTCGTGGAAGTCGAGCCCATAAAAGAACATAAGGCCCCTCACAAAGGGATGAAGTGGGAAGCCTAGTCCCCGGATGAAGTGAGGGACGAAGACCACCCTCTCGCCTAATTTGGGGGTGGGGATCACCTGGCCCTCCTCTGCAGCTCGGTGGAAGACATTGGCGGGGAGATAGCCGGCGTCCTTGAGATCTCGGATGTCCTGGTCTTTGACCGTGGAAGCTTCCCATTTGCCGCTGGCCATGGCTGAGCTCGGAGGGGGGAGAATGGAAGACTTAGATCTGGGCTCAGGGAGCTCGGAAATATGGGGAAGTAGGAGGTGAATGGGGGATGCGGATAAGCCTTGGGATTTCCTTCCCCTTTTATTAAAGATTATTGCCGGTTAGCCTCCCTTCGCGGCGCCGTGAATCCCTCCGCTTCCCGAGACATGCGTGCCGTTGTGCGCGATTAAACATATCCCGTGTAAAATGGGGCACGATCTGTGCATTGATAGATCGTGCTGGTGGAAACGGCCTCGAACCGCGAATCGAGTCTTCACGACTGGTTTAGAGGTCGTGGTGGGCCGTGGCCTTTCGTCTGAAAAGTTGTCAGAAGACACTATTGGTTCTCTGACGTTTGGCCTTCAAAGCCGAACTACTCATGGTGAGCGGACGGTCTATGATCGGAAACATTACACGTCGACGGAGGCCGAACTATAGCCCGGCCGATCATAATTTGGAAAAGGAGGAACTCGCCTCGCAAGCCAAAGACTCCGATCACTCGAAACAGCTGGAGCTTGGACCTTTGGCGTTGGAGGCTAGTTCGGGGGCTACTGAGGGAGTCCTGGACTAAGGGGTCCTCGGGAGGCCGGCCTATGCCTTATGGGCCGGACTGTATGTCCTACTTGCCGAATACTGGAAGAGTTGAAGACCTCCTATCCAAGAAGGAAGCTTCGGGAATCGTGGATTGTCCTCCACGTTTGGAGTAGCAAATAGGCATGTTTATCCCTTCGACGTGTAACCGACCATGTGTAAACCCTAGGGACCCCGGCGTCTATATAAACCAGAGGGTTTTAGGATGTAGGGGATGAGAACTCATCTTGGGTTTTAGTCATACGATCTCGTGGTAGATCAACTCTGTAATCCCCATACAATCAATACAATCAAGCAGGACGTAGGGTATTACCTCCATAGGAGGGCTCGAACCTGGGTAAAACCTTGTCCCCTTTGTCTCCTGTTACCATCGATCCAAGTATCACAGTTCGGGACCCCCTACCCGAGATCCGTCGGTTTTGACACCGACAGTAGGCTTACATGTAGAGTCCTACTAGGACTAGGATTAGGACTAGTCTCTCTTGAATCCTAATCAGGGTCTTGCTTCTCTTGTGAGGGAATTCTTCCTCTTCTTGGGCCTTCTCTAGGAGCCGGCCCTCCAGGCCTCTCCATGAGCCGCCTTCCGTCGGGGTGCACACTGGGCATTAGGCCTTGTCGTCCAGATCGACCCGGTAAACAGGGGGACCTTACGAGCTGCCAAATGATGGGCCGGGTCATTCCTCCTGGCCGGGTCAAACCGTGGGGGATATCCCCAACACCTGGTATGCCGTAACGCTTAGAGCCACCCTCACGACTTGAATTCACCCGACGTTCCTGATGAGTAGAGCTGCTACCACCTCGAACCCACAACACAGAGCGAGGGAAAATCAGGTGTAAACAAAATGCATAAGCCAAAAGAAAAAGAGAGAGTAGACCTGAAGTTGAATCACAAGATATGTGAATTTGGCAGCACATGCGGTAGTACCGCTCCCCATAAGTGGTAGTACCGCCCGCAAGAGGGAGTACCGCTCCTGGAGGAGCGGAAGTACCGCTCGGGGCGGAGGTCGCCGGGGCAACTACCACCGCGGGGCAGATCCGGTACTACTGGTGATGCCAAACTCAAATATCTTCCAATAGAACATCAAATCTACTCACTAGCAGTCTTCCATGTCCTACTCATGCCTCGATTTGACTAAAAATCAGTGAATGCATCTCATATTGCCCTAAAGCCTAGATCCAAGAAATAGAAACATAGGAGAGGAAAACGAAGGCAATACTGGCATCCATGGCAAGAGGAGAGGGTGGGGATCGAGTCCACCGGTCGGAATCGCAGAAGAACGGCCGGAAATGGTGGTCCGGCGGCAGCCACCGAAGCAACGAGGTCGCCTGGAGAGAGAGAACCGCGAGGGAGGAAAGAGATGAGTGGGTATGGGGGAGTGGAAATTCCCCTGCCCGGTTCATAACCCCCTTTGCGTACTCACAAGCGGTAGTACCACTTGGGGAAGCGGTAGTACCGCCCCGGTATGACACCACGATAGGAGGCCGGGTAGTACCGCCCCGGTACGACACCACGACAGGAGGCCGGGTAGTACCGCTCGAGCGGTAGTACCATGGAGGCGGCAGTAGTACCGCTTATATAAGCAGTAGTACCGCCCCACCAGCGATAGTACTGCCTGGGCGACCAGGAAATGCCAAACTAGCTTAAAAAGGTGGCTTATGCAATATAGGAGTTTGTAGATTAGAGAAGGCTTTGGTTGGAGACACAAAAACCAGCAAATGAGAAGGGACACTCCAAGTTCAAAATGACAAATGGAAAGGAAGGCAAACTTGGAGTGACACAAATCGAAAACAAGCTCTCAATAGCAAATACCTCACTAGGAGGGGGCGGTGGCCGAAGCCACCTATGTTTGAGTCAATTGGTATGGCACCACGAAGATTTTAAGCTTGGGCTCATGACCAAAACTCGTCTTTGAAGCAGAAGTACCATAGAAAATGGCTAATGTGAAAGACTTGATCGATTTATGCATAATGGGGGGAGGGGGAGGAAGAGTTCATTGAGAGTGTAACATCCCAATTTTATTAATTAGGATGTTAATAGGATCATCATATTGCATATCATATTTTTATTGCATTTGGAGTTTATGATGTTCAAAGTTTTTCCACTCACATAAAATAATAGAGAGAGGATAATATGTCTTCCTCAAAATATACATGAGTGGGAAAATATTGGAATAATATTTGTGTTTTTTTTAAGTTGCACTGAAAATTATTATTTTTCATTTCTCAAGGTTAGATTATTGCATAAGAAAATATTTTCAACAACTTTTTGAGATGGACATAATGTTCACTATTTTATGTATAATATATACTGATTTATAAAATTATTTTAGTAATTATATATATATATATATATATATATATATATATATATATATATATTTGGGTGTGTTTTAGATCTAAAAAGGTTTTCTAAAAAAAACACGCACGCACACAGGCCGGCCGAAGCCAGCCCACCAGCCCCACGTCCGATCGGCCAGCCAGGCCGAGCCGCTCGCTCGGCCGAGCCCTCCCCTCTCGTTAACTCTCTCCCTCCCTCTCGTATCTGGCAAGTGGGGCCCAGCCCCAGGTCATCCCAACCTCCCGCATACAACGGGATAGAGCCGCACAAGCGCGCCCGCACCTGCCAGGCAAAGCTCTCGGGATAGAGCTTATCCCGCAGCCCCGGACGTCCAAACCTCGTCTATAAAAGCCCCCTCGAGCCCCTCGTCCCATTCAGCAACCCCTCTCTCCTTCTCGCGGCTCGTAGCCGCCGCCGTTGCCACTTGGATCTCGCCGGCTGGAGTTCCATTGTCGGAGAACTGCGACGCCGGTGAGCCGCCATAGCTCTGTTGCTTCGCAAAAACCGGATCCCCGAGTGTTTCTGCATCTTCTTGACACTTCCGTGTTGCCCACAGGTTCATTGTTCGGCCGCCCCGACGGCTTGCGTCGCCGGAGTTCGCCGGAGTACGGGGACTTCGCCGCCTCCGTCCACTCCCTCCGCTCGTCATCGCCGGCCGCCGTCACCACCGGCCGAATGCCCCCATCGCACCGCACTCGCCGGACCACCTCGCCTGAGCCGGAGTTTGCCGGAGCCGCAGCCCCGCCAACGCCGAGTTCCTGCCCGAGGCTGTCCTCGCCTCTATAAGCGTTCTCCTCTGTTTCGTTCATACGTAGTTTTTTTGAATGAACCAGTAGATTAGATCTATTTAGGTTTTTTTATTGGATCGAAGAGGTACGCGGTTAACCACTTTTTAATCAAAACCGTGCGGTTTATTTAAACCGAACGTCGGTTTTTCCTTTTAGTTAGCCGAACCGCCTAGTTTTACTAAGGTATGAACGTCCACCGCTTAGCATCCGTAGCGAACGCCGCTCAGCCAACCACCGGTCGCCACGTGGCCATTGTTTTTTTCTCAGCTGCAGTTTTTTTTCCAGATTTGATTCAAATCTTTAGACACCCATAACTTTTTAACCGTAGATCCAAACGAGATGAAACCAGCGGCCAAATTTCCGTCTCGAATAGCTCTATCCAGAAAACCTATCATTGCAAACTTTTACAAGTTTAAATTTGAATTTATTTCAGATTTGAATTTAAATTTCATTAGGCCATATCTTCCAAACGGTATACCCGTTTGAAGTGATTCTTTTTGCACTACATCACACGAACTAAATCCTATGCCATGAACCTTTGCCACAATATTTTCTATCCTATTAGTCTCTGTTCATTATAATATTGCTAGTATGCCTTGTAGGAACACTAGTGCACGTCACGAATTTTGAGCACTATTTCACACGTGATTTTATACCTTGAAAATTTTCATGCTTATTTCGTGTGTTGGATTTTATTTGTCTTTTGCGAATACTTTTGCATGTTACTTTGAATTGTATGAATGCTTGTTCATGTGTGTTTATTTACTTTGCGATAGATTGTCCGGAGTGCGAAGCAGAGTACTACCACTCCCTAGAACTTCACTCTCAGTACGAAGGCAAGTTACATTTTGATCATACCTGTTTTTACCTATGTTTTATATATGCACGTAGTCCTGTGTTGTAGGATTTCATGTTAGGAAATTATGCCGTATGACTATGCTTTGCACCCAGTAGTTCATTTGAGGTAGGTCTGAACCGTACATCTTTGTCGCCATCGTGTTAAATTATAATGCTTCGCCAAGTAGACGTGGATTGGGGAGTGTTTTCACATTGAGATATGAGTGACAAAGTAGTAATTAGGACCAAGACTTTAATGAACTACCTAGGTGGAAATTGGTTTGTATGGTGGCGAAGTACAGTGGGAGCATTCATGGGAATCCATGGGAGTGCACACTAGTGGTCCGTCCACCCAGGCTCAAAGGGATCAACCTTGTTTTCATGTCTGGAAGCTTCTGTGTGCAGCCACATGCCAATATGGGTTCTGGCTTAGTTGAGTAGATGGTGTGACCTCTTCCGGGATAGGCTAGCGGATGTAGATGATGTAGGTGTACCGGCCTATCCGTGGGTTAGGGGAAATGCTTTCGAAAGACTATGTCTCGATCTTCCGATCAAGGAGGTGGTCGAGTCTTGTGGGGAAAAGTGCGCAACCTCTGCAGAGTTAAAATCTAATCGATTAGCTGTGTCCCCGGTTATGGACAACTTGTGCTTTTAGTAGTGGAAATGTAGGGAGATCTCCTCACTCTTAGTTTAACCAACTGGGTATTGATGCAACTTTGGAAATGGATTGAGTTGGGGTTTCCATCTCAGTCCTACGAAATTTGTAGACATAGAATAAAATTTGATAGGGAAAAACTAGCTTTATACAAAATTTAAACTTAGAGCTTTCCACCAGCTAAATTGCATGTACAAGTAGGCTCATTACACTCTTATGATGTGACTTGCGAGTACATTCCATGTACTGACCTACACGGCTGCAACTTATCATGTTGCAGATTTATCCGACGACGAATAAGGTGCGGTAGGTCGTTATTCTGCACTCAGCTTGCTCGTGGAGTTGATGGACTCATTACACTTAATTGCTTCCGCATTATTTCGTTTTATTTGGCTTTAGGCCACATTATTGTAATAAAAACTCTTTTGAGGATCTCAATGTAATAAAGTGTGTGATTGAACTCTGTTGTAAATCCTCGAGTACTGTGTGTGTCAGCATACCGATCCAGGGATGACACTTAAGCACAAAGACTCCGATCCTTTGAGATCGGGTCGCTACAAGATGGTATCAGAGCACACATTGACTGTAGGACGTGACCCTAGAAAATGGAAGGCCATAGGATAAAAACCCTATTTTACAACTCTTTTACACCTCCTGTTTTGGTCTTATGCTTTTCCCTGCTTCATTACTAATTTCTCCTCTCTTTCAAACTGTAGATGTCGACTCCCATCGTTGAGTTTGCTCAGCCCGACGCGACCATCCCCTTCGGAAGATAGCTGATGAATGTCATGGGTCATCTGCGCATTGCACTGCCCACCTTCACCGGGACTTTCATGGCCACTCTACCTAAGGAGATGCGCTGGAGGATTGACGTCCACATCCCAGGGCGAACATTTGGAAACGCCACCGAGCCGATCGACTTCTACGTGGATGTAGAGTCATGGGGCATTGGCAAGGGGATTGCCGCCCTCTTTGCACTTGGGCGCATCCGGGAGGAATACCGCGAGGATCTCAGGAGGAGTAACTATGTCATGTACGCGCGCCATGACTCGGATGGAGATGTGGTGCGCACCAGGGAGGACGACACCATCACATCACACATTGAGGACCTGGAGGAGCTCATCACCAGGATGAAGGAAGAGATGGGACTCAGCCTCATCACCACCCACAACCTGATGACCCGCAAGGCCGAGCTGGAAGAAGAGCTTCAGAACGCTCGTGCAGAACACGAGGAGGAGCTCGATGCGCTGTAGGATAAGTTCGATGACTTGATGCTTCAGCTAGAGGAAGCTGAGGAAAAGCTCGATAACGGGGAAAATCTCCAGGACGACCACTCTTACGGGGCCTACGTCAGTCAGGACAAGGACTATGAGGACGATGATGAGGAGATACAGAGTGATGCAGCTTGAGATGATATCAACATGATAGACTTGGTCTCTTCCGATGAGGAGTAGATTTAGACCACCATGAGAGATTAGGATTCGATATTCGATTAGTATTTGATTTGATTTATTTGTGGGACCTTGTCAAATCTTGTGACATGGCTCGCCTTAGATTTGTTTCGTGTGAACTCTTTGATTGAATTGAATTGGAGTGATTTGGATTTTTATTGCTATCATTTGCATATGGGTAGTGTTTCTCCCTTAGGCATAACTCTATCTATACCTCATCTATGCTGACCCAACAGATGCCACCAAGGCGCGACCTTCTGGGAGTGGCTTAGGGAATGATATCCCACCCGCCTTGGAACAGCTGCTTCAGACTCAGAACCAGATGATACAACTATTGATGCAGAATATGAACCAGAACCAACACAACCCGCCTCCACCGCCGCCTCCACCTCCACCACCAATTGACAGCCTTACCCGTTTTCTGAGGCTGAATCCTCCAATCTTCACGAGCAGCCCGGAGACGGTCGTCGCAGATGACTGGCTTCGCAACATGGGTAGGAAGCTGGCCACAACAGGATGCACTGATCAGGAGAAGGTGAGGTTTGCCTCTCACCAACTGGATGGACCGGCAGCTTCGTGGTGGGAGAACTACACCACCACGTACCCCATGGAGAATGTGACTTGGGCTCAGTTCCAGCAGGCGTTCCGCACTGCTCATGTTTCAACGGGAGCTATGGCTCTCAAGAAGAGGGAGTTCCGCAACTTGCGCCAAGGAGGTCGCACAGTGTCAGAGTATGTTGATGATTTCAGCAGGTTGTCTCGTTATGCTCCAGGTGACGTGGCAACCGATGCAGCCAAGCAAGAGAAGTTTCTGGAGGGATTGAACGACAAGCTGGGAATTCAGTTGATGGTAGCGACTTTTGAGAACTATCAAGAGTTGGTGGACAAGGCAATCACTCTATAGGACAAGCATCAGCAGATGGAAAATCGTAAGAGGAAATATGGTCAAGGCAAGTTTTAGTCTGGAGCTCAGTAGAAGTCTCGCTCCGCACCTTTCTCAGGATATTCTGGTTCAGGACACAGTAAGTTTGGAGGGCACAACCATCATAACCATGGTGGTCATTCTCAGCATGGAGGCAATGGACACAACCACAATGGCCATAAGAATGGCAATGGGAATGGAGGAAACGACAATCACCATCACCCTACCCCTACAACACCAGTGAGGAAGGATCTGAGTCACATCACCTGCTTCAAGTGCAAGAAGATAGGACACTACTCCAATGAGTGTCCCGAGCTGCAGAACGGGAATGGCAATGGAAGTTCTGGAGGCAAGAAGCCAATCCTTTCACTAAGGGGCATGTGAACCATGTCAATGTGGAAGCAGTCTATGAGCAGCCGGATGCAGTGATTGGTAAGTTCTTGGTTAATTCATTTCCAGAACTCATTCTATTTGACACTGGTGCGTCGCATTCATTCGTATCAAGGGGATTTGTGGATAAGCATAAGCTGCCTACCGTAGCTCTTAAGTCACCTATTCTAGTGAGTTCCCCGGGAGCAGAGTCTATGACTAGCCAGGGGTGTTTTCAGTTACCTTTGAACATAGGGGGACATGTTTTTCCCACAGATATGATTGTACTTGAGTCACAAGGGCTAGATGTGATCCTAGGTATGGATTGTATGTCCAAGTACGAGGGAAACATTGATTGTGCAAGTAGATCGATTTTTCTCACCACCCCAAAGAAGAAAAGGATCAAATATGTATCCAGGCTTAAGCCTAAGAGGACTCAGGTGAACTCTCTTACGGGAGTTGTCCAGGAAGAAGTACCAGTGGTAAAGGATTATCCCGATGTATTTCTAGAGGAGTTACCGGGTATGCCACCAGATCGGGAGATTGAGTTTCTCATTGAGTTACTACCAGGCACCGGACCTATCTCCAAGAGGCCATACAGGATGCCTGCTAATGATTTGGCAGAAGTCAAGAAGCAGATTGAAGAGTTGCTGGAGAAGGGGTATATTCGCCCGAGTTCATCACCTTGGGGAGCCCCAGTACTCTTAGTGGAGAAGAAGGATGGAACCTTGAGGATGTGTGTGGATTATTGTTCCTTGAACGAGGTGACCATCAAGAACAAGTATCCACTGCCGATGATCAATGATTTGTCTGACCAGCTAGAAGGAGCTAGTGTTTTCTCCAAGATTGATCTTCAATCGGGTTATCACCAGTTGAAGATCCATGAGAAGGATATAGCCAAGACAACTTTTACCACGAGGTATGGGCTTTATGAGTATACAATAATGTCTTTTGGTTTGACTAATGCCCCTGCCTATTTTATGAGCATGATGAACAAGGTATTCATGGAGTTCTTGGATAAGTTTGTTGTGGTATTCATTGATGATATATTGGTTTTCTCCAAGAATGAGGAGGAGCACGCAGAACATCCGCGCTTAGTTTTTGGGAAGCTCAGAGAACACCAACTTTATGCCAAGTTCAGCAAGTGTGAGTTTTGGTTGAAGGAAGTCGGATTTCTCGGACATGTTGTGTCAGGGGAAGGAATTGCCGTGGACCCTTCCAAGGTAGAAGCAGTCACAGAATGGAAGGCACCGACCTCAGTCAGTGAGATTCACAGTTTCCTTGGACTTACAGGATATTGTCGAAGGTTCATTGAGAATTTCTCCAAGATTGCAAAGCCCATGACGGAGTTGTTGAAGAAGGACACCAAGTATAATTTGACTGAGGAATGTGAAGCCAGTTTTCAGGAGCTGAAGAAATGTTTGGTTACAGCCCCGGTGCTAATTCTGCCGAATATACACAAGGATTTTCAAGTGTATTGCGACGCTTCACGTCAAGGACTTGGAGGCGTTCTTATGCAAGAAGGTAAGGTGGTAGCTTATGCCTCACGTCAGCTGTGACCTCATGAGTTGAACTATGCCACGCAAGATCTGGAGTTAGCAGCAGTGGTGCATGCACTCAAGACCTGGAGGCATTTCCTTATTGGGAATCAATGTGATGTTTACACCGATCAAAAGAGTTTGAAGTATATCTTCACGCAGAAAGAGTTGAACCTCAGGCAAAGGAGATGGTTGGAGCTCATCAAGGATTATGACATGAGTTTGCATTATCATCCAGGAAAAGCCAATGTCGTGGCAGATGCCTTGAGCCGTAAGAGTTATGTTAACACTTTTATCGCAGGAGGATTACCTCAGGAGTTGTGTGATGAACTTAGAGATCTCCAGTTGGAAATAGTTCCAAGAGGTTATGTTGCCACACTCGAAGTTCAGTCCACCTTGTTGGAAAGGATCAGAGAAGCTCAGAAGTTGCATCAAGGTATTGCTGAGATAAAGGAGAGGATCAGCAAAGGAAAGGCAGAAGGATTCCGTGAGGATGAGCATGGAACCATATGGTTTGAGCAGCGTATTTGTGTGCCCAATGATCCAGAGATCAGGAAATTGATTCTTCAGGAGGCTCATGACTCGTCTTACTCGATACACCCGGGAAACACCAAGATGTATTTGGACTTGAAGGGAAGTTTTTGGTGGACCGGTATGAAGAGGGAAATTGCTGAGTATGTAGCAGTATGTGATGTATGTCAGAGAGTAAAGGCAGAGCATCAGAAACCAGCAGGTTTACTTCAGCCATTGCCGATACCTGATTGGAAATGGGATAAACTTGGCATGGACTTCATAACGGGATTACCCAGGACCCGTTCAGGTTATGATTCCATTTGGGTGATAGTTGATCGCTTGACCAAGGTTGCTCACTTCATTCCCGTGAAGACTACCTATACAAGTGCCAAGCTGGCAAAGATATATATGACCAGGATCGTGTGTCTGCATGGAGTTCCGAGGACCATCGTATCAGATAGAGGAACACAGTTTACCTCAAAGTTTTGGCATCAGTTGCACGGAACTTTGGGTACCAGGCTGGAGTTCAGTATAGCTTTCCATCCACAAATAGATGGGCAGACAAAGAGAGTGAATCAGATTCTAGAGGACATGTTGAGAGCTTGTGCGCTAGACTACGGGTCTAGTTGGGACGATAACTTACCTTATGCAGAGTTCTCGTACAACAACAACTATCAAGCCAGTTTGCAGATGGCCCCTTTTGAGGCATTGTATGGGAGAAAGTGCAGAACACCATTGATGTGGGATGGAGTTGGAGATCGCAAATTGTTTGGATCGGATTTGATCAGGGATTCTGAGGAGAAGGTCAAGTTGATCCGTGATAGACTCAAGATAGCTCAGTCTAGACAGAAGAGTTATGCTGATGCTAAATGCAAGGAAGTGATTTATGAAGTGGGAGATAAAGCATATCTTCGGGTGTCTCCACTTCGAGGCATTAAGAGGTTTGGAGTCAAGGGAAAGTTAGCACCACGGTTTGTGGGGCCATACAGAGTTCTAGAACGCAGAGGAGAAGTTGCATACAAGTTGGAACTACCATAGGGTTTGTCAGGAGTTCATGATGTGTTTCATGTTTCCCAACTGAAGAAGTGTCATGTAGAGATATTCCTTTGAGAGATATAGTGCCACTAGAAGCAATTCAATTGGAGAGCGATCTAACTTGTGAGGAGAAGCCTGTTAAGATTCTTGAGACTGCCGAGAGAATCACTCGTACCAAGGTCATCAAGTTTTGCAAGGTTCAGTGGAGTCACCACACGGAGGAGGAAGCTAGTTGGGAACGAGAGGAAGACCTCAAGCGTGACCATCCTCACCTTTTTGCTGGCCAACCTGAATCAAGAGGACGAGATTCATCCTAAGGGGGGTAGGTTTGTAACATCTCAATTTTATTAATTAGGATGTTAATAGGATCATCATATTGCATATCATATTTTTATTGCATTTGGAGTTTATGATGTTCAAAGTTTTCCACTCACATAAAATAATAGAGAGAGGATAATATGACTTCCATATACATGAGTGGGAAAATATTGCAATAATATTTGCTGTTTTTTTAAGTTGCACTGAAAATTATTATTTTTATTTCTCAAGGTTAGATTATTGCATAAGAAAATATTTTCAACAACTTTTTGAGATGGACATAATGTTCACTATTTTATGTATAATCTATACTGATTTATAAAATTATTTTAGTATATATATATATATATATATATATATATATATATATATATTTGGGTGTGTTTTAGATCTAAAAAGGTTTTCTAAAAAAACGCACGCACACAGGCCAGCCGAAGCCAGCCCACCAACCCCACGTCTGATCGGCCAGCCAGGCCGAGCCGCTTGCTCGCCCGAGCCCTCCCCTCTCGTTAACTCTCTCCCTCCCTCTCGTATCTGGCAAGTGGGACCCAGCCCCACGTCATTCCTAACCTCCCGCACAGCACGGGATAGAGCCGCACAAGCGCGTCTGCACCTGCCGGGTGAAGCTCTCGGGATAGAGCTTATCCCGCAGCCCCGGACGTCCAAACCTCGTCTATAAAAGCCCCCTCGAGCCCCACGTCCCATTCAGCAACCCCACTCCCCTTCTCGCCGCTCGTAGCTGCCGCCGTTGCCACTTGGATCTCGCCGGCCGGAGTTCCTTCGACGGAGAATTGCGACGCCGGTGAGCCGCCATAGCTTTGTTGCTTCGCGAAAACCGGATCCCCGAGTGTTTCTGCATCTTCTTGACACTTCCGTGTTGCCCACAGGTTCACCGTTCGGCCGCCCCGACGACCTGCGTCGCCGGAGTTCGCCGGAGCATGGGGACTTCGCCGCCTCCGTCCACTCCCTCCGCTCGTCATCGCCGACCGCGGTCACCACCGGTCGAATGCCCCCGTCGCGCCGCACTCGCCGGACCACCTCGCGTGCGCCGGAGTTCGCCAGAGCCGCCGCCTCGCCGACGCCGAGTTCCTGCCCGAGGCTGTCCTCGCCTCTATAAGCGTTCTCCTCTATTTCGTTCGTACGTAGGTTTTTTTTGAACGAACAAGTATATTAGATCTATTTAGGTTTTTTTATTAGATTGAAGAGGTACGCGGTTAACCGCTTTTAATCTAAACCGTGCGGTTTATTTAAACCGAACGTCGGTTTTTCCTTTTAGTTAGCCGAACCGCCTAGTTTTACTAAGGTATGAACGTCCACCGCTTAGCATCCGCAGCGAACGCCGCTCAGCCAACCACCGGTCGCCACGTGGCCATTGTTTTTTTCTCAGCTGCAGTTTTTTTTTTCCAGATTTGATTCAAATCTTTAGACACCCATAACTTTTTAACCGTAGATCCAAACGAGATGAAACCAGCGGCCAAATTTCCGTCTCGAATAGCTCTATCTAGAAAACCTATCATTGCAAACTTTTACAAGTTTAAATTTGAATTTATTTCAGATTTGAATTTAAACTTCATTAGGCCATATCTTCCAAACGGTATACCCGTTTGAAGTGATTCTTTTTGCACTACATCACACGAACTAAATCCTATGCCATGAACCTTTGCCACAATATTTTCTATCCTATTAGTTTCTGTTCATTATAATATTGCTAGTATGCCTTGTAGGAACACTAGTGCACATCACGAATTTTGAGCACTATTTCACACGTGATTTTATACCTTGAAAATTTTCATGCTTATTTCGTGTGTTGGATTTTATTTGTCTTTTGCGAATACTTTTGCATGTTACTTTGAATTGTATGAATGCTTGTTCATGTGTGTTTATTTACTTTGCGATAGATTGTCCGGAGTGCGAAGCAGAGTACTACCACTCCCTAGAACTTCACTCTCAGCACGAAGGCAAGTTACATTTTGATCATACCTGTTTTTACCTATGTGTTATATATGCACGTAGTCCTGTGTTGTAGGATTTCATGTTAGGAAATTATGCCGTATGACTATGCTTTGCACCCAGTAGTTCATTTGAGGTAGGTCTGAACCGTACATCTTTGTCGCCACCGTGTTAAATTATAATGCTTCGCCAAGTAGACGTGGATTGGGGAGTGTTTTCACATTGAGATATGAGTGACAAAGTAGTAATTAGGACCAAGACTTTAATGGTATGGTGGCGAAGTATAGAGGGAGCATTCATGGGAATCCATGGGAGTGCACACTAGTGGTCCGTCCACCCAGGCTCAAAAGGATCAACCTTGTTTTCATGTCTTGAAGCTTCCGTGTGCAGCCGCAAGCCAATATGGGCTCTGGCTTAGTTGAGTAGATGGTGTGACCTCTTCCGGGATAGGCTAGCAGATGTAGATGATGTAGGTGTACCGGCCTATCCGTGAGTTAGGGGAAATGCTTTCGAAAGACTATGTCTCGATCTTCCGATCAAGGAGGTGGTCGAGTCTTGTGGGGAAAAGTGCGCAACCACTGCAGAGTTAAAATCAAATCGATTAGCCGTGTCCCCGGTTATGGACAACTTGAGCTTGGAAATGTAGGGAGATCTCCTCACTCTTAATTTAACCAACTGGGTATTGATGAAACTTTGGAAATGGATTGAGTTGGGGTTTCCATCTCAGTCCTATGAAATTTGTAGAGATAGAATAAAATTTGATAGGGAAAAACTAGCTTTATGCAAAATTTAAACTTAGAGCTTTCCACCAGCCAAATTGCATGTACAAGTAGGCTCATTACACTCTTATGATGTGACTTGCCAGTACATTCCATGTACTGACCTACACGGTTGCAACTTATCATGTTGCAGATTTATCCGACGACGAATAAGGTGCGATAGGTCATTGTTCGGCACTCAGCTTGCTCGTGGATTTGATGGACTCGTTACACTTAATTGCTTCCGCATTATTTCGTTTTATTTGGCTTTAGGCCACATTATTGTAATAAAAACTCTTTTGAGGATCTCAATGTAATAAAGTGTGTGATTGAACTCTGTTGTAAATCCTCAAGTACTGTGTGTGTCAGCATACCAATCCAGGGATGACACTTAAGCACAGAGACTCTGATCCTTTGAGATCGGGTCGCTACAGAGAGCCACATTGCTCAAATCAATGATATTTAGCTCATGCCTTAACTCGTGAAATCTTGCTTCATCCAATGGATTCGTGAAAATATCTGCAAGTTGTTCATGAGTGTTGACATAAAGAAGATCAATCTCTTCACGCTTGATAAGCTCTCGGTTGAAGTGATGATGAATCTCAATGTGCTTCATCTTGCAATGCCGAGCCGGGTTGTGGGAGATGTTGATAGCACTTTCATTGTCACATAAAAGAGGCACTTTGTCACAAATGACACCGTAATCATTTAAAGTTTGCCTCATCCATAGCAACTGAGCACAACAGCTTAGGACGGCTACATACTCGGCCTCGGTGGTAGAGAGAGAAACACAATTTTGTTTCTTTGAAGACCCACTTACCAAAGAGCGACCAATGAATTGGCACCCTCCGGAAGTTGACTTCCTATCCACACGGTCTCCCGCCCAATCCGAGTCCGAATATGCCATGAGATCAAATGAAGCACCTTTGGGGTATCATAAGACAAAGTTTGGGGTATGAGCTAATATCAAAAGATTCCCTTGACTGCCACAAAGTGGCTTTCCTTAGGTGCGGCTTGAAATCATGTACAAATTCCCACACTCAACATGACATCCAGTCTAGATGCACAAAGGTAAAGCAAGGATCCAATCATGGAGCGATATACCTTTTTGTAAGGGCATATTTATACCCTAGTGGTTTTGGTGATTGATGACAATACATTTGGGAACTAATAGTGTGCATTAAGCCTTTCAGATATTTCATCATATGGACCAAGACGATTCTTGCCCCTCGGTGGTTTAGAGTGAAGACGGTTTCTTTCTCGCGTTTCTTTTTGGTGGATTTGAGTCGTATGAGAACCGTACTATTAAGAGGGGGTCCACATCGGAAAAGTTAGGGTGGAATCAACACATACACATTCACTTGCACCCATGTTCCTTTTCCGCTTCTTTGGAGTACTGACATTGCCTTTGTTCTGGTCCGGTGAGATCCAAGCGGAAGTACCGCGCAAGGCAGCGGTACTACCTCTTATTAGCACCAGTACTACCGCTAATTAGGGGTATACCACTCTGGTCAACGGTAGTACTGCTTATTAGCGGTAGTGCCTTTGCCTGCTGCCATGCGTGGTACCGCCGGCTTCGGAGACTCGACATTTTTCGTGTCGGACTGGGCGGTTTCTGGCCGATAGTACGGCGCGCTAGTACCGCTCTCGAGCAGTAGTACCGCTTGCTACTACCGCATCACTTCTGCCCTCTCTTTCTGGACTAGATCGCTAAGTGGATCTTGGGCGGTAGTAGGCAGCGGTACTACCTCTTATTGGGGGTAGTACCGCCCTGAGGAGTGGTAGTACCGCTTAGGTGGAACTGTCATCTCCTCCTACTGCTCCTCTGCATCTGAGAGCGTCTGCACTGCAACCCCAGTGGTAGTACCGCTGGGGCAAGCGGTAGTACCACTCCAGCGGCACTACTGCCTCGTGGCCTCGTACCATTGCACGTGTGGCTGGATCTACCGCCCAAGCGGTAGTACCGCTCCAGTGAGCGGTAGTACCGCTTGTGTGCGGGCTGAGAGGGGGTAATTGTTGGATTTGTCCCCCCACTATATAAAGGGGGTCTTCTTCCCCAAGAAGACCACCTTTTCCTCCCCAAAGCTCCATTGCTGCTCCAAGCTCTATTTTCGCCCGATCTTCCTCCCTAGTCGACAAAACTTGTTGCTCTTCTAGGGTTTGGGTGAGAGGGCCCCGAGCTACACTTCCACCAAGAGAAATTTGATTCCCCCCACTAATCCCTTGAGGATCTTGTTACTCTTGGGTGTTTGAGCACCCTAGACAGTTGAGGTCACCTTGGAGCCACATTCCATTGTGGTGAAGTTTCGAGGTGGTGTTGGGAGCCTCCAATTAAGTTGTGGAGATTGCCCCAACCTTGTTTGTAAAGGTTTGGTCGCCGGCTTCAAGGGCATCACTAGTGGAATCACGGCATCTGGCATTGTGTGAGGGCGTGAGGAGAATATGGTGGCCTTAGTGGCATCTTGGGGAGCATTGTGCCTCCACACCGCTCCAACGGAGACGTACTTCCCCTCAAAGGGAAGGAACTTCGGTAACCCATCCTCGTCTCCACCGGTTCCACTTGTGGTTATCTCTCACCTTTACTTTGTGCAAGCTATACTTGTGTTGTATCTTTTACTTGCGTTTATCTTTTTGTTGTTAGCATCATATAGGTTGCTCACCTAGTTGCATATCTAGACAACCTATTTGTTGCTAAACCTAAATTGTTAAGAAAGGCTAAAAATTGCTAGTTGCCTATTCACCCCCTTCTAGTCAACCATACCGATCTTTTCAATTGGTATCAGAGATATGTCTCTTTATTAAAGGTTTCACCACCCAAAGAGTATGGTTAACGACGGTGACCGGGTTGTGAACTTACCCGAGGCCGAGGGCGTGAGCACGGTCTCTCGAGAGGATTTAAATGAGGCAATGGCCTCACTTAAATATTCTATGATGACCGAGGTCAAATCCTTGTTTAAAGAATTCCTTGATGGTCTCAAGCTTTCTACCAATCCGTTGCTAGTGGCTAAAACCACTAACTCGGAGTTGGATGCCAACTTCGGAAGGGAGGGGGCTAGTAGTGATAAGGATAAGGTGCCTCAAGGAATGAATGGATCGGGAACCTTTGCCTCGATTCTCCCTCCCGCGGTGTATGGAGGACCGGTTCAAACACCTCATATTAACAACCTAGGCGCTCCACCTAAACTTGTGAAAAATGATTTTGCTAATTGGGTTTTTTGTATCAAGTCTCGTTTGAATCACAACTCAACTCAACTTTGGAGAATCATTGAGCAAGGATACTACCCGCATGATCTAAACAACCTCACCCTAAGAGAAGAGACCGACAATCAACTCAATCACTCCGCCTTGTTCATCCTTCAATCCACGGTTCCTCTGGAAGAGCTTGCTCACTTGCGTCCTTTCACTTGTGCAAAATATTGTTGGGAACACATTGTTTCCATGTACAAGGTAAGCTCAAGCATTCAACTATCCAACTTTGAGGTGGTTCTCGATGAGGCCGATGACTTTGTGATGAATGAAGATGAGCACCCTCGTGACCTCTACCGGAGATTGACAACTCTCGCGGTATCCCGTCAAGATCATGGGAGCAAGGATATGGATGAAAATTGGATCAAGCGTAAGTTTCTCATGGCCATCATGCCATTCAACAAGGCCATGTCCTCCGTTATCCATCAAAGACCGGACCTCGAGTGTTGTGTTGGATGAATTCATTGCTATGAACATCTTGAACAAGACCACCGACAATGCTCTAGCTCATGTTCAACGGTCAAAGAAGTCTACACCCAACCTTGCTTTGAAGGCCAAGGCAATTCCGGAAGAAGAAGAAGATGAAGAAGAGGAGAGTTGCTCCGAAGACACCAAATATGCATACCACGAGCACATGGCTCTTGCGTCAAGGAAATTTTGGGGCAACAAGAGAAACTCAAAGCCAAACTTCTCCAAGAACAACTCAAGTGGATCCAAAGGCAAGCAACGTGTGAGAACTTGTTACAATTTGTGGCAATGTGAGTCACTTCGTGGTGGATTGCCCATATTAGAAGAGGGAAGACAATGGTGACAAGCTCATTCGCAAAAACAAAGCCAAGTCCTTCCCCAACAAGAACAACTTCACCAAGAAGGCGCCTCACAAGGTGTTGGTGGCTCAAGAAGAGTATGCCTCCGATGATGTTGATGATGATGAATATACAAGTGGTAAAGGGATGGCAATGGCTATGGTGGCAATTGCATCCTCTACCCCAACCAAAGTGCCTCTCTTCGACTCCCCCAACGAGAACCGCATTGCCAAGTGCCTCATGGCCAAAGGTATCCACAAGGTAACCTCCAACACCAAAACTTCCATTACCACTACTTCTCCCGCGTTGGAATGTGTGGAGGAACATGAGGAGGTGAACGTTGATGAGAATGAGTTCGACAAGTTCATGGCCAAACTCAAGGGTAAGACCAAGAAGCACTTTGTTGCTCTCTTGGAACAACTTGGTGAACTAGTGATCTCATTGAATCTCATGAGGAAAACATCTCCAATTTGGAGGGGAATAGTCGTGACTATGCCGATGAGATAGCGCATCTTTATATTGCTCTTGAGAAAGAGCAAGATCTTTGTTTGGCTCTTGATAAGCCACACAACGATGATCTTGCTAAATTACGAAAATATCATGATCATGCTATTATTCTTACTCGTGTGCTCAAATCCGAAAAGGTTGCACTTGGGGTTGACCATGATAGACTCAAAGAGGAGTTTGGCACACTCGACAAAGCTCACAAGGCTGTGAAGAGTGCTCAGGCCTCTCTTAAGGAGTCTCATGATCAACTCCAAGTAAAACTTACTAAGGAAATAGATACATGTCCTCCTTTTGTATTGATTGATAATGCCAATGCTACTAACCCTTGTTGTGAGCATGCGCGTCATGTGGAGGAAAACGCTAAGTTGAAAGAGCAACTTGAGAAAGGCCTTGTGACATGTATCCAAGGTGAGAAGAATCTCAATGACTTTTTGAGCAATCAAAAGGAAGTTGTAGAAAAGGAAGGGATTGGGTTTGCACCCAATTCTAAGAAGAAGAAGAAGTTGAAGACCAAACAACCTCTCCCGCTCAAGGAAACCTTTGTCAAAGTAGGAAAGGTTTCTCATAAGAAGAAGAAGGACAAGGTTGTGGGTGGTGATGCCAAGAAGGGCAAGACCACCCCTTCCAACAAATCCGACGATTTTAACCCCTCTTATGTTTTGTGACGTGCTAGTGATGGGTATGTTTATGCCAAATACATTGGTTCTTGTTATGAGTATATTGAATGGTCTATTTGGGTTCCTAAGACCCTTGTTACTAACATGAAAGGACCCATTAAAGAATGGGTACCTAAATCCAAGCATTGATCTATTGTAGGAGTTTGCTTCCAGAGGAGTGTCATGGTTGCTTGATAGTGGAGCAACAAATCATATGACCGGAAGCAAGGACTTGGTGGTGGTCGTTTGAACTGACACATCCTTGGCCACTCAAGTTTCCTTTGGTGATGACACAATTTCAAAGGTATTGGGTCTTGGCAAGGTGGTTATTTCTCCGTACTTAACCATTGAGAGAGTCATGCTTGTTGAGACCCTTGCATACAATTTACTTTTCGTTCGTCAACTTGCGCTCATGGGTTTTAGTACTTTCTTTGGTATTGATACCATGGCCCTTTTGTGGAGCAAGACTCTTAAAGTAGCCTTTGTTGGGCATGTCGAAAACGGTCTATATGTGGTCAACTTCTAGGAGCGACCCACTAAGACCGTGACTTGCCTAATGGCTAAAGTTGATGTGGGATGGCTTTGGCATTGCCGGCTAGCCCATGTCAATATGAGATCTTTGCAAAGTCTCCTCAAATGGGATCACGTTCTTGGACTAACGAATGTGAGTTTTGCCAAAGATCGTGCTTGGAGTGCTTGTATCGAAGGAAAGCTACATGAGAAGGCTCACCGACCCACGACTACCATCTACTTGAATAGGCCCTTGGAGCTCCTTCACATGGATCTCTTCGGTCCTCCATATTTCGATAGTCTTGGGAGAAGAAAGTATTGCTTGGTGATTGTGGATGATTACTCAAGATACACATGGGTATATTTCTTCAAGAGGAAGAGTGAGACCCAACAAACCATCATCGACTTTGCAAATGAAGCTCAACGCCAACATGATGCAAAGATATTGATGATTAGAATTGACAACGGCACCGAGTTCAAGAACTACACCTTGGATGAGTTTCTTAGTGATGAGGGGATAAGCATAACTACTCCACACCATATACCCCTCAACAAAATGGTGTTGCGGACAGGAAGAACCAAACGTTGATGGATGCGGCAAGGACCATGATGGCGAAATTCAAATCTCCGTACAACTTTTGGGCCGAAGCCATCAACACCGCGTTTCATGCATCAAATTGGCTCCACATCTGCAAAGGCTTGAACAAGACTCCATATGAAATTCTTACCGGTAACAAGCCCAACCTCAAGTACTTCCGGGTGTTTGGTTGTAAGTGTTTCATTCTCAAGAAATGTGCTCGGTTATCTAAATTTGAACCTAGAGCTCAAGAGGGCATATTTGTTGGTTATGCTACAAACTCTCATGCTTACCGTGTTCTCAACAAGTCCACTGGACTCATTGAGAAGACGTGTAATGTAGAGTTTGATGAAAATAACGTCTCCCAAGTGGAGCAAAGTGGTCTTTGTGATGTAGGTGATGAAATTCCTCCCCAAGCCATAATAAGAATGGGTGTGGGACACTTCCTACCCGTTGAGGAACCCCTTGTATCCGAAGAAGAAGGACAATGTTCTACGCAAGTGGAACCATCACCAACGCAAGACCCACATGCTTCCGAAGAACAAAGTGAAGGCCATCAACCTCGCGAACAAGATCGAGGGCAAGATCAACCTCATGATGATGGAGATATACCAAGAGATGCCAAAGATCAAGTTCATGATACGTCTCCAACGTATCTATAATTTTTGATTGTTCCACGCTGACATATTATCATTCTAGGATACTTTTTGAGTAATAATTTACCAATTTATATTATTTTTGAGCACTAACCTATTGACCCATTGCCTAGTGCCAGTTGCTGTTTTCTGCGTGTTTTTTTACATTTCAGGTTTACAGTACCAAACGAAGTCCAATTGCCCCGAAACTTTTTTATAATTTTTTCTGGACCAAAAGAAGACATGGAAGCTTCGGGAGAAGACCAGAGGCCGCAGGAGGGAGGCACAAGCCAATAGGGCGCGTCCAGGGGGGTGGCCTCGCCCTGATGGCTTGTCCCTCCCTGGTGGCCCTCCTGACCCCGTTCTCGGGCCAAAAAATTCACATATATTCCAAAAACACTAGAGGGCATGCCGAAACACTTTTTCCGCCGCCGCAAGTCTCTGTTCCGTCGCGATCCCATTTGGAGCTCCGTTCCGGCACCCTGCCGGAGGGGGGATCGATCACGGAGGGTCTCTTCATCAACCTTGCTGCCCTCATGATGATGTGTGAGTAGTTCACCACAGACCGACGGGTCCGTAGTTGGTACCTAGATGTCTATCTCTCTCTCTCTCTCTCTCTTTTGATCTTCAATACAATGATCATCGCATCTTTGCTTTGATCTATCCGGTGTAATTCTTTTGTACGGCGTGTTTGTTGGGATCCGATGAATTGTGGGTTTATGTTTCAGATTATTCATGAAAAGTATTTGAGTCACCTCTAAATATTATGATTCTTATTTGCATGATCATTACATCTTCATAAATCTCTCTGATCTATTGGAATAGTTTGGCCAAATAGATTGATATTTGTTCAGTGAGAGGGGTGCATTGTAGTGGGTTCAATCTGGCGGTGCTCTATATCCCAGTGACAGAAGGGGACAAGATACGTCTTTGTATTGTTTCCACTAAGGATAAAACGATGGGGTTAGTTCATATTAATTGAATTCTCTTTGTCTACATCATGTCAATGTTCTCCAAGCATTACTCTGTTTTACTTAAATACTCTAGATCCATGTTGGATAGGGGTCGATGGGTGGAGTAATAGTAATAGGTGCAGGCAGGAGTCGGCCTATTTGCTTATGGACGTGATGCCTATATATACATGATCATTGCCATGAATATCACATAACTATGCGCTTTTCTATCAATTGCCTAACAGTAATTTGTTTACCCACCGTATGTTGCCTACACGAGAGATGCCGCTAGGGAAAACTATGCCCCCGGGTCTATTCACATATCTTTACAAATCATATCTTTACCTTGCTACCATTTCTTTTCTTTTATTTTATTTTGCAATTTATAATTATCTACTATTATCTACACACTTCACTTGCTTGCAAATAACGAGATCAAGGGGATTGACAACCCTCTTGCCCGCGTTGGGTGCAAGTTGTTTGCTCTTTTGTGTGCAGCCGTTGAAGACGGTTGTGGATTGATATTCCTATTGGTTCGATAAACCTTGGTTTCTTAACTAAGGGAAATACTTACCCGTATTGTGCTGCAATTACCCGTTCCTCTTCACGGAAAACCCAACGCAGATCACAAGTATCAGGAAGGATTGCTGGCGCCGTTGCTGGGGAATATCATCACCAACTATCAAGTAACCTCATGCAAATTATCATTCACTTGTTCTTCTTTTTTTGCTGTTATATTTAGTTTGCTTCATAAAAAAGAAAAATATAAAAATATTTACCTTTGCTTGTTGTTATTCTGCTTGTTGCTTGTTACTATGTCTAGTTCTTCTTGTGTTCTCGTTGCTCCCGATAATGAGGTACTAAGTTTCAAATAAAGGGGAGGAGAAAATTTGAAAGATGCATGGTATAGGAGTTGCAATGCTAAAAATAAATCAACTCATAAGCAATCCACAACTACCTTGCTTAGTAATTTTTATGCGGGTGTGACAACTTGTTATAGGTTTATTCTTGACACCATTACCGGTCGAAATTTCTTAATGTGTCACACCTTGGATGCTTATAATGCTATTGAAAATCTTGTAGGAGCGCCACCTATTATCATTAATGAAACTATTTTGACTTTGGAACATGTTATGCAAAGGCTTGATGCTATTGAAAAGAAAATGATTACTAGTGAACAAATTGAGGAGTTAGACAAAAAACTTCATAATCATATCACTCAATTTGGGTCACTGGTAGGAATGACTTTGAAAACTTTGAAGGAAAAAGACACAATTATTGATGAGAGGGTAGAACAAAGTTTGAATAGGATTGATGAAATGGAGGAAGTTATTGATAAAGTAGGCTCCGCTTTCACACCCTCCAAATCAAATGCTAGTACTTCTCGAAATAAAAGCCCCAAGTTCATCTATATTCCTAAGAGCATTAGTACTCCTCCTAGCAAAAGAAACGAAGATATCAAAATGATTAGTGTGCACCCCAACTTTATAAACCTGATAAAAGACCCTATTTTTCAAACCTCCTATTGTTCCTAGCAATCAATTTGTTATCAAGGAGCTTGATGTCAAAGATGAAAACACTTGAAACTATGCCTTATGCCTAGCTAGGGGTATACAACAATAGCGCTTGTTGGGAGGCAACCCAATAGTTATATTTTTTTTTGCTTTTTACTTCCTGTTTGTGTGTGATAACATGATTATTTCCTCTGAAATGATTTTGTTTTTTATGTTTTAATTGATACGGTGCAAAAACAGAAATTTTAGCGTCCAGTGCAGAATTTCTCTGATTTTACTGGAACGTCCTTTTGATCTGAATTTTTACACAGTATTTATATGTAAATTCTTCAGGTTTTCCTAATTTTTCAGAATTTTAGAGTTACAGAAGTATAGGTTCTTTACAGATCTTTACAGATTGTTCTGTTTTAGACAAATTCTGTTTTTGCTTGCATAGTTTGCTTGTTTTGGTGATGCCATGGATTGTATCGGGGGGTATAAGCCATGGAGAAGTTATAATACAGTACCTATTATGCAATAATGAAATATTAATCAATTTATAACAATACCTAAAGTATATGATATGTTGCTTATACTAACGAATCTCACGAAGTTTTGTTGAGTTTTGTGTGATTGAAGTTTTCAAGTTTTGGGTGTTATCACGATGGACGAAGGAATAAGGAGTGACAAGAGCCTAAACTTGGGGATGCCTAAGGCACCCCAAGGTAATATTCTAGGAAGACTCAAGCGTCTAAGCTTGGGGATACCCCGGAAGGCATCCCCTCTTTCGTCTCAATCAATCGGTATGTCACTTGGAGCTATATTTTTATTCGTCACATGATATGAGTTTTGCTTGGAGTGTCATTTGCTTTTGTTTGCTTTTATTTTTATTTTGCTACAATCATAATTTGCCGGACACACCTATTTGAGAGAGACACACCTTCATCATAATTTATTAGAAAACTCTATGTGCTTCACTTATATCTTTTGAGCTTAGCAGTTGCTCTAGTACTTTTTCGAGGGAACGAGCCTAACAATAATACTAGGGGTACGAATGAGGGGCGGAGCCTAGCTACATCGCAAGTGTATCACTCAGATTTTCGGGGCCCTCTCAGAGGTGGTAAAGACCCTACGTCTTGTGCCCGGGGGCTTTATGTTTTCTTAGGGGGTAGGAATACAGTAGAGTGTGGAACCCTTGCTCAGGAGCCCGTAGGTGGCTTATATAGAGTGTGCCACCGCCGACCGAGCGCCATTACAAGGGTAATTAATACCAATAACTGTATGCGTTACTAGAAACTACTGCTTTAAGTAGGAGCGTTACAGGTAACGTTAGTCTTCAAAGCACATAATGTGTAATATTAAGTCTCTCGAACGTTGCAGCTCCCACGTCGTCCCAGCTTCTCCTCCCCCAAGTGTTGATACTGATCCGACTATTGGAATGACGTCCGAGTGACTTGATGAATCCGAGTGGATCTTCTGTGTGCATCCGAGTGCATTTCTAGTCCAGGGACTTTAATGATAACGTGGGGCCCCAGGTGGGCCTTAGATGTCATGTCTATGACCCTACCTATGGTAGGTGACCTCATCAGTAGCCCCCGAATCAGTCGAGGTCTGGGGGACGAGTGAACGACGCGCGGGAGTGTCGTCGGTGCCTCAGAGGCGTCGGGAAAAATGGTCTAGGATGTTACCCACTCGGCCTCAAAACCGCGACGGATTCAGGATTTACAAATTCCGACTGATCTGACTGGCTTGATTGCTCGGTTCAATCATCCGACTTTGGATTATCTCTCGGGAGAAACAATCAGACGGCTCGAGTGTAAGTTCGTTAGGAGTTCTTGTTGACACTGTTGGAGCGAAGGCTGGCCTCCCGAGTTTCCTTGCATGACTCCTGTGGTCACCAGAAATTTTACCCGAGTGCTCGATAAATTTGTATCATGCATTCTATGGATCGAAGTGTGTCGAGATGGACCAGCGGGCGCGGAGCCCATTCGGACCAAATCATGGTGAAATTTCCGCCAGTTTGAAATCATGGGCGACGCGCGCGGACGCGTGTGGACGGTTGCGCTGCGGAAGTGGGGCAAGTGGACGTGGCGCCTCAATTTCCGCGCCGCTATTATCGCCATGCGTCCCCGTGCTGTTATACAAGAGATCTCGCAGATCTCGTGCCACCCGCAGATTCGACGGCTGTAGATGCGCCGTATCAGAGTATAAAACTCGAGCGGGCGGTGTGAGAGAGAGGCAGGTCCCTTTCCTAGCATTCTCAACTTCTCCGACGCTCTACCGAATGCCTCCCTCCTCTGCTCCACCTCCAACCCGCCACCCAATCCACCGGAGATGATGAGGAGCGCGAATGTGAAAGCCGAGCGGGCGAAGAAAGGGTCGCGTGGATCTTCCTCGAGCGCCGACATGCCAGCAGGGTTCATCCAATGCGACTGGTTGCTGCCGCGGACTACCATGGGCCGGCTGAAGGAGATGGAGAGCTAGGGGCTCTTGGCTGCCGGGAGTTGGTGGGCGTCGGAAGTGGGCGAGGTCAAGCCATCGCCACGAGGGAACGAGCGAGTCCTCCTCACGACTCACATCGAGCGAGGTTTCTCCTTGCCATCGCATCAATTTTTTTGCTCGTTTTTAGATTTCTACGGTGCTCAGCTCCACCACCTTCCCCCCAATGCCATTTCCTAATTGCCCGCTTTTGTTTCCCTCTGCGAAAACTTCCTCGGCTGCCATCCCCATTGGGGGTTGTTCAAACACCTCTTCTCATCCCGAGTGATGACCGTGAAGAAGTCCACTCAGGTAGGGGACAAGACGAATGTAGCGCAGTTATGTGGTGGTTTAGGAATTCAGTTGAGGGGAAAGGGTAGTTTCCCGCAGATGACGATCCCGGACTCGGTGAAGGGCTGGCAGGACTCTTGGTTCTACTGTCAAGACGTCCCTGTCGGCGAAGGTCAGTCGGGCCTTCCGCCGTACTCGGCGGAACGCATTCGTCCGGTCCCTTCACTGACCGTGTCCAAGGAAGAGAAAACGGAGGTGGACATCCTCGTGATTGCGCTGGTAGCTTTGGTACGGAAGGGCATCAACGGCTTGGACCTGCTTGAGGTCTTCTTCCAGCGGAGCATCCAGCCACTACAGGCCAGAGTCCATCCCATGTGGAAGTATTCGGGGCCGAGTGACCCCACCCATATGCACCCGGAGGAGCTCGGGATAAAGTTCGTGGAGGCCAAGCTCATGGCAATCACTTCGGCCCGCGACAACCCCAGGGGACCAGGCTGGAACCTCCATTCTCAGCCGAGAACCCGCCGAGGTAACCTTCGAGTGCTCTTTATCTGAATGCTCTTGGTGCTTATTGTAATTATCTTGTCCGAGCTATTCTTCACTTGGCAGGCTTTCACGGAGATGGTGAGTCTGGTGCCTGTTGTTGACCTCACCCGGCCGACGTGACGAGTGACACCAAGCACCAGGAGGGCTCGGGGGACGAAGAGGAATACACAGACGACGACGAGAGCAACGGGGAAGAGGACGACTCGGACCCGGGAGACGAGGCGGAATCTTCTTCGTCAGAGGAAGTCCCGCCCGAGACACACTCCAACGCACGCCAGGACCCCGGAGTCCGTGGGGGAAACAACAAGGGGCCGAGTGCCGCCAAGCCATCTCGGCCTACCCTCCTGACTCACAGTTCAAAGCGTGGGCAAGGAGAGCTCGCCCCGTCACCCGAGAAGGCAGCCAAGCATCCGAAGGTCACTACGGTCAAGCCCCGGAAGGCTGTCCTACCGAAGATCAAAGTGAGCGTTGTCGGATTTTGGGTTCCGTAAAACCCTAAGAAGTTCGAACCCAGGGGCGTGTGCGAAGATTCCTCAACAGCTTCGCTCCCTCCAAGCTCTCAACAAGGTGGCCTCGCTCGATGGCGAGGAAGAAGATAGCACACGAGAGTTTACCCAGGTTCGGGCCGCTGCGAAGCGTAAAACCCTACTCCTGCCTTTGGTGGATTGCCTCACGAGGAGGTTTGTGGATGAACTAGTATAGTAAGGTGTTGCCTTGCGGGTGAGTTTGCGGGGTGGTTGTCTCCTCCCCCTCCGCCGAGCAGCCTAGCCTCTACTTATAGCGGCCCGAGTCCTCTTCCCTTATCGCAATGGCGGGAAGGGATCCCACAATGGCCAAATTCGAAGGGGTACAGGAGGTACACCCTATCCTAACGAAAGGTGGTCTTTGCCTGGAAAGTAGTCGACGGTGATGCAGAGGTGGGCTCGGCGATGACGTCCGTCCTGCGGGGCTCGGGGTCTTGGTCTTGTTGCACCAGAAGGGAAACCTTTGGGGGCGCTTTGGGAACCTGCGCTCGTCCTTGTCTCCTTTGCACCAAAGAGGAAACTGTCCCTTCTGGCGCGCTGGCGCCCGCCTGGCCTGGCTGTCGTCACCCTTGGCCTCCTGAGGTGTGCGTTGCATAGAAGTCTCCGCCGCTCGGGAGGGGGCCTGGGGAGTTCTACCTCCCTGCGGGTCTTGGCGCTGTCTCCCCATGAGCCCGGGGCCTCGCGAGGGCCTTGTGTTGAGTTGGGCCACGCCGCACCGTGCTTGGTCGTCGAGGTGGGCCACGCCTTGGGCCGCAGGCAGGAAAGTCTGGGTACCCTTGTTCCCAGGATGCCGACAGTAGCCCCCGGTCCCGAGGCGCGCTCGGGTTAGCTTCTGGGTGAAGCCACAGAGGATGGCCCGAAGCGCCATGGGCCCCAACGCCTACGGGCCCCTCTTGATGCGTGGCGCACAATGAGACGTGGGCGTCTTGACTCCCCGGGGACGTCGGGAACCGCCCTGAGCCGAGCTGACGCGATCATCATTGTCTTCCTTGAATGCGGCTGTCTCTTCGCGTCCTCCCCCCTCGGGCCGCGCGGATGTGACCCGACGGGCGCAGAGGAAGCGACGTGAGGCAGGGCAGCACGCCGATCGAGTCTGGCACGCATCGCTCGAGGAGTGCATGGCGACTACACTCCCCACGATGCCCCATGGGCGGCAGTTGCGCCTACAAACCCGCCCCGCCCGGGGGGTCTTGCCTTCTTGATGCGTCCCCCCACCTTTCCTCCTTCCAAGTAATCTTCCCTGTCCTCCTCCTTCTCTTTGCTCCTCCATGGCGTCCGGCGGAAGTGCGATAGGTGCGGGGAAGCGCTCGGGGTCCCCGGCTCCACCGGCGGTCCCCGAAGGCAACGGCGGGGGACCCTCTAGGCCAGCCCAAGCTCGCCGGTGTTGGGCCATTGTTGACGAGTAAGTGACTTGTCCCCGCCTCCTTCTTTTACAATCGCATCTGCCGCGCCGGCCTTGATCGTTCCCTCCTCCCAGGGCGCCCGCGCCCAAGAGGCGCAGGCTCGATGAGCTCTAGGAGGAGACGGATGCGCTGAGGGTCCAGCTGACGGACGCCGAGGCCGCCCTCCAGGCCACGCTCAGGGGTGAGGCAGAGGCTCAGGCGGAGCTGGTGTCGCTCCAGACTCAGGTCAAGGGGGCCATCGACGCCATGCAGACCGCCCAGGACGAGGCGGCCCACGCGAAGATGCTGGAGGCGCAGCGCGCCGTGCAGTATCGGGACATCGCCCTCCGCGCGGTCGGCGCGGTGAGCCGGTTCGTCGGTGAGGCCCCTGCGCTACCGTGCGCGCACGGTGACGGGGGCTACCTCAACTTCTTCGACAAGGTGGTGGAGGCGCTGGAAACTGGCATCTCCCGGGTTGACGAGGACAATGCGTCCAACGCGCGCGACCTCCTGGACCTCGCGCTGACACGCGTTTTCTCCAACCTTCGCCGCCTCGTCCCGGAACTCGACCTCCTCCGCGTCATGGAGCCGATGCCCGAGGAGCTCCAGAGGCCACTCGGGGACGAGGTGCGCCCGCACGTGGAGTCCTTGGTGAAGCGGTTCGTCCAAGAGCCCCTTTCTGACGAGGGTGACGACTCCGGCGCCGCAGCGGGCGACGGCCTGGACGGCGACAGCGGCTCCTTCGCCTAGGCCTCCCCTGTTTTCTCTTCCCAGTTCCTGTCATGTCAAGCAACACCTGGCCCCTGGGGGCGTTAACTTTTGTGTTTTTACCTTTGTATTCCTCCTCCTTCTCTGAGCCGTCGATTGTTTGTTTTGCGTGGCGTGACCCCGCGTCTCCCGCGGGGTCTTGTGTTATTGCCGATGCGCCCCGACGCCCCTCGAGAGGCCCGCGAGGGAATCGCGTTAAGACCGGCAACGGCATCTGGTCGGGCCCTCACGGGGCGGGCCCTCCTGAGGGGGGACGCGCCGCCCCTAAGGTCAGACTCTTAGCCACGTCGCCCAGAGTGGCCGGACTTCTTCCCTCGCGCTGCTCTTCCTTGCTCCTGGAACCACAAGAATCATGATGGGGTTACGTAGCAGACCGCGGCACCTGTATTTTTACATTAGCGCTCATGCCTCTTGCCCGGCATTCGGGCTATCATCTGTTTAGAAGGTTCTGGCCTCATTTGGCAGGTGTACTTAGCTCATCGGGTCGTGGCGAGCTCGAGCGTCGCGAGGCGTAGGCGGAGCGTCCGGGGAGGTGGAGGATCCCGCCTGGGAGGGCTTCTTCCTTGCTTGCGGGGTGGTCCGGGAGCCCTTTTGGCACTCTGCGTCGACGGGGCCCGATCCCGAGCAGACCTTAACCACCGTTGGGGCGTCCGGATCACCAGGACGAGATCAACGGGGCAAGGCCTCGGCCGCAATTGGGGCGTCCGGATCACCAGGACGAGACCAAGGGGAGTGGAGCTACGCGATCGGTGAGGTTCCCGAGGCGCATTGCCTGAGAACCCCCCCTTGACGCTCAAGCGGCGCTCTACGTCTGCGGAGCCCAATCCCTCGCATACCTCGACCACCGTTGGGGCGTCCGGATCACCAGGACGAGACCAAGGGGCGAGGGGCTACGAGACCAGTGTGGCTCCTGAGGCGCATTGCTCAGGAGTCCCCCTTGACGCTCAAGCGGCTCCCATACCTTTCCATCGGTTGCTACTCCGGGAGGTGTCTGAGCCTCCCGAGGTTCTGTGATGCCGTGCTAGGTGACGGCCGGAGCCCCCGAGCGGGAGTCGACCACCAAAAGATGCGTGCTTTCGAGCCAATAGGTCCTTGCCGGCCTGCTTCGAAAGGCCATGAGGTGAGGCCAAGGCGCATGGGCCTCGGCAAGGTGCCAACCCAAAAGAAAAGAGACTTCAAGGCCAAAAAGAGGAATCGCGAAAAGAGAAAAGTTCCCACCCCTTTTCAAATAGAGTTACGGAATCTTCAACTTCATTTCAAAAAGTGGCAATACGAACACAAAAAGAAGCAAGCAACAGCCGCGTCCGGCATCTAGGCTAGTCTTCGCCTTCGTCTTCCCCCAGCGCGGAGCGTAGGGCATCCACGTTGCGTGGGCATAGCCATTGGAGGGCAGTGTTGTCCGCCAGCGTGGAGCATGGGGATTCCACTTGGGTGTGGGATGGAACCCCTCCGCGTCCTCGGGGGGCTCCGGGCGTATACAGCCCACTCATTATTACGTGAGAGTGTCACGGCTGAAGATAGCTGGGCAAGCCCCCAGGCGCACGGCCCAGGTGCTCCCAACTCGGTTAAGAGCCATCCCGTGCATTACTGCGCGGTTGCGCGCCCCTACAGCCCAAACCTAAGTGCATTGCTCCCCGCGTAGCCGCGGGGTTGCGCTCCCGCGGCCCAAACATGAGCGCAATGCACCCAGCGCACCTGCAGAGGTGTTGTGTCGGTGAAGCCGGCTCGTGAGGCGTCGTGGTATCGGCCGGACCTCGGCTTGCGGGCCTCATGAGGCCCTCTCCTTCGGAGGGCCGTGACGGTGCTCCCATTGCCGCGGGTGGCCCGCGCTGCTCGTGTCTTGCCGATCCTCCCAGGCGATTGCTCTCGAGGTCCTGGGCTCGGCTGTGTTCCGCTTGCTCGTGGGGGCGGAGGCTGTGTCGCGCCCCCGTGCTTCCCGGGACACCCCCCCTCTCCCTTGCTTGCATAAACCTGGTGTGGTGCTCCCTCCATGGAAGCCCCCATGCCCGGCTTGGGGAGAGCGCCCGGGGCACCTCCCTATTCCGGGAAGGTGCCGGCACCTGTAGAGGGCGCCTGATCCTCCGCGCCCTCCGCAGGTATGACGTAGCTCGGAACGTAGGCCTCTGTATAGGGGCCTTGGCTCCCTCCTGAGCCATCCCCGCACACATCAAGGGTAACCTCACCGCGTGGCGCCCCCAGGAGCGCGCTGCCCACATTCCCTCCTGCGGCGGGCCTCCGCCCAAAGTTGCTTACCTCTGCCGCCGTCGTGGGGTGGGCCGCGCGTGTCTTGACGTGAGTTGCCCCCCTAGTTATCCATCGCGCCTTCATTACAGTTACCTGCCTGACCGAAAGCCTGAGCCGCCTGCTCCCTGCACCGGGTGGCGCGCTCCCGCCGGGATGACCTAGGCCATTGATGGTCCGTCTAGGCATGGGCGTGCGCGCCGTGGTGCGCGCGGAGTGTCCCGTCACCTTCTTCAAGGGCACCACCGACATGGCTGGGCGGTGTCCCGAAGCCTGTCACCGGGATCCAGAGAAGAAGAAGTACGGCATGCGGCGGGCCCTGCTCGGGCTCGCCCAGGAGCGGACCGGGCGCGCCGTCCGCAGGTGGGGCGACGGGTACGGCGAGTGAGCCCCCAGCGCCGGCGGTTAATACGTCCATTTTGCATCATGCTTTTATATTGATCTTTATTGCATTATGGGCTGTTATTACACATTTTGGTACAATATTTATGCCTTTTCTGTCTTATTTTACAAGGTTTACATGAAGAGGGAGAATGCCGACAGCTGGAATTCTGGACTGGAAAAGGAGCAAATCTGAGATACCTATTCTGCACAACTCCAAAAGTCCTGAAAATCTACGGAGAATTATTTTGGAATATATAAAAAATACTGGGCGAAGAAAATACCAGAGGGGACCCACCAGGCAGCCACAAGCCTGGAGGGCGCGCCCTACCCCCCAGGGCGCGCCCTAGTGGCTTGTGGGCCCCCTGGCTGGCCTCCGGTGCCCATCTTCTGCTATATGGAGGGTTTTGACCGGGAAAAAAATCATAAGAGAGCTTTCGGGATGAAGCGCCGCCGTCTCGAGGCGAAACTTGGGCAGAACCAATCTAGGGCTCCGCGGAGCTGTTCTGCCGGGGAAACTTCCCTCCCGGAGGGGGAAATCGAAGCCATCGTCATCACCAACGATCCTCTCATCGAGAGGGGGTCAATCTTCATCAACATCTTCACCAGCACCATCTCCTCTCCAAACCCTAGTTCATCTCTTGTATCCGATCTTTGTCTCAAAACCTCAGATTGGTACTTGTGGGTTGCTAGTAGTGTTGATTACTCCTTGTAGTTGATGCTAGTTGGTTTACTTGGTGGAAGACCATATGTTCAGATCCTTAATGATAATTAATACTCCTCTGATTATGAACATGAATATGCTTTGTGAGTAGTCACGTTTGTTCCTGAAGACATGGGATAAGTCTTGTTATAAGTAATCATGTGAATTTGGTATCCATTCGATATTTTGATGAGATGTATGTTGTCTCTCCTCTAGTGGTGTTATGTGAACGTCGACTACATGACACTTCAACATTATTTGGGCCTAGGGGAAGGCATTGGGAAGTAATAAGTAGATGATGGGTTGCTAGAGTGACAGAAGCTTAAACCCTAGTTTATGCGTTGCTTCGTAAGGGGCTGATTTGGATCCATATGTTTCATGCTATGGTTAGATTTATCTTAATTCTTCTTTCGTAGTTGCGGATGCTTGCGAGAGAGGTTAATCATAAGTGGGAGGCTTGTCCAAGTAAGGGCAGCACCCAAGCACCGGTCCACCCACATATCAAATTATCAAAGTAACGAACGCGAATCATATGAGCATGATGAAAACTAGCTTGACAGAAATTCCCATGTGTCCTCGGGAGCGCTTTGCTTTATATAAGAGTTTGTCCAGGCTTGTCCTTTGCTACAAAAAGGATTGGGCCACCTTGCTGCACCTTTGCTACATTTGTTACTTGCTGCCCGTTACGAATTATCTTATCACAAAACTATCTGTTACCGATAATTTCAGTGCTTGCAGAGAATACCTTACTGAAAACCGCTTGTCATTTCCTTCTGCTCCTCGTTGGATTCGACACTCTTACTTATCGAAAGGACTATGATAGATCCCCTATACTTGTGGGTCATCAAGACTCTTTTCTAGCGCCGTTGCCGGGGAGTGAAGCGCCTTTGGTGAGTGGAACTTGGTAAGGAAAAATTTATATAGTGTGCTGTAATTTACTGTCACTTGTCACTATGGAAAATAATCCTTTGAGGGGCTTGTTCGGGGTATCTTCACCCCGACCGGAAGCACAAATAGATGCTCCTCAACCTACTGCACCTACTGAAAATATTTATTATTAGATTCCTTCGGGTATGATAGAGAAACTGCTAGCTAATCCTTATGCAGGAGATGGAACACTGCATCCTGATTTGCATCTAATCTATGTGGATGAAGTTTGTGGATTATTTAAGCTTGCAGGTTTGCCCGAGGATGATGTCAAGAAGAAGGTCTTTCCTTTATCTTTGAAGGAGAAGGCATTGACATGGTATAGGCTATGTGATGATATTGGATCATGGAACTACAACCGATTGAAATTGGAATTTCATCAGAAGTTTTATCCTATGCATCTGGTCCATCGTGATCGGAATTATATTTATAATTTTTGGCCTCGTGAAGGAGAAAGTATCACTCAAGCTTGGGGGAGGCTTAAGTCAATGTTATATTCATGCCCCAATCATGAGCTCTTAAGAGAAATTATTATTCAGAATTTTTATGCTCGGCTTTCTCGTAATGATCAATCCATGCTCGATACTTCTTGTACTGGTTCCTTTATGAAGAAAGATATTGAATTCAAATGGGACTTATTGGAAAGAATTAAACGCAACTCCGAAGATTGGGAACTCGATGAAGGTAAGGAGTCAGGTATAAATCTTAAGTTTGATTGTGTTAAATCCTTTATAGACACCGATGCTTTTCGTGAATTTAGCACTAAATATGGACTTGACTCTGAGATAGTAGCTTCTTTCTGTGAATCTTTTGCTGCTCATGTTGATCTCCCTAAGGAGAAGTGGTTTAAATATCATCCTCCCATTGAAGTGAAAGTAGTTGAACCAATTAAAGTTGAAGAAGAAACTATTATTTATAATGTTGATCCTATTATTCCTACTGCTTATTGATAACCCACAAGTATAGGGGATCAGTTGTACCTTCTTTCGATAAGTAAGAGTGTCGAACCCAACGAGGAGCTAAAGGTAGAACAAATATTCCCTCAAGTTCTATCGACCACCGATACAACTCTACGCACGCTTAACGTTCGCTTTACCTAGAACAAGTATGAAACTAGAAGTACTTTGTAGGTGTGATAGGATAGGTTTGCAAGATAATAAAGAGCGCGTAAATAAAAACTAGGGGCTGCTTAGATAAAGAAACAACTAAGTTAGTTTAACGAGTGTGGAAAAGTGGTGGTAGGAGTTGCGGAATTGTCCCTAGGCAATCGATAACTAAACCGGTAATCATTATTGCAATTTTATATGAGGGAGAGGCATAAGCTAACATACTTTCTCTACTTGGATCATATGCACTTATGATTGGAACTCTAGCAAGCATCCGCAACTACTAAAGATCATTAAGGTAAAACCCAACCATAGCATTATAAGGTATCAAGTCCTCTTTACTCCCATATGCAACAACCTACTTACTCGGGTCTGTGCTTCTGTCACTCACGCCACCCACCATAAGCGAATCATGAACATATTGCAAACCCTACAGTGAGGATCCCTCATGCTTGCGCGACACAGAGAGCACCATAGGACAGCACCAATAATAAAACATGCAACTCAAACCAATCATGATCATCAATCAACCCATAGGACAACAAAAATCTACTCAGACATCATAGGATGGCAACACATCATTGGATAATAATATGAAGCATAAAGCACCATGTTCAAGTAGAGGGTACAGCGGGTTGTGGGAGAGTGGACCGCTGTAGATAGATGGGGGAAGGTGATGGAGGTGTTGGGGAAGATGACGGAGTTATTAGAGTAGATCGCCGTCACGATGATGGCCCCGGCGGCGTTCCGGTGCCACCGGGAGAGAGGGGGAGAGAGCCCCCCTCCTTCTTATTCCTTGACCTCCTCCCTAGATGGGAGGAGGGTTTCCCCTCTGGTCCTTGGCTTCCATGGCGGCGTAGGGGCGAGAGCCCCTCCGAGATTGGATCTCTCTCTCTGTTTCCTTCTGTTTTTGCGTTCCCAGATTCTGGCCTTTCACCGTTTCTTATATTCCCGGAGATCCGTAACTCCGATCGGGCTGAAATTTTGAGGGGATATTTATCCAAAAATTAGCTTTCTTGCGGCCAAAGGACAGCTCCAACTGACCTAAGGGGTGGCCACAAGCCCTCAGGGCGCGCCCTACCCCCCAGGGCGCGCCCTCCTGGCTTGTGGGCCCCTCGGGCACCGCCTTCTGTTGATTCCACTTCCCAAAATTCACATATATTCCAAAAAAATCTCCATAAGTTTTTATCCCGTTTGGACTTCGTTTGATATGGATTTTCTGCGAAACAAAAAACATGCAACAAACAGGAACTGGCACTGGGCACTGGATCAATATGTTAGTCCCAAAAATAGTATAAAAAGTTGCCAAAAGTATATGAAAATTATAGAATATTGGCATGAAACAATCAAAAATTATAGATACGACAGAGACGTATCACTTATATTGAGAAACCACCCTCCCCTGTTAGAATAAAGGAACATGCTAAAGCTTCAACTGTGGTTCGTAAGAGTTATGCTAGAACACCTACACCCCCTGAACAAATCAAAGTTGAACCTAGTATTGCTATGGTTAAAGATCTCTTGGTTGATAATATTGATGGGCATGTTATTCATTTCTATGATGAAGCTGCTAGAATTGCTAGACCTGATACTAAAGATAAACATAGACCTATTGTTGGCATGCCTGTTGTTTCTGGTAAAATAGGAGATCATTGTTATCATGGCTTATGTGATGTGGGTGCTAGTGTGAGTGCAATTCCCTTTACCTTATATCAAGAAATTATGAATGATATTGCACCAGCTGAATTAGAAGAAATTGATGTTACCATTAAGCTTGCTAATAGAGATACTATAGCACCAGTTGGGATTGTTAGAGATGTTGAAGTCTTGTGTGGGAAAATAAAGTATCCTACTGATTTTGTTGTTCTTGGTTCCCCACAAGATGATTTTTGTCCCATTATATTTGGTAGACCTTTCTTAAATACTATTAATGCTAAGATAGATTGTGAGAAAGAAACTGTTACTATAAGTTTTGGGGATGTGTCTCATGAGTTCAATTTCTCTATATTTTGTAGACAACCCCATGACAAAGAATTGCCTAGTAAAGATGAAATTGTTGGTCTTGCTTCTATCGCTGTGCCTCCTACTGATCCCTTAGAACAATATTTGCTAGACCATGAAAACGATATGCATATGAATGAAAGGAATGAAATAGATAAGATTTTCTTTGATCAGCATCCTATTCTGAAACACAACTTGCCTGTTGAAATACTTGGGGATCCTCCTCCACCCAAGGGTGATCCCGTGTTTGAGCTTAAACAATTACCGGATACTCTGAAATACGCTTATCTGGATGAAAAGAAGATATGTCCTGTTATTATTAGTGCTAACCTTTCAGAGCATGAAGAAAAGAGATTATTGAAAACTTTGAGGAAGCACCGTGCGGCTATTGGATATACTCTTGATGATCTTAAGGGCATTAGTCCCACTCTATGTCAGCATAAAATTAATATGGAGCCTGATGCTAAACCAGTTGTTGATCACCAAAGACGGTTAAATCCTAAAATGAAAGAAGTGGTAAGAAATGAAATATTAAAGCTTCTGGAGGCAGGTATAATTTATCCTATTGCTGATAGTAGATGGGTTAGTCCCGTTCATTGTGTCCCTAAGAAGGGAGGTATTACCGTTGTTCCTAATGATAAAAATGAATTGATCCCACAAAGAATTGTTACAGGATATAGAATGGTAATTGATTTTAGGAAATTAAAGAAAGCTACTAGGAAAGATCATTACCCTCTACCTTTTATTGATCAAATGCTAGAAAGACTATCCAAACACACACACTTTTGCTTTCTAGATGGTTATTCTGGTTTTTCTCAAATACCTGTGTCAAAAGAGGACCAAGAGAAGACCACCTTTACTTGTCCTTTCGGTACCTTTGCTTATAGACGTATGCCTTTTGGTTTATGCAATGCACCTGCTACCTTTCAAAGATGTATGACTGCTATATTCTCTGACTTTTGTGAAAAGATTGTTGAGGTTTTCATGGATGATTTTTTCCGTTTACGGAACTTCTTTTGATGATTGCTTGAGCAACCTTGATCGATTTTTGCAGAGATGTGAAGAAACTAATCTTGTATTGAATTGGGAAAAGTGCCACTTTATGGTTAATGAAGGTATTGTCTTGGGGCACAAAATCTCCGAAAGAGGTATTGAAGTTGATAAAGCTAAAGTTGATGCTATTGAAAAAATGTCGTGTCCTACGGATATCAGAGGTATAAGAAGTTTCCTTGGTCATGCTGGTTTGTATAGGAGGTTTATTAAAGACTTCTCTAAGATTTCTAGGCCTCTCACTAATCTTTTGCAAAAGGATGTTCCATTCGTTTTTGATGATGATTGTGTAGAAGCATTTGAAATTCTTAAGAAAGCCTTGATTTCTGCACCTGTTGTTCAACCACCTGATTGGAACCTACCCTTTGAAATTATGTGTGATGCTAGTCATTATGCCATTGGTGCTGTTCTAGGACAAAGAGTTGATAAGAAATTAAATGTTATCCATTATGCTATTAAAACTCTAGACAGTGCTCAAAGAAACTATGCTACCACTGAAAAGGAATTTTTAGCAGTTGTGTTTGCTTGTGATAAGTTCAGACCATATATTGTTGATTCCAAAGTAACTGTTCACACCGATCATGCTGCTATTAAATATCTCATGGAAAAGAAAGATGCTAAACCTAGACTTATTAGATGGGTTCTTCTGCTACAAGAATTTGATTTGCATATTATTGATAGAAAGGGTGCTGAGAACCCCGTAGCAGACAACTTGTCTAGGTTAGAAAATGTTTTTGATGACCCACTACCTATTGATGATAGCTTTCCTGATGAACAATTAGCTGTCGTAAATGCTTCGCGTAATGCTCCATGGTATGCTGATTATGCTAATTACATTGTTGCTAAATTTATACCACCTAGTTTCACATACCAACAAAAGAAAAAGTTCTTCTATGATTTAAGACATTACTTTTGGGATGATCCACACCTTTATAAAGAAGGAGTAGATGGTGTTATTGGACGTTGTGTACCTGAGCATGAACAGGAACATATCCTTCACAAGTGTCATTCCGAGGCCTACGGAGGACACCACGCTGGAGATAGAACTGCACATAAGGTACTACAATCTGGTTTTTATTGGCCTACTCTCTTCAAGGATGCTCGTAAGTTTGTCTTGTCTTGTGATGAATGTCAAAGAATTGGTAATATTAGTAGACGTCAGGAAATGCCTATGAATTACTCACTTGTTATTGAACCATTTGATGTTTGGGGTTTTGATTATATGGGACCTTTTCCAAAGTCTAACGGGTATACTCATATTCTAGTTGCTGTTGATTATGTTACTAAGTGGGTAGAAGCTATTCCAACTAGTAGTGCTGATCATAACACTTCCATTAAAAATGCTTAAAGAAGTTATTTTCCCTAGATTTGGAGTCCCTAGATATTTAATGACTGATGGTGGTTCACACTTTATTCATGGTGCCTTCCGTAAATTGCTTGCTAAGTATGATGTTAATCATAGAATTGCATCTCCTTATCATCCTCAGTCTAGTGGTCAAGTAGAATTGAGCAATAGAGAAATTAAATTGATCTTGCAGAAGACTGTTAATAGATCCAGAAAGAATTGGTCTAAGAAACTTGATGATGCGTTATGGGCTTATAGAACTGCTTACAAAAACCCTATGGGTATGTCTCCGTATAAAATGGTGTATGGTAAAGCATGTCACTTACCTCTAGAACTAGAACATAAAGATTATTGGGCAATTAAAGAGCTCAACTATGATTTCAAACTTGCTGGTGAGAAGAGGTTATTTGACATTAGCTCACTTGATGAATGGAGAACCCAGGCCTATGAGAATGCCAAGTTGTTTAAAGAAAAAGTTAAGAGATGGCATGATAAAAGGATACAAAAGCGTGAATTCAATGTAGGTGATCATGTCTTGCTATACAATTCTCGTTTAAGATTTTTTGCAGGAAAACTTCTCTCTAAATGGGAAGGGCCTTACATTATCGAGGAAGTGTATCGTTCCGGTGCCATCAAGATCAACAACGCCGAAGGCACAAACCCGAAGGTGGTAAACGGGCAAAGAATCAAACATTATATCTCAGGTACTCCCATAAATGTTGAAACCAATATTATCAATACCATAACTCCGGAGGAGTACATTAGGGAGACCTACCAGAACGTTTCAGACTCCGAAAAGGAATAGGTATGTGGTACGGTAAGCAAACCGACTCGAAAACTTTTCCAATAGCAATTTTTCTCCGTTTTGGAATATTTAATAATTTAGGAAAATTTAAAGTAGTCCAAAAAGTGCACGAGGAGGTGACAAGCCAGGAAGGCGCGCCCTACCCCCCTGGGCGCGCCCTAGTGGCTTGTGGCCACCCCGTGTACCCTCCGGACTCCGTTTTCTTGTGGTATACTCCTTCAGGTCGGTGAAAATTCATTATATAATCTCCCGAAGGTTTGGACCTTCGTATCACGACAATATCTCCTGTTTTTGTTTCGAGTTGTTTTCCGGACAGATTTAGATCGACATGACGTCCCCGAGTGCTTCGAAGGACAAGTTCTTCGAGAAGGTCATCAACCCCTACCTTGCGTGAGGGGGTGCTGCACATCCGTGATGTTGAGGGGCCAAAGAAGACCGGAAGCGTGGAGACAAGGCTCGAAGCAATGGAGCAACAAGTCTTCAAGTGCCAAGGGATGGTGGAACGCAGACTCAATGCCAATCACATGATGATCGCGGAGTTTACCCATAAGCACAAGCTGGACGCCAAGGACATCGGGGAGCACATCTTCAAGCTTTACGAGAAAATCGAGCATCTCCAAGCCCAGATCTATGACCCGCAAAACCAAAACTGTGAGTATGAATACATATTTAAGAGAATGAGTTTGGCTGTAGATTTGAGGATCCTGGAGACTCGTTCATCTTTTTACGATGGTGAGCCTATGCCTTGGAAGACGGAGGACAAGCTTCCAACCTCATCAACAACTCCAACATCACCACCTCCGAAGAAAGACAACTAAACACATGGGTATGGGCACTCCCCTTGGCTTGTGCCAAGCTTGGGGGAGGTGCCCCGGTATCGTATCACCATCACATCTTTTACTTTTATTGTTTTTCTTAGTTCGATCCTTTTGGTTATATCTTGATCTAGTAGAATAAAGTCTTTAGTGTGATCTAGTTTTGAGTTTTGCCTTATGTTCCCCCTATGTAAGCAAGTCCTAGAGTTATATAATAAAAAGTAGTTTGAGTTGAGGGCTTTGCTTGCTTGCTATGATCTTGAGAAAAAGAAATAGAAAGAAGTATAAAATAAAAGCAAAGAGTATATATGATGATTTTATGAGGGGTTATGACTTCACATATAAGAAGTATGCCGATTGAAATTTGTTGTGAGTTGACAAACATAGCGATTGGTCATTGTTGCAATTAAAAGGAAGTAATAAAGAAAGAGAGGTTCACATATAAATATATTATCTTGGACATCTTTTATGATTGTGAGCACTCATTAAAATATTATATGCTAAGAAGTTGATGTTGGACAAGAAAGACAACATAATGGGTTATGTTTGCTTATTTCCGAATAGAAGTTATATGGTTATAGATGCTTTAACATGTGACGCTTGCTTCCACCCCATATCAGCCAAAACTTCCGCACCAAGTAGAGATACTACTTGTGCATCCAAACACCCTTAACCCAGTTTTGCCATGAGAGTCCACCATACCTACCTATGGATTGAGTAAGATCCTTCAAGTAAGTTGTCATCGGCGCAAGCAATAAAAATTGCTCTCTAAATATGTATGATCTATTAGTGTGAGGAAAATAAACTTTATACGAACTTGTGATATGGAAGAAATAAAAGCGACAGACTGCATAATAAAGTCCTTTATCACAAGGGGCAATATAAAGTGACGTTCTTTTGCATTAAGGGATTGCGCATCCAACTATAAAAGCGCATGACAACCTCTGCTTCCCTCTGCGAAGGGCCTATCTGTTACTTTTACTTTCGAGTTCTTACCTTTATGCAAGAGTCATGGTGATTCTCACCACTTCCTTTATTTCGGCTTTCTCCCTTGGCAAGCGTCATGTGTTGGGGAATGATCTAGACACATATATCCACTCGGATGTGGGTGACCATGAGTTATTTCTGTTGACATTACCCTTGAGGTAAATAGTTGGGAGGCAAAACTATAAGCCCCTATCTTTCTCTGTGTCCGATTGAAGCTTTGACCTCGTAGGTACCGCGTGAGTGTTAGCAATTATGAAAGACTAAAAGATGATTTAGTATGTGGATTTGCTTTACAAGCTCTTATATTGACTCTTTCCGATGTTATGATAAATTGCAATTGCTTCAATGACTGAGATCATAGTTTGTTGGTTCTCAATAGAGTTCTTGATTCATACTTTACCTTGTGAATGAACTGTTACTTTAGCATAAGAAATTATATGTCAATATATGTTGCTGTCCTAAAGATGACCATGATGCTTTCATGTCCGTATTTTATTTTATCGACACCTCTATCTCTAAACATCTGGACATATTTATCGATTTTGGCTTTTGCTTGAGGACAAGCGAGGTCTAAGCTTGGGGGAGTTGATACGTCCATTTTGCATCACGCTTTTATATTGATCTTTATTGCATTATTGGTTGTTATTACACATTTTGGTACAATACTTATGCCTTTTCTCTCTTATTTTACAAGGTTTACATGAAGAGGGAGAATGCCGGCAGCTAGAATTCTGGACTGGAAAAGGAGCAAATCTGAGATACCTATTCTGCACAACTCCAAAAGTCCTAAAAATCTACGGAGAATTATTTTGGAATATATAAAATATACTGGGCGAAGAAAAAACCAGAGGGGAACCACCAGGAAGCCACAAGCCTGGAGGGCGCGTCCTAGTAGCTTGTGGGCCCCCTGGCTGGCCTCCGGTGCCCATCTTCTGCTATATGGAGGGTTTTGACCTGGAAAAAATCATAAGAGAGCTTTCGGGATGAAGCGTCGCCGTCTCGAGGCGGAACTTGGGCAGAACCAATCTAGGGCTCCGGCGGAGCTGTTCTGCCGGGGAAACTTCCCTCCCGGAGGGGGAAATCAAAGCCATCGTCATCACCAACGATCCTCTCATCGAGAGGGGGTCAATCTCCATCAACATCTTCACCAGCACCATCTCCTCTCCAAACCCTAGTTCATCTCTTGTATCCGATCTTTGTCTCAAAACCACAGATTGGTACCTATGGGTTGCTAGTAGTGTTGATTACTCCTTGTAGTTGATGCTACTTGGTGTACTTGGTGGAAGACCATATGTTCAGATCCTTAATGATAATTAATACTCCTCTGATTATGAACATGAATATGCTTTCTGAGTAGTTACGTTTGTTCCTGAGGACATGGGATAAGTCTTGTTATAAGTAATCATGTGAATTTGGTATTCGTTCGATATTTTGATGAGATGTATGTTGTCTCTCCTCTAGTGGTGTTATGTGAACGTCGACTACATGACATTTCACCATTATTTGGGCCTAGGGGAAGGCATTGGGAAGTAATAAGTAGATGATGGGTTGCTAGAGTGACAGAAGCTTAAACCCTAGTTTATGCGTTGCTTCGTAAGGGGCTGATTTGGATCCATATGTTTCATGCTACGGTTAGATTTATCTTAATTCTTCTTTCGTAGTTGTGGATGCTTGCGAGAGAGGTTAATCATAAGTGGGAGTCTTGTCCAAGTAAGGGCAGCACCCAAGCACCGGTCCACCCACATATCAAATTATCAAAGTAACGAACGCGAATCATATGAGCATGATGAAAACTAGCTTGACAGAAATTCCCATGTGTCCTCGGGAGCGCTTTGCTTTATATAAGAGTTTGTCCAGGCTTGTCCTTTGCTACAAAAAGGATTGGGCCACCTTGCTGCACCTTTGCTACATTTGTTACTTGCTATCCGTTACGAATTATCTTATCACAAAACTATCTGTTACCGATAATTTCAGTGCTTGCAGAGAATACCTTACTGAAAACCGCTTGTCATTTCCTTCTACTCCTCGTTGGGTTCGACACACTTACTTATCGAAAGGACTACGATAGATCCCCTATACTTGTGGGTCATCAGCGGTCGTGATGGAAGGTGGGGGACCCAGGCCCTCCTTGCGACGGCGACCAGCTCGGCGATGTGGTCGGCCCAGGCGTCGAAGCCCCCATGCGTAGGGCGGTGGCGCAGCATCTCACTCGCCATCAGGAGCGAGTCATGCGTGTTGAGGTCTCCCACGTGGGTGCAGCGCGATGCCGGTCCCGTGGGCGCCGCTCGTCCGCCACGCGCCTGGCCTGCACGAGCGGCGTCGGTGGTGGAAACGACGCTGGTGGCCTGGTAACGACCGCCTAGCATCGCACTGCCGTGGCGCGGGTCTTGGGCGGCAGTGGCGAGGTTGGCGGAGGCGGGTCCTCCGAGACCGAAAGGAGCCTATCGGGCGGAGAAGAAGCGAAGCTTGCTGAAGACTCCGACATGCCCCCTACCTGGTGCGCCAAATGTCGGATTTCGGGTTCCGCAAAACCCTAAGAAGTTCGAACCCAGGGGCGTGTGCGAAGATTCCTCAACAGCTTCGCTCCCTCCAAGCTCTCAACAAGGTGGCCTCGCTCGATTGCGAGGAAGAAGACAGCACACAAGCGCTTACCCAGGTTCGGGCCGCTGCGAAGCGTAAAACCCTACTCCTGCCTTTGGTGGATTACCTCACGAGGAGGTTTGTGGATGAACTAGTATAGTAAGGTGTTGCCTTGCGGGTGAGTTTGCGGGGTGGTTGTCTCCTCCCCCTCCGCCGAGCAGCCTAGCCTCTACTTATAGCGGCCCGGGTCCTCTTCCCTTATCGCAATGGCGGGAAGGGATCCCACAACGGCCAAATTCGAAGGGGGGCAGGAGGTACACCCTATCCTGACGAAAGGTGGTCTTCGCCTGTGATACGTCTCCAACGTATCTATAATTTTTGATTGTTCCATGCTATTATATTATCTATTTTGGATGTTTTATATGCATTAATATGCTATTTTATATTATTTTTGGGACTAACCTATTAACCTAGTGCTCAGTGCCAGTGTCTGTTTTTTCCTTGATTTTGAGTATTGCAGAAAAGGAATATCCAACGGAGTCCAAACGGAATAAAATTCTACGCTGATTTTTCTTGGACAAGAAGGAACCCAGGAGGCTTCGAGAAGAGGCCAGAAGACCTACGGGTAGGCCACAAGCCACCAGGGTGCGCCCCTGGGGGAGGGCGCCCCCTGGCTTGTGGGCCCCCCGTAGCTCCTCCAACCCTAACTCTTCGCCAATAAATTCAGGAATATTCCCCCAATACCAAAGGGAACCACGATAATACTTTTCCGCCGCCGCAAGCCTCTGTTCCCATGAGATCCCATCTTGGGGCCTTTTCCGGTAATCTGCCGGAGGGGGATTCGATCACGGAGGGCCTCTACATCAACACCATTGCCCTTCCGATGATGCGTGAGTAGTTCACCTCAGACCTTCGGGTCCATAGCTAGTAGCTAGATGGCTTATTCTCTCTCTATGATCTTCAATACCATGTTCTCCATGATCTTCATGGAGATCTATCCGATGTAATACTCTTTTGCGGTGTGTTTGTCGAGATCCGATGAATTGTGGATTTATGATCAGATTATCTATGAATATTATTTGAATCTTCTCTGAATTCTTATATGCATGATTTCATATCTTTGCAAGTCTCTTCGAGTTATTGGTTTGGTTTGGCCAACTAGATTGGTAATTCTTGCAATGGGAGAAGTGCTTAGTTTTGGGTTCAATCTTGCGGTGTCCTCACCCAGTGACAAAGTAGGGGTAGCGAGGCACGTATTTGTATTGTTGCCATCAAGGATAAAAAGATGGGGTTTTCATCATATTGCTTGAGTTTATCCGTCTACATCATGTCATCTTACTTAATGCGTTACTCTGTTCTTCATGAACTTAATACTCTAGATGCAGGCAGGAGTCGGTCGATGTGTGGAGTAATAGTAGCAGATGCAGAATCGTTTCGGTCTACTTGATACAGACGTGATGCCTATATGCATAATCATTGCCTTGGATATCGTCATAACTATGCGCTTTTCTATCAATTGCTCGACTATAATTTGTTCACCCATCGTATTATTTTCCTTCAAGAGAGAAGCCTCTTGTGAAACCTATGGCCCCCGGGTCTATTTTCCATATTATATTTTCAGATCTATAAACCAAATATACCAAAAATACTTTGCTGCAATTTATTTACTTTTATTTTTGTTTTTGTTTTAGTAATCTTTTATATCTATCTCTATCGGATCTCATCCTTGCAAGTAACCGTGAAAGGATTGACAACCCCTTTATAGCGTTGGGTGCAAGTGTTTGATTGTTTGTGTAGGTGCATAGATTGGGGCCTTTCTTGTACCTCCTACTGGATTGATACCTTGGTTCTCAACAACTGAGGGAAATACTTATCTACTTTGCTGCATCACCCTTTCCTCTTCAAGGGAAAACCAACGCAAGCTCAAGAAGTAGCAAGAAGGATTTCTGGCGCCGTTGCCGGGGAGGATACATAGCAAGTCAAGACAAGAACTCTCCCGTCAACTTGCCAATTTTTGGCGGTGTTGTCGGAGAGATCTACATCAAGCCTACCAAGTACCCATCACAAACTCATCTCTTGCATTTACATTATTTGCCATTTGCCTCTCGTTTTCCTCCCCCCCCCACTTCTAAAACGATTAAAAAAAACAAAAAGATTTTCCTTTTTATTCGCCCTTCTTCTGTTTGTCTTTTCGTTTGCTTTTTGTTTGCTTGTGTGCTAGATTGCTTGCTTTGTCACGATGTCTGAGAATACCAAATTGTGTGACTTCTCCAATACTAATAATAATGATTTTATTAGTACTCCGATTGCTCCTGCCACTAGTGCGGAATCTTATGAAATTAATGCCGCTTTGCTTAATCTTGTTATGAAAGAACAATTTTCCGGCCTTCCTAGTGAAGATGCCGCATCCCATCTAAATACTTTCGTTGAGTTGTGTGATATGCAAAAGAAGAAAGATGTGGATAATGATATTGTTAAATTGAAGCTATTTCCGTTCTCACTACGAGATCGTGCTAAAACTTGGTTTTCATCTTTGCCTAAAAATAGTATTGATTCATGGAATAAGTGTAAAGATGCTTTTATTTCCAAGTACTTTCCGCCCGCTAAGACCATCTCCCTTAGGAACAATATAATGAATTTTAAGCAACTTGATCATGAGGATGTTGCACAATCTTGGGAGAGGATGAAATTAATGATTAGAAATTGCCCTGCACATGGTTTGAGTTTATGGATGATTATACAATTTTTTTTGCGGGATTGAATTTTGCATCTAGAAATCTTTTAGATTCTGCCGCGGGTGGTACTTTTATGGAAATCACATTAGGAGAAGCTACTAAACTCCTAGATAATATTATGGCAAATTACTCTCAATGGCATACCGAAAGATCTCCTACTAGTAAAAAAGTGCATGCTATTGAAGAAATAAATACTTTGAGTGAAAAGATGGATGAATTAATGAAATTGTTTGCTAGTAAGAGTGCTCCTATTGATCCTAATGATATGCCTTTGTCTTCTTTGATTGGAAATAATAATGAATATATGGATGTGAATTTTGTTGGTAGGAACAATTTTGGTAATGACGCGTATAGAGGTAATTTCAACCCTAGGCCGTTTCCTAGTAATTCCTCTAATAATTATGGTAATTCCTACAATAATCCTTATGGAAATTATAATAAGATGCCCTCTGATCTTGAGAATAATATTAAAGAATTTATTAGTTCGCAAAAGGTTTTCAATGCTACGATTGAAGAAAAATTGCTCAAGATTGATGATTTGGCTAGGAACGTTGATAGAATTTCGCTTGAGATTGATTCTTTGAAAATTAGATCTACTCCACCCAAGCGTGATATTAATGAGTCTTTAAAAGCTATGAGAACTTCTATTGATGAGTGTAAGGAAAGAACCGCTAGAATGCGTGCTAAGCGTGAATGGCTTGAAAAAGTGTGTTCTCGTGATAATAATGATGAAGATCTTAACGTGATTGATGTGACTCCTATTGAATCTTTGTTTTCTAATATAAATATTGATAAATATGGGACCAGAGATAAGTCAACTTTAGTTAAAAGTCGTCCCATTGATTCGGAGTTTATAGATCTTAATGCTAAAATTGATAAAAGTGGGATCGAAGAGGTCAAAACTTTAAATAGCAATGAACCCATTTTTTTGGATTTCAAGGACTTTAATTATGATAGTTGTTCTTTGATTGATTGTATTTCCTTGTTGCAATCCATGTTGAATTCTCCGCATGCTTATAATCAAAATAAAGCTTTTACTAAACATATCGTTGATGCTATGATGGAATCTTTTGAAGAAAAACTTGAGTTGGAAGTTTCTATAACTAGAAAGGTTTATGATGAGTGGGAACCTACTATTAAGATACAAATTGAAGATTATGAGAGCCATGCTTTGTGTGATTTGGGTGCTAGCGTTTCCACGATTCCCAAAACTTTATGTGATGTGCTAGGTTTCCTTGAACTTGATGATTGCTCTTTAAATTTGCATCTAGCGGATTCCACTATTAAGAGACCTATGGGAAGGATAAATGATGTTCTTATTGTTGCAAATAGGAATTATGTTCCCATAGATTTCATTGTTCTTGATATAGACTGCAATCCTACATGTCCTATTATTCTTGGTAGACCTTTCCTTAGAACGATTGGTGCAATTATGGATATGAAAGAAGGAAACATTAGATTACAATTTCCGTTAAGGAAAGGCATGGAACACTTTCCTAGAAAGAAAATTAAATTACCTTATTAATCTATTATGAGAGCTACTTATGGATTGCATACCAAAGATGACAATACCTAGATCTATTGCGTTATGCCTAGCTAGGGGCGTTAAACAATAGCGCTTGTTGGGAGGCAACCCAATTTTATTTTATGTTTTTTTGTTTTAGTTTCTGTTATTGAGTGATTTACACATTATCACCTCTGTAGTAATTGTGTTTTAGTGTTTTAATTAGTGTTTGAGCCAAGTAAGACCTTTGGGATGGTCTACGGTGATTGTTGATTTGATCTTGCTGAAAAACAGAAACTTCTACGCTCAGTCCAGGAATTTTATAAATTCACAAGAGCGTCGAATGAGTATGAAATTTTTACACAAGATTTATATACAAATTTCATAGATTGTCCTTATTTTTCAGAATTTTTTGAGTTACATAAGTATTCTAAGTTTACATATTGCTACAGACTGTTCTGTTTTTGACAGATTCTGTTTTCTTTGTGTTGTTTGTTTATGTTGATGTATCTATGGGTTGTATCGGGGGGTATGAACCATGGAGAAGTTGGAATACAGTAGATATTACACCAATATAAATAAAGAATGAGTTAAAAACAGTACCTAAAGTGGTGATTTATTTTTCTTATACTAACGGATCTCACGAGTTTTCTGTTGAGTTTTGTGTTGTGAAGTTTTGAAGTTTTGGGTAAAGATTTAATGGACTATGGAATAAGGATTGGCAAGAGCCTAAGCTTGGGGATTCCCAAGGCACCCCAAGGAATATTCAAGGATACCAAAGAGCCTAAGCTTGGGGATGCCCCGGAAGGCATCCCCTCTTTCGTCTTCAATCAACCGGTAAATTTACTTGAGGCTATATTTTTATTCACCACATGATATGTGTTTTGCTTGGAGCGTCTTGTATGATATGAGTCTTTGCTTTTTAGTTTGCCACAATCATACTTGCTGCACACATATTTTGAGAGGGACATGCATAAATCGTGAATTTATTAGAATACTCTATGTGCTTCACTTATATCTTTTGAGCTAGGCAATTTTGCTCTAGTGCTTCACTTATATCTTTTTAGAGCACGGTGGCGTTTTATTTTATAGAAATAGTTGAACTCTCATACCTCACTTATATTATTTTGAGAGTCTTTAAACAGCATGGTAATTGGTTTAGGTTATGAATTTAGTCCTAATATAATGGGCATCCAAGAGGGATATAATAAAAACTTTCATATAAAGTGCATTGAATACTATGAGAAGTTTGATTCCTCGCATATAGTTTTGAGATATAAAGATGGTGATATTAGAGTCATGCTAGTGAGTAATTGTGGATTGGTAGAAATACTTGTGTTAAAAGTTTGTGATTCCCGTAGCATGCACGTATGGTGAACCATTATGTAACGAAGTCGGAGCATGATTTGTTTATTGATTGTCATCCCTTGTGTGAGGGTCGGGAGCGCGCGATGGTTAACTCCTACCAACCTATCCCCTAGGAGCATGTGTCTAATACTTTGCTTCAATAACTAATAGACTTTTGCAATAAGTATGTGAGTTCTTTATGACTAATGTGAGTTCATGGATTATACGCACTCTCACCCTTCCACCATTGCTAGCCTCTCTAGTACCGCGCAACTTTCGCCGGTGCATTAAACCCACCATATTCCCTTCCTCAAAACAGCCACCATACCTACCTATTATGGCATTTCCATAGCCATTCTGAGATATATTGCCATGCAACTTCCACCGTTCCGTTTATCATGACACGCACCATCATTGTCATATTGCTTTGCATGATCGTAAGATAGCTAGCATGATGTTTTCATGGCTTGTCCGTTTTTTGATGTCATTTGCTATGCTAGATCGTTGCACATCCCGGTACACCGCCGGAGGCATTCATATAGAGTCATATTTTGTTCTATGTATCGAGTTGTAATTCTTGAGTTTTAAGTAAATAAAAGTGTGATGATCATCATTATTTGAGCATTGTCCCATGAGAGGAAAGGATGATGGAAGCTATGATTCCCTCACAAGTTGGGATGAGTATCCGGACTTTACAAATAATAAAAGAGGCCAATGAAGCCCAAATAAAAAAAAGAGGCCAAAGATGCCCACCAAAAATAAAAAAAATGTGAGAGAAAAGAGAGAAGGGACAATGCTACTATCTTTTTTCCACACTTGTGCTTCAAAGTAGCACCATGATCTTCATGATAGAGAGTCTCCTATTTTGTCACTTTCATATACTAGTGGGAATTTTTCATTATATAACTTGGCTTGTATATTACAATGATGGGCTTCCTCAAATTGCCCTAGGTCTTCGTGAGCAAGCGAGTTGGATGCACACCCACTTAGTTTCTTTTTGAGCTTTCATACACTTATAGCTCTAGTGCATCCGTTGCATGGCAATCCCTACGCACTCACATTGATATCTATTGATGGGCATCTCCATAGCCCGTTGATACGCCTAGTTGATGTGAGACTATCATCTCCTTTTCCTCACAACCTCCACCATATTCTATTCCACCTATAGTGCTATATCCATGGCTCACGCTCATGTATTGCGTGAAAGTTGAAAAGGTTTGAGAACATAAAAAGTGTGAAACAATTGCTTGACTTGTCATCGGGGTTGTGCATGATTTAAATACTTTGTGTGGGGAAGATGGAGCATAGCCAGACCATATGATTTTGTAGGGATAACTTTCTTTGGCCATGTTATATTGAAAAGACACGATTGCTTTGTTAGTATGCTTGAAGTATTATTGTTTTTATGTCAACATTAAACTTTTGTTTTGAATCTTATGGATCTGAACATTCATGCCATAATAAAGAATATTACATGGATAAATGTGTTAGGTAGCATTCCACATCAAAAATTCTGTTTTATCATTTACCTACTCGAGGACGAGCAGGAATTAAGCTTGGGGATGCTGATACGTCTCCAACGTATCTATAATTTTTGATTGTTCCATGCTATTATATTATCTATTTTGGATGTTTTATATGCATTAATATGCTATTTTATATTATTTTTGGGACTAACCTATTAACCTAGTGCTCAGTGCCAGTTTCTGTTTTTTCCTTGTTTTTGAGTATTGCAGAAAAGGAATATCCAACGGAGTCCAAACGGAATAAAATTATGCGCTGATTTTTCTTGGACCAGAAGGAACCCAGGAGGCTTCGAGAAGAGGCCAGAAGACCTACGGGTAGGCCACAAGCCACAAGGGCGGGCCCCTGGGGGGGGTGCCCCCCTGGCTTGTGGGCCCCCCGTAGCTCCTCCAACCCTAACTCTTCACCTATAAATTCAGGAATATTCCCCCAATACCAAAGGGAGCCACGATAATACTTTTCTGCCGCCGCAAGCCTCTGTTCCCGTGAGATCCCATCTTGGGGCCTTTTCCGGTAATCTGCCGGAGGGGGATTCGATCACGGAGGGCCTCTACATCAATACCATTGCCCTTCCGATGATGCGTGAGTAGTTCACCTCAGACCTTCGAGTCCATAGCTAGTAGCTAGATGACTTCTTCTCTCTCTATGATCTTCAATACCATGTTCTCCATGATCTTCATGGAGATCTATCCGATGTAATACTCTTTTGCGGTGTGTTTGTTGAGATCCGATGAATTGTGGATTTATGATCAGATTATCTATGAATATTATTTGAATCTTCTCAGAATTCTTATATGCATGATTTCATATCTTTGCAAGTCTCTTCGAGTTATTGGTTTGGTTTGGCCAACTAGATTGGTAATTCTTGCAATGGGAGAAGTGCTTAGTTTTGGGTTCAATCTTGCGGTGTCCTCACCCAGTGACAAAGTAGGGGTAGCGAGGCACGTATTTGTATTGTTGCCATCAAGGATAAAAAGATGGGGTTTTCATCATATTGCTTGAGTTTATCCCTCTATATCATGTCATCTTACTTAATGCGTTACTCTGTTCTTCATGAACTTAATACTCTAGATGCAGGCAGGAGTCGGTCGATGTGTGGAGTAATAGTAGTAGATGCAGAATCGTTTCGGTCTCCTTGATACGGACGTGATGCCTATATGCATAATCATTGCCTTGGATATCGTCATAACTATGCGCATTTCTATCAATTGCTCGACAGTAATTTGTTCACCCACCGTATTATTTTCCTTCAAGAGAGAAGCCTCTAGTGAAACCTATGGCCCCCGGGTCTATTTTCCATATTATATTTTCAGATCTATAAACCAAAAATACTTTGCTGCAATTTATTTACTTTTATTTTAGTTTTCGTTTTAGTAATCTTTTATATCTATCTCTATTAGATCTCATCCTTGCAAGTAACCGTGAAGGGATTGACAACCCCTTTATAGCGTTGGGTGCAAGTGTTTGATTGTTTGTGCAGGTGCATAGATTGGGGCCTTGCTTGTACCTCCTACTGTATTGATACCTTGGTTCTCAACAACTGAGGGAAATACTTATCTACTTTGCTGCATCACCCTTTCCTCTTCAAGGGAAAACCAACGCAAGCTCAAGAAGTAGCAGCCTGCAAAGTAGTCGACGGTGATGCAGAGGTGGGCTCGGCAATGACATCCGTCCTGCGGGGCTCGGGGTCTTGGTCTTGTTGCACCAGAAGGGAAACCTTTGGGGGGCGCTTTGGGAACCTGCGCTCGTCCTTGTCTCCTTTGCACCAAAGAGGAAACTGTCCCTTCTGGCACGCTGGCGCTCGCCTGGCCTGGCTGTCGTCACCCTTGGCCTCCTGAGGTTGTGCATTGCATAGAAGTCTTCGCCGCTCGGGAGGGGGCCTGGGGAGGCCTACCTCCCTGCGGGTCTTGAAGCTGTCTCCCCCACGAGCCCGGGGCCTCGCGAGGGCCTTGTGTTGAGTAGGGCCACGCCGGGCCGTGCTTGGTCGTCGAGGTGGGCCACGCCTTGGGCCGCAGGCAGGCAAGTCTGGGTACCCCCGTTCCCAGGACGCCGACAAGCGTGCCCGTGGCCTCGATGTAAGTATTCCTGCTCTGACTGACGTTTTCGTTATTTGACCGAGTGATGTGATGTTCCAAATGACTTCATTGTAGCATGGACACCTTGACTGCCTCGCTGGAACTGAAGGCTCGGGAGAAGGACCGGGTGGAAGCCGATGTCGCGTCTTCAAAAGGCAACCAGTGAATTCACTCGGATATCATTTTTTGGACCCAATGCTTTTTTCCTTTACGCTTACTTCGGAATGTTCTCCGAACGCTTGCAGGGCCGCGTGAGGTGATTGAAATTGACGGGGATGACAAGGTCGATCCACCGAACCCCTCCGTCAACACAGACGTCGTGATGCGGGATGCTTCGCCTGCCAAGGCCTCAGCACAGGCTCAGGGAACCACTCCGAGGGCCGGGGCCGCACTCAGAGCTAGCTCGTCAGCCCCTTCGTCGGTCACTCTGGTAACCAACATCGTCACGCTGCACCACGTCCCGGAGGATCAAGTGGGAGCGAACAAGGAGGCATTGATCCAGCTGGAGCTGATGAGTGGCCGATTGCAGGAGGCTTATGACGCCAGCGATGCGCTGATGAAGAATGTCTGAGTAAGTACCCTCGTAAATACCGTCCTTAGTCGGGAATTTTGGTCTGTATGTAGCTTGTTTTTGTTTTGGGTCCCGAGTGGTTTTGCGTCTGGGGCACACCCACTGTGTGTTCTCTGGTTCCAGTGGGTGTGCGCTGAGCACACCCACAGGGTGTAGTCCCCGAGACTGCCATTCACTGAAGCAGTCGACGGGAGTCTTAGAGTCCGAGTGATACTAGTTTTTAACCTGTTGCCGAGCTTGTAGAGGTAGCCGTAGTGGTACTTGTCGAAGAGGATGCGGTGATAGTCCATGGACCAGGGCCTCTCGATGTTGATCGCCGGGGTGTAGAACCTGTTGTTCAGCTTGGTGAAGTACCTCGTATCGACCGAGTAGAACCTGTTGCTCTGCTTGTGGAGGTTCCTCATTCCGAATGAGTAGAACATGTTGCTTAGTTTGTGGAAGTACCTCATTCTGAATGAGTAGAACTTGTTGCTCAGTTTGTGGAAATACCTCATTCTGACCGAGCTTCCAGTGGGGGCGCGCCGAGCGCACCCACTGGGTGTAGTCCCCAAGACTGCCATCGACTGAAGCAGTCGGCGGGAGCCTTAGAGTTTTGCTAATAACTGAATGACCCTTTTCATCATATCTGACTGTCATTGCTGATGTTTCTTTGTTTCCTGTTGGCGGAGCGTGTGTGAGCTCAGGACCCATTACAATGCCCTGGAGAAGGAGGTGCAGGACCCGCGCGTCAGCCTTGAGGCCGAGAAAGCCAAGACCACACGTCTGGAGCAGGAGAAGCGCTCACTCGGAGGTAAGCACGTTCCGTCCGACTATCGTAGAACTTGTTTCTCTTTGCTGTCCGACTGAAGTTACTTTATCAGATGTTCGTAGCGAAAATCTCCAACTTACTAAGAGGCTCCGGGCTTCCATTTCTTTAGACACCATGAATGAGGCCCTCGAGAAGAAGGACACAGAGCTGGCATCTGCCTGGAAGGAGGCCAACCAGAAGACCAAGGCAACCGAGGACAAGTTGAAGTCACTTGAGAAGTGGGAGGAGGAGAAGAAGACCTGGGAGGTAGCTGCAAAGAAGTTTGCAGAGGAGGCTGTTGAGTGGGAGTCCAAGCTGAAGCATGTCTCATCCAAAAGGCTCGAGCTGGAGAAGTTTGTCGAGGACTTCGGCAACGAGTTGAATGAGAAGCTCAAAGGTAAGCAAATGACCCGATTGCATTTCACGCCACTTCGACACCTCACTCGCCTCTGATTAGTTTTTCTTTCCTTCCCGGTGCTCAGAGTTCTGTGTTGACGCCGAAGACGAGACAGAGAGGATCGAGAAGGAGCTGGATCCGTCTATGGGCATTCTTAGAGATAGTTCAGCTCTTGCCCTCCTCCGATTTGAGGAACGCACCAGGGAGGTGATCGTGTACCTCAACCGTCTTTGCACTACCGTCCAGGACATCGACTGAGAAGTCGCCCCCGGAGAGGAGTTCCCGAATGACTTAGGCGTCCTCATCAACCGACTGAAGGACGTGCCTCGCCGAGTATATTCTTGGAAGAAATCTGCAGCCCAAGGTGGAGCCGACATCGCTCTTTTGCTTGTCCGCATCCGTTGCAAAGGCGTGGATGAGGAAAAGCTGAAGTTCCTCAAGGTCGTCAACAAGAAGCACGCCAAGATTGAGGACTTTATGGAGACGTTCTTGGAGGGGGCCACCCGGATCGCAGGTGTCATCGACCTCGACACCTTCATCGACGCAGCAGTTCCCCCTACCGCCGAGTGATCCTTGGATAAAAAAACTTTGAATTTAATTTACCTTGGAATGCCGAGTGGTTGATGTAACCGTACACTTAAAGTAAGCCATCGGTCACTATTATCTGCACTTTCGTTTCGGACAACATGCAGTTTGTTTGCTTTGCTTTCATTCGACTTTTTGAATCCTTATGCCAGGCGGGGCCTCGTATGGAGCGCCAGCCAAATCCTCGAATGTGGACGTTATCCTCACTCGGAGCAGTTTTTAAACTTAGATGAAATCGGCTTCACAGCTAAGCCCCCGAGTGTGGACGATGTCCTTACTCGGAGTAGTTTTCTACTTAGGCGATTACTGGATCGCTGCTAAGTCCCCGAGTGCGGACGATGTCCACACTTGGAGTAGTTTTTGACTTAGGCAATTACTAGATCGCGGCTAAGTCCCCAAGTGCGGATGATCTCCTCACTCGGAGTAATTTTCTACTTAGGCGATTACTGGATCGCAGCTAAGTCCCCGAGTGTGGACAATGTCGTCACTCAGAGCGGTTTTTGACTTAGGCGATTACTGGACCGCAGCTAAGCCCCCGAGTGCGGATGATGTCTCCACTCGGAGTAGTTTTTTACTTAGGCGATTACTGGATCGCAGCTAAGTCCCCGAGTGTGGACGATGTCCTCACTCGGAGTGGTTTTTGGCTTAGGCGATTACTGGATCGCAGCTAAGCCCCCGAGTGCGGACGATGTCCCCACTCGGAGTAGTTTTCTGCTTAGGCGATTACTGGAATGCAGCTAAGTCCCCGAGTGTGGACGATGTCCTCACTCGGAGCGGTTTTTGGCTTAGGCAATTACTGGATCGCAGCTAAGCCCCCGAGTGCGGACGATGTCCCCACTCGGAGTAGTTTTTTACTTAGGCGATTACTGGATCACAGCTAAGTCTCCGAGTGTGGACGATGTCCTCACTCGGAGCAGTTTTTGGCTTAGGTGATTACTGGATCGCAGCTAAGCCCGCGAGTGCGGACGATGTCCTCACTCGGAGCGGTTTTTGACTTAGGTGATTACTGGATCGCAGCTAAGCCCCCGAGTGTGGACAATGTCCTCACACGGAACGGTTTTTTACTTAGGCAATTACTGGATCACACCTAAGCTCCCGAGTATGGACGATGTCCTCACTCGGAGTAATTTTTTTGACTTAGGCGATTACTGGATCGTAGCCAAGTCCCCAAGTGTGGACGATGTTCTCACTCGGAGCGTTTTTTGACTTACGCGATTACTGGATCGTAGCTAAACCCCCGAGTGTGGACGTTGTCCTCACTCGGAATAGTTTTTAACTTAGGCGATTACTGGATCGCAGCTAAGCCCTTACACCCACTGGGGGCGAGGATTACAAGGTAAATCACCAGAGTGAAAGAAAGCAAAAAATTTCTGAGGAAATTTCGACAAAGTTTGGAAAAAGTAAAAAACTTTCATTCGTCTAAATCACTCGGACGTTCATTACAGGAATGAAAGAGTGTTCATTGTTCTAAGTATAGAACTTGCGGAGCAGGTCCGCGTTCCAAGCCCGGGGCTCTTCTGCCTCTGTCTTGAAGTTGTTGAGCCGATAGGCTCCATTGTTCAACACTTTGGAGATTGCAAATGGGCCCTGCCACGGCGGTGCCAACTTGTGAGGTTTTTTCTGGTCAAGTCGGAGCACCAGGTCACCTTCTTGGAAGGCACACTGACGTGGCTTGAGATTGCGTCGATATTTCCCCAAAGAGGAAGGGATGATGCAGCACAGCGACGGTAAGTATTTCCCTCAGTTATGAAACCAAGGTATCGAACCAGTAGGAGGATCACCACCACCTAATAAGCAGCACCTGCACACAAATAACAAATACTTGCAACCCGACACGTAAGAGATGTTGTCAATCTCTCTACGGTAAAAAGATAGATTAGGTAATGATAGATAGGAGAGATAGATCTCTCAAGAACACAAAATAAAAAGGGCAAATAAAAAGTGCAGCAATATATTTTTGGGTTTTTGGTATAATAGATCTGAAAACAAAGAGGCAAAAAGATAGATCGGAAAGCAATATGTTGGAAAAGTAGACCCGGGGGCCGTAGGTTTCACTAGTGGCTTCTCTCAGGAGTATAGTACACGGTGGGTGAACAAATTACTGTTGGGCAATTGATAGAAGATCAAATAATCATGGCGATATCTAAGGCGATGATCATTATATAGAATCATGTCCAAGATAAGAAGACTGACTCCTGCCTGCATCTACCACTATTACTCCACACATCGACCGCTATCCAGCATGTATCTAGTGTATTAAGTTCATGGAAAAATGGAGTAATGCAATAAGAACGATGACATGATGTAGACAAGATCTATTGATGTAGGAATAGACTCCATCTTGTTATCCTTAATGGCAACGATACATGCGTGCCATGCTGCCCCTTCTGTCACTGGGAAAGGACACCGCAAGATCGAACCCATCACAAAGCACCTCTTCCCATGGCAAGAAAAATCGATCTAGTTGGCCTAACTAAACCAAAGATTCAAAGAAGAAATAGGAGGCTATAAGTAATCATGCATATAAGAGATCAAAGAAGACTCAAATAATATTCATGGATAGAAACTGATCATGAACTCAAAATTCATCGGATCCCAACAAACACACCGCAAAAGTTTACATCAAATAGATCTCCAAGAGACCATTGTATTGAGAATCAAAAGAGAGAGAGGTAGCCATCTAGCTACTGCCTACGGACCCGTAGGTCTATGGTGGACTACTCACGCATCATCGGAGAGGCACCTATGAAGAAGATGAACCCCTCTGTAATGGTGTTAGATTGGATCTTGAGGCTTCTGGAACTTGCGGCGGCTGGATGTGTTTTTCGTCGACTCCCCTAGGGTTTTCTGAATATTTGGGTATTTATAGGCATCAGAGGTGGTGGAGGGGGCCCCGTGGAGGGCACAACCCATCAGGGTGCGCCGGGGGCCCCCTGGCGTGCCCTGGTGGGTTGTGGCCTCCACAGCCCACCTCTTTGGCACTTCTTTGGCCCACTGGGTGTCTTCTGGTCCAGAGAAAATCTCAAAAAAGTTTTTTCATGATTGGACTCCGTTTGGTACTGATATTCTGCGAAGTAAAAAACAAGCAAAAACAGCAACTGGCACTTTGGCACTATGTCAATAGGTTAGTCCCAAAAAATGATATAAAGTTCCTATAAAGTGATTGTAAAACATCCAAGAATGATAATATAATAGCATGGAACAAGCAAAAATTATTGATACGTTGGAGACGTATCAGCATCCCCAAGCTTAATTCCTACTCGTCCTCGAGTAGGTAAATGATAAAAATAGAATTTTTGATGTGGAATGCTGCCTAACATGATCATCTCATATTCTTTTTCTTTGTAGCATGGACATTTGTACTTTTAGATGATCCAAAGCAATAGTGTAGTTTTAACATAATGACTTCAATACTCAAGCATGCCAACAAGCAACCATGTCTTTCAAAATATCAACACTAAATAAAGTTACCCCTAGCCCATCATGCTCAATCATTGATCCATTCATGAAACACACTCAAATATTAGCTATACCCAATGCTCAAGTACGATCATAGTGCCCCCTAGTTTGTGCTTTATAAGAGAAGATGGAGACTCAAAGTAAAAATAAAAATTTCATAAAGTAAATAGATAGGCCCTTCGCAGAGGGAAGTAGGGATTTGTAGAGTTGCCAGAGCTCAAAGTTTTAAATTGAGAGAGAAAAATATTTTGGATGGCATGCCTTTCCTGTCAACGAAAACGACAAAGTAGCTCACAATACTTTCCATGCTAGATATATCATAGGCGGTTCCTATTGGGGATATAAACCCATGGTGAGACCCACCCAGGAGGGACCGGCTTAGGAAGTTGGCGGCTTAAACAATAAGGCCTTAAGCAGGCCGAATGACTAAGACGGGCCTGTTGGTAAGTTACGAGACGGGCCGGGCGGAGGCCCAGAGCCGGAAGGCAGTATGTGACCCGGAGGCGTAAGCCATCGGGAGATGGCTTGATAGACAGGGCAAAGTGATTTAGAGATGAGGTCGGTTACTAGATGTAACCCGGCCCGGACTCTTGTAAGCCCAGGGCCTCGACCTGTCTATATAAAGGCTGGTTCCCTGGGCGGCTTAGGATACGAAACCTTTGATCGAGCACTAGGTCAAGCAAATTCCGCTCCCTTGTAATCGATAGCCAATCAATACAACTCAAAGCAGTACGTAGGCTATTACCTCCTTCGATAGGGTCCGAACCTGGGTAAACCTGTGTGTCTCGTCCCGATCAACCCCTTCGAGTTAACTGCCGTAGTGATGGCTTCACCCCTAAGTCCTTGCACTAGGACATCTGCCGTGATGAAGCCAGGACAGTTGGCGCCCACCGTGGGGCGGATGCGGGGTGGTTTGGAGTACTCGAAGGGCTCTCTCCCAGGGATCGAGGGTTACGCCGTGGGCATGATGACTAAGAGTCGCCGCGGCAAGCTCTACATCGACGACGCTGGCTGGGGCCCCGAGGCCGACTCAATCGAGTACGGGTACCGGGTCCCTGATACGTCTCCAACGTATCTATAATTTTTGCTTGTTCCATGCTGTTATATTATCATTCTTGGATGTTTTACAATCATTTTATTATAACTTTATATCATTTTTTGGGACTAACCAATTGACATAGTGCCAAAGTGCCTTTTGCGGTTTTTGCTTGTTTTTTACTTCATAGAAAATCATTACCAAATGGAGATAAAATGCTGCGGGGATTTTTGTGGATTTTTTACGGACCAGAAGAAAGAAGATGGGCCAAAGAACACCAGAAGAGGCGGCCCAGGGTGGCCATCACCCACCAGGGCGCTAGAGGCCCCCTGGCGCGGCCTCGTGGGTGTTGGGCACCTCGGGCACCCCCTCAAGCGACTATCGTGCCTATAAATTCCTAGAAAATCGAAAAACCCTAGAGGAGTCGACAAAACACAATTCCAGCCGCCGCAAGTTCCAGAACCGCGAGATCCAATCTAAACACCATCACGAAGGGGTTCATCTTCCTCATAGGGGCCTCTCCGATGATGCGTGAGTAGTCCACCATAGACCTATGGGTCCGTAGGCAGTAGCTAGATGGCTTCTTCTCTCTCTCTTATGATTCTCAATACAATGGTCTCTTGGAGATCTATTTGATGTAAACTTTTGCGGTGTGTTTGTTGGGATCCGATGAATTTTGAGTTCATGATCAGTTTCTATCCATGAATATTATTTGAGTCTTGTTTGATCTCTTATATGCATGATTGCTTATAGCATCGTATTTCTTCTTCGAATCTTTGGTTTAGTTAGGCCGACTAGATTGATTTTTCTTGCCATGGGAAGAGGTGCTTTGTGATGGGTTCGATCTTGCGGTGTCCTTTCCCAGTGACAGAAGGGGCAGCAAGGTACGCATGTATCATTGCCATTAAGGATAACAAGATGGGGTCTATTCCTACATGAATAGATCTTGTCTACATCATGTCATCGTTCTTATTGCATTACTCCGTTTTTCCATGAACTTAATACACTAGATGCTTGCTGGATAGCGGTCGATGTGTGGAGTAATGGAGGCAGATGCAGGCAGGAGTCGGTGTATCTATCTTGGACGTGATGCCTATATAATGATCATCGCCTTGGATATCGTCATGACTATTCGATTTTCTATCAATTGCCCAACAGTAATTTGTTCACCCACCGTGCGCTATACTCATGAGAGAAGCCACTAGTGAACCCTACGGCCCCCGGGTCTACTTTTCCATCATATTGCTTTCCGATCTACTTTTTGCAATCTTTGTTTCCAGATCTACAATACCAAAAACCCAAAAATATATTGCTGCATATTTGCTCTTTTTATTTGTGTTCTTGAGAGATTTATATCTCCTATCTATCACTACCTAATCTATCTTATTACCGTAGAGAGATTGACAACCTCTCTTTCGCGTCGGGTTGCAAGTATTTGTTGTTTGTGTGCAGGTGCTGCTTATTGGGTGGTGGTGATCCTCCTACTGGTTCGATAACCTTGGTTTCAAAACTGAGGGAAATACTTACCGTCGTTGTGCTGCATCAGCCCTTCCTCTTTGGGGAATACTGACGCAGTCCAAGCCACGTCAAAGGAATTTCTGGCGCCGTTGCTGGGGAGGAAGCGGTCTCTTCTACGTGCCTATCGTAGGCGCCGAGGGGACTCCACCATCATCTACCAGGTTCCTAATCACAAATCTCATCTCCTTGCAATTACATTATTTGCCATTTGCCTCTCGTTTTCATCTCCCCCACTTCACAAAATTTGCCGTTTTATTCGCCTTTTTCTTGCCGGATCTCTTTTTGTTTGCTTGTTTTCTATCTTTGCTTGTGTTTCCATGTTCCTTCTATTTTCTTGCATCTTCGTTTGCTAAAAATCTATTGATATGGATCCTCATCCACGTGCTAATCTTTTCAAAAAACCAAATTATGATGAACCAATTGCTAGTGAGTTGAGTGCACTTGATTATCTCTATGAAGTTTTGTTTGAAAATCATGAATCTGAAAATTTTGATGAAGTGTTGAAAGAAGAAATTTATACGGTGATTCATGATAGCTCCTTGATTGAAAAGCATGATTGCAATGATGTTACCATAAATTCTATTAATGTCAATTATGCTAAATATATGCAAAGCCACAAGCTTGGGGATGCTTTGTTTGATGAAGATGATATTTTTAGTCCCCCAAATTTTGATGAGCAAAATTATTATGATGATTGCATGCCTCCTATTTATGATGATGGTGATGACACGTATGCTATAATGAGTAATGATAACCATGAAACTTATCATCATGGTTTTAATTTGCATTGTGGTTATGTCAATCAAGTGTCTCATGATAGTTATTTTGCTGAGTTTGCTCCCACTACCATGGATGAAAAGGAATTTGCTTGTGTGGAGAGTAATGAAAATTCTATGCTTGTGCATCATGAAAAGAATGATTTATGTGATAGTTATATTGTTGAATTCCTTCATGATGCTACTGAAATTTATTATTATGGAGGAACATATGCTTGTAGGAATTGCAATAATATTAAGTTTCCTCTCTATGTGTTCAAAGTTTTGAAGTTATGCTTGTTTTGCCTTCCAATGCTAGTTGATTCTTGTTCCCATAAATTGTTTGCTCACAAAATCCCTATGCATAGGAAGTGGGTTAGACTTCAATGTGTTTGTCATGAGATTCACGATGCTCTCTTGCATATTTCAATTACAACTTTTTATGTGAGCATCATTGAAATCATCATGCCTAGCTACGGGCGTAAAACGATAGCGCTTGTTGGGAGGCAACCCAATGAATAAATAAATTTTTTATTTTTCCTCTCTGTTTTTGAGTGTTGACACAATTATGCCTCTGTTATGATTGTGTTTTTATGGTTTATTTAGTGTTTGTGCCAAGTAGAACCATTAGGATGATTCATAGGATGAGTAGAAGTGATGCTGAATCTGAAACAGAAACTTTGCGTCCAGTATATGAATTTTCATTTTTTTGCTGGAAAGTGATCTTGATCTGAAATTTGAACACAGTGTTTCTATACAAATTCCTTACGTCGTCCTAATTTTTCAGAATTTTTAGAGTTACATAAGTATGGGTAGAGTACAGATTACTACAGACTATTCTGTTTGAGACAGATTCTGTTTTTTGTTGCATTGTGTGCTTGTTTTGATGAATCTATGGTTTGTATTGGAGTGTATAAGCCAAGGTAAAGTTAAAATACAGTAGGTATAGTGCAATTATAAAATTTTAATGGGTTTACAACAGTACCTAAAGTAGTGATTTGCTTTATTATACTAACGGATCTCACGAAGATTTTGTTGAGTTTTGTGTGATTGAAGTTTTCAAGTTTTGGGTGAGATCACGATGGATGAAGGAATAAGGTGTAGTAAGAGCCTAAGCTTGGGGATGCTACCGCACCCCCAATATATATCCAAAGAGAAACAAGCAACTAAGCTTGGGGATGCCCCCGAGTGGCATCCCTTCTTTCTTCTAACGACCATCGGTATTTTACTTGGAGCTATATTTTTATTCGTCACATATCATGTGTTTTGCTTGGAGCATATTGTATCTTTGCTTGCTTTGTTTGTTAGTTTTTCCTTTGTATCATTGCTGTACACACCTATTTGAGAAAGCCAAAATCATGCTATGATTTGTTAGAATTGCTCTATGTGCTTCACTTAAACTTTTTGAGCTATAGAATTGCTCTAGTGCTTCACTTATATCTTTTCGAGCACGGTGTGCTTGGAAACTTTTGTAGAAATACTCTCATGCTTCACTTATATTAATTTGAAAGTTAGTAAATTTTTGAAGAAATCCTCTCATGCTTCACTTATACCTTTTTGAGAGATGAAATCTTTATGCTCATGTGCTTCACTTAAATTTGTTTGAGCTTGCTAAAAAGCAATGGCAATATATGAAACTAGTCCCAAAGTGATAGATATCCAAGGAAGATATAATAAAAACTTTCATGAAGATCATTGGACAAATTAAACTTGATTCCTTGTAATAGTTTTCAAACATGATGATAGTAATATGTGAGTCATGTTAATGAGTAATTATGCTTAGTAGGAATATTGGTGTTAAGGTTTGTGATTCCCTATGCATGCACGAAAGTCAATAGTTATGCAATGAAGTTATATCCTACTTGTGGTGCATGATTCAATGTTAGTTATGTTCAATGCTCACTTATGTGATTTTTCGTTTCTTGGTTTGGTTGCTTCCCAATCTATTTGCTAGCCTTCATTTGTACCAAGTAGAAATACTACTTGTGCATCCAAAATCCTTAAACCAAGTTTTGCCTTATGAGTCCACCATACCTACCTATATGTAGTATTTCCATGGCGTTCGAAGCAAATTTGTATGTGCCATCTCTACATTTTCAAAATAAATTTCCACTTTTGTGTGCCCGTACCGCTCATGAAACGGTGGGGAGTGTCCAATATTTTTCCATGCTAGATGTGTTATTCTCAAGATGATAGTTTATTCACTTGTCATTGCACGAGAGTGCGGCGGTAATAGGGACGCCCATTCTCGAAATGAAAAAGAAAATAATATTTACTTTATGTTGTCAAATAATAAATTCCTTGGAAAGTGTTGCTATGGAAGGCAACCGTGGATACGGCCCGCCATGGAAAGTGAAAGTTTGGTGGAAAAAGGAATACACTTTATTTTCTGTTTGGGAACTGCCTATGATATATCTAGCATGGAAAGTATTGTGATCTACTTTGTCGTTTTCGTTGACTGGAAAAGCATGCCACCCAAAATATTTTTTCTCTCTCAATTTAAAACTATGAGCTCTGGCACCTCTACAAATCCCTACTTCCCTCTGCGAAGGGCCTATCTATTTACTTTATGCAATTTTTATTTTTGCTTTGAGTCTCCATCTTCTCTTATAAGCACCAAATAGGGGGCACTATGATCGTACTTGAGCATTGGGCATAGCTAATATTTGAGTGTGTTTCATGAATGGATCAATGATTGAGCATGATGGGCTAGGGATAACTTTCTTTAGTGTTGATATTTTGAAAGACATGGTTGCTTGTTGACATGCTTGAGTATTGAAGTCATTATGTTAAAACTAGACTATTGCTTTGAATCATTTACAAGTCCAAATGTCCATGCTATACAAAGAAGAAAAGAATATAATGAACATGTTAGGCAGCATTCCACATCAAAAATTCTGTTTTTATCATTTACCTACTCGAGGACGAGTAGGAATTAAGCTTGGGGATACTGATACATCTCCAACGTATCTATAATTTTTGCTTGTTTCATGTTGTTATATTATCATTATTGGATGTTTTACAATAATTTTATTATAACTTTATATCATTTTTTGGGACTAACCTATTGACATAGTGCCAAAGTGCTAGTTGCTGTTTTTGCTTGTTTTTTACTTCGCAGAAAATCAGTACCAAACGGAGTTAAACGCTGCAGGGATTTTTGTGGATTTTTACGGACCAGAAGAAAGAAGATGGGCCAAAGAACACCAGCAAAGGGGGCCAAGGGTGGCCATCTCCCACCAGGGCACGCCAGAGGCCCCCTAGCACGGCCTGGTAGGTGCTGGGCGCCTCGGGCACCCCCTCAACCGACTATCATGCCTATAAATTCCCAGAAAATCCAAAAACCCTAGAGGAGTCGACGAAACACAATTCCAGCCGCCGCAAGTTCCAGAACCGCGAGATCCAATCTAAACACCATCACGGAGGGGTTCATCTTCCTCATAGGTGCCTCTCCGATGATGCGTGAGTAGTCCACTATAGACCTACGGGTCCGTAGGCAGTAGCTAGATGGCCTCTTCTCTCTCTCTCTTATGATTCTCAATACAATGGTCTCTTGGAGATCTCTTTTATGTAAACTTTTGCGGTGTGTTTGTTGGGATCCGATGAATTTTGAGTTCATGATCAGTTTCTATCCATGAATATTATTTGAGTGTTCTTTGATCTCTTATATGCATGATTGCTTATAGCATCATATTTCTTCTTCGAATCTTTGGTTTAGTTAGGCCGACTAGATCGATTTTTCTTGCCATGGGAAGAGGTGCTTTGTGATGGGTTCGATCTTGCGGCGTTCTTTCCCAGTGACAGAAGGGGCAGCAAGACACGCATGTATCGTTGCTATTAAGGATAACAAGATGGGGTCTATTCCTACATGAATAGATCTTGTCTACATCATGTCATCGTTCTTATTGCATTACTCCGTTTTTCCAGGAACTTAATACACTAGATGCATGTTCGATAGTGGTCGATGTGTGGAGTAATAGAGGTAGATGCAGGTAGGAGTCCGTCTATCTATCTTGGACGTGATGCCTATATAATGATCATCGCCTTGGATATCGTCACGACTATTCGATTTTCTATCAATTGCTCAACAGTAATTTGTTCACCCACCGTGCGCTATACTCATGAGAGAAGCCACTAGTGAACCCTACGGCCCCCGGGTCTACTTTTCCATCATATTGCTTTCTGATCTACTTTTTTGCAATCTTTGTTTTAGGTTCTACAAAACCAAAAAATCCAAAAATATATTGCTGCATATTTGCTTTTTTATTTGTGTTCTTGAGAGATCTATCTCTCCTATCTATCACTACCTAATCTATCTTATTACCGTAGAGAGATTTACAACCTCTCTTTCGCGTCGGGTTGCAAGTATTTGTTGTTTGTGTGCAGGTGCTGCTTATTGGGTGGTGGTGATCCTCCTACTGGTTCGAAAACCTTGGTTTCAAAACTGAGGGAAATACTTACCGTCGCTGTGCTGCATCATCCCTTCCTCTTTGGGGAAATACCGACGCAGTCCAAGCCACGTCAGTCCACTTCGGCGGAATTCACGTTTTCATCGGGAAGATCGGCGGATCTAAGCCCGAGCCGGACATCTGCACCAACCTCATCCAGTCGGCCCGGCGCGCGAAACCCGCCCGGAGTCAATCCGGCCGGAAGCGCGCTTTCGTCGGCTTCACACAAGGTGCGGAACTCGCGGACGATTCCGCGTCAGGAGGAGAAACCCTCGTCTGCTCGGAGGATGGATCCTCGAGCGGAGAGACGGAGTCAATTTACCAACTTCATGATGGTGGGCTTGGGGGCTACTTAGATGGTGACAGTATTCCGGAGCCTTATGAGCTGCCGAGCCAAGCCGCCATCTTCATGGAGGGCACGGTGCCTGTTTCCAGCAGCACAGCGGCTGGGGCAACGGCTGCGGGCGCAGCAGGATCCGGGTCAGCCAGGCCGCCGGCTCAAGTTTTGCTGGATCTGATGAACGAGCTGACAACTCTGATGGGAACCGAGGTCACAACGGAAAATCAAGCAAACCGTAACGCAGAGATCGCGAGGCGGAAGGACCAGATGACCAGGGCCCAGGAGGATATCAATGCATTGCAGGCTCAGATGGATGCAGAGTCGGAGCGTCTCAGGGCTGAAGCTTTTCGCCTTAATCTAGATCAACAAGCCTCAGAGGCAGTTTTTCGGATGAGGCATCAGACCCGCCTGACTGATCAGTATGAGCCCAGGAATCTTTTTAACACGTCGGGGACAGGACTAAACGCACCTCTGACTGTGACCCGAATGACGGAAGTGCCTGGGAATAGCGCAGCGACTCAGCATCGGCAGACAGACCCGCCCCGCAGGAATCAGACCCCGCCGCAGCGTTTTCTAACACCACCTGGCCATTACGCTAACCCGATGGAGAACATGGTAGCAGCGGCTGCCAGGCTCAATGCGCTCCCCCTCACTGATGGGACACCCTTCGCCGAAGAGGCACGGAATGCCATTGGGTACTTGCAGACAGCGGTGGCTCAACAGGAGAAGTATACTTACACCCGGAGTCGTGTGCACTCAACCCCCATCCCAAGCCGCAGTTATAGCCGACGCTTGGAGTCACTAGCGGTCTCTAGCAGTGAGCGACGTCGGAACCCGCCCCATGATGACCCGCCCGTTGTCAATGCTTAGGCGATTGTGGATCATGCCAGAGCTCAGCGTGAGGCCGCGGCGTCTTACCAAGAGTTGCCCCCTGTGACCCTTCAAATTCAGTGGGAGCCGGAGTCACCTCCGGGGCTGTTGGAGTGCCATGCTTAGTTCCGGCTCTACGGAATGAGCGCGTGCCGAAAGATTTTAAGGGTTCGCTCAAAGTGACTAACTATGCAGCTGATGTGTCTCCAGAAGCCTGGATCGAGAGTTACGAGCTAACCATGAAGATGTTGGACGTCAGTGATGCAGTCTGTGCTAAGTACTTCATCATGATGCCAGAAGGACCGGCCCGTACATGGTTAAAGGGTTTGCCACCCAATACCATTAATTCCTGGGCCGAGTTGAAAGCGCGGTTCATTAAGAATTTTCAAGGAACGTGCAAGCGGCCTATGACGATCGTTGATTTGGATCATTGCGTGCAACGAGAGGATGAGTCGGCCCATCATTGGGTCCGGCGGGTTTCAACTATTATTCACTCGTCTGATAATATCACGGCGGCTTAGGCGGTTCTGATTCTGGAGAAGACCTGTCACTTTTTGCCCCTTAAGCAGAAGCTTGGACGACTCAAGCGTTCTTGCCAGGACATGGGTGAGCTCATGGCGGCTCTCACTAAATATGCAGATTCTGATAGCACGAAGGATCCTGGCTCTGATGATGAGAAATCTGGTAAGGGTAAGAAAAATGGCAACGACAAGGGTCAGCAGCCAAACGGGGCAGGAAATAACAACCCAGGTAATGGTGGTAAACGGAAACATCCAGATGGCGGGTCAGATCTGGTGGCCAACACCAACACTGGAAACAACCGCACCAAGGGTAACGGTAAGCTGCCCTTTGGCAAGGGCAATCCTTTCAACATGGAAGCAATGCTCAACGACCCCTGCCCGAAACACAGTCTTTCCAATAAGCCGTCCACCCACGCTTGGAAGGATTGTTATATCATGTGGGAGTTCCGGAATTACAGCCTTAACCAGCATCATGGTAACAGCAATGGACCGCCCGGCGGGTCAGGATCCGGCTCTCATGGGTCAGGTTTCGGTGTAGGCGGCTCAGGATCGGGTTATCAGGGTCAAGGCAATCACGGTGGCCACAATCAGCAGTCCAGCAATGGCGGTCAACAGCAAAATAACCAGTCAGGGTATCTGTTGGGGATATAACCCCATGGTAAGACCCACCCAGGAGGGGCCGGGTCATACCTGGCGGCTCATAAGCAAGACCCTTAAGGTGGGCCGGAAGATGAAGGCCAGGCCGCATGGCGGCTTACCAGGCGGGCCAAAACGAAGGCCCGGAGACAGAAGATGGTGTGAGACCCGGCCGGTTGAGCCACCCGGAGACGGCTTTTCCAAGATGGCAAGGCGGCTTAGAGGCAGGATAAACTACGTTGTGTGAGTCGGTTTGGGACTCGTGTAACCCAGGGCCTTGACCTCCAATATAAAGGCGAGACCCTGGGGCGGCTTAGACAGAAACCAATCAATCGAGAACTAGGTCAAGCGAATCCGCCCCCTTGTAATCGATACTCCAATCAATACAACACAAGCAGGACGTAGGCTTTTACCTCTTCTTGAGGGGCCGAACCTGGGTACACTCGTGTCCCTCGTCTCGACCAACCCTTTGAGTCCGCCGCCTTAGCGATGGCCTCAAACCTAAGTTTTTGGACATCTGCCGTGACAAAACCACGACAGTTGGCGCCCACCGTGGGGCTAGCGCTCGGTGGTGTTGAGTTCTCAAAGGGCTCTCTCCTAGGGATCGAGGGATACGCTGTTGGTAGGATGACCAAGAGTCGCCGCGGCAAGCTCTACATCGACCACGCCGGCTGGGGCCCCGAGGCCGACTCAATTGAGTACGGGTTCCGGGTCCCCTTCGGCGGAATCCACGTCTTCATCGGCAAGATCGGCGGCTCTGAACTCGGGCCAGACATCTGCACCGACATTGTCGAGCCGGCCCGGCGCGAGCAACCCGTCTGACGCGTGCGACCCGCCCGTGTTAACCCGGGCAGGAAGCATGTCTTCGTCGGCTTCACCCAGGGCATGGAGCTTGAGGGCTCTATGTCGCGGGAAGAAACGCTCATCTGCTCAGAGGATGGTTCCTTGAGCGGGGAGACGGAATCGATCTATCAGCTTCATAATGGTGGGCTCGAGGGCTACGTCGAGCATTACCCCGAGTCAGAGTATCATGAGCCAGAGGATTATGAGCCGCCGAACCGCGCTGCCGTCTTCATGGCAGGTTCAACACCGGTCCCTAGCAGTACAACCGCCGGTGCGACCGGGCCAGGAGCTGGCAGGCCTCCGGCTCAGGTTCTTTTGGATCTGATGAATGAGCTTACAACCCTGATGGAAACCGAGGTCATTGCTGAAAACCAAGTGGCCCGCAACGTGGAGATCACGAGGTTGAAGAACCAGATGGCCGGGGTCCAACAGGAAATCAACGAGCTGAAGGCTCAGATGGACGCTGAGGCGGAGCGCCTTAGGGTGGATGCTTTCCGTTTTGAGTTAGAGCAGCAGTCTGCGGCGGCGGTTCATGGGATGAGGCATCAATCCCGCCTGCCGGATCAGTATGAAGCCAGAAACCTTTTTAACACGCCAGGGACGAGACAGAATGTGCCTTTGACCGTAACCCGGACGGCGGAAGTACCTGGAAGCCGGGTGGCGGTTCAGCATCAGCGGCCAGACCCGCCCTGCCGGAACCAGACCCCACCACAGCTTTTTCCGACGCCACCGGGTCATTATTCTAACCCGGGTAAGAACATGGTGGCAGCGGCGACCCGGCTTGGTACAATCCCCATCCCCGATGAGGCGCCTTTTGCAGAAGAGGTGCGGAACGCTATTGGATACCTGCAGACGGCGGTGGCCCAGCAGGAGAAGTATACTTATAGCCGGAGTCGCGTGCATTCAACCCCCATCCCCAGCCACAGCTACAGCCGGCGTTATGAGTCACCGGCGGTTTCTAGCAGTGAACGACATCGGAACCCGGCTCGAGTCGATCGGGCGGCTCTGGATGCTCAGGCGCTGGTGGATCGGGCAAGAGCATAGCGAGAGGCGGCGGCTCTGGCAGCGGCGACGGCTCATCAGGAACCCACAGTTGCATCTTCCGTCTCAGTAGGAGCAGGAGTAACCTCCAGGACTGTGGGAGTGCCGTGCTTAGCGCCGGCTCTGCGGAACGAGTGTTTGCCGAAAGATTTCAAAGGTCCTCGCAAGGTGCCCAATTATACTGCTGACCTACCTCCATAGGCTTGGATCGAAAGATTGTGCAAAGATGGATACAACCACAAGGTCATTTGGGGGCTTCCAACCCGCCAGGGTTTAGCTTACACACCCTCTTGATTGGCTCTTCAGCCACCGTAAGGCTGGGTTATATACCGAAAAAGTTGACTCCGTCAACAAGGTCATTTGGGGGCTTCCAACCCGCCGGGTTTAGCTTACACACCCTCTTGATCGGCTCTTCAGCCACCGCAAGTTCGAGTTAAACCTGCCTGTATGCTGCTGCTGCTCCGCTAGGTGACCCGCCGAACTCTTACCAGTTAATCTCTCTAGAGACCCTGAGCTGTTCAAATATTTGACAGTCACTCTCGTTAGAGACCCTGTACTGGTCAAGGTTAAATCGGCGGCTCTTGTCACGTGAGGGCCAGCTTACGGAAAGCGAGGATAAACTCACCCATCTGCTGCATACTCTCCGCTATGTGGCCCGTTCGTACTCTTAAACAGTTACTCTTCTAAAGACCCTTCACTGTTTAAGGTTCAAACGACGGATTTATGTCACGTGAGAAGTAGCTTATGGGCCCTGGGGGTCCTCATGCCCTGCTGCGCCTCTTTATGGTTTGTTGTTGCTCTTACCAGTTAATCTCACCTAGAGACCCTGAGCCACTCAAAGGAGTTGATGGTCACTCTCACTAGAGACCCTGTACTGTTAAGAGTTCAAACAACAAGTTCATGCCATAAGAGCCGGCACATGAGTTTTCGAAAAAGCAAGGTCATAAAAGATTTCACATCTCCGGGTTGTGTTTTTTCAAGCCGCCCTCACAGCAATACAGAACATACTCTGTCTTTGTTTATTTTTTGCAGGAATTATCTCCCAAGATAAGCCGCCATGAAATATGATGAAAAGATGTTGTGAGTAGAACACAAGACAGATAAACGTGCATCAAGTTGTGCAAAGATTCATACGTGCGCGATGGTACGGCTCAGGCAATCAAGTTTTTCTACGCCTATTACAAAGCTCTCCAGGGAGCCCAAAATGCAACGGACTTAATTTTTTATACACTTCCAGTCTTGGCGGCTCAGAAAGCCGGGTTATCAAATTCAGGAACAAGTGTTCAGCTCGATGGTGGGTCATCCTGCGGCGGGTCTTCGACCTCTTCGATCTGAAGATTGTCCACATCCCAGTTGTAGTTTGTTAAAGCTTCAAACTGGGCCTCATCAAAGAGGGGAGACGGGTCAATTTCAGGAGCAAAGAGTGTCTTACGGCGTACAGGAGTCAAGTCCCTGGCTTCAAACGTTGGGCAGCGCACTCGTTTGCTGTCTTCGCCGTAAGCCGCCTGGTATGAAGACAGGTCAATTTCATTGACAAGTGTTGATGCGAGTACTCGGGAGGCCTTCATACACTTGGCATAGTCAGCTTCCGTAAAGTCTGAGCCGTCATCCTTCTTGGATGGAAATCCATCCATCATCTCTTCTGCAGTCAGTTCAGGGGCAAAGGCCAGAGACCGGCTTAGCGCGGCCATTGCTCCCTTTCTAGCGGCTGATCGTTTAAGCTCATCAATTTGCTTGGGAAGAGTTGACAAGAGCTCTATCACTCCCTTCATGAATTTGGGGATGCTTTTTTCAGTCAGCATCGCTTTGATGGTGCAAAGGGTCCCACAGTATAGCTGTTCTGTCAAGGTGTATACTGCTTTCAGCTTCAACAAGCTATCAGAAGATAATTGGCGGCTTCTTTGACCTGCAAGGATGTGAGGCATTATAAGCCGCCCGCATAGTTTTTCAGCAAGGCAAGGAAATTTGCTAAGTATTCATTACTTACCAAATATAACACAAGTCATCCGGGATATATGACGCTTGAGGGTCTGTAGCTCTTCTGACACAAGCTTGAGCCGCTGATCAGCATCATCTACGCGCTTGGTCAGGGCGGCTTGTGTAGACTCAGCAGTCTTTTTGAAGGCAGCAAAGTCAGCTTCAACCTTCTTAAGCTCTTCAACGGCAACCCGCCATTTTTCTTCCGCCTCAGACCGGGCGGTTTGTTGTGAAGCAAGGTTTTTCTTTAAGCCAGTCAGATCAGATTTGACCGCATCCAAAGCTTCCTGTATTGTACAAAAACAAAGCAGTTCAGGAGGTTTAAGTCACCAGGATGAGATATTAGTAGACGGTTGATGAAGCTGTTATGATACAAGTCTCAAGCAGATTGCAAGCAATATACTTGACACTTGGGGGCTAATTTATGTGTTTTCTCTCCAAGTTTACAATGAAGTTCCGGCTCATGTTCGTAAAGTTAAGCCGACACTTGGGGGCTACACACGGCGCTTTTTCAAGCAATGAAGATTTTCCGGTTCATTTTAGCAGTGAAGTTCCGGCTCATCATAACTATAATGACCCGGACTTGGGGGCTACCCTCGGATCTAATTCTCAAGCAAGTACCGACCTATTATCTATATTAACCCGGTACTTGGGGGCTACAAGCTAAGCTATTTGGAGTATGAAAAAGATTGGAAGACCCGGTCTACTATTTGCAATACTAAACCAGCTCTTGGGGGCTACTTACGGGTATAAGGAAAAACAGGAGAGGAGGAGTACCTCATATTTTTTCTTCATCAGTCCAACAAGTTTCAACTCCATATTACGGCTTGTGGAGAGGTGATTCAGATAACCAGCATGAAGTTCATCTGCATTCATTTTTTCTAACACGGGGAATTCAAAGTCAAGTTTTTCTGGTGAGCATGTTTCACCCTTGCTGGTGTGTTTTGTTAACACATGGGGTTTAGGAGAATGATAACCTGACCCAGTGACAACAACTTCCGGGTGAGCTGTATCTTCGACGGTTGTTGAAGGGCTGGGCGGTTTAGGATCAACCTTTGGAGGACTCTCAAGAGTGGCCATGTCATCATCAGACGGCTCAGAGGGCTGAGGAACGTCGGCAGATGCATCTTTTCTAGCCTCAACAGGCTCAACATGAAGTGCAGGGGAATCCGGCTTAGTAGTCTCCGGCTCTTGGGCAGTAGGAGCAGCGGTAGACCCGCCGGTCTTCCTTCGTTTTGCTTGAGCCCTGGAAAACAAAAAGATTGTCACATAGAGGACAAGGATGGTAAAAAGGTATGGTGCAAATACAAAGGTACGCACTCCGGGTTGATCTTCAGAGGAGGCATCTTGGATGCAGTGGAATCACCGGACGAAGGGGGCGTCTCCTGAAAAAGTTAAGACGATAAAAAAAACAGAGTAAGGTTGCAATGCAAGACTGTTAAAAATCGGACTTGGTTAAAAGAGTACCTCAGCAGGCCGTTTCCGAGAGGCCGGAGAGTTTGGTAAGCCGGTCAAAAGCTCTTCAGAGCCGGTGCTCCGGGTCTGACGTCTGGAGTTATGCTGTTGCTTTTTCAAAAGAAAGTTGGGGTATAAATAAGCAAGAGGGTGAGAAAATGGAACTTTTCGGATGACCTGCCGTGTTCTCTCTTGTGGAAAGTTTTCTGAATCAGAGGAGATGTAAGTTACCTCAGGGGCGTCCGCATGGCTGGTCTCCGTTTCCTCCTGTGAATAATTGTTGTCAATAAGTTGCATAAAGAGACGGCCAATGGAGTCAAGTTATACCTCCGAGTCGTCACGATCAGGCAGTTCCTGAGCAGAAGTTTTCTTCTTCTTATGGGCGCGGGTTTTACCCGCCTTAGGCTTCCTCACAGGAGGGTTATATTTCTTCTTCTAGAAAGAAGAGCCGGCCTGTGCATAAGCCGCCAAAAAGGTTAAAGGGAGCAAGGCAAAAGATCAAGATAGGAATGATCAGTTTTGTGGAAAAAGGTTTCTTACAGCTGGAGCTGGGTTCTTGACACAAAAAGGCTTCAGACCAATCTTGTTGAAAATCTCTTGTTTTTCGCCGAGAAGTGTCTTGACGGAAGAGTTGATGTCTTGCTCTGTCAGGGGGGTGGCGTTGAAGCAGAGATGGTCATTTGGTTCACCTGTGAATTGGTGCATGAGTCGGTCACGCCGGCTCAGTGGCAAGATCTTCCAGCTAACCCAGCAGCGGGTTAAGTCAACGCCAGTCAAGCCGTTCGCCATTAAGGCCCTGATCTTCGCGAAGGCCGGAGCATATTTCGCTCGTTCGGCGGCGGACATCTGGTCTGGAAGCTCTCCGGAGGTGCAAAGTCGGGTAGGACGGTAACCCGGCAGTGGGTTCTCTTCTTTGGGAGACGTGTCCTTGCAATAAAACCAAGTCTTGTTCCAGTCTTTGGGGTGACTTGGTAAGACAGCTGCTGGGTAGGGCAAATCTCTCCGTCTCTGGATAGAAACGCCGCCGAGCTCCAAACTTGGTCCAGCCGCCACTTCAGTTTGGCGGTTGACGTAAAAGTAGTAATGGAAGAGGTCAACAGACGGCTCTTCTTGCAGGTAAACTTCGCATAAAACTTGAAACTGACACATATTGGTGACAGAGTTTGGACCTATACCTTGAGGGTGAAGCTTGAAGGAATGAAGGACGTCCCGGATTTTTTTTGACCCGGGCGGGCTAAAACCACGGAGGAGGTGATCCGTGAACACGACAACCTCTCCTTCCTGAGGGGTGGGTCTTATTTCTGGCCCTGGAACCCGCCAATGTATAACGTCCTGAGCCGGCAAGATACCCGATTCTACGAAGTCAAGCAAAAGCTGCTCGGTGACTCCGGAGCCAACCCAATCACAAGATGCAGGTGCTCTCGACATAGTGGCGGGTCAAGCTGTGAGAAGGCGCAGAATATGGCAGGTTAGAAAAACTTCAAATAATTAAGGCAGTTATGGTCGGCATGATGATGAAGTGTTAAGCCGCCGACATATTTTATCAGAGAGTCGGCACTGTAACGGCGGGTTAAGTATGGACAAACAGGTTTCACATACTACAACCATGGATGCAAGATCTACGGGCGAAGATAAAGGAAATGTATTAAAAACCTAAAAAGGGGGAGTGGAAGAACATGCGGACAGCTTGTGGGGAAGACTGCTATGCAGATCTATAGCAAGCGGGCATTGGCATTAACAGGACAACCGCAACTGATAGACAGCGGCATAAGATTCAAGGGGACGCTTGCAATCTACATTACGAAGAACAGCGACGAACAGCGAAGAACACTAGAGAAACCCGATGAACTCGGGAAGATCCTAATGGCGATAACTACAGATTAGGCAAGGGACGAGAATGGTACCTTGCGGATGCGGACGGGCCGGCAAAGCTCTGGACCAACTCAGGTTGATGCAGCGGCCAGCATTGGGGATGACGGCGAGGACCGGTCGGTGCAGCGGAGTGCTAGAGGTGCGGGCGTCTGAAGGAGGAAGAAGGCAGCGGCGGCGGAGAAAAGGAAGGGGGCCCCTCGTATCCCTATTTATGAGATGGGATGGCAACAGTGCGCGTGAAGGTCGAGGAGGTGCAGTGATGATTGACCGGAAGGGGCGCCTCGATTTTCGGGCCGACCGTTTAATGAAAGGATCCGTTGCGGATGTCACAGAATCTTTTTAACATATTCGGCGTGACATCACAGCGGGTTATGAGTTTTCTTTTGCAGGTAACGAAAATGTGAGACTCGCTGCCAAGTGTGTTTGAAGATTGACATGGACAGGCTCAAATCAATCTGGGGCCTAATGTTGGGGATATAACCCCATGGTAAGACCCGCCCAGGAGGGACTGGGTCATACCTGGCGGCTCATAAGCAAGACCCTTAAGGTGGGCCGGAAGATGAAGGCCAGGCCGCATGGTGGCATGCCAGGCGGGCCAAATCGAAGGCCCGGAGACAGAAGATGGTGTGAGACCCGGGCGGTTGAGCCGCCCGGAGACGGCTTGTCCAAGATGGCAAGGCGGCTTAGAGGCAGGATAAACTACGTTGTGTGAGTCGGTTTGGGACTCGTGTAACCCAGGGCCTTGACCTCCTATATAAAGGCGAGACCCTGGGGCGGCTTAGACAGAAACCAATCAATCAAGAACTAGGTCAAGCGAATCCGCTCCCTTGTAATCGATACTCCAATCAATACAACACAAACAGGACGTAGGCTTTTACCTCTTCTTGAGGGGCCGAACCTAGGTAAACTCGTGTCCCTCGTCTCGACCAACCCCTTTGAGTCCGCCGCCTTAGCGATGGACTCGAACCTAAGTCTTCGGACATCTGCCGTGACAAAACCACGACTGTATCAGAGTAACCCGAAGCAACTCAATGGAGGGCAATATCACGTGTTCACCACGAGTCTTGATAAGCGGGACCAGAAGGTGCGCAAGAGGGCAGTTCATGCAGCAATGCCGGCTCTTCCACAATATTTAAAATGGTCCGAATACATGATATCATGGAGCAGGGAGGATCACTCACCACGAGTTGGTAACCCGGGACAGTTGGCCCTGGTGGTAGCTCCTCAGGTAGGAGGCTACAAGTTCACCAAAGTACTAATGGACGGTGGCAGCAGCATGAACATCCTGTATTACGATACTTTCTGTCGTATGAGCCTGACTGACAAAGATCTTAAGCCATCATCTACAGTTTTTCATGGTGTAGTGCCTGGCAAGTCGGCTTATTCAGTTGAAAAAATCCCCGTTGAGGTGGCTTTTGGTGATGAGTTGAACTACAGGGTAGAGACCTTGTTGTTTGAAGTGGTTAAAATCAAAAGTCCATATCATGCTCTGTTTGGGCGGCCGGCTTATGCTAAGTTTATGGCTCGGCCCTGTTATGTTTACTTGCAGCTCAAGATGCCGGGTCTGAAGGGGACGATTACGGTGCACGGTGATCGAAAAATTGCTCTTGAGTGCGAGGAAGGCGATGCTGCGTATGCAGAGTCAATTTGTGCTGAGACGGAGCTCAAATTCTATAAAGATAATGTTGACCCGGCGGATATGACCCCGTTGAAGAAGCCCAGCACAGGGTCTGACCCGCCCTTGAAGTTTGTAGCAGAGGATACCAAGCTGGTAGACTTTGTTCCTGGCGACTCGTCGCAGCAGTTCACTATAGGGGCCAATATGGACCCCAAATAGGAAAGCGCGCTCATCGAATTCATCCGTGAGAATCAGGACATTTTTGCATGGAAGCCTTCTGACATGCCAGGTGTACCGAGAGAATTCGCTGAGCACCACCTTAATGTGGATCCTAAGTTTAAGCCAGTCAAGCAATTCCTTCGTCATTTCAACGAAGAGCGGCGTAAAGCTATTGGGGAAGAGGTAGCCCAGCTCTTAGCAGCAGGGTTTATCGTGGAGGTTTTTCACCTGGAGTGGTTGGCTAATCCCGTGCTGGTACTTAAGAAGAACGGCACGTGGCGCATGTGTGTAGATTACACAGATCTCAATAAGGCGTGTCCGGTGGTTCCATTTACTCTCCCCCGTATTGACCAGATCATTGATGCAACGGCGGGTTGTCGGAGTTTATGTTTCCTGGATGCTTATTCGGGTTATCATCAGATCAATATGGCAGTTAAAGACCAAGAGAAGACATCTTTCATCACACCTTTTGGAGCTTTCTGCTACGTATCCATGCCTTTTGGACTCAAAAGTGCGCTGGCGACTTATCAACGATGTGTACGGAACTGTCTTCATAGTCAAATTGGACGCAATGTTCATGCTTATGTGGATGATATCATGGTCAAGTCAAGGAAGAAGGAGTCTCTGCTTGACGATTTGAAGGAAACTTTTGACAACCTACGGGTTTACAAGATGATGCTTAATCCGGCTAAGTGTGTTTTTGGTGTACCTGCAGGCAAGCTCCTGGGATTTTTGGTCTCCGAGCAGGGCATCGAAGCTAACCCGGATAAGATAAAGGCCATCACCTCATTATCTAAGCCGGCGTGCATTAATGACGTTCAGCGCTTGGCGGGTCGTATTGCCGCTTTAAGCCGATTCATAAGCCGCTTGGGCGAGAAGGCTATCCCTTTGTATCAGATGATGAAGAAGACGGATGACTTTGTCTGGAGTGATGCTGCCAATGATGCGTTTGAAGCGCTCAAAAAACAATTGGTTGAGCCGCCTGTCTTGGACGCTCCCGTGGAAAAAGAGCCAATGCTCCTGTACGTGGTGGCTAATAATAAGGCTGTCAGCGCTGCAGTTGTTGTGGAGCGCAAGGAGGCAGGCAAAGAGTACCCAGTTCAGCGGCCGGTTTATTATGTCAGCGAGGTTTTGACAGAGTCCAAGCAAAGGTACCCGCATTAGCAAAAGCTGGTGTTTGGAGTGTTCATGGCGAATCGCAAGTTGAAACATTATTTCCTTGGACATCCAATCACGGTGGTCAGCTCTGCTCCTTTGGGAGATATTATTCAAAATGGAGAAGCCACCGACAGGATTGCTAAGTGGGCGATTGAGCTTGGGCCCCTGAATTTGAAGTATGTGCCTCGAACAACTATCAAGTCTCAAGCCCAGGTGGATTTTATCAATGACTAGACGGAGTGTCAAGCACCTACGGAGAAGCCGGACAATACATATTGGACAATCCACTTTGATGGATCCAGACAGTTGGAAGGCTCAGGGGCCGGAGTTGTTTTAACTTCCCCTCGAGGTGACAATTTTTGTTATGTATTAAGGCTAATGTTTCCTTGTACTAACAATGCAGCTAAGTATGAAGCTTTGCTTCATGGGCTCCGTGTGGCCAAGGAGATGAATTTGAGCCGGGTCAGATGTCTGGGCGACTCGGATCTGGTAGCTCAGCAGGTGTCGGGCACATGGGATTCTAAAGATCCTCGTATGGCGGCTTATCGCCAGGCGGTTGATGTTATCGCTGGTCATTTCAAGGGCTATTAGGTGGACCATATTGATCGTCGAAAAAACGAGGCGACTGATGCATTATCAAGACTGGGGTCTCAGCGTAAGCCGGTGCCACCTAATGTGTTTTTGGATGTACTGCATCACCCGTCGGTTAAGTTACCTTCTGAGGAGGATCTTGCTATACCTGACCCGGAAGGACAATTGGTGGCGGCTCTCCGCGCTATCCCTGATTGGACGCTGCCTTACCTGGCGTATCTGACTCGTGGCGAGTTACCCGAGGACGAGACTTTGGCACGGAAAATCATAAGGCGGTCTAAGTCCATGACTATTGTCAATGGCGAGTTACATCGATGTAGCGTGACTGGTGTTTTTCAACGATGTGTTTCTCTTGAGGAGGGCCGTGAAATCCTGCAAGAGATACAAGCCAGCGATTGTGGTCATCATGCCGGGTCAAAATCCTTGGTGGCCAAAGCCTTTCGGCACGGTTTTTACTGGCTATCAGCTCATGCAGATGCAGAAGACTTGGTTAGTAAATGTGATGGGTGTCAGAAATTTGGACGACGTGCCCATGTGCCAGCTCAAGAGTTACGGATGATTCCAATCACCTGGGCATTTGTGGTTTGGGGGCTTGATATGGTTGGACCGTTTAAGAGGTCTAAAGATAAGAAGACCCACCTCTTAGTGGCGGTTGATAAATTTACCAAGTGGATTGAGGCAGAACCAGTCAGCAAGTGCGACGCAACAACAGCAGTTCAGTTTATCAAGAAGTTGATCTTTCGCTTTGGTTACCCTCACAGTATTATTACTAACAATGGTACAAATCTATCCAAGGGGGCTATGAAAGAGTTTTGTAAAAGTGAACACATCCGCTTGGATGTCTCCTCCGTGGCTCATCTACAGTCTAATGGTCAAGCAGAACGTGCTAACCAGGAAATTTTGAGACGGATAAAACCCCGGCTTATGGTTCCTTTGGAACGAACGCCGGGTTGTTGGGTAAAGGAATTACCATCAGTTCTTTGGAGCATTAGAACCACCCCCAACAGATCAACAGCCTACACACCTTTCTTCATGGTTTATCTCGCAGAAGCCGTTCTCCCCAGTGATATCCGTCATGACTCGCCCAGAGTGGCGGCTTACGTGGAAACTGATAATGAGACGGTGCGTCAGGACGCACTGGATGCCTTGGATGAAGAACGGGATCTTGCAGCCACACGTTCGGCGGTTTATCAACAAGATCTGCGTCGCTATCATAGTCGCAGAGTGAAGACCCGGACGTTCCAAGAAGGTGACTTAGTGCTACGTCTGATTCAAGATCAGACAAATATGCATAAGTTATCTCCCCCTTGGGAAGGACCCTTTGTGGTCAGCAGAAATCTCAACAATGGGTCATATTACCTCATTGATATACGGAAGAGCGACAAGTCACGCACTTCCGAAGAAGAGACCAGCAGGCCGTGGAATATTGCTCATCTTTGACCTTACTATACTTGAGTCATTGACTCTCATCAATGTACATACTTCTGTCATTGTATATACCTTTCTCAATATAATAAAGTTGGCATCCCCATAATTCGGGGCCTCTGCCGTTTTCCTGCACCAAGTTTTGTGCAACGAGTTGATCGTCATAAGGTCACTTGGGGGCTTCCAACCCACTGGGTTTAGCTTTCATACCCTCTTGACCGGCTTAAAAGCCATATTTGAGTTAATCCTGCCTGTTTGCAAATTGCTAGTCCGCCAGGTGACCCGTCGAACGTTTGACAGTCAATCTTTTCAAGACCCTGAACTTGTCAAAGTTAAAACGGCGGCTTATGTCACGTGAGAGCCGTCTTACAGAGAGCTAGGACAAACTCACCTGTTCGCTGTAGTCTCTCCGCTATGTGGCCTATTCATACTCTTAACAGTCAATCTTTTTTAAGACCCTGAACTTGTTAAGGTTAAAATGACGGATTTATGTCACCTGAGAGCCGGCCTACAGGATTATAGGCATTGATGCCTAGCTTCTTTGAGGCAAAAAATCTTGAGTTTTTTCAAAAAAATATATAAAGGGTTGATCTCTTTTGGGCTGTGCCTTCAAAGCCGCCTAAACAGTAACGAAAGATATACATATATTTTCTGCTTGTTATTTGGCAGGAATTTTTCATGATAAGATTCTATGTCTTTGGATAATAGCTTATCCCGGCTTAGCATTGCTCATGGATTATAACCCGCCAGTGGAAATTGATGAATTGATACTGAGGCATATGATCATATCAAAACATTCACACCGTGGAAATTTTTTGAAGCGCCAAAGCTGCCCGAATATGAGTTGATAAAGCTCAAAATGCGCGCAAGGGCACGACACAGGCAATCAAGTTTTTACTACGGCTATTACAAGGCTCCAGGGAGCCCAAAATTTGTGGACTCAATAGTTTTTCACACAAGTAATAACCCGGCGGCTCAGCATTGCCCGGATTAACTTCATCTGAGGCCAGCTCCTCGCCTAACTCGCCGTCGGGTCATCCTGCGCCGGGTCTTCTGTCTCCTGGATCTGAAGGTTGTCCACATCACAGTTGCAATTGATTAAGGCTTCGAATTCAGCTTCGTCATGCAAGATTGGAGACAGGTCAACATCAGGGGAAAAGATATGCTTACGACGCTGAGGAGTCAGATCCACCGGCTCTAAAGTAGGCACCCGGATTTGTTCATTATTGTTGTCATAAGCCGCCTGATAAACCTTCAGATCAGCTTCTGCGGCTAATTGGCTGACCAATGCTCGAGACGCTCTGAAGCAATGAGCGTAGTCGTTTTGCGTGAATTCTAACCCGTCGGCCTTCAACTGTGAAAAACCTCCCAACATCTCCTCTGGGTTAAGCTCCGGCGCATACGCTAAAGCCCGGCTCAAAGCAGCTATTGCGCCTTTGCGGGCGGCTGATTTCTTCAATTCTTCAAAATGCATGGGGATGGTGGAGAGGCATTTCAGCACGTCTTTGATCAGCTTTGGAGTCCCCTTTTCACCAAAGACAGCCCTGACGGTGAAGAGGCTTCCAGCATATAGCTGCTCAGTGAATGAATATAAAGCTTTCATCTTAAGTAAGCTGTCATCTGGAAAGTTACGAGTTCGACGGCCTGCAAACAGTTCAATTGTATAAGTCGTCGGGCGAGTCTTTCTAAGACTGTATGAAAGGACTGCTCATAACATAATCAGCAATACTTACCAAAGACAGCTTCAGTCATCCGGGCTACATGGCGCTTGAGGCTGGTCAGCTCTTCAGCAACGGGTTTAAGTTGGCCCTCGGCGTCCTCTGCGCGTTTGACTAAGGCGGCTTGTTCAGCTTCAGCAGATTGCTTGTAGGCTTCAAAATCCGCCTTAGTCTTTTCCAGCTCAGTTGAGGAGAGCCGCCACTTTGCATCAGCTTCAGATCGGGCATCTTGTTGCAATGCCAGGTTCTTCCTAAGGTCGGCCAAACTAGACTCGGCCACAGTTAAAGCTTCCTGCACAATACAATTGTCAAGAGCAAGTTTATCAATTTTAAACTGCCAGCACGGGTTATAATGGTACTTGGAGGCTCTAAAGAATTCTGTTACAAGTCTCAAGCAGATTGCAGGCAATATGCTTGACACTTGGGGGCTAATGTGTATCAGTTCTTTCAAAGTCTACACTATAAATAAGACCCGGATCATCTTCAGGAAGATGACCCGGCCCTTGGGGGCTACACTTGGCATTTTTTCTATCAATACAGTAAGTCCCAGCTCATTATTTGTATAATGACCCGACCCTTGGGGGCTACTTGCTGGTCTATTGAAATCTACATATTACTGAAGACCCGGCTTATCTTCAAGAAAATAAGCCGGCTCTTGGGGGCTACGTAAGGATATATGAAAGGCAAGAAAAGTTGAGTACCTCATATTTTTTCTTCATCATGCCAACTAAGGTTGCCTCCATGTCCCGGCTTCTGGCGAGGCTCCAGATTAGGAAGATCAAGTTTAACCCTCCCCTTCTCAGGCGAAGGCGCCTCATCCTTACTAATGTGCTTGGTCAACACATTGGAAGGGGCAGGAGCTGTGTAAGCTGTTCTGGTGATGGTAACCTCTTCTTCATGAGGAGTCACATCTTCAACTATTGGCAGAGGGCTGGGCGGCTTAGGATCAGCCTTCGGATTAGCTTCAGGAATCACAATGTCAACATCCGCTGGCTTAGCAGGCTGGGGAGTTTCATCATGGGCACCTTGGTCAGCTTTGGAGGGCTCGACTTGAATTTCAGGAGTGCCAAGCTTCGGGTTCTCCGGCTCTGGGATGTCAGGATTGGCAGATGACCCGCTTAGCTTCCTTTTCTTGGCTTTTGCCCTGTGAACAAAAGATTTCAGGATAAGTTATATAAGTATAAAAAGTTAGCAATCAATATTGGACGCAGAGAAGAAAGTTACCCTGGGTTGATAACAAGAGGTGGCAGCTTGGAGGAGTATCCTGAAGACATTAAAGTTGAGCAGTATGATCAGTTTTACTGCATAAGGCTAGCAGGTAGAAGAAATACAAACAAAGTTATGAGTTACCTCGTTGCGGCGTTTCCACGGAGCCGGAGCGTCAGGTAAGCCGGCCACTAGATCTTCAGAGCCGCCGCTCCGGGTCTGACGCCTGGAGTCATGTTGCTGCTTCTTCAAAAGAAAGTTGGGATCCAAGTGAGCAAGGGGGTGTGAAAACTTTACTTTCCGGATGACCCGCCATATTTTCTCTCTTGGCAAAGCTTCCGAGTCGGAGGAGATGGTAGTTACCTCTGCTGCGCCGGCTTGGCTTGTCTCCGCGTCACCCTGAGAGGAGTCAGCGTCAATAAGTTGCGTGAAAAGAAGTCCAAGAGAGTCAAGTTCTACCTCCGAGTCATCCAGCTCAAGCAGCTCCTCAGCTGCCTGTTTCTTCTTACGAGCCGGAGCCCGGGTCTTAGTCGCCTTTGTCTTCTTCTTGGAAGTGGAGGCTGTGTTTAGTCTCTTCTTCCAGAAGGAAGAGCCGGCCTACATATAATAAAGGCATTTGCAGAGAGGTTAAATAAGGTAAAGTGCGAAATCTAAAGGAAAAGAGTGAAATGTTAAGGTAAAAAGTCTTACTGCGGGAGCCGGGTTATGAGCGTAGAAGGGGCTTAACCCCGTCTTGTTGCAGACCTCCTGAGGTTCTCCCAGCAGAGATTTGACAATCAAGTTGAGGTCCTTGTCCATTAGAGGCGTCTGATTGAAGCGCTGAGGATCATTCACTTCACCAGTGTATTCACACATTAAGCCAATGGTAAAATTCTCCAAGAGACCCAGCAGTGGGTTAGATCAACGCCAGTTAATCCATTGGCCAATAAGGCCTTGATCTTTGAAAATGTTGGAGCATACTGGGCGCGCTCTATGGCTGACAGCCGGTCTGGGAGCTCAGTGGTGGTGCAGAGCCAGTAAGGACAATAACCCGGCAGTGGATTTTCTCCGGCCAGAGAAGTGTCCTTGCAATAAAACCAGGTATGATTCCAGTCCTTAGGGTGGCTAGGCAGAGTCGCCGAGGGAAAGGAAACATCTCTCCGCCTCTGAATGGAGACACCACCAAGCTCAAGGATTGGTCCATCGGCAATCTCCGTCGGGCAGTTGATGTAGAAGAAATCTCTGAAGAGGTCAACGGAGGGCTCTTCTTCCAGATATGCTTCACAGAATATTTGGAACTGGCACAGGTTGGTGACTAAGTTGGGGCCAATATCTTGAGGATGAAGCTTGTAAAAATGAAGGGCGTCCCAGAAGAACTTTGATCCGGGCGGTGAGAAGCCACGGAGAAGATGATCTGTGAAGACGATGACCTCCCCTTCCTTGGGTTTGGGAGTGATCTCATCACCAGGAACCCGCCAATGGATGACGTCCTGAGCCGGCAAAACTCCCATGACAACGAAATCATTGAGAATCTCCTCGGTAACCCCGGAGCCTACTGATACGTCTCCAACGTATCTATAATTTATGAAGTATTCATGCCATGTTTACAATAATTCTATATGATTTTGGTATGATTTTATTAGAACTAACCCGGACTGACGCTGTTTTCAGTAGAACTACCATGGTGTCGTTTTTTGTGCAGAAATAAAAGTTCTCGGAATGGGCTGACAATTTACGGTAATTTTTTATGGACCAAAAGAGACCCCCGAAGCATTGGAGTTGGGCCAGAAGAGCCACGAGGCCACCACAAGCCTGCAGGGCGCCCCCCTAGGGCGCGCCCTCCTAGCTTGTCGCCGCCTCGTGGCCCCCCTTGACTTGTTTCTGACACCAAAAATTCTTATAAATATAGAAACCTCCAGAAAGAAACCTAGATCAAAAGTTCCGCCGCCGCAATTCTCTGTAGCCACGAAAGATCAATCTTGGCCCTCTCCGGCACCCTACCGGAGGGGGTCACCATCACCGGAGACCATGGAGGAGGAAGACGGAGGGGCCATCATCGCCATGGAGGCGAAGGACCAGAGGGAGAACCTCTCCCCACCCAGGGGGGAGGCCATGGAGGAGGAAGCACAAGGGGGAGACCCTCTCCCCCTCTTTCTCGGTGGTGCCAGAGTGCCATCGGGGGAACCATCGCTGCGGTGATCGTCTTCATCAACATCACCTTCTTCATCACCATCCTCATCTCCTTTCAGCGGTCCACTCTCCCGCACCCTGCTGTAATCCCCTACTTGAACATGGTGATTTATGCCACATATTATGATCCAATGATGTGTTGCCATCCTATGATGTTTTGAGTAGATTTCTTTTGTCCTTTGGGTTGATTGATGATCTAGATTGGTTTGAGTTGTATGTTTTACTTTGGTGCTGTCCTATGGTGCCTTCCATGCCGCGCATACATGAAGGATTCCCGCTGTAGGGTGTTGCAATACGTTCATGATTCGCTTATAGTGGGTTGCTAGAGTGACAGAAGCTTAAACCCGAGTAAGGGGGTTGTTGCATATGGGATAAAGGGGACTTGATGCTTTAATGCTATGGTTGGGTTTTACCTTAATGATATTTAGTAGTTGTGGATGCTTGCTAGAGTTCCAATCATAAGTGCATATGATCCAAGTAGAGGAAGTATGTTAGCTTATGCCTCTCCCTCATATAAAATTCCAATTATGATTACCGATCTTGTTAACAATTGCCTAGGACAATCCCGCACATCGACTCATCATTATTCCACACTCGCTATTTGTAATATATTATAATATATTCTAACTTCATGATAACAGCACCTATTTTTATATTTTAGTTCTCCGATTTCATGCAAAGCTATTCTCTTCATACCCACAACGCAGTTTTATTTCTCGTTTCTAGTTGGAAGCAAACGTTCGGTGTACGTAGAGTCGTATCAGTGGCAGATAGGACTTGAGAGAATATTGATCTTACCTTTAGCTCCTTGTGGGTTCGACACTCCATACTTATCACTTCCACCTTTGGAAATTGCTACGATGATTCCTTGCACTTGGGGATTATCAAGCTCTTTTCTGGCGCCGTTGCCGGGGAGCAATAGCGTGGGGTTGATATTCTCGTGTGTGCTTGTTTGCTTTCTTCACTAAGTAGATTTTGTTTTACCTTTTTTGCTTTCTTTAGTTGTGGGTGAAACAAACAAAAAAATTAAATAATGAAAAATAAAAAAATAATTACTTGCCTCTTGCCCAAGAAGTTTTTCAAAAAGAGAAGTGATTGGAAAGTTGTGCATTGGAGAAGTGAGGGTCGACCTTGAACACTTGTGTTCATGCTCATGGAAACAATGTAGAATTTTTCATGGAAGCTTATCAAAAATAATTATCCCCTTGTATATATCCATTGTATTATAAAAATAATGTGCCAAGATTTGGTTTTAGGATGATTAGATTGCTTGTTTGCTTTGTGCGGTGCAAAAACAGAAACTTTGACTGTAGTGCATGAATTTACATTTCTTACTGGAACGTCAAAAGTTTCTGAAATTTTTACACAGTACTGCTATACAAATATTTTAATTTTTCCTAAATTTTCAGAATTGTTTGAGTTACAGAAGTATACGAAGTTTCCAGATTACTACAGACTGTCCTGTTTTTGATAGATTCTGTTTTCTATGCGTTGTTCTCTTATTTTGATGAATCTATGGGTAGTATCGGAGGGTACGAACCATGGTGAAGTTGGACTACAGTAGATATAATTCTAATATGAATTTGGAATGAGTTAACAACAGTACTTAAAGTAGTGTTTTGCTTTATTATACTAACGGATCTCACGAGGGTTTTGTTAAGTTTTGTGTGAATGAAGTGTTCGAAGATCGAGGAGGTATCGATATAAGAAGAATACGGAGAGACAAGAGTTCAAGCTTGGGGATGCCCAAGGCACCCCAAGTAAATATTTCAAGGATACTCAAGCATTTAAGCTTGGGGATGCCCCGGAAGGCATCCCATCTTTATTCTTCAACAATTATCGGTATACCTCGGTTTTTGTTTTGTTCACATGATATGCTTTTTTCTTTTCCTTTTATGCACCCTTCTAGTATGATATAGTCCTTCATTGATTTTGTAGAATGCTTCATGCGCTTCACTTAAATCTTTTGAGTATGGCTTTGTAGAATGCTTCATGCGCTTCACTTAAATCTTTTGAGTATGGCTTTGTAGAATGCTCTTTGTGCTTCACTTAAATCTTTTGAGCATGGCTTTATAGAATGCTTCGTGTGCTTCACTTATATATTTTGAGCTTGGATATTGGTTAATCTATATTAATTGTAGAATGCTCTATGAACTTCACTTATATCTTTTAGAGTATGAATAAAATTACCATCGGAATTAGGCTTGGAAGAGTATCATTAAAATGTCATGCCTAGCTAAAAAGGCATTAAAGAAAAGCGCTTGTTGGGAGACAACCCAATATTTACCCCTACTGTTTTTTTGTGTCCACATGATTAATCTACTGTATAATCATGTTTTATACCTTTTTTTTCAATAAAGTGCCAAGTAAAGCCTTTGGGATAGTGTGGATGATAGTTGACTTGATTCTGTGCAAAAACAGAAACTTTTGCTCTCAGTCCAGGAATTTTTTAAATTCACTGGAAAGTTCTTTTCATCTTAATTTTTTACACATAATTTATATACAAATTGGCTAGACTTTCCTAATTTTTCAGAAATTTTAGAGACAGGGAAGTATGGTTACACTACAGATCTTCACAGACTATTCTGTTTTTGACAGATTCTGTTTTGCATGCATAGTTTGCTTGTTTTAGTGTTCCCATAGCTTATATTCAGTGATATAAATTATGGGAATGATAGAATACAGTAGGTATCATGTGGGAACAATTATGAATCTTGTCTTGACAGTACCTAAGTGAATGATCTATCTTTATTACACTAACCCTTCTCACGAAGTTCCGTTAAGTTTTGTGTGATTGAAGTTTTCAAGTTTTGGGTGAGACACCGATATGAGGAGAATAAGGAGTGAAAAGAACCTAATATTGGGGATGCCCAAGGCACCCCCAAGGTAATATCCAAGGAAGACTCAAGTGTCTAAGCTTGGGGATGCCCCGGAAGGCATCCCCTCTTTCGTCTTCAACATTATCGGTATATCTTACTTAGAGCTATATTTGTATTCATCACATAATATGGGTTTTTCTTGGAGCATCATTATATTTTGTTATTTTATGTTAGGTTTTATTCATAATCTTGTTTTTGAATAAAAAGTTCCAAGAATTGTCTTAGGATGCTTGCATTGCATGTTTTGATGTGTGCTGTGTAAAAACAGAAACTTTTGCTGTCGTGTTTGAATTTTCATATTTTACTGGAACGTGGAATGTTTCTGAAATTTTTACACAGTGTTTTCATATAAATTATTTATCATCTCCTAAAGTTTCATAATTTTTTGACTTACGGAAGTACACTGTTTTCATAAATTACTACAGACTGTTCTGTTTGGACAGATTGCTGTCATAATTTTGTTATCCACTTATCCTCTAGTTTCCATAGCCTATATGGGTAAATATAAATTGTGGAAACGGTAGTAAACAGTAGATGATGTTTGAAAATTATTGTGAAACTTGTCTTGGCAGTACATGAAGTGTTGATTTATTCCTATGTGTACTAACCTATCTCACGAGTTCTTTTTGAGTTTTGTGTGCATGAAGTTTTTGAGAATAGGTGAAATCATGATATGAGAGGATTGAACGAGATACAAAAGCTCAAGCTTGGGGATGCCCAAGGCACGCCAAGTAAATATTTCAAGATGTCTCAAGCATCTAAGCTTGGGGATGCTACGCATCCCATCTCTCTTCATCAACAATTATCGGTTAGCCTATGTTGAGCCTAAATTTTTATTCATTCACATGATGCGTGCTATTCTTGGAGTGCTATTTTTCTTTTGCTTGCTGTTTGAATAAAATCATTGGATCTGAAATTCTGAATAAGAGAGAGAGTCCTCACATGGCTATTTAACTAATTGACTACGCATTGATCTTCACTTATATCTTTTTGGAATAGTTTGTCATTCACTCTCGTGCTTCACTTATATCCTATGAGTAAATGGTTGAATGAATTGAATATCATAAATCTGAAATTAAATATGCTTCATATACTTTCCCCATGGGGAGTAATGACTTCACACATAATAAGTATAGGTGGTAAAATTTATTGAAAGTTAGCAAACACCGCATTGGTCACTTGAACAATTCATGAAAGAATATTGAAGAAAGAGAGATTCCACATATAAATATACTATCTTGGACATCTTCTATGATTGTGAATACCCATTAATTATTTTCAAACTTGAGCAAATGAGTTGAAATTGGACAAGGAAGACAACTTAATGAGTTATGTTTGGGTATATTTGCATAGAAGTTATATTGTTATGGATCCTCTAACATGTGGTGCTTGTTTAGAACCTTTTGCTAGCCAAAAATTCGTACTAAGTAGAGATACTACTTGTGCATCCAACCCTTGAGCCAAGTTTTTTCCATGAGAGCCCACTATACCTACCTATGGATTGAGTAAGATCATTCAAGTAAGTTGTCATCGGTGCAAAAAGCAATAAAAATTGCTCCTAAATATGTATGATCTTTTATTGTGAGGGAAAATAAGCGTTGTACGAACTTGTGATGGTAAAGAAATAAAAGCGACGGACTGCATAATAAAGGTTGCTATAACAAAAGGCAATACAATGTGACGTTCCTTTGCATTAAGGGTTTGCACATCCAGAAACAAAAAGCGCAGGACAACCTCTGCTTCCCTCTGCGAAGGGCATATCTTTTACTTTCTAAGTACTTACCTTTATGCAAGAGTCATGGTGATCTTCACCACTTCCTATATTTCGCCTTTTTCTCTTGGCAAGCGTCATGTGTTGGGGAATGATCTAGACATATATATCCACACAAATATATTTGATCATGAATTATTATTGTTGACAATTATCTATATGATAAATAAGTTGGGAGGCGAAACATTAAGCCCCTATCTTTCTCTGTGTTCGATGGATGCTATTTGTTCTAAAAATATGCTTTGAGTGTCAATAATCATGGAAGACTATATGATAGTTGAGTATGTGGAATTTGCTAAATCAAGCTCCTACATAGACCCTTCCTGAAAATAAGATGAATTGCAATTATTCGACGACTAGGAATATGGTTTGTTAGTTGTCAAGAAACTTTCTGGTCTATACTTTAACATGTGAATAGCTTGTTACTTGATCATGAGAAGTTTTATGAGATGAGCTACTGTTTATGGTTTATATTGATGCTAGAAAAAGTGATTGGAATTATCATTGATCAAACTTGTGCACTTGCTAGCATTCACACTTCATAAATTATTTCTTTTATCATTTACCTACTCGAGGACGAGCAGGAATTAAGCTTGAGCCTACTGATACGTCTCCAAGTATCTATAATTTATGAAGTATTCATGCCATGTTTACAATAATTCTATATGATTTTGGTATGATTTTATTACAACTAACCCGGACTGACGCTGTTTTCAGCAGAACTACAATGGTGTCGTTTTTTGTGCAGAAATAAAAGTTCTCGGAATGGGCTGAAAATTTACGGTAATTTTTTATGGACCAAAAGAGACCCCCGAAGCATTGGAGTTGGGCCAGAAGAGCCATGAGGCCGCCACAAGCCTGCAGGGCGCCCCCCTAGGGCGCGCCCTCCTAGCTTGTCACCGCCTCGTGGCCCCCCTTGACTTGTTTCCGACGCCAAAAATTCTTATAAATATAGAAACCTCCAGAAAGAAACCTAGATCGAAAGTTCCATCGCCGCAAGTCTCTATAGCCACGAAAGATCAATCTTGGCCCTCTCCGGCACCCTGCCGGAGGGGGTCACCATCACCGGAGACCATGGAGGAGGAAGACGGAGGGGCCATCATCGCCATGGAGGCGAAGGACCAGAGGGAGAACCTCTCCCCACCCAGGGGGGAGGCCATGGAGGAGGAAGCACAAGGGGGAGACCCTCTCCCCCTCTCTCTCGGTGGTGCCGGAGTGCCATCGGGGGAACCATCGCCGCGGTGATCATCTTCATCAACATCACCTTCTTCATCACCATCCTCATCTCCTTTCAGCGGTCCACTCTCCCGCACCTCGCTGTAATCCCCTACTTGAACATGGTGCTTTATGCCACATATTATGATCCAATGATGTGTTGCCATCCTATGATGTTTTGAGTAGATTTCTTTTGTCCTTTGGGTTGATTGATGATCTAGATTGGTTTGAGTTGTATGTTTTACTTTGGTGCTGTCCTATGGTGCCTTCCGTGCCGCGCACACGTGAAGGATTCCCGCTGTAGGGTGTTGCAATACGTTCATGATCCGCTTATAGTGGGTTGCTAGAGTGACAGAAGCTTAAACCCGAGTAAGGGGGTTGTTGCGTATGGGATAAAGGGGACTTGATGCTTTAATGCTATGGTTGGGTTTTACCTTAATGATATTTAGTAGTTGCGGATGCTTGCTAGAGTTCCAATCATAAGTGCATATGATCCAAGTAGAGAAAGTATGTTAGCTTATGCCTCTCCCTCATATAAAATTGCAATTATGATTACCGATCTTGTTAACAATTGCCTATGACAATCCCGCACACCGACTCATCATTATTCCACACTCGCTATTTGTAATATATTATAATATATTCTAACTTCATGATAACAACACCTATTTTTATATTTTAGTTCTCCGATTTCATGCAAAGCTATTCTCTTCATACCCACAACGCAGTTTTATTTCTCGTTTCTAGTTGGAAGCAAACGTTCGGTGTACGTAGAGTCATATCAGTGGCAGATAGGACTTGAGAGAATATTGATCTTACCTTTAGCTCCTTGTGGGTTCGACACTCCATACTTATCACTTCCACCTTTGGAAATTGCTACGATGATTCCTTGCACTTGGGGATTATCACCTACCCAGTCGCAAGAGGCGGGGGCTTTAGCCATAATGGCGGGTTAAATTCTGTGGAAAAGTATGGAAATACGGCGGGTTAAGAATGTTGCATGATCAAAAAAGCTATGACTTTAAGACGACGACGCTACATGGCGGGTCATTATTAAGCTATGAGCCACCGCTAACTACAGGTATCAAGCGGATTATATCTTGCCAGGGAGAGCCGACAACATGATGGCGGGTCAAATTGACAGTAAATGTTGAAAATATTGCTAAGTGTGGACAAACAAGTTCCACCAACTACAGCTGCAGTTAAAAGATCTATAGACGAAGATAAAAGAGAAACATTTTCTAAACCTAAAAACGTCCGTGGAAGAACAAGCAGTTCATATACGAATTCGAGTGAAGGGATGATCTATAATGGATATGGAATACATGTTAAGCGGAGCACCGCGTGATTTGGCTAGCAGTTGGAAGCCTAAGGGCGATTCCCTTTCCCATCTACGGTCAGAACTTCGACGAGCGGCGGCGGACTCGGAAGAACACCGACGAGCTAATGCGGATCTAGGAGAAAAGGGGAATGGGAATGGAACCTGGGAGATGCAGGAGATGCGGGCACGCGCCGCCGAGCTCTGGTCATGGTCAGGGTGATGCAGCGGCCTGGTTGAAGAAGACGGCATGGTCCGGTCGGTGCGGTGGAGCTCCGGTCGCACGGGTGTTTGGAGGAAGAAGAAGAGAGGCGGCAGCGGGGGAAAGTGAAAAAAGATGGGACCCCCCCCCCCCCCCGCGCCTATTTATAAGGGGGAGATGGAACATCAACAGTCTAGCACGGGAATCGAGGAGACAAGATGATGATTGACCAAGAAAACGCCTCGATTTTCGGGTTGACCCATGAATGCAGAGATCCGTTGTGATGTCATTGAGATCTTTTGGATTTGCCGGAGATGATGTCATCCATTTTTACATGGCGGGTCATGAGGATTATTTTCAGCTCAGATGATTATGAAGGACACAAGACTCGCCAACCAGAAGACTGAAGATTGACATGAACAGGTTCAAATCAATCTGGGGCCTAATGTTGGGGATATAACCCCATGGTGAGACCCGCCCAGGAGGGGCCGGGTTAGGAAGTTGGCAGCTTAAACAGTAAGGCCTTAAGCAGGCCGAAAGACTAAGACGGGCATGTTGGTAAGTTACGAGACGGGCCGAGCGGAGGCCCAGAGCCGGAAGGCAGTATGTGAACCGGAGGCGTAAGCCGCCGGGAGATGGCTTGATAGACAGGGCAAAGTGATTTAGAGATGAGGTCGGTTACTAGATGTAACCCGGCCCGGACTCTTGTAAGCCCAGGGCCTCGACCTGTGTATATAAAGGCGGGTTCCCCGGGCGGCTTAAGATACGAAACCTTTGATCGAGCACTAGATCAAGCGAATTCCGCTCCCTTGTAATCGATGCCCAATCAATACAACTCAAAGCAGGACGTAGGCTATTACCTCCTTCGAGAGGGGCCGAACCTGGGTAAACCTGTGTCTCTCGTCCCGATCAACCCCTTCGAGTTAACCGCCGTAGCGATGGCTTCACCCCTAAGTCCTTGCACTAGGACATCTGCCGTGATAAAACCACGACAGTTCCCAAACAAAAAATAAAATTTATTCCCTTTTCCACCATTCTTTCACATTCCATGGCGGGCCGTATCCACGGTTGCCTTCCATACCAACACTTTCCAAGGAATTTATTATTTGACAATATAAAGTAAATATTTTTTATTTTTCATTTCGGGAATGGGCAACCCTATTACCGCCGCACTCTCGTGCAATGACAAGTGAATAAACACTCATCTTGAGAATAACACATCTAGCATGGAAAAATATTGGACACTCCCTACCGTTTCATGAGCGGTACGAGCACACAAAAGAGAAGTTTATTTTCAAAATTAGAGATGGCACATACAAATTTGCTTGGAACTTCATGGACATACCGCATATAGGTAGGTATGGTGGACTCATAAGGCAAAACTTGGTTTAAGGATTTTGGATGCACAAGTAGTATTTCTACTTAGTACAAATGGAGGCTAGCAAATAGATTGAGAAGCAACCAAACCAAGAAATGAAAATTCACATAAGCGAGCATTGAACATAACTAACACCAAATAATGCACCATAAGTAGGATGTAATTTCATTGCATAACTATTGACTTTCGTACTTGCATAGGGAATCACAAACCTTAACACCAATATTCCTACTAAAGCATAATTACTCACTAACATGACTCACATATTACTATCATCATGTTTCAAAACTATTACAAGGAATCAAGTTTTAATTTGTCCAATGATCTTCATGAAAGTTTTTATTATATCCTCCTTGGATATCTAATTACTTTGGGACTAGTTTCATATATTGCCATTGCTTTTGACAAGCTCAAACAAATTTAAGTGAAGCACATGAGCATAGAGTTTTCATCTCTCAAAAAGGTATAAGTGAAGCATGAGAGGATTTCTTCAAATCTTACTAACTCTCAAATTAATTTAAGTGAAGTATGAGAGTGTTTCTACAAAATTTCCAAGCACACCGTGCTCAAAAAGATATAAGCGAAGCACTAGAGCAATTCTATAGCTCAAAAAGTTTAAGTGAAGCATATAGAGCAATTCTAACAAATCATAGCATAATTTTGGCTCTCCCAAATAGGTGTGTCCAGCAAGGATACAAGTGAAAAAATAACAAGCAAAGCAAGCAAAGACTCAAATGATACAAGATGCTCCAAGCAAAACTCGTGATATGTGACGAATAAAAATATAGCTCCAAGTAAAATACCGATGGTCGTTAGTAGAAATAGGGGATGCCACTCGGGGGGATCCCCAAGCTTAGTTGCTTGTTTCTCTTCGGATATATCTTGGGGGTGCTGTAGCATCCCCAAGCTTAGGCTCTTTTCAGTCCTTATTCCTTCATCCATCATGATCTCACCCAAAACTTGAAAACTTCAATCACACAAAACTCAACAAAATCTTCGTGAGATCCGTTAGTATAATAAAGCAAATCACTACTTTAGGTACTGTTGCAAACCCATTCATATTTTGTTAATGCATTATACCTACTGTATTTTAACTTTACCATGGCTCATACCCTTCAATACAACCCATAGATTCATCAAAACAAGCACACAATGCAACAAAAACCGAATCTGTCTTAAACAGAATAATCTGTAGTAATCTGTACTCTAACCATACTTCTGTAACTCTTAAAATTCTGAAAAATTAGGACAACGTAAAGAATTTGTATAGAAACACTGTGTTAAAATTTCAGCTCAATATCGCGTTCCAGTAAAAAATGAAAATTCTAACACTGGATGCAAAGTCTCTGTTTCAGATTCAGCATCGCTTCTACTCATCTTATGAATCATCCTAAAGGCTATACTTGGCACAAACACTAAATAAAACATAAAACACAATCATAACAGAGGCATAATTGTGTCAACACTCAAAAACAGAAAGGAAAAAATCAAAAATAAATTTATTCATTGGGTTGCCTCCCAACAAGCGCAATCGTTTTACGCCCCTAGCTAGGCATGATGATTTGAATGATGCTCACGTAAAACGTACTAATTGAAATATGAAAAAGAGCATCATGAATCTCATGACAAACAAATTTAAGTCTAACCCACTTCCTATGCATAGGTATTTTTTGAGCAAACAATTTATGGGAACAAGAATCAACTAGCATAGGAAGGCAAAACAAGCATAACTTCAAAACTTTGAACACATAGAGAGGAAACTTGATATTATTGCAATTCCTACACGCATATGTTCCTCCCTCATAATAAATTTCAGTAGCATCATGAAGGAATTCAACAATATAACTATCACATAAATCATTCTTTTTAGGATGCACAAGCATAGAATTTTCATTACTCTCCACATAAGCAAATTTCTTATCATCCATGGTAGTGGGAGAAAACTCAACAAAATAACTATCATGAGACAATTGATTGACATAACCACATTGCAAATTAAAACCATGATGATAAGTTTCATGGTTATCATTAGTCATTATAGCATACGTGTCATCACCATCACCATAAATAGGAGGCATGCAATCATCATAATAAATTTTCTCATCAAAACTTGGGGGACAAAAAATATCATCTTCATCAAACATAGCATCCCCAAGCTTGTGGCTTTGCATATCATTAGCATCATGGATATTTAGAGAATTCATGCTATCAACATTGCAATCATGCTCATCATTCAAGGGACTATCATGAATCACCTTATAAATTTCTTCTTTCAACACTTCATCAAAAATTTCAGATTCATGAATTTCAAATAAAACTTCATAGAGATAATCAAGTGCACTCAACTCACTAGCAATTGGTTCATCATAATTCTGCCTTTTGTAAAGATTAGTAAGTGGATGAGGATCCATATCAATAGATTTTTAGCAAACTAAGATGCAAGCAAATAGAAGGCACATGGCAACACAAGCAAACTTAGCAAACAAGCAAACAAAAGGAGATCCGGCGAGAAAAAGGCAAACGAAAAAGAGGGCGAATAAAATAGCAAATTTGGTGAAGTGGGGGAGAGGAAAATGAGAGGCAAATGGCAAATAATGTAATTGCAAGGAGATGAGATTTGTGATTAGGAACCTGGTAGATGATGATGGTGTCTCCTCGGCGCCAGAGATTGGCACGTAGAAGAGACCGCTTCCTCCCCGGCAACGGCGCCAGAAATTCCTTTTGATGTTGCTTGAGACTGCGTCGGTATTTCCCCAAAGAGGAAGGGATGATGCAGCACATCGATGATAAGTATTTCCCTCCGTTATGAAACCAAGGTATCGAACCAGTAGGAGGATCACCACCACCTAATAAGCAACACCTGCACACAAATAACAAATACTTGCAACCCGATGCGTAAGAGAGGTTGTCAATCTCTCTACGGTAATAAGATAGATTAGGTAATGATAGATAGGAGAGATAGATCTCTCAAGAACACAAAATAAAAAGGGCAAATAAAAAGTGCAGCAATATATTTTTTGGTTTTTGGTATAATAGATATGAAAACAAAGAGGCAAAAAGATAGATCAGAAAGCAATAAGTAGACCCAGGGGCCGTAGGTTTACTAGTGGCTTCTCTCATGAGTATATCACACGGTGGGTGAACAAATTACTGTTGGGCAATTGATAGAAGATCAAATAGTCATGACGATATCCAAGGCGATGATCATTATATAGGCATCACGTCCAAGATAAGTAGACCGACTCCTGCCTGCATCTACCACTATTACTCCACACATCGACCACTATCCAGCATGCATCTAGTGTATTAAGTTCATGGAAAAACGGAGTAATGCAATAAGAACAATGACATGATGTATACAAGATCTATTCATGTAGGAATAGACCCCATCGTGTTATCCTTAATGGCAATGATACATGCGTGCCTTGTTGCCCCTTCTGTAACTGGGAAAGGACACCGCAAGATCGAACCCATCACAAAGCACCTCTTCCCATGGCAAGAAAAATCGATCAAGTTGGCCTAACTAAACCAAAGATCCGAAGAAGAAATACGAGGCTATAAGTAATCATGCATATAAGAGATCAAAGAAGACTCAAATAATATTCATGGATAGAAACTGATCATGAACTCAAAATTCATCGGATCCCAACAAACACACCGCAAAAGTTTACATCAAATAGATCTCCAAGAGACCATTGTATTGAGAATCAAAAGAGAGAGAGGAAGCCATCTAGCTACTGCCTACGGATCTGTAGGTCTATGGTGGACTACTCACGCATCATCGGAGAGGCACCTATGAAGAAGATGAACTCCTCCGTGATGGTGTTAGATTGGATCTTAAGGCTTCTGGAACTTGCGGCGTATTGATGTGTTTTTCGTCGACTCCCCTAGGGTTTTCTGAATATTTGGGTATTTATAGGCATTAGAGGCGATGGAGGGGGGCGTGGAGGGCACAACCCACCAGGGCGCGCCGGCGGGCCCCTGGCGTGCCCTGGTGGGTTGTGGCGTCCACAACCGACCTCTCTGGCACTTCTTTGGCCCACTGGGTGTCTTCTGGTCCAGAAAAAATCTCCAAAAAGTATCGTCGCGATTGGACTCCGTTTGGTACTGATATTCTGCGAAGTAAAAAACAAGCAAAAACAGTTTCTGGCACTTTGGCACTATGTCAATAGGTTAGTCCCAAAAAATGATATAAAGTTGGTATAAAGTGATTGTAAAACATCCAATAATGATAATATAACTGCATGGAACAAGCAAAAAATATAGATACGTTGGAGACGTATCACACGCCCTCTGACTTGTTTGTCATGATAGCGTCTCAAATCCTGCTGATATAGCGTTGGACTGATCAAGGCTAACTCTCGCTCTTCCTCAAGGAGGTCTAGGCCATCCTGTCGCGCCTCTTCGGCTTGTGCTTCACCATAAAGTTCCACTCAGGGGGCATTATGTTGCAAGTCACTCGGGAGGACGGCTTCCGACTCGTATACCATAAAGAAGGGGGTGTGATTGGTGGACCGATTCGGGGTCGTCCGAAGACCCCACAACACTGACGGCAACTCTTCCACCCATGCTCCTGCAGCATATCCCAGATCTCTCATGAGACGCGGCTTTAGACCTTGCAAGATCATTCCATTCACCCATTCTGCTTGTCCGTTCAACTGAGGGTGAGCCACTGAGGTGTAGTTAACCCGAGTGCCCTGGGTGTAGCAGAACTCGCGAAACTCTTCTGAATCAAAGTCCTTTCCATTATCTGTAATGATGTCATGGGGTACTCCAAATCTGAAGATGATTAGCCTGATGAAGCTGATTATTGTTGCCGAGTCCAGGCTCTTGATAGGCTTCACTTCTATCCACTTTGTAAATTTTTCCACCGCCACCAGCAAATGGATAAAACCACTCATCCCAGTCCACAGGGGCCCGACCATATCGAGACCCCATACGGCGAACGACCAGGTGAGTGGAATCGTCTTCAATGTTGATGCGGGTTTGTGCGATTGGTTCTTGTAAAACTGGCATCCCACACACATATCGACAATGTATCTGTCCGCCTCATTGGACGGGGCCAATAAAACCCTGCTCGGAAGGCTTTGGCAACTAGTGTCCGAGAGGACGCGCGATGGCCACAACTCCCCGAGTGGATCTCATGCAGAATCCGTTGCCCTTCCTCCGGGGAAATACAGCGTTGGACGACTCCGTTGGTGCTTTGTTTGTATACCTGATCTTCCATCACAGTGAAGGCCTTGGATCGTCGGACGATCTGACGGGCCTCTGTTCCGTCTTCGAGGAGTTCCTGCCGGAGCAGGTATGCTATGTAGGGATGTGTCCACTCTGGAGTAATTACCAGCATCTCCTGGACCAAATCGACTACAGCCGGGACGTCGACCTCGGATAGGCCGCCTGCTTGTGGGGGCTCCTCTGTAAAGGGATCTTCTACGACGGTTGGGGCATGCAAATGTTCGAGGCACACGTCACTCGGCACTGCACGGCGAGTGGACCCAATCTTGGCTAAATCATCAACCGCTTGATTCTTGGCTCAAGGAATATGATGGAGCTCCAAGCCTTCAAAATTAATTTCCAATTTCCTCACAATATTGCAGTAACCGGTCACCACGGGGCTCCGAATGTTCCATTCCTTCATAACTTGGTTCACAACAAGGTCCGAGTCGCCATATATCATCAAACGGCAGACACCGAGTGAGATGGCCATGCGAAGTCAGTACAGGAGGGCTTCGTACTCGGCTTCATTGTTGGAAGAGTTGAAATGAATCTGGAGACCGTAGCTCAGTCAGTCTCCCCTGGGGGAAACCAGGACTACCCCAGCCCCTGAGCTATGAAGCATCTTAGACCCGTCGAAGAACATAGTCCAGTGCTCAGGGAGGCTCGGGGCTGGCTGCTCATGTTTGATCCACTCAGCCAAGAAATCTACCAAGGCTTGAGATTTGATCGCTTTCTTGGGTTCGAACTTGATCTCAAGTGGAGAAAGTTCTATAGCCCACTTCCCCACTCGGCCTGTGGTGTCTTGATTATTCAGAATATCGCACAATGGAGCGTCACTGATCACAGTGACCGAGTGGTCTTGGAAGTAATGAATCACTTTCTTCGTCGTTAAGTAAATGCCATAAATGAGCTTCTAGTAATGGGGATATCTTTGTTTGGAAGGAGTTAGGACCTTCGAAATATAGTATACGGGTCGCTGAGTCTTGAATGCCTTTCCAGGCTCCTCGCGCTCCACAGTGAGGACGGTGCTGACCACCTGGCTCGTGGCCATGATGTACAAGAGCAAAGGCTCTCGGCTACCCAGAGCAGCCAACACCAGTTGGGTGGAAACCAAGGTCTTAAGTTCTTAGAACGTGGCTTGCGCTTCGTCCGTGCACTCGAACTTGTCGGATTTCTTCATCAGTCGGTAGGCAACCCACGAGCTTCTGAACATCATGTAGGCAATCGGGGCGTTTCATCTGGATAATGGCACAAATCTTGTCGGGGTTGGCATCGATCCCACATTCGGAAATGAGGAACCCAGTAACTTGCCAGCGGGGACCCCGAAGGTGCACTTAGCCGGATTGAGCTTTATTTGGAAGCGTCGTAGATTAGCGAACGTTTCGGCTAGATCGGCCAGGAGGTCGGAACCTTTCCTGGACTTGACCAGTGACCACTATGTCATCCATGTATGCCTCCACACTCCGACAGATCTTCTTCTGTAAGCATTTCTGAATCATTCGCATGAACGTGGCTCCGGCGTTTTTAAGGCCGAATGTCATGGTGATATAGCAGAAACATCCGAATGGGGTGATGAAGGTTGTTTTTATTTCGTCAAGACCATACAATCGGCTCTGGTGGTACCCGGAGTACGCATCCAGGAACGACATGCGTTCACATCCGGCGGTAGAGTCCACTATTTAATCTATACGGGGCAAAGGAAAATGATCTTTCGGGCAGACCCGATTTAGATGCTTGAAGTCAATACACATGCAGAGAGACTTGTCTTTCTTCGACACTAGGACGACGTTCGTGAGCCACTCGGAGTGGTAAACCTCACGGATGAACTCGGCTGCCAGGAGCCGAGCGATCTCTTCACCGATTGACTTGTGCTTCACTGAAGATGAACGACGAAGATGTTCTTTGACGGGCTTGGCCTTAGGTTCGACACGTAGTCGATGCTCAGCCAGTTCCCTTTGAACATCTGACATGTTAGACGGCTTCCATGCAGATGTTCCAGTTCTCATAGAGGAACTAGATGAGCTCGCCTTCCTATTTCCCGCCGAGTGTCGTCAAAATGTTCGTCGCTACAGCATTCGGATCCGACGGGTGGATGTGGACCTGCTTTGTCTCGCCGGCCGACTGAAAGGCAGACTCCATGGATGGCTTCTTCGACTTCAGTAGGTCTGCTGCATCCAGTATCTTCTTGATTTCATCAAACTCAATGGACACTATTTGTTCGTCGGCGATCTTGGAGCCCTTCTTGAGGCACTCCTACGCCACCTTCTGATTGCCCACGACTGTGATCAAGCCATTCGGACCTGGCAACTTAAGCTTAAGATACACGTAGCATGGTCGGGCCATGAAACATGCGTAGGCTGGCCTACCCAAGATGGCATGAAAGGCATTGCAGAAGTCGACCACCTCGAAGATCAGCCGCTCCTTTCGAAAGTTTTTCTCGTCGCCGAATACGACATCAAGGGCTATCTGCCCGAGTGATTCTGCCTTCTTCCCAGGGATGACCCCGTGGAAGTGCATGTTGCTCTTACTCAATCAGGACATCGGGATGTCCATCGCTCAGAGCGTGTCAGCGTATATGACGTTGAGCCCGCTGCCTCCGTCCATGAGGACCTTACGCAATCGGACTCCGTTGACGGCCGGATTGACCACTAGCGCCTCCCGCCTGGGGGTCAGTATGTGGGCTGGGTGATCTGACTGATCGAAGGTGATGGGCGTCTTGGTCCAGTTCAGGTGCTTGGTGGCAGTCGGAACTGCCATGTTGACCTCCCGATTGATAACCTTCAATCGGCTCTTGCCTTCCACATTGGCGAAGATCATGAGGACTTTCTTGACGTTGGGATACTCGGAGGCATTTTCCTCGCCGACGTCGTCATCATCCTTGCCCTCAGAGGGCTCTCCACCCATCTCCTGCTTGAGCAGGCAACACTCCTGACTGGTGTGCTTCGGGTACACAAAGTTGCCTTCTTCATCTTTCTTGGTATGAATATGGCAGGGCTGATCCAAGATGTCTATTTCGAACCCGGACTTCTTCTAGGGGGGCCAATCTTTCTTCTTCTTCGGTTTGCCCTTGCTCTGGCTGGGCAGGGCCGTTGCTTCTACTTTGCCGGTCGCTTCAGGTGGACGCTTCTACTTCTTACCAGTGTTGCCCCTCGAGTGAAGAGTGTCGCTAGATCGGCCATTGCCGCTACGGAGGATGTCTTCTTCTTCGCCATTGGCGTACCGATTAGCGATCTCCATGGCCCAACTGAGGGACAGGTCCCCAGCCCGACCGAACTTCAGAATGAGCTCTCTATACCGAGCGCCTGCCTTGAAGGCATAGAGAACTTGGTGCTCAGTCACATTCTCCACAGTGTTATGCAGTGTGGTCCATCGCTGAATGTATTCCCGGAGAGTTTCATTGCTCTTCTGGATGCAATGTTGCATCTCGGTTAAACCACCTGGGCACTTGTATGTGCCCTCGAATGTCTTGACGAACACTCAGGCCAAGTCCTCCCAGCAGTATGTGCTGCTAGCGGGTAGCTGGTTCAACCACGCTCGCGTAGACCCCTCCAGCATAAGAGGAAGATGTTTCATCGCAACAAAATCATCACCGCCACTGATCTGGATGGACTCTCGGTAATCCTCGAGCCAAGTTTTCGGCTTTGACTCGTCGTTAAACTTTCTGATTCCTGTTGCGAACCTGTAGTTGGAGGGGATCTCAGCTTCCCGGATGTACCTACAGAAGCACTCAAGACCGGAAGTTCCCCATCCACCCATTTGGTCCATGTCTTGCGTGTTCCTGTCAACCACATTCTGGGTAATGATGGACCTGGCATTAGGACGAGGAGGACACCAATCATCTTCTTCGTAGCCCCTACGCTGAAAGGGGCTTCGATTGCGGTCTTCCTTGTGAGGTCGGCCACCATCAAAGGGTCGTTGGCCGTACGAACCGCCCCTCGGAGGCGGAGTCTGACTGATGTCGCGGTCGTCATGCCAGCGTTCTCTGTATGGGCCTATCGGAGGAGGAGTAGATCGCCGGTTTCTTCCTGGCGCGAGTGGGCTATGGGCCGACTGAACCGTATCCGCCCAAACGGATTTGTTGTGAATGCGGTTATGCGACTGCGATACCACGGAATTAAGTTGCAAAGCAGTCTTCAACAGCGTCTGTATCTGCCGTATGCCTTCTCCAGCTGCCGAATCATACGGCTGAATGGAGTCAGCTATCTGAGTGGCTATTGCCAAATTCTATAGTGGAGTACACATCACATGGTAGTTGCACGGGCGGTCGTTCGGGGACAACCGCCTACGGTTGTGGCTGGAACTAGGTTGGTCCCAGGCCGCGCGGTCGTCGAGTGGCTTCTGGAGTCGCTCGAGCTGCTCACGTTCGGCCAAGGTGGCCTGCCGTGTGGCCTCCAAGGCAATCTCTTCCGGTGTAGTCTCGGTAATCGGGGTGAGCAGGGCATGCTCGTTCTACTGCCTGAGCTCCTCCCACTGCTCCTGACTGAGAGGCTGGGGAATGTAGCCGTCCATGCCGTCCATCAGGACTTCTCCAGCAGGCTCGCTGCTCTCGCACTCGGACTCGTCGGAAGAGTCCTCGTACGAGGTGGGGAACAGATCGAGGGTCGGCTCGTCGGAGTCGAGCATCGCCACTTGTCCAGCCGCTACTTGAAGAGCCACAGCGTGCTTGATCCATCGCTGGAGTCGCGAGCGTCCAGAGCGCTTGCGATGACCACCGGCGACACGAAGGGGTACCAACTGGTATGGAACTGACGGTTGCCGGTGTAGAACTCCGAACGAGGTGGCACGAAAATGTGCTGCGCCACAGGCGGGTAGCAAATCCGTGTCGAGTGGAGCCGCCTGCAGCCACGCCGAATCATTGGCGATGAAGCTGAGGGAACCGAAGAAGATTTCTTCGCCGAGTGTCATTATGATGATCGAAAAAACTCCACCTGCGCCGGAATTCGCTAGACGCGCAGCCCCACGGTGGGCACCAAATGTCGAGGGAACGAGCCTGACTATAATACCAGGGGTATGAATGAGGGGCGGAGCCTAGCTACGGCACAAGTGTATCACTCGTATTTAGCGAGTTCGGGCCCCTCTCGGAGGAGGTAAAGACCCTACACATCTCGTGCCCGGGGCTTTGTGTTTTCTTACGGGGTAGGAATATAGTAGAGTGTGGAACCCTTGCTCAGGAGCCCGGAGGTGGCTTATATAGAGTGTGCCACCGCCGGTAGAGCGCCATTACTAGGGTAATTAATACCAATAACTACAGGCATTACTAGAAACTGCTGCTTTAACTAGGAGCGTTAAACGTAACGCCAGTCTTCATAGCACTTCTTGTATAATATTAAGTCTCTCGAACATTGCAGCTCCCACGTCGTCCCAGCTTCTGCTCCCCCGAGTGCTGATACTGATCCGACTAATGGAATGACGTCCGAGTGACTTGATGAATCTGAGTGGATCTTCTTTGTGCATCTGAGTGCATCTCTAGTCCAGGGACTTTAATGATAATGTGGGGCCCCAGGTGGGCCTTAGATGTCACGTCTATGACCCTACCTATGGTAGGTGACCTCATCATACTTCACTTATATCTTTTTGAGCATGGTGGCGTATAGATTTTAAAGAAATAATTGCACTCTCGTTCTTCACTTATATTTGTTTGAGAGTTAATAAATAGTGGCGATAATTTGCATGGGTCAAAAGACTAGTCCAAAAATAATAGGTATTCAATGAGTGATAATCAAAACCATCATGTTGCACATTAAAGATAAATCTTGGGTTAATGATATTCATGTGGTAATATGAAAAAGATGTGAGTGCATCATTGTTGATTCGTAGAAGTATCGATGTTAAGAGGTGTTAATTTCCCATTTGTCTAAATATTAAAAAGGCATGGTGGGGATGTGTGAGCATTTCTATTCCACGTTAAAATCCTAGTGTTGTTTTGGGTCAGAGACGCGCGATGGTTAACTCCTCCCAACCTCCTCCCTCGGGGCATGTGAGTTGTACTTTGATTTGTGATAAAACTAATAAAAAATTGCAATAAGTATATGAGTTCTTTATGACTAATGTGAATCTCTGGACATACGCAATCTCACCACCTCATATTTTGGTAGCCTCTTCGGTACCGTGCATTGCCCATTCTCACCTCGAGGATCGGTGAAACTTCGCCGGTGCATCCAAACCCCGTGACTTGATACGCTATGTCACACATAAGCCTTTTTATATCTTCCTCAAAACGGCCACCATACCTACCTATTATGGCATTTCCTTAGCCATTCCGAGATATATTGCCATGCAAATTCTATAGTTACATCATATGAGTAGTTCGTTCATTATCATATTGCTTTGCATGATCATATAGAGCTGACATAGTATTTGTGGCAAAGCCACCGTTCATCATATTTTTGATACATGCCACGCTAGATCATTGCACATCCTGGTACATTGCCAGAGGCATTCTTATTGAGCCATATTGTTTCATAGTTCTTCATATCAAGTTTTCATGTTGAGTTGTAAGTAAATAAAAGTGTGAGGATCATTATTAGAACATTGTCCGGGTGAGGAAATAAAAATGAGGGAGGCCAAATGAGCCCACCGTAATAAAAAAATGAAAAAAATGAGAGAAAAGATGAGAAGGGACTTTGCTACTATCCTTTATCACACTTGTGCCTCACAGTGGCACATTGTTCTTCATATAGAGAGTCTCATGTTATGTCATTTTCATATGCTAGTGGGAATTACTTTTTCATTATTATAAACTTGGCTTGTATATTCCGATGACGGGCTTCCTCGAATGCCCAAGGTCTTCATGAGAAAGTAAGTTGGATGCACACCCCACTTAGCTTCAGTTGAGCTTTCATACCCTTATAGCTCTCATGCATCATTTGCATGGCAATCCCTACTCCTTGCATTGACATCTATCGATGGCCATCTTCATAGCCCGTTGGTACGCCTAGTTGATGCAAGATTTTCTTCTCCACTTTTTACCCCTTTGATATTTACCACCATATTCTATTCCACCCTTATGCTATGTCTATGGTTCACACTCATGTATTGCGTGAAGAATATAAAGTTGATGCACATTGAAAAAGTACAATCCAATTGCCTGACTTGGACACCGTGGTACTTGACATTTGTATTAATGTGGTGAAGACGGAGCCATGCCTTGCTAATATGATAAAATGAATGGGGGTAAACATTCTTTTAGGATTGTATACTTTGAAAGATTGATGATTTTGTTGCTTGTGCTTATAAATATCACTATGTTGATGTTTGTTAATTCATCGTTTCTCCATGAGCATACATGCAAAAGATTACATATTGGCTAACATGTCACATCAAAAAATCTGTTTTTATCATTTACCTACTCGAGGAAGAGCAGGAATTAAGCTTGGGGATGCTGATACGTCTCCAATGTATCTATAATTTTTTATTGTTCCATGCTGACATATTATCATTATAGGATACTTTTTGAGTAATAACTTACCAATTTATATTATTTTTGTGCACTAACCTATTGACCCAGTGCCCAGTGCCAGTTGTTGTTTTCTGCGTGTTTTTTTAGTTTTCAGGTTTATAGTACCAAACGAACTCCAATTTCCCCGAAACTATTTTATGTTTTTTTATGGACCAAAAGATGACTTGGAAGCTTCGGGAGAAGACCCGAGACGACACGAGGGAGGCACAAGCCAACAGGGCATGCCCAGGGGGGTGGTCGTGCCCTAATGGCTTGTCCCTCCCTGGTGGCCCTCTTGACTCCATTCTCTGGCCTATAAATTCACATATATTCCAAAAACCCTAGAGGGCATCCTGAAACACTTTTTTCGCCAACGCAAGTCTCTGTTCCGCTGCGATCCCATTGGGAGCTCCGTTCCGGCTCCTTGCCGGAGGGGCGATCGATCACGAAGGGCCTCTTCATCAACCTTGCTGTCCTCGTGATGATGTGTGAGTAGTTCACCACAGACCTACGGTCCGTAGTTAGTACCTAGATGGCTATCTCTCTCTCTCTCTCTTGATCTTCAATACAATGATCATCGCATCTTCTCTTTGATCTATCCGATGTAATACTTTTGTACGGTGTGTTTGTTGGGATCCGATGAATTGTGGGTTTATGTTTCAGATTATTCATGAAAAGTATTTGAGTAACCTGTGAATATTATGATTCTTATTTGCATGGTCATTATAGCTTCGTAAATCTCTCCGATCTTTTAATTTTTTTGGCCAACTAGATTGATATTTCTTCAGTGAGAGGTGTGCGTTTTAGTGGGTTCAATCTGGTGGTACTCTATATCCCAGTGACAGAAGGGGACAAGACACGTCTTCGTATTGTTGCCACTAAGGATAAAACAATGGGGTTAGTTCATATTAATTGAATTCTCTAGTTCTACATCATGTCAATGTTCTCCAAGCATTACTTCGTTGTACTTAATACTCTAGATGCATGCTAGATAGCGGTCGATGTGTGAAGTAATAGTAATAGGTGCAGGCAGGAGTTGGCTTATTTGCTTATGGATGTGATGCCTATATATACATGATTATTGCCATGAATATCACATAACTATGCGCTTTTCTATCAATTGCCCAACAGTAATTTGTTTACCCACCGTATGTTGCCTACATGAGAGATGCCGCTAGGGAAAACTATGGCCCCCAGGTCTATTCGCTTATATCTTTACAAATCCTATCTTTACCTTGCTGCCATTTATTTGCTTTTATTTTATTTTGCAGTTTATAATTATCTACTATTATCTACACACTTCACTTGCTTGCAAATAACGAGATCAAGGGGATTGACAACCCTCTTGCCCGCGTTGGGTGCAAGTTGTTTGCTCTTTTGTGTGCAGCCGCTGAAGACGGTTGTGGATTGATATTCCTATTGGTTCGATAAACCTTGGTTTCTTAACTGAGAGAAATACTTACCCGCATTGTGCTGCAATTACCCGTTCCTCTTCATGAAAAACCCAACGCAGATCACAAGTATCAGTTCACACCCCCGAGCAAGCTCAAGATCAAGATCATTCTCAAGATCAAGAGCAAGCTCATGATGGCACTCAAGATTATCAAGACGATGCTCCTCAACCTTCCATGGAGGATATTTTAGAAAGATGAGCCGCCAAGATTGCTTCCAAGCTTAAACATAAAAAACACATTTTGGAGAACGTCTACGGAAGCTTGAATAAAGGGGTAACCATTCATAGTCAATTAAGAAACTTTTGTGCACTTCACGCGTTTGTTTCTTGCATTGAACCCATAAAGGTACAAGAGGCGCTTGAGGACACAGAAAGGCTTGAAGCCATGCATGGTGAACTCAAAAACTTCGAGCACAACAAAGTATGGCGTTTTGTGCCAAGACCAAAGGAGAATCAAGATGTCATTGGAACCAAATGGATCTTTAAGAACAAGCAAGATGCGAACGGTGTCGTCATTCGCAACAATGCAAGATTGGCGGCACAAGGCTACTCCCAAGTCGAGGGTATCGACTATGGTGAAACTTTAGTTCCTGTTGCTCGCCTTGAATCTATTCACATGTTGCTTGCATATGCATCTCATTATGATCTCAAATTATATCGAATGGATGTGAAGAGTGCATTTCTTAATGGTCCACTTAAGGAGTTGGTATATGTCAAGCAAGCCCCCCCCCCCCGGGTTCGAGGATCCCAAGTTCCCCAATCATGTATATGTTCTCGATAAGGCACTCTATGGCCTTAAACAAGCCACACGTGCGTGGTATGAGCACCTTACGGAGATGCTGCAAGACCGTGGGTTTGAAATTGGGAAAATCGATCCCACTCTTTTCACGAAGAGGGTTAAAGAGAACTTGTTCATATGCCAACTATACATTGATGATATTATCTTTGGTTCTCCTAACAAAGCTTTCGATGATGAGTTTGCCGCGGTAATGACCTAAGAATTTGAGATGTCTATGATGGGACAGTTGAAGTTCTTCCTTGGATTCAAAGTCAAGCAACGAAGTCAAGGAACCTTCATCCACCAAGCAAAATACACTCAATGCATGCTCAAGAGGTGTCACTTGTGACAAAGTGCCTCTTCACTGTAACAACGAAAGTGCGATCAAGATCTCCAAAAACCCAGTTCAACATTGCAAGATGAAGCATATTGAGATTCATCATCACTTCATCCGGGAGCATATCAAGCATGGAGAGATTGATCTTATTCATCTTAATACTAATGAGAAACTTACAGATATTTTCACGAAGCCATTGGATGAATCAAGATTTCGCGAGTTAAGGCATGAGCTGAATATCATTGATTCGAGCAATGTGGCTTGAAGTATTGCACACCCCACCACACTCATCATTGTGTCTTATTAGATGTAGGCATGGACATAGGGGGAGTGTTGTTATCTCAATGAACTCCCTCTCCCCTTATTATGCATAAATCGATCTAAGTCTTTCACATTAGCCATTTTTATGGTACTTGTGCTTCAAAGACGAGTTTTGGTCATGGGCCCAAGGTTAAAATCTTCGCGGTGCCATACAAATTGACTCAAACATAGGTGGCTTTGCCACCGCCCACCTTCTAGTGAGGCATTTGCTTTTGAGAGCTTATTCAAGTTTTGGGTCACTCCAAGGTCGTTTTTCTACTGTATTTGATGTTTATACTTGTAGTGCCCTTCCCATTTGCTGGTTTTTGAGTCTCCAACCCAAGCCTCTCCCATCTACAGCCTAATCAAAATTGCATAAGACGCCGGTTTTAGTTATGTTTTGGCCTTGGGGTCGCTTTGGGTGGTACTACCGCTGGAGCGGTACTACTCGGCCTCCTGTCGCGTTGAAGTACCGGGGCGGCACTACCGCTCATGTGTGCCCATGGGGGGGGTTATGGGGCGGGGCAGGGGAAGTTCCACTTCCCCATACCCATTCATGATTTCTTCCCCGTGGTGCTCTCTCTCCAGGCGACCAAGGGCTCCGGAGGCCGCGGCCGGACCTCCGTTTCTGGCCATTCTTCCGCGATTCCGACTGGTGGAATCGATCCCCACCTTCTCCTCTTGCCATGGATGCCGGTATTGCCCTCGATCTTCTCTCCTATGGTTCTATTCTTTGAATCTAGGCTTTAGGGCAATATGAGATGCATTCTTTGATTTTTAGTCAAATCAAGGCATGAGTCGAATGTGGAAGGCGGCTAGGGAGTAGATTTGAAGTTCTAGTAGCAAATATTTGCATTTGGCATCAAAGGTAGTACCGGATCTGACCAACGGTAGTGGTTGCCCCCGTGGTCTCCGCCCAAGCGGCACTACCGCTCCAGGAGGAGCGGTAGTGCCGCTTATGGGCGGTACTACCGCCCTGGTCAGTGGTACTACCGCTTATGCTGGCAAATGCACATGTTTTCCAATTCCACTTCAAATTTACTCATTCCTTTCCTGTTTGGCCTATGCATATATTTTACACCTGCTTTTCCCTCGCTTTGTGTTTTGGGTTCCAGGTGGTGGCAGCTCTGAACGAAGAATGAACCCGAGTCGTCAGAGCTCTAAGCGTTACCGTAACTCAGGGGAAGACAAAGTAGAGGACAGTTCAAGTGAGCAACCTCCCAAGCAAAGGACCAAGTCAGTTGCTCACAAGCCTAAGAAGTCCAAATCTTTTGCTCTGTTGCCCAGCAAGGAGTTCTGGCTCGCCCGCAAGCAATACCCCTATGATGTTCCCCAAGATTCAACGCTTCGCAACCGTCCCTTCTAGGCTAGGCAGCAACTCTCTATCTACACCGATGTTCTCAAGCACAAGGAAAACTTGTATGTTCCCAATGTCAAGTCCATTGTCATAGATTATCTGGAGAAGAATGGTCAATACTTTGGTGAGGCCCTGAGGCTATGTGAGAAGCTTGGCATTACCAACCTTATGCAATTCAACAAGGACTTTAATGCTGAAATGATTGTTGTGTTCTATGCCACGGTCCATCTTGGAACCGACGAGGACATGACTTTAACTTGGATGACCAATGGCAAGCGGCTGTCTGCTCCTTGGAAGACGTTCATGAATCTTCTTGGTTATGAGGATAAGGGGCTCGATGACCCACTTGGATTCCGCCCCCACAAGGATACCGCCGCCACTCACAAGAGCCATCTCCGGCCCTATAATACTGAGAAGATCTCCTCCACCACCGGCAAGTCAACATATGTTCTAGAACCATTTCTTGACATTCTGCACCGCATATTCAGGCAAACTCTATTTCCCCGCGTTGGGAATTTGGATCAGGTTCCACTCCTATCTAGTGGATATGCTGCTTTATTGTCACTTTGTGAGCAAGAAGGAGGAAGTGATGCCTTTGGATGTCTCTCATGTCATGTGGTCCAAGCTCCTCTCTGCTGTGTCTGAGCGCAAGTTCCCTATTTATGCTCCATATAGGATGCATTTGATCGAGGTGACCTGGGCGACCACCTTTCCAGGTGTTATGTTTGAGTGTGGTGAGGTGGTTCCCCACAAGGTTGTTCAGCTAAGACAGAAAGACAAGTGGGCCACTCATGCTGCTCCTGAGATGGATATTCCAGATGATGAGGATGACGAGGATGATGATGTGGACTATGTTGCAAAGGGTGGCGCTGCTTCCAGTTTCGCGCCCTCTAGCGCTGAGCCATCTTGGGCTAAGTCGCTCAAGGACAAGATGAAGAAGCTATTTTGCATGCAAGCTCATGCCTAGTACAAAGCTCATGTTGCCGAGAAGAAAGCTATCAACCGTCACAAGGCGCTTGGCAGGCAAGTGGGGCCAGAGGTTCGGAGTGGGTCCGAGGACTCCATCACCGATGAGGATGTCTGGACGTCAAGGCAGTGCAAGTGGGTTTCTTATGTTGATCTGCCTGGCTCTTCCACTCCACCTAGCTCTTCTACTCCTCCTCACACCACTGCTTACAGTTCCGACTCTGGAGAATATTGAAGATGGTCCCATGAGCTGCTACCACCTCGGATCATCTTAGTCCTCTCTGCTCTTTTGGTGTCTCGATGCCAAAGGGGGAGACAGAGTAGGGATTTGCCGAGTCATGAGTGCGTTTCAAGTTGCTTGTTTTTCTTCGCTCGTTAACTCTTTTATCATTTACTTTGGTTTGGTTTATGTATGTGTGATACGTCTCCAACGTATCTATAATTTTTGATTGTTCCATGCTGATATATTACCATTCTAGGATAGTTTTTGGGTCTTTATTTACCAATTTATAATATTTTTGAGAACTAACCTATTGACCCAGTGCCCAGTGCCAGTTGCTGTTTTCTGCATGTTTTTCACTTCTCAGGTTTATAGTAACAAACGAAGTCCAATTGCCAAGAAACTTTTTGATGATTTTTTCTGGACCAAAAGAAGACCTGGGAGATTCGGAAGAAGGTTGGGGGCCACACCTGGGCCCCACAAGCCAACAAGGCGCGCCCTGATGGCTTGTGGGCCCCTGGCGGCTCCCCCGACCTCGTTCTCTAGCCTATAAATTCATATATATCGTAAAAACCCTGGAGGTAGTCCCGAAACCTGTTTTACGCTGCCGCAAGTCTCTGTTCTGTCGCGAGGCCATCTAGAGCTCCGTTCCGGCACCATGTCGGAGGGGGGATCGATCACGGAGGGCATCTTCGCTTTGATCTATGCGATGTAATCCTATTGTGCGGTGTGTTTGTTGGGATCCGATGAATTGTGGGTTTATGTTTAGATTATTCACTAAAAGTATTTGAGTCACCTCTGAATATTAAGATTCTTATTTGCATGATCATTATAGCTTCGTAATTCTCTCCGATCTATCGATGTGCTTTGACCAAGTAGATTGATCTATCTTCAGTGAGAGAGGTGCGTTGTAGTAGGTTCAATCTGGCGGTGCTCTATATCCAAGTGACAGAAAGGGATAAGACACCACTTTGTGTTGCTGCTACTAAGGATAACACAATGGGGTTTATTCATATTGCTTGAGTTTACTTTGTCAACATCATGTCATCTTTCTCCATGCATTACTCTGTTTTACTTAATACTCTAGACACATGCTGGATAGCGGTCGATGAGTGGAGTAATAGTAATAGGTGCAGGCAGGAGTCGGCCTATTTGTTTATGGACGTGATGCCTATATATACATGATCATTGCCATGAAAATGGCATAACTATCCGCTTTTCTATCAATTGCCCAACACTAATTTGTTACCCACCGTATGTTGCCTACATGAGAGATGTCGCTAGGGAAAATTATGGCCCCCAGGTCTATTCACTTATAAATTCATAAACGCTATTATTACATCGCTGCCTTTATTTACCTTTTATTTTATTTTGCAATTTACAATTATCTACACAACTCATTTTCTTGGAAATAACGAGATCAAGGGGATTGACAACCCTCTTGCCCGCGTTGGGTGCAAGTTGTTTGCTCTTTTGTCTGCAGCCGCTGAAGACGGTTGATGATTGATATTCCTATTGGTTCAATAAACCTTGGTTTCATAACTGAGGGAAATACTTACCCACTTTGTGCTGCAATTACCCGTTCCTCTTCATGGAAAACCCAACGTAGATCACAAGTATCAGGAAGGATTTCTGGCGCCGTTGCCGGGGAATATCATCACCAACTATCAAGTAACTTCACACAAATTATCATTCACTTGTTTATATTTTTATTTTCTATTATATTTAGTTTGTTTCATAAAAATCAAAAATACAAAAAAATATTTATCTTTGCTTGTTACTAGTTTACTTCTTTGCTTGCTAGTTTACTTGCCTAGCTATGTTATCTTTATTTTTGTCTCACACAAACAGAAAGTAAAAAGCAAGAAAAATAAGATAAATGGATCCTCATCCACTTGCTAATCTTTTTGAAAGACCCGATTATGTTGAACCAATTTCTAGTGAGTTGAGTGCACTAGATTATCTTTATGAGGTCTTGCTTCATAGTTATTTGAATGAAAAGCATGATTGCAATTTTGCTAGTCTAAATTCTATGAATATCAATTGTGCTAATGATCATGATTGGGGTGATGTTCATGATAATTCTTTTGATCTTGATAATTCTGAGCTTCATGTTGATTCCATTATTGCTAATGATATTTGCAATGTTGATAAAAGTGGGTCTGGATAGATCTTGACTTTAGTTAATGTTAATCCCACTATCTTGGAAGATTGTAAAACTTATGTGCATGAGGATCATGGAGAAAATATTTTATACAATAGCTATATTGTTGAATTTTAATATGATCCTACATGTTATTATTATGTGAGAGGTAAATCTGGTTATATAAACTTTCATGTTACTCACTTACATCTCTTTGTGTTGAAATTACTAATGCTTCACTCTTCCTATTTGCATATGCTAGATTTCATTTGGCTTGAGAAATTGTTTACTTATAAAATACCTATGCATAGGAAGTATGTTAGACTTAAATGTGTTTTTCACATGCTACATGATGCTCTCTATATGTTTCAATTATTATCTTTCATGTGAGCATCATTGAAATCACAAGCCTATCTTAATGGTTATAAAGAAAGAGCTTGTTAGGAGACAACCCAATAATTTCTGTTTGTTTTTAATAACATGATTATTGCCTCTGTAATGATTATATTTTTATGTTTAAATTAGTGTTTGTGCCAAGTAAAGCCTTTGGGATGACTCACAAGATGAGTAGTATCGATGCTGAAACAAAACAGAAACTTTTGACTCCAGTACAGGAATTTTCATTTTTTTACTGGAGCATGATAATGATCTGAATTTTTTACACAATGTTTCCATTCAAATTTTCGAGGTTGTAATAATTTTTAAGAATTTTTAGAGTTACACAAGTATAGGTTCTCTACAGATTTCTACAGACTGTTCTGTTTTAGACAGATTCTGTTTTTGCTTGCATAGTTTGCTTGTTTTGATTATGCTATGGATTGTATCAGGGGGTATAAGCCATGGAAAAGTTAGAATACAGTACCTATTATGCAATTATGAAATAAGATTCAATTTATAACAGTACCTAAAGTATTCAACATGTTTCTTATACTAATGGATCTCACGAAGTTTTGTTGAGTTTTGTGTGATTGAAGCTTTCAAGTTTTGGGTGTTATCACGATGGACAAAGGAATAAGGAGCGGCAAGAGCCTAAGCTTGGGGATGCCCAAGGCACCCCAAGGTAATATTCTAAGGAATACTCAAGCGTATAACCTTGGGGATGCCTCGGAAGGCATCCCCTCTTTCGTCTCAATCCATCGGTATGTCACTTGAAGCTATATTTTTATTCATCACATGATATGAGTTTTGCTTGGAGCATCATTTGTTTTTATTTTATTTTACTTTCAGTTTGCCACAATCATAGTTTGCTAGACACACCTATTTGAGAGAGAGACACCTTCATCATAATTTGTTAGAATACTCTATGTGCTTCACTTATATCTTTTGAGCTTAGCAGTTGCTCTAGTACTTCACTGGTATCTTTTTGAGCACGATGGCATTAAGATTTATTAGAAATAATTTCACTCTCACTCTTCACTTATATTTTTTTGAGAGTTAATAAATAGTGACGATAATTTGCATGGGTCATAAGACTAGTCCAAAATATTAGGTATTCAATGAGTGATAATTAAAACCATCATGTGGCACATATAGAGAAATTGTGGGTTAATGATATTGATGTGGTAATATGAAAAAGGTGTGAGTTCATAATTGTTGATACATAGAAGTACCGTGATGTTGTTTTTGTGCGCGATGGTTAACTCCTACCAACCTCCTCCCTCGGGGCATGCGAGTAGTACTTTGATTTGTGATAAAACTAATAAACTTTGCAATAAGTATATGAGTTCTTTATGACTAATTTGAAACCATGGACATACGCAATCTCACCACCTCATATTTGCTAGCCTCTTCGGAACCGTGCATAGCCTATTCTCACCTTGAGGATCGGTGCAACTTTTTCCGGTGCATCGAAACCCCGTGACATGATACGCTCTGTTGCTGTGACGCCCGGATGATTAGGCTACAGTAATCTCGGTAATTAAGCTACAGTAATCCCACGCTAATGTTGCCACGTCACCACGGTCACTGTCATTAACCCCGCGTTAATTCAAGCCGGTTCAAATTCAAGTTAAAAATCAAGTCAAATAATTAAAATTTTCAAACGTTCAAACCAAAATGTTCAAAGTGTGGCGAATAATCTCTGGATGAAAGTCATGCCAAGATACAATTTAATTAAAGTATTTAAATGGACTAAAATAGTTAAAGCCGTGGCAAAAACAATTATTAAATAACCTTTTAAATCTTTTGAAAAATAATAACTATCGCAAATAAGTCCCAATATTTTTTGTGGCTGTACCAAATATTGTTCTACAAATATTGGGACATGTGGTCTATTTTTACGGAGGTATTCTACTAACTAAAATATTTAATAAGAGAATGAATAAATAAAAACAAAAAAAACTAAACTAAAGATGAAAATAAAAGAAAACCCCCCTCCCCACTGGGCCGAACCCAGCCGGCCCACCCGGTGCCTACATAGCCCCCCCAGCCCACAGTGGGGAAAATATCCCCCACGACCCCCCCCCCTCTCCCTCCCCCGACCCAAACTGGATCGGGATCGGGAGCTCCAGCCGCCCCCCCCCCCTTCGACCCCCTGGCGCGCCCCCACCGGCTGGCCGCCGCCTGTCCGCCGTCGACGCCGCCGCTGGACCCTCCTCGGACCTCCTCATCCCCCCAGCGGTCGCCCTCGAGCCCCGACGCCGTCGCCCCACCGCCCCTGCATGTCGTCGCCCGTTGCCTCCGCGCCCTCCCCGTCGGCGCCGCGCCGCCGCACCCACGCCGGCGCCTCCTCAACACCTCCTCCGAGCCCGCTGCCGCCCCCCTACGCGCCGCTGTAAGCCGCCGCCCGCCTCTGCCTTCTCGCCCGCGTCGCCTCGGTCCCGCGCACCGCCGCCGTCGCTGCGGCCCCGCACGCCGCGCGTTGCCTCGCCTCGTGGCCGCGCTCGTTGCGCCCCGACCCGCACCCGCAAGCGCTCCCCCTGGCCGCCCCGCGCGCGCTGCACGCACGCGCCCGCGCGCTGCGCCCGCGCCATCGCCTTTGGTCGCCGGACATGTCCGGTGCCCAAAGGGCCGACCGCGGACATGTTCGGCCCCTACACGGGCCTGGCCGCGGACGCGTCCGGTCTGGCCACTGACGAATGGGCCCACGCCCCTGTTAAACAAAAGAAAATGTTAATTAGAAATAAAAAGAAAATGTTTTAATAATTAATTAATTAATTAATAAACGAATATATAGTAATATTAATAATTAGTTAATTAGCATAATTAATCAAACAGATTAGTCTAATTAAATCTGTTAAGATTATCTATATGACATGTGGGCCCAGCCCCATTAACCCTAATTAATCTGTTAGTTAAATTTAATAAACAGTAAAATACTGTTTCGGATAATTAGGAATTAATAATTAACTTAAATTCAGAATATTGATTAAATCTTTAATAATTAATATAAAATAAACCGTAGCTCGGATGAAAATAATTAATACATGAAAGTTGCTCAGAACGACGAGACGAATCCGATTACGCGGTCCGTTAGTCTGTTAGATGCCTCTAGCATAGCACACGTGTAACTTTTTGCCTGTTTCTGATAAATGGTAGTGCGTGACTTTAGTAGAATAATTCCAGATAAATTCCTAAATTAACTAGAGCACTTAGATAGGCAGTATATCACCCTACACTGTATCCTAGCTGTCCCATGCTTATAACATCGCAGCCTGGAACATTGCCCCCTCCGGTCATCTGTCTGACACATGTCCGGGACCGGGAAAACTTTCCCGGATGGGTTCTCCCTTTTCTCGGTATCGCGTAACGCTACGTTAGGTCACCTCTGTCACCGCATATTGCCATGCCATGCTTTGTGATGCTATTGTTTGCGCTGTTATTTATATGTTTCCCCTCGTTGCTTCTTTTTCGGTAGACCCTAATACTGCGATAGACGCTGAGACTACCGATGAAACTGCTGTGTACGACTACGTCGACGACGACCACCCCTTTTGCCGCAGAGCAGCAGGGCAAGCAAAACCCCCTTGAGCATTCCGATATCACCCATCTCTCTCCCTCTTATGCTTGCATTAGAATTTTGCTACTGTATTAGATAGCTCCTATTCTGATGCATAGCCTGTTTTTGATGAACTGTTACTATCACTGTAATCATACCAACTGTTTAGTATAGGTGGATCTGTGAATCCCTGAGACCCCTTAGTCCCCGTTGCCCCTGCTTTCATCGACGACACCGAGGACTTGAAGACAGAAGACTCGGTCAACTAACCGACGAGCCAGATCCCTCACATCACCGCACATCCCTTTAGTAGGGCACTGCAGAGCTACCATCGAGTGCCGAGGGTGATACCGCACTTAGCACTCCCGATGTTAATTCTGTAGTGTAGTTATCGGTAATGGGTATCGAGGGTGATTCCTCCTTTCCATTTACCGGTAACGACTCTTGTCTTACTCTTACCTCGAGTGGGATCCATCGAGGGTGATTCCTCGGATCTTCGCTTGGTGTAAAACCACACAGTTACTTTGACTTGGCCTTTATTACATGGGAAAGACGGGACTTGAGGGACAGGCGGTACCACTCTGTTGAAGTGGACCTGAGTTCCCGACAGTCCTGAGACGGGTCGGCCCCAAGGGTACCCGTGTGAGACATGGTGGGATGCGCCGCAAGGCATCCGGAGACTTGGTGGGGTGCGCCGGAAGGCACTCGAGTGTTCTTGGCGGGGCGACGGGCTGCAATATGTCCGAGCTTGCCCCGCACCTTAACTTGCTAATGGATTGGGTGCTGGATCTGAGTTAGGTCATTGGCCTTAATACGCACTAACCTTCGCGTGGGGTAGTTATGGGCACTCAGCGTCGTTGTATCAGCCGAAGCTCTTCGGACGTCAGCAATGGAGCGGCGCGCGCCGAATTGGGCTGGAACGCAGGGACCCTGACGGAGGGCGTGCTAGGTCTGTTTTCGGCCGCCCTCGCATCGTGCAGGTGTGCAAAGGGTGATTGGGCCCATGACCCCTGAGCGCATAGGATTTAGACCGGCGGGCTGGCCTCTTCGATGAGCCTAGGTGGGGCGATGACGTGCTGATATCCCGAGGCCGGGCATGACCCAGGAAAGTGTGTCCGGCCGGAGGTGACTCAGGCGCGTTGGGGAATATGTGGTGCACCCCTGCAGGGATGAAATATCTATTCGAATAGCCGTGTCCACGGTAACAGGACGACTTGGAAAGGTGCCATGACCTTATAACAACTTTAATCATAATTTAATTAAAAATGAATTGTGGCTCCGGGATTGCTTCCTCGCAGGGGAGTCCAGGAAGGATCTCTGGGCGTGTTACTTAATTAAAATTGCTACAAAAATATGACTATGTACATGAGATGCAGGTCTACTCTCTTCTCATGCTGCAAGATGCGGAAGATGCTAGTCTTCGATAGGACTAGGTCTTCTCCCTATTCTTGCTTTCTGCAGTCAGTCCAGAGATACCCCTTTCATTGAGAATAATGCATATCTAGCTTAGTTCTGATATAAGTCTTGCGAGTACTTTGGATGAGTACTCATAGCTGCTTTGCTCCCCTTTTCCCCCTTCGTTACGTTGCTGCGTTCAGTCGATGGAGCCCAGGAGATGGAGTTCGCTGGAGACGGCTACTACACCGCCGATGGAGCGTTCTTCTACGTGGAGACTGCCGACGCTCAGGAGTAGTTAGGAGGTTCCCAGGCAGGAGGCCTCGCCTCTTTCGATCCGCTATCTTATGTTTGTGCTAGCCTTCTTAAGGCACCCTTGTCTAACTTATGTCTGTACTCAGATATTGTTGCTTTCGCTGACTTGTGCTTGTCGAGCTTTATATTCGAGCCCTCGAGGCCCCTGGCTTGTAATATTAAGCTGTATGACTTTATTTGTGTCTTTTGTCGTGTTGTGGTACTAATCAGTGAGTCCCTAATATTGGCCGTACGCATTGCGTGATTGATTAGCGTACGGACGAGAATGGGGGCGTCACAGTTGCACATAAGCCTCATTATATCTTCCTCAAAACAGCCAACATACCTACCTATCATGGCATTTTCATAGCCATTCCGAGATATATTTCCATGCAAATTTGATACGTCTCCAACGTATCGTTAATTTATGAAGTATTCATGCCATCTTCATTTATGTTTACAATACTTTTATATGGTTTTGATGCACTTTATATGATTTATTTAGAACTAACCCGGACTGACGTTGTTTTCAACAGAATTACCGTGGTGTTGTTTTTGTGCAGAAAATGAAAGTTCTCAGAATCGCCCGAAACTTTTTAGTGATTTTTTTTGGACCAAATAAGAAATATTGGAGCGAAGAACCACCAGAGGGGGTGGACCAAAAGGCCACCACGCAACCAGCCGCGCCCCTAGGGGTGCGGCTAGATGGCTTGCGGGGCCCTCGTAGCTCCGTTGTGCGTGATTCCAGCGCTGAAAAATCCTATAAATACCAGAAACCCCAGAAATAAACAGAGACTCCTCGTTCCGCCACCGCAACTCTCTGTAGCGACGAGAAACCAATCTGGAGGCATTCCAGTACCCTTCTGGAGAGGGTAGATCATCTCCGGTGGCCATCTGCATCATCTCGGCGGAGGCCATGACGAGGAGGGAGTAGTCCACCCTCGGAGCTGACGGGTTGTACCAGTAGCTATGTGTTCAATCTCTCTCTCGTGTTCTTGAGATGGCACAATCTTGATGTATCACGGGCTTTGTTAATATAGTCGGATCATATGATGTTATTCCCTTGCTACCTTGTTGTGATGAATTGAATCTTTACCTTTGAGATCTCGTTATGTTGGATTGAATATTATAGTTTGAGAACACTTGATGTACGTCTTGCGTGGGATACCCGTAGTGACATTGGGGTATTCTATTGATTCACTTGATATATGTTGAGGCATCAACTTGTGGATTCCGGTGACCTAGGGGATCTATGCATAGGGGTTGGTTGCACGTTTTCATACCATGTTCTCCGATAGAAATCTTGGGGTGCTCCTTGAAGTTCTTTGTGTTGGATTGAATATGATAGATCTGAAATTGTTTGATGCATGTCGCATAATTTACCCACGGATACTTGAGGTGACATTGGAGTATCTAGGTGACCTTAGGGTTGATTGATATGTATCATTGGTGTTATTCTAGTAGGAACTCTAGGGCTGTTTGTGACACTTATAGGAATAGCCCAATAGATTGATCAAAAAGAATAACTTTGAGGTGGTTCTACTACCTACACCAATTGCATCTTATTGTTCTTCGCTAGATAGGAACTTTGGAGTGATTCTTTGTGGCACGTTGAGGGATGATCATAAGATTCAACTATGTTAGCATTGTTGGGAGATTGCACTAGCGAAAGTATGAACCCTAGGCCTTATTTCCAAGCATTTATACACCGTTTTGCTCGCTGTTTTACACTTTCTACCTTGCTGTTTTTATATTTTCAGATTACAAAAACCTATATCTATCATCCATATTGCACTTCTATCACCATCTCTTCGCCGAACTAGTGCACCTATAAAATTTGCCATTGTATTGGGTGTGTTGGGGACACAAGAGATTTCTTGTATTTAATTGCAGGGTTGTTTGAGGGAGACCATCTTCATCCTACACCTCCCACGAATTGATAAACCTTAGGTCATCCACTTAAGGAAAAACTGCTACTGTCCTACAAAACTCCGCGCTTGGAGGCCCAACACGAGTCTACAAGAATAAAGTTGCATAGTAGACATCAAAATTCCATCGTCAGTTCACATGACTAGTTCGTTCATCATCATATTGCTTTGCATGATCATATAGAGCTGACATAGTATTTGTGGCAAAGCCACCGTTCATCATATTTTTGATACATGTCACGCTAGATCTTTTCACATTTTGGTACACTGTCAGAGGCATTCATATAGAGTCATATCTTTCTATCAGTTCTTCATATCGAGTTGTAAGTAAATAAAAGTGTGATGATCATCATTGTTAGAGCATTGTCCCAGTGAGGAAATAAAAAGGGGGGAGGCCAAATGAGCCCACCATTACAGAAAAAAATGAAATGAGAAAAAAAAATGAATGAGAGAACATGAAAGAAGGGACTTTGCTACTATCCTTCACCACACTTGTGCCTCAAAGTGGCACCTTGTTCCTCATATAGAGAGTCTCATGTTATGTCATTTTCATATGCTAGTGGGAATTACTTTTTCATTATTATAAACTTGGCTTGTATATTCCTATGACGGGCTTCCTCAAATGCCCGAGGTCTTCATGAGCAAGCAAGTTGGATGCACACCCCACTTAGCTTCATTTGAGCTTTCATACACTTATAGCTCTAGTGCATCATTTGCATGGCAATCCCTACTCCTGGCATTGACATCTATCGACGGGCATCTCCATAGCCCGTTGGTACGCCTAATTGATGTGAGACTATCTTCTCCACTTTTTGCCCCTTTGATATCTACTACCATATTCTATTCCTCCTAAATGCTATGTCCAATGCCTCACGCTCATGTATTGCATGAAGAATAAAAAGTTGATGCATATTGAAAAGTATGATCCAATTGCCTGTCTTGGACACCTTGGTGCTTGTCATTTGTATTAGTGTGGTGAAGATGGAGCCATGCCTTGCTAATATAATAAGATGAATGGGGGGTAAACATTCTTTGAGGATCGTATACTTTGAAAGATTGATGATTTTGTTTCTTATACTTATAAGTATTGCTATGTTAATATTTGTTGATTCATCATTTCTCAATGAGCCTGCATGCAAATGATTACATAATGGGTAGCATGTCACATAAAATATTCTATTTTTATCATTTACTTACTCGAGGACGAGCAGGAATTAAGCTTGGGGATGCTTGATAGGTCTCCAACGTATCTATAATTTTTTATTGTTCTATGCTGATATATTATCACCAATTTACAATAGTTTTGAGCACTAACCTATTGACCCAGTGTCCAGTGCCAGTTGTTGTTTTCTGCATGTTTTTCACTTCTCAGGTTTACAGTACCAAACGAAGTCCAATTGCCACGAAACTTTTTGATGATTTTTTATGGACCACAAGAAGACATGGGAGATTCAGAAGAAGGTTGGGGGCCACACCAGGGCCCCACAAGGCAACAGGGCGCACCCTGGGGGGCTCCCTGATGGCTTGTGGGCCCTTGGCGGCTCCCCCAACCTCGTTCTCTGGCCTACAAATTCACATATATCGTAAAAACCGTGGAGGCAGTCCCAAAACCCTTTTTACGCCGCCGCAAGTCTCTGTTCCGTCGCGAGGCCATCTGGAGCTCCGTTCCGGCACCCTGTCGGAGGGGGGATCAATCACGGAGGGCCTCTTCGTCAACCTTGCTACCCTCATGATGATGTGTGAGTAGTTCACCACTAACCTACGGGTCCATAGCTAGTACCTAGATGGCAATCTCTCTATCGCTTGATCTTCAATACAATGATCATCGCATCTTCGCTTTGATCTGTCCGATGTAATCCTATTGTGCGGTGTGTTTGTTGGGATCCGATGAATTGTGGGTTTATGTTCAGATTATTCATGAAAAGTATTTGAGTCACCTCTGAATATTAAGATTCTTATTTGCATGATCATTATAGCTTCGTAATTCTCTCCGATCTATCAATGTGCTTTGGCCAAGTGGACTGATCTATCTTCAGTGAGAGAGGTGCGTTGTAGTAGGTTCAATCTGGCGGTGCCCTATATCCAAGTGACGGAAAGGGATAAGACACGTCTTTGTGTTGTTGCTACTAAGAATAAAATGATGGGATTTATTCATATTGCTTCAGTTTACTTTGTCAACATCATGTCATCGTTCTCCATGCATTACTCTGTTTTACTTAATACTCTAGACACATGCTGGATAGCGGTCGATGAGTGGAGTAATAGTAATAGGTGCAGGTAGGAGTCGGCCTATTTGTTTATGGACGTGATGCCTATATATACATGATCATTGCCGTGAAAATGGCATAACTATCCGCTTTTCTATCAATTGCCCAACAGTAATTTGTTACCCACCGTATGTTGCCTACATGAGAGATGTCGCTAGGGAAAACTATGGCCCCCGGGTCTATTCACTTATAAATTCATAAACGCTAATATTACATCGCTGCCTTTATTTACCTTTTATTTTATTTTTTGCAATTTACAATTATCTAAAATTATCTACACAACTCATTTTCTTGCAAATAACGAGATCAAGGGGATTGCCAACCCTCATGCCCGTGTTGGGTGCAAGTTGTTTGCTCTTTTGTGTGCAGCCGCTGAAGACGGTTGAGGATTGATATTCCTATTGGTTCGATAAACCTTGGTTTCATAACTGAGGGAAATACTTACCCACTTTGTGCTGCTATTACCCGTTCCTCTTCATGGAAAACCCAACGCAGATCACAAGTATTAGTGTGAGACTTAAGTTACTGCGTCATATGGTGTGAGACATATGCTACCCTTTAATTATCTTTATATATCTTATTGTGTGAACTATGCTTATCTTGTTCCCTATGTTTATGTTCACATGTCACTCCTTGCATTTATATTCATCTCTTATTCTCTTAATGCAAGTAGTGCCAGTCTATAAAATATAGGGGGAGTGTTGATCCTGCATTCCAAAAGCATATCAAATATCACGCACACTTATAGGGGGAACCCGTCTATATTTTGTAGATGTTGGGGTTTGCTTTCTATCTCATGATATTATTTGTGCAAATCCCGTGTTGTCATCAATCCACCAAAAAGGGGGAGATTGTAAGGGCATATTTCTACCCCAGTGGTTTGGGTGATTGATGACAATGTATTTGTGGACTAATCGTATGCATTAAGCCTTTCAGATATTTCATCATATGGCACAAGACGATTCTTTCCCCTCTGTGGTTTAGAGTGAAGACGGTTTCTTTCCCGCCTTTCTTTTTCGGTGGATTTGAATCGTAGGAGAACCGTCCTATTAAGAGGGGGTCCGCATCGGAAAGGTTAGGGTGGAATCAACACGTACACATTCACTTGCACCCATGTTCCTTTTCCGCTTCTTTGGAGTACCGACGTTGCCTTTGTTCTGGCCCGGAGAGGCCCAAGCGGAAGTACCATGCAAGGCAGCGGTACTACCGCTTATTAGCGGTAGTACCGCTCTGGGCAGCGGTACTACCGCTAATTAGGGGTACTACCGCTCTCGTCAGCGGTAGTACCGCTTATTACCTATAGTGCCTTTGCCTACTACCGTGCGTGGTACCACCGGCTTTGGAGTCTCGACATTTTTCATGTCAGACTGGGCGGTTTTTGGCCAGTAGTCCAGCGCGGTAGTACCTCTCCCGGGCGGTAGTACGCTTGCTACTACCGCACCACTTCTGCCCTCTCTTTCTGGACTGGATCGCTCAACGGATCTTGAGCAGTAGTAGGCAGCGGTAATACCTCTTATTGGGGGTAGTACTGCCCTGAGGAGCGGTAGTACCGCTTAGGCAGAACTGCCGTCTCCTCCTACTGCTCCTCTGCATCTAAGAGCATCTGCACTGCAACCCCAGCGGTAGTACCGCTGGGGTGAGCAGTAGTACCGCGCCGGCGGCACTACCGCCTCGTAGCCTTGTGCCATTAAACGTGTCTACTGCCCAAGCGGTAGTACCGCTCCAGTGAGCGGTAGTACCACTTGTGTGCGGGCTGAGAGGCGGTAACAGTTGGATTTATTCCCCCACTATATAAAGGGGGTCTTCTTCCCCAAGAAGACCACCTCTTCCTCCCCAAAGTTCCATTGTTGCTCCAAGCTCTATTTTCTCCCGATCTCCCTCCCTAGTCGACAAAACTTGTTTCTCTTCTAGGGTTTGGGTGAGAGGGCCCCGATCTACACTTTCACCAAGAGAAATTTGATTCCCCCACTAATCCCTTGCGGATCTTGTTACTCTTGGGTGTTTGAGCACCCTAGACGGTTGAGGTCACCTCACAGCCACATTCCATTGTGGTGAAGCTTCGTGGTGGTGTTGGGAGCCTCCAATTAAGTTGTCGAGATTGCCCCCAGCCTTGTTTGTAAAGGTTCAGTCGCCGCCTTCAAGTGCACCACTAGTGGAATCACGGCATCTCGCATTGTGTGAGGGCGTGAGGAGAATACGGTAGCCTTAGTGGCATATTGGGGAGCATTGTGCCTCCACACCACTCCAACGGAGACGTACTTCCCCTCAAAGGGAAGGAACTTCGGTAACACATCCTCTTCTCCACCGGTTCCACTTGTGGTTATCTCTCACCTTTACTTTGTGCAAGCTATACTTGTGTTGTATCATTTAATTGCGTGTATCTTGTTGTTGTTAGCATCACATAGGTTGCTCACCTAGTTGCATATATGGACAACCTATTTGTTGTTAAACCTAAATTGTTAAGAAAAGCTAAAAATTGGTAGTTGCCTATTCACCCCCCCTCTAGTCAACCATATCGATCCTTTCACTTTTGTTCCACGGCTTTACCATTGGGATCAATGTCAAGTTGGCACTTGAGTTGCATAGGGGTCTTGATCAGCTTGACATCATCCAACTTGAGCCTCTTGAGCATGTCCTGAGTGTATTTTGCTTGGTTAATGAAGGTACCTTGTCTTTGTTGTTTGACTTCGAATCCAAGAAAGAACTTCAACTCTCCCATCATAGACATCTCAAACTTTTCGGTCATTAGTGCGGCAAACTCATCATGGAAAGCTTTGTTAGGAGAACCAAAGATAGTATCATCAACATATAGTTGGCATATGAACAAGTCCCGTTTAACCGTCTTCGTGAAAAGAGTGGGATCAATTTTCCCAATTTCAAAGACACGGTCTTGCAACAACTCGGTAAGGTGCTGATACCACGCACGTGGGGCTTGTTTAAGGCCATAGAGTGCCTTATCGAGCTTGTATACATGATTGGGGAACTTGGGATCCTCGAACCCTATGGGTTGCTTGACAAATACCAACTCCTTAAGAGGACCATGATACGTCTCCAACGTATCTATAATTTTTGATAGTTCCAAGCTATTATATTGTCATTCTAGGATACTTTTTGAGCATTACTCCTTCCGGTCATTTTTAGTCTGCATATTAGCTTTGTCTGGAGTCAAAGCTTCTCTACTTTGACCAAATTTATAGAAAAATGTATCAACATTCACAATGTCAAATAAATATTGTTAGATTCATAACGAAATGTAGTTTCATGGAATGTATATTTGGTATTGTAGATGCTAATATTTTTCAATATATATTTGGTCAAACTTTATAAAGTTTGACTTGACACAAATCTAATATGCGGAGTAAAAAGGACCGGAGGGAGTAATTTACAAAATTATATTATTTTTGAGCACTAACCTATTGACCCAGTGCCCAATGCAAGTTGTTGTTTTCTGCGTGTTTTTGTCTTTTCAGGTTTACAGTACCAAACGAAGTCCAATTGCCCTGAAACTTTTTTATGATTTTTTCTGGACCAAAAGAAGACATGGAAGCTTCACTAGAATGTCGGAGGCTGCACGAGGGAGGCACAAGCCAACAGGGGGGTCGGCGTGCCCTGATGGCTTGTCCCTCCCTGGTGGCCCTCCTACCCCTGTTCTCTGGCCTATAATTCACATATATTCCAAAAACCCTAGGAGGGCATCCTGAAACACTTTTTCCGCCTCGCAAGTCTCTGTTCCGCCGCGATCCCATCTGGAGCTCCATTCCGGCACCCTGCCGAAGGGGGGATCCATCATGGAGGGCACTTCATCAACCTTGCTCCCCTCAAGATGATGTGTGAGTAGTTTACCACAGACCTACGGGTCCATAGTTAGTACCTAGATGGCTATCTCTCTCTCTCTTTTGATCTTCAATACAATGATCATCGCATCTTCGCTTTGATCTTTCCGATGTAATTCTTTTGTACGGTGTGTTTGTTGGGATCCGATGAATTGTGGGTTTATGTTCAGATTATTCATGAAAAGTATTTGAGTCACGGTGGCATATAGATTTTGTAGAAATAATTGCACTCTCGTTCTTCACTTATATTTGTTTGAGAGTTAATAAATAGTGACAGTAATTTGCATGGGTCATAAGACTAGTCCAAAAATAATAGGTATTCAATGAGTGGTAATCAAAACCATCATGTAGCACATAAAAGAGAAATTTTGGGTTAATGATATTGATGTGGTAATGTGAAAGGGTGTGAGTGCATAGTTGTTGGTTCATAGAAGTATCGGTATTAAGAGGTGTCAATATCCTGTTTGTCTAAATATTAAAAAGGCATAGTGGGGATGTGTGAGCATTTCTATTCCTCGTTGAAATCCTAGTGTTGTTTCGAGTCGGAGGCGCGCGATGGTTAATGATGACCCACAAGTATAGGGTTTCAATCGTAGTCCTTTTGATAAGTAAGAGTGTCGAACCCAACGAGGAGCAGAAGGTAATGAAAAGCAGTTTTCAACAAGGTATTCTCTACAAGTGCTGTAAGTAACGATAGCAGATAGTTTTGTAGTAAGATAATTCATAACAAGTGATAAGTAACAATAGTAAAAAAGGTGCAGCAAGGTAGCCCAATCCTTTTTGTAGCAAAGGACAGGCCTAAAAGTACTCTTATATTAAGAAAGCGCTCCCGAGGACACATGGGAATTTCTATCTAGTCATGTTCATCATGGTGAGTTGATTCGCGTTCGCTACTTTGATATGTGGGTGGACCGGTGCTAATGTGTTGTTCTTTATTGAACTAACAACCTACTTATGATTACCCCCTCTCGCAAGCATCCGCAACTATGAAAGAAGAATTAAGATAAATCTAACCATAACATGAAACATGTGGATCCAAATCAGCCCCTTATGAAGCAACACATAAACTGGGGTTTAAGCTTCTGTCACTCTAGCAACCCATCATCTACTTGTTACTCCACAATGACTTCCCTTAGGCCCATAACATGGTGAAGTGTCATGTAGTCGACATTCACATGACACCACTAAGAGAAGTAACAACATACATATCATCAAAATATCGAACGAATACCAACTTCACATGATTACTTATAACAAGACTTCTCCCATGTCCTCAGGAACAATAGTAACTACTCACACCTCATCAACATGTTCAAGATCAGAGGTGCAAGAATAATAATTAAGGATCTAAACGTAATATCTTCCACCAAGTAATCCAACAAGCATCAACTACAAGATTAATCAACACAACTAGTAACCCATAGGTACCAATCCGAGGTTTTGAGACAAAGATTGAATACAAGAGATGAACTAGGGTTGGAGATGAGATGGTGCTAGTGATGATGTTGATGAGGATTGGTCCTCCCACGAAGGAGGAAGCGTTGGTGATGACGATGGCTTCGATTTCCCCCTCCCGGAGAGGGATTCCCCGGCAAAATCTGACTGCCGGAGTGCAAAAGGGACTCTGCCCAGGTTTCTGCCTCGAGATGGCGATGCATCATCCCGAAAGGTTGCTTATGATTTTTTCTAGGGTAAAACACACCATATAGGAGAAGAGGGACGTCGGGAAGCCGGCCAGGGCCCCACAAGCCATCAGGGCGCGGCCTGGGGGGCGCCCTGTTGGCTTGTGCCTGGATGGTGGCCCCCCTTTGGTATATTTTTGGCCCAAAAGTTATTAAATATTCAATAAAAAATCCCCATGAAGTTTTAGGTCATTTGGAGTCTGGTGATTTTTCTTCCTTTTTCTCGGTTTTCCGGTCGAGAATTTCAGTTTCCAAATAATTCCCTCTTTGTGATGTACCTTGCATATTTAGAGGGAAAGAGCATGAGAATTGTATGATAATAGGGATTAGTGGACAAGAATAACGTAAATATGAATAAGAAATCATGATGCAAAATGGACGTATCAACTCCCCCAAGCTTAGACCTCGCTTGTCCTCAAGCGAAAGCCGAACTCGAGAGTAATGACCACATAATTTGAGAGAGAGGTGTCGATAAAAATAGAATATGGATATGGGAGCATAATGAATATTATTATAGCAGCAAGCATTTCATCATATAACTCCTCATAAACAAGTAAAGATCTATTCACAATTATCGAGGTATGAAACATAAACCTTATTGACAACCGACAAACGGTGCCTTTAGTCATGGTGATAATCACAATTCATCATATTCAAGAGAAGAGTCTATATAAGATCTTTCATTGTAGCAAATCCACATACTCAACTATCATTTAGTCGTCTATGATTGTTGATACTCATGGCATATTTTTGGAGCTAATGTTTTTGCCGGACACATAGGAAGATAGGGGCCTTATTTGCCACCCAACTCATTTACCTCAAGGATAATGTTAACAATAATGAATCATGGTTTCTTACATTCAACTGGATATATATATATATATATATATATATATATATATATATATATATATATATATATATATATATGGATCTTTCCTCAACACGTGATGCTTACCAGCTAAAAGAGTTTAAAGATTAAAATAAGGGAAGATATTAATGACTCTTGAGTAAAAATAAGAACTTTATGAAAGTAAAAGATAGGCCCTTCGCAGAGGGAAGCAGAGGTTGTCATGTGCTTTTATTTGTTTAGATGTGCAATCCCTTAATGCAAAGGAACGTCACTTTATATTGCCCCCTTGTGATAGCGAACTTTATTATGCACTCTATCGCTTTTATTTCTTCACCATCACAAGATTGTACAAAGCTTATTCTCCCTTTCAATAAAATATCATACATGATTATAGGGAATTTTTATTGCTTATGCACCGATGACAACTTACTTGAAGGATCTTATTCAATCCATAGGTAGGTAAGGTGGACTCTTACGAAAAGAAACTATGTTTAAGGGGTTATGGATGCACAAGTGGTATCTCTACTTCGTACGGAAATTTTAGTTAGCAAAAGATCTAAAGGAAACATCACATGTTAAGGGATCCATGACTATATAACTTCTATGTAAATGTAAACAAACATAACCATTAAGTTGTCTTCCATGTCCAACTTCAACACTTGATCACTATTTAATATTTGGTGAGGGTTCGCAATCATAGATGATGTCCAAGATAGTGTATTTGTATGTGCATCTTCTCTGCTCTATCATAGTCTTGCATAGATTATAACAATGACTAATGCTATGTTTGTTTTGTTCCCAACAATTTTCATCGCTCATACTTTCTTTTTATGTGAAGTCATTACTTCTCACGAGAATAGCATATGATATTTCCTATTCTTTTTATTGCCATGCTATGATGATTGGTGCAAGAAAGTAAAGCACACGAACTCGACTAATCTTTATTATATAACTCTCATACTCGCTTACAAGGGTAGGTAGATCTCAAAGCAAAATCCTAAGCAAAATACAATCTGAAACTTCATTTCTCTAAACCATGAAATAACTAAGGATCAAATTGAAATAAAATATGATGGTAAAAAGTGATGATGATACGATACCGGGGCGCCACCCCCAAGATTGGAACAAGCTAGGGGTGGTGCCCATACCCATGTACTCAAGTTTTCTTCGTTGATGGTGGTGGTGATGGAGTAGTGGTACCCTTCTTCTCCAGCTTACGCCGGAGGATGAAGATTTCCTCTCTTAAATCATCGTTTTCTTGCTCGAGCTTCAAGATCCTTTTGCATAAAGCTGCCTTGCTTTCCTGTAGAAAACGGGACGGGATAAATTGGACCTTAGATTTGGTTGCCCCGTTAGGGAGGCTTGACTTCTTGAATTCAACATGCATATCTCCGGGTTGAGGTAGCGGATCTTCATCTTCATTCGAACTGGCGTCTGGACCGGCATCTTCCGTCTCCTCCAGATCGGTATCTCCCTCCTCTTCAGTGGACCATAGGTAAGGGTAAATATGCCCAAAGATCTTTCGGTCTGCCACGTAATGGGAGACATAGCTCTCAACATCCGAATCTTGGGATGACATATTCTCAGCTCTGTCAGAAAAACAGCTCGAAACAAGAACAGGGGAGAAACTCGTGATGCGGTGGTCAAAACACACGGGAGTATATATAATGATTTTTTCTAGGTCAGAATGCGTGTTCGGGAAGAAATCGGAGTCGGGAAGGCACACGAGAGCCGCACAAGCTATCAGGGCACGCCCAGGGGGGCGCGCCCTGTTGGCTTGTGCCTCCCTCATGGGTCCCCTGACTCTGTTTTATTTTTGGAATTTTTCTAAATTACTAAAACCAAAAGAAATTATTATTTTGGAATTTTTGGAGTCGGTTTACTTACCGTACCACATACCTACCCCTTTTTCAGGTTTCTGGAGTGTTCCGGAAAGCCTCCCGTATGTGTTCTTCCGGTGTTATTACTTGAATGATATTGGTCTCTTCATTAATGGGCGTACGTGAAATATAATGCTTGATTCTTTGCCCATTCACCACTCTCGGGTTTTTACCTTCCAAGTTAGTCATTTTTATAGCACCCGAGCGATAGAGCTCATCGATAACATATGGACCTTCCCATTTGGATAAAAGTTTTCCTGCAAAAAAACTAAAACGAGAATTGTACAAAAGCACAAGGTCCCCTACATCGAATTCCCGTTTTGAATCCTTTTGTCAAGCCATCTTTTAACTTTTTCTTTAAACAACTTAGCATTCTCATAGGCTTGTGTCCTCCATTCATCTAGTGAGCTAATATCAAATAACATCTTTTCGCCGGCAAGTTTAAAATCATAATTGAGTTCTTTAATTGCCCAATAAGCCTTATGTTCTAGCTCAAGAGGAAAATGGCAAGCTTTTCCATACACCATTTTATATGGGGACATCCCCATGGGGTTCTTATAAGCCGTTCTATAAGCCCATAGAGCATCATCTAGTTTCTTAGACCAATTCTTTCTGGATCTAGTGACAGTCTTTTGCAAGATTAATTTCAGTTCTCTATTGCTCAATTCAATTGGCCACTAGACTGAAAATGATACGGTGATGCAATTCTATGGTTAACATCATATTTAGCTAGAAGTTTACGGAAAGCACCATGAATCAAATGTGAACCACCATCAGTCAATAAGTATCTAGGGACCCCAAACCTCGGAAAAATAATTTCCTTAAGCATTTTAATAGAACTGTTGTGATTAGCACTACTAGTTGGAATAGCCTCTACCCACTTAGAATGTAATCAACAACAACTAAAATGTGAGTATATCCATTTGAGGAAGGAAAAGGTCCCATGAAGTCAAAACCCCAAACATCGAATGGTTCAATGGCAAGTGAATAGTTCATAGGCATTTCCTGACGTTTACCAATGTTACCAACTCTTTGGCATTCATTACATGAAAAGACATACTTACGAGCATCTTTGAAAAGAGTAGGCCAATAAAAACCAGATTGTAATACCTTGTGTGCAGTTCTGTCACCAGCATGGTCTCCTCCGTAAGGCTCGGAATGACACTTCCTTAAAATTTGTTCCTTTTCATGCTCAGGTATACAATATCTAATAACACCATCTACTCCTTCTTTATAAAGATGTGGGTCATCCCAAAAGTAATGTCATAAATCATAAAAGATTTTTTTGCTTTTGTTGATAGGTGAAAATATGTGGAATATTTTTAGCAACAATATAATTAGCATAATTAGCATCCCAAGGAATGCTACATGAAGTATTTATAGCAGCAAGTTGTTCATTAGGAAAATTATCATCAATGGGCAGTTAGTCATCAAGAACATTTTCCATTCTAGACAAGTTATCTGCTACAAGGTAAGTTTTTTTATATATTCCGATGAAAACTTTAGTTCTTATAAAGGATTAAATCCTTTTCCTCTTAGCTCCCTTTCTATCAGCGACATGCAAATCAAACTCTTGAAGTAAAAGCACCCACCTAATAATTCTAGGCTTAGCGTCTTTCTTTCTCATAAGGTATTTAATAGCAGCATGATCAGTGTGAATAGTTACTTTGGAATCAACAATATAAGGTCTAAACTTATCACATGCAAAGACAACTGCTAAAAATTCCTTTTCAGTGGTGGCATAATTTCTTTGGGCAGCGTCTAGAGTTTTACTAGCATAAAGGATAACATTCAATTTCTTGTCTACTCTTTGCCTAGAACAACACCAACAACATAATCACTAGCATCACACATAATTTCAAATGGTAGGTTCCAATGAGGTGGTTGAACAATAGGTGCAGAAATCAAAGCTTTCTTAAGTATTTCAAAAGCTTCTACACAATCATAATATAAAACAAAAGGAATATCTTTTTGAAGAAGATTAATTAACGGCCTAGAAATCTTTGAGAAATCTTTGATGAAACGCCTATAGAGACCAACATGACCAAGGAAACTTCTTATACCTTTGATATCTTTTGGGCATGGCATTTTCTCAATTGCATCAACTTTAGCTTTGTCCACTTCAATACCTCGTTCAGAAATTTTATGCCCAAGCACTATGCCTTCATTCACCATAAAATGGCACTTTTCCCTATTCAAGACAAGATTAGTTTCTTCTCATCTCTGCAAAACTCGATCAAGGTTGCTCAAGCAGTCATCAAAAGAAGTCCCGTAAATGAAAAAATCATCCATGAAAACCTCAACAATCTTTTCACAAAAATCAGAGAATATTGCAGTCATGCATCTTTGAAAAGTAGAAGGCGCATTGCATAATCCAGAAGGCATACGTCTATAAGCATATGTTCCAAAAGGGCAAGTAAAGGTAGTTTTCTCTTGATTCTCTTTCGACACAGGTATTTGGGAAAAACCAGAATATCCATCAAGAAAACAAAATTGTGTGTGCTTAGATAATCTTTCTAGCATTTGATCGATAAAAGGAAAAGGGTAGTGATCTTTCCTAGTAGCTTTATTTAATTTCCCGAAATCAATCACCATCCTATAACCAGTTACTATTCTTTGTCGGATAAGTTCATTTTTATCATTAGGAACAACAGTTATACCTCCTTTCTTAGGAACACAATGAACATGACTTACCATCTACTATCAGCAATAGGATAAATTATACCTGCCTCCAGAAGATTTAGTATTTGAGTTCTTACCACTTCCTTCATCTTAGGATTTAAGCGGCGTTCATGATCAACGGCAGGTTTAGCATCCGGTTCGATATTAATCTTGTGCTAACATAGAGTGGGACTAATGCCCTTAAGATCATCGAGAGTATATCCAATAGCAGCCTGGTGCTTCTTCAGAGTTTTAAGTAATCTCTTTTCTTCATGCTCTGAAAGGTTAGCACTGATAATAACATGATATATCTTCTTTTCATCAAGGTAAGCATATTTCAAAGTGTCGGGTAAAGTCTTTAACTCAAACACGGGATCTCCCTTGGGTGGAGGAGGATCCCCTAAAATATCAATTGGTAAGTTGTGTCTAAGAATAGGTGTTTGTTTAAGAAATATTTCGTCTATTTCATTTCTCTCATTCATATGCATATCATTTTCATGGTCTAGTAAATATTGCTCTAACGGATCGGTAGGAGGTACTACAATAGAAGCAAGACTAATGATCTCATCTTTGCTTGGTAATTATTTCTCATGTGGTTGATTACTAAACTTAGAGAAATTAAATTCATGAGATACATCACCAAAGCTTACTTTGACCTTCTCAGTAACACAATTAATTTCAGCATTAACAGTGTTCACAAAAGGTCTACCAAATATAATGGGACAAAAGTTATCTTGTGTTCAACCAAGTACTAGATAATCAGTGGGGTACTTGACTTTTCCACACAAGACTTCAACATCTCTAACAATTCCAAGTGGTGTAATAGCGTCCTTGTTTGCAAGTTTAATAGTAACATCAATGTCTTCAAGTTCAGATGGTGCTATGTCATTCATAATTTCTTGATATAAAGTAAAAGGTATAGCACTAACGCTAGCCCCAATGACACACAAACCATGCTAACAGTGATCTCCGATTTTAACTGAGACCACATGCATGCCAAAAACTGGTTTATTTTTATCTAGTTCATCCTACACGTTTCTAACAGGTTTCGCAATTCTAGCAGCTTTACCATAGAAGTAAATAACTTGACCATCAATGTTATCAACTAGAAGATCTTTAACCATAGCAATTTTAGGCTGAAAATTTATTTGTTCATGAGGTGTAGGTGTCCTAACATGACTCTTATTAACCACAGTTGTGGCTTTAGCGTGTTCCTTAATTCTAACAGGGAAAAGTGGCTTCTCTATGTAAGCAGTAGGAACAATTGGATCAACATGGCTAACAATTATTTCTTCCTTCTCAATTTTAATAGGTTCCTCTAATTTCTTTTCAATGGGTGGATGATATTTAAACCATTTCTCCTTAGGGAGATCAACATGAGTAGCAAATGATTCACACAAAGAAGCTACTATCTCATAGTCGAGGCCATATTTATTGCTAAAATCATACAAAGCATTGGTTCCCATAAAAGATTTAACACAATCAAACTTGAGATTTATACCTGACTCTTTACCTTTGTCGAGTTCCCAATCTTCAGACTTGTGCCTAATTCTTTCCAGAAGATCCCATTTGAATTCAATAGTCCTATTCATGAAGGAAGCAGTAGAAGAAGAATCGAGTAGTACTTGATCATCATAAGAAAGCCGAGCATAAATTTTTTGTATAATAGTATTTCTTGAGATCTCATGGTTGGGCAGGTGTGCATCATAGATTTAAGCCTCCCCCAAGCTTGAGCGATACTTTCTCCTTCACGAGGCCAGCAATTATAAATAAAGTTCCGATCACGATGAACTAGATGCATAGGATAAAACTTCTGATGAAATTCTAACTTCAAGCGATTCCAGTCCCATGATCCAATATCGCCCAATAGCATGTACCATATTAATGTCTTTCCCTCCAAAGATAAAGGGAAACCTTTCTTCTTAACTTTGTCTCCAGACAACCCTGCAAGCTGAAATAATCCACAAACTTCATCGACAAATATCAAATGATAATCGGGATGAGTCGTTCCATCGTATGGATTAGATAGGAGTTTTTCAAGCATACCCGAAGGAATCTCATAATAAATATTTTAAGTAGGTTCAGTAGCTTGAGGAACAATGTCCTCATCTTCAGTTCGAGGCGAGGATGCCCCGAACAAGCCACTCAAAGGGTGACCGTTCATAGTGACAAGCAGCAGTAAATTTCAGCACGTACATAAAATGTTTCCTTACCAATTCCACTTACCAGAGGCGCTTCACTCCCTGGCAACAGAGCCAGAAAAGAGTCTTTATGACACACAAGTATATGGGATCAATCGTACCCCTTTCGATAAGTACGAGTGTCGAACCCAACGAGGAGCAGAACAAAATGACAAGCGGTTTTCAGCAAGGTATTCTCTGCAAGTGCTGTATTTAACGATAGTAGATAGTTTTGTAGTAAGATAATCCGTAACAAGTGACAAGTAACAATAGTAACAAAGGTGCGGCAAGGTAGTCCAATCCTTTTTGTAGGAAAGGACAGGCCTAAAAGTACTCTTATATTAAGCAAGCGCTCCCGAGGACACATGGGAATTTCTATCTAGTCATGTTCATCATGTTGAGTTGATTCGCGTTTGCTACTTTGATAATTTGAAATGTGGGTGGACCGATGCTAAGGTGTTGTTCTTACTTGAACTAACAACCTACTTATGATTACCCCCTCTCGCAAGCATCCGCAACTATGAAACAAGAATTAAGATAAATCTAACCATAGCATGAAACATGTGGATCCAAATCAACCCCTTGTGAAGCAACGCATAAACTGGGGTTTAAGCTTCTGTCACTCTAGCAACCCATCATCTACTTGTTACTCCACAATGACTTCCCTTAGGCCCATAACATGGTGAAGTGTCATGTAGTCGACATTCACATGACACCACTAAGAGAAGTAACAACATACATATCATCAAAATATCGAACGAATACCAACTTCACATGATTACTTATAACAAGACTTCTCCCATGTGCTCAGGAACAATAGTAACTACTCACACCTCATCAACATGTTCAAGATCAGAGGTGCAATAATAATAATTAAGGATCTGAACATAGTCTCTTCCACCAAGTAATCCAACAAGCATCAACTACAAGATGTAATCAACACAACTAGTAACCCACAGGTACCAATCTGAGGTTTTGAGACAAAGATTGAATACAAGAGATGAACTAGGGTTGGAGATGAGATGTTGCTGGTGAAGATGTTGATGAGGATTGGTCCTCCCACGAAGGAGGAAGCATTGGTGATGACGATGGCTTTGATTTCCCCCTCTCGGAGAGGGATTCCCCCGACAGAATCTAACTGTCGGAGTGCAAAAGGACCTCTGCCCAGGTTTCCTCCTAGAGACGGCAGCGCTTCGTCCCAAGAGGTTGCTGATACGTCTCCAACGTATCTATAATTTTTGATTGTTCCATGCTGTTATATTATCATTCTTGGATGATTTACAATCATTTTATAGCAACTTTATATCATTTTTTGGGACTAACCTATTGACATAGTGCCAAGTGCCAGTTGTTGTTTTTTGCTTTTTTTTACTTTGCAAAATATAAGTACCAAATGGAGTCCAATTGTGACGGAACTTTTTGGAGATTTTTTTGGACCAGAAGACATCCAGGCAGCAAAAGAAGTACCCAGGAGGAGGCCCAGGGGGGCCACAAGACACCTGGGTGCGCCAGAGGCCCTCGGCGCGCCCTGGTGGGTTGTGGTGGCCTCGGGACCCCCCCTCCACCGCCTCTGAGCTCTATAAATACCCAAATATTCCAGAAACCCTAGAGGAGTCGACGAAAAATACTTCCAGCCGCCGCAAGTTCCAGAACCGCGAGATCCAATCTAACACCATCACGGAGGGGTTCATCATCCTCATTGGTGCCTCTCCGATGATGTGTGGGTAGTCCACCATAGACCTACAAGTCGATAGGTAGTAGCTAGATGGCTTTCTCTCTCTCTCTCTCTCTCTCTCTCTCTCTTGATTCTCAATACAATGGTCTCTTGGAGATCTATTTGATGTAATGACTTTTTGCGGTGTGTTTGTTGGGATGCGATGAATTTTGAGTTCATGATCAGTTTCTATCCATGAATATTATTTGAGTCTTCTTTGATCTCTTATATGCATGATTACTTTAGCCTCGTATTTCTTCTTAGAATCTTTGGTTTAGTTAGGCCAACTAGATCGATTTTTTTTGCCATGGGAAGCGGTGCTTTGTGATGGGCCCGATCTTGCGGTGTCCTCTCCCAGTGACAGAAGGGGCAGCGAGGCACGCATGTATCGTTGCTATTAAGGATACCAAGATGGGGTCTATTCCTACATGAATAGATATTGTCTACATCATGTCACCGTTCTTATTGCATTACTCCATTTTTCCAAGACCTTAATACACTAGATGCATGCTGGTAGCGGTTGATGTGTGGAGTAATAGTAGTAGATGCAGAATTGTTTCGGTCTACTAATCTTGGTCGTGATGCCTATATAATGACCATCGCCTTGGATATCGTCATGATTATTTGATCTTCTATAAATTTCCCAATAGTAATTTGTTCACCCACTGTGTGCTATACTCATGAGAGAAGCCACTAGTGAAACATACGGCCCCCGGGTCTACTTTTCCAACATATTGCTTGCCAATCTATCTTTTGTCGCTTTTTGTTTTCAGATCTATTATTCCAAAAACCCAAAAATACCTTGCTGCACTTTTTCTTTGCCTCTTTAATTTTGTGTTCTTGTGAGATCTATTTATCCAATCTACTACACCTAATCTATCTTTTTACCGTTGAGAGATCGACAACCTCTCTTACACGTCGGGTTTCAAGTATTTGTTCTTTGTGTGCAGGTACCGTTTACATAGCGTTGCGTGGTCCTCCTCCTACGTTCAATAACCTTGGTTTCATAACTGAGGGGAATACTTACCGTCGTTGTGCTACATCATCCCCTCCTCTTTGGGGAAATACCGACGCAGTCTCAAGCCACGTCAAAAGGAATTTTCGACGCCATTGCCGGGGAGGAGGTGCGAAAGTAGTCTCTCTTCAGCGTGCCAATATCTGGTGCCGGGGAGACATCATAAATATCTATCAGGTTCCTAATCACAAATCTCATCTCCTTGCAATTACATTATTTGCGCATTTGCCTCTCGTTTTCCTCTCCCCCACTTCACATATTTGCCGTTTTATTCGCCCTTTTTTCCATTTGCCTTTTTCTCGTCAGATCTCTTGTTTGCTTGCAATCTTGTTTGCGTAGTCACGATGACTCAAGAAAATACCAAATTGTGTGATTTTTTCCATACTAATAATAATGATTTTATTAGTACTCCGATTGCTCCTCCCGCCACTAGTGCAGAGTCTTGTGATATTAATGCCGCTTTGTTGAATCTTGAATCTTGTGATATTAATGTCCTAATGAGCATGCCACGTCCCATCTAAACACATTCGTAGAATTGTGTCATATGAAAAAGAAAAAAAGATGTGGACAATGATATAGTAAAGTTGAAATTATTTCCTTTCTCCTTGCGGGATCGTGCAAAATTTTGGTTTTCTTCTTTGCCTCGCAATAGTATCGATTCTTGGAATAAGTGCAAGGATGCTTTTATTACAAAGTATTTTCCGCCCGCAAAAATTATTTCCCTTAGAACTCAAATCATGAGTTTTAAGCAACTTGAGCACGAACATGTTGCACAATCTCGGGAAATAATGAAATTGATGCTAAGAAATTGTCCTACTCATGGTTTAAATCTTTGGATAATCATACAAAAAATTTATGCGGGATTGAATTTTGTCTCTAGAAATCTTTTAGATTCCGCCGCGGGTGGTACTTTTATGGAAATTACTTTGGGTGAAGCTACTAAATTGCTAGATAATATTATGGCAAATTATTCACAATGGCATATCGAAAGAGCACCTACTAATAAAAAAGTTAATTCGGTTGAAGAAATTAGTATTTTGAGTGAAAAAGTTTATGCTCTTATGAAGTTGGTTGCTAGTAAATATGCTCCTATTGATCTTAATGGTGTGTGTTTGTCTACTTTGATTGAGCAAAATAGTGATTCCGTAGATGTGAACTTCGTCTCGCGAAACAATTTTAATAACAATGCTTATAGAGATAATTTTAATCCTAGGCCTTTTCCTGGAAATTCCTCTAATAATTATGGTAATTCTATGGTAATTCTTCTTAAAATAATAGTAGGAACCCCTCTGATCTTGAGAGTAATATTAAAGAATTTATCAATGCTCAAAAAGTTTTCAATACTACGATAGAAGAAAAGTTGAATAAGATGATATGCCTAGAAGCATTGATAGAATTTCCCATGATGTAGAAAATCTCAAGTTGAAAGCTTTTGCACCTAAGATTTATGAATCATTTAAAGCTTTATATGTTTCTATGGATGAAAGTAAGAAAAGAACCGCTATGCTTAGAGCTAAAAGAGAATTTTTAGAAAAAGCGTTTTCTAGTGATTGCTTTCATAAAAATGATGAAGATCTTAAAGTGATTGGTGTTTCTTCTATTGATTCCTTGTTTAGTAATATTAAAATTTATGATAAAGGGATTGAAGTAGAGTCAACTTTAGCTAGAAGGCGTCCCAATAATTTGGAGGGTGAAAATCTTGATGAAAAAAATTGACGAAAGTGGGTTTGAGGAAGTCAAAACGTTAACTAGTGATGTGCCCACTATTTTGGATTGCAAAGATTTTAATTATGATAGTTTATCTTTGATTGAATGTATTTCTTTGCTGCAATCCATGTTATGAGTGCTTAGCTTTATGTGATTTTTGTGCTAGTATTTCCACAATTCCGAAATATCTATACTATGTGATGTGCTTGGTTTTACCAATATTGAAGAATGTTCTCTTAATTTGCATTTAGCGGATTCTACTATTAAAAAGTCTTTGGGAAGAATTAATGATGTTCTTATTCTTGCAAATAGGAACTATGTGCCCATAGATTTTATTGTTCTTGTTATTGATTGCAATCCGTCTTGTCCCATTATACTAGGTAGACCGTTTTTACGCACTATAGGTGCCGTGATTGATATGAAAGAAGGCAATATTAAATTTCAATTTCCACTAAGAAAGGGTATGGAACACTTCCCTAGAACAAGAATTAAGTCATCATATGAATCAATCATGAGAGCATCCTATGAAGCAAAAACCAAAGATGACAACACTTGAATCTATGCTTTATGCCTAGCTAGGGGCGTAAAACGATAGCGCTTGTTGGGAGGCAACCCAATGAATAAATTTATTTTACCTTTTTCTTTCTGTTCTTGAGTTTTGACAGGATTATGCTACTGTTATGATTATGTTTTTTATGTTTAAATTAGTGTTTGTGCCAAGTAAAGCCTTTAGGATGATTCACAAGATGAGTAGAAACAATGCTGAATCTGAAACAGAAACTTTGACTCCAGTGCAGGAATTTTCATTTTTTACTGGAGCGTGATAATGAGCTGAAATTTTAACACAGTATTGATATATAAATTATTTACGTTTTACTAATTTTTCAGAATTTTTAGAGTTACATAAGTATGGTTAGAGTACAGATTACTACAGACTATTCTGTTTTTGACAGATTATGTTTTCGTTGCATTGTGTGCTTATTTTGATGAATCTATGGTTTGTATTGAAGGGTATAAGCCATGGTAAAGTTAGAATACAGTAGATATAATGCAATAATAAAATATGAATGGGTTTGTAACAGTACTTAGAGTGGTGATTTACTTTATTATACTAACGGATCTCATGAAGGTTTTTTGTTGAGTTTTGTGTGATTGAAGTTTTCAAGTTTTGGGTGAGATCACGATGGATGAAGGAATAAGGAGTGAAAAGAGCCTAAGCTTGGGGATGCTACATCACCCCCAATATAATATCCAAGGAGAAACAAGCAACTAAGCTTGGGGATGCCCCGAGTGGCATCCCCTCTTTCTTCTCACGACCATCGGTATTTTACTTGGCTCTATATTTTTATTCGTCACATATCATGAGTTTTGCTTGGAGCGTCTTGTATTATTTGAGTCTTTGCTTGATTTAGTTTTTAGTTTGTCACAAGTATCCTTGCTGGACACACCTATTTGAGAGAGCCAAAATTATGCTATGATTTGTTAGAATTGCTCTATATGCTTCACTTAATTTTTTTTTGAGTTATGGAATTGCTCTAGTGCTTCACTTATATCTTTTTGAGCACGGTGTGCTTTAAATTTTTTAAGAAATTCTCTCATGCTTCACTTATACTATTTTGAGAGATGAAATTTTTATGCTCATGTTCCTCACTTAAATTTATTTGAGCTTGTCAAAAAGCAATGGTGATATATGAAACTAGTCCCAAAGTTATAGATATTCAAGAGGGATATAATAAAAACTTTCATGAAGATCATTGGACAAATTAAACTTGATTCCTTGTAATAGTTTTGTGACATGATGTAAGAGCACATTTCTCCATGTGTGGTTTTGGTAATTGATGACACCCCTATGGACTAATGGTTGCCTTGAGTTATATTCGAAGGATTTGTTCGTAGGTACTTCTTGAAGTCCATCTGTTGGTTTCAAGGAGTGTATATGGTGACCAAGGTGGTATTCAAGGTTTTATCCAAAGATTGGTCATGTGAGAGTTGAGCTTATCGCAAGCATGTCTTGAAGAATAAGATTGTGTGAGCATTCATGTTTACCTTCAAGACATCATCTTTATGAAGAGAGAAGATAAGATACAAGGTTGATCAAGACTAAGTCAAAGAGTGAATCAAGTTGATCAACATACAAAGCGTACAAGATGTACCGAGAGGGATCAAGTGATCCCACGGTATGGTAAGCATTGTCCATTGCGCTTTGTGTACTAACCCATGGTCTACGTGAGAGTTCGTTGTGGGGTTAGGTATGTTTCCATGGGCTTGCGTCAAGAGGAAGATCTCATACAACCCATGGAGGATGACATCAAGTGGTGATCGTCATCAAGGTTGCGGTGTGCAAATTCAAGTGAAGCATCACGGAAAGATCATGCTTGAAGCTTGCCGTCCATTGTGGTGACAATGGACTTTTGAAGATGTACAGAAGAGTGGCTCACCCGTAGTGGAGTATGGGGGAGCAATCTAATAGTCATCATCGAGCCGGCGCAATCAAGAAAGGTGGTCCATCTTGAGAAGGACAAGATCGTCATTATCTAGCTCAAGTGGACTATGCGCAAGGCAAAGGTTTGACCTTGATAGGGTTTTCTATTTTACCGGTCTCATGGTGGTAGTTGGGAGACCGGGTTATAGGATCGATAGCCGTACTATCAAGGGGGGGCTCTCAAGTGAGTAGCTTGATCGTATCGTTCGTTGAGAGCTCAAACCATTGCATTCTTGGCATCATCATCTTTCTTGGTTCTTGGTTGGCTTTTCTCTATGTGGGTTCTTGAGCTTATGGTCAGCTTCATGACAAGCTCAAGTTCATCGAAAACGGATTCCATATGCATCTTCTATGATGTTTTCGATGGAGTTTTTGTCGGTTCTTCATTCATAGAGGTTTCACATCTCTATATCATTGGAATTTTCATACTGCCTCTTCTTAATTCATAGAGGTCGCTGTTGGATAGCTCTTGTCACTTGTCTGGTGGCTCAGGGAACTCGCGCGAGGCACCAGACAGCTCCAGTCACTTGTCTGGTGTCCCGCGCCAGCCCTCCAGCCGCAGCGGTAGTAGTGGCGGTAGTACTAAGCGGTACTACCGCCGCCCCTTCTACTGCTGCTCAGTTCTCATGGTGGGCGGTAGTACCGCTCCCAGGGGCGGTACTACCACTTGTGTGTGGGCTGTGGGGTAACGGTTGGATTTTCTCCCACCTATAAAAGGGGGTCTTCTTCCCCAATGCATCTCACCTATTTAGCTCGAGTTTGCCCCCCATTGTTGACCTTCTTCGATCTTGCTAACTCTCAATCCCTCCAATGATTCTTGCTAGTTCTTGAGGGAAAAGGGAGAGGAGATCTAGATCCACATTTCCACCAATCACTTTCTCCTCTATGTGAGGGGAACCCCTTGGATCTAGATCTTGGAGTTCTTCATGTTTTTCTTTGTTCTTCCTCTCATTTTCCTCCCTAGCATTAGTTGCTTTGGTGGGATTTGGGAGAGAAGGACTTGGGCACTTCGTGTGCCCTTGCCATTGCATTTGGTGCATAGGTTTGAGTTCTCCACGGTGATATGTGGAAGTGAAGTTTGAGAAGCTTATTACTCTTGGGTGTTTGAGCACCCTTGAGCTTGTTCCTCTTGGGTGCTTTGGCGCCCTAGACGGTTGGTGGAGCCTCGGAGCTCAATCATTGTGGTGCCAAGCTCCGGGCAAGCTTCGGGGTCTCCAATTAGGTTGTGGAGATTGCCCCGAGCATTTGAGGTCACCTCGGAGCCACAATCCATTGTGGTGAAGCTTCGTGGTGTTGTTGGGAGCTTCCAATTAAGTTGTGGAGTTTGCCCCAACCTTGTTTGTACGGGTTCGGTGACCGCCCTCAAGGGTCCCTTAGTGGAATCACGGCATCTTGCATTGTGCGAGGGCGTGAGGAGATTACGGTGGCCCTAGTGGCTTATTGGGGAGCATTGTGCCACCACACCGCTCCGAACGGAGATTAGCATCCGCAAGGGTGTGAACTTCGGGATACATCGTCGTCTCCGCGTGCCTCGGTTATCTCTTACCCGAGCCCTTTACTTATGCACTTTACTTTGTGATAGCCATATTGTTTCTTGATATATATCTTGCAATCACTTAGTTGTCTATCTTGCTTAGCATAAGTTGTTGGTGCACATAGGTGAGCCTAGTTGTTTTAGGTTTTGTGCTTGACTAATTAAACGATAGTTTTATTCTGCATTTGTTCAAGCCTAAACCGTAATTAATTTAAAGCGCCTATTCACTCCCCCTCTAGGCTACATCCACGTCCTTTCAATTGGTATCAGAGCCAGGTCTCTCATTATTAGGTTTAACCACCTAGAGCGTAAGGATGTCGACTAGGGGATTAGGATTCTCTGACTCTCTTAGTTTCGATGGCACAAATTTTGATGTTTGGGTAATTCGCATGCTTAATCTCTTTAGGGTCATGGACCCAAATTTGGAGCGAATTGTAGATATGGGTTTTTCTCCTCCAAAGGATTCTCAACACATATCTTTAGATGATGAGAAAAACTCTTATCTCAATGCTCAAGCTTCTAATGTGCTTTTTGATGCTTTGAGCAATGTAGTTATATTTCAACTCATGCCATTCCGGGATGCTCATGAGTTGTGGACAAAGCTTCAAGATAAATATGATGTGTCCAAGATTCCTAGGGATGATTGTTCTCCCTCCACCTCCGGTCGTGTTGCCTTCTCAACTTCATCTACTTCACCTACATGTGGATTGCCACAAGGTAATGTTACGGTGAGTAGTTGTGTTCATTGTAATGATGATAGTGAGCTTATTGTTGATGATTCTTCATCACTATCTTATTGCAATGCTTCATCTTTGGACTTCAACACTTCGAGCACTCTAAATGTTTCACATGCTTGTGTTGATAGTCCTTGCATATCATGTAGAAATTGCTTGACTAAATCTCATGATGATATGCTTGCCATGTCTTGAGTGCGGAACTTATATCCTTGCATCTTGATGCACTATTTGGTGGTGAAGACTATTTTCCTCATGCTTGTCTTCACGAGGGTTTTGCCATTTCGATTGGTATCCCTCCTCCTGACAATGCTATTATTTCCTATCTTCACCAGGGGTTGTCACAAGCTTTGGTTTTTAATTCTCTTATTAGTAAGCTTGTGGACCCATTTGCCAGTGGTTTGTGTATGTGGGAAGGATATGGCTTGCACTTTGTGTCTCATTTCATCAAGACTATGTTGATGCTTAATGCTCAACATTATACTACTCTTCTCAAGTGCTTTGCCATGACTCACACACATCATTTTGGTTGAGCCTATTCTTAAATTGCCTCTTTTACATGTTGCTCAACCATATGTTTGGTGCAAGTGATATTCTTATTGTCTTATCTACTTGCTTGCACTTTTTGTGTGTTTTTATTGATTTTTGGGGAGTGATGATCCTATTTTTGTGCTCTCGTATCCAAATACAAAAAAAAATCTTAATAGTGCACAAATCATGGGGAGCTTCCCTAGGTTCTCTAAAACACTCTATTGCCCATATCATAATATCTTTTAATTCATGTGGCTCGTAGGTCCATGTGATTGTCTATCGATGGCACCGGAAACAAGGATACCCCGGATGACATCGGCGGCCCCGAAATCCCCGATAACCCGTTAGAGGGTCAGGAGGAGACCGAAGACCGCCACAACCGCGAGGACCCAGATGACCCTGAGGACGATGACTACCTCCGCTCTATTGAGGGGGAGGATAATGCGGATGCCGATGACTTTGCCATTCCCGACAATCCTGAAGATCGGGAATTGTTCAGACAACAGCTGATATCCACGGCTCACAGCCTGAAAGCAAAGGAGCAACAGCTCAAAGCCGAACAAGACGACCTCAACAACCGATGGACAAGAGTCCTCTCAGCGGAGGAAGAATACGGCGCCGGTCTATCGGACCAACCAAAGAGCTGCCCGCGCCGAAGACTGCTGCCACAGTTCGATGACGAGCTCACCAATACGCCGTCTCCCGAACAAACTGCATATGACAAGCCAGACCGCCCTCCTCGAGGACGAGATCGGACGGCTGATGATACCGGCTATCGGCCGACGATACCCCGGAGACGGGGAAAGGAGCCACTAGAGCCCGATGACAGGTTCGACCTGCGACACGACCTAGACTATACAGCAGGCCGTACGCGATCCATCTACGGATCCAGAAGATACTCACCCGATAGACGGGAAGGGTACCGGTCTTGGTTCGACCACAATGAAGATCGGGAACAAAACTGAGCTAGGACAGCCGCCGATCACCTGCGCACTATAGCTCGGGTTAGAGGCGCCGCACACCCGCTATGCTTTACAGATGAGGTAATGCGGCATCAGTTCCCAGAAGGGTTTAAACCCGTAAACATAGAACAATACGATGGGACAACTGACCCAACCATATGGATTGAGGATTTCCTCCTCCACATCCACATGGCACGAGGAGATGACCTCCACGCCATGAAATACTTGCCCCTCAAGCTCAAGGGGCCAACTCGGCACTGGCTAAATAGCCTCCCCGAAAACTCCATTGGATGTTGGGAGGACCTAGAAGAGGCATTCCGATCCAATTTCCAGGGCACTTATGTCCGGCCGCCGGACTCCTCCGACCTAAGCAACGTCGTCCAGAAACCTGGAGAGTCCGCGAGGCTATTCTGGAATCGTTTCCTGACCAAGAAAAACCAGATCGTAGACTGCCCCGACGCCGAAGCTATAGCCTCTTTCAGGCATAATATTCGGGATGAATGGCTAGCTCGACAGCTCGGCCAAGACAAACCCAAGACCATGTCCGCCCTCACTTCACTCATGACCCGCTTTTGCGCGGGCGAGGATAATTGGCTGGCTAGACGCAGCCATAACCCCGAAGACCCCGGAACCTCTGAAGTACGGGATGGAAACGGGAAACCGAAGCGCAACAAAAACAAGCGCCGGCATAATAACAGTGATGCCGATGACACGGCTGTGAATGCCGGATTTCGTAACAACCGCTCTGGGCAGCGGAAGAAGCCTCCTAAAGGCAAACATGACGGTCCCACCCCGCTAGACAAGATTTTGGAAAGGCCTTGCCAGATTCATGGTACTCAGGAGAAGCCAGCCAATCATACCAATCGTAACTGTTGGGCTTTCAAACAGGCCGGCAAGCTCGCTACTGAGAACCAAGGCAAGAGCCCACGCAGCGAGGACGAGGATGAACCTCGGGGTCCGATTGGTGGCGGTCAAAAGAAATTCCCCCTAGAGGTGAAGACAGTAAATATGATCTACGCCACTCATATACCCAAAAAGGAAAGGAAACGCGCCCTTCGAGATGTCTACACCATAGAGCCTGTAGCTCCGAAGTATAACCCATGGTCGGCATATCCGATCACTTTTGATCGACGTGACCACCCGACCAGTATCCGTCATGGGGGTTCGGCTGCACTTGTCCTAGACCCGATCATAGATGGGTACCACCTAACCAAAGTCCTCATGGATGGTGGAAGTAGCCTCAATCTGATTTATTCAGATACGGTGAAAAAGATGGGCATAGATTCGTCAAGGATCAAGCCCAGCAACACTACCTTTAAAGGAGTGATCCCAGGCGTTGAAGCCCGGTGCACAGGCTCTGTAAGCCTGGAGGTTGTGTTCGGCTCGCCCGATAACTTCCGAAGTGAAGACTTAATCTTCGACATCGTACCCTTCCGCAGTGGCTATCACGCCCTGCTCGGCCGTACAGCGTTCGCTCGCTTTAACGCCGTCCCACACTACGCATACCTCAAGCTCAAGATGCCAGGCCCCAGAGGGGTCATCACTGTCAATGGCAATACTGAGCGCTCCCTCCGTACTGAGGAACATGCGTTGGCCCTGGCGGCCGAATTCCATTACACCGATGATAGGCAAACACCTACATCTACCGTAAAGGCACCCAAAGCGGGGAAGCGAGCTCGGTCTCACACCGAAGTACTAGAACCTTCCTCTTTGAATAAATAGGGATTCGCCCCCCATCGCATGGCCCTATATCCGGCAAAATACGTGCCAAGGGCGCATAACTTCGCGCTTACAATTCCATGGGCAGCGGTGGGGAATCATTATCGAAGGGTAGGTCTTCGGCTGGACCGAACTATCACCCTCAAACATGTCTTTCGGACACATTACAGGTACCGTTAAGTACCTACTAAGGCATCAAGCTCTTTCATATTCCGGCGACTTCTCAAGACTCTTCTCCAATAGTCCGTTCGCCGAACTTAACACCCTTCACGGTGTACAACTCCTTGGGAGACGCAGGAGCGGCTACGCAACCGGGCATATCGCGGACGTCAGGTCACCTATCGAAGACCCTTGGTACAACCCCTCCTGTAAACCTTTTTATTTTTTCATCATATACCTGTAAACAGTTGCATCGGTAATTTGAGTAATAAAGAGTTGTTGAGTAACCTACAGACATAACATTATCTTTTTGCTGTTCCTTTTTCGGAACATCCTCTGTTTTCTCCCTCTTCTCGCGAACCTGTTTGGTATACCCCACGAGGCAACCGGCTAATAGACCGGGGGCTCAACTTTAGAAATCGCTGTAATCACAATTGTTTCATGTTCGGCGTCTTGGAATTCCGCTTTATATGCATTGGTTCCGAACTATGTCTTGGGTCAATAGTTGGGTTGCCCGGCTCCTGTGCTTGCCCCTTTATGTTCCGCTCGTTCGGCAAAAGGGGAAAAGGGAGCACCGCTGCGATTGTGCTTCCGGCTAGTCTGGTCAAGCGCCTCAGCGGAGAAAGCCGAAAACTGACTGTCATGGTATGCGAGAACCGGTCTGCGATTCCGAGCTTAACTAAATCTCGTCAGAGGTTATTCCGTGTCATACGATGGGTTTGGTGTTAGTACAAACCATGTGATATAGGCTTTTGCCGCGGTTCATCCGAAAATCACAAACACTTGGGGGCTAGTTATCAGCTCCCGCACTCCTTTCTCGCGCCCCTACGGCTAAGTGAAAGCAATAAAACATTATGGTCCGATTGCCTTGTCCGCCCCACACTACCGCCTTCGGGCACCGATAGTTCGGCTAAGGGTTATAGTGCGGTTGGAAGAGACACCTCGTGTAGTATCTACATGGGGGCTGAAGCCGACGACTCGCAGCTTTCAGTGATAACGGCCTCAAAGGAGTTATAAAGGATGCAAACACATACAAGACATGATAAGCCATGCAACTTTATACACAAACGCGTTCAAAGGTCTTCGGACATATTACAATGCGCTATTCATAAAAGTTCTCTTGTGAACACTGTCCCTCTATGGCCCGAGCACCCTCCATAACTCCGGAGAAGTACCGTTCGGGGCACCTATACTCTTTTCCAGGCGGCGGAGGAGCAGTTGCCACCTTCATCGGATCCAGCCCCGGCCAATGTACCTTGGCCTTCGCAAAGGTCATCCTCGCTCCCTCGATGCAGGAAGATCGCCTCAATGCGTCGATCCGAGGAGGAGCGTCGCTCAGCTTTTGCACCAGGCCGAAGTAACTGCCCGGCAACGGCTCGTTGGGCCACAGCCGGATACAGAGATCCTTCAGGGCCGGCTCCGCCATCCTGTGCAGCTCCAACAGCTGCTTCAGTTGCTCATTCAGGAGAGGAGGGCGCTCGGGGGCTTCGAATTGTGCCCAGAATACACGGGCTTCCTCTCCTTCTCCCCGCGAAGCATAGAATTGCTTCGCGTCAGCTGCGCTCTTCTGGAGGTCCACGCAAGCGCCTGCGGAACGCCATGCTTGGGTAAGCGCTTTGAACCTGCCTTCTCCGAAGACACACTGCAGTAAATATGGCTTACCATTCAGGATAGCCTGGGCTTGGCTGATTTCCTCTTCGAAGGACCGCCTATCCACCCGCTCCTTTTGTAGATCGGCTTTTAGTGTGGATAGTTCGGCAGCCTGCTCCTTCCCTTTCAGCTCAAGGGCCTCGCACTTTTTGCTGGCGTCCTTGAGCTCCTGTTGAATCTCCCCCGCCCGAGCCTCATATTTGTCGCTGGTGGCTCTCAGGGCGGATAGAGCGGTGGCCGTTTCTTTGGCCGCCGCCTTTTCAACTAAAGCTTCTTGCTTCGCTTTCTCAAGCTCGGCTTTGAGTTTCTCTACCTCTTTCGCCGAGGCTGTGTAAGCATCGAACTATATCAAGAAACCGTGTTGATCGAGCGGTAAAACAGAGTTTCAATACTCTAATTCGACTTACCTTGCGCCTCGCCGGAACTCTTGTTCAGAGCGTCACGCTGGCCTTCGGAGATCTTGAGCTTTCGCTTCAGCCCCTCTAGTTTGGCGGCGTTCGTCGCCGCTGCTGTTGACGAAGCCTGTATTACAGAGTTATATAACTGTTACAGGGATTTAAAACTCTCCGAACTATCAGTCAGTTGATACCATGTCCGGACTACTATCACAGTGTTCGACCTATCCGAACACACATTTACTTATGTACAGCTCGATTGAAGGGCTATGGTTTGACCCCCACGTAAGTTTTCCCAAACTCACTTGGGGCTCGGGGGCTGCCATGTGTATAATCATAATTCACAGAAAATAATATTTTACAAGACAAAGCATTACATGGCTTACCTGAAAGCCCGTCAGGAGGCCGTCGAAGGCCACTTTTAGTCCGGTATTTACGGACTGAATGCTTTGCAACACCGTACCCATAAGGGTGCGGTGCTCCTCGGAGAGGGAGGCACTGGATAGAGCCTACCCCATGGCCGGCCATTCAGTGGTCGGAGGCGCCGGTGGGGATCGGTTAGCCCGATCCTCAGCCGGGGATTGAGCCTGTTCTTCCGGAGGCACAGTGTGCTCCGAAGACGGCCTTGGAGGCGACTGGACAACTCCTTGTCCGATCCCCTCGGTATCCGGGAGGATTTTCTCCCCCGGGCCTGCGGTGGCCGAAGTATTGACCTCGACCATGACGACGTCACCCCCGCCTCCGGTGTCCGGCTCCTGAGGAGCTTGCTGGGATGACACCTCTACGGCGTCCTTCGTGGCGTTTGTAGGGGAGGGATGCGACGTGTTCCCGCTCTCCGCTAGTTCGGCAGGCGGGGTCTCCCCATCCGAAACTTGATCGGTGGGAAGGACACGTGGGGGGCTGCAAGTTGGTAGTCACTCACATATCGGTAAATATTTGAATCTAAGCATTGATATTTTGGGGAGGTCTTCGGATCCGTACCTTCGAGGTGGGGGCTTGACCCTGAGAGTCCTTCGGGGAACCCTCTCGAACTCCTCGGACTCGGTGTCCGAGGCCGAACTATCGTCGGACGGGATCACCCGTGACCGGCGTGCTTTCTTCTGGGCGGGAGGAAGTTCATCCTCTGAGGCGTCCGATGACATCGCCCTCTTTCTTGTGAGGGGGGAATCGCCTCCCCCCTCGACCTCGTGCTCTTCCTCCTCCTCTTGATTCGAGGAGGCGTGGGTCTCTTCGGACTCGGCTTCTAGCTGGTCCCTGGTGCGCAGGCCAGCTCGGCCTGTCTTCTTCTTTTCTCTCTTCTCTGGTGCCTTGTAGGGCGCCACGACCAGCATCTCCAACAGCAACGGGGACCGAGGGTCCTCAGGCTGTGGAGCCGGACTCTTGAAGTCCTTGGCCTTGTTTAGCCATTCCTGCGAAGGTGATCGGAAACTCCTTAGGTTATCTACGGAAGAATAAAACCGATCTGTTGAAATCGTGACATACCTCGGAAGGGGGCTTGGCGGCTCTCAAGCCCTTGTCTTCCTTCTTGCCCGGCCAGTCCTTCTGTGCCTTGAACAGCGCCTTCCATAGTTTCTCCCGCGTGGTGCGGAAGAGTCGACGAACTGTGGGATCATCGTCAGTCCGGTAGTCCCACATAGGAGAGCTCCGGCGCTGGCAGGGGAGGATGTGTCGCCGAAGCATAACCTGGACCACATTGGTCAGGCCAATGCCCTCCCTGATTAAGGAGGCGATGCCCCTCTGCAGGTCCTCTACTTCGGTAGCCGACCCCCAATCAAGGCCCTTTCGGACCCATGAGGTCAATTTGGTCGGGGGCCGGACCTGAATTCGGCAGGAACAGTTCCGCATTCAGCAGGAACAGTTCCGCCCTCTTCCTCATTTGGCTCGGTGATATAGAACCACTCCTTTTGCCATGTCTTGATGGTGTCGATGAAGGTGCCGGATGGCCACAGTGCGCGTGGAAGCTTGCCGATGACTGCCCCGCCGCAGTCTGCGTGCGCGCCGGCAACACACTTCGGCTTAATGTTGAAGATCTTAAGCCACAGTCCGAAGTGTGGCTCGACCCGCAGGAAGGCCTCACAGACGATGATAAAGGCGGATATATGCATAAAAGAGTTTGGTGGGAGGTCGTGGAAGTCGAGCCCATAAAAGAACATCAAACCCCTCACAAAGGGGTGAAGTGGGAAGCTTAATCCCCGGATAAAATGAGGACCGAAAACCACCCTCTCGCCTTGTTTGGGGGTAGGAATCGCCTGGCCCTCCTCGGCGGCACGATGGAAGATGTTGGCAGGGATGTATCCGGCGTCTTTGAGCTCTCGGATGTCCTTGTCTGTAACCGTGGAAACTTCCCACTTGCCGCTGGCCATGGCCGAGCTCGGAGGGGGAAGGATGGAAAACCTAGATCTGGGCTCGGGGAGCTCGGAAGACTAGGGAGGCGAGGATGCGAAGGGGAGATATGGATGAGCCTTGGGGTCTTTTCTACTTTTATTAAGGATGGTTGCTAGTTAACGTCCCTCCTTCGCGCCGTGAATCTCTCCACCTCCCGAGGCATGCGCGCTGTTGCGTGCGCGTGATTAAACGTCTCCCGTGTGGAATGGGGCACGATCGGTGCATTGATGGATCGTGCCGGTAAAAGCAGCCTCGAGCCGCGAAACGAGTCTGTACGACTGGCTCGGCGGTCGTGGTAGGCTGCGACCTTTCGTTTGGAAAGTTGTCAAAAGAGCACTATTGGCTCCCTGACGTTTGGCCTTAAAAGCCGAACTAATCTTAGCATGTGGACGATCTGTGATCGGAATAGCTATGCGTCGATCCAAGCCGAACTACAGGTACTACCGATTATTATCCGGAGAAAGGAACTCACCTCGCAAGCCGAAGACTCTGATCATTTGAAGCAGCTGGAGCTTGGACCCTTGGCGTTGGAGGCTAGTTCGGGGGCTACTGAGGGAGTCCTGGACTAAGGGGTCCTCGGGAGGCCGACCTATCTCATATGGGCCGGACTATATGCGCCGCTCGCCGGACACTGGATTGATTGAAGGCCCGGACTCCAGGAAGGAAGCTTCGAGAATCAAGGCGTGTTCTCCACGTTTAAAGTAGATTAGGCATGTTTATCTCTTCGACGTGTAACCGACCATGTGTAACCCTAGGCACCCCCGGCGTCTATATAAGCCGGAGGGTTTTAGGTCATAGGCCAACAGAACTCATCTAGGGTTTTAGTCATACGATCTCGTGGTAGATCAACTCTGTAATCTCTATACGATCAATATAATCGAGCAGGACGTAGGGTATTACCTCCATAGGAGGGCCCGAACCTGGGTAAAACCTTGTCCCCTTTGTCTCCTGTTACCATCGATCCAAGTATCATAGTTCGGGACCCCCTACCCGAGATCCGCCGGTTTTGACACCGACAATGGGGGAGCAATCTAATAGTCTTCATCGAGCCGGCGCAATTAAGAATGGTGGTCCATCTTCAGAAGGACAAGATCGTCATCATCTAGCTCAAGTGGACTATGCGCAAGGCAAAGGTTTGATCTTGATAGGGTTTTCTATTTTACCGGTCTCATGGTGGTAGTTGGGAGACCGGGTTATAGGATCGATAGCCGTACTATCAAGGGGGGGCTCTCAAGTGAGTAGCTTGATCGTATCGTTCGTTGAGAGCTCAAACCATTGCATTCTTGGCATCATCATCTTTCTTGGTTCTTGGTTGGCTTTTCTCTATGTGGGTTCTTGAGCTTATGGTCAGCTTCATGACAAGCTCAAGTTCATCGAAAACGGATTCCATATGCATCTTCTATGATGTTTTCGATGTTGGAGTTTCTGCCGGTTCTTCATTCATAGAGGTTTCACATCTCTATATCATTGGCATTTTCATACTGCCTCTTCTTCATTCATAGAGGTCGCTGTTGGATAGCTCTTGTCGTCCTGAATCCGACAAGCTTGAGTTTGCTCAATTCGGAGCTCATATGCGAAGCTAATGGCAGTTCTGGTTTTACTGTATCCATCTGGTTGCTTGGGTTCTTTGTTTCTCTCCCGTAGTAGTACCGCTCTGGCCAGCATGGTTGTACCGCTTATAGCCGGTACTACCTCCCTGGCCAGTGGTAGTACCGCTGGGGGGAAGTGGGGTGGCTCGGGGAACTCGCGCGAGGCACCAGACAGCTCCAGTCACTTGTCTGGTGTCCCGCTCCAGCCCTCCAGCCGCAGCGGTAGTAGTGGCGGTAGTACTAAGCGGTACTACCGCCGCCCCTTCTACTGCTGCTCAGTTCAGCTGGTAGGCGGTAGTACCGCTCCCAGGGGTGGTACTACCGCTTGTGTGCGGGCTGTGGGGTAACGGTTGGATTTTCTCCAACCTATAAAAGGGGGTCTTCTTCCCCAATGCATCTAACCTCTTTAGCTCGAGTTTGCCCCCCATTGTTGACCTTCTTCGAGCTTGCTAACTCTCAATCCCTCCAATGATTCTTGCTAGTTCTTGAGGGAAAAGGGAGAGGAGATCTAGATCCACATTTCCACCAATCACTTTCTCCTCTATGTGAGGGGAACCCCTTGGATCTAGATCTTGGATTCTTCGTAATCTTCTTTGTTCTTCCTCTCATTTTCCTCCCTAGCATTAGTTGCTATGGTGGGATTTGGGAGAGAAGGACTTGGGCACTTCGTGTGCCGTTGCTATTGAATTTGGTGCATAGGTTTGAGTTCTCCACGGTGATATGTGGAAGTGAAGTTTGAGAAGCTTATTACTCTTGGGTGTTTGAGCACCCTTGAGCTTGTTCCTCTTGGGTTCTTTGGCGCCCTAGATGGTTGGTGGTGCCTCGGAGCTCAATCATTGTGGTCCAAAGCTCCGGGCAAGCTTTGGGGTCTCCAATTAGGTTGTGGAGATTGCCCCGAGCATTTGAGGTCACCTCGGAGCCACAATCCATTGTGGTGAAGCTTCGTGGTGTTGCTGGGAGCTTCCAATTAAGTTGTGGAGTTTGCCCCAACCTTGTTTGTACGGGTTCGGTGACCACCCTCAAGGGTCCCTTAGTGGAATCACGGCATCTTGCATTGTGCGAGGGCGTGAGGAGATTATGGTGGCCCTAGTGGCTTCTTGGGGAGCATTGTGCCACCACACCGCTACGAACGGAGATTAGCATCCGCAAGGGTGTGAACTTCGGGATACATCATCGTCTCCGCGTGCCTCGGTTATCTCTTACCCGAGCCCTTTACTTATGCACTTTACTTTTTGATAGCCATATTGTTTCTTGTTATATATCTTGATATCACTTAGTTGTCTATCTTGCTTAGCATAAGTTGTTGGTGCACATAGGTGAGCCTAGTTGTTTTTTGTTTTTTGCTTGATTAATTAAACGATAGTTTTATTCCGCATTTGTTCAAGCCTAAACCGTAATTAATTTAAAGCGCCAATTCACCCCCCCCCCCTCTAGGAAACATCCACGTCCTTTCAATTGGTATCAGAGCCAGGTCTCTCATTATTAGGTTTAACCACCTAGAGAGTAAGGATGTCGACTAGGGGATTAGGATTCTCTGACACTCTTAGTTTCGATGGCACAAATTTTGATGTTTGGGTAATTTGCATGCTTAATCTCTTTAGGGTCATGGACCCAAATTTGGAGCGAATTGTAGATATGGGTTTTTCTCCTCCAAAGGATTCCCAACACATATCTTTAGATGATGAGAAAAACTCTTATCTCAATGCTCAAGCTTCTAATGTGCTTTTTGATGCTTTGAGCAATGTAGTTATATTTCAACTCATGCCATTCCGGGATGCTCATGAGTTGTGGACAAAGCTTCAAGATAAATATGGTGTGTCCAAGATTCCTAGGGATGATTGTTCTCCCTCCACCTCCGGTCGTGTTGCCTTCTCAACTTCATCTACTTCACCTACATGTGGATTACCACAAGGTAATGTTACGGTGAGTAGTGGTGTTCATTGTAATGATGATAGTGGGCTTATTGTTGATGATTCTTCATCACTATCTTATTGCAATGCTTCATCTTTGGACTTCAACACTTCGAGCACTCTAAATGTTTCACATGCTTGTGTTGATAGTCCTTGCATATCATGTAGAAATTGCTTGACTAAATCTCATGATGATATGCTTGCCATGTCTTGAGTGCGGAACTTATATCCTTGCATCTTGATGCACTCTTTGGTGGTGAAGATTATTTTCCTCATGCTTGTCTACACGAGGGTTTTGCCATTTCGATTGGTATCCCTCCTCCTGACAATGCTATTATTTCCTATCTTCACCAGGGGTTGTCACAAGCTTTGGTTTTTAATTCTCTAATTAGTAAGCTTGTGGACCCATTTGCCAGTGGTTTGTGTATGTGGGAAGGATTTGGCTTGCACTTTGTGTCTCCTTTCATCAAGACTATGTTGATGCTTAATGCTCAACCTTATGTTTGGTGCAAGTGATATTCTTATTGTCTTATCTACTTGCTTGCACTTTTTGTGTGTTTTTATTGATTTTTGGGGAGTGATGATCCTATTTTTGTGCTCTCGTATCCAAATACAAAAAAAAATCTTAATAGTGCACAAAGCATAGGGAGATTCCCTAGGTTCTCTAAAACACTCAATTGCCCATATCATAATATCTTTTAATTCATGTGGCTCGTAGGTCCATGTGATTGTTTGTTCCAATTGGTATCTTTTGATTGCTTGCTTCACTCTGGTGTATGTCTTTGTGCCATACGATCCTTTTTGCAATCTTTGGATCCTCAATATAGTTTGTTTTCCTCCAACTACTTATCATTGGATATGTGTATTTCATTGCACTCATATTTTGAGAAATACACACCTTTTGGAGGAACACCTATTATATTGGCTTTCTAAGCTTTTCGCACATTTTAGCAATCGATGCCAATGGGGGAGAAGTTTAGAGAGTTTAGTTTGGAAAGCTTAGAGAGTTTTGCTTTTATTGCTTAAGTAGTTTTATCTCACACCCATGCATTGCTCTGCATGTGTGTGTGCTTGGTTGTGCTTATTTCCTTATATAAACTCTCTTGAAAGTGGTTATCATCAATTACCAAAATCGGGGAGATTGTAAGAGCACATTTCTCCATGTGTGGTTTTGGTAATTGATGACACCCCTATGGACTAATGGTTGCCTTGAGTTATATTCGAAGGATTTGTCCGTAGGTACTTCTTGAAGTCCATCTGTTGGTTTCAAGGAGTGTATATGGTGACCAAGGTGGTATTCAAGGTTTTATCCCAAGATTGGTCATGTGAGAGTTGAGCTTATCGTAAGAATGTCTTGAAGAATAAGATTGTGTGAGCATTCATGTTTACCTTCAAGACATCATCTTTATGAAGAGAGAAGATAAGATACAAGGTTGATCAAGACTAAGTCAAAGAGTGAACCAAGTTGATCAACATACAAATCGTACAAGATGTACTGAGAGGGAGCAAGTGATCCCACGGTATGGTAAGCATTGTCCATTGCGCTTTGTGTACTAACCCATGGTCTACGTGAGAGTTCGTTGTGGGGTTAGGTATGTTTCCATGGGCTTGCGTCAAGAGGAAGATCTCATACAACCCATGGAGGATGACATCAAGTGGTGATCGTCATCAAGGTTGCGGTGTGCAAGTTCAAGTGAAGCATCACGAAAAGATCATGCTTGAAGCTTGACGTCCATTGTGGTGACAATGGACTTTTGAAGATGTACCGAAGAGTGTCTCACCCGTAGTGGAGTATGGGGGAGCAATCTAATAGTCTTCATCGAGCCGGTGCAATCAAGAAAGGTGGTCCATCTTGAGGAGGACATGATCGTCATCATCTAGCTCAAGTGGACTATGCACAAGGCAAAGGTTTGACCTTGATAGGATTTTCTATTTTACCGGTCTCATGGTGGTAGTTGGGAGACCGGGTTATAGGATCGATAGCCGTACTATCAAGGGGGGGGCTCTCAAGTGAGTAGCTTGATCGTATCGTTCGTTGAGAGCTCAAACCATTGCATTCTTGGCATCATCATCTTTCTTGGTTCTTGGTTGGCTTTTCTCTATGTGGGTTCTTGAGCTTATGGTCAGCTTCATGACAAGCTCAAGTTCATCGAAAACGGATTCCATATGCATCTTCTATGATGTTTTCGATGTTGGAATTTTTGCCGGTTCTTCATTCATAGAGGTTTCACATCTCTATATCATTGGCATTTTCATACTACCTCTTCTTAATTCATAGAGGTCGCTGTTGGATAGCTCTTGTCGTCCTGAATCCAACAAGCTTGAGTTTGCTCAATTCGGAGCTCATATGCGAAGGTTATGGCAGTTCTGGTTTTACTGTATCCATTGTGACGCCCTGGTTTTGTGCTACAGTAATCTCTGTAATTAAGCTACAGTAATCCCACGCTAATGATGCCACGTCACCACGTTTACTGTTGCTAATCTCACGTTGGATTCAAATCCCGTTCAAATTCAAATTTAAAATAACGTCAAACAAATAAAGTTTTCAAATATCAAAACAAAAATGTCCAAAGTGTGACAAATATTCTCTGGATATTTGTCATGTTGAAACCCCCCCACGTCCTCCCCTCCTCTCCCCTGATCCAGAGTGGATCGGGGCGTCCCCGACGCCGGCGCCCCTCGCCGCCAGCCGCCCCGCCGTGCCTCCTCGCCTCCTCCCCGCCGCCGCGTCGCCTCCCCGGCCATCTCCCCCGCGCCCACTGCCTCCCCGTCGCCCCTCCTCTCGGTAAGCCGCCGCTAGCCGCTGCTCGCTACCCCCCGTGCGCGCCGCCGCTCGCGCACCACATCGCCGCGCCCCCCTGCTCACCCGCGCACCGCCCGCTGCCCCCACGTGGCCCCGCGCACGCGCCGCACGCGCGCTCGCCACGCTCGCCGCCCCGCGAGCCCCTGCCCGCGCCCACCACCACCAGCCACCGCCGCCGCCGTCACCTGCCGCCCCGCACAGGGCCACCGCCGCGCCCCTGGCGCCTCCCCTCCCCCCCCCCCCCGCTGCCCGATCTGAAATGGGGTGGGGATGAGCCCCCCCCCCCACTGACTGGTGGGCCAGCCCCCCCTGTGTGGATGACATTGGGGGCCCCTAGCCCAGGACTTTTTAAAATTTAAAAAATGAATTAAACTGTTAAAAAAATGAATTAATAAATATATTAATTAGTAATTAATTAATTAATTAAAATAATTAATTAGTTAATTAGTTAATTAAGGCTGATTAGTTTAATTAATTAACCTGCTTAATTAACCCTATTAATTAAATAGTTTAATCAGTGTATGACAGGTGGGTCCCACCCCCTTAATTAAATCTGATTAATATTAATTAAACCTTAATTAAAACTGTGAGTATGACATGTGGGGCCCACTGGTCAGTTTGACCAGTCAACCCCACTGTTGACTTCTGATGTCAGCATGACATCATGCTGATGTCATAAAGAATTATTGAATTAAAATAAATCAATTTATTTTCTGAATATAAATAAAACTTTAAAAATTAATATAACATAAACCGTAAGTCAGATGAAAATATTTTATACATGAAAGTTGATCACAAAAATCCCACGAATCCGAATACGCTGTCCGTTCATCTGTCACATGCTCCTAGCATGATGAACATGGACATTTAGCATTAGGATCATCTGTCCGGTAAAAGCCAGAGACCCAGGGAATATCGTTAGATATTCTTCCGACCCGTCTGCGACGTGTAATACTGCGTTAGTACATGCCTAGCCCTGCATATTGCCATGTCATGCATCGTGATGCATTTGTCTGCTTTATATTTATTGTTTCTTCCCCCCTCTTCTCTCCGGTAGACCCCGAGACTCACGCTGCTGCCGGGTATGACTACGCGACTGACGATCAGGCCTTTGCCGCAGAGCAGCAAGGCAAGCAACCCCCCCTTGAGCATTCCGATATCTCCCATTTCTTTCCCTCTTACTCTTGCATTAGATTTTTGCTACTGTATTAGTTAGTTCCTATTCTGATGCATAGCCTATTTTTGATAAACTGTTACTATACCTGTAATCATATCAACTGCTTAGTATAGGTTGATCAATGAATCCCCAGTGACCCCTTAGTCCCAGTTGCCCCTGCTTCTTCATCGACGACTCGACGACCCGAAGACTCGACGACTCGGTCAACCGACCGACGAGCTAGGCCCCTCACATCACCGCACACCCCTTAAGTATGGCACTGCAGAGCTACTATCGAGTGCCGAGGGTGATACCTCACTTAGCACTCCCGATGTTAATTCTGTAGCGTAGCTAATCGGTCGTGGGTATCGAGGGTGATTCCTCCTTCCCTTTTATCGATAGCGACTCTTGCCATACGCATACCTCGAGTGGAATCCATCGAGGGTGATTCCTCGGATATCCACTTGGTGTATAGACACACAGTTACTTTAACTTGACCTTGTTTACATGTGAAAGACAGGACTGGAGGGACAGGCGGTACCACCCTGGTTGAGGTGGACCTGAGTTCCCGACAGTCTTGAGACGGGTCGGCCCCAAGGGTACCCGTGTGTGAGATGTGGTGGGATGCGCCGGTAAGGCATCCAAAAGGTTATGTTGAGGCGTGGACGGGCAGGAGAGGCCCTTGCCACACATCCTCGAGACGGGGCGACGGGACCGCACTTCATGGGTCGCGCTTTCCCCGCATTAATAAAATGCTAATGGGTTGGGTATTTGATCTGAGTTGGGTCGTTGGCCTTTTTACGCACCAAACCATCGCGTGGGAGAAGTTATGGGTACTCAGCGTCGTTGTATCAGCCGAAGCTCTTCGGACGTCAGCAATGGAGCGGCGCGCGCCGGATTGGACTGGACGGTACAGCTCTTGGACTGGAGTGTGCTAGGTCTGCTTCCGGCCGCGTACGCATCGTGCAGGAGCGCGTAGGGCAAGTGGGCCCACGACCCCTGTGTGCTTAGGATTTAGACCAGCAGGTTGGCCTCTTCGTTGAGCCTAGGTGGGGCGACGACGTGCTGCTATCCCGAGGCCGGGCATGACCCAGAAAGTGTGTCCGGCCGGAGGTGATCAGGCGTCTTGGAAATGCGGTGCACCCCTGCAGGGATGAATAATCTATCCGAATAGCCGTGTCCACGGTAACAGGACGACTTGGAGTTGTACCTTGACCTTATACAACTATAATTGTGATTTAATTTGAAATAAATGTGGCCCCGAGATTGCTTCCTCGCAGGGAGTCGAGGGAGGATCTCTGGGCGTGGTTACTTAATAAAATTGCTACAATAATATGACTATATATGAGATACCAGTCTACTCTCTTCTAATGCTGCAAGATGTTGAAGATGCTAGTCTTCGATAGGACTAGGCCTTCCCCCTATTAGTGCTTTTTGCAGTCAGTCCAGATATAACCCCCATTCCTTGACAATGAGGCATACTTAGCATAGTTCTGATGTCAGTCTTGCGAGTACTTTGGATGAGTACTCACCGCTGCTTTGCATTCTCTTTCCCCCTCGATACGATTCTGCGTTCAGACGACGGAGCCCAGGAGATGGAGTTCCCCGGAGACGACTACTACACCACCGCTGGAGCCTACTACTACGTGGAGAGTGCCGACGCTCAGGAGTAGTTAGGAGGTTCCCAGGCAGGAGGCCTCGCCTCTTTCGATCCGCTGCTTATGTTTGTGCTAGCCTTCTTAAGGCAAAACTTGTCTAACTTATGTCTGTACTCAGATATTATTTGCTTCGGCTGACTCGTGCTTTGTCGAGCTTTGTATTCGAGCCCTCGAGGCCCCTGGCTTGTAATATGAAGCTGTATGACTTTAATTTGTGTCTAGTGTTGTGTTGTGATATCGATTAGCAAGTCCCTAATCTTGGTCGTACGCATTGCGTGTTTGATTAGCGTACGGTCGAAATTGGGGGCGTCACAAGTTGGTATCAGAGCCGACTGCCTGTAGGTAGCCCCCTTTCCAACTCCTTGGCCGAAGTTGAGTCTAGTACTTGAAAAACTTTTACTAACATAGTTGTGTGGCTTACGGGCCCACATCTCAATCGGTTGGTATTAGGATCTTTTACTCCTCGTCTATACTCTGGGTTCTGATCTCTCTTCTCTTTCGGGGTAAAGATTTTGCTAACTCTAACTCTAGGTTCTCGTAACTTCTTCCTCCCGGAGAGCCCCTCATTACAGACGATGGCTCGATTCATCTGAAGACTTCGAAGATACTCTCCGATGTTCTCCCGAGAACTTGTGCTCATCGCTTTTGAGATTTCCTTCCGCCGTCAACCCCTATGGATGATTACATACAATTGTCACTCATACTTTCATATCCAGTTGCTCTTGTTATTACAAGGTACATCGAATTATCTTACCGGAAATTCGTTCTTCCCCGGTGGATCGTGTGTTTCACAGAATTCTTTGAAACGCTATCCGGTCTTCCGAAATCCTAACCAGCCTATTGCTCTTGACTTTTCTCACCTGCTTACATGGTGGTTAATTCCATATGTCAAGCAATATCCATTAAAATACTCTGTGATTTTCATTTGATTTTATTGATTCAACCTGTGTGTGCATGAACACAGTCATCAGTTGTTTATCATAAATTATCCATCCGTCTCAGACATCTTTCTAAACGTGAGTTGGATCCCGAGAAATCAACCTTGATTGATTGCCCATCTAAGTCCTTTCATCTTACTTGTATTTGATCGGAACATCTGTTTCCGATACACCAATTTGGAAATCTTAATTCCTTTGGTTAATTAAGCATCAAAATTATTTGGATGTTCTATGATCTGATGCCTTGCATTCTTTCTCTCTCTGATTGGGTACCGATACTCACATCAGGTCCTTTGTGTTCCGCCAGACCCAGTGTTGGGTTATTACCCGAGGGCATCCTTCACATTCAAAATTCTTGTGATGTTCTTCCCCTGATACATGATGCCATTGGTAAACTGTGTCTTCTCCCTCTGATAAGTTGTATCCTATGCCTTCGTCAGCCATGCTCTGTTTGCAAGCATGTGTTAATTACTCTTGAAGCTTGTGGTATATGTTCCTAAGATGCCCCGATGGGTTGAACCTATGCCTTTCCTTAATCCGTGTGAACCCGACAGTTTTCACGAGTCATACTCTCCTGGTGTTTTGCTAGTTAAACTTTCAAAACTACAACTTCATCAAAGGCGAGGTGTAAATGGAAGGTGATGCATTGATGAAGTGGGAGTCGACCTTGAACCTTGTGTTCATGCCCATGGAAACGATGTTGATCTTATCATAGAAGCTTCTCGTTTCAATAATCATTCAATGTATGATTTGATCCGGTATTTGTGATCTTGTCCTTTGCAATCGTGGTTCCGACCATGTTGTTCTACTTTGATTTCATCCTCAGACAAGTTAAAGTGCTTGTCTTCCACCGATCAATACGTTAGTCTAACCTCTATTCCGATCTATCTCCGAGTATTATCCCTGGTATCTTGATAAATATCATGGAGTTTTATAACTTATTATGAGCTCCTCATTAACTATGATATTTCATTGATTCCAGTTTCCCTATGTTCTGAGTTGTTGGACAATCAAGGACACTGATATCTAAATCGAGTACGCATTGCGATTCGACAACTCTTAGTAATCTTCCTTGATTATGAGTTGTACTCAATCATGTAATTCTAAGTTGTTAGATGCTGAAGCCGACTATATGCCTTGAATGCATTAAATGAGTCACCTCTTGAAGGGATTGAAAACATTCCAGTTGTCCGGGATTTCCAAGATGTTTTTTCGGAAGAACTTCCAGGGATTCCCCCTGCCAGAGCTGTCGAGTTTGTCATCGACTTGGTACCTGGTACCACTCCTATAGCCAAGCGTCCATATAAGATGCCACCACATGAACTCCTTGAACTTAAGCAAGAAATTGACAATTCGCTTCGTCAGGGTTTCATTCGTCCAAGTTCCTCTGCTTGGGGAGCACCTTCTCTCTTTGTCAAGAAGAAGGATGGTACGAATCGATTGGTCCAAGATTACCGTCCCATCAACCAAGCAACGATTCAAAACAAATATCCGCTTCCTCGGATCAACGATCTGTATGATCAACTTGCTGGTTCATCAGTGCTCTCGAAACTCGACTTGAGGTTGGGTTACCATCAGATCCGGGTACGTGAAGAGGATATTCTGAAGACTGCATTCGTTACTCGTTATGGTTCATACGAGTACACCGTCATGTCCTTCGGCTTAACCAATGCTCCAGCAACTTTCTCTCGTCTGATGAACTATATATTCATTGATTACCTCGATAAATTCGTCGTGGTTTATCTAGATGATATCCTGGTATTCTCCAAGAATAAAGAAGAGCATGCTGAACATCTTCGTCTTATACTGGAGACGGCATACAGATACATCCCGTATGTTCCTGCTAGAGTTGATACTGCAGCCGACGCTGAGATCTTGACCCCTTTCACGCGTAGCAGTGTCCCGTCTTGCAGAGACCTCCATCCATGGCCATGTGCCATATGTCCTGGTCGATCGGTGGTCAGTCCCAGGTCTATCGTCCATGGTGACCTCTTAGCTGTTCTTATCCAAAGTGGAGAGGCACCACTGTTAAACACAGCCTGGTCAGTCTGTCCATGCATGTGTCGGTACGGTAAGTGTCACCCGTGTCCCTCCGTGCCATGCATGCAACAATGGCGCGCATAGTGAAACTCTTTACCTAGCTCGTGGGTCGGTGGATGGGTGGTGTTTACCTTCTTGTCCTCTCGCAGATAAGGATCAAATATCTCCACCCCCCACCTCCCCGCAATAAAAAGTAACCGCACCCACATCCACACTTCCGTGGATGTCGCATCCCCATTGTTGTAGTACCAAGCATCTGAAGTACCTATTTACTCAGCCAGATCTGAATCTCAGTCAGATATGATGGTTAGAACTTTTTCCAAGGATTATAATTTTGGTCCCTATATACTCGGTAAGGTGATGTCATGGCTAGCATGCCTTGCAGGAGGACCTATGGTTATAGTATCTTGTTCAGCAAGATTAGCCATTCTTCCATGAGAAAAATTGTATGACTTAATTTTATAAGTTGTTCCTAATAGATCATTTTGTTCCCAAACTCCGACTCTTACCTGATGACCATGTCGATGCTACCTCGAAGCATGACTGTGGTATTCCGAATTTCATCAAGGACATTGGGGGCATAGTGCTAAAATGTTTCATGATCAATTTTCCTAACGCCTTTGTATGGGTAAACTTCATAAATTCATTGCCCTATGTCTTAATGGTTACCTACACGGAGCCTTGTCATGATTATCTCGCTCTGCTTGCTCTTGGAAAGGATATACACCTAATGCTCGTGTGTACACATTTTCCTTTCCATTGGTCTGTTTAAAGTGATAATCACATTTTCCTTTCCATTGGTCTGTTTAACCTTTCTTGAGATTTATTTGATCTGAGCAGTGATAATTCCCTGCTTAGGTAAACACCTCGGTGTACAACTCTGTCAGTAAGACCCTGTTACTATTGTTGTTAAACATTCCGGTAATCGCCGGTGGACGAGAACTTTGCCTATTGGTCCGCCTCGTTTCAACGAGCAGGAAGATGGTTCTCTTTGTCCCCCCGCCCTTGGTACCGCAGTTGTTGCCGACATAATTGACAGATTTTCCTCCGACATGTCTTGCTACCATGACCGTGCAAGATGTCACCGCTCTCCATATTTTAACCCACATGATGGGCCCTTAACCCATAGTTCCACAGGATCGAAACCTGACTCTCCTGTACATCTTTAATTCCAAAGTATCCTTTGCACTTGGCTTCGTACGTAATTCCCGAGCCACCGACCAAGAGATGATCTATTCTGGTATCAGACACATTAATTATTCTCGTTGCTCTGAGCCCCTTTCACCTTCTGATCAGGCATCGAATGATTGCCTACCCTTTTGAAACTTTGGTACCACCGCATTTTGCCCTCAATAAATTCCCTGAGTAACAACTCGAGAAATAATTCATGTCTTCTTCCTTGAGTTCACTGTCAGGTGCCCAACTTTGTGTAGATACGTTCTTCCAGAGTTTTCCCTCTCAGCGCATTCGTAGGACGATGAAGATCCCGAAGAAAGGATGACGACTTCATCATGATGCCCTGATATAGCAAGTTAAAGACATCAATGCCATGGATCAACCTCTTCGAGAAGAACAACCAAGAACTATAAGACTCGTTAGAATTTCGTAACCAGAACTTTTTCCCTTACTCTACCTCTTAATTCTCGGGACGAGAATTCTTGTTAGTAGGGGAGAATTGTGACGCCCTGGTTTTGTGCTACAGTAATCTTTGTAAATAGCTACAGTAATCCCACGCTAATGATGCCACGTCACCACGTTTACTGTTGCTAATCTCACGTTGGATTCAAATCCCGTTCAAATTCAAATTTAAAATAACGTCAAACAAGTAAAGTTTTCAAATATCAAAACAAAAATGTCCAAAGTGTGACAAATATTCTCTGGATATTTGTCATGTTAAAACCACCATTTTTACAGAGTGTTTAAAGGCACTAAAATAATTTAAACAGCAGCAAAACAGTTAATAAAATACCTTTTCAAATTAATAGAATATTAAACTATTTTATTTAGCTGTCCAAATTAATATGGCAGTGGCATAATTGTTAAAACTAAGTTTGGAACTAGTTACATGTTTTATAAAACAAAATTAAAAAGAAACTAAAACAAAAAAACAGAATAAAAATAAAAAGAAAACAACCCCCCCACCGGCCCAACTGGGCCAACCCAACCGGCCAACCTAAACCCCCCCCACCCGGCCGGCCCAACCCAGCCACCAGGGGATAAACCCCACCCCACCGACGCCCTAGCCCCACTCGCTCCCACTCCCCCCCCCCACGTCCTCCCCTCCTCTCCTTCGATCCAGAGTGGATCGGGGCGTCCCCGACGCCGCCGCCGGCTCCCCGCACCGGCGCCCCTCGCCGCCAGCCGCCCCGCCGTGCCTCCTCGCCTCCTCCCCGCCGCCGCGTCGCCTCCCCGGCTATCTCCCCCGCGCCCACTGCCTCCCCGTCGCCCCTCCTCTCGGTGAGCCGCCGCTAGCCGCTGCTCGCTCCCCCCCGTGCTCACCCGCGCACCGCCCGCTGCCCCGCGCGGCGCCGCGCACGTGCCGCACCCGCGCTCACCACGCTCGCCGCCCCGCTAGCCCCTGCCCGTGCCCATCATCGCCAGCCACCACCACCGCCGCCGCCTACCGCCCCGCACAGGCCACCGCCACGCCCCTGGCCGCCGGCGAGGCCGAGCGCCCCCTGGCGCCTATGACGCCCCCAATTTCGACCGTACGCTAATCATACACACAATGCGTACGATCAAGATTAGGGACTCACTGATTGATATCACAACACAACACTAGACACAAATTAAAGTCATACAGCTTCATATTACAAGCCAGGGGCCTCGAGGGCTCGAATACAAAGCTCGACAAAGCACGAGTCAGCGGAAGCAAATAATATCTGAGTACAGACATAAGTTAAACAAGTTTTGCCTTAAGAAGGCTAGCGCAAACATAAGCAGCGGATCGAAAGAGGCGAGGCCTCCTGCCTGGGAACCTCCTAACTACTCCTGAGCATCGGCACTCTCCACGTAGTAGTAGGCTCCAGCGGTGGTGTAGTAGTCGTCTCCGGCGTACTCCATCTCCTGGGCTCCATCGTCTGAACGCAGAATCGTATCGAGGGGGAAAGGGAAAGCAAAGCAGCGGTGAGTACTCATCCAAACTACTCGCAAGACTGACATCAGAACTATGCTAAGTATGCATCAGTATCAATGAAGGGGTTATATCTGGGCTGACTGCAGAAAGCAAGAATAGGGGGAAGGCCTAGTCCTATCGAAGACTAGCACCTTCAGCATCTTGCAGCATTAGAAGAGAGTAGACTGGTATCTCATATATAATCATATTATTGTAGCAATTTTATTAAGTAACCACGCCCAGAGATTCTTCCTCGACTCCCTGCGAGGAAGCAATCCCGGAGCCACAATTCATTTCAAATTTAAATCACAGTTATAGTTGTATAAGGTCAAGGTACAACTCCAAGTCGTCCTGTTACCGTGGACACGGCTATTCGAATAGATTATTCATCCCTGCAGGGGTGCACCACATATTCCCCAACACGCCTGAGTCACCTCCGGCCGGACACACTTTCCTGGGTCATGCCCAGCCTCAGGAAATCAGCACGTCGTCGCCCCACCTAGGCTCAACGAAGAGGCCAGCCCGCCGGTCTAAATCCTAAGCGCGCAGGTTCGTGGGCCCACTTGCCCTTGCACTCCTGCACGATGCGAACGCGGCCGGAAACAGACCTAGTACACTCCAGTCCAAGAGCTGCACCGTCCGGTCCAATCCGTCGCGCGCCGCTCCATTGCTAACGTCCGAAGAGCTTCGGCTGATACAACGACGCTGAGTGCCCATACCCCGGCCCACGTGAAGGTTGGTGTGTATTAAGGCCAACGACCTAACTCAGATCAAGTACCCAACCCATTAGCATTTTATTAATGCGGGGCAAGTGCGACCCATAAAGTGCGGTCCCGTCACCCCATCTCCAGGATGTGCGGCAAGGGCCTCTTCTGCCCGTCCACGCCTCAACATAACCCGGATGCCTTACCGGCGCATCCCACCACATCTCACACACGGGTACCCTTGGGGCCGACCCGTCTCAAGACTGTCGAGAACTCGGGTCCACCTCAACCAGGGTGGTACCGCCTGTCCCTCCAGTCCCGCCTTTCACATGTAAACCAAGTCGAGTAGAAGTAACTGTGTGTTTATACACCGAGTGGATATCCGAGGAATCACCCTCGATGGATCCCACTCAAGGTATGTGTATGACAAGAGTCGCTATCGATAAATGGGAAGGAGGAATCACCCTCGATACCCACGACCGATTAGCTACGCCACAGAATTATCACCGGGAGTGCTAATTGAGGTATCACCCTCGACACTCGGTAGTAGCTCTGCAGGGCCATACTTAAGGGGTGTGCGGTGATGTGAGGGGCCTGGCTCGTCGGTCGGTTGACCGAGTCTTCGGGTCTTCGAGTCGTCGAGTCGTCGATGAAGAAGCAGGGGCAACTGGGACTAAGGGGTCACGGGGGATTCATTGATCAACCTATACTAAGCAGTTGATATGATTGCAGGTATAGTAACAGTTTATCAAAAACAGGCTATGCATCAGAATAGGAGCTAACTAATACAGTAGCAAAAATCTAATGCAAGAATAAGAGGGAAAGGAATAGGCGATATCGGAATGCTCAAGGGGGGTTGCTTGCCTTTCTGCTCTGCGGCAAAAGGCTGATCGTCAATGGTGTAGTCGTACCCGGCAGCACCGTCAGTCTTGGGGTCTACCGGAGAGAAGAGGGGGGAAGAAACAATAAATACAAAGCAAACAATGTAACGCAAAGCATAGCATGGCAATAAGTTGTGCCGGGTGCGACCTAACGCAGTGTTACTCGATACCGATGAAGGGGGAACCCATCCGGGAAAGTTTTCCCGGTTCCGGACATTTGTCAGACGGATGACCGGAGGGGAACGGTTGCAGGTTCGGGTAGTTAGAGGCATGTGGTGAACGAACGGAGCGCGTATTCGGATTCGTCTCGTCGTCCTGAGCAACTTTCATGTATAAAGTTTTTCGATCCGGGTTACGGATGAATTCCTACGAATTGCCGAAGTTTTCTGAATATCTTCGAAATTTTGCTAAGTCTGAGAATTCGACAGTTTTAAACATCACTTAGCTGTTTTCCGAAGGCTATAACTATTGTTATGTAGTTCTAATGGAGACACTTCATATAAGTGTTTTACTCTACATCAACAGTACTACAAGGCCATGCCATTAGATGGCATGAAAAGCTCCTGTAACAGGTCCATTTACAGCTCTGAAGTAGTTAAGACAGTAAATCTGTTTTTCAGTTTTCTCTCTTAACAAAACATAGACTTTTGTCATTTTTATAGGAATTAATCCATGCATCAAATGGATTTGGTGGAGTGGGATAAAATGAAGTTTGTCGAGTATACTTTCTGTCCATATAATTTTTATACATATTAGAATTTGTTTTGTCGTTGTTTAGGGGCTGTTTAGAGGGCTAATCAACGTGATTTCGCGAAAGCTAGCTACTGCTACAGTAACTGAATGTTACTGTAGTATCATAGCAGCAACGGCTGTGGCTGCAGAGCAGCAGCGATGAGAGCGAGGGCGGCGCGGCCAGGAGCGAAGCAGGAGGCGGCGAAGCGGGGGACGGTGTGGCTCCGGCGGCCTCGGCCGGCAGTATCCATGGCCGGACGCGGCGTCGCGTAGCAGTAGGGGCGGCCAAGCAGCGCAGCAGTAGCAGAGGCCGGAGCAACGGCGAACAGGCGACGCGGGCGTAGCCGGGCTGCGCGGCGCGTGCGGGTGTGCGGGCGAGGCGCACGAGCGCGCGGCCAGGGCACGCACGGGGCGACCTGGGGCGCGGCTTGGCGCGGGCAGGCGCGGTCAGAGGCGCGGCAGCGCGCACACAGGAGCGAACTCCGGGCGTGGCCATGGGAGGTAGTGGACGGCGACTTCGGCGACAGATCGACAGCGGGGCAAGGGGGAGGCAGACGCGGGGACGGGGAGCTCACTCCCAGTATCGATGTACGCCGGCGAGGCTCGAGGAAGCCGGCGAGGAGCGGACGGGGACGAGCGACGGCGATGTGGCGACGGGCGTCGGGGTGGCGTCCATGGCGATCGGCGACGACGACGAGCAGCAGAGGGGGCGAGATGGGGGCGCGAGGAGGAGGGCTAGGGTTAGGGTTCGGCGAGGGGGAGGCCGTTCTTATCCCCATGTCGTCGGCCGGCGACGGGGTGCGGCGTGGACGCCGCCCTGTAGCGACCTCGCCGGTCGCTACAGAGGGGAGAAGGAGGCACGGGGGGGGGGGGGGGGGAAGAAGGGCTGGGCCTGGCTCGGGTGCACTTGGGCCACGAGCACAGTGCTCGTTTGCCCTTTTCCTTTTTCCATTTCTATTTCCTTTTATTGTTTTCTGTTTTTTATTTATAGTATTTATTTAATTTCTTTTTACTAATAAAAATACAAAGACAGTACTAAAATTAGTATAACTAAATATGCTTCTGCCACATTAATTATGGCACTCTAATAAAATAGTTTGTTTTTGTTTTATTAATTAAAAGCATTTAATTAATTGTTTTAGCTGCTGTTTTATTTATTTTAGGGTATTTAACCACTTTATAAAAATGTGGTTTCAGCATGACAAATATCCAGAGAATATTTGCCACACTTGGAGCATTTTAGTTTTGATATATGAAAGCTTTTATCGTTTGACTTTATTTTAAATTTGAATTTGAACGGGGTTTGATTCCAACGCGAGTTTAACAACAGTAATCGTGGTGATGTGGCATCATTAGCATGGGATTACTGTAGCTTAATTACAAAGATTACTGTAGCACCAAATCCAGGGCGTCACAACTCTCCCCTACTAACAAGAATTCTCGTCCCGAGAATTAAGAGGTAGAGGTAAGGGGGCAAAGTTTAGGTTACGAAATTCTAATGGGTCTTCTTGTTCTTGGCTGCTCTCACCGAAGAGGTTGGTCCTTCTTGTAGAGGTATCCATTACTCTGGTTCAGGTCAATCTGATGGAGTCGTCATCCTTTCTTTGGGATCTTCATCGTCCTACCTATGCGACAAGGAGGGAAACTCTGGAAGAACGAATCTAAACAAAGCTGGGCATCTGACGACGAACTCAGGGAGGAACACAAGATTTATTTCTCAAGTTAAGGCTCGAGGAATCACTAAGAGGGAAATGTGATGGTATAAAAGTTTCAAACGGGTAGGCAATCATTCGATGCCTGATCAGAAGGTGAAAGGGATTCAGAGCAACGAAAATAATTATTGCGTCTGATATTAGGATAGATCATCCCTTGGACGGTGGCTTGGGAATTACAAACGAAGCCAAGCGCAAAGGATACTTTGGAATCAGAGATGTACAGGAGAGTCAGGTTTCGATCCTGTGGAACTATGGGTTAAGGGCCCATCAGGTGGGTTAAAATATGGAGAGCGGTGACATCTTGCACGGTCATAGTAGCAAGACATGTCGGAGGAAAATCTGTCAATTATGTCGGCAACAACGTCGGTACCAAGGGCGGGGGACGAATAGAACCATTTTCCTGCTCGTTGAAACGAGGCGGACCAATAGGCAAAGTTCTCGTCCACCGGCGGTTACCGGAATGTTATCAACAATAGTAACAGGATCTTACTGACAGACTTGTTCACCGAGGTGTTTACCTAAGCAGAGAATTATTACTGCTTAGATCATATAATCTCAAGAGAGGTTAAACAGACCAATGGAAAGGAAAAAGTGATTATTAGATCAACCAGACCAATGGAAAGAAAAATGTGTTCATCACATTAAACAAACCAATGGAAAGGAAAATGTGTTTATCACATTAAACAGACCAATGGAAAGGAAAATGTGGTTATACTCAAGTTTTAGGAGTATATCTTTCCCAAGGAAAAACAGAGCATGATATACATGACAGAATAGCAAGTAGATAACCATTTTGGAAAAAGGGGCGAGGAAAATCCATGACATGCCCATACAATGGGGTTTGGATAATTGATCAAGAAACAATTAGCATTGAGCTTACATTATTCCTTTTGATGATCGATATACCACATCCATGCTTCGGGATAGCAATGATATGGTGTTTCGAGTAAAGGATGGAGTTTGGATACACTAAGGATCCAGTAGGAACAACTTATAAAATAAGTCTTATAATTTCCCCATGGAAGAATGGCAAACCTAGCTGAACAAGGCATTAAATAGGTCATCCGGCCAGGTGTGCTAGCTACAACATCACCTTACCGAGTAATAAAGACCAAAGTTATAATTCTTGATAACGTTCCAACCATCATATCTGTCCGAGATTCATATATGGTTGGTGTCAGGATACTTCAGACCAAGAAGGCCTGAGGAGAAAAGGATGCAACACAGACCTACGAGATGATGTTGCAAGAATCTCGGAATGAACGACAGAAGCAAGACTTGAATCATTACCAGACTACAAGACATCTGAACACAGGGTCAAGACATTCGTGCCCACATGGAAGTTTCTAGAATGGAAGGCAATCAAGTTCTGATTGGGGACCATCATAGAGGATATCAAAGTTCCATATGTAAGTCTGGACTAGGACAAATCAATTCAATCAGTGGCCTGGCGTGCTAGGAAATACATATGGAGTGAAGGTAGCAAATCTATCGAACCATAGAATACTTCGCACATGCCTGAATGAATTGGAATGATTCCAGAGGAAGCGAGACAAAATTTTCCCATAAGCACGGTGGCAAAAATGCACGTGAACTTATAGAAAAACACTTCTTTTATCAAACATATTCTTCATGAACTAGGCACAAAGATAATGCTTTCAAGGTTTCCAACACTAGCTTAAATGAGAAGGATCTCCACGATTCAGTGAACAAAACCAAATGATATATTGAGGTATGCCCGAAGGAAACATCCACAATTAAACATTAATCGAAAGGTGCACCCAAAATTCGGACTAAGTAGCACGACCAATGTTAGAGTGCTGACTCAACAGTCAATACACTAAGAATGGACTTATTGTTCATTAACTCCAAGGTAATAGAGTTAGTATGCCATAAGAGTTGAATTTACACATCACAATCCATTTGTCGGTATCCCGGTTAGAAACAACACGGGAACTAAGAAATGAAAGGTGATGGCAAGAAGTATCACTTTAGCAAGAATTCTTAAGATATGGTGAAATTCTCATGACACCATTGACATAAGATACGGCATTACGCCAAGGTAGAACAAAACATAAGTTGGATATCAAGGAACTCAAGGTGCAACACAGAACATTAATAAGTTTGCGTTGGAGGGAAGGCGAGAATGTTGTCGATGATATCAGAAATCATCGAGGGGTAAGGATGGTATTTCTCATCATGAATTCGATTGATACTTGGAAGAGCTCAAAATGTTGAGGATGATCACGACACATTTGTCGAGAAGTTTCATGAAGATGTAATCGATCAGCGACGACATCAAGCAAAGGAATGGTGAAGCGAAAGGTTATCGGAACCACAGATAAGATTGCTAGCTCAAAATCGATATTGTCCTTCAAGACAACCAATCATGATGTTGAAAACTCGATGTAAGCTTAGCGCACTGTTGGAATTGTGTTCCGGGGATGAAGGACTTAGGTAGCATGGTCAAGCATAAGCATGACGATGATGAGGTAGCCAATCAACTGGGAATGACATGATCGAGTACAAACTCATAAACAAAGAAGTTTACTACGAGTTGTTGACTTGCAGTGCGGACTCGGTTCACTATTCGATGTTCTCGGTTGATGACAACCCAGAACCCGTGGAGTGACTATGACAGGGTAAGGTATTACTTCATCCTAAATTCCTAAGATGTAGTGCAAAGACACGATATCCTCGAGATACCAGGGGGGTAATATTCGAAGGTAGATCAACATAGAGGCTGGGCAGGTGCATTGATCTGCCGAAGGCAAGTGCTTGAACTTGTCCAAGAAATGGGATCAAAGAAGAACAATCATGGTCGAAACCACGGTTGCAAGGTACCAAAACATAGATACAAGATCAATCCATACAAAGAGAATGATTATTGTTACAAGAAGCTCCATGATAAGTCATACACCGGGTCCATGGGCATGAACACAAAGTTCAAGGTCGACTCCCACTTCTTCAAGGCATAACCTATCATTCACTTCTCGCTTTCGATGAAGTTGCAGTGTTGAAATTTTATCGGGCTAAACAACAGAGAATATGACTCGTGAAAACTCTCGGGTTCACACAGATTAGGGAAAGCATAGGTTCAACCCATAGGGGCATCTTAGGAACATACACCACAAACTTCAAGGGTGAATAACACAAGCTCGAAAGTAGAGCATGGTTGACAAAAGCAGAGGATACTCTCTACCAAAGACATTATGTATCAGGGGAAGAATTCATAAGAATTTTGAATGTGAAGGATGCCATCGGATAATAACCCAACACTGGGTCTGACGGTCCACAAAGGGCCCGATGTTAGTATGGGTACTCAATCAGAGGGAGAAAAATGCAAGGCATCAGATCATAGAACATCCAATAATTTGATGCTTAAATAACCAAAGGAGTTAAGATTTCCAAATTGGTGTATCGGAAACAGATGTTCCGATCAAATACAAGTAAGATGAAAGGACCTAGATGGGCAATCAATCAAGGTTGATTGGTCGGGAACCAACTCATGTTTGGAAAGGCATCTGAGTCGGACGGATAATTTATGATAAACAACTGATGACTGCGTGCATTCACACACAGGTTGAATCAATAAAATCAAATGAAAACCACAAAGGATTTACCTATTATTGCTAGACATATGGAATTAACCACCATTCAAGCAGGTGCGAAAAGTCGAGAGCAACAGACTGCTCAGGATTTCGGAAGACCGGATAGCGTTTCGAAGAATTTTGTGAAAGACAAGAACAACTGGGAATGAACGAATCCTCGATAATGATGAGGAGTTGTCCGTAGAGGTTGGCGGTGGAAGGGAATCGCAAAAGCGATGAGCACAAGTTCTCGGGAGAACATTTGAGAGTATCTTCAAGGTCTTCTGGTGAATCGAGCCATCGTCTGAAATGAGGGGCTCTCCGGGAGGAGTAATTACGAGAACCTAGAGTTAGAGTTAATAAAACCTTTAACCCGAAAGAGAAGAGAGATCAGAACCCAGAGTATAGACAAGGAATAAAAGATCCTAATACCACCCGATTGAGAAGTGGGCCCGTAAGCCACACAACAATGTTAGTAAAAGTTTTTCAATGACTAGACTCAACTTCGGCCAAGGAGTTGGAAAGGGGGCTACCTACAGGCAGTCGGCTCTGATACCAACTTGTGACGCGCTCAATTTCGACCATACGCTAATCATACACACAATGCGTACGATCAAGATTAGGGACTCACTGATTGATATCACAACACAACACTAGACACAAATTAAAGTCATACAGCTTCATATTACAAGCCAGGGGCCTCGAGGGCTCGAATACAAAGCTCGACAAACATGAGTCAGCGGAAGCAAATAATATCTGAGTACAGACATAAGTTAAACAAGTTTTGCCTTAAGAAGGCTAGCGCAAACATAAGCAGCGGATCGAAAGAGGCGAGGCCTCCTGCCTGGGAACCTCCTAACTACTCCTGAGCGTCGGCACTCTCCACATAGTAGTAGGCTCCAGCGGTGGTGTAGTAGTCGTCTCCGGCGTACTCCATCTCCTGGGCTCCATCGTCTGAACGCAGAATCGTATCGAGGGGGAAAGGGAAAGCAAAGCAGCGGTGAGTACTCATCCAAAGTACTCGCAAGACTGACATCAGAACTATGCTAAGTATGCATCAGTATCAATGAAGGGATTATATCTGGGCTGACTACAAAAAGCAAGAATAGGGGGAAGGCCTAGTCCTATCGAAGACTAGCATCTTCAGCATCTTGCAGCATTAGAAGAGAGTAGACTGGTATCTCATATATAATCATATTATTGTAGCAATTTTATTAAGTAACCACGCCCAGAGATTCTTCCTCGACTCCCTGCGAGGAAGCAATCCCGGAGCCACAATTCATTTCAAATTTAAATCACAGTTATAGTTGTATAAGGTCAAGGTACAACTCCAAGTCGTCCTGTTACCGTGGACACGGCTATTCGAATAGATTATTCATCCCCGCAGGGGTGCACCACATATTCCCCAACACGCCTGAGTCACCTCCGGCCGGACACACTTTCCTGGGTCATGCCCGGCCTCGGGATATCAACACGTCGTCGCCCCACCTAGGCTCAACGAAGAGGTCAGCCCGCCGGTCTAAATCCTAAGCGCGCAGGTTCGTGGGCCCACTTGCCCTTGCACTCCTGCACGATGCGAACGCGGCCGGAAACAGACCTAGTACACTCCAGTCCAAGAGCTGCACCGTCCAGTCCAATCCGTCGCGCACCACTCCATTGCTGACGTCCGAAGAGCTTCTGCTGATACAACGACGCTGAGTGCCCATAACTTTCCCACATGAAGGTTAGTGTGTATTAAGGCCAACGACCTAACTCAGATCAAGTACCCAACCCATTAGCATTTTACTAATGCGGGGCAAGCGCGACCCATAAAGTGCGGTCCCGTCACCCCGTCTCAAGGATGTGTGGAAAGGGCCTCTTCTGCCCGTCCACGCCTCAACATAACCCGGATGCCTTACCGGCGCATCCCACCACATCTCACACACGGGTACCCTTGGGGCCGACCCGTCTCAAGACTGTCGGGAACTCAGGTCCACCTCAACCAGGGTGGTACCGCCTGTCCCTCCAGTCCCGCCTTTCACATGTAAACCAAGTCGAGTAGAAGTAACTGTGTGTTTATACACCGAGTGGATATCCGAGGAATCACCCTCGATGGATCCCACTCGAGGTATGTGTATGACAAGAGTCGCTATCGATAAATTGGAAGGAGGAATCACCCTCGATACCCACGACCGATTAGCTATGCCACAGAATTATCACCGGGAGTGCTAAGTGAGGTATCACCCTCGGCACTCGGTAGTAGCTCTGCAGTGCCATACTTAAGGGGTGTGAGGTGATGTGAGGGGCCTGGCTCGTCGGTCGATTGACCGAGTCTTCGGGTCTTCGAATTGTCGAGTCGTCGATGAAGAAGCAGGGGCAACTGGGACTAAGGGGTCACGGGGGATTCATTGATCAACCTATACTAAGCAGTTGATATGATTGCAGGTATAGTAACAGTTTATCAAAAACAGGCTATGCATCAGAATAGGAGCTAACTAATACAGTAGCAAAAATCTAATGCAAGAATAAGAGGGAAAGGAATAGGCGATATCGGAATGCTCAAGTGGGGTTGCTTGCCTTGCTGCTCTGCGGCAAAAGGCTGATCGTCAACGGTGTAGTCGTACCCGGCAACACCGTCAGTCTCGGGGTCTACCGGAGAGAAGAGGGGGGAAGAAACAATAAATACAAAGCAAACAATGTAACGCAAAGCATAGCATGGCAATAAGTTGTGTCGGGTGCGACCTAACGCAGTTTTACTCGATACCGATGAAGGGGGGACCCATCCGGGAAAGTTTTCCCGGTTCCGGACATTTGTCAGACGGATGACCGGAGGGGAACGGTTGCAGGTTCGGGTAGTTAGAGGCATGTTCAAAAATGAATTAATAAATATATTAATTAGTAATTAATTAATTAATTAAAATAATTAATTAATTAATTAGTTAATTAAGGCTGATTAGTTTAATTAATTAACCTGCTTAATTAACCCTGTTAATTAAATAGTTTAATCAGTGTATGACAGGTGGGTCCCACCCCCTTAATTAAATCTGATTAATATTAATTAAACCTTAATTAAAACTGTGAGTATGACATGTGGGGCCCACTGGTCAGTTTGACCAGTCAACCCCACTGTTGACTGCTGATGTCAGCATGACATCATGCTGATGTCATAAAGAATTATTGAATTAAAATAAATCAATTTATTTTCTGAATATTAATAAAACTTTAAAAATTAATATAACATAAACCGTAAGTTAGATGAAAATATTTTATACATGAAAGTTGATCAGAAAAATCCCACGAATCCGAATACGCTGTCCGTTCATCTGTCACATGCTCCTAGCATGATGAACATGGACATTTAGCATTAGGATCATATGTCCGGTAAAAGCCAGAGACCCGGGGAATATCGTCAGATATTCTTCCGACCCGTCTGCGACGTGTAATACTGCGTTAGTACATGCCTAGCCCTGCATATTGCCATGTCATGCATCGTGATGCATTTGTCTGCTTTATATTTATTGTTTCTTCCCCCCTCTTCTCTCCGGTAGACCCCAAGACTGACGCTGTTGCCGGGTACGACTACGCGACTGACGATCAGGCCTTTGCCGCAGAGCAGCAAGGCAAGCAACCCCCCCTTGAGCATTCCGATATCGCCCATTTCTTTCACTCTTACTCTTGCAGTAGATTTTTGCTACTGTATTAGTTAGCTCCTATTCTGATGCATAGCCTGTTTTTGATAAACTGTTACTATACCTGTAATCATATCAACTGCTTAGTATAGGTTGATCAATGAATCCCCAGTGACCCCTTAGTCCCAGTTGCCCTTGCTTCTTCATCGACGACTCGACGACCCAAAGACTCGAAGACGGGGCGACGGGACCGCACTTCATGGGTCGCGCTTTCCCCGCATTAATAAAATGCTAATGGGTTGGGTATTTGATCTGAGTTGGGTCGTTGGCCTTTTTACTAACCAAACCATCGCGTGGGAGAAGTTATGGGTACTCAGCGTCGTTGTATCAGCCGAAGCTCTTCGGACGTCAGCAATGGAGCGGCGCGCGCCTGATTGGACTGGACGGTACAGCTCTTGGACTGGAATGTGCTAAGTCTGCTTCCGGCCGCGTACGCATCGTGCAGGAGCACGTAGGGCTAGTGGGCCCACGACGCCTGTGTGCTTAAGATTTAGACCGGCGGGCTGGCCTCTTCGTTGAGCCTAGGTGGGGCGACGACGTGCTGCTATCCCAAGGCCGGGCATGACCCAGGAAAGTGTGTTCGGCCGGAGGTGATCAGGCGTGTTGGAAATGTGGTGCACCCCTGCAGGGATGAATAATCTATTCGAATAGCTGTGTCCACGGTAACAGGACGACTTGGAGTTGTACCTTGACCTTATACAACTATAATTGTGATTTAATTTGAAATAAATGTGGCTCCGAGATTGCTTCCTCGCAGGGAGTCGAGGGAGGATCTCTGGGCGTGGTTACTTAATAAAATTGCTACAATAATATGACTATATATGAGATACCAGTCTACTCTCTTCTAATGCTGCAAGATGTTGAAGATGCTAGTCTTCGATAGGACTAGGCCTTCCCCCTATTCTTGCTTTCTGCAGTCAGTCCAGATATAACCCCCATTCCTTGACAATGAGGCATACTTATTATAGTTCTGATGTCAGTCTGGCGAGTACTTTGGATGAGTACTCACCGCTGCTTTGCATTATCTTTCCCCCTCGATACGATTCTGCGTTCAGACGACGGAGCCCAGGAGATGGAGTTCTCCGGAGACGACTACTACACCACCGCTGGAGCCTACTACTACGTGGAGAGTGCCGACGCTCAGGAGTAGTTAGGAGGTTCCCAAGCAGGAGGCCTCGCCTCTTTCGATCCGCTGCTTATGTTTGTGCTAGCCTTCTTAAGGCAAAACTTGTCTAACTTATGTCTGTACTCAGATATTATTTGCTTCCGCTGACTCGTGCTTTGTCGAGATTTGTATTCGAGCCCTCGAGGCCCCTGGCTTGTAATATGAAGCTGTATGACTTTAATTTGTGTCTAGTGTTGTGTTGTGATATCGATCAGTGAGTCCCTAATCTTGGTCGTACGCATTGCGTGTTTGATTAGCGTACGGTCGAAATTGGGGGTGTCACATCCATCTGGTTGCTTGGGTTCTTTGTTTCTCTCCCGCGGTAGTACCGCTCTGGCCAGCACGGTAGTACCGCTTATAGCCGGTACTACCGCCCTAGCCAGCAGTAGTACTGCTGGGGGGAAGTGGGGTGGCTCGGGGAACTCGCGCGAGTCACCAGACAGCTCCAGTCACTTGTCTGGTGTCCCGCGCCAGCACTCCAGCCACAGCGGTAGTAGTGGCGGTAGTACTAAGCGGTACTACCGTCGCCCCTTCTACTGCTGCTCAGTTCTGCTGGTGGGCGGTAGTACCGCTCCCAGGGGCGGTACTACCGCTTGTGTGCGGGCTGTGGGGTAACGGTTGGATTTTCTCCCACCTATAAAAGGGGGTCTTCTTCCCCAATGCATCTCACCTCTTTTGCTCGAGTTTGCCCCCCATTGTTGACCTTCTTCGAGCTTGCTAACTCTCAATCCCTCCAATGATTCTTGCTAGTTCTTGAGGGAAAAGGGAGAGGAGATCTAGATCCACATTTCCACCAATCACTTTCTCCTCTATGTGAGGGGAACCCCTTGGATCTAGATCTTGGAGTTCTTCGTGTTCTTCTTTGTTCTTCCTCTCATTTTCCTCCCTAGCATTAGTTTCTTTGGTGGGATTTGGGAGAGAAGGACTTGGGCACTTCGTGTGCCCTTCCATTGCATTTGGTGCATAGGTTTGAGTTCTCCACGGTGATATGTGGAAGTGAAGTTTGAGAAGCTTATTACTCTTGGGTGTTTGAGCACCCTTGAGCTTGTTCCTCTTGGGTGCTTTGGCGCCCTAGACGGTTGGTGGTGCCTCGGAGCTCAATCATTGTGGTGCAAAGCTCCGGGCAAGCTTCGGGGTCTCCAATTAGGTTGTGGAGATTGCCCCGAGCATTTGTGGTCACCTCAGAGCCACAATCCATTGTGGTGAAGCTTCGTGGTGTTGTTGGGAGCTTCCAATTAAGTTGTGGAGTTTGCCCCAACCTTGTTTGTACGGGTTCGGTGACCGCCCTCAAGGGTCCCTTAGTGAAATCACGGCATCTTGCATTGTGCGAGGGCGTGAGGAAATTACGGTGGCCCTAGTGGCTTCTTGGGGAGCATTGTGCCTCCACACCGCTCCGAACGGAGATTAGCATCCGCAAGGGTGTGAACTTCGGGATACATCATCGTCTCCACGTGCCTCGGTTATCTCTTACCCGAGCCCTTTACTTATGCACTTTTCTTTGTGATAGCCATATTGTTTCTAGTTATATATCTTGCTATCACTTCGTTGTCTATCTTGCTTAGCATAAGTTGTTGGTGCACATAGGTGATCCTAGTTGTTTTATGTTTTGTGCTTGACTAATTAAACGACAGTTTTATTCCGCATTTGTTCAAGCCTAAACCGTAATTAATTAAAGCGCCTATTCACCCCCCTCTAGGCGACATCCACATCCTTTCAATTGGTATCAGAGCCAGGTCTCTCATTATTAGGTTTAACCACCCAGAGAGTAAGGATGTCGACTAGGGGATTAGGATTCTCTGACACTCTTAGTTTCGATGGCACAAATTTTGATGTTTGGGTAATTCGCATGCTTAATCTCTTTAGGGTCATGGACCCAAATTTGGAGCGAATTGTAGATATGGGTTTTTCTCCTCCAAAGGATTCACAACACATATCTTTAGATGATGAGAAAAACTCTTATCTCAATGCTCAAGCTTCTAATGTGCTTTTTGATGCATTGAGCAATGTAGTTATTTTTCAACTCATGCCATTCCGGGATGCTCATGAGTTGTGGACAAAGCTTCAAGATAAATATGGTGTGTCCAAGATTCCTAGGGATGATTGTTCTCCCTCCACCTCCGGTCGTGTTGCCTTCTCAACTTCATCTACTTCACCTACATGTGGATTACCACAAGGTAATGTTCCGGTGAGTAGTAGTGTTCATTGTAATGATGATAGTGGGCTTATTGTTGATGATTCTTCATCACTATCTTATTGCAATGCTTCATCTTTGGCTTCAACACTTCGAGCACTCTAAATGTTTCACATGCTTGTGTTGATAGTCCTTGCATATCATGTTGAAATTGCTTGACTAAATCTCATGATGATATGCTTGCCATGTCTTGAGTGCGGAACTTATATCCTTGCATCTTGATGCACTCTTTGGTGGTGAAGATTATTTTCCTCATGCTTGTCTTCACGAGGGTTTTGCCATTTCGATTGGTATCCCTCCTCCTAACAATGCTATTATTTCCTATCTTCACCAGGGGTTGTCACAAGCTTTGGTTTTTAATTCTCTTATTAGTAAGCTTGTGGACCCATTTGCTAGTGGTTTGTGTATGTGGGAAGGATATGGCTTGCACTTTGTGTCTCATTTCATCAAGACTATGTTGATGCTTAATGCTCATCCTTATACTACTCTTCTCAAGTGCTTTGCCATGACTCACACACATCAATTTGGTTGAGCCTATTCTTAAATTGCCTCTTTTACATGTTGCTCAACCATATGTTTGGTGCAAGTGATATTCTTATTGTCTTATCTACTTGCTTGCACTTTTTGTGTGTTTTTATTGATTTTTGGGGAGTGATGATCCTATTTTTGTGCTCTCATATCCAAATACAAAAAAAATCTTAATAGTGCACAAATCATGGGGAGCTTCCCTAGGTTCTCTAAAACACTCTATTGCCCATATCATAATATATTTTAATTCATGTGGCTCATAGGTCAATGTGATTGTTTGTTCCAATTGGTATCTTTTGATTGCTTGCTTCACTCTGGTGTATGTCTTTGTGCCATACGATCCTTTTTGCAATCTTTGGATCCTCAATATAGTTTGTTTTCCTCCAACTACTTATCATTGGATATGTGTATTTCATTGCACTCATATTTTGAGAAATACACACCTTTTGGAGGAACACCTATTATATTGGCTTTCTATGCTTTTCGCCCATTTTAGCAATCGATGCCAATGGGGGAGAAGTTTAGAGAGTTTAGTTTGGAAAGCTTAGAGAGTTTTGCTTTTATTGCTTAAGTAGTTGCATCTCACACCCATGCATTGCTCTACATGTGTGTGTGCTTGGTTGTGCTTATTTCCTTATATAAACTCTCTTGAAAGTGGTTGTCATCAATTACCAAAATGGGGGAGATTGTAAGAGCACATTTCTCCATGTGTGGTTTTGGTAATTGATGACACCCCTATGGACTAATGGTTGCCTTGAGTTATATTCGAAGGATTTGTCCGTAGGTACTTCTTGAAGTCCATCTGTTGGTTTCAAGGAGTGTATATGGTGACCAAGGTGGTATTCAAGGTTTTATCCAAAGATTGGTCATGTGAGAGTTGAGCTTATCGCAAGCATGTCTTGAAGAATAAGATTGTGTGAGCATTCATGTTTACCTTCAAGACATCATCTTTATGAAGAGAGAAGATAAGATACAAGATTGATCAAGACTAAGTCAAAGAGTGAATCAAGTTGATCAAAATACAAAGCGTACAAGATGTACCGAGAGGGATCAAGTGATCCCACGGTATGGTAAGCATTGTCCATTGCGCTTTGTGTACTAACCCATGGTCTATGTGAGAGTTCGTTGTGGGGTTAGGTATGTTTCCATGGGCTTGCGTCAAGAGGAAGATCTCATACAACCCATGGAGGTTGACATCAAGTGGTGATCGTCATCAAGGTTGCGGTGTGCATGTTCAAGTGAAGCATCACGGAAAGATCATGCTTGAAGCTTGCCGTCCATTGTGGTGACAATGGACTTTTGAAGATGTACCGAAGAGTGGCTCACCCGTAGTGGAGTATGGGGGAGCAATCTAATAGTCTTCATCGAGCCGTCGCAATCAAGAAAGGTGGTCCATCTTGAGAAGGACAAGATCGTCATCATCTAGCTCAAGTGGACTATGCGCAAGGCAAAGGTTTGACCTTGATAGGGTTTTCTATTTTACCGGTCTCATGGTGGTAGTTGGGAGACCGGGTTATAGGATCGATAGCCGTACTATCAAGGGCGGGCTCTCAAGTGAGTAGCTTGATCGTATCGTTCGTTGAGAGCTCAAACCATTGCATTCTTGGCATCATCATCTTTCTTGGTTCTTGGTTGGCTTTTCTCTATGTGGGTTCTTGAGCTTATGGCCAGCTTCATGACAAGCTCAAGTTCATCGAAAACGGATTCCATATGCATCTTCTATGATGTTTTCGATGTTGGAGTTTTTGCCGGTTCCTCATTCATAGAGGTTTCACATCTCTATATCATTGGCATTTTCATACTACCTCTTCTTAATTCATAGAGGTCGCTGTTGGATAGCTCTTGTCGTCCTGAATCCAACAAGCTTGAGTTTGCTCAATTCGGAGCTCATATGCGAAGGTTATGGCAGTTCTGGTTTTACTGTATCCATCTGGTTGCTTGGGTTCTTTGTTTCTCTCCCGCGGTAGTACCGCTCTGGCCAGCACGGTAGTACCGCTTATAGCCGGTACTACCGCCCTGGCCAGTGGTAGTACCGCTGGGGGGAAGTGGGGTGGCTCGGGGAACTCGCGCGAGGCACCAGACAGCTCCAGTCACTTGTCTGGTGTCCCGCGCCAGCCCTCCAGCCGCAGCGGTAGTAGTGGCGGTAGTACTAAGCGGTACTACCGCCGCCCCTTCTACTGCTGCTCAGTTCTGCTGGTGGGCGGTAGTACCGCTCCCAGGGGCGGTACTACCGCTTGTATGCGATGTCAGGACCGGTTTTCCAGGATATTAATTTCCCAGTAAATGGCCCTTGTGCTCACCAGCCCCAGGATTACTGTTAGCTGATGAGACACAAACTTGATACAGAAATTCCAAGCAAAATACCAAATATGAAGTACCAGACCATTCTGGTCTATGAGTACAACAAAAGGTTTTCTAGTGGTTGATGGCGGAGGCGGTTTGCGGATCATCAGCGTCTATGGGACTCCATTTCCCACAGGAACAGCTGACCTGGATAATTCCTATCTTCGCGTATCTGCTATCTTCGATGCCTAGGTTCCGGGCTGTCGTCGTTGCGCTCCTCTCCAAGCAAGAAATCTGGCCAAGACAATAGCCAGGGACAAGCCAGTGAGTACTTTGAATGTACTCGCAAACATCATGAAAACAGGTATAATATAGCAGATGATAATCATGCACTGAAATAATCCACGATCACTTAGTTAGTGACAAAATAAAATTCATGACGCACGCAAGCAGGTTTAAACATGAATAGGCAATCAAAGAATAAAAAATAAAATATACCGATCGGGTGTCTGAAGCGACGCCTCGAAAGGATAATAATATAAAGCATGCCTTAGTCGGGCGTCTGGGCGACGCCACATAAAGGGCTTATAAAGAAAATAAATAACAAGCATGCCACAGTCGGGCGTCTGAGCGACACCACATAAAAGCCTTATAAAGAAAATAAATAACAAGCATGCCACAGTCGGGCGTCTGAGCGACGCCACATAAAGGGCTTATAAAGAAAATAAATAACAAGCATTCCACAGTCGGGCGTCTGAGCGACGCCACATAAAGGGCTTATAAAGAAAATAAATAACAAGCATGCCACAGTCGGGCGTCTGAGCGACGCCACATAAAGGCTTATAAAGAAAATAAATAACAAGCATGCCACAATCGGGCGTCTGAGCGACGCCACATAAAGGGCTTATAAAGAAAATAAATAACAAGCATTTCACAGTCGGGCGTCTGAGCGACGCCACATAAAGGGCTTATATAATCACAATGAATATCCAGGAGGTAGAACCATCCCAGGGATACTCAATAATTCAAATAATATAAATGGTTAGTCCACAATAATAATAATCATAATCATCATTTGTCACACGTCATGATGAATGTTCCGGTTTAGAAGTTTTTCCTTCGAAGACCGACACTAAGACCGACACTTGACCCATCCCAGACTGTAGTCCTTAACCGCGGACACGGCAGTTCGAATAGATATAAACTCTGCAGAGGGTGTACTCTTTACCCACGAGTAACGGATTCCTTTAGTCCACCGGGACTAATTCCGCTTACGGTCTTTGAATTGAAAACACACCTGACCCGCACACACCAGTTTAACTTACCGGTGTCTGGAATCACCCACGACACCCGTTAAGCAAAACTCTAAGTGGGGAGGCTACAACCTCGACTAGCATGGGATCACAAAATTTATAACGCACGCAAACTAGGCGAGCTACCCCCTCGGCTCCAACCGGAAACACCCATGCCCCCGGACCAGGTGGCATGCCTACCAGATGCAGCCGGTATCTTCCACCATGGCCTCTCTGTACGGTGTGTGCTAAGAAAGGGGTTGACAACTTACTAAACCGTACACTACCTGAGGCAGGGACAAGTGGTAGCACGAAGCAAGTATGGGGGTTACTGGCACAAGACTCAATCTACGGTCGACTTAGGAGGTTAAAGTGTTTCCTGCATGATTAGCATAACAAATATATATTCCACAACAACAGACAGAATCACCACTCATCATACCTCACCCTGCCTTACTGAATATACTCGTCTCAGCGAAATATCAGTAACAAGCTCGTGTCTACCCAAGACAGAGACTTTCCCGGATTCCTTCCGGTAGGCATGAAAGGCATACGAGGGTGAATACTGTCACAACCATATCAATTCCAACAGCAATGAATTATCATCACGCATTAGTAAACGTGATCACCTCATCACATGAAATAACGCATACTTCATGTCAACTTGGTGTTGTAGTCACATCAAACAACACACAACAAATATTATGCCAGGGTTCAGAATGCTTGCCTTCAAGCTGCAGGGAGATGAGGTGCACTCCAAAACTTTTTGATAGTTTTAATCCTCCCTCCGAATCCTAGTTTTGAAAATATTCGAATCAACACGCAATTTGAAAACAGTGCAAAAAGTTGTCTTGGAAAATTTCCAAATAAATATTAAAATAAACTAGGTGAAATTTGAGTGACAACAGAAAAAGAATCAATTTAATTGCAATTGTGGTTTAAAAGATATGACTAGTCAAAGCCAGGGTCAAATATGTTTTTTTAATAAACAGAAAAAGGAAAACGTTTCGGGAGGGTATACGTTTTCGCAAAAGAGAAACGCACCTAGCAAAATACGCCTTCACTTATCCAGCTCATCCACCACGTAAGGTCACTGACAGTGGGCCCGCCTGGCCCACCGGCCAGGTTTGACTTGTCGCCGCGCGCTCCCTCTCCCTTGCCGACGGCAGAGGCGGAGCTCCGGCGATTGCCGCCGGTGATTGGCGGTTCCTTTCGGGGGCCTGGCTGCGGGAATGGATGGAGATGGTCTGGCCGGTCCTTCCGGTGGTGTCCACGGCCGGAGAAGAGGGCAGGGTCGCCGGCGGCGAGCTTTGGGGCGGACGGCGGCTTCGGGGGCAATTGGGAGTTCGGGCTATGGTGGCTCCCGTTCGAGTATGAGAGGTGGGACGGCTTCGTGGGGTCGGGGGAAAACTAGTGGTGGCAAGAGTGAGGAGGGGAACGCCCTGGCTTGCTCGGATTTGACTGGAGGGCGGCGGCGGCCGAAGCTACCGGAGGTGGGGAAGACGACGGCTTCCGGTCGAATTGGAGCTAGGGGTGGCTTGCTACGGCATCGAGGAGGCTCATGGAGGTACGCTGCGGCTTCGGGGTCCTATTTATAGCTAGCTTAGGTCGGTTCCGCGGCTCCAAGGATAAGGATGGCGGCGGCCGGGGATAAGATCGCCGGCCTATTGCAAGGGCGACGTGACGGGGCTCTGCGGCATGCCAGGTACTAGAGGACGAGCGGGGGCTGCAGAAAGGGGGCGGCTGGCGCCTGGGGAGTGGCCGGACGGCGCCGATCACGGCAGGTCCTGCTGGCTGCGGCAGTGGCGGCTTGCGGGTGATCCTGCAGGGAGCCAGGGCGGTCAGGGCGAAGCGGCGGGGTCAGCGGGGACTGCGGGATAGCGGACGAGCGCTTGGATGAGGCCGAACTGCTCCCGGGGCACGCTGGCATGCGGAGGCGGTTCGGTGCTGCTCGCGGCAATAGGCACGCCCTGGACGCGCTCTGGGCACGCGCGCCAGGTGCTTGGCAAAATGCCAAGGTGTGCCAGGAGGCTTCTCTGCCCACGGGGCTCTACAGGGATGGTTTGTTGGCCAAGGCAAAGCTAAAGGACAAGCTGATATAGCCAGATAAGTGAACCTCCAATGCAAAGTTAGAATCATGACCAAACAGTTCATGCACTCCAACTGCTCGACAAAATGCTAGGGGCATCCAGAAGGTTTTGCTAGTGACCAAAATTTCCAGATCAGAGTCTCTTTAGATGATAAAGAGGATGGCAAGGTTAGTTTGGCCAAAGCAGAAACTTGTTAGTGCAAGTTTTGCAAAACTACAATTCTGGACAGAAATTAAAGGCTATTATTGCATGTGTTTAAAATCTTCTAATGGCTCTGATCTCCTGGACTTAAGAGTTTGGTAGGGTAAACTACAAGCAGGAAAAGTCTCATGGGCAATAGGGCAAGATAAAATGGGGTTGCAGTACAAACTACCAAACTGGACCAGAATGAAGATGAGGATGGTTTGCTCAAAATTTTCAAAACACAAAGTTGTTTCTTTGAATAAAAGTGATGTAGGAACCTCAAATGTCTTCTACAAATTTTTGTAGAATTTTCAAATGAAGTTATCAAATAGTTGTAGTGCAAATGAGGCTCTAAAGATTATGAGAAACCATTTTAAAAGAAATAGAGCTTAGAAGAATAGTTATAAAAATATTTCCACTGATCATAAAATAAAAAGAAATGTTCTTGAGAAGGTATTCAAGTCCAACAATATTTTTGAAAGGTTTCTATTTGAGAGAAAAACTCCACAATTCAGAAGAAAGGAGTGATTCTGAAATCAATAGATGATCCAGAAAATAGAAATTTAATTCCCTGGCAAAATTTTAATTAATAAAACATGATTAAAAAATTTGGGGTGTTACAACACTACCCCCCTTAAGAAAAATCTCGTCCTCGAGATTTGCTAAGGACGGTTTCAAAAATATTACTCCTGCTATCATGTAATAATAACTCGAAAACAATTATCCTACTCATGCAACAAGACGTGGCTACAGTGAGTGGACAGATAATTGGTGAACTACAGTGGGGTACTGGCGCTGCGTGGAAAAATCTACGGTTGAGGAAACCGAGAGATTCCTACTTATGGCTACGGTAAATTTAGAATAAATTTCTAAATTTCTATATTACGCTGGTCGTACCCGAGTGCACAGTGCTCTCCCTGGCTGACGGGTGGACCCGGGGCCCACTGTCAGTCTCTTCTTCTACCTCTGGCTCTCCTTTCTTCCTCTCTCTCTTGCTCTCTTTCTCGCGCTTTCTCCATCGGCGACGTCTAGCGCGTAGGGCGTCTAGGTCATACTGGGGTAGTGCGCGGCGTGCTAGCTGCCGGCGCAGCATGCACTCACCTCGCGGGCCAGTGCGCTGTCGGTACTGCTTGCGGATTCGCCCCCGAACACCGGCGATCGAGCGACGAGCGGCGCTGGTGGACTTCGTCCACCGTACACCGATCTCGAGCTATAAAATGACCGCGGTGCTTCTCTCTTCTTCCTCACACCTGGCCTCGTTTCTTCTTTTCCTTCCTTCTCCTCCATTTCAGTTTGCAGGAGCTCGAGACGAGGCTCTCATGGCGGAGGTGATGCCGGATTGGTACACGATTCTGATGTGCGGAGGGTTGGCGGCAGTGCTGGGGTTCTCCGTGCTCTTGTGCGCGATGATCCTCGATGATCGTCGTGATGCTGCTGCTCGAGTGTTGGCTCTTCGCAGTGGCAGTGATCATGAGGATTAACTGTCGGTGTCGGGTGCTAACTGCTGTCAGTGTGCTGGAGGCAACTTGCACCAGAATAATTACCCACAACTTTCTCTTTCAGAAAAACTGTGGTGTGTTAGTGTGGTGATCAGTTAGGTGCTAAATGTGTACGTGGTTTTGAAATTAGTGCATGTGGCCGAGTGGTTGTGGCTGTGAGCCTGCTGTCGTGATGCTGCGTGAATTTAAATCTATGTAATGGAAAAATGTTTGTTGCAATAGCTCGAGGAAAATCCCACCTCGGAATTTACTGAGAGCGAAAACAGTTGATCAAAAATCACAGCATAAATATATATATATATATATATATATATATATATATATATATATATATATATATACTCACATTCAATTAAAACCAAACAATTTATTCAAAGCACACACTTAGGATACAACGCAGAAGCTGCAACACATAAATAAATGCTAGGTTAACAAACGTAGTAGTGGCGTCTACGACGCAAACGTAAAATATGTTGGGTCCTGAGAAAATGTCTCCGGCACTGGGGCACATTCTTCTTCTACCGGAGGAAGCGGATTGACTAGTCGAAGAACGCGCCTTTCCTGGTCTGGCCTCAGTGGTCTGCCAATGGCGATCTGAGGATTCAAATCAGTGAGGCTCTAGAGATAACCCATTACTCGCTGGTTCAAACGCTCTTGAGCGATGACGTACTGGGCAAGGTTGGCCAGTACCGGGTCCCTCTCAATTCGTCCACCGGGAAAAGATGCTGCTTCTCCGGGTGCTGCACGACTCGGGAAGTAATAATACCCTCTTTCGCTGGCATAGGGTACTGCGAAACGAAGGCGAGTAATCGCTTCGTACGCAGCAGCTTCTATGGCCATTTGCGGAGTCGGCATAGATTTCCCCACGAAGGAGACTTCCGTTGGGTCTTGGTTTGGGTTTGCGGGAGGGATGTGCACTACTGCCCAATATTTCGAGGCGGATGAGGTGATTCTCGTTTTGAGCAACTCGTACTGGGGTGGATGGGTAGAACTCATGGTACTGCAGGTAAAGTCCCACAATATTTTAACAAAACTACCTGGGGTCGCATCTGGAGTTCTCAGATGAATACTAGGGCTCGGCATGGCAAAAATGGCTGTGAGAGCTGTGCACAAAGTGAGGGATGCTTGGTAAGGTCACGGAGTGGCCTCTTATATAGCATCAGGGCTGGGTTACCGATTGCGGTGTGGGGGCAAACTAGTTTGTCGGTTCTGCTCTATGGGGGGGTCGGGGTCAAAGCCACAGATATACATATCTCACAAAAGTGACGTATTACTATGGGTGTCGTCTGGGGGGTTTTTGGTAGCTACGCCTGGAATTTAATATGCAACCTCACGCCAACATACTGATGTGTGGCTACTATTCAAAAGCAAAGGCACACAAGCAGTCCGCATTTTATTTAAGGCGATTACAAGGTTACACTATTACATGGCGTAGAATACTAAGACTCGGTACTACTCGAGTGACTTAGTCTACCTCGTTAATATCTAGTCGAGCGTGCCTTGTGGACGTCGAGGCTTCTCCATGGGCTTCACCGTCGGGGTTTGCTGGATTGGGTTGAGGAGGGTCGGGGTAGCGATGATGAACATCGCGGGTATTGGTGGTCACAATCCCGTTGGAGCGTGTCCCCAAAAGGCGACGAAGCTCCTCCGGGGATACAAATGCGTTCCGGTCGGTTGCAGGGGCAGACCTCAAGGACTCAATCGGCTGTCCGAACAACACGACTGGGTTGTCGGCGTCGGGCACATCTTCTCCTCTTGCCGGGGCTCGACGGACAAGTTCTCCACGAGCGGCGATCAGATCAAGGGTGACCTGATCGAATAATGCCTCTAGTGCACTTACATAGCGCACCAGATGCAGCAATGCTGGGTCCGTCTCGTGGTCTCCGTTGGCAACCTGGGGTGGCCTACTATACCCATCACGGCTGGGGTATTAGTAGAACGAGCGGCAGTTAACTCCTGGCGACAGGTGCCGGAGTTGAACTATAGCCTCTCGAGCGGCCAGCTGGATGGCTTGTGGCTCAAAGGAAGTTGTCCTTCCGGTGAACCTGTAGGGGCGTTCTAGCGCTATACCCCTACCATAGACATGCATCGTGGCCCAGAATTGACGACTCTCACCGCTCATGAGCCCTTGGTACACAACATATTCTGGGGGCTCTTCTAATGCAAAGGCACGACGGGTGAGGTTTGCTAGCACGGTTACAAAACCTCCAAGGTTGGTTGCTGTGGTCTCATTGTGAACAATGGGGCCAGGCATCTTGGCTTGGTTCTGGGGTAGAGGCTGTGCTGTGCAGGGTTGGGGCTAACGTTCCCTTTTATAGAAAAAGAAAACGGAGTCTTCCTTCGCACGCTTGCGAATGAGACAAATTAGGTGACGGTCACTGGCGCATGATCGATGGGCTAGGCTGGTAGGTTGGGCATCGACTGCCAAAAGGTGTCGGGGTTACTGTGTGGCTATCGTATAGGATAAGCTTGGCTACGGTTAGGTTAAGGTCTGGTGGGTGGTTTACCTAGGTTTCATTGACCCGGCTAAGATAGGATTAGCCAATGGTCAGCCTGACTCTGATACCAAGGTTGTCAGGACCGGTTTTCCAGTATATTAATTTCCCAGTAAATGGACCTTGTGCTCACCAGCCCCAGGATTACTGTTAGCTGATGAGACACAAACTTGATATAGAAATTCCAAGCAAAATACCAAATATGAAGTACAAGACCATTCTGGTCTATGAGTACAACAAAAGGTTTTCTAGTGGTTGATGGCGGAGGCGGTTTGCGGATCATCAGCGTCTATGGGACTCCATTTCCCACAGGAACAGCTGACCTGGATAATTCCTATCTTCTGGTATCTGCTATCTTCGATGCCTAGGTTCCGGGCAGTCGTCGTTGCGCTCCTCTCCAAACAAGAAATCTGGCCAAGACAATAGCCAGGGACAAGCCAGTGAGTACTTTGAATGTACTCGCAAACATCATGAAAACAGGTATAATATAACAGATGATAATCATGCACTGAAATAATCCACGATCACTTAGTTAGTCACAAAATAAAATTCATGACGCACGCAAGCAGGTTTAAACATGAATAAGCAATCAGAGAATAAAAAATAAATTATACCGATCGGGTGTCTGAAGCGACGCCTCGAAAGGATAATAATATAAAGCATGCCTCAGTCGGGCGTCTGGGCGACGCCACATAAAGGGCTTATAAAGAAAATAAATAACAAGCATGCCACAGTCGGGCGTCTGAGCGACGCCACATAAAGGGCTTATAAAGAAAATAAATAACAAGCATGCCACAGTCGGGCGTCTGAGCGACGCCACATAAAGGGCTTATAAAGAACATAAATAACAAGCATGCCACAGTCGGGCGTCTGAGCGACGCCACATAAAGGGCTTATAAAGAAAATAAATAACTAGCATGCCACAGTCGGGCGTCTGAGCGACGCCACATAAAGGGCTTATAAAGAAAATAAATAACAAGCATGCCACAGTCGGGCGTCTGAGCGACGCCACATAAAGGGCTTATAAAGAAAATAAATAACAAGCATGCCACAGTCGGGCGTCTGAGCGACGCCACATAAAGGGCTTATATAATCACAATGAATATCCAGGAGGTAGAACCATCCCAGGGATACTCAATAATTCAAATAATATAAATGGTTAGTCCACAATAATAATAATCATAATCATCATTTGTCACACGTCATGATGAATGTTCCGGTTTAGAAGTTTTTCCTCCGAAGACCGACACTAAGACCGACACTTGACCCATCCCAGACTGTAGTCCTTAACCGCGGACACGGCTATTCGAATAGATATAAACTCAGCAGAGGGTGTACTCTTTACCCACGAGTAACGGATTCCTTTAGTCCACCAGGACTAATTCCGCTTACGGTCTTTGAATTGAAAACGCACCTGACCCGCACACACCAGTTTAACTTACCGGTGTCTGGAATCACCCACGACACCCGTTAAGCAAAACTCTAAGTGGGGAGGCTACAACCTCGACTAGCATGGGATCACAAAATTTATAACACGCGCAAACTAGGGGAGCTACCCCCTCGGCTCCAACCGGAAACACCAATGCCCCCGGACCAAGTGGCATGCCTACCGGATGCAGCCGGTATCTTCCACCATGGCCTCTCTGTACGGTGTGTGCTAAGAAAGGGGTTGACAACTTACTGAACCGTACCCTACCTGAGGCAGGGACAAGTGGTAGCACGAAGCAAGTATGGGGGTTACTGGCACAAGACTCGATCTACGGTCGACTCAGGAGGTTAAAGTGTTTCCTGCATGATTAGCATAACAAATATATATTCCACAACAACAGACAGAATCACCACTCATCATACCTCACCCTGCCTTACTGAATATACTCGTCTCAACGAAATATCAGTAACAAGCTCGTGTCTACCCAAGACAGAGACTTTCCCGGATTCCTTCCGGTAGGCATGAAAGGCATACGAGGGTGAATACCGTCACAACCATATCAATTCCAACAGCAAGGAATTATCATCATGCATTAGTAAACGTGATCACCTCATCACATGAAATAACGCATACTTCATGTCAACTTGGTGTTGTAGTCACATCAAACAACACACAACAAATATTATGCCAGGGTTCAGAATGCTTGCCTTCAAGGTGCAGGGAGATGAGGTGCACTCCAAAACTTTTTGAAAGTTTTAATCCTCCCTCCGAATCCTAGTTTTGAAAATATTCGAATCAACACACAATTTGAAAACAGTGCAAAAAGTTGTCTTGGAAAATTTCCAAATAAATATTAAAATAAACTAGGTGAAATTTGAGTGACAACAGAAAAAGAGTCAATTTAATTGCAATTGTGGTTTAAAAGATATGACTAGTCAAAGCTAGGGTCAAATATGTTTTTTTTATAAACAGAAAAAGGAAAACGTTTCGGGAGGGTATACGTTTTCGCAAAAGAGAAACGCACCTAGCAAAATACGCCTTCACTTATCCAGCTCATCCACCGCGTCAGGTCACTGACAGTGGGCCCGCCTAGCCCACCGGCCAGGTTTGACTTGTCGTCGCGCGCTCCCTCTCCCTTGCTGACGGCAGAGGCGGAGCTCCGGCGATCGCCGCCGGTGATTGGCGGTTCCTTTCGGGGGCCTGGCTACGGGAATGGATGGAGACGGTCTGGCCGGTCCTTCCGTTGGTGTCCACGGCCGGAGAGGAGGGCAGGGTCGCCAGCGGTGAGCTTTGTGGCGGACGACGGCTTCGGGGGCAATTGGGAGTTCGGGCTACGGTGGCTCCCGTTCGAGTTTGAGAGGTGGGACGGCTTCGCGGGGTCGGGGGAAAACTAGTGGTGGCAAGAGTGAGGAGGGGAACGCCCTGGCTTGCTCGGATTTGACTGGAGGGCGGCGGCGGCTGAAGCTACCAGAGGTGGGGAAGACGACGGCTTCCGGTCGAATTGGAGCTAGGGGTGGCTTGCTATGGCATCGAGGAGGCTCATGGAGGTACGCTGCGGCTTCGGGGTCCTATTTATAGCTAGCTTAGGTCGGTTTCGCGGCTCCAAGGATAAGGATGGCGGCGGCGGGGGATAAGATCGCCGGCCTGTTGCAAGGGCGACGTGACGGGGCTCTGAGGCACGCTAGGTACTAGTGGACGAGCGGGGGCTGCAAAAAGGGGGCGGCTGGCACCCGGGGACTGGCCGGACGGCGCCGACCACGGCAGGTCCTGCTGGCTGCGGCAGTGGCGGCTTGCGAGTGATCCTGCAGGGAGCCAGGGCGGTCAGGGCGAAGCGGCGGGGTCAGCGGGGACTGCGGGCTAGTGGACGAGCACCTGGATGAGGCCGAACTGCTCCCGGGGCGCGCTGGCATGCGGAGGCGGTTCGGTGCTGCTGGCGGCAATAGGCACGCCCTGGACGCGCTCTGGACACGCGCGCCAGGTGCTTGGAAAAATGCCAAAATGTGCCAGGAGGCTTCTCTGCCCACGGGGCTCTACAGGGATGGTTTGTTGGCCAAGGCAAAGCTAAAGGACAAGCTGATATAGCCAGATAAGTGAACCTCCAATGCAAAGTTAGAATCATGACCAAACAGTTCATGCACTCCAACTGCTCGACAAAATGCTAGGGGCATCCAGAAGGTTTTGCTAGTGTCCAAAATTTCCAGATCAGAGTCTCTTTAGATGATAAAGAGGATGGCAAGGTTAGTTTGGCCAAAGCAGAAACTTGTTAGTGCAAGTTTTGCAAAACTACAATTCTGGACAGAAATTAAAGGCTATTATTGCATGTGTTTAAAATCTTCTAATGGCTCTGATCTCCTGGACTTAAGAGTTTGGTAGGGTAAACTACAAGCAGGAAAAGTCTCATGGGCAACAGGGCAAGATAAAATGGGGTTGCAGTACAAACTACCAAACTGGACCAGAATGAAGATGAGGATGGTTTGCTCAAAATTTTCAAAACACAAAGTTGTTTCTTTACATAAAAGTGATGTAGGAACCTCAAATGTCTTCTACAAATTTTTGTAGAATTTTCAAATGAAGTTATCAAATAGTTGTAGTGCAAATGAGGCTCTAAAGATTATGAGAAACCATTTTAAAAGAAATAGAGCTTAGAAGAATAGTTATAAAAATATTTCCACTGATCATAAAATAAAAAGAAATGTTCTTGAGAAGGTATTCAAGTCCAACAATATTTTTGAAAGGTTTCTATTTGAGGGAAAAACTCCACAATTTAGAAGAAAGGAGTGATTCTGAAATCAATAGATGATCCAGAAAATAGAAATTTAATTCCCTGGCAAAATTTTAATTAATAAAACATGATTAAAATTTTTGGGGTGTTACATGTGGGCTGTGGGGTAACGGTTGGATTTTCTCCCACCTATAAAAGGGGGCCTTCTTCCCCAATGCATCTCACCTCTTTAGCTCGAGTTTGCCCCCCATTGTTGACCTTCTTCGAGCTTCCTAACTCTCAATCCCTCCAATGATTCTTGCTAGTTCTTTAGGGAAAAGAGAGAGGAGATCTAGATCCACATTTCCACCAATCACTTTCTCCTCTAAGTGAGGGGAACCCCTTGGATCTAGATCTTGGAGTTCTTCGTGTTCTTCTTCGTTCTTCCTCTCATTTCCTCCATAACATTTGTTGTTGTGGTGGGACTTGGGAGAGAAGGACCTGGGCACCCCATGTGCCCTTGCCATTGCATTTGGTGCATAGGTTTGAGTTCTCCATGGTGATATGTGGAAGTGAGAAGTTGAGAAGCTTATTACTCTTGGGTGTTTGAGCACCCTAGAGCTTGTTCCTCTTGGGTGCTTTGGCGCCCTAGACAGTTGGTGGTGGCTCGGAGCTCAATCATTGTGGTGCAAAGCTCCGGGCAAGCGTCGGGGTCTCTAATTAGGTTGTGGAGATTGCCCCGAGCAATTTGTACGGGTACCGGTGACCGCCCCCAAGGGTTGCCAAAGTGTACGGGTACCGGTGACCGCCCCCAAGGGTTGCCATTTGTACGGGTTCGGTGACCGCCCTCAAGGGTCCCTTAGTGGAATCACGGCATCTTGCATTGTGCGAGGGCGTGAGGAGATTACGGTGGCCTTAGTGGCATCTTGGGGAGCATTGTGCCTCCACACCGCTCCGAACGGAGATTAGCATCCGCAAGGGTGTGAACTTCGGGATACATCGTCGTCTCCACGTGCCTCGGTTATCTCTTACCCGAGCCCTTTACTTATGCACTTCACTTTGTGATAGTCATATTGTTTCATGCTTTATATCTTGCTATCGCTTATGCACTTCACTTCTAATGTGCTTTTTGATGCTTTGAGCAATGTAGTTATATTTCAACTCATGTCATTCCGGGATGCTCATGAGTTGTGGACAAAGCTTCAAGATAAATATGGTGTGTCCAAGATTCCTAGGGATGATTGTTCTCCCTCCACCTCCGGTCGTGTTGCCTTCTCAACTTCATCTACTTCACCTACATGTGGATTGCCACAAGGTAATGTTACGGTGAGTAGTGTTGTTCATTGTAATGATGATAGTGGGCTTATTGTTCATGATTCTTCATCACTATCTTATTGCAATGCTTCATCTTTGGACTTCAACACTTCGAGCACTCTAAATGTTTCACATGCTTGTGTTGATAGTCCTTGCATATCATGTAGAAATTGCTTGACTAAACCTCATGATGATATGCTTTCCATGTCTTGAGTGCGGAATTTATATCCTTGCATCTTGATGCACTCTTTGGTGGTGAAGATTATTTTCCTCATGCTTGTCTTCACGAGGGTTTTGCCATTTCGATTGGTATCCCTCCTCCTGACAATGCTATTATTTCCTATCTTCACCAGGGGTTGTCACAAGTTTTGGTTTTTAATTCTCTTATTAGTAAGCTTGTGGACCCATTTGCCAGTGGTTTGTGTATGTGGGAAGGATATGGCTTGCACTTTGTGTCTCATTTCATCAAGACTATGTTGATGCTTAATGCTCATCCTTATACTACTCTTCTCAAGTGCTTTGCCATGACTCACACACATCATTTTGGTTGAGCCTATTCTTAAATTACCTCTTTTACATGTTGCTCAACCATATGTTTGGTGCAAGTGATATTCTTATTGTCTTATCTACTTGCTTGCACTTTTTGTGTGTTTTTATTGATTTTTGGGGAGTGATGATCCTATTTTTGTGCTCTCGTATCCAAATACAAAAAAAAATCTTAATAGTGCACAAATCATGGGGAGCTTCCCTGGGTTCTCTAAAACACTCTATTGCCCATACCATAATATCTTTTAATTCATGTGGCTCGTAGGTCCATGTGATTGTTTGTTCCAATTGGTATCTTTTGATTGCTTGCTTCACTCTGGTGTATGTCTTTGTGCCATACGATCCTTTTTGCAATCTTTGGATCCTCAATATAGTTTGTTTTCCTCCAACTACTTATCATTGGATATGTGTATTTCATTGCACTCATATTTTGAGAAATACACACCTTTTGGAGGAACACCTATTATATTGGCTTTCTAAGCTTTTAACCCATTTTAGCAATCGATGCCAATGGGGGAGAAGTTTAGAGAGTTAATTTGGAAAGCTTAGAGAGTTTTGCTTTTATTGCTTAAGCAGTTGCATCTCACACCCATGCATTGCTCTGCATGTGTGTGTGCTTGGTTGTGCTTATTTCCTTATATAGACTCTTTTGAAAGTGGTTGTCATCAATTACCAAAATGGGGGAGATTGTAAGAGCACATTTCTCCATGTGTGGTTTTGGTAATTGATGACACCCCTATGGACTAATTGTTGCCTTGAGTTATATTCGAAGGATTTGTCCGTAGGTACTTCTTGAAGTCCATCTGTTGGTTTCAAGGAGTGTATCTGGTGACCAAGGTGGTATTCAAGGTTTTATCCAAAGATTGGTCATGTGAGAGTTGAGCTTATCGCAAGCATGTCTTGAAGAATAAGATTGTGTGAGCATTCATGTTTACCTTCAAGACATCATCTTTATGAAGAGAGAAGATAAGATACAAGGTTGATCAAGACTAAGTCAAAGAGTGAATCAAGTTGATCAACATACAAAGCGTACAAGATGTACCGAGAGGGATCAAGTGATCCCACGGTATGGTAAGCATTGTCCATTGCGCTTTGTGTACTAACCCATGGTCTACGTGAGAGTTCGTTGTGGGGTTAGGTATGTTTCCATGGGCTTGCGTCAAGAGGAAGATCTCATACAACCCATGGAGGATGACATCAAGTGGTGATCGTCATCAAGGTTGCGGTGTGCAAGTTCAAGTGAAGCATCACGGAAAGATCATGCTTGAAGCTTGCCGTCCATTGTGGTGACAATGGACTTTTGAAGATGTACCGAAGAGTGGCTCACCCGTAGTGGAGTATGGGGGAGCAATCTAATAGTCTTCATCGAGCCGACGCAATCAAGAAAGGTGGTCCATCTTGAGAAGGACAAGATCGTCATCACCTAGCTCAAGTGGACTATGCGCAAGGCAAAGGTTTGACCTTGATAGGGTTTTCTATTTTACCGGTCTCATGGTGGTAGTTGGGAGACCGGGTTATAGGATCGATAGCCATACTATTAAGGGGGGCCTCTCAAGTGAGTAGCTTGATCATATCGTTCGTTGAGAGCTCAAACCATTGCATTCTTCGCATCATCATCTTTCTTGGTTCTTGGTTGGCTTTTCTCTATGTGGGTTTTTGAGCTTATGGTCAGCTTCATGACAAGCTCAAGTTCATCGAAAACGGATTCCATATGCATCTTCTATGATGTTTTCGATGTTGGAGTTTTTGCCGGTTCTTCATTCATAGAGGTTTCACATCTCTATATCATTGGCATTTTCATAGTGCCTCTTCTTAATTCATAGAGGTCGCTGTTGGATAGCTCTTGTCGTCCTGAATCCAACAAGCTTGAGTTTGCTCAATTAGAAGCTCATATGCGAAGGTTATGGCAGTTCTGGTTTTACTGTATCCATCTGGTTGCTTGGGTTCTTTGTTTCTCTCCCGCGGTAGTACCACTCTGGCCAGCACAGTAGTACCGCTTATATCCGGTACTACCGCCCTGGCCAACGGTAGTACCGCTGGGGGGAAGTGGGGTGGCTCAGGGAACTCGCGCGAGGCACCAGACAGCTCCAGTCACTTGTGTGGTGTCCCGCGCCAGCCCTCCAGCCATAGCGGTAGTAGTGGCGGTAGTACTAAGTGGTACTACCGCCGCCCCTTCTACTGCTGCTCAGTTCTGCTGGTGGGCGGTAGTACCGCTCCCAGGGGCGGTACTACCGCTTGTGTGCGGGCTGTGGGGTAACGGTTGGATTTTCTCCCACCTATAAAAGGGGGCCTTCTTCCCCAATGCATCTCACCTCTTTAGCTCGAGTTTGCCCCCCATTGTTGACCTTCTTCGAGCTTGCTAACTCTCAATCCCTCCAATGATTCTTGCTAGTTCTTGAGGGAAAAGGGAGAGGAGATCTAGATCCACATTTCCACCAATCACTTTCTCCTCTATGTGAGGGGAACCCCTTGGATCTAGATCTTGGAGTTCTTCGTGTTCTTCTTTGTTCTTGCTCTCATTTTCCTCCCTAGCATTAGTTGCTTTGGTGGGATTTGGGAGAGAAGGACTTGGGCACTTCGTGTGCCCTTGCCATTGCATTTGGTGCATAGGTTTGAGTTCTCCACGGTGATATGTGGAAGTGAAGTTTGAGAAGCTTATTACTCTTGGGTGTTTGAGCACCCTTGAGCTTGTTCCTCTTGGGTGCTTTGGCGCCCTAGACGGTTGGTGGTGCCTCGGAGCTCAATCATTGTGGTGCAAAGCTCCGGGCAAGCTTCGGGGTCTCCAATTAGGTTGTGGAGATTGCCCCGAGCATTTGAGGTCACCTCGGAGCCACAATCCATTGTGGTGAAGCTTCGTGGTGTTGTTGGGAGCTTCCAATTAAGTTGTGGAGTTTGCCCCAACCTTGTTTGTACGGGTTCGGTGACCGCCCTCAAGGGTCCCTTAGTGGAATCACGACATCTTGCATTGTGCGAGGTCGTGAGGAGATTACGGTGGCCCTAGTGGCTTCTTGGGGAGCATTGTGCCTCCACACCGCTCCGAACGGAGATTAGCATCCGCAAGGGTGCGAACTTCGGGATACATTGTCGTCTCCGCGTGCCTCGGTTATCTCTTACCCGAGCCCTTTACTTATGCACTTTACTTTGTGATAGCCATATTGTTTCTTGTTATATATCTTGCTATCACTTAGTTGTCTATCTTGCTTAGCATAAGTTGTTGGTGCACATATGTGAGCCTAGTTGTTTTAGGTTTTGTGCTTGACTAATTAAACGATAGTTTTATTCCGCATTTGTTCAAGCCTAAACCGTAATTAATTTAAAGCGCCTATTCACCCCCCCTCTAGGCGACATCCACGTCCTTTCAATTGGTATCAGAGCCAGGTCTCTCATTATTAGGTTTAACCACCTAGAGAGTAAGGATGTTGACTAGGGGATTAGGATTCTCTGACACTCTTAGTTTCGATGGCACAAATTTTGATGTTTGGGTAATTCGCATGCTTAATCTCTTTAGGGTCATGGACCCAAATTTGGAGCGAATTGTAGATATGGGTTTTTCTCCTCCAAAGGATTCTCAACACATATCTTTAGATGATGAGAAAAACTCTTATCTCAATGCTCAAGCTTCTAATGTGCTTTTTGATGCTTTGAGCAATGTAGTTATATTTCAACTCATGCCATTCCGGGATGCTCATGAGTTGTGGACAAAGCTTCAAGATAAATATGGTGTGTCCAAGATTCCTAGGGATGATTGTTCTCCCTCCACCTCCGGTCGTGTTGCCTTCTCAACTTCATCTACTTCACCTACATGTGGATTGCCACAAGGTAATGTTACGGTGAGTAGTGGTGTTCATTGTAATGATGATAGTGGGCTTATTGTTGATGATTCTTCATCACTATCTTATTGCAATGTTTCATCTTTGGACTTCAACACTTCGAGCACTCTAAATGTTTCACATGCTTGTGTTGATAGTCCTTGCATATCATGTAGAAATTGCTTGACTAAACCTCATGATGATATGCTTGCCATGTCTTGAGTGCGGAACTTATATCCTTGCATCTTGATGCACTCTTTGGTGGTGAAGATTATTTTCCTCATGCTTGTCTTCACGAGGGTTTTGCCATTTCGATTGGTATCCCTCCTCCTGACAATGCTATTATTTCCTATCTTCACCAGGGGTTGTCACAAGCTTTGGTTTTTAATTCTCTTATTAGTAAGCTTGTGGACCCATTTGTCAGTAGTTTGTGTATGTGGGAAGGATATGGCTTGCACTTTGTGTCTCATTTCATCAAGACTATGTTGATGCTTAATGCTCATCCTTATACTACTCTTCTCAAGTGCTTTGCCATGACTCACACACATCATTTTGGTTGAGCCTATTCTTAAATTGCCTCTTTTACAAGTTGCTCAACCATATGTTTGGTGCAAGTGATATTCTTATTGTCTTATCTACTTGCTTGCACTTTTTGTGTGTCTTTTTTTATTTTTGGGGAGTGATGATCCTATTTTTGTGCTCTCGTATCCAAATACAAAAAAAATCTTAATAGTGCACAAATCATGGGGAGCTTCCCTAGGTTCTCTAAAACACTCTATTGCCCATATCATAATATCTTTTAATTCATGTGGCTCGTAGGTCCATGTGATTGTTTGTTCCAATTGGTATCTTTTGATTGCTTCCTTCACTCTGGTGTATGTCTTTGTGCCATACGATCCTTTTTGCAATCTTTGGATCCTCAATATAGTTTGTTTTCCTCCAACTACTTATCATTGGATATGTGTATTTCATTGCACTCATATTTTGTGAAATACACACCTTTTGGAGGAACACCTATTATATTAGCTTTCTAAGCTTATCGCCCATTTTAGCAATCGATGCCAATGGGGGAGACGTTTAGAGAGTTTAGTTTGGAAAGCTTAGAGATTTTGCTTTTATTGCTTAAGCAGTTGCATCTCACACCCATGCATTGCTCAGCATGTGTGTGTGCTTGGTTGTGCTTATTTCCTTATATAAACTCTCTTGAAAGTGGTTGTCATCAATTACCAAAATGGGGGAGATTGTAAGAGCACATTTCTCCATGTGTGGTTTTGGTAATTGATGACACCCCTATGGACTAATGGTTGCCTTGAGTTATATTCGAAGGATTTGTCCGTAGGTACTTCTTGAAGTCCATCTGTTGGTTTCAAGGAGTGTATATGGTGACCAAGGTGGTATTCAATGTTTTATCCAAAGATTGGTCATGTGAGAGTTGAGCTTATCACAAGCATGTCTTGAAGAATAAGATTGTGTGAGCATTCATGTTTACCTTCAAGACATCATATTTATGAAGAGAGAAGATAAGATACAAGGTTGATCAAGACTAAGTCAAAGAGTGAATCAAGTTGATCAACATACAAAGCGTACAAGATGTACCGAGAGGGATCAAGTGATCCCACGGTATGGTAAGCATTGTCCATTGCGCTTTGTGTACTAACCCATGGTCTACGTGAGAGTTCGCTGTGGGGTTAGGTATGTTTCCATGGGCTTGCGTCAAGAGGAAGATCTCATACAACCCATGGAGGATGACATCAAGTGGTGATCGTCATCAAGGTTGCGGTGTGCAAGTTCAAGTGAAGCATCACGGAAAGATCATGCTTGAAGCTTGCCGTCCATTGTGGTGACAATGGACTTTTGAAGATGTACCGAAGAGTGGCTCACCCGTAGTGGAGTATGGGGGAGCAATCTAATAGTCTTCATCGAGCCGACGCAATCAAGAAAGGTGGTCCATCTTGAGAAGGACAAGATCGTCATCACCTAGCTCAAGTGGACTATGCGCAAGGCAAAGGTTTGACATTGATAGGGTTTTCTATTTTACCGGTCTCATGGTGGTAGTTGGGAGACCGGGTTATAGGATCGATAGCCATACTATTAAGGGGGGCCTCTCAAGTGAGTAGTTTGATCATATCGTTCGTTGAGAGCTCAAACCATTGCATTCTTCGCATCATCATCTTTCTTGGTTCTTGGTTGGCTTTTCTCTATGTGGGTTCTTGAGCTTATGGTCAGCTTCATGACAAGCTCAAGTTCATCGAAAACGGATTCCATATGCATCTTCTATGATGTTTTCGATGTTGGAGTTTTTGTCGGTTCTTCATTCATAGAGGTTTCACATCTCTATAGAGGTTTCACAGCTCTTGTCGTCCTGAATCCAACAAGCTTGAGTTTGCTCAATTAGGAGCTCATATGCGAAGGTTATGGCAGTTCTGGTTTTACTGTATCCATCCGGTTGCTTGGGTTCTTTGTTTCTCTCCCGCGGTAGTACCACTCTGGCCAGCACAGTAGTACCGCTTATAGCCGGTACTACCGCCCTGGCCAACGGTAGTACCGCTGGGGAGAAGTGGGGTGGCTCAGGGAACTCGCGCGAGGCACCAGACAGCTCCAGTCACTTGTGTGGTGTCCCGCGCCAGCCCTCCAGCCACAGCGGTAGTAGTGGCGGTAGTACTAAGCGGTACTACCGCCGCCCCTTCTACTGCTGCTCAGTTCTGCTGGTGGGCGGTAGTACCGCTCCCAGGGGCGGTACTACCGCTTGTGTGCGGGCTGTGGGGTAACGGTTGGATTTTCTCCCACCTATAAAAGGGGGCCTTCTTCCCCAATGCATCTCACCTCTTTAGCTCGAGTTTGCCCCCCATTGTTGACCTTCTTCGAGCTTGCTAACTCTCAATCCCTCCAATGATTCTTGCTAGTTCTTGAGGGAAAAGGGAGAGGAGATCTAGATCCACATTTCCACCAATCACTTTCTCCTCTATGTGAGGGGAACCCCTTGGATCTAGATCTTGGAGTTCTTCGTGTTCTTCTTTGTTCTTGCTCTCATTTTCCTCCCTAGCATTAGTTGCTTTGGTGGGATTTGGGAGAGAAGGACTTGGGCACTTCGTGTGCCCTTGCCATTGCATTTGGTGCATAGGTTTGAGTTCTCCACGGTGATATGTGGAAGTGAAGTTTGAGAAGCTTATTACTCTTGGGTGTTTGAGCACCCTTGAGCTTGTTCCTCTTGGGTGCTTTGGCGCCCTAGACGGTTGGTGGTGCCTCGGAGCTCAATCATTGTGGTGCAAAGCTCCGGGCAAGCTTCGGGGTCTCCAATTAGGTTGTGGAGATTGCCCCGAGCATTTGAGGTCACCTCGGAGCCACAATCCATTGTGGTGAAGCTTCGTGGTGTTGTTGGGAGCTTCCAATTAAGTTGTGGAGTTTGCCCCAACCTTATTTGTACTGGTTCGGTGACCGCCCTCAAGGGTCCCTTAGTGGAATCACGGAATCTTGCATTGTGCGAGGGCGTGAGGAGATTACGGTGGCCCTAGTGGCTTCTTGGGGAGCATTGTGCCTCCACACCGCTCCGAACGGAGATTAGCATCCGCAAGGGTGTGAACTTCGGAATACATCGTCGTCTCCGCGTGCCTCGTTTATCTCTTACCCGAGCCCTTTACTTATGCACTTTACTTTGTGATAGCCATATTGTTTCTTGTTATATATCTTGTTATCACTTAGTTGTCTATCTTGCTTAGCATAAGTTGTTGGTGCACATAGGTGAGCCTAGTTGTTTTAGGTTTTGTGCTTGACTAATTAAACGATAGTTTTATTCCGCATTTGTTCAATCCTAAACCGTAATTAATTTAAAGCGCCTATTCACCCCCCCTCTAGGAGACATCCACGTCCTTTCACATGATGATAATAATATGTGAGCCATGTTGGTGAGTAATTATGCTGTAGGAAGAATATTGGTGCTAAGATTTGTGATTCCCTATGCAAGCACGAAAGTCAATAGTTATGCAATGAAATTACATCCTACTTATGGTGCATTATTCGGTGTTAATTATGCTTAATGCCCGTTTATGTGAATTTTCGTTTCTTGGTTGGTTGCTTCTCAATATATTTGCTAGCCTCCACTTGTACTAAGTAGAAATACTACTTGTGCATCCAAAATCCTTAAACCCAGTTTTGCCTTATGAGTCCACCATACCTACCTATATGCGGTATTTCCATGCCATTCTAAGCAAAATTGTATGTGCCATCTCTGATTTTCAAAATGAATTTCCTTTTTGTGTGCTCGTACCGCTCATGAAACGGTAGGGGGTTTCCAATATTTTTCCATGCTAGATGTGTTATTCTCAAGATGAGTGTTTATTCACTTGTCATTCCACGAGAGTACGGTGGTAATATGGATGCCCAGTCCCGAAATGAAAAAGAAATTTACTTTATGTTGTCAAATAATAAATTCCTTGGAATGTGTTGGTATGGAAGGCAATCGTGGATACGGCTAGCCATGGATTCTGAAAGAATGGTGGAAAAAGGAATAAACTTTATTTTATGTTTGGGAACCGCCTATGATGTATCTAGCCTGGAAAGTATTGAGAACTACTTTGTCGTTTTCGTTGACAGGAAAGGCATGCCACCCAAAATAATTTTTCTCTCTCAATTTAAGCTTTGAGCACTGGCACCTCTACAAATCCCTACTTCCCTCTGCAAAGGGCCTATCTATTTACTTTATGCAATTTTTATTTTTAATTTGAGTCTCCATCTTCTCTTATAAAGCACCAACTAGGGGGCACTATGATCATACTTGTGCATTGGGTGTAGTTAATATTTGAGTGTGTTTCATGAATGGATCAATGATTGAGCATGATGGGCTAGGGATAACTTTCTTTAGTGTTGATATTTTGAAAGACATGGTTGCTTGTTGGCATGCTTGAGTATTAAAGTCTTTATGTCAAAACTAGACTATTGCTTTGAACCATCTAAAAGTCCAAATGTCCATGCTACAAAAGAAAAGAATATGTGATGAACATGTTAGGCAGCATTCCACATCAAAAATTCTGTTTTTTATCATTTACCTACTCGAGGACGAGTAGGAATTAAGCTTGGGGATGCTGATACGTCTCAAACGTATCTATAATTTTTGATTGTTCCATGCTGTTATATTATTATTCTTGGATGTTTTACAATCATTTTATAGCAACTTTATATCATTTTTTGGGACTAACCTATTGACATAGTGCCAAGTGCCAGTTGTTATTTTTTGCTAGTTTTTTACTTCGTAGAATATCAGTACCAAACGGAGTCCAATAGCGTTGAAACTTCGCAGAATATCAGTACCAACGGACCATGAGGAGGCCCAGGGGGCCCACAAGACACCAGGGCGCGCCAGAGGCCCCCGACGCGCCCTGGTGGGTTGTAGTGGCCTCGGGACCCCCCCCTCCACCGCCTCTGAGCTCTATAAATACCCAAATATTCCAGAAACCCTAGAGGAGTCGCTGAAAAATACTTCCGGCCGACGCAAGTTCCAGAACCGCAAGATCCAATCTAACACCATCACGGAGGGGTTCATCATCCTCATTGGTGCCTCTCCGATGAAACATGAGTACTCCACCATAGACCCACAGGTCCATAGGTAGTAGCTAGATGGCTTTCTCTCTCTCTTTTGATTCTCAATACAATGGTCTCTTGGAGATCTATTTGATGTAATGACTTTTTGCGGTGTGTTTGTTGGGATCCGATGAATTTTGAGTTCATGATCAGTTTGTATCCATGAATATTATTTGAGTCTTCTTTGATCTCTTATATGCATGATGACTTATAGCCTCGTATTTCTTCTTCGAATCTTTGGTTTAGTTAGGCCAACTATATAGATTTGTCTTGCCATGGGAAGAGGTGCTTTGTGATGGGTTCGATCTTGCGGTGTCCTCTCCCAGTGACAGAAGGGGCAGCGAGGCACGCATGTATCGTTGCTATTAAGGATAACAAGATGGGGTCTATTCCTACATGAATAGATCTTGTCTACATCATGTCACCGTTCTTATTGCATTACTCCGTTTTTTCATGAACTTGGTACACTAGATGCATGCTGGATAGCGGTCGATGTGTGGAGTAATAGTAGTAGATGCAGAATGGTTTCGGTCTACTAATCTTGGACGTGATGCCTATATAATGATCATCGCATTGGATATCGTCATGATTATTTGATCTTCTATCAATTGCCCAACAGTAATTTGTTCACCCACCGTGTGCCATACTCATGAGAGAAGCCACTAGTGAAACCTACGGCCCCCGGGTCTACTTTTCCAAAATATTGCTTTCCGATCTATCTTTTGTCGCTTTTTGTTTTCATATCTATTATTCCAAAAAGCCAAAAATACCTTGCTGCACTTTTTATTTGACTCTTTTATTTTGAGTTCTTGTGAGATCTATTTATCCAATCTACTACACCCAATCTATCTTTTTACCGTTGAGATATTCAACCCCTCTCTTATGCGTCGGGTTGCAAGTATTTGTTCTTTGTGTGCAGGTACCGTTTACATAGCGTTGCGTGGTCCTCCTCCTAGGTTTGATAACCTTGGTTTCATAACTGAGGGAAATACTTACCGTCGATGTGTTGCATCATCCCTTCCTCTTTGGGGAAATACCAACGCAGTCTCAAGCCACGTCAGTTGCTTATGATTTATTTCTAGGGTAAAACACACCATATAGGAGAAGAGGGGCGTCGGGAGGCCAGCCAGGGGCCCACAAGCCATCAGGGCGCGCGGCCTGGGGGCGCCTTGTTGGCTTGTGCCTGGCTGGTGGCCCCCCTCTGGTATATTTTTGGCCCAGAAATTCTTAAATATACAATAAAAATTCCCTTTCAGGTCATTTGGAGTCTGGTGATTTTTCTGCCTTTTTCTCGGTTTTCCGGTCCAGAATTCAAGTTTCCAGATAATTCCATCTTTGTGATGTACCTTGCATATTCACAGGGAAAGAGCATAAGAATTATATGATAATAGGGAATAATGGACAAGAATAACGTAAATATGAAAATGAAATCATGATGCAAAATGGACGTACTCCTCCCAACCTCCTCCCTCGGGGCATGCGAGTAGTACTTTGATTTGTGATAAAACTAATAAAACTTTGCAACAAGTATATGAGTTCTTTATGACTAATGTGAACCCGTGGACATACGCAATCTCACCACCTCATATTTTGCAAGCCTCTTCGGTACCTTGCATTGCCCATTCTCACCTCGAGGATCGGTGCGAACTTCGCCGGTGCATCCAAACCCTGCGACATGATACGCTCTATGACACATAAGCCTCCTTGTATGTTCCTCAAAACAGCCACCATACCTACCTATTATGGAATTTCCATAGCCATTTTGAGATATATTGCCATGCCAATTCCACCGTAACATCATATGACTAGTTCATTCGTCATCATATTGCTTTGTGTGATCATATAGAGCTGGCATAGTATTTGTGGCAAAGCCACCGTTCATCATATTTTTGATACATGTCACGCTAGACCATTGCACATCCTGGTACACTACCAGAGGCATTCATATTGAGTCATATTGTTTCATAGTTCTTCATATCGAGTTTTCATATTGAGTTGTAAGCAAATAAAAGTGTGATGATCATCATTATTAGAGCATTGTCCCAGTGAGGAAATAAAAATGGGGGGGCAAATGAGCCCACCATAAATAAAAAAATAAAAAAATAAAAAAAATGGAAAAAATGAAAATGAGGGAAAAAGAGAGAAGGTACTTTGCTACTATCCTTTACCACACTTGTGCCTCAAAGTGGCACCTTGTTCATCATATAGAGAGTCTCATGTTATGATCTTTTCATATGCTACTGGGAATTATTTTTCATTATTAGAAACTTGGCTTGTATATTCCGATGATGGGCTTCCTCAGATGCCCGAGGTCTTCATGAGCAAGCAAGTTGGATGCACACCCCACTTAGCTTCAGTTGAGCTTTCATACACTTATAGCTCTAGTGCATCATTTGCATGGCAATCCCTACTCCTTGCATTGACATCTATCGATGGGAATCTCCATAGCCCGTTGATACGCCTAGTTGATGCGAGACTTTCTTCTCCACTTTTTACCCCTTTGATATCTACCACCATATTCTAGTCCACCTTTATGATATGTCCATGGTTCACGCTCATGTATTGCGTGAAGAATAAAAAGTTGATGCACATTGAAAAAGTACGATCCAATTGCCTGACTTGGACACCGTGGTGCTTGAAATTTGTATTAATGTGGTGAAACGGAGCCATGCCTTACTAATATGATATAATGAATGGGGATAAACATTCTTTTAGGATCGTATACTTTGAAAGATTGATGATTATGTTGCTTGTGCTTATAAATATTACTATGTTGATGTTTGTTAATTCATCATTTCTCAATGAGCATACATGCAAAAGATTACATATTGGGCAGCATGTCACATCAAAAATTCTATTTTTATCATTTACCTACTCGAGGACGAGCATGAATTAAGCTTGGGGATGCTGATACGTCTCCAACGTATCTATAATTTTTGATTGTTCCATGCTATTATATTATCATTCTAGGATACTTTTAGAGCATTAATTTATCAATTTATATTATTTTTGAGCACTAACCTATTGACCCAGTGCCAAGTGCCAGTTGCTATTTTCTGCATGTTTTTGTCTTTTCAGGTTTACAGTACCAAACAAAGTCCAATTGCCCCGAAACTTTTTTATGATTTTTTCTGGACCAAAAGAAGATCTGGAAGCTTCGGGAGAAGACTGGAAGCCGCACGAGTGAGGCACAAGCCACCAGGGGGCACCCTGATGGCTTGTCTCTCCCTGGTGGCCCTCCTACCACCATTCCTTGGCCTATAAATTCACATATATTCCAAAAACCCTAGGAGGGCATCTCGAAATACTTTTCCCGCCATCGCAAGTCTTTGTTCCGCCGTGATCCCATCTGGAGCTCCGTTCCGGCACCCTGCCGGAGGGGGGGTTGATTACGGAGGGCCTCTTCATCAACCTTGCTGCCCTCATGATGATGTGTGAGTAGTTCACCACAGACCTACGGGTCCGTAGTTAGTACCTAGATGGCTATCTCTCTCTCTCTTTTGATCTTCAATACAATGATCATCGCATCTTCGCTTTGATCTATCCGGTGTAATTCTGTTGTACGGTGCGTTTATTGGGATCCGATTAATTGTGGGTTTATGTTGAGATTATTCATGAAAAGTATTTGAGTCACCTCTGAATATTATGATTCTTATTTGCATGATCATTATAGCTTCGTAAATCTCTTCGATCTATTGAAATAGTTTGGCCAACTAGATTGATATTTCTTCAGTGAGAGGGGTGTGTTGTAGTGAGTTCAATCTGGCGGTGCTCTATATCCCAGTGACAGAGAGGGACAAGACACGTCTTTGTATTGTTGCCACTAAAATAAGGATAAAACGATGGGGTTAGTTCATATTAATTGAATTCTCTTTGTCTACATCATGTCAATGTTCTCTAAGCATTACTCTGTTTTACTTAATACTCTAGATGCATGCTGGATATCGGTCAATGGGTGGAGTAATAGTAATAGGTGCAGGCAGGAGTCGGCCTATTTGCTTATGGACGTGATGCCTATATATACATGATCATTGCCGTGAATATCACATAACTATGCACTTTTCTATCAATTGCCCAACAGTAATTTGTTTACCCACCGTATGTTGCCTACATGAGAGATGCCGCTAGGGAAAACTATGGCCCTCAGGTCTATTCACTTATATATTTACAAACGCTTTCATTACCTTGCTGCCATTATTTACCTTTTATTTTATTTTGCAATTCACAATTATCTACCATCATCTACACACTTCACTTGCTTGCAAATAACGAGATCAAGGGGATTGACAACCCTCTTGCCGCGTTGGGTGCAAGTGTTTGCTCTTTTGTGTGCAGCCGCTGAAGGCGGTTGTTGATTGATATTCCTATTGGTTCGATAAACCTTGGTTCTTAACCGAGGGAAATACTTATCCATATTGTGCTGCAATTACCCGTTCCTCTTCACGGAAATCCCAATGTAGATCACAAGTATCAGACCATTAATAAATGCACTCTTCACATCCATTTGTTGCAACTTGAAATTATGATTAGATGCATATGCAAGCAACATACGAATAGATTAAAGGCAAGCAACGGGAGCAAAGGTTTCACCATAGTCGATACCCTCGACTTGGGAGTAGCCTTGTGATACCAATCTTGCCTTCTTGCGAGTGACAACACCGTCCACATCTTGCTTGTTCTTGAAGATCCATTTGGTTCCAATGACATTGTGGTTCTCCTTTGGCCTTGGCACCAATTGCCACACCTTGTTGAGCTCAAATTTTTTGAGTTCATCATGCATGGCTTCAAGCCAATCCGTGTCCTCGAGCGCCTCTTGCCTCTAATGTGCTTTTTGATGCTTTGAGCAATGTAGTTATATTTCAACTCATGCCATTCCGGGATGCTCATGAGTTGTGGACAAAGCTTCAAGATAAATATGGTGTGTCCAAGATTCCTAGGGATGATTGTTCTCCCTCCACCTCCGGTCGTGTTGCCTTCTCAACTTCATCTACTTCACCTACATGTGGATTGCCACAAGGTAATGTTACGGTGAGTAGTGGTGTTCATTGTAATGACGATAGTGGGCTTATTGTTGATTATTCTTCATCACTATCTTATTGCAATGCTTCATCTTTGGACTTCAACACTTCGAGCACTCTAAATGTTTCACATGCTTGTGTTGATAGTCCTTGCATATCATGTAGAAATTGCTTGACTAAATCTCATGATGATATGCTTGCCATGTCTTGAGTGCGGAACTTATATCCTTGCATCTTGATGCACTCTTTGATGGTGAAGATTATTTTCCTCATGCTTGTCTTCACGAGGGTTTTGCCATTTCGATTGGTATCCCTCCTCCTGACAATGCTATTATTTCCAATCTTCACCAGGGGTTGTCACAAGCTTTGGTTTTTAATTCTCTTATTAGTAAGCTTGTGGACCCATTTGCCAGTGGTTTGTGTATGTGGGAAGGATATGGCTTGCACTTTGTGTCTCATTTCATCAAGACTATGTTGATACTTAATGCTCATCCTTATACTACTCTTCTCAAGTGCTTTGCCATGACTCACACACATCATTTTGGCTGAGCCTATTCTTAAATTGCCTCTTTTACATGTTGCTCAACCATATGTTTGGTGCAAGTGATATTCTTATTGTCTTATCTACTTGCTTGCACTTTTTGTGTGTTTTTATTGATTTTTGGGGAGTGATGATCCTATTTTTGTGCTCTCGTATCCAAATACAAAAAAAAATCTTAATAGTGCACAAATCATGGGGAGCTTCCCTAGGTTCTTTAAAACACTCTATTGCCCATATCATAATATCTTTTAATTCATGTGGCTCGTAGGTCCATGTGATTGTTTGTTCCAATTGGTATCTTTTGATTGCTTGCTTCACTCTGGTGTATGTCTTTGTGCCATACGATCCTTTTTGCAATCTTTGGATCCTCAATATAGTTTGTTTTCCTCCACCTACTTATCATTGGATATGTGTATTTCATTGCACTCATATTTTGAGAAATACACACCTTTTGGAGGAACACCTATTATATTGGCTTTCTAAGCTTTTCGCCCATTTTAGCAATCGATGCCAATGGGGGAGAAGTTTAGAGAGTTTAGTTTGGAAAGCTTAGAGAGTTTTGCTTTTATTGCTTAAGCAGTTGCATCTCACACCCATGCATTGCTCTGCATGTGTGTGTGCTTGGTTGTGCTTATTTCCTTATATAAACTCTCTTGAAAGTGGTTGTCATCAATTACCAAAATGGGGGAGATTGTAAGAGCACATTTCTCCATGTGTGGTTTTGGTAATTGATGACACCCCTATGGACTAATGGTTGCCTTGAGTTATATTCGAAGGATTTGTCCGTAGGTACTTCTTGAAGTCCATCTGTTGGTTTCAAGGAGTGTATATGGTGACCAAGGTGGTATTCAATGTTTTATCCAAAGATTGGTCATGTGAGAGTTGAGCTTATCGCAAGCATGTCTTGAAGAATAAGATTGTGTGAGAATTCATGTTTACCTTCAAGACATCATCTTTATGAAGAGAGAAGATAAGATACAAGGTTGATCAAGACTAAGTCAAAGAGTGAATCAAGTTGATCAACATACAAAGCGTACAAGATGTACCGAGAGGGATCAAGTGATCCCACGGTATGGTAAGCATTGTCCATTGCGCTTTGTGTACTAACCCATGGTCTACGTGAGAGTTCGCTGTGGGGTTAGGTATGTTTCCATGGGCTTGCGTCAAGAGGAAGATCTCATACAACCCATGGAGGATGACATCAAGTGGTGATCGTCATCATGGTTGCGGTGTGCAAGTTCAAGTGAAGCATCACGGAAAGATCATGCTTGAAGCTTGCCGTCCATTGTGGTGACAATGGACTTTTGAAGATGTACCGAAGAGTGGCTCACCCGTAGTGTAGTATGGGGGAGCAATCTAATAGTCTTCATCGAGCCGGCGCAATCAAGAAAGGTGGTCCATCTTGAGAAGGACAAGATCGTCATCATCTAGCTCAAGTGGACTATGCGCAAGGCAAAGGTTTGACCTTGCTAGGGTTTTCTATTTTACCGGTCTCATGGTGGTAGTTGGGAGACCGGGTTATAGGATCGATAGCCGTACTATCAAGGGGGGGCTCTCAAGTGAGTAGCTTGATCGTATCGTTCGTTGAGAGCTCAAACCATTGCATTCTTGGCATCATCATATTTCTTGGTTCTTGGTTGGCTTTTCTCTATGTGGGTTCTTGAGCTTATGGTCAGCTTCATGACAACCTCAAGTTCATCGAAAACGGAGTCCATATGCATCTTCTATGATGCTTTCGATGTTGGAGTTTTTGCCGGTTCTTCATTCATAGAGGTTTTACATTTGTATAACATTGGCATTTTCATACTGCCTCTTCTTAATTCATAGAGGTCGCTGTTGGATAGCTCTTGTCGTCCTGAATCCAACAAGCTTGAGTTTGCTCAATTCGGAGCTCATATGCGAAGGTTATGGCAGTTCTGGTTTTACTGTATCCATCTGGTTGCTTGGGTTCTTTGTTTCTCTCCCGCGGTAGTACCGCTCTGGCCAGCACGGTAGTACCGCTTATAGCCGGTACTACCGCCCTGGCCAGCGGTAGTACCGCTGGGGGGAAGTGGGGTGGCTCGGGGAACTCGCGCGAGGCACCAGACAGCTCCAGTCACTTGTCTGGTGTCCCGCGCCAGCCCTCCAGCCACAGCGGTAGTAGTGGCGGTAGTACTAAGCGGTACTACCGCCGCCCCTTCTACTGCTGCTCAGTTTTGCTGGTGGGCGGTAATACCGCTCCCAGGGGCGGTACTACCGCTTGTGTGCGGTCTGTGGGGTAACGGTTGGATTTTCTCCCACCTATAAAAGGGGGTCTTCTTCCCCAATGCATCTCACCTCTTTAGCTCGAGTTTGCCCCCCCATTGTTGACCTTCTTCGAGCTTGCTAACTCTCAATCCCTCCAATGATTCTTGCTAGTTCTTGAGGGAAAAGGGAGAGGAGATCTAGATCCACATTTCCACCAATCACTTTCTCCTCTATGTGAGGGGAACCCCTTGGATCTAGATCTTGGAGTTCTTCGTGTTCTTCTTTGTTCTTCCTCTCATTTTCCTCCCTAGCATTAGTTGCTTTGGTGGGATTTGGGAGAGAAGGACTTGGGCACTTCGTGTGCCCTTGCCATTGCATTTGGTGCATAGGTTTGAGTTCTCCATGGTGATATGTGGAAGTTAAGTTTGAGAAGCTTATTACTCTTGGGTGTTTGAGCACCCTTGAGCTTGTTCCTCTTGGGTGCTTTGGCGCCCTAGACGGTTGGTGGTGCCTCGGAGCTCAATCATTGTGGTGCAAAGCTCCGGGCAAGCTTCAGGGTCTCCAATTAGGTTGTGGAGATTGCGTCGAGCATTTGAGGTCACCTCGGAGCCACAATCCATTGTGGTGAAGCTTCGTGGTGTTGTTGGGAGCTTCCAATTAATTTGTGGAGTTTGCCCCAACCTTATTTGTACGGGTTCGGTGACCGCCCTCAAGGGTCCCTTAGTGGAATCACAGCATCTTGCATTGTGCGAGGGCGTGAGGAGATTACGGTGGCCCTAGTGGCTTCTTGGGGAGCATTGTGCCTCCACACCGCTCCGAACGGAGATTAGCATCCGCAAGGGTGTGAACTTCGGGATACATCGTCGTCTCCGCGTGCCTCGGTTATCTCTTACCCGAGCCCTTTACTATGCACTTTACTTTGTGATAGCCATATTGTTTCTTGTTATATATCTTGCTATCACTTAGTTGTCTATCTTGCTTAGCATAAGTTGTTGGTGCACATAGGTGAGCCTAGTTGTTTTAGGTTTTGTGCTTGACTAATTAAACGATAGTTTTATTCCGCATTTGTTCAAGCCTAAACCGTAATTAATTTAAAGCGCCTATTCACCCCCCCCCCCCTCTAGGCGACATACACGTCCTTTCACATGATGATAGTAATATGTGAGCCATGTTGGTGAGTAATTATGCTGTAGGAAGAATATTGGTGTTAAGATTTGTGATTCCCTGTGCAAGCACGAAAGTCAATAGTTATGCAATGAAATTACATCCTACTTATGGTGCATTATTCGGTGTTAATTATGCTTAATGCCCGTTTATGTGAAGTTTCGTTTCTTGGTTGGTTGCTTCTCAATATATTTGCTAGCCTCCACTTGTACTAAGTAGAAATACTACTTGTGCATCCAAAATCCTTAAACCCAGTTTTGCCTTATGAGTCCACCATACCTACCTATATGCGGTATTTCCATGCCGTTCTAAGCAAATTTGTATGTGCCATCTCTGATTTTCAAAATGAATTTCCTTTTTGTGTGCTCGTACCGCTCATGAAACGGTAGGGGGTTTCCAATATTTTTCCATGCTAGATGTGTTATTCTCAAGATGAGTGTTTATTCACTTGTCATTCCACGAGAGTACGGTGGTAATATGGATGCCCAGTCCCGAAATGAAAAAGAAATTTACTTTATGTTGTCAAATAATAAATTCCTTGGAATGTGTTGGTATGGAAGGCAACCGTGGATACGGCTAGCCATGGATTCTGAAAGAATGGTGGAAAAAGGAATAAACTTTATTTTATGTTTGGGAACCGCCTATGATGTATCTAGCCTGGAAAGTATTGAGAACTACTTTGTCGTTTTCGTTGACAGGAAAGGCATGCCACCCAAAATAATTTTTCTCTCTCAATTTAAGCTTTGAGCTCTAGCACCTCTACAAATCCCTACTTCCCTCTGCAAAGGGCCTATCTATTTACTTTATGCAATTTTTATTTTTAATTTGAGTCTCCATCTTCTCTTATAAAGCACCAACTAGGGGGCACTATGATCATACTTGTGCATTGGGTGTAGTTAATATTTGAGTGTGTTTCATGAATGGATCAATGATTGAGCATGATGGGCTAGGGATAACTTTCTTTAGTGTTGATATTTTGAAAGACATGGTTGCTTGTTGGCATGCTTGAGTATTAAAGTCTTTATGTCAAAACTAGACTATTGCTTTGAACCATCTAAAAGTCCAAATGTCCATGCTACAAAAGAAAAGAATATGTGATGAACATGTTAGGCAGCATTCCACATCAAAAATTCTGTTTTTATCATCTACCTACTCGAGGACGAGTAGGAATTAAGCTTGGGGATGCTGATACGTCTCCAACGTATCTATAATTTTTGATTGTTCCATGCTGTTATATTATCATTCTTGGATGTTTTACAATCATTTTATAGCACCTTTATATCATTTTTTGGGACTAACCTATTGACATAGTGCCAAGTGCCAGTTGTTGTTTTTTGCTAGTTTTTTACTTTGCAGAATATCAATACCAAACGGTGTCCAATAGCGATGAAACTTCACAGAATATCAGTACCAACGGACCATGAGGAGGCCCAGGGGGCCCACAAGACACCAGGCGCGCCAGAGGCCCCCGACGCGCCCTGGTGGGTTGTAGTGGCCTCGGGACCCCCCCTCCACCGCCTCTGAGCTCTATAAATACCCAAATATTCCAGAAACCCTAGAGGAGTCGCTGAAAAATACTTCCGGCCGACGCAAGTTCCAGAACCGCGAGATCCAATCTAACACCATCACGGAGGGGTTCATCATCCTCATTGGTGCCTCTCCGATGAAACATGAGTACTCCACCATAGACCCACAGGTCCATAGGTAGTAGCTAGATGGCTTTCTCTCTCTCTTTTGATTCTCAATACAATGGTCTCTTGGAGATCTATTTGATGTAATGACTTTTTGCGGTGTGTTTGTTGGGATCCGATGAATTTTGAGTTCATGATCAGTTTGTATCCATGAATATTATTTGAGTCTTCTGTGATCTCTTATATGCATGATTACTTATAGCCTCGTATTTCTTCTTCGAATCTTTGGTTTAGTTAGGCCAACTATATAGATTTGTCTTGCCATGGGAAGAGGTGCTTTGTGATGGGTTCGATCTTGCGGTGTCCTCTCCCAGTGACAGAAGGGGCAGCGAGGCACGCATGTATCGTTGCTATTAAGGATAACAAGATGGGATCTATTCCTACATGAATAGATCTTGTCTACATCATGTCACCGTTCTTATTGCATTACTCCGTTTTTTCATGAACTTGGTACACTAGATGCATGCTGGATAGCGGTCGATGTGTGGAGTAATAGTAGTAGATGCAGAATGGTTTCGGTCTACTAATCTTGGACGTGATGCCTATATAATGATCATCGCATTGGATATCGTCATGATTATTTGATCTTCTATCAATTGCCCAACAGTAATTTGTTCACCCACCGTGTGCCATACTCATGAGAGAAGCCACTAGTGAAACCTACGGCCCCCGAGTCTACTTTTCCAACATATTGCTTTCCGATCTATCTTTTGTCGCTTTTTGTTTTCAGATCTATTATTCCAAAAAGCAAAAATACCTTGTTGCACTTTTTATTTGACTCTTTTATTTTGAGTTCTTGTGAGATCTATTTATCCAATCTACTACACGTAATCTATCTTTTTACTGTTGAGATATTCACAACCTCTCTTATGCGTCGGGTTGCAAGTATTTGTTCTTTGTGTGCAGGTACCGTTTACATAGCGTTGCGTGGTCCTCCACCTAGGTTTGATAACCTTGGTTTAATAACTGAGGGAAATACTTACCGTCGATTTGTTGCATCATCTCTTCCTCTTTGGGGAAATACCAACGCAGTCTCAAGCCACGTCAGTTGCTTATGATTTATTTCTAGGGTAAAACACACCATATAGGAGAAGAGGGGCGTCGGGAGGCCAGCCAGGGGCCCACAAGCCATCAGGGCGCGGCCTGGGGGGCGCCTTGTTGGCTTGTGCCTGGCTGGTGGCCCCCCTCTGGTATATTTTTGGCCCAGAAATTCTTAAATATACAATAAAAATTCCCTTTCAGGTCATTTGGAGTCTGGTGATTTTTCTGCCTTTTTCTCGGTTTTCCGGTCCAAAATTCAAGTTTCCAGATAATTCCATCTTTGTGATGTACCTTGCATATTCACAGGGAAAGAGCATAAGAATTATATGATAATAGGGAATAATGGACAAGAATAACGTAAATATGAAAATGAAATCATGATGCAAAATGGACGTACTCCTCCCAACCTCCTCCCTCGGGGCATGCGAGTAATACTTTGATTTGTGATAAAACTAATAAAACTTTGCAACAAGTATATGAGTTCTTTATGACTAATGTGAACCCGTGGACATACGCAATCTCACCACCTCATATTTTGCAAGCCTCTTCGGTACCTTGCATTGCCCATTCTCACCTCGAGGATCGGTGCGAACTTCGCCGGTGCATCCAAACCCTGTGACATGATATGCTCTGTGACACATAAGCTTCCTTGTATATTCGTCAAAACAGCCACCATACCTACCTATTATGGAATTTCCATAGCCATTTTGAGATATATTGCCATGCCAATTCCACCGTAACATCATATGACTAGTTCATTCGTCATCATATTGCTTTGTGTGATCATATAGAGCTGACATAGTATTTGTGGCAAAGCCACCGTTCATCATATTTTTGATACATGTCATGCTAGACCATTGCACATCCTGGTACACTACCAGAGGCATTCATATTGAGTCATATTGTTTCATAGTTCTTCATATCGAGTTTTCATATTGAGTTGTAAGCAAATAAAAGTGTGATGATCATCATTATTAGAGCATTGTCCCAGTGAGGAAATAAAAATGGGGGGGCAAATGAGCCCACCATAAATAAATAAAATGAAAAAATAAAAAAAATGGAAAAAATGAAAATGAGGGAAAAAGAGAGAAGGGACTTTGCTACTATCCTTTACCACACTTGTGCCTCAAAGTGGCACCTTGTTCATCATATAGAGAGTCTCATGTTATGTTGTTTTCATATGCTACTGGGAATTAATTTTTCATTATTAGAAACTTGGCTTGTATATTCCGATGATGGGCTTCCTTAGATGCCCGAGGTCTTCATGAGCAAGCAAGTTGGATGCACACCCCACTTAGCTTCAGTTGAGCTTTCATACACTTATAGCTCTAGTGCATCATTTCCATGGCAATCCCTACTCCTTGCATTGACATCTATCGATGGGCATCTCCATAGCCCATTGATACGCCTAGTTGATGCGAGACTTTCTTCTCCACTTTTTTCCCCTTTGATATATACCACCATATTCTAGTCCACCTTTATGCTATGTCCATGGTTCACGCTCATGTATTGCGTGAAGAATAAAAAGTTGATGCACATTGAAAAAGTACGATCCAATTGCCTGACTTGGACACCGTGGTGCTTGAAATTTGTATTAATGTGGTGAAGACGGAGCCATGCCTTACTAATATTATATAATGAATGGGGATAAACATTCTTTTAGGATCGTATACTTTGAAAGATTGATGATTATGTTGCTTGTGCTTATAAATATTACTATGTTGATGTTTGTTAATTCATCATTTCTCAATGAGCATACATGCAAAAGATTACATATTGGGTAGCATGTCACATCAAAAATTCTATTTTTATCATTTACCTACTCGAGGACGGGCATCAATTAAGCTGGGGGATGCTGATACGTCTCCAACGTATCTATAATTTTTGATTGTTCCATGCTATTATATTATCATTCTAGGATACTTTTAGAGCATTAATTTATCAATTTATATTATTTTTGAGCACTAACCTATTGACCCAGTGCCAAGTGCCAGTTGCTGTTTTCTGCATGTTTTTGTCTTTTCAGGTTTACAGTACCAAACAAAGTCCAATTGCCCCGAAACTTTTTTATGATTTTTTCTGGACCAAAAGAAGATCTGGAAGCTTCGGGAGAAGACTGGAAGCCGCACGAGTGAGGCACAAGCTAACAGGGGGCACCCTGATGGCTTGTCTCTCCCTGGTGGCCCTCCTACCCCCATTCCTTGGCCTATAAATTCACATATATTCCAAAAACCCTAGGAGGGCATCTCGAAATACTTTTCCCGCCATCGCAAGTCTTTGTTCCGCCGCGATCCCATCTGGAGCTCCGTTCCGGCACCCTGCCGGAGGGGGGGTTGATTACGGAGGGCCTCTTCATCAACCTTGCTGCCCTCATGATGATGTGTGAGTAGTTCACCACAGACCTACGGGTCCGTAGTTAGTACCTAGATGGCTATCTCTCTCTCTCTTTTGATCTTCAATACAATGATCATCGCATCTTCGCTTTGATCTATCCGGTGTAATTCTTTTGTGCGGTGCGTTTATTGGGATCCGATTAATTGTGGGTTTATGTTCAGATTATTCATGAAAAGTATTTGAGTCACCTCTGAATATTATGATTCTTATTTGCATGATCATTATAGCTTCGTAAATCTCTTCGATCTATTGAAATAGTTTGGCCAACTAGACTGATATTTCTTCAGTGAGAGGGGTGTGTTGTAGTGGGTTCAATCTGGCGGTGCTCTATATCCCAGTGACTGAAAGGGACAAGACACGTCTTTGTATTGTTGCCACTAAAATAAGGATAAAACGATGGGGTTAGTTCATATTAATTGAATTCTCTTTGTCTACATCATGTCAATGTTCTCTAAGCATTACTCTGTTTTACTTAATACTCTAGATGCATGCTGGATATCGGTCGATGGGTGGAGTAATAGTAATAGGTGCAGGCAGGAGTCGGCCTATTTGCTTATGGACGTGATGCCTATATATACATGATCATTGTCGTGAATATCACATAACTATGCACTTTTCTATCAATTGCCCAACAGTAATTTGTTTACCCACCGTATGTTGCCTACATGAGAGATGCCGCTAGGGAAAACTATGGCCCTCGGGTCTATTCACTTATATATTTACAAACGCTTTCATTACCTTGCTGCCATTATTTACCTTTTATTTTATTTTGCAATTCACAATTATCTACCATCATCTACACACTTCACTTGCTTGCAAATAACGAGATCAAGGGGATTGACAACCCTCTTGCCGCGTTGGGTGCAAGTGTTTGCTCTTTTGTGTGCAGCCGCTGAAGGCGGTTGTTGATTGATATTCCTATTGGTTCGATAAACCTTGGTTCTTAACCGAGGGAAATACTTATCCATATTGTGCTGCAATTACCCGTTCCTCTTCACGGAAATCCCAATGTAGATCACAAGTATCAGACCATTAATAAATGCACTCTTCACATCCATTTGTTGCAACTTGAAATTATGATTAGATGCATATGCAAGCAACATACGAATAGATTAAAGGCAAGCAACGGGAGCAAAGGTTTCACCATAGTCGATACCCTCGACTTGGGAGTAGCCTTGTGATACCAATCTTGCCTTCTTGCGAGTGACAACACCGTCCACATCTTGCTTGTTCTTGAAGATCCATTTGGTTCCAATGACATTGTGGTTCTCCTTTGGCCTTGGCACCAATTGCCACACCTTGTTGTGCTCAAATTTTTTGAGTTCATCATGCATGGTTTCAAGCCAATCCGTGTCCTCGAGCGCCTCTTGCCTCTAATGTGCTTTTTGATGCTTTGAGCAATGTAGTTATATTTCAACTCATGCCATTCCGGGATGCTCATGAGTTGTGGACAAAGCTTCAAGATAAATATGGTGTGTCCAAGATTCCTAGGGATGATTGTTCTCCCTCCACCTCCGGTCGTGTTGCCTTCTCAACTTCATCTACTTCACCTACATGTGGATTGCCACAAGGTAATGTTACGGTGAGTAGTGGTGTTCATTGTAATGACGATAGTGGGCTTATTGTTGATTATTCTTCATCACTATCTTATTGCAATGCTTCATCTTTGGACTTCAACACTTCAAGCACTCTAAATGTTTCACATGCTTGTGTTGATAGTCCTTGCATATCATGTAGAAATTGCTTGACTAAATATCATGATGATATGCTTGCCATGTCTTGAGTGCGGAACTTATATCCTTGCATCTTCATGCACTCTTTGATGGTGAAGATTATTTTCCTCATGCTTGTCTTCACGAGGGTTTTGCCATTTCGATTGGTATCCCTCCTCCTGACAATGCTATTATTTCCTATCTTCACCAGGGGTTGTCACAAGCTTTGGTTTTTAATTCTCTTATTAGTAAGCTTGTGGACCCATTTGCCAGTGGTTTGTGTATGTGGGAAGGATATGGCTTGCACTTTGTGTCTCATTTCATCAAGACTATGTTGATGCTTAATGCTCATCCTTATACTACTCTTCTCAAGTGCTTTGCCATGACTCACACACATCATTTTGGCTGAGCCTATTCTTAAATTGCCTCTTTTACATGTTGCTCAACCATATGTTTGGTGCAAGTGATATTCTTATTGTCTTATCTACTTGCTTGCACTTTTTGTGTGTTTTTATTGATTTTTGGGGAGTGATGATCCTATTTTTGTGCTCTCGTATCCAAATATCAGACCATTAATAAATGCGGTTGTTGATTGATATTCCTATTGGTTCGATAAACCTTGGTTCTTAACTGAGGGAAATACTTATCCATATTGTACTGCAATTACCCGTTCCTCTTCACGGAAAACCCAATGTAGATCACAAGTATCAGACCATTAATAAATGCACTCTTCACATCCATTTGTTGCAACTTGAAATTATGATGAGATGCATATGCAAGCAACTTACGAATAGATTAAAGGCAAGCAACGGGAGCAAAGGTTTCACCATTGTCGATACCCTCGACTTGGGAGTAGCCTTGTGATACCAATCTTGCCTTGTTGCGAGTGACAACACCGTCCACATCTTGCTTGTTCTTGAAGATCCATTTGGTTCCAATGACATTGTGGTTCTCCTTTGGCCTTGGCACCAATTGTCACACCTTGTTGTGCTCAAAGTTGTTGAGTTCATCATGCATGGTTTCAAGCCAATTCGTGTCCTCGAGCGCCTCTTGTACCTTTAGGGGTTCAATAAAAGAAACAAACGTGTGATGCTCACAAAAGTTTCTTAATTGTTTATGAGTGGTTACCCCTTTACTCAAGCTTCCGTAGATATTTTCCAAAACATGTTGGTAATTCTTAAGCTTGGAAGCGATCTTGGCGGCTCGTCATTCTAATAGCTCCTCCATAGAAAGTTGAGGAGCACCATTTTGACAATCTTGAGCGCCGTCATGAGCTTGCTCTTGATCTTGTGCTTGATCGGGGGTATCAACTTGATCTTGGGCATCTCTTGGTGAATCACCATCATCATGAGGTTGATCTTTCCCTTGATCTTGTTCACTTGGTTGAGGGCCTTCACTTTGTTCTTCGGAAGCGTGTGGGTCTTGCATTGGTGATGGTTCCACTTGTGTAGAACATTGTCCTTCTCCTTTGGCCACAAGGGGTTCCTCAACGGGTAGGAAGTGTCCCACACCCATTCTTCTTATGGTTTGGGGAGGAATTTCATCACCTATATCACAAAGACCACTTTGCTCCACTTGGAAGCCATTATTTTCATCAAAATCCACGTTACATGTCTCCTTAATGAGTCCATTGGACTTGTTGAGGACACGGTAAGCATGAGAGTTTGTGGCATAACCAACAAATATGCCCCCTTGAGCTCTAGGTTCAAATATAGACAAACAAACACCTTTCTTGAGAGTGAAACACTTACAACCAAACACCCTGAAGAACTTGAGGTTGGGCTTGTTGCTGGTAAGTATCTCATATGGAGTCTTGGTCAAGCCTTTGTGGAGGTAGAGCCTATTAAATGCATGGCATGCGGTGTTGATGGCTTCGGCCCAAAAATTGTACGAAGATTTGAATTCCGCCATTGTGGTCCTTGTCACATCCATCAACGTCCGGTTCTTCCTCTCCATAACACTATTTTGTTGAGGGGTATATGGTGAGGAGTATTGATTCTTGATCTCCCCCCCCCATCACTAAGAAACTCATCCAGGGTGTAGTTCTTGAACTCGGTGTCGTTGTCACTTCTAATCATCATTATCTTTGCCTCATGTTGACGTTGAGCTTCATTTGCAAAGTCGATGATGGTTTGTTGGGTCTCGCTCTTCCTCTTGAAAAAGTATACCCAAGTATATCTTGAGTAATCATACACAATCACCAAGCAATATTTTCTTCCCCCAAGACTATCGAAGAATGGAGGACCGAAGAGATCCATGTGAAGGAGCTCCAAGGGCCTCTTCGAATAGATGGTAGTCGTGGGTCGGTAAGACGTCTCATGTAGCTTCCCTTCGATACAAGCACTGCAAGCACGATCTTTGGCAAAACTCACATTTGTTAGTCCACGAACGTGATCATGAGGAGACTTTGCAAAGATATCATATTGACATGGGCTAGCCGGCGATGCCAAAGCCATCCCACATCAACTTTAGCCATTAGGCATGTCACGGTCTTAGTGGGTCGCTCCGAAAAGTTAACCACATAGAGACTGTTTTCGACATGCCCAACAAAAGCGCCACGGAATCAATATCAAAGAAGGTAGAAAACCCATGAGCGCAAGTTGACAAACGGAAAGTAAACTGTATGCAAGGGCATGAACAAGCATGACTTTCTCAATGGTTAAATCCGAAGAGATCACCACCTTGCCAAGACCCAGTACATTTGAAATTGTATGATCACCAAATTGGACTTGAGTGGCCAGGGATGAGTTAGTTTGAACGTCCACCACCAAGTCCTTGCTTCCGGTCATATGATTTGTTGCTCCACTATCAAGCAACCATGAACTTCCTCCGGAAGCAAACTCCTACAAGAGATCAATGCTTGGATTTAGGTACCCATTCTTTAATGGGTACTTTTATGTTAGTAACAAGGGTCTTAGGAAACCAAATAGACCATTCAATGTACTCATACGAAGAACCAACAAATTTGGCATAAACATGCCTAGGCATGGGCGTTCGGTAGAAACCGAAATTTTGTTTTCTGTTGTTTGATTTTTTTGAGAATTCGGTTTGGAGAAGTGAAAACCGAATTCGATTTATATCCATAGGAATCATACATAAGACAAAATGAAAGCTAAAAAGATGAATAAAAGCAAGACAATAACTTGCAATTAACTCAACAATGTTTATGTAGAGGATGAAGGTGGACAAGATGGACCAACTCCAGATGTGTTGGGGATATAACCCGTGGTGAGACCCGCCCAGGCGGGGCCGGGTTACACCGGGCGGCTCGTAAGCCCAAGACTTGTAAGGTGGGCTTAAGGATGCAGGCAAGGCCGCCAGGGCGGCTTACCAGATGGGCCGTTGACAGGGGCCCAGAGACGGAAGGTGGCGTGAAGACCCGGGTGGCTAAGCCGCCCGGTGGCGGCTTACCCAAGATGGTATGGCGGCTTAGAGACAGAATAGGACACGCTGTGTGAGTCGGTTTGAGACTCGTGTAACCCGAGGCCTTGACCTCTTATATAAAGGCTAGACCCCGGGGCGGCTTAGACAAGAAACAAAGTAATCGAGAGCTAGGTCAAGCAATCCGCTCCCTTGTAATCGATACTCCAGCTAATACAACACAAGCAGGACGTAGGCTTTTACCTCTACTTGAGGGGCCGAACCTGGGTAAACTCGTGTCCTTCGTCCCGATCAACCCCTTTGAGTCCACTGCTATGGCGATGGCCTCGAACCTAAGTCTTCGGACATCTGCCGTGACAAAACCACGACAGTTGGCGCCCACCGTGGGGCCAGCGCTCGGTGGTGTTGAGTTCTCAAAGGGCTCTCTACCAGGGATCGAGGGGTACGCGGTTGGCAGGATGACCAAGAGTCGCCGTGGCCGGCTCTACATCGACGACGCCGGCTGGGGCCCCGAGGCTGACTCCGTTGAGTATGGTTTCCGGGTCCCCTTCGGCGGGATTCACGTCTTCATCGGCAAGATCGGCGGATCTGAACCCGGGCCGGACGTCTACACCGACATCGTCGAGCCGGCTCGGCGCAAGCAACCCGCCCAACGTGGTCAACCCGCCCGTGCTAAACCGGGTCGGAAACACGTCTTCGTCGGCTTCACTCAGGGCATGGATCTAGAAGGATCTATGTCACAGGAGGAAACTCTCATCTGCTCTGAAAATGGATCTTCGAGCGGAGAGACGGAATCAATCTACCAGCTCCATAATGGCGGACTCGGGGGCTACGTTGAGCCTTACCCCGAGTCGGATTTTCATAAGCCGGAGGAATATGAGCCGCCGAACCGCGCAGCCGTCTTCATGGCGGGTTCCGCGGCGGCTCATAACAGCACAGCTGCTGAGGCAACCGGATCGGGGGCTGGCAGGCAGCCGGCTCAGGTCCTTCTGGATTTAATGGGTGAGCTTTCAACCCTGATGGCGACTGAGGTCACAGCTGAAAACCAAGCCGCCCGTAACACGGAGATTGCGAGGTTGAAGAATCAGATGACTGAAGTCCAGCAGGAGATCAATGAACTGAAGACTCAGATGGACGCTGAGGCAGAGCGCCTTAGGGCGGATGCTTTCCGTCTTGGGCTGGAGCAGCAATCAGCAGCGGCGGTTCAGCGGATGAGGCACCAATCCCGCTTGCCGGATCAGTATGAAGCGAGGAATCTTTTCAACACGCCAGGAACGGGACAGAACGTGCCTTTGGTCGTAACCCGGACGGCGGAAGTACCTGGAAGCCGGGCGGCGGCTCAGCATCAGCAGGTTAACCCGCCCCGACGAAACCAGATTACACCGACCTCTTTTCCTACGCCGCCGGGTCATTACTCTAACCCGGCGGAGAACTTGGTAGCGGCAGCGACTCGGCTGACTGCTATCCCAATCCCCGATGAGTCACCCTTCGCAGAAGAAGTGCGGAACGCGGTTGGATACCTGCGAACGGCAATGGCCCAGCAGGAGAAGTATGCTTACAGCCGGAGTCGTGTGCATTCAACCCCCATCCCTAGTCGCAGTTACAGCCGGCGTTATGAGTCGCCGGCGGTATCTAGCAGTGAACGACATCGGAACCCGCCGCGGGCTGACCGGCCGGCTCTGGATGCGCAGGCGCTGGTGGATCGAGCAAGAGCACAACGAGAAGCAGCGGCTCTGGCGGCAGCGGCGGCTCATCCGGAACCCACGGCTGCACCTTCCGTCTCAGCCGGAGCCGAGTTGACCTCCCGGGCTGTGGGAGTGCCGTGCTTAGCGCCGGCTTTACGGAACGAGCGCCTGCCAAAAGATTTCAAGGGCCCTCGTAAGGTGCCCAATTACACAGCTGACCTACCTCCGGAGGCTTGGATCGAAAGCTATGAGCTCGCCATGGAGATGTTGGATGTTAGTGATGCAGTGTGTGCCAAGTACTTTATCATGATGCTAGAAGGGCCGGCTCGCACGTGGTTGAAGCGTTTGCCACCCAACACTATTACTTCCTGGGCCGGGTTGAAGGCGAAATTTATCAAAAATTTCAAAGGGACGTGCAAGCAGCCCATGACGATCGTGGATTTGGATCATTGTGTGCAACAGACAGATGAGTCGGCTCATCATTGGGTCCGGCGGGTTTCGACTATCATCCACTCTTCAGAACAGATCACGGCGGCTCAAGCAGTTTTGATTCTGGAGAAAAATTGCCACTTTACGCCTTTGAAGCAGAAGCTTGGCCGGCTTAAACGTTCGTGTCAAGACATGGGGGAGCTTATGGCGGCTCTAACCAAATATGCGGACTCTGACAACACGAAAGACCCAGGCTCTGATGATGAAAAATCAGGTCAAGGGAAGAAAGGTAACAATGGAAAGGGTCAGCAGCAGAACGCGGCTGGAAACGGCAACTCTGGCAAGCGGAAACACCCGGACGGCGGGTCAGAATTGGTGGCGAATACCAGCGCTGGGAATAACCATGCCAAGGGCAATGGGAACTTCAAGCAGAATTTTAATAAGGGAAAGGTTCCATTTAATTTGGAAGCAATGCTTAATAAGCCTTGTCCAGAGCATAGTCGACCTGATAAGCCGGCAGGGCATACGTGGAGGAATTGCCACATTATGCGGCAGTTTCGAGATTACAGCCTTCAGCAGCATCATAACAACGGTAATGGACCGTCCGGCGGCTCAGGGCCAGGCGGGTCAGGAGCCGGCTTGGGTCCTGGCGGCTCAGGGTCGGGTTACCAGAATCAGGGTAATCAGGGAGGTCATAATCAACAGTCTGGAGGCGGTGGCCAACAGCAACATAACCAGTCCGGTTTTCAGAGTAACCCAAAACAACTTAGCGGGGGTCAGTATCACGTCTTCACAACCAGCTTCGACAAGCGAGACCAGAAGGTACGCAAGCGGGCGGTTAATGCGGTCATGCCGGCTCTCCCGCAATATCAGAAGTGGTCTGAGTATGACATCACTTGGAGCAGGGCGGATCACCCGCCGCGGGTTGACAACCCGGGGCAATTAGCTTTGGTGGTTGCCCCCCAAGTTGGTGGATACATGTTCACGAAGGTTCTTATGGATGGTGGTAGCAGCATCAACATCCTGTATTATGATACTTTCAGCCGGATGGGTCTGCTTGACAAAGATCTTAAGCCGTCTTCCACAGTCTTTCATGGTGTGGTGCCTGGCAAGTCGGCTTACCCAGTGGGCAGGATTTCGCTGGAAGTCGCCTTTGGTGATGAGTACAATTACAGGGTGGAGTCCCTGTGGTTTGAGGTGGTCAAAATTAAAAGTCCGTATCATGCTTTATTCGGACGGCCGGCTTATGCCAAGTTCATGGCTAGGCCTTGTTATGTCTACTTACAGCTCAAGATGCCCGGGTTAAGAGGAACGATTACTGTGCACGGTGATCGGAAGACGGCTCTTGAATGTGAGGAAGGCGATGCGGCTTATGCAGAGTCAAGTTGTGCAGAGGCAGAGCTCAAGTTTTATAAAGAGAATGTTGACCCGGAGGATATGACTCCCTTGAAGAAGCCTACTACGGAATCAGAGCCGCCCCTCAAGTTTTCGGCGGATGATACCAAACAGGTGGATTTTACGGAGGGCGACTCATCTCAGCAGTTCACTATAGGGGCTAACATGGACCCCGCATAGGAAAGCGCGCTCATCAAATTCATCCGTGAGAATCGGGACATCTTTGCATGGAAGCCGTCTGACATGCCGGGTGTACCGAGAGAGTTTGCTGAGCACCACCTTAATGTGGATCCTAAGTTCAAGCCGATCAAGCAATTCCTTCGTCGTTTCAATGAGGAGCGGCGCAAAGCTATTGGAGAAGAAGTAGCCCGGCTCTTAGCAGCAGGGTTCATCATGGAGGTCTTTCACCCGGAGTGGTTAGCTAACCCGGTGCTGGTGCTTAAAAAAAACGGCACTTGGCGAATGTGTGTGGATTACACGGATCTCAACAAAGCCTGTCCAGCTGACCCGTTTGCTCTCCCTCGGATTGATCAGATCATTGATGCAACGGCGGGTTGTGAGAGTTTATGCTTCCTGGACGCCTATTCAGGTTATCACCAGATCAAGATGGCAGTCAAAGACCAAGAGAAGACGGCTTTCATCACGCCTTTTGGTGCTTTCTGCTATGTGTCTATGCCTTTCGGGCTCAAGAGTGCCCAGGCGACTTATCAACGTTGTGTGCAGAACTGTCTTCACAGTCAAATTGGGTGCAATGTTCATGCTTATGTGGATGATATAGTGGTCAAGTCAAGGAAGAAGGAAACTTTGCTAGACGACCTGAAGGAGACTTTCGACAACTTGAGGGTTTACAAGATGATGCTTAACCCGGCCAAGTGTGTTTTTGGAGTTCCCGCAGGCAAGCTTTTGGGGTTTCTGGTTTCTGAGCGTGGGATTGAAGCTAACCCGGACAAGATCAAAGCAATTACATCTTTGTCTGAGCCGGCGTGCATAAACGACGTTCAGCGCCTGGCGGGTCGAATCGCCGCGTTAAGCCGATTCATAAGCCGCCTGGGCGAGAAGGCAATCCCCTTGTATCAAATGATAAAGAAGACGGATGATTTCGTCTGGAGCAAGGCGGCGGGTGAGGCGTTTGATGCGCTTAAGAAGCAACTGACTGAGCCGCCCGTCTTGGCTGCTCCGGCTGAGAAGGAACCGTTACTCCTCTATGTGGCGGCTAACAACAGGGCAGTCAGCGCTGCGGTTGTTGTGGAGCGCAAGGAGGCAGGGAAGGAATATCCGGTTCAACGGCCGGTTTACTACGTCAGTGAAGTTTTGATCGAGTCCAAGCAGCGATACCCACATTGGCAGAAGCTGATCTATGGAGTATTCATGGCAAACCGGAAGTTGAAACACTATTTTTTGGGACATCCGATCACAGTGGTTAGCTCTGCCCCATTGGGAGACATAATTCAAAACAGAGAAGCCACTGGCCGGATTGCTAAGTGGGCGTTGGAGCTTGGACCTCTTAATCTAAAATATGTGCCTCGCACAGCGGTTAAGTCTCAAGCTTTGGTGGACTTTATAAACGACTGGACTGAGTGTCAGTCGCCAGAGGAGAAGCCGGACAACACTTATTGGACGATTCACTTCGACGGGTCTAGACAGCTGGAAGCTGAGTATGAAGCTTTGCTTCATGGCCTCCGGGTTGCTAAGGAGATGAATCTGAGCCGGGTTCGATGCCTCGGCGACTCAGACCTTGTGGCTCAGCAAGTTTCAGGCACGTGGGATTCCAAAGACCCACGCATGGCGGCTTATCGTCAGGCTGTAGACGTCGTTGCAGGTCACTTCAAGGGTTATCAGGTGGATCACATTGATCGTCGTAAGAACGAGGCGGCTGACGCATTGTCAAGAATTGGCTCCCAGCGTAAGCCGGTGCCGCCTAACGTTTTCTTGGACGTGTTATATCACCCTTCAGTTAAGTTACCTTCGGAGGAAGATCTGGCTATTCCTGACCCGGAGGGGCAATTGGTGGCGGCTCTGCGTGCTATTCCTGACTGGACGTTGCCTTACATGGCGTATCTAACTCGTGGCGAGTTACCTGACGAGGAGACCTTGGCAAGACAAATCGTCAGACGATCCAAGTCCATGACAATCATCAATGGCGAGTTACATAAACGCAGTGTTACAGGCGTTTTTCAGCGTTGTGTTTCACCTGAGGAAGGCAAGGAGATCCTTAATGAAATCCACGCCGGAGATTGTGGTCATCATGCCGGCTCAAAATCTCTGGTGGCCAAGGCTTTTAGACATGGTTTCTTCTGGTTGACGGCTCACAAGGATGCAGAAAACTTAGTGCTCAAGTGTGATGGCTGTCAAAAGTTTGGACGGCGTGTTCATGTGCTGGCTCAGGAGTTGCGCATGGTCCCGATTACTTGGCCGTTTGCGGTCTGGGGGCTTGATATGGTCGGGCCCTTCAAGAGATCCAAAGATAAGAAGACCCACCTTTTGGTGGCGGTTGATAAATTCACGAAGTGGGTAGAGGCTGAGCCGGTCAGCAAGTGTGACGCAGCTACGGCGGTTCAGTTTGTTAAAAAATTGATCTACCGTTTTGGTTACCCCCACAGTATAATCACAGATAATGGCACAAACCTATCCAAGGGGGCTATGCAAACCTTCTGTGAAGAAGAGCACATCCGGCTTGACGTCTCTGCAGTTGCTCATCCACAGTCCAATGGTCAGGCGGAGCGTGCTAACCAGGAAATCTTGAGAGGTATCAAGCCCCGACTTATGGTTCCTTTGCAGAGAACGCCGGGTTGTTGGGTTGAGGAGTTACCATCAGTCTTATGGAGCATCAATACAACTCCCAACAGATCCACTGGCTATACGCCTTTCTTCATGGTTTATGGCGCAGAAGCCGTCTTACCAAGTGACATACATCATGACTCGCCACGGGTGGCGGCTTACGTTGAGACAGACAATGAGACCGCGCGTCAAGACGCGTTGGATGCTTTGGATGAAGAGCGTGACCTGGCGGCGGCTCGATCGGCGATTTATCAGCAAGACCTGCGCCGCTATCACAGCCGCCGAGTCAAGACCCGGACGTTTCAAGCAGGCGACTTAGTGTTGCGCCTGATTCAAGATCAGACGGATGCGCACAAGTTGTCTCCTCCATGGGAAGGGCCTTTTGTGGTTAGCAGAAACCTCAACAATGGGTCATACTATCTCATTGACGTACGAGACGAGTCACGCACTTCTGGGCAGGAGACCCTCCGGCCGTGGAATATCGCTCATCTGCGGCCTTACTACACCTAAGTCATCGACTTCCCTCGTTGTATAATATCATTGTATATATTATATATATATATATATAATAAAGTTGGTATCCCTGCAAGCCGGGGCATCTGCCGTTTTTACATCACATTGTCCAAGATGGCTACAATCATATGATCATTTGGAGGCTTTCAACTTGCCGGGTTAGGCTTCAAGCCTCTTGGTCTGGCTCTTCAAGCCGGAGTTACAAGGTCATTTGGGGGCTTCTAACCCGCCGGGTTAAGCTTCAACCTTCTTGATCGGCTCCTTATCTACAATATCACCACATACTGGCGGCTTACAAGACGGCGGCTTATAAGTTGGTGTGCAAAGTTGATAATATCAACAAAGATTACTGGGAGTGCAGCGAGTCATGAACTCACCTCCTCTAATCTGTGAAAACGGGTTATGCCTGCCTGTATGCAGATGCACTTTGTCAGGGGTGCAGCGAGTTCTAAAACTTACCCCCTGCAAAGGCCTCTTACAGCGGCGAGGCTAACTCTGTAAGGCCGGGTTATGCCTGCCTGTATGCAGATGCACTTTGTCAGGGGTGCAGCGAGTTCTAAAACTTACCCCCTGCAAAGGCCTCTTACAGCGGCGAGGCTAACTGTAAGGCCGGGTTATACCTGCCTGTATGTAGATGCGCTTTGTCAGGGGTGCAGCGAGTTCTATAACTTACCCCCTACAAAGGCCTCATGCAGCGGCGAGGTTAACTCTTACTTTTGTAACTACGGGTTATACCTGCCTGTAAGTAGATGCGTTTTGTCAGGGGTGCAGCGAGTTCTATAACTTACCCTCTGCAAGTGCCTCTTACAGCGGCGAGGTTAACTCTTCTATTTGCTGCGTCTCTCTGGGTTGTTACGCTCTTATTAAGAGTTCAAAGTAGCTAAGACCACAGAAGAACCGGCTTATATATTCGGAAAAGCAGGCAAGGAAAATGAGGTTTCACGCCTCCGGGTTAGACTTTTTAAGTCACCCTTCGCAGTGATGCAGAACATGTTTCTGTCTTCTTATATTGCCGGGTTTGTCTACAAGGTAAGACGCCGTGCAGATTGATATCATAAGCCGCTTGAAGAAAAGCAAGGAATATATTATGATTGACTAAAGACTCATACGTGCACTATGGCACGGGTCAGACAGTGAGAGTTTTTCTACAAGCCTATTACAAAGCTCTCTTTGAGAGCTCACCAGGCAAGCAGCCAAAAGTTTTATACACATCGGCGGCTCAAGAAGCCGGGTTATCAAATATCAAGTTCAGCTTGACGGCGGGTCATCCTGCTCCGGGTCTTCGACTTCTTCGATCTGAAGATTGTCCACGTCCCAGTTGCAGTGTGTTAGTGCTTCAAACTGGGCGTCCTCAAACAGAGGAGACGGATCAATCTCAGGGGCAAAGAAATGCTTACGGCGCACGGGGGTCAAGTCTCTGCATTCAAATGTGGGACCACGTATCTTCTTGGATGTCTCGCTGTAAGCCGCCTGGTAAGTTGACATGTCAAGATCCTCCACCAGCTTGGAGGCAAGAACCCTGGAAGATTTTCTGCATTGAGCATAGTCTTCTGTAGTGAACTCCGAGCCGTCATCTTTCTTGGACGGGAACCCGTCCATCATCTCGTCAGCAGTTAACTCAGGAGCGAAAGCCAAGCACCGGCTTAGCGCAGATAGAGCCCCCTGCCTGGCGGCTGATCTTTTGAGCTCATCAATCTGCTTAGGCAGCGTGGACAGCAGCTCTAAGATATCTTTCATGTGCTTGGGGATGCTCCTTTCAGTCAGCATAGCTTTAATGGTCAGGAGAGTCCCGCAGTAGAGTTGTTCAGCTAAGGAGTACACTGCCTTCAGCTTCATCACACTGTCAGAGGATAACTGGCGGCTCCTTTCACCTGCAAAAAAAAAAGGTTTGGTGGTATAAGCCGCCAGAAATATTATTTATCACGGACAAGACGGTCATTAAGTACCATATGCTTACCAAAGATAGCAGAGGTCATCCTGGATATATGCTGTTTCAGGGTCTGCAGCTCTGTCGACACAGTGGCAAGCCGCCCTTCAGCATCTTTTGCACGCTTGGTCAGGGCGGCTTGATGAGTTTCAGTATTCTTCTTGAAAAGAGCTAAGTCCACTTGCGTCTTTTCAAGATCTTCGACGGCAACCCGCCACTTGGTTTCCGCCTCTGACCGGGCGGTCTGTTGCACATCGAGATTTTTCTTCAGGCTGGCCATTTCAGACTCAGCCGCCTCTAGAGCATCCTGTAACAATTCAAAAGCAGGAAAAGGGGGGTTCAATGTTCATGGTAAGTTACCACTGAGGAAATTATGCTACAAGTCTCAAGCAGATTGCAAGCAATATACTCGACACTTGGGGGCTAATGTCTATTTGTTCTCTAGGGCTTGTCCCGGCTAATCTTTAAAAAAAAGGTAAGCCGGCCCTTGGGGGCTACAGATCACGCTCTAAAGTCTTTCAATTAAAGTCCCGACTCATCTTTAAAAAAAAAAGATAAGCCGGCCCTTGGGGGCTACAATCAGCATTTATACAGTATCCAATGAGAATCCGGGTCATCATTTCATGATAACCCGGACTTGGGGGCTGCAACTGTTCAAACTCTATACATCGAGTATCGGCCTACTACTTATACTAACCCGATACTTGGGGGCTACAGATCAAGTTATGAAAAGTATTGCCAAGGAAAGCCCCGGTTTATTATTTGACATATTAATCCGGCTCTTGGCGGCTAGGAAAGGGTATAAAGGACAGGCTGGTAAAAGTATTACCTCATATTTTTTCTTCATAAGGCTGACAAACTTCAGCTCCATCTTCCGGCTTGACTCCAGGCGGTTTAGAAATCCAGCATGAAGTTCATCAGCGGTAAACTTCTCCAGTACAGTAGGTTCCAAATTAAATTCCTCCAGCGAAGAAGTTTCAGCTTTGCCAGAGTGCCTTGTTAATACACGGGGTTCAGGGGTGTGGTGACCCGTCTCAGTAATAGCAACGTCTGGAAGGGCTGTTTCTTCATCAGCCATTGAAGGGCTGGGCAGTTTAGGATCATCCCTCGCAGGGCTTTCAGCGGTCGTATCATGACCCGCCGGCTTAGGTGGCTGGTGAATGTTTTTCTCAGTATCTGCGGCTGGTAGAGAGGCCGGCTTAGCAAACACTGGCTCTTTAGCAATTGGGGCGGCAGTAGACCCGCCAGTTTTTCTTCGTTTGGCTTGGGCCCTGGAAGGCGCAGTTGATGGTTATATATATGTCAAGGACATTGAAAACATTCAAGTGCAAAATAATATACATACTCCGGGTTGATCTTCATTGGGGGCAGCTTTGATGCGGTTGAGTCGCCAGATGAAGGCGGAGAGTCCTGAAGGCATCCAAAGTAATACAACAGTAAGATTACAATGCAAAGTTGATGAGAATTATGTTTCCGTAAAAGGATACCTCAGCTGGCCGTTTTCGAGGAGTCGGGGAATGAGGTAACCCGGCCACGAGGTCGTCAGAGCCGGCGCTCCGGGTCTGGCGTCGGGAGTTGTGCTGTTGCTTTTTCAAAAGGAAATTGGGATCTAAGTGAGCAAGAGGATGAGAGAAGGGGACTTTCCGGACGACCCGCCGTACTCTGTCTGGTGAATAGATCTCTGAGTCAGAAATATCAATTACCTCAGGAGCGTTGGCGTGGCTTGCTTCCGTCTCATCCTGTGAGTAATTATTGTCAATAAGCTGTATAAAGAGACGGCCAAGAGAATCAAGTTCTACCTCCGAGTCGTCACTTTCGGCCGGCTCTGGAGTGGCGGTTTTCTTCTTCTTCTTGGCTGGGGTTTTCGTCTTAGGCCTTCTCACCGGCGGGTTAAATTTCTTCTTCCAGAACGGGGAGTTGGCCTATATATAAGCCGCCGGTTAAGGTTACAAGGTGCAAGATAAGTATAATCAATTGAAGGAAAAGAGACTTACGTCTGGAGCCGGATTCTTGGCATAGAAGGGCTTTAGCCCAACCTTGTCGCAAGCTTCCTGACTTTCGCCAAGGAGTCCCTTGACGCCACTGTTGATGTCTTCGTCAGTCAAGGGAGTTGTCTTGAAGCAAAGGGGGTCATTGGGTTCACCCGTATATTCGCACATGAGCCGGTCACGCCGGCTCAACGGCATGATTTTCCAGCTTACCCAGCAACGGGTTAGGTCAACACCTGTCAAGCCGTTAGCCAGCAGAGCCTTGACCTTGGTGTAAGCCGAGGCATACTTTGCCCGCTCGGCGGCTGTCATTCGTGCTGGGAAGGGGTTGTCATTGGTAAAGCAGAGCCGGGTTGGACGGTAACCCGGCAGGGGATTCTCGCCTTCAGGAGAGGTGTCCTGGCAATAAAACTAGGTTTTGTTCCAGTCCTTGGGGTGACTCAGCAAGGTGGCTGAAGGGTATGGCAGGTCTCTTCGTCTTTGGATGGTAATACCACCAAGTTCCAAGCTGGGACCGGCCGCCATTTCAGTCTGGCGGTTTGCATAGTGATATTCATAGAAGAGGTCAACAGACGGTTCTTCTTGCATATAGACTTCAGTTAAAACTTGGAATTGGCATATATTGGTAACTGAGTTGGGGCCTATGTCTTGAGGATGGATCTGGAAGAAGTGAAGAACATCCCGAAAAAACTTTGACCCGGGAGGGCGAAACCCGCGAAGGATGTGGTCAGTAAATATGATGATCTCTCCCTCCTTGGGCTCAGGCCTCTTCTCCGGTCCTGGAACCCGCCAGTGTATTTCCTCTTTACTTGGTAACATGCCAGATTCAACAAAGTTAGCTAGGAGTTCTTCAGTGACTCCGGAGCTGACCCAATCACAGGAGGATGGAGTCCTTGTCATGACGGCGGGTTACGCTACAAAAATAGAAGGAATGGCGGGTTAAGAAGAGCAGTCGCTGTGTAATGCAGTTATAATCAGTGTAAGTGGAAGAGCTAAGCCGCCAGAAAAATTGGCGGAGAGCCGGCAATACAATGGCGACTTACGAAGCCAAGATGGTATGGATGGGAAAATGACTAAATGCAGAAAACAGATTTTGCATATCGTCTATTCATTGCAAGATCTACGGATGAAGAAAAAATGAAAATGAATACGACCTAGAAATAACAGTGGATGAACGAGATCAATCTACCCGCAACAATGAGTGTCATATGGACACAAAAATGAGTAGGGGATGGACTTCGGAGGAGTGCCCGCAACCAAAGGGTAGTGATACGAGGTCTTGGGCAGTGCTCGATGCCTCGGTGGTTATCGATGGTGATGAACTCGCAAGAACAAGGAAGAACTCGGAACCCTAACGGGAGTGTACACAGATTCAATGAGGATCAGAGGAGCTTACCTCTGAGATGCGGAGGCGCCGATGAGGCTCTGGTCCGTTTCGGGCTGAGGCAGTGGCCGGCGGGGAGAGCGACGGCGCGTCTTCGGTTGCGGGCGGCGGAGCTCTGGAGAGGGAGGCTTCACGCGAGGAAGGAGACGACAGCGACAGGCGGAGAAAGGGAGGAGGCGCACGTGGCGCTATTTATAAGGAAAAGGGCAACCGTACGCGCGAAAGTGGGGAGCTACAGTAAATTGGCGCCTTGATTTTCGGGATGACCTTTCGGTGACAAAGATCCATTGCAAACGTCATGGAATCTTTTCCGAATATTCCGTGTGACGTCATGGCGGGTTACAAGTTGACTTTCCAGATGACAGCGCAATGAAGACTCGCCGTTAAGTAAAGATAAAGATTGACATGAGCTGGCTCAAATCAACCTGGGGCCTAATGTTGGGGATATAACCCGTGGTGAGACCCGCCCAGGCGGGGCCGGGTTACACCGGGCGGCTCGTAAGCCCAAGACTTGTAAGGTGGGCTTAAGGATGCAGGCAAGGCCGCCAGGGCGGCTTACCAGATGGGCCGTTGACAGGGGCCCAGAGACGGAAGGTGGCGTGAAGACCCGGGTGGCTAAGCCGCCCGGTGGCGGCTTACCCAAGATGGTATGGCGGCTTAGAGACAGAATAGGACACGCTGTGTGAGTCGGTTTGAGACTCGTGTAACCCGGGGCCTTGACCTCTTATATAAAGGCTAGACCCCGGGGCGGCTTAGACAAGAAACAAAGTAATCGAGAGCTAGGTCAAGCAATCCGCTCCCTTGTAATCGATACTCCAGCTAATACAACACAAGCAGGACGTAGGCTTTTACCTCTACTTGAGGGGCCGAACCTGGGTAAACTCGTGTCCTTCGTCCCGATCAACCCCTTTGAGTCCACTGCTATGGCGATGGCCTCGAACCTAAGTCTTCGGACATCTGCCGTGACAAAACCACGACAAGATGGCTTGCTAACAGATTTGCTATTGCTTGCCTTCGACTTGGATGAATTTGTACTACCAAACTCTTCAATTAGTTTTGAAAAATAATAAAATAAACATGTAATAAGCATGAGAAGTCATAAATAAAGAAAATTATGTAGAAAACAATCACAACATATTACCCTTTTCTAAGATTAACAATTCCTCCATGTTTTCTTCAATGTTGATAGTAATAGAACCCCTTAGCCAATCTTGGGTACAAACAAGAGCTTGCACCATGAATGGCGTGAGTGAGGTTATAAAGTCATTTAGGATGCTTGTGCTAAATGCGGACTCGGACGCAACTGTTGACACTGGAACAGCTAACACATCACGGGCCATTCTTGCCAATATGGGGAATCTAGCAGCATTGTCTTTCCACCATTTTAGAGTGTCAAAATCATCCCTATTTACTTCATTCTATTCATGTAGGTATTTCTCAAATTCAGATTTGCTCATGCTAGTTTCACTATCACCACCAACTCTCAACTTTTTATTTATCCGAGACACCAATTTTCTTCCTTCCCTTTTTTGAGTTGGTTCAGATTGTGGAGCACCCACATGCTTACTTGCATCACTTGGTGCCTTTGTACTCTTCAAACAAAGCATGCACAAAGATTTTCACCTCCTCCAAAGCTTTGCCTCCATTTGACTCACCATACATCTCTTCAACTGCTAGTTTTGTGTAATTTGATAGCTTGAATCTTGGATCAAAAAGAGCTTCAGCAAATACAAACATGTTCACATTCTCCTCTTCCTTTTTCTTTCCTTTCCCCTTCCCCTTTTCCTTCTCATTCTCCACCCCCTCATGCCAACGTCCCCAATACTTATCATATTTCTCTTGCATTTTCTTGGCCATTGTTTTGCGCAAAATATCATCACTATCAGCCCACTCTTCCAACACAACATTAATTTCAGCAATATCCATAACAAATTCATTCACGGTCACATGGAGTGTGGAGGAAACACTAAGAGTTAGCTCATAAAAAGTTCCAAGAAATTCAGCCATTTTCCTAGCATTCTCCCAATCACTATCAACGGGAGTACCGGGAGCTTTCTCATTGTTTAAATCCAATGTATAGAGTGGATCTTCTTCCTCATACATCACAAACACTTTCTCAAAGTTGATTGCAGTTTTTAACATTAGGTATGTGGAATTCCATCTAGTGCATACGTCCAAACTCAAGAATGCCTCGCTGTCCACCTTTTCTAACTCTGCGAGTTCTTTAAATCTTGTAATTCTAGATGGCCCATGTCGTATATATCTAACCGCAGCTCGCACATGCTTAACTGAATCATCCAACTCTTTTAGACCGTCGGTGACAATCAGATTTATAATATGGGCAGCACATCTCATGTGTAAATATTTTCCTTCAGCTATGCTATTTCCAGTTTTGATCATTTCCTTCCGTATGTAACCTACACCGCCATCATTCGCACTAGCATTATCAACAGTTATTGTCATAACTTTGTTTATTCCCCACTCCATCAAGCATTGCTCTAAGGCTTTTCCAATATCATCTCCCTTATGACCTTTTACTAGGAAAAAGCTAATGATCTTTTTGTGCAAATTCCATTCAGGATCAATAAAATGTGCCGTGACTGTCATATAGCAATCTTGTGTTTGAGAAGTCCAACCATCAGTAGTGAGGCACACTCTTTGACATGATTGTTTGAAAAAAAGTTTTAGCTTCGCTCTATCTTCAAAATAAAGCTTCACAACATCCCTAGTGCATGTTCTTCTAGAAGGCATATTGAAACGTGGACATGCAATTGACATCACTTCTCTAAAACCAGCTTTTTCAATAAATGCAAATGGAAGCTCATCTACTATAACCATCTTAGCAATAGCTCTCCTTAGCAATTCAGGATCAAATTTATGCACTGAAGAACTTTCCCCTTGGATTTCTTGCAAAGTACCTTGATTCTTATTCTTATCGTTATGAGGATTATACTTTCAAGTATTAAAATGACTGTTTAAGGCAGATGTACTGTTAATCTCTGGGACGGCCTTGATATCACGATTGCAATAGTTGCACTTTCCAAACTTGAGAAGACCGCCAACTAGTACCTCAGAAAAGTGATCCCACATTGGTGGTCTTTTCTTCATCTGCCTTCTTCTAGGTTGTTCATCCATTGCCTTTTTTTTCTTTTCATACTCCTCAATCTTTCTTTCTTTTTCCTCATAAATTCGCATATCCGCTTCAGTCATCTCAACATCACCATCTCCACCAGGTTCAACCATCTAAAATAGTAACATAATTAGAATTCATGTGATCATTCTTCTATACTAACTACTTGCAAGAAGAATTCAACAAGATGTCAAAAATACAAATTACCAACAATGCATCTACTAAAACTAATACATACAGTGTGAGTAGATGGCAGAGAATTTATACAACAAAATGGGCAAATCTGAACCAGGTCAATTTTTATGCTCCACATGCAACCCGATGGCAGAGAGAAATCCGAACCATCTTTCTGTTTTTCTCACATACAGAAATCTGAATCATCATTATATTCAGTATTGACTAATAGTTGGTTCAGCAATAATTTCTTGCAACATATAGTTTCTTGTACGGTCTGTTAGTCCTCATCCTAGTCACCAACACCAAGTACGTGGTAGTTCATCAACAATTTCTTGCAACAAACGATACAGGAAGAACATGTAAGTAGAATGAGCAAAAATAATAAACAACATGTGTAGAGATGGGAGGTGGGGCTTATTACGTTGACTGAATGCTCTGTTTCTCCTGCCGAAGACGTGGTGGCGAACTGGAGAAGAAGCCACCGAGGCGCCTAGATGTTGCCGAGGTGGAAGGATGTGGCGACGCCGCGACGACTAGGGCCACCCAAGTTTATGTCAGCCACCCAAGTTTTCAAGAACAAAACAAATTGATAATGGAATGAGATTTATTTACTCACTGCTCCCTGCTCGGCTGCTCCTCTCCTTCCTTCGTGCAGTAGAAGCTCTCCTAGTGCAGCTGCTAGAGTCCACGGCGTCGGCCGTCGGGGGTGGCCGGACTGGGCGGTCGCCGATGGGGGACAAGATGTGGTCGCGCCGGCCACCGGCGTCTCAGCCGCTCAGATCTGATGAGTAGCAGCGGCGACGACTCAGTAGGGTGGGGCGCCTCTATGGGTTGCGGGCGTGGGGAGTGACCGAGTGGGGGGGGGCGTGGGGTGCTGGTTGGTTAGGTTAGTCTAGGTGGGTGCCTGGGTGGTGCTACTTCTTGAGCTTGCATTGGTTTTCCCTTGAAGAGGAAAGGGTGATGCAGCAAAGTAGATAAGTAATTCCCTCAGTTGTTGAGAACCAAGGTATCAATCCAGTAGGAGATACAAGCAAGTCCCCAATCTTCGCACCAACACAAACAATCAAGCTCTTGCACCCAACGCTATAAAGGGGTTGTCAATCCCTTCACGGTTATTTGCAAGGATGAGATCTGATAGAGATAGATATAAAAGATTGCTAAAACGAAAAGTAAAACAAAAGTAAAAAGATTGCAGCGAAGTATTTTTGGTATTTTTGGTTTATAGATCTGAAAATATAATATGGAAAATAGACCCGGGGGCCATAGGTTTCACTAGAGGCTTCTCTCATGAAGGAAAATAATACGGTGGGTGAACAAATTACTGTCGAGCAATTGATAGAAAAGCGCATAGTTATGACGATATCCAAGGCAATGATTATGCATATAGGCATCACGTCCGTGTCAAGTAGACCAAAACGATTCTGCATCTACTACTATTACTCCACACATCGACCGACTCTTGCCTGCATCTAGAGTATTAAGTTCATGAAGAACAGAGTAATGCATTAGGTAAGATGACATGATGTAGAGGGATAAACTCAAGCAATATGATGAAAACCCCATCTTTTTATCCTTGATGGCAACAATACAAATACGTGCCTCGCTACCCCTACTTTGTCACTGGGTGAGGACACTGAGGGAGTCCTGGACTAAGGGGTCCTCGGGAGGCCGGCCTATGCCTTATGGGCCGGACTGTATGGGCCACTTGCCGAATACTGGAAGAGTTGAAGACCTCCTCTCCAAGGAGGAAGCTTCGGGAATCGTGGATTGTCCTCCACGTTTGGAGTAGCAAATAGGCATGTTTATCCCTTCGACGTGTAACCGACCATGTGTAAACCCTAGGGACCCCGGCGTCTATATAAGCCAGAGGGTTTTAGGATGTAGGGGAAGAGAACTCATCTAGGGTTTTAGTCATACGATCTCGTGGTAGATCAACTCTGTAATCCCCATACAATCAATACAATCAAGTAGGACGTAGGGTATTACCTCCATAGGAGGGCCCGAACCTGGGTAAAACCTTGTCCCCTTTGTCTCCTGTTACCATCGATCCAAGTATCACAGTTCGGGACCCCCTACCCGAGATCCGCCGGTTTTGACACCGACATTGGTGCTTTCATTGAGAGGACCACTGTGATCACCAGAAGGAATCGATGGCTCGCCTAGTCGTCAACGACGAGGTCTGCAACACGGGTACTTTTGTCCCCGGACAGATCTTCGCCTTCGGCAGCATAGTGCTGCACGCCGACCACACCGGCCATCTAGGTCGCGTCGGAAGCTTCGCCCCTGATCAAGAGGTCAGATTCGGGAACTTAGAGTTCTCCGTAGACTCTCGAGGCGATCTATCACTGTCTGGGCTCGCGGTCTCGCCCGCCATGCCCGAAGGCTCTGAGGCTTTAACCCCAGACCCACTATTCGGCCCCTCCCTTGGGATCAACCCCGGCGAGGGCCCGACGTCCAGTCCGGATCAGGTCATAGCGCCTGATGCCCGGACACCAGTTCTTGCCGAACACTCCCCCCGCACGGACGCATCGGAGGTTCACTTCGGAAACCCTGTGCAGGCCGACCCGACCGAGCTCTCGATACTCAATGAGGCTCTGGACCGGATCTCGTCGATGAAGATCACCGACGATCCAACTCCGATCTATTCTCAGACCGGATTTCAGACGGGTCAGGACAAATTTTTCATCCCACCCACCACCCACTTCATAGCCACTGTCGAGGATTTAACCGACATGCTTGACTATGCTTCCGAGGAAGCAGAGTATATGGATGAGGAGGATAACACCCTCACCCCCGCTAAGACCGGGCAGTGGACTGCCACCTCTACATACGACGTCTACATGGTGGACACCCCAAAAGACAACGGCGATAAATCGGATGAAGCGCCATCAAGACGTCGAAGGCCGCATAAACGGTCAAAAGGGAAAAAGGGGCGAAAATCTACCGATGGCACCGGGGATGGTGATGCCCCGGAAGACATCGGCGGCCCCGAAATCCTCGAACACCCGTTAGAGGGTCAGGAGAGACCCGAAGACCGTCGTGACCCAGATGATCTAGATGATCCCGAGGACGACGACTACCTCCGCTCTATCGAGGGGGAGGATAACGCGGATGCCGATGACTTTGCCATCCCCGATAATCCTGCTGACCAGGAACTATTCAGACAACAGCTCATATCCACGGCTCGAAGCCTGAAAGCAAAAGAGCGCCAGCTCAAAGCCGAACAGGACGACCTCAACGACCAATGGACGAGAGTCCTCTCAGCCGAGGAAGGATACGGCACCGGTCTATCGGACCAGCCTAAGAGCTATCCTCGCCGACGGCTGCTGCCACAATTCGACGACGAGCTCACTGATACGACGTCACTCAAGCATACCCCATATGACAAGCCAGACCGCCCCCCTCGAGGACGAGACAAGACGGCTGATGATACCGGCTATAGGCCGACGATACCCCATAGACAGGGAAAGGAGCCATTAGAGCCCGATGACAGGTTCGACCTGCGACACGACCTGGACTATAGAGCAGGCCGCACGCGATCCATTTACGGATCCAGAGGATACTCACCCGATAGGCGGGACGGGTACCGGCCCCGGTTCGACCGCGACAATCAAGATCGGGAACAGCACCGAACTAGGGCAGACGCCGATCATCGGCGCACCATAGCTCGGTTTAGAGGGGCTGCACACCCACTGTGCTTCACAGATGAGGTAGTGTGGCATCAGTTCCCGGAAGGGTTTAAGCCCGTAAACATAGAGCAATACGATGGGACAACTGACCCAACAGTATGGATAGAGGATTTCCTCCTCCACGTCCACATGGCACGGGGAGATGACCTCCACGCCATCAAGTACTTACCCCTGAAGCTCAAGGGGCCAGCTCGGCACTGGTTAAATAGCCTCCCCGAAAACTCCATTGGGTGTTGGGAGGACCTAGAAGAGGCATTCCGATCTAACTTCCAGGGCACTTATGTTCGGCCACCAGACTCATCCGATCTAAGCAACGTCGTTCAGAAGCCCGAAGAGTCCGCACGGCTATTCTGGAACCGCTTCCTGACCAAGAAGAACCAGATCGTAGACTGCCCGGACGCCAAAGCTATAGCCTCCTTCAGGCATAATATTCAGGATGAATGGCTGGCCCGATAGCTCGGCCAGGACAAACCAAGGACAATGTCCGCCCTCACGTCACTCATGACCCGCTTCTGCGCGGGCGAGGATAACTGGCTCGCTCGACGTAGCCATAACCCCGAAGACCCCGGAACCTCTGAAGTTCGGGATGGGAACGGGAAACCGAAGCGCAACAAGAACAAGCGCCGGCACAATAATAGTGATGCCGATGACACGGCCGTCAACGCCGGCTTCCGCAATTCCCGCTTTGGGCAGCGGAAGAAGCCTCCTAAAGGCAAACACGACGGACCCACCCCGCTGGACAAGATTCTGGAGAGACCTTGCCAGATCCATGGCACTCAGGAGAAGCCCGCCAATCACACCAACCGTAACTGTTGGGTCTTCAAGCAGGCCGGCAAACTCGCAACTGAGGACCAAGGCAAGAGCCCACGCAGCGAGGACGAGGATGAGCCTCGTGGTCCGATCGGTGGCGGTCAAAAGAAATTCCCTCCAGAGGTGAAAACAGTAAACATGATCTACGCCACTCATATACCCAAAAAGGAGAGGAAGCGCGCCCTTCGAGATGTCTACGCCATAGAGCCTGTAGCCCCAAAGTATAACCCATGGTCGGCATATCCGATCACTTTCGATCGGCGCGACCATCCGACCAGTATCCGTCACGGGGGATCGGCGGCACTCGTCCTCGACCCGATCATAGATGGGTACCACCTTACTAAAGTCCTCATGGACGGTGGAAGTAGCCTTAACCTGATTTACTCAGATACGGTGAAAAAGATGGGCATAGATCCTTCGAGGATCAAGCCCAGCAACACTACCTTCAAAGGAGTGATCCCAGGCGTTGAAGCCCGGTGCACAGGCTCTGTAAGCCTGGAGGTTGTGTTCGGTTCGCCCGATAACTTTCGAAGCAAGGACTTGATCTTCGACATCGTACCTTTCCGCAGCGGCTATCACGCTCTGCTCGGCCGTACAGCGTTCGCCCGCTTTAACGCCGTCCCTCACTACGCATACCTCAAGCTCAAGATGCCCGGCCCTAGGGGGGTCATTACTGTAAACGGCAACACAGAGCGCTCCCTCCGAACTAAGGAACATGCGTTGGCCCTGGCGGCCGAATTCCACTACACCGATGATTGGCAATCGCCGACATCTGCCGTCAAGGCACCCAAGGCTGGGAAAAGAGCTCGGTCTCAATCCGAGGTACCAGAACCTTCCACTCCCTGTAAATAGGGACTCGCCCCCCATCGCACGGCCCTATTACCGGCAAAGTACGTGCCAAAGAGGCACAACTTCGCGCTTAAAATTCCATGGGCAGCGGTGGGGACAAACTATTACAGGGTAGGTGTTCGGCTGGACCGAACTATTACCGTCAACACGTCTCCGGACAATCTACAGGTACCATAAAGTGCCTGCCACAAAGCGTCAAGCTCATCCATACCTCGGCAACTTCTCAAGACCCTTTCTTCAAGGTCCGTTAGCCGAACTAACAAAGCCCATAAAGGCATACACCTCCTTAGGAGTCGCAGGAGCAGATAAGCGGCAGGGCACATCAAGGACGTCAGGTCATCTATCGAAGGCCCTTGGTACCAACTCTCCTGTAAAATTTATATTTCCTTTATCAAATACTTGTAAATAGTTGCATCGGCAAATTGGATAATAAGAGCTGTTGAGTCAAATACAGATATAGCATTTTCTTTTTAATGCCCCTTTTCGGAACTCTTTCTGTTTTCTCCCTCTTCTTGCGAACCTGTTTGGTATACTGTACGATGCAACCGGCTAATAGACCGGGGGCTCGACTTTAAAAATCGCCCTACTCACAATTTCTTTAAGAGTTCGGCGTCTTGGAATTCCACTTTATATGCATTGGTTCCGAACTATGTCTTGGGTCAATGGTTGGGTTGCCCGGCTCCTGTGCTTGCCCCTTTATGTTCCGCTAGTTCGGCTAAAAGGGCAAAGGGAGCACCGCTGCGATTGCGCTTCCGGTTAGTCTGGTTAAGCGCCTCAGCGGAGAAAGCCGAAAACTGACTGTCATGGTATGCGAGAACCGGTCTGCAAATCCGAGCTAAATCGAAATCTCGTCAGAGGTTATTCCGTGTCATACGATGGGTTTGGTGTTAGCACAAACCAGGTGATATAGGCTTTGGCCACGGCTCATCCGAACATCACAAACACCTGGGGGCTCGTTGTTAGCTCCCGCACTCCTTTCTCGCCCCCCTATGGCGAAGTGAAAGCAATAAAGCATTATGGTCCGATTGCCTTGTCTCCCCCACACTACCGCCTTCGGGTACCGATAGTTCGGCTAAGGGTTATAGTGCGGTTGGAAGAGACACCTTGTGTAGTATCTACACGGGGGCTGAAGCCGACAACTCGCAGCTTTCAGGGTTAACGGCCACAAAGGAGTTATAAAGGATGCAAAACATACAAGACATGATAAAAAACCATGCATTTTAAATTTATACACGCTGACAAGTCTTCGGACATATTACAGCATTCTACTCATACTCATTCTCTCTCGTACACTGTGATTCTATGGCCCGAGCACCCTCCATAACTCCGGAGAAGTACAGCTCGGGGCGCCTATGACCCTTTCCAGGAGGTGGAGGAGCTGTGGCTACCTTCAGTGGATCCAGCCCTGGCCAGTGCACCTTGGCCCTCGCAAAGGTCATCCTTGCTCCTTCGATGCAGGAAGACCGCCTCAATGCGTCGATCCAAGGAGTGGCGTCGCTCAGCTTCCGCACCAGGCCGAAGTAACTGCCCGGCAATGGCTCGTTGGGCCACAGCCAGATCCAGAGATCCTTCAGGGCCGGTTCCGCCATCCGATGTAGCTCCATCAGCTGCTCCACAAGGAGAGGAGAACGCTCGGGGGCTTCAAATTGCGCCCAGAATAGCCGAGCTTCATCTTCTTCTCCCCGCGAAGCATAGAACTGCTTCGCATCAGCTAAGCCCTTCTGGAGGTCCGAGCAGGCGCCTGAGGAACGCCATACCTGGTTAAGCAACTCGAAGTTGCTGTCCCCAAAGATACACTGCAATGAATACGGCTTACCATCCATGATAGCTTTTGCTTGGCGGAGCTCCTCTTCAAATGACCGCCTATCCACCCGCTCCTTTTGGAGATCGGTCTTCAGGGTGGATAGTTCGGCGGCTTGCTCTTTCCCTTTCAGCTCAAGGACCTCGCACTTTTTGCTGGCGTCCTTGAGCTCCTGTTGAATCTCTTCTACCCGAGCCTCATGCTTGTCGCTGGTGGCTCTCAGGGCGGATAGAGCGGTGGCCGCTTCTTTGGCCGCCGCCTTCTCAACTAAAGCTTCTTGCTTCGCTTTCTCAAGCTCGGCTTTGAGCTTCTCTATCTCTTTCGTCGAGGCTGCATAAGCATTGACTTATATTCAGAAACCGTGTTGATAGAGCGATAAAAAAGAGTTTCGATACTCTAATTCGGCTTACCTTGCGCCTCGTCGAATCTATTGTTTAGAGCATCAAGCTCGTCTTCGGAGCTCTTGAGCTTTCGATTCAGCTCCTCTAGCTCGGCGGCGTTAGTAGCCGCTGCTGTCGACGAAGCCTGTATCACAGAGTTATATAACCATTAAAGAGGTTTACAAACTCCGAACTGTCACTAAAACTGACCCTGTGTCCGGACCACTAATGGGCTGTTAGACCTATCCGAACACATATTGTCCGGCGCTAAGCTCGGATATAAGGCTATGTTGGACCCCCAGGTAAGTTTTTTAAACTTACCCAGGGCTCGGGGGCTGCTATGTGTATAACAATTACTTAAATAAATCAATATTTCACAAAGTAGGGCATTACTTGGCTTACCTGAAAGCCCGTCAGGAGACCGTTGAAGGCCTCCTTCAGTCCGGAATCCACGGACTGAATGCTCCGCAATACCGCACCCATAAGGATGCGGTGCTCACTGGAGATGGAGGCGCTGGACAGAGCCTCCCCCATGGCCGGCCACCCAGTGGTCGGCGGAGCCGGTGGGGATCGGGTAGCCCGATCTCCAGCCGGAGATTGAATTGGTGCCTCCGGAGGCATTGTGTGCTCCGGAGATGGCCTCGGAGGAGACTGGGCACTTCCATGTCCGGCCTCCTCGGTGTCCGGGTGAGTCTTCTCCCCCGGGTCTTCGGTGGCTGAGGTATTAGCCTCGACCATGACGTCGTCGCCTTCACCTCCAGTATTCGGCTCCAGGGAAGCCTGCTGGGATGACACCTCCGTGGCATCCTTCGTAGTGCCCGGAGGAGAAGGGCGCGACGCAGACCCGCTCTCCGCAAGTTCGGCGGGCGGGGTCTCCCCGTCCGAAACTTGATCGGTGGGGAGAACGCGTGGTGGGCTGCAAATTGATGGGCGCTCACATGTTAATAAACATTCTAAATTAAGCATCGATGGCTCAGTAGGTCTTCGGATCCTTACCTTCGAGGTGGGGGCTTGACCCTGAGGTTCCTTCGCGGAACCCTCTCGAAGTCCTCGGACTCGGTGTTCGAGTCCGAACTGTCGTCGGACGAGATCACCTGTGTCCGGCGCGGTTTCTTCTGGGCGGGAGGAGCTACCTCCTCCGAGGCGTCCGATGACGCCGCCCTCTTCCCTGTGAGGGGGGAATCGCCTCCCCCCTCAGCCTCGTGCTCCTCCTCTTGATTCGAGGAGGCATGAGTCTCTTCGGACGCAGCCCCTGGCTGGTCCCTATGGCGCAGGTCAGTTCGGCCTGGCTTCTTCTTCTCCTTCTTCTCCGGCGCCTTGTAGGGCGCCACGACGAGCATCTCCAACAGCAGCGGAGACTTGGGGTCTTCGGGCTGTGGAGCCGGACACTTGATGCCCGTGGCTTTGCTCAACCATTCCTACGAAAGGTAATCGGAAAATGCTTAGACTATCTCTGAGAAGATGGAACCGGTGAAATAACACTACACTATACCTCGGGTGCGGGCTTGATGGCGCTCAAGCCCTTGTCATCCTTCTTGCCTGGCTAGTTCTCCTACGCCTTGAACAGCGCCTTCCATAGTTTCTCCCGCGTAGTGCGGAAGAGTTGACGAACTGTAGGGTCATCGTCAGTCCGGTAATCCCACATAGGAGAGCTCCGGCGCTGGCAGGGGAGGATGTGCCGCCGAAGCATGACCTGGACTACGTTGGTCAGGCCGACTCCCTCCCTGATTAGGGAGGCGATGCCCCTTTGCAGGTCCTCCACCTCTGTTTCCGACCCCCAGTCGAGACCCTTCCTGACCCATGAGGTCAATCTGGTTGGGGGGGCGGACCTGAATTCGGCAGGAACAGTTCCGCATTCGGCAGGAACAGTTCCGCCTTCCTCCTCCTTTGGCTCGGTGATGTAGAACCACTCCCTCTGCCAGGTTTTGATGGTGTCGATGAAGGTGCCGGATGGCCATATTGCGCGCGGAAGCCCCGCCGCAGTCCGCATGTGCACCGGCGACACACTTCGGCTTGATGTTGAAGATCTTGAGCCACAGTCCGAAGTGTGGCTCGACCCGCAGGAATGCCTCGCAGATAATGATGAAGGCAGATATATGCATGAAAGAGTTCGGCGGGAGGTCGTGGAAGTCGAGCCCATAAAAGAACATAAGGCCCCTCACAAAGGGATGAAGTGGGAAGCCTAATCCCCGGATGAAGTGAGGGACGAAGACCACCCTCTCGCCTAATTTGGGGGTGGGGATCACCTGGCCCTCCTCTGCAGCTCGGTGGAAGACGTTGGCGGGGAGATAGCCGGCGTCCTTGATATCTCGGATGTCCTGGTCTTTGACCGTGGAAGCTTCCCATTTGCCGCTGGCCATGGCTGAGCTCGGAGGGGGAGAATGGAAGACTTAGATCTGGGCTCAGGGAGCTCGGAAATATGGGGAAGCAGGAGGTGAATGGGGGATGCGGATAAGCCTTGGGATTTCCTTCCCCTTTTATTAAAGATTATTGCCGGTTAGCCTCCCTTCGCGGCGCCGTGAATCCCTCCGCTTCCCGAGACATGCGTGCCGTTGTGCGCGATTAAACATATCCCGTGTAAAACGGGGCACGATCTGTGCATTGATAGATTGTGCTGGTGGAAACGGCCTCGAACCGCGAATCGAGTCTTCACGACTGGTTTAGAGGTCGTGGTGGGCCGTGGCCTTTCGTCTGAAAAGTTGTCAGAAGACACTATTGGTTCTCTGACGTTTGGCCTTCAAAGCCCAACTACTCATGGTGAGCGGACGGTCTATGATCGGATACATTACACGTCGACGGAGGCCGAACTATAGCCCGGCCGATCATAATTTGGAAAAGGAGGAACTCGCCTCGCAAGCCGAAGACTCTGATCACTCGAAACAGCTGGAGCTTGGACCTTTGGCGTTGGAGGCTAGTTCGGGGGCTACTGAGGGAGTCCTGGACTAAGGGGTCCTCGGGAGGCCGGTCTATGCCTTATGGGCCGGACTGTATGGGCCACTTGCCGAATACTGGAAGAGTTGAAGACCTCCTCTCCAAGAAGGAAGCTTCGGGAATCGTGGATTGTCCTCCACGTTTGGAGTAGCAAATAGGCATGTTTATCCCTTCGACGTGTAACCGACCATGTGTAAACCCTAGGGACCCCGGCGTCTATATAAGCCAGAGGGTTTTAGGATGTAGGGGAAGAGAACTCATCTAGGGTTTTAGTCATACGATCTCGTGGTAGATCAACTCTGTAATCCCCATACAATCAATACAATCAAGCAGGACGTAGGGTATTACCTCCATAGGAGGGCCCGAACCTGGGTAAAACCTTGTCCCCTTTGTCTCCTGTTACCATCGATCCAAGTATCACAGTTCGGGACCCCCTACCCGAGATCCGCCGGTTTTGACACCGACAGACACCGCAAGATTGAACCCAAAACTAAGCACTTCTCCCATTGTAAGAATTACCAATCTAGTTGGCCAAACCAAACCAATAACTCAAAGAGACTTGCAAAGATATGAAATCATGCATATAAGAATTCAGAGAAGATTCAAATAATATTCATAGATAATCTGATCATAAACCCACAATTCATCGGATCTCGACAAACACACCGCAAAAGAGTATTACATCGGATAGATCTCCATGAAGATCATGAAGAACATGGTATTGAAGAACAAAAAGAGAGAAGAAGCCATCTAGCTACTAGCTATGGACCCGAAGGTCTAAGGTGAACTACTCACGCATCATCGGAGGGGCAATGGAGTTGATGTAGATGCCCTCCGTGATCAAATCCCCCTCCGGCAGATTACCGGAAAAGGCTCCAAGATGGGATCTCACGGGAACAGAGGCTTCCGGCGGCAGAAAAGTATTTTCGTGGCTCTTTTTGGTATTGGGGGAATATTTGGGAATTTATAGGCCGAAGAATAGGGTTAGGAGACCTGCTGGGGGCCACAAGCCAGGGGGGCGCCCCCCCCCCCCTAGGGCGCGCCCAGGTGGCTTGTCGCCTCCCGGCAGGTCTCCTGCCTTCATCTCCAAGTCTGGCAGGTTTCTTCTGGTCCAAGAAAAATCATATCGAAGATTTTATTCCGTTTGGACTCCGTTTAATATTCCTTATCTGCAATACTCAAAAACAAGGAAAAAACAGAAACTGGCACTAGGCTCTAGATTAATAGGTTAGTCCCAAAAATAATATTAAATAGCATATTAATGCATATAAAACATCCAAAACAGATAATGTAATAGCATGGAACAATCAAAAATTATAGATACGTTGGAGACGTATCAAGCATCCCCAAGCTTAATTCCTGCTCGTCCTCGAGTAGGTAAATGATAAAATTAGAATTTTTGATGTGGAATGCTACCTAACATATTTATCCATGTAATATTCTTTATTGTGGCATGAATATTCAGATCCGTAAAATTCAAAACAAAAGTTTAATATTGACATAAAAACAATAATACTTCAAGCATACTAACAAGGCAATTGTGTCCTTTCGAAATAACATGGCCTTAGAAAGTTATCCCTACAAAATCATATGGTCTGGCTATGCTCCATCTTCCCCACACAAAGTATTTAATCATGCACACCCCCGATGACAAGTCAAGCAATTGTTTAACACCTTTTATGTTCTCAAACCTTTTCAACTCTCACGCAATACATGAGCGTGAGCCATGGATATAGCACTATAGGTGGAATAGAATATGGTGGAGGTTGTGAGGAAAAAGGAGAAGATAGCCTCACATTAACTAGGCGTATCAACGGGTTATGGAGATGCCCATCAATAGATATCAATGTGAGTGAGTAGGGATTGCCATGCAATGGATGCACTAGAGCTATAAGTGTATGAAAGCTCAAAAAGAAACTAAGTGGTCATGCATAATGATGAAAAATTCCACTAGTTATATGAAAGTGACAAAATAGGAGACTCTCTATCATGAAGATCATGGTGCTACTTTGAAGCACAAGTGTGGAAAAAGATAGTAGCATTGTCCCTTCTCTCTTTCTCTCATTATTAAATTTTTTTTTGGTGGGCATCTTTGGCCTCTTTTTTTTATTTGGGCTTCATTGGCCTCTTTTATTATTTGTAAAGTCCGGAGACTCATCCCAACTTGTGAGGGAATCATAGCTTCCATCGTCCTTTTCTCTCACGGGACAATGCTCTAATAATGAAGATCGTCACACTTTTATTTACTTACAACTCAAGAATTACAACTCGATACCTAGAACAAAATATGACTCTATATGAATGCTTCTGGTGGTGTACCGGGATGTGCAACGATCTAGCCTAGCAAATGACATCAAAAAATGGACAATCCATGAAAACATCATGCTAGCTATCTTACGATCATGCAAAGCAATATGAAATGATGGTGCGTGTCATGAAAAACGGAATGGTGGGAGTTGCATGGCAATATATCTCGGAATGGCTATGGAAATGCCATAATAGGTAGGTATAGTGGCTGTTTTGAGGAAGGTATATGGTGGCTGTTTTGAGGAAGGTGGGTTTAATGCACCGGCGAAAGTTGTGCGGTACTAGAGAGGCTAGCAAAGGTGGAAAGGTGAGAGTGCGTATAATCCATGGACTCAACATTAGTCATAAAGAACTCACATACTTATTGCAAAAGTCTATTAGTTATCGAAGCAAAGTATTAGATGCATGCTCCTAGGGGAGAGGTTGGTAGGAGTTAACCATCGCGCGCTCCCGACCCTCACACAAAGGATGACAATCATTAAACAAATCATGCTCCGACTTCGTTACATAACGGTTCACCATACGTGCATGCTACGGGAATCACAAACTTTAACACAAGTATTTCTACCAATTCACAATTACTCACTAGCACGACTCTCATATCACCATCTTTATATCTCAAAACTATATGCAAGGAATCAAACTTCTCATAGTATTCAATGCACTTGATATGAAAGTTTTTATTATATCCCTCTTGGATGCCCATTACATTAGGACTAAATTCATAACCTAAACCAATTACCATGCTGTTTAAATACTCTCAAAATAATATAAGTGAGGTACGAGAGTTCAATTATTTCTATAAAATAAAACACCACCGTGCTCTAAAAAGATATAAGTGAAGCACTAGAGCAACATTGCCTAGCTCAAAAGATATAAGTAAAGCACATAGAGTATTCTAATAAATTCATGATTAATGCGTGTCCCCCTCAAAAGATGTGTGCATCAAGGATGATTGTGGCAAACTAAAAAGCAAAGACTCATATCATACAAGACGCTCCAAGCAAAACACATATCATGTGGTGAATAAAAATATAGCCTCAAGTAAATTTACCGATGGATTGAAGACGAAAGAGGGGATGCCTTCCGGTGCATCCCCAAGCTTAGGCTCTTTGGTATCCTTTAATATGGCTTGGGGTTCCTTGGGCATCCCCAATCTTAGGCTCTTGCCACTCCTTATTCCATAGTCCATCAAATCTTTACCCAAAACTTGAAAACTTCACAACACAAAACTCAACAGAAAACTCGTGAGATCCGTTAGTATAAGAAAAATAAATCACCACTTTAGGTACTGTTGTGAACTCATTCTTTATTTATATTGGTGTAATATCTACTGTATTCCAACTTCTCCATGGTTCATACCCCCCGATACAACCCATAGATACATCAAAATAAGCAAACAACACAAAGAAAACAGAATCTGTCTAAAACAGAACAGTCTGTAGCAATCTATAGACTTCGAATACTTCTGTAACTCCAAAAATTCTCAAAAATTAGGAAAATCAGGGAAGTTTGTATATCAATCTTGTGTAAAAATTTCAGACTCATTCGATGCTCTGGTGAATTTATAAAATTCCTGTACTGAGCACAAAAGTTTCTGTTTTTCAGCAAAATCAAATCACAATCACCGTAGACCATCCCAAAGGTCTTACTTGGCTCAAACACTAATTAAAACAAGAAAACACAATTAATACAGAGGTAATAATGTGTAAAGCACTCAAAAACAGAAGCAAAAACAAAAGCATAAAAATAAAATTGGGTTGCCTCCCAACAAGCGCTATTGTTTAACGCCCCTAGCTAGGCATAACACAATAGATCTAAGTGTTGTCATATTTGGTATGCAATCCATAAGTAGCTCTCATAATAGATTCATAAGGTTATTTTATTTTATTTCTAGGAAAGTGTTCCATGCCTTTCCTTAATGGAAATTGGAATCTAATGTTTCCTTCTTTCATATAAATAATTGCACCGATCGTTCTAAGGAAAGGTCTACCAAGAATAATAGGACATGTAGGATTGCAATCTATATCAAGAACAATGAAATCTACGGGCACATAATTCCTATTTGCAACAATAAGAACATCATTAATCCTTCACATAGGTTTCTTAATGGTGGAATCCGCTAGATGCAAATTTAAAGAGCAATCATCAAATTCATGGAAACCTAGTTCATCACATAAAGTTTTCGGAATCGTGGAAACGCTAGCACCCAAATCACACAAAGCATGGCACTCATAATCTTTAATTTTAATCTTAATAGTAGGTTCCCACTCATCATAAAGCTTCCTAGGTATAGAAACTTCCAACTCATGTTTTTCTTCAAAACATTTCATCATAGCATCCACGATATGTTTAGTAAAAGCTTTATTTTGATCATAAGCATGCGGAGAATTCAACATGGATTGCAACAAGGAAATACAATCAATCAAAGAACAACTATCATAATTAAATTCCTTGAAATCCAAAAGAGTGGGTTCATTGCTATTTAAAGTTTTGACCTCTTCAATCCCACTTTTATCAATCTTAGCATTAAGATCTATAAACTCCGAATCATTGGGACGCCTTTTAACTAAAGTTGACTCATCTCTAGTCCCATATTTATCAAGATTTATATTAGAAAACAAAGATTCAATAGGAGTCACATCAATCACTTTAAGATCTTCATCAATATTATCACGAGAACACACTTTTTCAAGCCATTCACGCTTAGCACGTATTCTAGCGGTTCTTTCCTTACACTCATCAATAGAAATTCTCATAGATTTTAAAGACTCATTAATATCATGCTTGGGTGGAGTAGATCTAATTTTCAAAGAATCAATCTCAAGCGAAATTCTATCAACGTTCCTAGCCAAATCATCAATCTTGAGCAATTTTTCTTCAATCATAGCATTGAAATCCTTTTGCGAACTAATAAATTCTTTAATATTATTCTCAAGATCAGAGGGCATCTTATTATAATTTTCATAAGAATTGTTGTAGGAATTACCATAATTATTAGAAGAATTACTAGGAAATGGCCTACGATTGAAATTACCTCTATACGCGTTATTACCAAAATTGTTCCTACCAACAAAATTCACATCCATAGATTCATTATTATTTCCAATCAAAGAAGACAAAGGCATATCATTAGGATCAATAGGAGCACTCTTACTAGCAAACAATTTCATTAATTCATCCATCTTTTCACTCAAAGTATTTATTTCTTCAATAGCATGCACTTTTTTACTAGTAGGAGATCTTTCGGTATGCCATTGAGAGTAATTTGCCATAATATTATCTAGGAGTTTAGTAGCTTCTCCTAATGTGATTTCCATAAAAGTACCACCCGCGGCGGAATCTAAAATATTTCTAGAAGCAAAATTCAATCCCGCATAAAAAAATTGTATAATCATCCATAAACTCAAACCATGCGCGGGGCAATTTCTAATCATTAGTTTCATCCTCTCCCAAGATTGTGCAACATGCTCATGATCAAGTTGCTTAAAATTCATTATATCGTTCCTAAGGGAGATGATCTTAGCGGGCGGAAAGTACTTGGAAATAAAAGCATCTTTACACTTATTCCATGAATCAATACTATTTTTAGGCAAAGATGAAAAACAAGTTTTAGCAAGATCTCGTAGTGAGAACGGAAATAGCTTCAATTTAACAATATCATTATCCACATCTTTCTTCTTTTGCATATCACACAACTCAACGAAAGTATTTAGATGGGCTGCGGCATCTTCACTAGGAAGGCCGGAAAATTGTTCTTTCATAACAAGATTAAGCAAATCGGCATTAATTTCATAAGATTCCGCACTAGTGGCGGGAGCAATCGGAGTACTAATAAAATCATTATTATTAGTATTGGAGAAGTCACACAACTTAGTATTCTCTTGAGTCATCGTGACAAAGCAAGCAATCTAGCACACAAGCAAACAAAAAGCAAACGAAAAGATGGACGGAAGAAGGGCGAATAAAAAGGCAAATCTTTTTGATTTGTTTCTGAAAATCGTTTTAGAAGTGGGGGAGAGGAAAACAAGAGACAAATGGCAAATAATGTAAATGCAAGAGATGAGTTTGTGATGGGTACTTGGTAGGCTTGATGTAGATCTCCCCGGCAACGGCGCCAGAAATCCTTCTTGCTACTTCTTGAGCTTGCGTTGGTTTTCCCTTGAACAGGAAAGGGTGATGCAGCAAAGTAGATAAGTATTTCCCTCAGTTGTTGAGAACCAAGGTATCAATCCAGTAGGAGATACAAGAAAGTCCCCAATCTTCGCACCTACACAAACAATCAAACACTTGCACCCAACGCTATAAAGGGGTTGTCAATCCCTTCACGGTTATTTGCAAGGATGAGATCTGATAGAGATAGATATAAAAGATTGCTAAAACGAAAAGTAAAACAAAAGTAAAAAGATTGCAGCGAAGTATTTTTGGTATTTTTGGTTTATAGATCTGAAAATATAATATGGAAAATAGACCCGGGGGACATAGGTTTCACTAGAGGCTTCTCTCATGAAGGAAAATAATACGGTGGGTGAACAAATTACTGTCGAGCAATTGATAGAAAAGCGCATAGTTATGACGATATCCAAGGCAATGATTATGCATATAGGCATCACGTCCGTGTCAAGTAGACCGAAACGATTCTGCATCTACTACTATTACTCCACACATCGACCGACTCCTGCCTCCATCTAGAGTATTAAGTTCATGAAGAACAGAGTAACGCATTAGGTAAAATGACATGATGTCGAGGGATAAACTCAAGCAATATGATGAAAACCCCATCTTTTTATCCTTGATGGCAACAATACAAATACGTGCCTCGCTACCCCTACTTTGTCACTGGGTGAGGACACCGCAAGATTGAACCCAAAACTAAGCATTTCTCCCATTGCAAGAATTACCAATCTAGTTGGCCAAACTAAACCAATAACTCGAAGAGACTTGCAAAGATATGAAATCATGCATATAAGAATTCAGAGAAGATTCAAATAATATTCATAGATAATCTGATCATAAACCCACAATTCATCGGATCTCGACAAACACACCGCAAAAGAGTATTACATCGGATAGATCTCCATGAAGATCATGAAGAACATGGTATTGAAGAACAAAAAGAGAGAAGAAGCCATCTAGCTACTAGCTATGGACCCGAAGGTCTGTGGTGAACTACTCACGCATCATCGGAGGGGCAATGGAGTTGATGTAGATGCCCTCCGTGATCGAATCCCCCTCCGGCAGATTACCGGAAAAGGCTCCAAGATGGGATCTCACGGGAACAGAGGCTTCCGGCGGCGGAAAAGTATTTTCGTGGCTCTTTTTGGTATTGGGGGAATATTTGGGAATTTATAGGCCGAAGAATAGGGTTAGGAGACCTGCTGGGGGGCCACAAGCTAGGGGGGCGCCCCCCCCTAGGGCGCGCCCAGGTGGCTTGTCGCCTCCCGGCAGGTCTCCTGCCTTCATCTCCAAGTCTGGCAGGTTTCTTCTGGTCCAAGAAAAATCATATCAAAGATTTTATTCCGTTTGGACTCCGTTTAATATTCCTTATCTGCAATACTCAAAAACAAGGAAACAACAGAAACTTGCACTAGGCTCTAGATTAATAGGTTAGTCCCAAAAATAATATAAAATAGCATATTAATGCATATAAAACATCCAAAACAGATAATATAATAGCATGGAACAATCAAAAATTATAGATACGTTGGAGACATATCAGGTAGGCTTGAGTTGGGCTAGAGGCAGGGAGTAGGCCGAGTGGTGGCCGGGTGGGCCGGGACTCGCTTATATCGGTTAACCGAGAAAAATACCGAACCAACCGAATTCAGTTCAGTTAGTAGCCCAGCTAACCGAATTTTCCTACATAGAGCAAAAAAACGAAAATTTGGTTTATTCAGTTTAGGTTTCGGTTCAATTTTTGGTTGGTCGGTTTTTATGCCCAGGCCTAAACATGCCCATCACTGGCACGTCATAAAACATAGGAGGGGTTAAAGTCATCGACTTTGTTGGAAGGGGTGGTCTTGCCCTTATTGGCGTTACCACCCACACCCTCGTCCTTCTTTTTCTCATGAGTATCCTCCCCCGCCTTGACAAAGGTTTCCTTGAGCGGGAGGGGTTGCTTGGTCTTGATCTTCTTCTTCTTCTTTGACTTGGGTGCAAATCCAATCGCTTCCTTTGCCACAACTTCCTTTTGATTGCTCAAAATATCATTGATGTTCTTTTCACCTTGTATACACGTCACAAGGCCTTTCTAAAGTTGCTCTTTCAACTTGGCATTCTCCTCCACAAGTTGCACATGCTCACAGCAAGGGTTAGTATGATGGGCATTATCAGTTAACACAAAAGGAGGACAGGTGGCTATCTCCTCAGTAAGTTTTACTTGGAGTTGATCATGAGACTCCTTAAGAGAAGCAAGAGCACTCTTCAAAACCTTGTGACCCTTGTTAAGTGTGTGGAACTCTTCCTTGAGTCTATCATGGTCAACCCCAAGTGCAACCTTTTTGGATTTGAGCACACGAGTAAGAAAAAGTGCATGACCATGATCTTTTCGTAATTTAGCAAAGTCATCGTTGTGTGACTCCTCAAGAGTCAAACGAAGACCTCAATCTTCCTCAAGAGCAATGGAAAGATCCGCTGTCTCATCGACATATTCACGACTATGCCCCTCCAATTTGGAGATGGTTTCCTCATGAGACTCAATGATATCACTGGCCTCACCAAGTTGTTCCAAGAGAGCAACACAGTGCTTCTTGGCCTCACCTTTGAGTTTAACCATGAACTTGTCAAACTCATTCTCATCTACTTTCACCTCCTCATGTTCATCCACACAATCCAACAGAGAAGGAGTAGTAGTAATGTATGTTTTGATGTTGTAGGTTACCTTGTTGATACCTTTGGCCATGAGGCACTTGGCAATGCAGTTCTCATTGGGGGAGTCGAAGAGAGACACCTTGGTTGGGGAAGAAGTTGCAATGGTGACCGTGGCCATTGCCATTCCTTTACCACTTTCATCTTCTTCATCATCATATCGGAGATGTACTCTTCGTGAGCAACCAACACCTTTTGAGGTACCTTGTTGGTGAAGTTGTTCTTGTTGGGGAAGGACTTGGCCTTGTCTTTGCGAATGAGCTTGCCACCATTGTCTTCCCTCTTCTCATACGGACAATCCACCACAAAGTGACTCACATTGCCACAATTATAGAAAGTCCTCACATGTTGCTTTCCTTTTGAGCCACTTGAGTTATTCTTGGAGAATTTGGGCCTTGAGTTTCTCTTATTGCCCTAAAATTGCCTTGACGCAAGAGCCATGTGCTCGTGGTAAGCATATTTGGTGTCTTCGGGGCATCTCTCCTCTTCTTCCTCTTCTTGTTGTTTCGGAATTTCCTTGGACTTCAAAGCAAGGTTGGGTGAGGCTTACTTTGACCATTGGACTAGAGCTAGAGCATTGTCGGCGGTCTTGTTCAAGATGTTCATAGCAATAAATTCATCCAACACATCGCTTGAGGACAAGGTGTGGAAGTCCGGTCTTTGACGGACCACGGAGGACATGGCCTTGTTGAATGGCATGACGGCCTTAAGAAACTTACGCTTGATCCAGTTGTCATCCGTATCCTTACTCCCATGATCTTGAAGAGGGACCGCGAGAGTTGTCAATCTTCGGTAGAGCTCATGAGGATCCTCATCTTTATTCCTCACAAACTCATCGGCCTCATCAAGAACCACCTCAAAGTTTGATCATTGAATACTCGTGCTTCCCTTATATAATGAGACAATATGTTCCCAAAAATCCTTTGCACAAGTGAAGGGACACAAGCGAGCTAGATCTTCAGGAGGTACGGCGGTTTGAAGGATGAACAAGGCGGAGTGATTGTATTGATTGTCCGCCTCTTCTCCTGGGGTGAGATTGTTTGGATCATGCGGGTAGTAACCTTGCTCAATGATTCTCCAAAGATTAGTTGATCTGTGATTCAAATGTGACTTGATACGAAAACCCCAATTAGCGAAATCATTCTTCACAAGTTTAGGAGGAGGACCAAGGTTGTTAATATGAGGTCTGTGGACCGGTCCTCCATAGACCGGGGGAGGGGGAACCGGGGCATGGTTTCCCGTCCATTCTTTCCTTGAGGCGACTTAGCCTTATCACTACTAGCCCCCTCCTTACCGGAGTTGGCATCCGACTCCGAGTTAGTGGGGTTAACCACTTGCATCCGACTATCCCCATCGTCAACCATACTCTTTGGACGGTAAAGCCCTTAATAAAGAGACGAGGCTCGGATACCAATTGAAAGGATCGATATGGTTGACTAGGGGGGTGAATATGCAACTACCAATTTTTAGCTTTTCTTAGCAAATTAGGTTTAGCAACAAATAGGTTGTCTAGAAATGCAACTAGGTGAAACAACTTATATGATGCTGACAACAATAATAACACAAGCAAGCAAATGATACCACACAAGTAAAGCTTGCACAAAGTAAAGGTAAGAAATAACCACAAGTGGAGCTGGTGGAGACGAGGATGTGTTACCGAAGTTCCTTCCCTTTGAGGGGAAGTACGTCTTCGTTAGAGCGGCATGGAGGCACAATGCTCCCCAAGAAGCCACTAAGGCCACCATATTCTCCTCACGCCCTCACACAATGCGAGATGCCGTGATTCCACTAGTGGTGTCCTTGGAGGCGGCGACTGAACCTTTACAAACAAGGTTGGGGCAATCTCCACAACTTAATTGGAGGCTCCCAACATCACCACGAAGCTTCACCATAATGGATTGTGGCTCCAAGGTGACCTCAACCATTTAGGGTGCTCAAACACCCAAGAGTAACAAGATCCGCAAGGGATTAGTGGGGGGGATCAAATTTCTCTTGGTGGAAGTGTAGATCGGGGACCTCTCAACCAAACCCTAGAATATCAACAAGTTTTGTTGGCTAGGAAGAGAGATCGGGCGAAAATGGAGCTTGGAGCAACAATGGAGCTTAGGGATGGAAGAGGTAGTCTTCTTGGAGAGAAGACCCCCTTTATATAGTGGGGAAACAAATTCAGTCGTTACCCCCTCTCAGCCTGCACACAAGCGGTACTACCGCTCATGGGAGCAGTACTACCGCTTGGGCGGTTGTGCCAGCTACACAGGCAATGACACAGGGCCACGAGCCGGTGCAGAGGCCCTCGAATACAGGGCAGTGGCAGAAGCAGAGGCAGTACCGCTAAAGCGGTACTACCGCTCGCATGAGCAGTACTACCACTTATAGGCGGTAGTGCCTCGCCCCTACTACTGCATGGAGTTCGCTGAGAGTTCAGAGTTCAGAAGGTAGGGCGGTAGTTGAGCGATAGTAACAGGCGGTACTACCGCTTATAGGCGGTACTACTGCGCTGTACTACCGTCCCAACAACCGCTCAGACCGACATGAAAAGTCGAGACTCCGGAGCCAGCGGTACAACACGCGGCACTGGACAGTGGTACTACCGCCCGTAGGCGGTACTACCGCTTGCCAGAGCGGTACTACCGCTTACAGAGTAAGCGGTACTACCGCGTGCGTGTGCGGTACTGCCGCTTGTTCCCTTCAGGACCAGAACAAAGGGCATAGTGGATTACCTCCATTGATGCAGGAAAGGGACAAGGGTGTTGAACAAAGTGTATGTGTAGATTCCACCCAAACCTTTCCGATGCGGACCCCCTCTTAATAGTACGGTTCTCCTACGACTCAATTCCATCGAAAATGAAACGCAGGAAAATAACCGTCTTCACAACTATCCACCGAGGGGCTATAATCGTCTTGTGCCATAACGCACACGATTAGTCCGCAAATGTATTGTCATCAATCATCAAAACCACAAAGGGAGAAATATTCCCTAACACCATGGTCGCGGTAGCCGTGCGAGGAACGTCATGGTCGATGTCGAGTCGGGGTGACCAGTGTCAAGATAATCGTCGTGGAGCCGCGGGCACAAGGGTGTGCAGTGGTGCGCCGGGGAGAACACGGTGTTGACGAGGCGTCGCGTCGGGTTTATCAAGCATGTGACACATCATGGAGAAGGCACGCGTCAACGTTCTCAGCACCGGCCATGCGTTGACGAAGAAGTCGGTGTTGACGAGGCGCCGCACCGGATTTGCCAAGCCCGGGACACATCATGAACGAGGACACACTTCGGTGTTGCAAGCACTAGGCATGCATAGATGGGACCACCACGCAACAGAGGAGGACTCGACGATGGTCGCCTCGCAAGCGTAATGGTATTTATTTGGTGCTGTAAATATCAATAGTTCCTAGCCAAAGTTTAGCAACTCTGACTTTTTTTGAAAAGAAAAACATAAGCAGAAACTCCTTTTGCATGTTTATTAAAGCTTTCCACTATGTAGTCGATGTACAATGCATTAACATATAATTGGTTGGGCAGCGATGTCCTAAGGATTTTATTTGGCAGCGGTCTTAGAATGTTGTGTTCGCGGTCTGATAAAAGGTGAGACCCAAATACCTTGTTCACGTGGGTTTCTTTAGCCTGGTTCTCTCTTTGCAGTGGTCCATGAGCTAATCGTTTACTGCTTTTTTGCATTTGGCACCGGCTGAGCATCAGAGCAGCTACTTGCTCCAGTTCCCTGAATATTTTTTATGACATCGGTTGGACAATGAAAGGCATCGGTGTCAAATAAATCATAAGTGGATTTGGCACCGTTTTTGCATATTGGAGAGGGCCTAAGAGAGCGCGATCCCGTAAACTGAGCGACTGGTGCTCCACGTTTCCCGGTAAACCACTTCCACCCCACAGCATCCTGCGCCTTGGCCTCGCGCCATCTTGCATGCAAGCATCGAATGCCATGGAAGAAAATTCCCCATTCCGCTCTTGCCTTGCTTCCTTCGCCCTCTGCTCCGCGAGCGCCGGCCAGCGATGTCGCTGGCGGAGGAGGCCCATGTCAACAAAAGCCTCTACTGCTTCGAGCACAACTCCGGCCGCCCCACCTCCTCTGGCGTCTTCGCCGGCGACGACCCCCTCAAGTTCTACTTCCCCCTCCTCCTCTACCACATCTGCATCATCTTCTTCCTCTCCCAGGCCATGCATGCCGCGTTCCGCCGTGTCGGCGTCCCGCTCGTCATCTCCCAGATCCTCGTACGTACACTCTCGGCTCTCGCTCGCTCGCTCGTCCATGCATGCCCATTGTTGTGCGCGATTGAGCTAGCCTCTGGTTGATTGATTGGTTAATTACTAATTGCACGGATGGATCTCCATGCTATGTATAGGCCGGCGCGCTGCTGGGGCCGTCGTTCCTGGGCCACTACTTCCCCAGCATCGGCGAGGTCTTCGCCACGCAGGAGGGTTGGGTGCAGATCAACACGGTCGGCGGCTACGCCTTCACGCTCCATATCTTCACCATCGGCGTCAAGACGGACCTCGGCATGATTGTCAAGTCCGGGAAGAAGGCCATCGCCATCGCCGTCCTTGGCACCGCCGCTCCGCACCTCTCCATGTTCGTCACCGGCCTCGCGCTCAGCGATCGCATCCCCAAGCAATGGAAGGACACCTTCCTCCTCACCAATCTTAACTCCTGGTGGTCGCTCTCCGCCTTCATTGTCGTCTGCTGCACGCTGGATGACCTCAACCTTCTCTCCTCCAAGCTCGGCCGCCTCGCCATGTCCGCCGCCCTCATCGGGGATTTCGCCAACACCTTCGCCATCGCCGGCGTCACATCCTACCTTCTCGCGTCCAGCCCCGAGGAGAAGCTGCAGCGGATCGGCTTCGCCTCGTCGCTCTCATTCGCCATCTTCATCGCGCTCATGGGGCTGGTGGCACGGCCGGTGATCCTGCGGCTGATGCGGGACGTGCCGGAGGGCGGCATCCTCTCTGAGTCCCGCCTTGTCGCCGTGCTGCTCATCTCCATCACGTGCAGCTTCGTCGGCGAGCTCCTCGGCCTCCACGCGACGTACGGGCCGTTCATGCTGGGGCTGATGCTCCCCGGCGGCGCCCCGCTGGGCGTGACCCTGGCGGCGCGGCTGGACCGGCTCGTCGCCGGCGTGCTGACGCCGCTGCTCTTCGCGCAGGGAGGGATGCGGATGAACGTCCACATGCTCACGGACGCCTCCACCTACGGCCTGCTCGAGGTGTTCTTGGTCGTCGGCATCGTCGCCAAGTTTGTGGCCTGCATCCTGCCGTGCTTGTACTGCCAGATACCTGTCCGGGAATCCGTGGTCGTCGGCCTCATGATGAACTTCAAGGGCATCACGGAGGTGGTGTACGCCTCGGCGTTCATGGATTCCAAGGTGCTGGACGACCAGGCGTACGCGGCGTTCATGATCAACGTGCTGGTGATCGGCGCCGCGACAGGGGTGGCGGTCAAGTACATGTACCACCCGGAGGAGAAGTACGTGGCGAACCAGCGGCGCACGGTGCAGAACAAGAAGGCCGGCGAGGAGCTCCGGGTGTTGGCGTGCGTCCACTCGCAGGTGGACGTCGGGCCGATGGTGGCGCTGCTTGATGCGGCCAGCCCGACGCCGACGACGCCGGTCTCGGTGTCCCTCCTCCACCTTGTGCCGCTCGCCGGGCTCACCAGCTCCGTGCTCCGCTCCTTCAAGCACGGCGACCGGCACTGCGTCCCGACGGGGTCCAAGGCCACCGAGTCGCAGCGCGTCGTCAACGCCTTCCAGTTCTTCGTGGACCAGCGGCGGGAGGGCTGCTCCTCGCTGCTGCCATACGTGTGCATCGCGCCCTACGCCACCATGCACAACGACGTGTGCACCGTGGCCCTCGAGAAGCGCGCCATGCTCATCATCGTGCCCTTCCACAAGCGCCTCGCCATTGACGGCTCCGTGGAGCCCACGTCGCCCAACGCCGGCGCCATCCAGGACACCAACGTCAACATACTCAACTACGCGCCCTGCTCCGTCGCCATCCTCGTCGACCGGGGCAGCCTCTCCGGCGTCGCCAGCACCGCGTCCGCCGACACCATCGAAGGAGTGTTCCCGCACCGCGTCGCCATGTACTTCCTCGGCGGGCCGGACGACCGGGAGGCGATGGCGCTGGCGGCGTACATGGCGGAGGACGCGCCGATCGGCCTCACCGTGTTCCGGTTCTTGGTGCCGATAGAGTGGCAGCAGCGGCTCAACCCGGAGGAGGACGAGCTGGACGAGGAGGCGACGCAGGAGTTCGTGCGGCGGTGGGTGGACGACAACCGGGTCATGTACAGCCAGCACACCGTCGGCGGCTCCCACGAGATGGTGGAGGTCATCCGGAACACGAGCGTGGCCTTCGACCTGCTCGTGGTCGGGCGGCGAGCGGAGAGCCGCGAGTCGCCGCTGACGGCCGGCATATCGGACTGGAGCGAGCACCTGGAGCTCGGCGTCCTCGGGGACCTGCTCACGTCCGCCGACTTTGGATCCCGCTTGTCCACGCTGGTGGTGCAGCAGCAGACCAAGGCGGCCGCCGGTGAGCTGTGCCAGTCACCGCACCCGCATGCAGCTTAAATTCCTCCGGTCGTGATCATATTTAACTACAAAGCTAGTTGTGTTTGTAAAATTGTAATCAAAACCTGATGTAACATCTTGGAGGCTAGGTCGTATATTTGACAGAGATTCAGTATAGAAATTCAGGCCGGCACACAATGGCATACGCATGCCACAAACCATTTTCTGGCATTAATTTCGATGAGAAGACGAGTTCCAATTTGTGCAGATGATTCTAACCATCATCTGTGACTCTCAACACAGACAATACACAAACTGAGATTGTCAACAAAGACTACTCAACAGACCTTTTTTTTACTACTCAACAGACCTAAAACCCAAGTTCAACGCTTACACACGAACGGATCACTTAAATCCAAATCACGGACATTATTGATCATCGAATAACAGCGGAGAAGATTGTCAGTTTGAAAGTGAAACCGAGCACCTCTTGAAGCCCGTTTCTCCAACTGAAGCTCCTTGCGCTGCTCTGCTAAAAAGCCCCGGCAGTAATATTCGGCATCAACTTTGAACGACATCAACTCCAGCATCTTCGCGTTCAGTACGAAGAATGTGGCGAAGTTAACTTGCGCCCTGATGCCCCGATAATATTGCATAACTACCTTCTTCAGGCGAAGGTCGAGACACTTGATTATGTCCCGGTGTTTACGCTTCCACAAATTCAGATCCCCTGATATCGACTGAAAAGAACAGATGTGATGAAAATAATCAGCCACTTAAATCAGAATTGTCAACTGCAGACCAAAAGAGGAGCTGAACACCATGGATACTATTGATGAAGAATTGTCACCTGCTGAATGTACAGCTTCTCCAAGCATGGAAAACATCTCAACAACTGAAGTGTCGTGCCTATATCCAGACAAGTAATCCTGACATACAAGACCTTGACAGCGCCAACCACCGTCGTGAGGCTATCACTGGGCAATCGCTTTATCAAGCATGAAAGACAACATTAGCATATACAAGTGCAGATTATATGCAATGTCTCTGAAATAAAGCTTGGAGCCTACTGAAGGCGAGAAACAGAGAGCTCACACACACCTACCTGAATAATTGTGGAACTGAGGTACATCTCACCATGAAGGGAAGCTAAGGTTTCCAGCTTAGGCGCAGAGATGACCGATACACGCAGGCCATCAAGTATATCGAGACGGAGCAACCTCTCGAGGCGAGGTGCATTCTCGATGATGAGTTCTCTGAACTCCGGCTCCTCTGGCTCATGATCAGAAAGATAACGATGGCGCAGACGCACGCCGATGCTTTTAAGGCTAAGGGAGTTGATCCGAGCGCATCGGAAGCCAAAGCTGTAGAATATCAGCAGGCACTCCAAGGCGGGGCACCTGGCAATCAGGCTGCAGAGCGTGCCCTCGGAGATGCAGACCCGTTCAAGCGCCAGCTGCTTGAGCTGGGGGAGGTGAAGCCCTTGGACGGTGCTGTCCGGGAGGAGGCACCTCCCGATGGTGACAAGACGGAGGGTCGGCGAGAAACGGAACGTGGAGGCAGGCGGCGGCGCCAACGGCCGGAGCAGTCGTGGCTGATAGTTCGAGACATGGCGGAACTCGAGCTCCTGGAGCTTGTCGAGGGCGGGGGACCGGAGCCAGGCGTCCACGGTTGCTGCTCGGTCCTGGAGGTAATGCGCGGGGACGCGGAGCCGGCGGCCGGGCCCCGGGTGGGCGGAAATGATGCGCGACACCACGCCGTCGGGGAGGCGACGGCAGTCGAGGTTGAGAAGCGCGGAGCGCCAGATGTGGCGCCATCGGGACGCGAGGATCTGGGTGCGGGCGCCTTCCTTGGTGCGGAGGAGCGACACGATCTCGCCGAGGATGGGGTCAGGGAGGTTGCTGATGCGGTCGACGCGTCCGTCGTCTTCATCGGCTGCGGGCGGCGGTTGGACGACTGGCCCCGTCTCCGCAGGGTCCAGACATGGGGATTCAGTTGCCGGCGACGCCTGTGCCTCTTGGCGGCTGTCGACGGCCGCTAACTTAGCTTTCTTCGAACTAGGACCGTCCGGCTCCATTTCCATGGCCGGCGGCCCGGATTGGTGCCGAGGGTTAGGAGTCGCCGGCGGCGGCGTGAATGTGGATTTATTTTTTGTTCCTGAGAGCCGCGTAGAGGGTGGATGGTTGGTGGTGCGCGGAGCCGGCGGCGGTGTGGAGAATTTTGCGCGTGGATCAGCGGAGAAAAGGGGTTGTATTTGCTTACTTTTTGGAATGATTGGGCCGGGCTGGCCTGGCCATTGATTTGGGCTAGGCTAGTTTTCACCTGTACTTACAGTGCGCGCTTTGCCGCGCCGCTTATATTTTTGTAGTTGTACATGTTTTATTTAAATTTTTTGAAGTTGTGAAAAATATTTACGTATTAGTTGGTTTGGCGTGTGGGGATACAATGAAGTGCATTTTTTTTATCAGATATGCTACTCCTACAAACAGACTTTATGAAATCATGCTTACAGATGGATGTGTCAATTTATGGTTTGAGATTAGGGAAATTTTGGGCCAACGGTGCAAATCGGGGAAGTGATTGGTGGGACAATGTTTGGTATGACCAATTCGTAGCGAATCCTTCGTAAGTTTATCATTTTTTTATTGTGGTGTTTGGGTGGATGTTTTTGACCATGTGATTGGAGGACGTCTTTTAATTAGTACAAAAACATGAGAATGTTACTTACGTTGTTGGACACGTTTGTTATGCTGGTGCTAAACGTATCAGGGGCGATACTTCCGTTTTGTCACCATTCATCGAGAGATCCCACCATGAAGTCAGGGTGAACGACCCAATCAATTATGTCTCCAATCCAAATTGAAGAGTTGAATGAGGGGCTTTAAAACGGGATAGCTTAACAATTAGAGATTTCATTGTCACAACAAAGGATTGACGGCGTCAAAATCAAGGATTGACGGGAGAAGCTTTACAATTAGGGAGCATACTATATTAAAATAAATAAATGAGAGAGCTCATTGTGAAATTGTTGAGTTGAATGAGGGGCTTTAAAACGGGATAGATTAACGAATTTAGAGATTTCATTGCCACAACAAAGGATTGACGGGAGAAGCTTTAAAATTAGAGAGCATAGTGTATTAAAAAATGAATGAGAGAGCTCATTGTGAAATTGTTGACTCGGTCAAAATTGGATGACCCAACTCCACATTGAGACCTCAATTGATTGTGGGGCCTTAAAAAATAGGGAGCTTAGTGTTACAGAGGATTAAAATAATTGAGTGAATTGTTGACCCGGTCAAAATCGGTGACCCAATTCCAAATTGATGACCTCAATTGAATGAGAGGCTTTCAATTCTAGGAGGATTAGTGATATAGTATATTTGTATTCACCCTATGAAAGCTTCGGGCCCGGATGGCTACCCGGCGCACTTCTTTCAGAAAAATTGGGATATATGTGGTGATGGGGTAACTAAAGCGGTACTACGCATTATGGAAGGCGAGGAGAACGCAAAGTGCATCAATAATACTTATCTGGTTTTAATCCCAAAGGTAAAGAATCCCGCCTCGCTGACCCAATTCCGTCCAATCAGCCTATGCAATGTTTTATATAAGATTGCTTCTAAAGTCATTGCTAACCGGCTGAAAGAGATACTTCCAGAAATTATTTCTACAGAGCAGTCTGCCTTTGCCCCCGGGGAGGCTTATTACTGATAACATCATTGTTGCTTATGAGTGCTTGCACTTTATGAAAAGAAATAAAGCCCTGAAACATCGCCATTGTGCCCTGAAGCTAGACATGATGAAGGCATATGACAGGGTAGAATGGACATATCTAGAGGCAGTAATGCTCAAGCTTGGCTTTTCTGAGAGGTGGGTTTCAATTGTCATGAATATGGTTAAATCAGCCTCATACTCGGTTCTATTCAATGGCAAGAAACTTGACGATTTCAAACCTTCGAGAGGTATTCAACAGGGATATCCAATATAACCCTACCTTTTCTTGTTAGCAGCAGAGGGCCTTTAAGGCCTCCTCAAAAGATATTGTTCGTTGCATTTGAGTGGGATTCAAGTGGATCCTTGGGCGCCACGAGTTAACCATTTGTTATTTGTTGACGATAGCCTGCTGTTTTTCAAGGAAAAAAGTTCAAGGGAGATTGAAGTGTCAAACCTGTTGGATTCATATTGCCAAGCTTCTGGGCAAAGGATTAATACAAACAAGTCGTCAGTTTATTTTAGCAAGCGAACACCAGACAATGTCAGACAAGAAGTAAAGGGCGTTCTCAACGTCCATACTGAAACTCTTAATGAGGAATATTTGGGTATGCCGTCTGATATTGGTTCTTCAAAGATGGGTGTTTTTAAGTATCTGAAAGACAGGTTGTGGTCTAAGGTGAAAGGTTGGATTGAGAAAACTATCTCTGCTACAGGCAAAGAAATTCTTATTAAATCAATAGCACAGGTCGTCCCAGTTTTCTCGATGTCATGCTTTAAATTGCCACGAGGTTTATGTGAAAAGCTGAATAAGCTCATTCGCCAGTTCTTCTAGGTCAATGAAGAGGGTCAACGAAAACCACATTGGGTTTCCTGGAGAGTTATGACTCAACCTATAGGTGGCCAAACGGGCCGTGCTAATCGGGCCGGCCCAGAAGCACGCAGGCCAGGCACGCTACGGGCCCGGCCCGGCACGAGCTAATCGGGCCGTGCCAGGCACGCAGCCCGCCTTGGGCCGTGCCTGTGCCTAGAGGTTGGGCACGCGGGCCGGCATGGCACGGCCCGTTTATTTTTTTAATGTATTTTCCTAAAAATATATATATATATATATATATATATATCTTTAATACAGCCCAATAGGCCTAAAAATAAGCCCATTAGGTCAAAAATGTAAAGCCCGGCGTGCTAAATGGGCCAACGTGCCGGCCCGTTTAGTAAACAGGCCGTGCTTGGGCCTGGAGGCGTAGCACGCGGGCCGGCACGGCACGGCCCGATTGCTAAACGTGCCCTGACGGGCCGTGCCGTGCCAGGCCCGTTTTAGCACGGGCCGTGCCGTGCCAGGCCCGTTTAGCACGGGTCGTGCCCCGTGCCGGGCCGAGCCGCCCGTTTGGCCAGGTATGACTCAACCGAAGAAGTGTGGTGGATTAGGATTTAGGGACATCGAGCTCTTAAATTTAGCCCTATTGGCCCATCAATCGTGGCGCCTGCTCACAGTGCTTGATTCACTTTCCGCGCGGTTGCTTAAATCTGTCTACTACCCAAACAATAACACTGTGACAGCCCAACTGGGATCATGCCCGTCTCAGGTATGGAGGTCAATCCTGGAAGGTAGGGACGTGCTCTTGCAAGGCATTATAAGGCGCATTGGGATGGTTCAAACACCCAGATTTGGGTAGACAATTGGATACCAAGAGACTCGTCGATGAGGCCAGTAGTTTGCCTGGCTAGTTACCCCCCCCCCTACTTTGGTCAGTGAATTAATTGACAACACCTCACCAACTTGGAGAGATGATAAGTTGCATCGGTTTTTTCTTCCGTCTGATATTCAAGCTATAAAGAATATACCTCTTTGCACGACACCAATGACTGGTTTCTAGGCATGGCAATTTGAAAAGAAAGGTGCATTTTCTGTTAGGTCAGCATATCGAATGTTGGTGAATTTGAGAACTACGAGAGATAACTTGCTCGATCAGAGAGGAGCTTCGTCCAATAGCGCGGCGGAGGAGAAGTGCTGGTCATCTTTGCGGAACACCAAAGTTTCACGCAAAATCAGAACTTTTCTTTGGAGGTTGGCAAGACATTCTTTGTCGTTAGAGGAAGTGCGACACCATAGAAACATGTGTGACACAGATTCTTGCCAACTATGTGGAGCTGCTGATTCATGAAGGCACTCGTTGATTGATTGCACGGCGTCGAGTTGTGTGTGGGCCTTAAGTGACGAGGAATTAACTAATCATATTGTTGAGTCTCAAGAACCCAATGCGAAACACTGGCTCTTTGACATGATGGATGCATTATCGCATATGGAGCTTGTGAAAATGGTCGTCACTCTTTTGGAGGTATGGATAGCGCGTAGAAAAGCATACACGAGTCAACATTTCAAAGTCCAATGTCGACTCATCGCTTCATCGAAAGCTTCATTGTCGAGTTGGATGTCATCAATATGATTGCTAGCACCCCCACTCCGGTTGGGCGCGCACATGCGATAATGAGGTGAAGCTCTTGGAAAGCACCTCCAAATGGATATGTGAAAATCCATGTACATGGGGGTCTATCCCATGATGGGCGTGTTGGAGCTGCAGCAGCAATGTGTAGGGATGAACATGGTCAGTGCCTCGGTTCCTCGGCAATTGTTCTACCTAGGGTTATAAATCCTACAATTTTAGAGTCCATTGCTTGTCGTGAGGCCTTGGCTCTTGCGGCTGATCTATCTTTGGATCACTTAGTGATAGCATGTGACTGCAAGACGATTGTGGATGACATCAAAAAGGGGATAGGAGGCACCCATATCACAGTCGTCAAGAAGATAAATAAGAGAAGAATGTATTTTGCTAGTTGTGATTTTATGTTCGAAGGTCGTGCTTCGAATCTAGAGACGCACAATCTTGTTAAATTTTCTGTCTCGCTTCCGCAGGGTCGGCATTTGTGGCTTCTATCCCCTCATGACCCCCTTTGTATCCCTATGAACATAGTTTCTAGTTAATAAAGTGTGGGATCCCTCAAAAAAATGTAATTAACTCGTAATTATATACTCCCTCTGTTCCCAAATATAAGTCTTTTTAGATATTTCAATATGGACTACATACATAGCAAAATGAGTAAATCTACACTCTAAAATACGTCTATATACATCCGTATGTAGTTCATATTGAAATCACTAAAAAGACTTATGTATTCATATTCCGAAATGTTGTCACGAAACAGTGAGTCAATACCACCTTACACTACCATGCAGCATGTCTAGTCAGCTATTTCATGTTGATGGATATTTGATTTGAATGATGTAGATCATCCCCGTGAAAAGTATCACCGTACAATATTTAATTATTAGCAATTGCTAATAATCATAAGGTGCGCATAAACAATGCTACGGTGAGATATACAACATATATGATGTTTGGAACGTCAACTGGCCAAAATAAATCGTAAATAAGACCAGTCCCCTGAATAAGACGCTACAGTTAGGGGTAATCAGATACACCGGAGACGAGGATGTATCCTGATCTTCAATTCTTGGAGAGGGAGGAGCTAATCATAGTTTGAGTAGTAGGCGTGGATCCACCAACAACACAAAAGGTTCATCTTCTTCTCCTCAAAATATCACCACAAAGACGATTCTCAATCACTAATGATGGACCTTAAGCGGCCACCAAACGTTCACAACTTTTGAAGGCAAATCACAAGTCAATTCCTCAACGGAGACTCATACCGTTTAGGAGCTTTCAACCTCCAAAAGCAACAAGAACAAACAGGAAAGCTCAAAACTTGCTCAAATCATGAGTTGTTTTGGTCAAAAGAGAGAGGAGGAGTGGATCTATGCTTGAGTGGAACCTTTCTCAATATTCTGGAGAATCCTTCAAGAAATATTATATACGGTGTGGAGGAATAAGAGAGGGACTCAATCTCAGTTCTAGTCAATGTGTATGTGTTGGTCAACCCCCTCATGAAAGAGTGAGGGGGTATTTATGGTGGAGGAGCAACTAGCCATTTTCGGACAGAAATAACATGGTCGGGCAGTCCGGCCAGATGACTAGGGGATGATGCATCGACCGAACCGCGAGCAAGAGCAAGTCGGGCGCCTAGAGAAGAATGGCATGTCCCGCCTCATGGCATCCTGTAACACCCTGGTTTTCGCTCCTGTTTTTTTCCTTTGCGGGATTTGACTCCCGTCTTTTTTTCTCGGTGTTATCGAATTTCTCTAGCTCTTGGGTATGTGAAGATGGTCATCTAGCCTTGCCTTCCCTATCCAACCAGAGATTCTCCCCAGTCCAACCTCGCCACCCAAGATCTATCTCCGGACTTTGCCATCGAAACCATGCCTTCCGAGTCACCGGAAGGGAAACCCTAATCCTTTCAGTTACAAAGGAACCCCAATTTCCTTTGATCTTCTGCCTCCCAAACCTTTCCCAGTGATCATCCCACCTCTATAAACCCTGGATATGTAAAAATATTGCCAAGTCATTTGCAATATTTTTCATTTATAATTAATTCCTTTTTCTGCCAGTTAAAGGAATTAAATCCAGTAAAATATCTATCCATCTCCAAAGTTCATGAAAACTTGTGGCGATATTTTTTGTGGTCATATTGAGCTCCCACAAAAATATTGGCCATAATTAAATAAGGGAAATGGCATTTTCCTATTTAATGCCAATATTGCATTTTGGGCAGTTTCTAAAGGAACTACCATTTTGGTAGCCAGGAAAAATCCCAAATAAATTGTGGAGCTTATCCTATCCATATCTCCACCATTTCCATCAAGAACCCAAGTTCCATGGTTCAAATTTTGAGCACAACATCAATTTGCAAATTATGTCTAGTTGGGCAAATTGCAAAGGAAGTGCTTTATTCCTTTATCCATTTGAGCTGAACTTTTTCATGGTGGTTAACATTGCCAAATCACCCATGGAAACCAAAAATCAGCTCAATCCATCCATCCATTCTCCCACAGCATTTTTCCCAAGTTTCTGTCCATTTGGAACCTCTGTGAAGCAAGTACCATTCTGGTGTACCCAAATGGTATGAAACTTTTACAGTTGCTTCATATGTTCAAATAATTCACCTCCTCCAAATTTCATATCAATGCAAGCTAGTATGTGAGTGCCACATCAAAGTTTGCATTTCTGACCAGTAGGGTCCATTCTACAACAAGTACCTTCAATCCTTATCCAAATGGCCCCAAAAATTTACCAGGGTAGTCACCTTGGTAGATCATTGCTACATGCCAAGTTCCAGCTCCTTCCACTCAGTGATCTCTCCAGAAACCACCACAAACAGGTTGCTGTTAAATCCTGTTTTTGCAAGTTTCTCCCACCCCAAAGCCTTCCAGTTGATTCCAGCCTCACATATCATCTATTTGAGCATCAAGGAGCTTGTTGGACAAGCTTGGACATGCAGGAGCCTTCCAGAGCCAGCCATGCACATGGTGACCGCGTGGACAGCAGGCAGAAATGGCGCTCCGCGTGCTGTCCTCGTCGGCCAGCTAGCTCCGGCCGGCCTCCGCTTGTCTGAGAGTGTCAAATGGCTCCGCGCCGTCCACGTACTCCCCCCCCAGCATCTTCTCCTCTCTTATTTCCTCCTCCTCATGCCACGGCAGTCGCCGCTGCGGCACTGTCCCGTCCGTGAGCGTCGTCGTCTTCCTCTCCCCTTGGCTCCTTCCTCCCCGAGCCGTCCCCTCTCTCTGGCGTCGTCAGGTCGGCAACCTCTCCCCGCTCGCCAGCTCACCGGAGCTCCAGTATCCGGCTAAGGACGCCACGGTAGCCGTGGTTATCGCCTCGCCTCGGCCGGCTATAAAAGCCACGGCCGAGCCCCTCCCCGAGCACCACACCACCCCCAGTAGTCTCTCCTCCCTCCTAGCGTCCTCCCCGAACCCTCCATCTAGCCGGAGAGTCCCTCCCCGCCGTCCTATGCCGCCACGGCCGCCGCCTCGGCCAGCTCAAATTCGAGCACTGCTGGCCCTCCCTCCTCCTTCTGACCTCACCAACCTCTTCCCCGAGCTCCAGTGAGCCTCCCCATATCTTCGTTTCCTCCCTGGAGGGGCCATAGGCGTGGCTTCAAAAACGACCGACGGCCCCCGCCGCGGACGCCCAAGCCGCCGTCGCACTGGTCGTCCTCGAGGTCCGTGCGGTGCGGGGATGGATACGGCTCGGCTTCCCGAGCACGCCGGTAGGCCGAGCGCTGCGGGAGACGGTCGGAGCCACTGGCAAATCTCGCCGGAGCCCGCCACCGCCGTCCGCTCCGGCCAGTGCTAGGTGCCCTGCGGCCCTCCCCTGCAGCTCCTAGTGGGTATGACCGACGCGCTGCTCAGCGGTGAGCACTCCGGTGGCCGGAGCCTCGCCGGAGGTGGCCCGTGCCGCCGGGGCTCATCGCCGGAGTGCGCGGCCTCCTCTGGTCTTCGGACGAGCGCGAGAGGAAGAAGGAGACCCAGCCGGCGGGCCCCACCACCCCGCGGACCCCACCTGGCAGCCACACCAGCCGTTGACCCGGACTCGCTGACGTGGATAAGTGAAAGTGTACTTCTGCTTTTACGCTTTCTATAGTCGAAAGCGTATTTCTATCAGAGGCGCCACTAGATTTCCAGTCAAGGACCCGTAAGTAAATACTTTATTTACAGAAAGGTCCTTCTACTTCAATCCTTCATATCTTTTCACTCGTAACTCCGATCCAGGTAAAACCAACGCTTACGTCTTCAGTTCGTCGAGCCTGTCCCGATGGTATCATTTTCATAATGTGTTCACATTCTGAAAATGACCATTTTGCCCTTGCCTCTAAACAGCCCTCTCCGAGAGAGAACGGTTTCCGGCGATCCCTTCCGCGGACTCTCCGCACTTCTCCCGGAGTGTTCCTTCACCCCCAGGCAAGCCGACCATCTGATATATGCCCTAAGCATTGCTCTGTGTTATTCTTGCGTGTTTAATTAATGATATGCTTGTGCTAGAAATAATTAAACTCCTGCCATTTCGATATTGTCATTTACATTACCTGCTACTGCTCATCTTATCATTGCACTAATGACTTGTCGTGATATTATATGGACATAGGTGGTTATGTTTTTATCATGCTTAGCTACAGCCATCTCAAGTTATTGTGATAAACAACCATGCTTGTTAAATACTTGCTAAGCCTAAACCTAGTCGGTTGATCTAGAGTCACATGTCCGGGCTTATCCGTGCAGCCACATTTGCCGGTATGGGACGGCCTTGACTTGGTCTGATCGCGTGCTCTTTCACCGGTACCTCCAGACAGGGAAGGTTATGCGCGCGCGCTACCCTGGCCCGGTAGGCGGCGATAACCTTGTGAGCCCAGTTGATTGTTTAACCTGGGAGTCCCCGTTTGGGACAGTTTGTGTGGCCACGACGGTGGCAGGTGTCACGAGGTAACACAGGGGCCACCCAGGGCAGGACTCCGGGGGAGGATGAATGCCGGTGGTACGATGGGAGAGTCACGGGTCAGGCGGGTTTCATTGGAGCAACGTTGGTCCACCCGAATGGGACCACGAGGCCAGGTGCTCCATGGTGTGGTTAAGTGTGCAACCTCTGCAGAGTGAAGAATCTATTCGAATAGCCGCGTCCACGGTATTGGACAGTCCGTCCAGGCCTCACTAGGTGGTCAACCGTAACAATGAAAATAATGATGGAAGAACTCGTCTTATGATCGGAAGTACTCAGCAACTCACGAGTATTCTGAGGGTGGTGGGACAACCCGTAAGAGAGTAAGTTGGATCTGGTTAAGAGTTGGATTGGATCCTGAGAATGTTCGGAGTATGGATTATTTACTTGCCATGCTTTACTTTACTCTAGTAGTATCACACTGGATAATCATGTTACAACATGATAATTAATATTGCTAGATAGGTATGCTATGTCATGATGATTAATATTGCTCTAATAACAAATGCATGCTTGAATGCCATGGATTGCATTGCTTGGTGTATATGTTAGTTTGGTTTGCTTGCGAGTACATTCAAAAGTACTCAGCGGCCTTTAACATGGTCAGGTTCACATAAGGATCCGTCGTCCGTCGACGAGGAGCCGGAGCGTTCGCGAGCTAGAAGAGTAACCCAGTCAGATCCCTGTGGATTGGAGCCGCACCAAGACCATGCTGCCCTAGATAGAGCCTTTCCGCTGCCATCACTCTTGTAATAGATCATGTAAGACTGATATATCCATTAATAGAAATGCATGTGTTCATGATACTTGTTGTAAACACGCATGCCAGAGTGATTTCCTGGGCTGGTGTGCGTGGCGACCATCTGGCTACAGTGGTAATCAGGCGGGACGCCACACATCCCGAAACAGACAAGGGGAAGCGAGATACCCGAGGAAGCGGGTGATGTTGTCCCGGACTAGGGGTCACTCACCATGTCGTCTCTCGGCCTGGTGGGCCGACCGAGGACCTCCCATGGCGGTTCACCGGTAGGCCATCTCCAGAAGGCCCATGGTGCAAAGAAGGAATATTCCTGGAGATCTGATCCATACTCCAGGACTTAAAGGTCGTCTACGACACGATTACCTTAGACATAACCGACCTACCTGTAACCCAGGACCCCTACTATCTATATAAACCAAGGGGTAGGGCTGATAGAACATAAGACAATTTCGTTGTAGATCAACCTATACTTCGTACTTGATGACCCATAAGTATAGGGGATCGCGACAGTCTTTAAGGGAACTATTTTCACACAAATTTATTGATTCAACACAAGGGAAGCCAATTAATATTTATAAGTCTTAGCAGTTGAGTTGTCAATTCAACCACACCTGAAGAAATAACTTGCAGTGATTTATTAATAGCCCAATAATATGATAAGAGTGACGGTAGCAGAAACAGTATCAAGTTTGCAAAGTAGTAGCAAAACGCGATAGTACTGAATGTAATGGAAACAATAGTTGTAAAAGTGTAGCCATGGAGTAAGTGATGGGGTTGTTCAGATGAGATTCAATATGCAACATCACTAAGAAACACATGGCCATTTTTATCTCTTTTATGCCTCCTGAGTTTTTTGCTTCTGGAAGGAATGGACATTGAGGGATTTGGTGGTGGTGAGGGGTACATCTCAGCACAAATTCATGACAACTTCCAATGATGATTCATGGTAACTTTAAGCAAATAACATGGGTTTTCCTACAAGGCCGATTGAATTACCCAAAGATGGCAATTTTCCCTTGCAATCCATAGCCAGACGCGTTGGTGCTCCATAGAATTCAGTTTGTAACCTGGCGGAAGGGGCGCGGGACATGGTTTAGGGGTAAGGAGGTCAGGAGGGAGATAGATTACCTACGAGGGGGAGCAAAAGGGGGCACCAATTTTCTTCCTGCGATTAGGCCATTGAAGGAGAGGGAGCAAACGTGGAGGTGGATGTGCAGGATAGGCGTAGTTGTTTGCTCGCCGAGGAAGAGGATGTGTTTTGTAGCTCGAGGTTTTAGATCTCGTGGGGACAAGTTTTTTTTTATGGTAGCATGTGGCTCACACTCGCGCTCTGCCGCACACTCGCGGGGAGAAGGAATCACACACGTCCTTGTCACGCGGAAGGGGCTGCAGCACGAAGTACCGTCATTACCGCACCACGCACACGTCTCATCACGCCAGGAGGAATCGGGACCCACGGTCACGCCGTATTCCAGTCCTTGCAGCTGCAGATAGTATATACTCCTACCTCACAGTAAATACATTGCATCCAACTATTTCCAGATTGCCGGAATATACAATACAGAATGATGAAAACGTTTTCAGAATCGCAAAACTCTTGCTGCCGATGACAATGGGTATTCAGAAAGGTTCCAGACTTCCAGTTCAGTGACAAGCATTAGTTCTGATGTCTCGCTTCGACCACAACAATCTGGAGAGTACAATATTCTTCCAGTAATAGTTTTCAGAATCTTCAGAACAATCAATAAAGTTGAGCAAAACTCAAATTGGGAAAGGAAACATCACAGGCAGCAATAGATTCAGTAACTTCAGAGCTACTGGAGGACTGAGCAACCATTCACATAACAGTTCTGCGAAAAACCAAATATTTCAGTGGCGACAACAGGGAATGGATCAAAGAACACCGCAAATTAAAAAGAAACAAGGCCTAAAACCAATACCAGAGTTGCTAGGTCAGCTGACTTGGCAAAGAAATTCCAACTTGTGGCAACTTTGAAGCAAACATACTAAAAAATATTACGAGTAAGATGGTACCATGACTGAAGCAAAGAACATGCACAATACTTATGATACTAGGGCGACAAATATGAATGACAAAATAGATGTACGAGGCTGTAACTTGATTACGGGGCAATGGAACAGCATACATAAAACAACAATTTGAGAATACTTGTCTGGTACAGAACGTACTGGGTAATGTCTCTAATTGCACATGCATGTGCACAAATTGCACAAGACCATCTGATACACTCCAATTTAAAATAAGACTACTAGTCGTGTTAATATGATGATTTCCCCCCTTTTTCTGAGATCAACATGGTTCCTCAAATAGGGATTTTATGTATCAACTTACACTGATGGTTCTGGTAAATGCAATGATAGTAAAGTAATCAAATAAAGCTACACTTATAAACAGCAAAGTTAGCATTTATTTCCATTGACAAGGACAAGCAATTGCAAGACATGGTGTACTCATAAATCAACATGATGCTAGATATATACAAGTAATCATATTACTGATATGATGCATGGAACAAAGTAATCACTTGTAGATAACAGGGGGGGGGGGGGGGTACTTTATTGTCATTCAAGAGAAATCGATTATCACCAGCAAATGGCACTGCAAGTTGTTCATGGATTCATTTGAGAGATGTTCCAGTTCAAGATTAAAGCCGGCATCTTAACAGGCAATCTTCCTTACTGTGGCTACTATTGTTTATAACTATTTGCTTCATACTTTTGCCGTTATATACAGTAGTATATAACAAAACTAATGACAAATGTAACTTGTAAATGACAAGGTTGCACAGTAATAAAAGCTTAAAAAGGATTACAAACACGGAAATTTACCATGTGCACCCTCGTTTCCATCTGATCCTTGTCCCCAATAGAGAAAACTTGGGCAGACAAACTTGGACTATAATATTAACAATCAATCAGTCCTAGTGTTCTTGCAGTGTTAGTCAAGATGAGCACATCCAGATATTATCTTCTATGGCTGTAGCTATCTACTATCGTTGATTATTCCTTGGTCTTGCAGTGAGATTGCAGAGATTGATACATGCTTCATAAATCTAGACATGCCACATAGTATAGCAAATAAACAGCATAGATAGCTAAACTGATGTCCTAATGTTCCAGGACAATACAAACTTAAGAAACTAGAAACACCGTCGTAGATGGGATAAGCAGATAGGCAAGACTAAGTCCTCGATGGGCCAAACCAAGTTTTTTCAACACCGTCGTACAAATGGATCAACTACATCCAGATCACAGACATGCTTGATGTCCCAGTTAGTGCGGATACATCTATCAGTTGTAAAATGAAACTGAGCACCTCTTGAAACTCTGTCCTGCAGCTGAAGTTTCCTACGCTGTAATACCAAGAACTCCTCATTGTAATAACTGGTTTCAACCTGAAGTGTCATGGACTCTAGCATTCTCGCGTTCAATACAAAGAACGTAACAAAGTTAACTTGAGACTTGATGCCCCGATATGATTTCAGAACTATCGTCTTCAGACGGATGTCAAGACAATCGATCAGATTCCGGTGTTTACGACGCCATGCGTTGCTTGACTCTGAAGTACGTGCCTAAAAAGAACATACAGAGATAACTAAATCAACCACTTGAGAACAGAAACAGATCAAATGAGTAGTTTTAACTTTCAATGATGAATCATCACCTTAATGTACAGCTTCTCCAAGCATGGAAAGCATGTCAGCAAGTCAATAACCGTATCCAAACAAAGATTTCTCATCCGGACAGCTACAATCTTGACCGTGCGCACCACCATCGCCAGATTATCTACATGTAATCCCTTCACCAAGCATGAACGACAACATTAGGCCATGCACAAGTAAGGTGACACGTGATTTTTGCACAGACAGAAATGCAATTGAGCAATTCAGAAGCATGACGGACCGATGGTATACCAGAATAACTGTGGATCCAAACGCGAGTCTGTACAGCTGATCCTGACTGCACTCATAATACCCATCAGAAAGGAAGCCTATGGTCTCCAGTTTAGGCGCCGCAATTACGGAAATGTGCAGACCAGTTTCCTGATGAAGAAGGAGTAACCTTTCGAGACAAGGAGCATTGTTGATGATGAGATCATGTAACTGTAACGGGACTTTGTTATTGCTCGAAACAGCATAACTATCAAGACCAACGCTTCTGAGGGAAAGCGAATTGATTCGGATGCAGGGAAAGCCAAAACTGCGGTGAATCAGAAGGGACTCCAGGGCGGGGCAGCTGACAATCAGGCTATGCAGAGAGCACTCCGAGATGCAGACAAATTCAAGCCCGAGCTGCTTAAGAAGGGGAAAGTGAATCCCTTGGACGGTGCTGTCGGGGAGGTTGCAACATCCGATGGTGACAACACGGAGGGTGGGCGAGAATCGGAAGATTGATGCCGGCGGCGGCTGCTCGAAGCATGAGAACTCAAGCTCCTGGAGGTTGCACAGAGCGTCGGACCGGAGCAAGGAGTCCACGTCGGTGGATGGGGCGTCGAGGAGGTCGGCGTGGATGCAGAGGCGGCGGCAGGGGCCTTGGTGGGAAGAAATGATGCGTGACAAGGCACCCGCGAGTTCGTCCCCGTGCTTGAGGCCGCGGCAGTCGAGGTTGAGAGGGGCGGAGCGCCAGAGGTGGCGCCACCGGGACGCGAGGATCTGGGTTCGTGCGCCGTCCTTGGTGGGGAGGAACGAGATGATCTCGCCGAGGACGGCGTCGGGGAGGTTGCTGATGGTGTCTTCGGCCGGCGGATCAGATTCCGCCAACTTCCTTCTTCGGGTCATAGGACCGCCGGCCGGCGGCAGCGGCGGAGGAGGCTCGCGCCGCCGCATACCTCAGATGCGCACCGCAGAGGGGTTAGGGTCCAGAGGAAGGAAGGAGGGAGGATCGGGGTTGCGTTTGAAAAAGTTCACCGGAAGGCTGGATGCTTTGTTCCATTGAGCTCGGCCTGATTGTTGGAAATATGGGCCCAAAATGACCTCTTTTTTTTTTTTTTTGAGGATAAATCACGCTGCTTTATTTAAACGAAGTCTGGGATCTCCTCATAGACCACCTGTAAAACAAAGTCTGGTGGCACCATGAGCCACAACCTACAAAGTTTATCACCAACACCTACTTTAGCTAATTTATGCGCAGCGTTGTTTGCAGACCGACGCACCCACGACACCTTCACATCGGTGAAACCATGCAGCAACCGCTTAATCTCCTCAACACATGGCCCTGCTGCCGAAAGATTCTTGATGGAGTCAGCAAGCATGCTTACCACCGCCTTGCTGTCCGTCTCAAGATGTAGCCTCCTAACATTGATCTCGCCAGCTAGCTCCACCGCACGCTTGCACGCCAGCAGCTCCGCCGTCTCAGCATCCTCGGCCCTGTCGATGAAGGAGCAAGCCGCGGCCCGGAAGTCCCCATGATGGCCACGAAGGATAACGCCCGCCCCTCCACGATTGTCGCTCTTGGACACAGCACCGTCAGAATTGGCCTTGATCCACCCCTGCTCCGGCGGCTCCCATCTCTGCACCACCGGCGTGCTCGCCGCATGGGCTTTCCTCTCATGCACCGCTGCCCACTCCGCCATATAGGAGACCACCGAGCATGCGATATCCCATGCATCAGCGATCTTCTTCCCGTCTTTGGCCTCGTTCCTAGCAAGCCAAAGACCGTACGTGGCCTGTACCATCGCCTCTCGCTCATCATGCGTGGCATCCGCGAACCAGCCCAGCAACCAAGAGGCCAGAGCAGTCGAGGAGTTAGCCGAACACGGTGGGATCGCCACCGCAACTCCTTTCTCCGACCGCATCACCTTCCAGAAAAGTTGGGAACGAGGGCACTCCCAGAACCGGTGAAGCAAGGTTTCCTCCCGTCCACACGCCGTGCAGAAGACGCCATTTTTTATCTTTCTTCGAAATAACTCAGTCCCCACAGCTAGACCATTCCTCATAATGCGCCACATATGAATCTTCGCCTTATTCGGGGCGTTGGTACCCCACAAAGATAGCCATCCTTGATGAATCTGAACTGAGGATGAGGGCTCCGGCCGTCCGGACCTCACCCGCTTCATCGACATCCTCAGGTGGTAGGCGGACCTCACTGTAAACTGCCCAGACTTAGTATAGTTCCAAGCCTGGTAATCATCCATTCCGGGTCCGCCAACACTAATCCTCTTGATATCTTCGACATCACTTGGGGTGAACATGTTCCGCAGCTTCCCCTCGTCCCAAGCCTTGCCACACGGCGTTAGCAAGTCAGCCACCTTCGTAATGCCGTGCACGTAAACCTGCCCAAGTGGGCGCATACTCCCCTCCCTGGGAATCCAATTCGCATGGTGGATATGAACCTTGCTGCCATCCCCAATGCGCCAAATGGTGCCCTCCCGTAACAGATCACGACCATGTAATATGCTCCTGAATGTGTATGATGCCCCACTCGGGCAAGTTGTAGTCATGATGCTCTCCTCGTTGAAGTATCGTGCCTTGAGCACCCTAGCACATAGAGACGTCGGCACCTGCAAAATCCTCCAAGCCTGTTTAGCTAGCAAAGCTTGATTGAAGGCCTCCGGGTCTCTGAACCCTAGCCCGCCATCCTTTTTTGCCATACACATTTTGTCCCACGCAACCCAATGCACCTTCCGTTCACCATTCATTGCACCCCACCAGAATTTCGAGGAGATCGAAGTCAGGTTCCGGCACATCTTCTTTGTGAGTTGAAAGCAGCTCATGGTGTACGTTGGTGTTGCTTGGAGATTAGATTTCACAAGCACCTCTCTAGCAGCCTTAGACAAGCCTTGGCCCTTCCATCCTGAGACCTTTCCTTTAGACTGTTCTGTCACATGTCTAAAAGACCCATCCTTTGAGCGCCCAACTACTGTTGGGAGGCCCAAGTACCTCTCCCCAAGAGCTTCCGTATTAATACCAATGGTCTCCATGAAGGTTACCTTCTTCTCTTGGGGGCACCCTTTGCCGAAGAAGATCGAGGATTTTTGCAAATTCACTCGCTGGCCCGAAGCCACTTCATACCTCCTCGGGATCTCCTTTAGTGCGCCTAAGCTCTGCTCGGACCCTTCCAAGAACACAATGCTATCATCTGCAAACAACAGGTGCGTGACGTGGGGGCCAGTGCTCCCAAACGTAACACCCTTAATGCTGCTGTCCTCTTGCGCCTCTTCTGGAACTATTATGTAAAACGACTAGTCACAGTTTCTAAAATAAAAAACGAGTAGTGACAATGTATAAAAAAACGAGTAGTAGGACAATATGTCTACTTCAAGTTTTTTTATTATTTACTAGCAAAATGGCCCGTGCGTTGTAACGGGAGAAGAAAAAAAATAATCTTCAATGGCCATGATCATATTTTGCTCCATCACCAACATACACCATCACACTCGATTTCATGAAATCATGAACATTTTCATAAACTCTTGAACAATTTTCAAATTCATGAACACTTGTACAAATTTTGAACATTTTCTAAAATCAAGAAGATTTTTTGAATTCATGAACATTTTATACTATTATAAAACATTTTTTAAAAATTGTGAACATTTTTTAAAAACAATTATTGAATCTGTGAACATTTATAGAATGAAACAACATTGTTTTGAAAATTGCTGGAACAATTTTTGAAATTCACGAATACTTTTTCTGATTTAACGAACATTTTTTGGATTTAAAGGACATTTTCTGAAATGCATGATCATTTTTTGAATCAACTAACATTTTATGAATGAATAAACTGTTTTGTAAGTCATGAACATTTTTTGAATTGGCAAATTTTTCGTTCAATTTCATTAACATTTTTAAAACGAACTTTTAAAAAATCATGTACATTTCTTGATTTCCCAAACATTTATTTTCAAAATTTCGAACATTTTTTTAATAAGTAAACATTTGTGTATAGAATCACGAACATTTTTTAATCTACGAACATATTATTATTTATTAAACATTTTATTTCAAAATTCTGAATGTATTTAATTTTCAGAACTTTTGTAAAGTCCCAAAATATTTAAAATAGAAAAAACAAAAAACAGAAAAGAAAAAAAAGAAAAAAACAGGCCAACCAGACATGGGCCGACCCAAACGGGCGCGCTGCTTCTTCTCGTAGCATGCAGAGCGTAGTATAGGAGGTCCCCACTGCATGGGCGGGCCCAGGCATGGGATTTCCCTGTGTAAAACCTTTTTTATCACTTAGAGGTGGTATTGATGGGTAATACTTTGCAACTTTGAATGCAATTTCCATGACGTACCGCAAGAAGCAATAGTCCCTTTTATTATTAGGTAGAGAATTAAACCTTTTCTGATGTCCAATATCATTTTTATATGTTTTCTCCCTCCCATTTCAACTATTTCAACTTTTTTCAGCTAAAAAAGCTCATTCTTTTATTTTTATTTTTCCATCTTCTCTCATAAAATATTCATTTAACTTTTTGTGTGTAGTCTTCTACTTCCTCCATTTCATAATCAGCGACAACTAATATGACACGGAGGCAATAATGGTTAAGGTAATTTTTGGAAGTAAATTTGTATGTGTTACATACTTCCAAAATTCCAATAAGCTTTGTACGAGCCCAACCCTAACCGTCGCTGCCAGAGTTCCCCCCATGTCGTCGCATTGGACCCCACCTCTACCCCGTTCGGCTTTGGCTACAGAGGTGGCCTTGCGTGCGCCACATATTTTACCTCGTGTGCCTCTTCTCATAGTTAAGGTAAGGCATCGCGCAGGGGTGGCCTTGCGTCCGCTTTCGCTCTGTCTACAGTGCACTGACCCCTTTCGTCCATGGAGTCACCTACACCTTCCCACTGATGCGAAGGCTCCCCAGATCTTCAGGACTTTGACTTCTTGGTCGTTGAGGGACAACAACTCTTCCCGCTTATGTATTGATCCATGGGTCAATGGAAATCTGTTGCGGACATGGCGTCACTGGTCTACATCGTGTTGCTAAGGTGTCGGGGAGGCATTGTATGCGAGGGGTTGACTGGTCGCGCTTGGGTTCATGATATTCATGGGGCTATTGGACCATCGCCCTGGTGTAATATGTGGCGCTTTGGCGGCCTCTTCGCCCTTCCAGCTGACCGACGGGCCGAACGTGCTGCAATGGCATTGGATAGATTCCGATACCTACTCTGCCAAATCATGATGCCTTGCCCTCTTCCAAGGCTCAATCGTGGATCCCATTGGCGCTTCACTTGGAAGACTTTCGCGCATCTCCGCATCAAGGTGTTCACTTCGCTCGCCCTACAAGACCGTTGCTGGACAGCAGACTGTCTTGTTTGCCGTGGCCTTCCCGATGAAGAGTGATGTGTGTTATATGACCGGGTTCCTCATGATATGCAGGCATGCAACACCTTATCGCCACCTGCCCCTTTTCTCGCCATGTCTGGCCTGAGGTGCTTTCCTGGTGCCGATCGACGACCGCACTGCCATGTCTGGCGATTGATACGTCTCCAACGTATCTATAATTTTTGCTTGTTCCATGATGTTATATTATCATTCTTCGATGTTTTACAATCACTTTATAGCAACTTTATATCATTTTTTGGGACTAACCTATTGACATAGTGCCAAAGTGCCAGTTGTTGTTTTTGCTTGTTTTTTACTTCACAGAATATCAATACCAAACGGAGTCCAATCGCGACGAAACTTTTTGGAGATTTTTTTGGACTAGAAGACACCCAGTGGGCCAAAGAAGTGCCAGAGAGGTGGGCCGTGGAGACCACAACCCACCAGGGCGCGCCAGAGGCCCCAAGCATGCCCTGATGGGTTGTGCCCTCCTCGGGGCCACTCTCCACCGCCTCTGATGCCTATAAATTCCCAAATATTCCAGAAACCCTAAAGGAGTCGACGAAGAACACATCCAGCCGCCGCAAGTTCCAAAACCTCGAGATCCAATCTAACACCATCACGGAGGGGTTCATCATCCTCATTGGTGCCTCTCCGATGATGCATGAGTAGTCCACAATAGACCTATGAGTCCGTAGGCAGTAGCTAGATGGTTTCTTCTCTCTCTCTTGATTCTCAATACAATGGTCTCTTGGAGATCTATTTGATGTAAACTTTTGCGGTGTGTTTGTTGGGATCCGATGAATTTTAAGTTCATGATCAGTTTCTATCCATGAATATTATTTGAGTCTTCTTTGATCTCTTATATGCATGATTACTTATAGCCTCTTATTTCTTCTTCGAATCTTTGGTTTAGTTAGGCCAACTAGATAGATTTTTCTTGCCATGGGAAGAGGTGCTTTGTGATGGGTTCGATCTTGCGGTGTCCTCTCCCAGTGACAGAAGGGGCAGCGAGGCACACATGTATCGTTGCTATTAAGGATAACAAGATGGGGGCTATTCCTACATGAATAGATCTTGTCTACATCATGTCATCGTTCTTATTGCATTACTCCGTTTTCCCATGAACTTAATACACTAGATGCATGCTGAATAGCGATCGATGTGTGGAGTAATAGTGGTAGATGCAGGCAGGAGTCGGTCTACTTATCTTGGACGTGATGCCTATATAATGATCATCGCCTTGGATATCGTCAAGATTATTTGATCTTCTATCAATTGCCCAACAGTAATTTGTTCACCCACCGTGCGCTATACTCATGAGAGAAGCCACTAGTGAAACCTACGGCCCCCGGGTCTACTTTTCCAACATATTGCTTTCCGATCTATCTTTTTGCCGCTTTTGTTTTCAGATCTATTATTCCAAAATATATATATATATATATATATATATATATATATATATATATATATATATATATATATATATATATTGCTGCACTTTTTATTTGCTCTTTTTATCTTGTGTTCTTGAGAGATCTATCTCTCCAATCTATCACTACCTAATCTATATTTTTACCGTAGAGAGATTGACAACCTCTCTTTCGCGTCGGGTTGCAAGTATTTGTTCTTTGTGTGCAGGTGTTGTTTATTAGGTGGTGGTGATCCTCCTACTGGTTCGATACCTTGGTTTCATAACTGAGGGAAATACTTACCGTTACTGTGCTGCATCATCCCTTCCTCTTTGGGGAAATACCGACGCAGTCTCAAGCCACGTCAAAGGAATTTCTGGCGCCGTTGCCGGGAAGAAAGCGGTCTCTTCTACGTGCCAATATCTGGCGCTGAGGAGACACCATCATCATCTACCAGGTTCCTAATCACAAATCTCATCTCCTTGCAATTACATTATTTGCCATTTGCCTCTCGTTTTCCTCTCCCCCACTTCACCAATTTGCCGTTTTATTTGCCCTCTTTTCCGTTTGCCTTTTTCTCGTCAGATCTCTTGCTTGTTTGCAATCTTGTTTGCATAGTTATGATGCCTCAACGAAAGTACTATGATGTTCCTTACCCCAATATTTTGCTTGAAATTGAGAAAAGTACTAAGGAATATATGACTACACAATTTGAGCATAACAAGTATTTTACCGAGGAGCTTAGAGAACACTCTACCCGTACTAGGTGCCATAACAAAACAACTTGATGATATTAGTAGAGAAGTTTGTAGTCTCCAATCTAAGTATGCTCATGCTGAAAATTTGCTTGGTAAAATCTCCTATGCACAAGCCACTTTAATAAATCAAATGGTTGCTAAACCAATCTCTCTAAAGGATAAAAATGATGAAGATCTTAAAGTGGTTGATGTTTCTTCTATTGATTCCTTATTTAGTAATTTTAAGATTGATGATAAAGGGACTGAAAACTCCGCCTATGTTGTCTCAACATAGCCGGTCCCAAGCCCGGATAAAGGAGGAGGGTTGTGATAGGCTTGGCGAGCCAACGTCAAAACTCAGCCACTCTTATGGAGATGAAACCCAAAAGATTTTCGTTGGGGCGTAACCCTCTCAGCGACGCGCCACATCGGAACCCGGGTGTGGTGGAAAATGGGCAAGGGCCGGGCCGTCACCCCCCAGGTAGCGCGCCGTATCTTGATCTGGATACGGTGGCAAGTGAGTGAGGATCGGGTCGTCGCATCCTTAGTGGCGCGCTACATCGGCGCCCGGGTGTAGTGGAAATTGAGCAAGGGTCTTTGCATTTGACTCGACGAGTGCAAAGGGTAAGGAAGCTAGCCGAGCCTAGGAGGATTCGCTTAGGTAGCTAGAACGTAAGGTCTCTGACAGGTAAGCTTCGAGAGGTAGTTGATACCGCGGTGAGGAGAGGCGTTGATATCCTTTGCGTCCAAGAGACCAAATGGAGGGGACAAAAGGCGAAGGAGGTGGAGGGTACCGGCTTCAAGCTGTGGTACACGGGGACGGTTGCAAACAGAAATGGAGTAGGCATCTTGATCAGCAAGAGCCTCAAGGATGGAGTGGTAGATGTCAAGAGACGTGGGGACCGGATTATCCTGGTCAAGCTGGTAGTTGGGGACTTAGTTCTCAACGTTATCAGCGCGTATGCCTCGCAAGTAGGCCACAATGAGAACACCAAGAGGGGGTTCTGGGAAGGCCTAGAGGACATGGTTAGGAGTGTACCGATTGGCAAGAGGCTCCTCATAGGAGGAGACCTCAATGGCCACGTGGGCACATCTAACACAGGTTTTGAAGGGGTGCATGGGGGTTTTGGCTATGGCATCAGGAACCAAGAAGGAGAAGATGTCTTAAGCTCGCTAGCCTACAACATGATCATAGCTAACACCCTCTTTAAGAAGAGAGAATCACATCTAGTGACTTACAGTAGTGGGCAACACTCTAGCCAGATTGATTTCATCCTCTCGAGAAGAGAAGACAGGCGTGCATGCCTAGACTGTAAGGTGATACCTGGAGAGAGTGTTGTCCCTCAGCATAAGCTTGTGGTTGCTGACCTCCACTTTCGGATTCGTGTCCAGCGGGACAAGCGTGCCAAAGTCGCTAGAACGAAGTGGTGGAAGCTCAAGGGGGAGGTAGCTCAGGCGTTCAAGGAGAGGGTCATTAAGGAGGGCCCTTGGGAGGAAGGAGGTGATGTAGACAACATGTGGATGAAGATGGCGACTTGCATTCGTAAGGTGGCCTCAAAGGAGTTTGGAGTGTCCAGGGGAAGTAGAAGAGAAGCTAAAGATACCTGGTGGTGGAACGATGATGTCCAGAAGGCAATTAAGGAGAAGAAAGAGTGTTTCAAACGCCTATATCTGGATAGGAGTGCAGACAACATAGAGAAGTACAAGATGGCAAAGAAGGCCGCAAAGCGAGCTATGAGTGAAGCAAGGGGCCGGGCGTATGAGGACCTCTACCAACGGTTAGACATGAAGGAAGGCGAAAGGGACATCTATAAGATGGCCAAGATCTGAGAGAGGAAGACGAGGGATGTTAACCAAATCAAGTGCATCAAGGATGGAGCAGATCAACTCCTGGTGAAGAACGAGGAGATTAAGCATAGATGGCGGGAGTACTTTGACAAGCTGTTCAATGGGGAGAGTGAGAGATCTACCATTGATCTGGACGACTCCTTTGATGATACTAACAGGCGTTTTGTGCGGCGAATCCAGGAGTCGGGGGTCAAGGAGGCTTTGAAGAGGATGAAAGGAGGCAAGGCGATGGGCCCTGATTGTATCCCCATTGAGGTGTGGAGAGGCCTCGGGGACATAGCGATAGTATGCCTAACCAAACTTTTCAACCTCATTTTTCGGGCAAACAAGATGCCAGAAGAATGGAGGCGGAGTATATTAGTACCAATCTTCAAGAACAAGGGGGATGTTCAGAGTTGTACTAATTACCGTGGAATTAAACTGATGAGCCATACAATGAAGCTATGGGAGAGAGTCATTGAGCACCGCTTAAGAAGAATGACAAGCGTGACCAAAAATCAGTTTGGTTTCATGCCTGGGAGGTCGACCATGAAAGCCATTTTCTTGGTACGACAACTTATGGAGAGATATAGGGAGCAAAAGAAGGACCTGCGTATGGTGTTCATTGACTTGGAGAAGGCCTATGATAAGATACCGCGGAATGTTATGTGATGGGCCTTGGAGAAACACAAAGTCCCAGCAAAGTACATTACCCTCATCAAGGACATGTACGATAATCTTGTGACAAGTGTTCGAACAAGTGATGGCGACACTGATGACTTCCCGATTAAGATAGGACTGCATCAAGGGTCAGCTTTGAGCCCTTATCTTTTTGCCTTGGTGATGGATGAGGTCACAAGGGATATACAAGGAGATATCCCATGGTGTATGCTCTTTGCGGACGATGTGGTGCTAGTCGATGAGAGTCGGACGGGGGTCAACAGGAAGTTGGAGTTATGAAGGCAAACTTTGGAATCGAAAGGTTTTAGACTTAGTAGGACTAAAACCGAGTATATGAGGTGCGCTTTCGGTACTACTAGGCACAAGGAGGAGGAGGATGTTAGCCTTGATGGGCAGGTGGTGCCGCAGAAGGACACCTTTCGATATTTGGGGTCAATGTTGCAGAAGGATGGGGATATCGATGAAGATGTGAACCATCGAATTAAAGCTGGATGGATGAAGTGGCGCCAAGCTTCTAGCATTCTCTGTGACAAGAGGGTACCACAAAAGCTAAAAGGCAAGTTCTATAGGACGGCGGTTCGACCCGCAATGTTGTATGGCGCTGAGTGTTGGCCGACTAAAAGGCGACATGTGCAACAGTTAGGTGTGGCGGAGATGCGCTTGTTGAGATGGATGTGTGGCCACACAAGGAAGGACCGAATCCGGAATGATGATATACGAGATAGAGTTTGGGTAGCACAAATTGAAGAGAAGCTTGTCCAACATCGTCTGAGATGGTTTGGACATATTCAGCGCAGGCCTCCAGAAGCCCCAGTACATAGCGGACGGCTAAAGCGTGCTGATAATGTCAAAAGAGGCCGGGGTAGACCGAACTTGACATGGGAAGAGTCCGTAAAGAGAGACCTGAAGGATTGGAGCATCACCAAAGAACTAGCCATGGACAGGGGTGCGTGGAAGCTTGCCATCCATGTGCCAGAACCATGAGTTGGTCGCGAGATCTTATGGGTTTCACCTCTAGCCTACCCCAACTTGTTTGGGACTAAAGGCTTTGTTGTTGTTGTTGTTGTTGTTGATGATGATGATAAAGGGACTGAAGTAGAGTCAACTTTGGCTAGAAGGCGTCCCAATAATTTGGAGGGTGAAAATCTTGATGAAAATTTTGATAAAAGTGGGTTTGAAGAGGTCAAAACTTTAACTAGTGATGTGCCCACTATTTTGGATTGCAAAGACTTTAATTATGATAGTTGCTCTTTTATTGAATGTATTTCTTTGCTGCAATCCATGTTGAATTCACCCCATACTTATGAGCAAAATAAAGCTTTTACTAAACATATCGTTGATGCCATGATGAAATCTTTTGAAGAAAAGTTGGAGTTGGACATTTTATTCCTAGAAAATTACATGATGAGTGGGAACCTACCATTAAGGTCAAGATTAAAAATTATGAGTGCTTTGCTTTATGTGATTTGGGTGCTAGTGTTTCCACGATTCCGAAATCTTTATGTGATGTGCTTGGTCTGACCAATATTGAAGAATGTTCTCCTAATTTGCACTTGGCGGATTCTACTATTAAAAAGCCTTTGGGAAGAATTAATGATGTTCTTATTCTTGCAAATAGGAACTATGTGCCCATAGATTTTAGGGTTTTTTACATCTGTGCCCCTCGTTCCTTAGCTGTACTCATTCATCCCCACGCTCTTACAATTTGCTCACTTTTCCTCACCTTCTTGTCCAAAACCCTCATGAAAGGTCACAATGGAGGATGCCGTCGGGTCAATGGTTTGACCGTTAACTCTAACGTGTGGGCCGCGTCGTAAGGGCAACTCCAAATCGTACGCCCACGTCCGCTTGGGGCAAAACAGACAGACGGGCCGTTGCCTCAGGGACTCGTGGCGGCGTCCAACCTACCCACACCGCCCAAAGTAAATGCGCACGTGCGGCGGGGCCCGGTCGTCAGCCACCCACCTTCGTGTCGTCGTCCTTCTTTAAGTGGAAACCCGTGGACCGGCTAGTCCACACTCCACACAGTAGCTTCCGCTTCCAAAGTCAATCCTGCCCCCTCCACCCTGGCAGTTTCTAGAAACCCTAGCCCGCCGCCGTCGCCATGGCCTAGCCGTGGTCCGGGAAGGGGAAGCACGGCCATGAGGCCGGCTCATCCTATGGTAGGCGCCGCTCCGGTCGCTCTAGGAGCCCACCACCACCGCCGCCGCCTGCTCTATCCGCTTCGGCCGCTCTGCCCGTATTTGCAATCGGTCCGCCGGCCGCCCCGCAGCGCACTCACCCGTACGTCGTCACGGAAATATGGCGGAGGTACTGGGAGACATTCACGCCATTGCCGTGGGGAGATGCCCAACTCCCCAACAACTGGCACCTGTCCGCGGATCGGGTGCTAATCCCCCCGGTGCCGATGAGCGGCCGCGCCCGCCGTGAGGAGATCGACCGACGTCGCGCGCGTCTGCCTCTAGATCTCCTCCACGACCCAAGGTATGGCGTCAACTCGCCGCTGTGGGATACGTGGCTCCACGATGAGCACGACCTACGGCGGTAGTCTTTTTTTGCCGGTCGTCCACCTAGCCCACGGCACGACATGCTGCTAGCCCGCCCCAAGTGCGCGGTCGTAGGCGTGTCCGCGGCCTCACCCCGACACCATCTCCGTCCCCATCACCACCACCTCCGATGACCGAGGAGGAGGAGGCCGAGCTCATTAGGCGTGTCATGGAGGAACCCACGCGCACGCACGATGAGCGTCAATGGGCGGATATGGAGAGGGCGATGGCCCTCTCTGCGGCCGGCGATGTGGCCATCCCTGAGCTGGAGATGGACGCCGTCGTCAAGGAGGAGGTGAAGGAGGAGGTGGCGGAGGAGCCGCCCCTTGCGGCGTGGAACCCCCGGCTGGTGGGCCAAACGTGGGGGTGGTCGGCCACTGCGTCGGAGATGGCTGACGCGCTGGCTGTCCAACTGTGGGCGCCCATGCCGCCGCGGTCACCCGAACCGGAGCAAGAGCCACGGGAGGAGGTGTTGCAGGCACCGCAAGCTCCTCCCGCCTGGCAGGGGCCGCCATCACACCTTTGGCAGCCGCCTCCCTACGTTGACCTCACCAGCGACAACGACGAGTAGGACGGCGCTCCTAAAGACGGTGGCGGCTTCACCGGCGGGCGACATTGTCTATATTTTATATGTGTTATATTTTTATCTGTGTTTTTATATTAGTTGCTACTGGCCTGGTGTATAATGCATGGCAGCCTTATGAACTAGGGTGCCCTAGAACTATCGTCGGCCTCTGTGGTCGGCATTAATGTTTAATTAAAGCTAATGCATGGTGATGTGATGTGATGTGATATATGATGTGATTTGATGTTTAATTAAGGTAATACTTGAATTTGAACTAACATTTGAATTATAAGCGACATGTTGAAAGAGGCCTAAGTTGATCCTATTTAATGCACTTAACACCTTTCCATTGGAAGAGGCCTAAGTTGATCCTAAGTTGTAATGAACATGTTACCCTATGTTGAAATGATCTAACAGCAAACAAAACAAAAATAGACTCCTAAACCCTAACCCTAACCCTTTATTGCAAAACCCATTATTATAAAGACAGTTCAGAATTTCAAAAATGAAAAATAAGTTCATATTCTTCTCACTCACACTGAAATGGAGCTCTGGTGATTTTTTTATTTTTTTTATTTTTCGTAAACATAAACCCAGTACATGATAGCTCGTATGTGTGAAGGAGTTTTCATGGAAATGTCTATAAACCAAGATTTTTATTTTTTGCCATAACCATGTCACATGCAAAGGCATTGTGAGCAGGTTTTACATTTTTTTGAATTTTTTTGAATTTAGTTCTGCTCATTTGAACTTGAAAACGGTAGCTCATCTCAAAAGAAGGTTTTTCTTAAAAAGGTCCCTAAACCAGGTTTATATATTTTTAGGGTAAATATGTCTTATAAAACGACGAACAGGGAAGGTTTCATATTTTTTTTAATTAGTTAAGGTCATTTGAAAGTTGGTCAAACCTAACATAACCCCGCTGACCGGCTCAAAATCCCGCAGCATCTCTACAAACCCTAACGCCAAACTGCAGTCGTCCGATCATACCCTAGCGCCAAGCGAAAACCATCGGATATGGTCTTCTAGAAGGATTTCCGAGGGGCAGGCTGCGTGCAGGCTCCGCGCCGTTGGATCACATGGACGGCTCTGCATCGTTGGATCGTTGAGCGATCCGTGAGAGGTTGGTTCTGCTCGCTCACTCGTCCGCGCAAAAAAAAAGTCCTGGTTGGTCCTTCGCTAGGTGTTGACTGTTGAGGGAGGAGGCACCGCTCCGGCTCCCCATCCTTATCCATAGACGGCTATTTAAGCCGGATGACGTCCCCCAGCCCTAGCTCATCCGCCTGCTCCCTCTCTCCGCCGGCAGCCGAGCACTCCCCTCTCCGAGCCCATTAGCCATGCCACCACGCCGCCTGTACTACACAATTGAACACCGTCTCTTCCTTCTTCGGAAGGTCCAAATCCGGAGGCAAGCGAGGCTACCTCTGGAACTGGAGGAGGATTTCGAGGAGGGGTCGGAGATGGGGGAGGAGGAGTCGCAGGAGTCGGAGGAGGAGGCGCCGCCGCAGGAGTCGGAGGAGGAGGCGCCGCCGCAGGAGCCGGAGGAGGAGGCGCCGCCGGTGTACTATCTGTGGCCCGACCAGGTGGCGATCCTCAACTCCATCCGCTCGGAATCAGCTGCGCAGGCCCGACGTTTTCGTCAGCAGCAGATGGAGGCAGCGCGGGCGGCGCAGGAGGAGGCGCAGGCGGACAAGGCTCCGGCGAAGGCGGACCAGGCTCCGGCGCAGGCGGATCAGGCCATCTCCGACTACGAAGACGCGTAGGGCACTAGGTAATGCGTAGGATATATATTGCATGCTTTTGTATGGAACTGAACTATTTTGTTTTTGCTGATGCTTCAAAAAAAATATTGCATGCTTTTGTACATGGAGGGAGTGACATATGGGTGGGTAAAAAAGGTGGGCGAAGCCCGCACGTAGTAATGCACCCTGGCCTTGGTCTGTGGCTGGAAGGTGGAGACGCGTGCGAGAAGAGAGGAACCAGCGGCATCGACCATTGCTACGTCTGTAGCGGCGCGCATCGGCGCATGCAGGTAGGCTAGCTAGATCACGTGGCATGCATAGTAGGCTTCTGTATCGTGGCAGCGCACGTCGATCGGTATGCCCTAGACTTTAGTTGCCACATTGAATTGAACTGGGAGCAGCGACAGTCGCTGCGTCCGTGGTGGCTCACAGGAAGGCTGCGTCCATGGCGGCGCGCATCGGCGCATGCAGGCAGGCTAGCTGGATCATGTCGCGCATGCATAGCAGGTTTGTCGTGGCGGCGTGCATCAGCGCATGCACGCGGGCGTTTAATGCAACGGCCCAAACGAAACCACGGCCCAACGGTCCAACCAGCGCCACCGTCCAACGGGCGACACAGTCCAACGCGGCCCCACATGTCAGAATGGTCAAAGGAGGGTGACACAGTCCAATGCGGCCCCACCTGGCAGGTCCAACGGGCAACACAGTCCAGCGTGGCCCCACACGTCAGCAGTTAACGGTCAAACCATTGACCCGACGACATCCTCCGTTGTGACCAATAGTGAGGGTTTCAGACTAGGGAGTGGGGAAAAGTGAGCAAAAGTTAAGGACGTGGGGATGAATGAGTACAACTAAGGAACCAGGGGCACAAGAATAGAAATCCCTAGATTTTATTGTTCTTGATATTGATTGCAATCCGTCTTGTCCCATTATACTTGGTAGACCGTTCTTACGCACTATAGGTGACGTGATTGATATGAAAGAAGGAAATATTAGATTTCTGTTTACACTAAGAAAGGGTATGGAACACTTCCCTAGAACAAGAATTAAGCCACCATATGAATCAATCATGAGAGCATCATATGGAGCAAAAACCAAACATGACAATACTTGAAACTATGCGTTATGCCTAGCTAGGGGCGTAAAACGATAGCGCTTGTTGGGAGGCAACCCAATGAATAAATTTATTTTTATCTTTTCCTTTCTGTTTTTTAGTGTTGACACAATTATGCCTCTGTTATGATTGTGTTTTTATGTTTTATTTAGTGTTTGTGCCAAGTAAAGCCTTTAGGACGATTCATAAGATGAGTAGAAACAATGCTGAATCTGAAACAGAAACTTTGCTTCCAGTGTTCGAATTTTAATTTTTTACTGGAACGTGATATTGACCTGAAATTTTAAAACAGTGTTTCTATACAAATTCTTTACGTTGTCCTAATTTTTCAGAATATTTAGAGTTACAAAAGTATGGTTAGAGTACATATTACTACAGACTGTTCTGTTTAAAACAGATTCTGTTTTCGTTGCATTATGTGCTTGTTTTGATGAATCTATGGGTTGTATTGAAGGGTATGAACCATGGTAAAGTTAAAATACAGTAGTTATAATGCAATAATAAAATATGAATGAGTTTTCAACAGTACCTAAAGTAGTGATTTGCTTTATTATACTAACGGATCTCACGAAGATTTTGTTGAGTTTTGTGTGATTGAAGTTTTCAAGTTTTGCGTGAGATCACGATGGATGAAGGAATAATGAGTGAAAAGAGCCTAAGCTTGGGGATACTACAACACCCCCAAGATATATCCAAAGAGGAACAAGCAACTAAGCTTGGGGATGCCCCGAGTGGCATCCCCTCTTTCTTCTAACGACCGTCGGTATTTTACTTGGAGCTATATTTTTATTCGTCACATATCATGAGTTTTGCTTGGAGAGTCTTGTATCATTTGAGTCTTTGCTTGGTTTGCTTGTTAGTTTGTCATTTGTATCCTTGCTGGACACACCTATTTGAGAGATCCAAAATTATGCTATGATTTGTTAGAATTGCTCTTTATGCTTCACTTAAACTTTTTGAGCTATAGAATTGCTCTAGTGCTTCACTTATATCTTTTTTGAGCACGGTGTGCTTGGAAACTTTTGAAGAAACACTCTCATGCTTCACTTAGATTAATTTTAGAGTTAGTAAATTTTGAAGAAATCCTCTCATGCTTCACTTATACTATTTTGAGAGATGAAATCTTTATGCTCATGTGCTTCACTTAAATTTGTTTGAGCTTGTCAAAAAGCAATGGCAATATATGAAACTAGTCCCGAAGTGATAGATATCCAAGGAGGATATAATAAAAACTTTCATGAAGATCATTGGACAAATTAAACTTGATTCCTTGTAATAGTTTTGAGACATGATGATAGTAATATGTGGGTCATGTTAGTGAGTAATTATGCTTTACTAAGAATATTGGTGTTAAGGTTTGTGATTCCCTATGCATGCACGAAAGTCAATAGTTATGCAATGAAATTTCATCCTACTTATGGTGCATTATTCGGTGTTAGTTTTGCTCAATGCTCTCTTATGTGAATTTTCGTTTCTTGGTTGGTTGCTTCTCAATCTATTTGCTAGCCTCCACTAGTACTAAGTAGAAATACTACTTGTGCATCCAAAATCCTTAAACCAAGTTTTTCCTTATGAGTCCATAATACCTACCTATATAGGGTATTTCCATGAAGTTCTAAGCAAATTTGTATGTGCCATCTCTACTTTTTAAAATAAATTTCCTTTTTGTGTGCTCGTACCGCTCATGAAACGGTAGGGGGTGTCCAATATTTTTCCATGCTAGATGTGTTATTCTCAAGATGAGTGTTTATTCACTTGTCATTGCACGAGAGTACGCCAGTAATAGGGATGCCCATTCCCGAAATGAAAAAGAAAAAAAAAATTACTTTATGTTAACAAATAATAAATTCCTTGGAAAGTGTTGGTATGGAAGGCAACCGTGGATACGGTCAGCCATGGAATGTGAATGAATGGTGGAAAAAGGAATAAACTTTATTTTCTGTTTGGGAACCGCCTATGATGTATGTAGCATGGAAAGTATTGTGAACTACTTTGTCATTTTCGTTGACAGGAAAGGCATGCCACTCAAAATATTTTTCTTTCTCAATTTAAACTTTGAGCTCTGGCACCTCTACAAATCCCTACTTCCCTATGCAAAGGGCCTATCTATTTACTTTATGCAAATTTTATTTTTACTTTGAATCTCCATCTTCTCTTATAAAGCACCAACTAGGGGGCACTATGATCGTACTTGAGCATTGGGTGTAGCTAATATTTGAGTGTGTTTCATGAATGGATCAATGATTGAGCATGATGGGCTAAGGATAACTTTCTTTAGTGTTGATATTTTGAAAGACATGGTTACTTGGTTGCATGCTTGAGTATTGAAGTCATTATGTTAAATCTAGACTATTGCTTTGAACCATCTAAAAAGTCCAAATGTCCATGCTACAAAAGAAAAGAATATGAGATGAACATGTTAGGCAACATTCCACATCAAAAATTCTGTTTTTATCATTTACCTACTCGAGGACGAGTAGGAATTAAGCTTGGGGATGTTGATACGTCTCCAACGTATCTATAATTTTTGCTTGTTCCATGTTGTTATATTATCATTCTTGAATGTTTTACAATCACTTTATATCAACTTTATATCATTTTTTGGGACTAACCTATTGACATAGTGCCAAAGTGCCAGCTGTTGTTTTTGCTTGTTTTTTACTTCACAGAATATCAGTACCAAATGGAGTCCAATCGCGACGAAACTTTTTGGAGATTTTTTTTGGACTAGAAGACACCCAGTGGGCCAAAGAAGTGCCAGAGAGGTGGGCCGTGGATACCACAACCCACCAGGGCGCGCCAGAGGCCCCAGGCGTGCCCTGATGGGTTGTGCCCTCCTCGGGACCCCTCTCCACCGCCTCTGATGCCTATAAATTCCCAAATATTCCAGAAACCCTAAAGGAGTCGACGAAAAAGACATCCAACCGCCCCAAGTTCCAGAACCTCGAGATCCAATCTAAAACCATCACGGAGGGGTTCATCGTCCTCATTGGTGCCTCTCCGATGATGCGTGAGTTCCGTAGGCAGTAGCTAGATGGCTTCTTCTTCTCTCTCTCTTGATTCTCAATACAATGGTCTCTTGGAGATATATTTGATGTAAACTTTTGCGGTGTGTTTGTTGGGATCCCATGAATTTTAAGTTCATGATCAGTTTCTATCCATGAATATTATTTGAGTCTTCTTTGATCTCTTATATGCATGATTACTTATAGCCTCATATTTCTTCTTCGAATCTTTGGTTTAGTTAGGCCAACTAGATCGATTTTTCTTGCCTTGGGAAGAGGTGCTTTGTGATGGGTTCGATCTTGCGGTGTCCTCTCCCAGTGACAGAAGGGGCAGCAAGGCACGCATGTATCGTTGCTATTAAGGATAACAAGATGGGGTCTATTCCTACATGAATAGATCTTATCTACATCATGTCATCGTTCTTATTGCATTACTCCATTTTTCCATGAACTTAATACACTAGATGCATGCTGGATAGCGGTCGATGTGTGGAGTAATAGTGGTAGATGCAGGCAGGAGTCGGTCTACTTATCTTGGACGTGATGCCTATATAATGATCATTGCCTTGGATATCGTCATGATTATTTGATCTTATATCAATTGCCCAACAGTAATTTGTTTACCCACCGTGCGCTATACTCATGAGAGAAGCCACTAGTGAAACCTACGACCCCCGAGTCTACTTTTCCAACATATTGCTTTCCGATCTATCTTTTGCCGCTTTTGTTTTCAGATCTATTATTCCAAAAAAACCAAAAATATATTGCTGCACTTTTTATTTGCTCTTTTTATCTTGTGTTCTTGAGAGATCTATCTCTCCAATCTATCACTACCTAATCTATCTTTTTACCGTAGAGAGATTGACAACCTCTCTTTCGCGTCGGGTTGCAAGTATTTGTTCTTTGTGTGCAGGTGTTGTTTATTAGGTGGTGGTGATCCTCCTACTGGTTCGATACCTTGGTTTCATAACTGAGGGAAATACTTACCGTCGCTATGCTGCATCATCCCTTCCTCTTTGGGGAAATACCGACACTGTCTCAAGACACGTCAGCGATGATCTTCCTTTCCTGGTTGGCGACTTCCCATTTGCATGCCCCTACCGGGCATCACTGAGGCCTCTCCTTCGTCATCATGCTCACAACTTGGGCCATTTGGAGACATCATACCGGGTGCATCTTTGACGGACAACAACCCGTCGCCTCTCGTCTTGTGCACGGCTTCCAGGATGAGGCACGTCTTGGGCCTAAGGGCATCTCCAATGTCAACCCGCAAATTTCCTCCTGCATCTCGTCCACGGACAAAGGGGACCAATCCGTGAACACGGATGCGGGAGGTCGTCATCCAACTGTAGTCGCATACATTTTGACAACAGTTCGAACTAACCGGAGAAATTCATTCACACACGGACGGATTTGTTGGGGAACGTTGCATGGGAAACAAAATTTTTCCTACGAACACCCAAGATCTATCTATGGAGATCAACAACTACAAGAGGGGTAGTGCATCTACATACCCTTGTAGATCACTAAGCGGGAAGCGTTAAGAAACGCGGTTGATGTAGTCGAACGTCTTTGCGATCCAATCATGATCCGTCCCGCGATCCAATCACGATCTAGTGCCGAACGGACGACACCTCCGCGTTCAGCACACGTACAACTCGATGACGCCTCCGCCTCCTTGATTCAACAAGCAAGGGCAGAGAGGTAGATGAGTTCTCCGACAGCACGATGACATGGCGGTGGTGGTGGTGGAGCTGTCCCGGCAGGGCTTCGCCAAGCGCTACCGCGACAAAACTAGAGGAGAAATGATCTAGGGGAGAGGGAGGGCTGCGCCATGGCTTGTGGTGCTGCAGCCCTCCCTCCCCTCACATATAAATATAGGGGGAGAGGAGGAGGGAGGCTGCCTAGGGTTTCCCCTAGGGTGGGGCGGCGGCCAAGGGGGGAGCCTTGGCCCCCAAGGCAAGTGGAGGCGCCCCCCCTCTTGGGCCAACCCTAGCCCTGGCCGCATGGGCCTTAGGTGGGAGGGGCGGCCAGCCCACCAGGAGCTAGTGCGCTCCCTCTCACAGCCCATGGGGCCCTCCGGGGCAGGTGGACCCCCGTAATACTTCCGGCATCTCCGTCACAAAACCGGTAGGTCCCGGAACTTTTCTGGAACTCGAATACCAACTTCCTATATATCAATCTTTACCCCCGGACCATTCTCAAGCAACTCGTCATGTCCGGGATCTCATCCAGGACTCCGAACAACCTTCAGTAACCAACAGATATAACTCAACAATACCAAATCGTCACCGAATGTTAAGTGTGCAGACCCTATGGGTTCGAGAACTATGCAGACATGACCGAGACACCTCTACGGCCAATAACCAATAGCAGGACCTGGATGCCCATATTGGTTCCTACATATTCTTCGAAGATCTTTATCGGTTGAACCACGATGTCAAGGATTCAATCAATCTCGTATGCAATTCCCTTTGTCCATCGGTATGTTACTTGCCCGAGATTCGATCGTCGGTATCTCCATACCTAGTTCAATCTCGTTACCGGCAAGTCTCTTTACTCGTTCCATAATACAAGATCCCGTGACTAACTCCTTAGTCACATTGCTTGCAAGCTTCTTATGATGCTGTATTACCGAGTGGTCCCAGAGATACCTCTCCGTCATACGGAGTGACAAATCCCAGTCTCGATTCACGCCAACCCAACAGACACCCTCGGACATACCTGTAGAGTACCTTTATAGTCACTCAGTTACGTTGTGACGTTTGATACTGATACGTCTCCATCATATCTATATTTTTTTATTGTTTCACGCCAATATTATACAACTTTCACATATTTTGGCAACATTTTATATGATTAATTGGACTAACCTATTGATCCAGTGCCCAGTGCCAGTTCCTGTTTGTTGCATGTTTTTTGTTTCGCAGAATATCCATATCAAACGAAGTCCAAACGAGATAAAAATTTACGGAGATTTTTTTTGGAAAATTTGTGAATTTTGAGAAGTGGAATCAACGCAATCGGAGGCCCACAACCCCCACGATACACCAGGGCGCGCCACTAGGGCCCAGGCGCGCCCTGGTGGGTGCTGCTCACCTCGTACGTCGGTTGGAGCTCTCCTTCGGGTGCAAGGAAGCTAATGTTTGGATAAAAATCCCCTCAAAATTTCAACCTGATCGGAGTTACGGATCTCCGGGAATATAAGAAATGGTTTTCGGCCAGAAAATAGGAACGTGAAATAGAAGAGAACAGAGAGGGAGATCCAATCTAGGAGGGGCTCCTGCCCCTCCGCCGCCATGGCGGCCATGGACTATAGGGGAAACTCTCCTCCCATCTAGGGGGGAGGCCAAGGAAGAAGAAGAAGGAGGGGGGCTCTCTCCCCCTCTCTCCCGGTGGCGCCGGAACGCCGCCGGGGCAAGGATCGTGACGGCGATCTACATCAACAATCTTGCTACCGTCAACACCAACTCTCTCCCCCTCTATGCAGCGGTGTAACTCCCCTTTTACCCGCTGTAATCTCTACTTAAACATGGTGCTCAACTCCATATACTATTTCCCAATGATATATGGCTATCCTATGATGTTTGAGTAGATCCGCTTTGTCCTATGGGCTAATTGATGATCGCGGTTGGTATGATTGTATATTTTATTATGGTGTTGCCCTACGGTGCCCTCCGTCTCGCGCAAACGTGAGGGATCCTCGCTGTAGGGTGTTGCAATGTGTTCATGATTTGCCTATGGTGGGTTGCTTGAGTGACAGAAGCATAAACCCGAGTAGGTGGGTTGTTGCATATGGGAGTAAAGAGGACTTGATACTTAATGCTATGGTTGGGTTTTACCTTAATGATCTTTAGTAGTTGCGGATGCTTGCTAGAGTTCCAATCACAAGTGCATATGATCCAAGTAGAGAAAGTATGTTAGCTCATGCCTCTCCCTCATGTAAAATTGCAAGAATGATTACCGGTCTAGTTATCAATTGCCTAGGGACAAATAACCTTCTTGATTGACAAAAGCTTTCTACTAAACAACTAACTTTCATTATCTTGCAATTTACTCGTAGTTTTATTTCCCGCAAAGTACTTCTAGATTTATTCGTGCAAACTATCCTATCACCTACAAAGTAGTTTCATACTTGTTCTAGGTAAAGCAAACGTTAAAGTGGGCGTAGAGTTGTATCGGTGGTCGATAGAACTTGAGGGAATATTTGTTCTACCTTTAGCTCCTCGTTGGGTTCGACACTCTTACTTATCGAAAAAGGTTACAAACGATCCCCTACACTTGTGGGTTATCAAGACCTTTTTCTGGCGCCGTTGCCAGGGAGCAATAGCGTGGGGTGAATATTCTCGTGTGTGCTTGTTTGCTTTAGCACTAAGTAATTTTTATTTTCTGTTATTAGTTGTTTTATATCTTTAGTTATGGATATGGAATACGAAACACCAAAAAAATTAGTGGTACTTGCTACTCATGGAGATGGGGAACCTCCTAAAACCCTCGATGCTAGTTATGTGAAACACGTTAATTACTCCTTCGATAATCCCGAGAAATCTTCAAGGAACTTTATAATGGGATACACATTGGATCAACGTGAGTACTTTAGGGATTATCGCTTATCTCAAAAAGGGAAACACTTATGGGATCAAATTAGAATACTGGAATGGTTTGCTTGGGATGCATGCTCGAGATGTGATTTTACTTGTTGTTGTAATATAGAAGCTCGACACCTTCCCTTTCAATGCAAATTTAATGATAATGAAACCTTAGCTTCTTATGCTAAAGGTACTTGTGATTACTATGATGTGGAACGAATAGAAGAATTTGTTGCTTTTAAAGGTGCTTATGAAATTGCTTCTTTGCTTGAAAAGTATGATGATGATGTTCATTACGAATCTGAAATTTTATCCATACTTAAATATTGCTATGAGAATTATGATTGCAATGCTGATATTATTCAATTTATTGAAAGAATGACCGCTGCCTTGGAAGAGACTAATATTTTGCAGGAATCTATGGAAGAAGAAATTGCTGAAACTGTGAGCTCATTAGATGAAAAAGATGAGGAGGAGAGCGAAGAACAAACGGAGGAAGAGCGGATTAGCTACCTGTGCCCACCTTCTAATGAGAGTAACTCTTCAACTCATACATTGTTTAATTTCCCTTTGCACATACCGAAGGATGAATGCCATGATGAATGCTATGATGATTGCTATGATCCCTTGGATTCATTTGAAATATCCCTTTTTGATGAACTTGATGCTTGCTATGCTTGTGGCCATGATGCCAATATAAATTATGCTTATGAAGATGAACTTGCTATAGTTCCTTATGTTAAGCATGAAATTGTTGCTATTGCACCCACACATGATAGTCCTATTATCTTTTTGAATTCTCCCAACTACACTATATCGGAGAAGTTTGCTCTTATTAAGGCTTATATAGATGGGTTGCGATTAGCCACTACACATGATGATTTTGAAGAATATAATATGCATGTGCTTGCTGCTCCTACTTGCAATTATTATGAGAGAGGAACTACATCTTCACCTCTCTATGTTTCCAATACTATAAAATTGCAAGAAACCGTTTATACTATGCATTGGCCTTTACTAAATGTGCATGAATTGTTCTTGTATGGCATGCCGATGTATAGGAAGAGAGTTAGACTTCGTTGTCACATGATATATATCACCTTGTTCTCACTACTAAATTACAAATCATTGTTAATTAAAATTGGCTTTGATATACCTTGGGATCCGGGTGGATTCATTACTTGAGCATTTTATGCCTAGCTTAATGGCTTTAAAGCAAGCACTGCCAGGGAGACAACCCAGAAGTTTTAGAGATTCATTTAATTCTGTTGTGTGCTTTTATAAAGTTTAAAAACAATAAAATATAGGGGGGGAACCTAAAACTTCACAAAAGGAAAGGTGAAAGTGAGAGAGATGATGAGCATCGTTGAAGTGGGGGACGTCCTTGAACTTTTGTTCATGCCCATGGAAACTTTGTGAATCTTGAATCTTGGAAACTTTTCCAACAAAAATAAGTATCCCCTTGTACAAATCCATTGTATTATAAAAATAATGTGCCAAGATTTGCCTTTAGGATGATCAGATTGCTTGTTGGTATGTGCGGTGTAAAAACAGAAACTTTGGCTGTAGTGCATGAATTTTCATTTTTTACCGGAACGTCAAAAGTTTCTGAATTTTTTACACAGTATTGATATACAATTTTTTTAATTTTTACTAATTTTTAAGAATGTTTGGAGTTACAGAAGTATGGTCAAAGTTCAGATTACTACAGACTGTCCTGTTTAAGACAGATTCTGTTTTTGATGCATTGTTTTTCTTGTTTTGATGAAACTATCTTTTTTATCGGTGGTGTAAGCCATAGAAAAGTTATAATACAGCAGGGATAATGAAAATATAAAATATTAATTGGTTTTCAATAGTACTTAGAGTAGTATTTTGCTTTATTATACTAACGGATTTTACCAGTCTTCTGTTAACTTTTGTGTGGATGAAGCGTTCGAAGATCGGGGAGGTCTCGATATGAGGAGAAGAAGGAGAGGCAAGAGTTCAAGCTTGGGGATGCCCAAGGCACCCCAAGTGAATATCCAAGGAGAATAAAGCATCTAAGCTTAGGGATGCCCCGGAAGGCATCCCATCTTTCTTCAACAAGTGTCGGTATGTTTTCCGATTCGTTTCATTCATGTGATATGTGCAAATCTTGGAGCGTCTTTTGCGTTTAGTTTTCACTTTTCTTTTATGCACCATGCTGGTATGAGATAGTCCATGGCTGATTTATAGAATGCTCATTGCACTTCACTTATATCTTTTGAGTGTGGCTTTATAGAATGCTTCATGTGCTTCACTTATATCATTTGAAGTTTGGATTGCATGTTTCTCTTCATGTAGAAAACCGTTATTTGAAGAATGCTCTTTTGCTTCACTTATATTTATTAGAGCATGGTCTTTTGTAGAAAGAATTAAACTCTCTTGCTTCACTTATATCTATTTAGAGAGTCAACAGGAATTGGTCATTTGCATGGTTAGTCATAAAATCCTACATAAAACTTAGGGATCACTGAATATGACATGTTTGATTCCTTGTAATAGTTTTGCGATATAGAGATGATAATATGTGGGAGGTACTAGTGGATGATCGTGTTTAGTAAGATATTGGTGTTAAGGTTTGTGATTACCGAAGCATGCACGTATAGTCTCCCGTTATGCTAGGAGGTTGGAGCACAATTTATCCTTGATTGTCTATCTTTGTGTGAAGGTCGGGGGCGCGCGATGGTTAACTCCTACCAACCTCCCCCATAGGAGCATGCGTAGTAATACTTTGCTTCGAGAGAGCTAATAAAACTTTTGCAATAAGTATGTGAGTTCTTTATGACTAATGTGAGTCCATGGATTATACGCACTCTTACCTTTCCGCAATTTGCTAGCCTCTACGGTACCGTGCATTTCCCTTTCTCACCTCGAGAGTCGGTGCAAACTTCGCCGGTGCATCCAAACCTCGTGATATGATACTCTCTATCACACATAAGCCTTATTATTAAGGATAGTAAAACTGCACCTAATCCCTGCCCTCTCAGCGATTAGCGTTTTAGGCCGTCCGTTTTCATGATCTGAGGGTTCTTGGCCGTTAGATCTCGTCTAAAAAACAATCTGTCCCGCACTGGGTGTAATCTGGCCCAGCTGTCCTGTGGGTTGCTGCTCCAGAGGCCGAAATGAAGACTTCTGGTAAACTGGGCCGTCGGCAAGCCCATTCTAGCCCGTCTTGGAGGTCCAGTGCAACGCTATGGGGATCGACGCAGGATACACAGAGCTACCGGTCTGCCTCCATACAAAACCAGGATACACAGGAGGTGCGGGATTGGATCGATCGCGGAGGTGCGGGATCGAGGCAAGGCGATGCGTGCTCTAGGATCTACCGGAGGCCAGCGCGCGATTGGATCGGAGGCGCGGGATGTGACTCGCCCGAGGGGATTAAGCCACACGACGCGAGGGAAAAGGGGATCCGCCGCCGCAGGCGATTCTGCCCAACGCCATGGGTGTTCTTCCAGTGAAACTGCTGTGGTGAAGTTGTGCTGCCGCCGGCACAGCCACCACAACCACTACCGCTCAAGGTCAGCCCCTCCCTGCATCCCACCCCTCCCGATCTCTCTCCTCTCGTGACACATGTCGAGCAAGCCCAAGCAGTCATGGTTTAAGGGGTAAGTTGCATCTGATCCCCATCCCGCATGCGCTCCATTCGGTGACTAGATTTATTCTACTAATATTTTTGCTAGGATTTGTGGTCGTTTCAATTGATTAGGAAAAAGCTAATCTGATTCTGATCAGATGAAGTGTCAGGTCTTGACTGGATGTTTGTGAGAAGACATAAGATTATAGTCGTCGTGTCGTTGGTGGCTAGCTCAAGCTTGTGTATTAATCAGAAAAATAATTAATCAGCTGACGTTAAGAAAATTCGCCGGTGTTGTGGAAGCTAACATATTCTGTACATATAATGGTTAACATATTGTGTACCTGCCTCTTGGGTGATTTTGTGAGTTGTGATAGATTGCTCGAGATGATTTCTCCGTTGCAGATTTCTAGGATTCAAGGTCCCCTGACCCTTGTCAAGGACTATGACATGGAGTGACATGTTATGTTGTTGACACATATTCTCTACTTTATCCTGTATACTCTTGTGCCAGACTTTATTTATACACACACATATACCACGTGCTTATGTTGTTATGACCACTTCTCCATACAATTTGATCCCAGAATACATGGCTGTATCATGATTAAAGAAGATCTAGCACTGCAATAGTGATAATTAATACATACATATTTAAGTCCTCGAGCAAATGGAGGATCTGATTACCTTCGCAGATGTCATCTCAATGTTATTTCACTTACCATCCTTTTTATTGAGATCGATGATATTTTACAGGTATAAGAATTCACTTTGATTGCAGTGTCTGTACCCGAAGTTCATCCATGGCTACTGGACTGGTTAGTGCTGTTCCTGCCAAGATTCACCATTCCCATCATCTATTTGATTTGTGTAATCCACCATGCAAGCACATTTTTTAATTTATTTTTTGCTTTCGAAATAAACTGAGTAGTGCATATACAACATAGCTAAGCCTTCTGTATTATTTCATTGAATGGAATTGACACCAAAAAATTACTCGCTATGTGAGAAGAATAGCAGTCTGTTAGTCAGGAAACAACCTGATGATTTCAGATATTTTGCATTTCTAGATCAGGCCCATCTTAGCTCACATCAACAACTCTATTTGTCATGTTCTATATGGACATCCTGTACTGGTTCTGTCAAATAAATAATAAATTCAGTTTATCCATTATACATAAATTCTAATCTAATGGGCTGCTATTTTCTGTTAGTATACTTGAAATGATATTGAGGTATGCTTCCCTATTTTCATCCATGTACTGTGTCGATGTAGACAGATACTATAAGCTTTGATCATGAATGCATAAATATGACAACAGTCCAAATATTCCATGAGAGGTTATATATTGTGCTGGATGGATATTTGTGTATAGGAAAGATAAATTTATTCTTTATTAACCTACGGTTCAATGTATAGGTGTGAGCTTTTAGTTAATGATCTTGCTTGTATTGTTGTGGTTCAGGTTCCTTTGCTTCATATAAGAGCTATAAAAGAGTTAATTAACATTGACAATTAAAATGCCCATTTATCATGTATGTGTATCTGTGTAGCTGTTTATATTTTATGGGAATATATATTAATTCTCCTGAATATTCTTCATCACGCGGTTCATTTAGGAAATTATCTCATGGCCCTAGAGCAAGAAACTTAGGATCGTTGTATTTTAATACAAGGTGTTTAATTTATAGTTGTATCTTACTGGCCGCGGAACAATTTCCAGCTAGAAACAAAATGACGGCCCGAGACGTGTATTTGAAACTGAAACGACAATCCAAAAGGGCTGAGGTTTCTCATATGAGCCTCAGATTTCTGCTTGTATAGTTGTCCACATAATTTTTTTATATATTAGCTTTCGGGTTCGGGGACAATGTTCTTCTGCTTAGATACTCAACTAGAGTGGCAACAAAGTATTTCTCCTCTGTCATCTGGGTCTACTTTTGATCCGACATCTCATGCTTTGCCAATCTTGTTCTATTCTCATTCCCTTTCATTTGCTTCTATTTTGCAATTTTTCTCTACATGCCAGCTATTGTTTTTATGAACAACAATAATGTTTTTTAATCTAGAATCATGGCTTTCTATGTGATCTTCTGTGAAACCCAAAAATTGTGCATAACATCAAAACCATTCTTACATAATGTAAGATATCCATATTCATAAATTGCAAGGAAGACACACATTGTTCATTTTAAGTAGTCCCCAAAAATAATTAGATAGAGATTTAACCATTTATTAAAATAACAAGTTGCTAGGGCAGATCCCCTTTTTGACTCTGCACGCTTGATGCAGCTTCTTATTCATGAGTTGACATTTGCAGAATGAAAACTTCATTCTTGACTCTACAAGATCTTTTATGGAAGTGTTTCATTTGCTTCTCTTCAGTGGAAGTTTCATTTCCCATATCTTTTGAAATCTTATATAATTTTTAGGGTAATCAATGGTTTGAGATGTTATTTGCTTTTTTTTACGACGCACTGCTATGAAATGCACCATTTAGAAGGATCAATAGTTGACAATGTGATGAATTCTTTCACGATGTTGGTCCTCAAAGTTGTTTTGACCAATGACTCAATATTGCTTGGCATTATTAATGCCTTTTATTGTAACTAATTATTTGTATGTTGTAACTATACTATTTAGTTTTTTTTATGTCGGCCCTTTTGAGAATGTTCAAATTTGTAGAACAAATACACCCAGTCATTTATATTGAAACATTATAACTTGAGTTGTTTGTTTTTCTTTTCACTTTATTGTTAACCTGGCATTTTTTCATATCCTTTATACAAGATAGCATATGTCAGCAACCAGAATAGAGGAGAAATGCAACTATAAGTGACATATATATTATAAGCTAGGAACAAGAAAAAGAAGTAAAGATCTCATCTTGTGCATAACCAAGAGAGCGAAGAACGCTATCATCCCGTTCTCCCAGCATTACCTTTCAATACAGTATGAAACATCGTATCATTATATTGCCAAACGAGACGGGCGTGGCAACGCACGCCATCCATGATCTAGTATCTTCCTCAAAACAGCCACCATACCTACCTATTATGGCATTTCCATAGCCATTCCGAGATATATTGCCATGCAACTTCCACTGCCTCCATTTTGATGACTTGAGCATTCATTGTCATATTGCATTACATGATCGTAAGATAGCTAGCATGATGTTTTCATGGCTTGTCCATTTTTTGATATCTTTGCTACGCTAGATCATTGCATTCATATAGGGTCATACTTTGTTCTACTATCGTTGAAGTATTGAGTTGTAAGTAAATAGAAGTGTGACGATCATCATTATTCATTATTAGAGCATGCCCCGGTGATGAAAGGATGATGGAAACTATGATTCCCCCACAAGTCGGGACGAGGCTCCGGACAAAGAAAGAAAAAAAAGAAAAAAAAGAAAAAAATATGAAAAAAGAAAAAAAATGAAAGAAGTAGAAGGGGCATGCTAATTCCACACTTGTGCTCAAAGTAGCACCATGTTTTTCATATAGAGAGTCTCCTGTGTTGTCACTTTCATATACTAGTGGGAATTTTTCATATAGAGTTAGATGCATACCCACTTAGTTTCATATTGAGCTTTCATACACTTATAGCTCTTTGTGCATCTGTTGCATGGCAATCCCTACTCCTCGCATTGATATCTATTGATGGGCATCTCCATAGCCTATTGATACGCTGAGTTGATGCGAGACTTTTTTCTCTACTTTTACCCCTTTGAAACCTACCACCATATTCTATTCCACCCATAGTGCTATATCCATGGCTTGCGCTCATGTATTGCGTGAGAGTTGAAAATGCTGAAGTGCGTTAAAAAGTATGAATCAATTGCTTGGCTGACACCGGGGTAGTACATGATTTATACTTTGTGTTGAGAAGACAGAGCATGACAAGGCTATATGATTTTGTAGGGATAGCGTTCTTTAGCCTTGATATTTTGAAAGACATGATTGTTTGTTGGGATGCCTGAGTATTAATGTATTTATGTCAAAACTAGACTATTGTTTTGAATCACTTGTGTCTTAATATTCATGGCATGATTAGATATATGATCAAAATTATGCTAGGTAGCATTCCACATCAAAAATTATCTTTTTTATCATTTACCTACTCGAGGACGAGCAGGAATTAAGCTTGGGGATGCTGATACGTCTCCGTCGTATCTATAATTTTTGATTGTTTCATGCCAATATTATACAACTTTCACATATTTTTCGCAACATTTTATATGATTTATTGGACTAACCTATTGATCCAGTGCCCAGTGCCAGTTCCTGTTTGTTGCATGTTTTTTGTTTCGCAGAATATCCATATCAAACGAAGTCTAAACGCGATAAAAATTTACGGAGATTTTTTTTGGAATATTTGTGAATTTTGAGAAGTGGAATCAATGCAATCGGAGGCGCACAGCCCCCACGATACACCAGGGCGCGCCACCAGGGCCCAGGCGCGCCCTGGTGGATGCTGCCCACCTCGTACGTCGGTTGGAGCTCTCCTTTGGTCGCAAGGAAGCTAATTTTTGGATAAAAATACCCTCAAAATTTCAGCCCGATCGGAGTTACGGATCTCCGGGAATATAAGAAACGGTTTTCGACCAGAAAACAGGAACGTGAAACAAAAGAGAACAGAGAGGGAGATCCAATCTAGGAGGGGCTCCTGCCCCTCCGCCGCCATGGCGGCCATGGACCAGAGGGGGAACTATCCTCCCATCTAGCGGGGAGGCCAAGGAAGAAGAAGGAGGGGGCTCTCTCCCCCTCTCTCCCGGTGGCGCCGAAACGCCGCCGGGGCAAGGATCGTGACGATGATCTACATCAACAATCTTGCTACCGTCAACACCAACTCTCTCCCCCTCTATGCAGCGGTGTAACTCCCCTTTTCCCCACTGTAATCATACTTAAACATGGTGCTCAACTCCATATACTATTTCCCAATGATATATGGCTATCCTATGATGTTTGAGTAGATCCGCTTTGTCCTATGGGCTAATTGATGATCGTGGTTGGTATGATTGTATATTTTATTATGGTGCTGTCCTACGGTGCCCTCAGTCTCGAGCAAACGTGAGGGATCCACGCTGTAGGGTGTTGCAATGTGTTCATGATTTGCCTATGGTGGGTTGCTTGAGTGACAGAAGCATAAACCCGAGTAGGTGGGTTGTTGCATATGGGAGTAAAGAGGACTTGATACTTAATGCTATGGTTGGGTTTTACCTTAATGATCTTTAGTAGTTGCGGATGCTTGCTAGAGTTCCAATCATAAGTGCATATGATCCAAGTAGAGAAAGTATGTTAGCTCATGCCTCTCCCTCATGTAAAATTGCAAGAATGATTACCGGTCTAGTTATCAATTGCCTAGGGACAAATAACCTTCTTGATTGACAAAAGCTTTCTACTAAACAACTAACTTTCATTATCTTGCAATTTACTCGTAGTTTTATTTCCCGCAAAATACTTCTAGATTTATTCGTGCAAACTATCCTATCACCTACAAAGTAGCTTCATACTTATTCTAGGTAAAGCAAACGTTAAAGTGTGCGTAGAGTTGTATCGGTGGTCGATAGAACTTGAGGGAATATTTGTTCTACCTTTAGATCCTCGTTGGGTTTGACACTCTTACTTATCGAAAAAGGCTACAATTGGTTCCCTGCACTTGTGGGTTATCAGATACACACAAGCCAATCCTCCGGTGTCCGGGAGTTGCATGAACTCATGGTCGTAGGAACAGATACTTGACATGGATAAAGCAGTAGCAATAAACTAGTACGATCAAATGCTATGCTTACGGTTGGGTCTTGTCCATCACATCATTCTCCTAATGATGTGATCCCGTTATCAAATGACAACTCATGTCTATGGTCAGGAAACCTTGACCATCTTTGATCAACGAGCTAGTCTAGTAGAGACTTGATAACCCACAAGTATAGGGGGTCAATCGTAGTCCTTTCGATAAGTAAGAGTGTCGAACCCAACGAGGAGCAGAAGGAAATGACAAGCGGTTTTCAGCAAGGTAATTTCTGCAAGCACTGAAATTGTAGGTAACAGATAGTTTGGTAGCAGGATAATTGCTAACGAGCAAGTAACGGTAACGGTAAATAAAGTGCAGCAAGGTAGCCCAATCCTTTTGTGGCAAAGGACAGGCCAGAACAGTCTCTAGTAATAAGCAACGTGTTCTTGAGGGTACACGGGAATTTCGCCTAGTCACGTTTATCATGTTGGTTTGATTTGTGTTCGCTACTTTGATAATTTGATATGTGGGTGGACCGGTGCTTGGGTGCTGTTCTTACTTGAACAACCTCCCACCTATGACTAACCCCCTAGAAAGCATCCGCAACTACGAGAAAAGTATTAAGATAAAATCTAACCATAACATTAAACGTTTGGATCCAAATCAGCCCCTTACGAAGTAGCGCATAAACTAGGGTTTAAGCTTCTGTCACTCTAGCAACCCATCATCTAATAACTACTCCACATTGCATTCCCTTAGGCCCAAGGATGGTGAAGTGTCATGTAGTCGACGTTCACATGCCACCACTAAGGGAATCACAACATACATATCATCAAAATATCGAACGCATATCAAATTCACATGATTACTTGCAACATGACTTCTCTCGTGACCTCAAGAACAAAGGTAACTATTCACAATTAATATTAATGCTCAAGATCATAGGGGTATTGAATAGCATAATGGATCTGAACATATAATCTTCCACCAAATAAACCATATAGTAATCAACTACAAGATGTAATCAACACTACTAGTCACCCAGAGGTACCAATCTGAGATTCCGGTACAACGATTGAACACAAGAGATGAACTAGGGTTTGAGAGGAGATGGTGCTATTGAATATGTTGATGAAGATTGGCCTCCCAAAGATGAGAGGGATGTTGGTGATGACGCTGGCTTCGATTTCCCCCTCCGGGAGGGAAGTTCCCCCGGCGGAATCGCTCCGCCGGAGGGCAAAAGTGCTCCTGCCCAAGTTCCGCCTCGAGACGGTGGCGTTCCATCCCGAAAGTCCTCTGCTTATTTTTTTTCTATGTCAAAAGACCTTATATACCAGAAGATGGGCACCGGAGGTGGGCCGAGGAGGGCACAACCCACCAGGGCGCGCCTGGGGGGCCTGGCGCGCCTTGGTGTCTTTTGCCCACTAGGGTGGCCCCCTCCGGTAGTTATTTGCTCCAGTATTTTTAATATATTCCAAAAATATTCTCCGTAAAGTTTTAGCTTGTTTGGAGATGTTCAGAATAGGTATCTCTGATGTGCTTTTTCAGGTCCAGAATTCCAGCTGCCGGTATTCTCCCTCTTTGTGTAAACCTTGCATATTATGAGAGAAAAGACATTAGAATCACTCCCTAAAGCATTATTATTCAACAAAACATTATAAATAATAGTAGGAAAGCATGATGCAAAATGGACGTATCAACTGTCGTTGCCGAGCGATCGAGAGAGAGAGAGGAACCAACGAGAACTAGATGAACACGAACGAACTTGCGAGAGTATTTTGTGCTGCCGTAACTGCGCAGCATTTTCCGATTTTTCTCATTGCCTTTTATCTGATTACAAAGCAAAGCTGACTCTCTCTCTCCCGGTCTGGTCGCTATGATCCGCATAACGCGCGAGATCCGGCGATTGCGTTCACAGCCGAGGCCCATGACCAGGTGAGAGTACAGATAACAGAAAAGGAGATTGCCCGCTAACTGCGTCTCCATGATCTACGTGATCGTCGTGCATGCATGGGTCACAACCGGCCCTGCTGCACACTTTATTTTAAACGGAAAACAAAATGAAACAGCCTAGTCTATCTGGTGTGAGCTTAACTGAGCTAACAATTCTCCCTCCTAAGCTCAACATCCACTAGCTATCTCTTTGACGCCCAGCTTCTGACGCAGCTCAACAAATCTCACACGACCGAGGGCCTTTGTCAACACATCAACGAGTTGATCACTTGTGCTAACATGATCAATCTCCACCTGTCCAGTTTCCACACAATCACGAATGAAATGGAACTTAACGTCAATGTGCTCACTTCGGTCGTGATGGACGGGATTCTTTGCCAACGCTATGGCTGATTTGTTGTCGACGAGGAGCTTGAACGCACTGGGTTCTTCCCCTCTCATTTCAGCAAGGAGGCGGCTCATCCAGAGGCCTTGACAGGTTGCCGCTGCTGCTGCCACATACTCAGCCTCACAAGAGCTGATAGCAACAATTTTCTGCTTCTGTGAGGTCCATGAAACAGGGTTTCCTCCAACGAAGAACACTTGACCCGAAGTGCTCTTGCGATCTTGGACGTCCCCGGCGTTATCGCTGTCACTATAACCGAGCAGTGCAGCTCTTCCATTACCTCGCCGGTAGCAGCAGCCATGACCCAAGGTGCCGCGCACATAACGGAGAATTTGCTTGACGGCTGTCCAATGGGTGGTAGTTGGCCTTTCCATGTACCTGCTGACTATCCCGACAGAGTGTGTTATGTCCGGCCTAGTGTGCACCAAGTACCTCAAGCTTCCAACAACGCTTCGATAGAGCGAGGGATCAACTGCCTTTGCATCATCATCTTTTCTCAGCTTCAGCTGGCATTCCATGGGGGTATTACATCTGTTGCATCCACTCATCCCAGCCATCTCAAGTACCTTTTCTACATAACTCTTCTGGCACAAAGTGATGGAATCTTTGGACTGAGTCACCTCGATGCCCAAGTAATAACTGAGGAGACCCAGATCAGTCATCTTGAAGAGATTTTGCATTTGCTTCTTGAACTCGATGATGGATGTTGTGTTGGTGCCGGTGATGATGAGATCGTCGACGTACACACCCACCAGCAGAAAAGAGTGTGCATCACCACGACGATAAATGGCGTGCTCTAGTGGACTACGAGTGAACCCAAGTGTGCCCAAGGTTTCGTCCAGCTTCGCGTACCACGCCCTAGGTGCTTGCCGTAGCCCACAGAGCACCTTCTGAAGCCGCAACACTTGTTGTTCCTTGCCGGCGGTGACATACCCCGGCGGCTGCGCCACATACACTTTCTCGGCGAGGTCACCATTTAGAAAGGCAGATTTTACGTCCATATGGTGGACCTCCCAGCCGGAGTGCGCGGCGAGGGCGAGGAGTAGGTGCACGGTCTCCATCCGTGCCACTGGTGCAAATACCTCTTCAAAATCCACGCCTTCACGTTGCACATATCCCTTAGCCACCAGACATGCCTTGTGCTTGATGATCTTGTTGTCTGGGTCGCGCTGGACGCGGTACACCCATTTCAAGCCAATGGCTTTGTGGCCAGCCGACAGGTGAGTGTGCTCCCATGTGTTGTTCTCTGCAATGGAGTCCATCTCAGCATCCATCGCCTTCTTCCAGGCATCGTCGTTCAGCGCTTCACTGATGTCGCTCGGTTCCTCCGCTGTGAGCAAACAGTGGTCGAAGTCCTCCCGTACGGCCTCATGTTCTGTTTCATCGAGGACACAGGAGAGACGCCGATATCTTATCGGCCCGGAGTCAACGTCGCGTGTATCGTCATGCGTGGGCGGTGTGGCCCAGCGCATCTCCCTCGTCGCAGCCGGCGTACACGCCTCGGCCTGGGGCGTGCTCGATGTTGGCGCGGCCGGCGTGTCCACCGAGTGCAGCGGCGACCACATTGATGATGTAGAGGGTGAGCCTGCTGTATTGCTCGGTGCAGACACTGGTGAGCCGCCGGTGTCCAGCTCGTGCACGCCCGGCTCGACGGTGTAGACGACAGAGAATGTTGCCAGCGCAGGCGCGGTGACCGCTCCCTAGTTGCTCTGGTTGCTCCAACTCCACTGCATGTTCTCCTCAAACAAGACATCACGAGTTACTTGTACCTTTTTGCTTGCCGGATCGTACACACGGTAGCACTTGGATCCTTCCTCGTATCCCACAAATATCATCATGGTTGACCGATCAGTGAGTTTAGTGATCCCGGGGCCGAACTTCTTGACGTGCGCCACACACCCAAATGTGCGCAAGTGCTGCACACTCGGCTTGCGACCGTGCCAGGCCTCATACGGCGTCACTCCGTCCAGGTTGCGCGTGGGCCCCCTGTTCAGGAGGTACACCGCTGTCTTCACTGCTTCCACCCAGAAAAACGACGGCACCGCCATGCTCTTGAGGAGACAGCGCGCCATCTCGACGACGGTTTGGTTTCGACGCTCCACCACTCCGTTTTGCTGAGGAGAGTAGGGTGCGGTTGTGTAGTGTTTGATGCCCAGTCCATCGCAATACTCCTTAAATTCCAGCGAGTTGAACTTGCCGCCTCGGTCTGACCGAAACGCATGGAGCTTACACCTTCCTTCTGCCTCGGCCATTGCCTGCACCTTCTTGAACTTCTGGTGCGCCTCATCCTTGGATTTCAGCAACTCCAACCACATGTAGCGTGAGTAATCATCAACTAGTAACAAGAAGTACTTGTTACCTCCTGGTGTGGTTGGCGAGATCGGCCCGCACAAGTCCGTGTGGACCAACTCGAGCCCTTGTTCAGCGCAATGTCCAGCGACCTGAGGGAAGGGCGCCCGGTGCTTCTTGCCCAAGGCGCAGCCATCGCGGTATTCCTCGACGCGATCGATGATCGGCATGCCACGTACCATCTGCTTTGAAGACATGGCGCGCAAGGGCCGGAAGTGCAGGTGTCCCAGCCTAGCGTGCCAGCGCTAGGTGACGTCGTCCGACTTCGTAAGAAGGCATGCCGGAGTGTCAATGGAGAGCACGCTTGTGTACAGCCTGCTGGCCGTGCGCTTGACACGAGCCAGTATACGCCAGCCCGGGTCTTGGATGGTCATCGTCCCGCCTTCAATCTCAATCTTGCATCCTCCTTCATCGAGCTGTCTGACTGAGATGATATTGTTGCAGAGACTGGGGATATAGTAGACATCTGAAAGAGCTCGTTGATCGCCACTTCTGCCCATGAAAACAACAGCCCCTCTGCCTCTGATAGCCACGACAGAGCCATCACCAAATTTCACAGTGCCGTGCACTCCCTCGTCCAGCTTGGCAAACATGGATTTCTCCCCTGTCATGTGGCTGGATGCACCAGTGTCAAAGTACCAAAGTCCATCAGGTGAAGGAACGGGGATTAATTTCTCTTCATTCAGGAACACAACCTGTGGTGTGACGAGTTGTGGGGAGTTGACATCAGTGACCACCGCCATGAACAGCCCCTGATCATGCTCGTCGCCGCCGTCACGGACGAGGTTGGCTTTTTCCCTTTTCCCTTGTTCCTTTTGCTCTTTCAGCCACGACCAACAATCTTTCTTCCAATGACCAGTCTTGCCGCAATGATGGCACTTTCCCTTCTTCTTGCCGCCGGAGCTGCCGGATCCGCCCACGCCGCCGTTGCCGGACGCAGGCTTCCCGCCACCGCCGCCGCCCTTGGCCGGCGACTTGCCCGGTGACTTGCCCTTTCCGCTGCTGCCACCGGATGACGATCCTCCCCCGTACTTGTGCTCGCGAGCGGCCCACTCCTCGCGGGTGAGAAGGAGCTGCCCGCCGGAGTGCGTGTCGTCGTCGAGGCCGTAGTGGTCCTCACATGTCGAGAGACGCCCGGTGAGCTCTTCAATGGACATCGTCTTGAGGTCGATCAATGACTCGATGGCCATTGCCATCTGACGGTACTTCCGCGGCATGACACGGAGGAATTTTTGAACGGCCTTGTGCTCCGTCACCGGATTGCCGTACAGCTCCAGATCGGCGACGACGCCGGTGAGCCGCAGCGCGAAGTCCTCGACGGTCTCGCCGTCCTTGAAGCGGAGGTCCTCGAACTCCCGCCGGCGCACCTGCGCCTTAGCCTCCCGAACGCGCTCGCTCCCCATCCGGAGCGTCTTGATCGTCTCTCATGCCGCCTTGGCTGTGTCCTTTGCCGCCAAGATGCGCATCATCGCCGGCGGCATGCCGGTGAGGATGACGGAGAGGGCGCGCCGATCGTCACGCTCGTCGTCGGTGCCGGTCTTGACAGCGCCCCAGAGGCTAGCTGCGTGCAGCTTCACCTGCATGAACAAGGACCACTCCATGTAGTTTTTCCGCGTCAGCATCATCGACGCTGACGACCCTTCCGACTCGCGCACGATCCGCTCAACAATGCGAATCTCACCACTGCCGCCTCCCGTGAGGCGTGCCAGCGGCGCCGTGACCTGTTCCCCTCTGTTCTTCTTCTTCTCTTCGTCGTCGGAGATGGCCGCCGCGGATCAGACACCGTTGGTCGCCGGAGCAGGGATCGAACACCGAAGCTCTCATGCCAATTGTCGTTGTCGAGCGATCGAGAGAGAGAGAGGAACCAACGAGAACTAGATGAACACGAACGAACTTGCGAGAGTATTTTGTGCTGCCGTAACTGCGCAGCGTTTTCTGGTTTTTCTCATTGCCTTTTATCTGATTACAAAGCAAAGCTGACTCTCTCTCTCCCGGTCTGGTCGCTATGATGCGCATAACGCGCGAGGTCCGACGATTGGGTTCACAGCCGAGGCCCACGACCAGGTGAGAGTACAGATAACAGAAAAGGAGATCGCCCGCTAACTGCGTCTCCACGATCTACGTGATCGTCGTGCATGCATGGGTCACAACCGGCCCTGCTGCAGACTTTATTTTAAACGGAAAACAAAACAAAACAGCCTAGTCTATCTGGTGTGAGCTTAACTGAGCTAACATCAACTCCCCCAAGCTTAGACCTCGCTTTTCCTCAAGCGAAAGCCGATATTGAAAAGCATGTCCACATGGTTTGAGAGAGAGGTGTCGTTAAAAACAAAATACGGACATAGTAGCATCATGCTTATTAACATAACAACAACAAACTCTATCATAAAACTTATTCATATTATTTCATCATATAACTTCTCATGAATAAGTAACAATTCAACACAACATAGAGGTATAAAGCATAAACCTTATTGAAAACCAACAAACTATGTTCTCAGTCAACTTTGCAACTACAATTCATCATATTTTCAGGAAGGGTCTGATACGTCTCCAACGTATCTATAATTTTTGCTTGTTCCATGCTGTTATATTATCATTCTTGGATGTTTACAATCATTTTATAGCAACTTTATATCATTTTTTGGGACTAACCTATTGACATAGTGCCAAAGTGCCAGTTGCTGTTTTTGCTTGTTTTTTACTTCGCATAATATCAGTACCAAACCGAGTCCAATCGTGACAAAACTTTGTGGAGACTTTTTTTTGGGCCAGAAGACATACAGTGGGCCAAAGAAGAGCCAAAGGGGAGGGTCGAGGAGACCACAACCCACCAGGGCGCGCGAGAGGCCCCGGGTGCGCCCTGATGGGTTGGGCCCTCCTCGGGACCCCTCTCCACCGCCTCTGACGCCTATAAATTCCCAAATATTCCAGAAACCCCAGAAGAGTCGACGAAAAACACATCCAGCCACCGCAAGTTCCAGAACCTCGAGATCCAATCTAACACCATCACAGAGGGGTTCATCATCCTCATTTGTGCCTCTCCGATGATGCGTGAGTAGTCCACCATAGACCTACCGGTTCATAGGCAGTAGCTAGATGGCTTCCTCTCTCTCTTTTGATTCTCAATACAATGGTCTCTTGGAAATCTATTTGATGTAAACTTTTGCAGTGTGTTTGTTGGGATCTGATGAATTTTGAGTTCATGATCAGTTTCTATCCATGAATATTATTTGAGTCTTCTTTGATATCTTATATGCATGATTACTTATAGCCTCATATTTCTTCTTCGAATCTTTGGTTTAGTTAGGCCAACTAGATCGATTTTTCTTGCCATGGGAAGAGGTGCTTTGTGATGGGTTCGATCTTGCGGTGTCCTCTCCCAGTGACAGAAGGGGCAGCGAGGCACGCATGTATTGTTGCTATTAAGGATAACAAGATGGGGTCTATTCCTACATGAATAGATCTTGTCTACATCATGTCACCGTTCTTATTGCACTACTCCGTTTTTCCATGAACTTAATACACTAGATGCATGCTGGATAGCGGTCGATGTGTGGAGTAATAGTAGTAGATGCAGAATCGTTTCGGTCTACTAATCTTGGACGTGATGCTTATATAATGATCATCGCCTTGGATATAGTCATGATTATTTGATCATCTATCAATTTCCCAACAGTAATTTGTTCACCCACTGTGTGCTATACTCATGAGAGAAGCCACTAGTGAAACCTACGGCCCCCGGGTCTACTTTTCCAACATATTGCTTTCCGATCTATCTTTTTGCCGCTTTTGTTTTTAGATCTATTATTCCAAAAACCCAAAAATACCTTGCTGCACTTTTTATTTGCCCTTTTTATTGCGTGTTCTTTAGAGATCTATCTCTCCAATCTATCACTACCTAATCTATCTTTTTACCGTAGAGAGATTGACAACCTCTCTTTCGCGTCGGGTTGCAAGTATTTGTTCTTTGTGTGCAGGTGCTGTTTACGTAGTGGTGGTGATCCTCCTACTGGTTCGATACCTTGGTTTCATAACTGAGGGAAATACTTACCGTTGCTGTGCTGCATCATCCCTTCCTCTTTGGGGAAATACCGACGCAGTCTCAAGCCACGTCAAAGGAATTTCTGGCGCCTTTGTCGGGGGGAAGCGGTCTCTTCTACGTGCCAATCTCTGGCGCCGAGGAGACACCATCATCATCTACCAGGTTCCTAATCACAAATCTCATCTCCTTGCAATTACATTATTTGCCATTTGCCTCTCGTTTTCCTCTCCCCCACTTCACAAATTTGCCGTTTTATTCGCCCTCTTTTTCGTTTGCCTTTTTCTCGCCAGATCTCTTGCTTGCTTGCAATCTTGTTTGCGTAGTCACGATGACTCAAGAAAACACCAAATTGTGTGACTTTTCCAATACTAATAATAATGATTTTATTAGTACTCCGATTGATCCTCCCACCACTAGTGCGGAGTCTTGTGATATTAATGCCGCTTTGTTGAATCTTGTCATGAAAGATCAATTTGCTGGTACTCCTAATGAGGATGCCGCGTCCCATCTAAACACGTTCGTAGAATTGTGTGACATGCAAAAGAAAAAATATTTGGACAATGATATAGTGAAGTTGAAATTATTTCCTTTCTCCTTGCGGGGTCTTGCAAAAATGTGGTTTTCTTCTTTGCCTCACAATAGTATCGATTCTTGGAATAAGTGCAAGGATGCTTTTATCACTAAGTATTTTCCGCCCGCGAAAATTATTTCCCTTAGAACAAAAATCATGAATTTTATGCAACTTGAGCATGAACATGTTGCGGAATCTTGGGAAAGAATGAAATTGATGCTAACAAATTGTCCTACTCATGGTTTAAATCTTTGGATGATCATACAAAAAAATTATGTGGGGTTGAATTTTGTCTCTAGAAATCTTTTAGATTCTGCCGCGGGTGGTACTTTTATGGAAATTAGTATGGGTGAAGCTACTAAATTACTAGATAATATTATGGCAAATTATTCACAATGGCACACTGAAAGAGCAACTACTAGTAAAAAGGTTAATTCGGTTGAAAAAATTAGTACTTTGAGTGACAAAGTTGATGCTTTAATGAAGTTGGTTGCTAGTAAAAATGCTCCTATTGATCTCAATGATGTGCCTTTGTCTACCTTGATTGAGCAAAATAGTGATTCCGTAGATGTGAATTTCATCTCGCGAAACAATTTCAATAACAATGCTTATAGAGGTAATTTTAATCCTAGTCCTTTTCCTAGAAATTCGTCTAACAATTATGGTAATTCCTATGGTAATTCTTCTTACAATAATAATAGGAACACCTCTGATCTTGAGAATAATATTAAAGAATTTATCAATGCGCAAAAGGTTTTCAATACTACGATAGAAGAAAAGTTGAATAAGATTGATGATATGTCTAGAATCATTGATAGAATTTCTCATGATATAGAAAATCTCAAGTTGAAACTTTTGTACCTAATATAGATGAATCAATTAAAGCTTTATATGTCTCTATGGATGAAAGTAAGAAAAGAACCGCTATGCTTAGAGCTAGAAGAGAATTCTTAGAAAAATCGTTTTCTAGTGATTGCCTTCATAAAAATGATGAAGATCTTAAAGTGATTGGTGTTTCTTCTATCGATTCCTTGTTTAGTAATATTAAAATTGATGATGAAGGGACTGAAGTAGAGTCAACTTTAGCTAGAAGGCGTCCCAATAATTTGGAGGGTGAAAATCTTGATGAAAATTTTGATGAAAGTGGGTTTGAAGAGGTCAAAACTTTAACTAGTGATGTGCCCACTATTTTGGATTGCAAAGACTTTAATTATGATAGTTGCCCTTTGATTGAATGTATTTCTTTGCTGCAATCCATGTTGAATTCACCCCATGCTTATGAACAAAATAAAGCTTTTACTAAACATATCGTTGATGCCATGATGAAATCCTTTGAAGAAAAGTTGGAGTTGGAGATTTCTATTCCTAGAAAATTACATGATGAGTGGGAAACTACCATTAAGGTCAAGATTAAAAATTATGAGTGCTTTGCTTTATGTGATTTGGGTGCTAGTGTTTCCACGATTCCGAAATCTTTATGTGATGTGCTTGGTCTCACCAATATTGAAAAATGTTCTCTTAATTTGCACTTGGAGGATTCTACTATTAAAAAGCCTTTGGGAATAATTAATGATATTCTTATTCTTGCAAATATGAACTATGTGAACATAGATTTTATTGTTCTTGATATTGATTGCAATCCGTCTTGTCCCGTTATACTTGGTAGACCGTTCTTACGTACTATAGGTGCCGTGGTTGATATGAAAGAAGGCAATATTAGATTTAAGTTTCCACTAAGAAAGGGCATGAAACACTTCACTAGAACAAAAATTAAGCCACCATATGAATCAATCATGAGAGCATCCTATGGAGCTAAAACCAAAGATGACAATACTTGAATCTATGCGTTATGCCTAGCTAGGGGCGTAAAATGATAGCGCTTGTTGCGAGGCAACCCAATGAATAAATTTATTTTCGTCTTTTCCTTTATGTTTTTGAGTGTTGACACAATTATTCCTCTGTTATGATTATGTTTTTATGTTTTATTTAGTGTTTGGGCCAAGTAGAGCCTTTAGGATGATTCATAAGATGAGTAGAAACAATGTTGAATCTGAAACAGAAACTTTGCCTCAAGTGTTTGAATTTTCATTTTTTACTGGAACGTGATATTGAGCTGAAATATTAACACGGTATTTCTATACAAATTCTTTAGGTTGTCATAATTTTTCAGAATTTGTAGAGCTACAGAAGTATGGTTAGAGTACAGATTACTACAGCCTGTTCTGTTTAAGAGAGATTCTGTTTTCGTTGCATTGTGTGCTTGTTTTGATGAATCTATGGGTTGTATTGAAGGGTATGTGCCATGGTATAGTTAAAATACAGTAGGTATAATGCAATAATAAAATATGAATGGGTTTGCAACAGTACTTAAAGTAGTGATTTGCTTTATTATACTAACGGATCTCATGAAGATTTTGTTGAGTTTTGTGTGATTGAAGTTTTCAAGTTTTGGGTGAGATCACGATGGATGAAGGAATAAGGAGTGAAAAGAGCCTAAGCTTGGGGATGCTACAGCACCCCCAAGATATATCCAAAGAGAAACAAGCAACTAAGCTTGGGGATGCCCCGAGTGGCATCCCCTCTTTCTTCTAACGACCATCGGTATTTTACTTGGAGCTATATTTTTATTTGTCACATATCATGAGTTTTGCTTGGAGCGTCTTGTATCATTTGAGTCTTTGCTTACTTTGCTTTTTAGTTTGTCACTTGTATCCTTGCTGGACACACCTATTTGAGAGAGCCGAAATTATGCTATGATTTGTTAGAATTGCTCTATATGCTTCACTTAAACTTTTTGAGCTATAGAATTGCTCTAGTGCTTCACTTATGTCTTTTTGAGCACGGTGTGCTTGGAAAATTTTGAAGAAATACTATCATGCTTCACTTATACTATTTTTGAGAGATGAAATCTCTATGCTCATGTGCTTCCCTTAAATTTGTTTGAGCTTGTCAAAAAGGAATGGAAATATATGAAACTAGTCCCAAAGGGATAGATATCTAAGGAGGATACAATAAAAACTTTCATGAAGATCATTGGACAAATTAAACTTGATTCCTTGTAATAGTTTTGAGACATGATGATAGTAATATGTGAGTCATGTTAGTGAGTAATTATGCTTTTGTAAGAATATTGGTATTAAGGTTTGTGATTCCCTATGCATGCACGAAAGTCAATAGGTATGCGATGAAATTACATCCTACTTATGGTGCATTATTCGGTGTTAGTTATGCTCAATGCTCGCTTATGTGAATTTTTGTTTCTTGGTTGGTTGCTTCTCAATCTATTTGCTAGCCTCCACTTGTACTAAGAAGAAATACTACTTGTGCATCCAAAATCCTTAAACCCAGTTTTGCCTTATGAGTCCACCATACCTACGTATATGCGGTATTTCCATGCCGTTCTAAGCAAATTTCTTTGTGCCATCTCTACTTTTCAAAATAAATTTCCTTTTTGTGTGCTCGTACCGCTCATGAAATGGTAGGGGGTATCCAATATTTTTCCATGCTAGATGTGTTATTCTCAAGATGAGTGTTTATTCACTTGTCATTGCACGAGAGTATGGCGGTAATAGGGATGCCAAGTCCCGAAATGAAAAAAGAAAAAAAATTAGTTTATGTTGTCAAATAATAAATTCCTTGGAAAGTGTTGGTATGGAAGGCAACCGTGGATACGGCCAGCTATGGATTGTGAAAGAATGGTGCAAAATGAATAAACTTTATTTTCTGTTTGGGAACCGCCTATGATATATCTAGCATGGAAAGTATTGTGAACTACTTTGTCGTTTTCGTTGACAGGAAAGGCATGCCACTCAAAATATTTTTTCTCTCTCAATTTAAAAGTTTGAGCTCTGGCACCTCTACAAATCCCTACTTCCCTCTGCAAAGGGCCTATCTATTTACTTTATGCAATTTTTATTTTTTTACTTTGAGTCTCCATCTTCTCTTATAAAGCACCTACTAGGGGGCACTATGATCGTACTTGAGCATTGGGTGTAGTTAATACTTGAGTGTGTTTCATTAATTGATCAATGATTGAGCATGATGGGCTAGGGATAACTTTCTTTAGTGTTGATATTTTGAAAGACATGGTTGCTTGTTGGCATGCTTGAGTATTGAAGTTATTATGTTAAAACTAGACTATTGCTTTGAACCATCTAAAAGTCCAAATGTCCATGCTACAAAAGAAAACAATATGTGATGAACATATTAGGCAACATTCCACATCAAAAATTCTGTTTTTATCACTTACCTACTCGAGGACGAGTAGGAATTAAGCTTGGGGATGCTGATACGTCTCCAACGTATCTATAATTTTTGCTTGTTCCATGCTGTTATATTATCATTCTTGGATGCTTTACAATCATTTTATAGCAACTTTATATCATTTTTTGGGACTAACCTATTGACATACTGCCAAAGTTCCAGTTGATGTTTTTGCTTGTTTTTACTTCGCAGAATATCAGTACCAAACGGAGTCCAATCACGACGAAACTTTTTGGAGATTTTTTGTGGGCCAGAAGACATCCAGTGGGCCAAAGAAGTGCCAGAGGGGAGGGTCGAGGAGACCACAACCCACCAGGGCGCGCCCTGATGGGTTGTGCCCTCCTCGGGACCCCTCTCCACCGCCTCTGACGCCTATAAATTCCCAAATATTCCAGAAACCCTACAACATTTGACGAAAAACACATCCAGCCACCGCAAGTTCCAGAACCTCGAGATCCAATCTTACACCATCACGGAGGGGTTCATCATCCTCATTGGTGCCTCTCCGATGATGCGTGAGTAGTCCACCATAGACCTACGGGTCCGTAGGCAGTAGCTAGATGGCTTCCTCTCTCTCTTTTGATTCTCAATACAATGGTCTCTTGGAGATCTATTTGATGTAAACTTTTGCAGTGTGTTTGTTGGGATCCGATGAATTTTGAGTTCATGATCAGTTTCTATCCATGAATATTATTTGAGTCTTCTTTAATCTCTTATATGCATGATTACTTATAGCCTCGTATTTCTTCTTCGAATCTTTGGTTTAGTTAGGCCAACTATATCGATTTTTCTTGCCATGGGAAGAGGTGCTTTGTGATGAGTTCGATCTTGCTGTGTCCTCTCCCAGTGACAGAAGGGGCAGCGAGGCACGCATGTATCGTTGCTATTAAGGATAACAAGATGGGGTCTATTCCTACATGAATAGATCTTGTCTACATCATGTCACCATTCTTATTGCATTACTCCCTTTTTCCATGAACTTGATACACTAGATGCATGCTGGATAGAGGTCGATGTGTGGAGTAATAGTAGTAGATGCAGAATCATTTCGGTCTACTAATCTTTGACGTGATGCCTATATAATGATCATCGCCTTGGATATCATCATAATTATTTGATCTTCTATCAATTGCCCAACAGTAATTTGTTTACCCACCGTGTGCTATACTCATGAGAGAAGCCACTAGTGAAACCTACAGCCCCCGGGTCTACTTTTCCAGCATATTGCTTTCCGATCTATCCTTTTGCCGCTTTTGTTTTCAGATCTATTATTCCAAAAACCCAAAAATACCTTGCTGCACTTTTTATTTGCCCTTTTTATTTTGTGTTCTTGAGAGATCTATCTCTCCAATCTATCACTACCTAATCTATCTTTTTACCGTAGAGAGATTGACAACCTCTCTTTCGCGTCGGGTTGCAAGTATTTGTTCTTTGTGTGCATGTGCTGTTTACGTAGTGGTGGTGATCCCTGTACTGGTTCGATACCTTGGTTTCATAACTGAGGGAAGTACTTACCGTTGTTGTGCTGCATCATCCCTTCCTCTTTGAGGAAATACCGATGCAGTCTCAAGCCACGTCAGGGTCTCGTGTCGGAGCCTTTTGGCAAGTCCACATACTCAACTATCATTTAGTCTTCTATGATTGCTAACACTCATAGCATACCCATGAGCAAAAAGTTTCAACCGGACACATAGAAAGATAGGGGCTTATAGTTTCGCCTCCCAACGTATTCACCTCAAGGGTGATGTCAGCAATAATAACTCATGCTCACTCACATCCAACCGGATATATGTGCCTAGATCTTTCCTCACCACATGATGCTTGCGAAAGAGAAAGTAAAAAGGAATAGGGAAGAATACTTTGACTCTTGCATAAAAGTAAATACATAAAAGTAAAGGATAGGCCCTTCACAGAGGGAACCAGAGGTTGTCATGCGCTTTTTGGTTTGTATGCCCAATCCCTTAATGTAAAAGAACGTCACGCTATATTGCCCCCTATGATATCAACCTTTATTATGCAGTCCGTCGCTTTTATTACTTTGCCATCATAAGTTCGTATAGCGCTCAATTTTATCTTACACTAATTGATCAAAACACATTTAGAAGCAATTTTTATTGCCTTATTGCACCGATGAAAACTTACTCGAAGGATCTTACTCGATCCGTAGGTAGGTATGGTGGACTCTCAAAACATGAATTTGGGTTTTGGGGTTTTGGATGCACAAGTAGTATCTCTACTTAGTGCAGAATTTTTGGCTAGCAAAGATATTGAGAAAGCACCACATGTTGAAGGATCTATGACAATATAACTTCTATGTGAATATGAACAAACATAAATCATTACGTGGTCTTCCTTGTCCAACGTCAACAATTTTGACATATAATATTTAATGGGGGCTCACAATCATAAAAGATGTCCAAGATAGTGTATTTGCATGTGAATCTTCTCTTCCCTTATTAATTCTTTCATGAATTGCATCATTGACTAATGCTATGTTTGTCAATATCCAATAAATTTTACCACTTATACTTTTCTTTATGTTATGTCATTACTTACCATAAGATTAGCATATGATTCTTTTAATTTATTTCTCTTTCCTTTTATTTTGATTGCAACAAGAAAGTAAAGAAACAAAAGCTCAAACCAAACTTTATTATATAACTCTCACTCGATTACATAGATAGATAGACCACGAAATTAACACAAGAAAATAGATCATGCTAAACTTTTATTCAACTAAATCAAAAAGAAAACTAAAGATCGAACTAAAATAGGTAAAGGTGAATAAAAGTGATGGTGATACGATACCGGGGCACCTCCCCAAAGCTTGGCTCAAGCCAAGGGGAGTGCCCATACCCGTGTGCTCAAGTCTCCTTTGGTGGTGGTGATGAAGAAGGTGCTGGTGATGAAATGGGCTTCTTCTTCAACTTATATTTGAGCATAAAATTTTCCTCCCTTAGATCATCATTCTCCAACTCGAGCTTTAATATCTTTTTGCATAATGCCGCCTTGCTCTACTGCAGAAAACGAGATGGAATAAATTGAACCTCAGGTTTGTGTCCTCTAGGGAGGCTTGACTTCTTGAACTCCACATGCATGTCTCCGGGTTGAGGTAGCGGGTCATCCTCCTCCTCAGAGCTATCATCCTTTGTTTCCTTCATGGCAGTGTCTTCCTCCTTGTCTGAGGTCCATCCATAGTGCTCCACTTCTCCATAGATATTGGGGTTTGCAATATAGTCAGCAACATAGCTCTCCCCCTCTGAATCTTGAGATGACATATTTTCAGATCTGCCAGGAAAACAACACGAAACAAGAACAGAGGATTTTTCTGCGATGCGGTCGTCAAAACAGTCGGGGGTATATATAGAGAATTTTAATTCTTGGAAAGCAAGCGTATGGAAGTAAAACGGAGTCGGGAAGGTGTCCGAGGTGGGCATAACCCACCAGGGCGCGCCTGGTAGGGCTGGCGCGCCCTGGTGTATCATGCTCACCTCGGTTGCCTTCCGGTTTATTTCTTATTTTCCTATTTTTTCTAATATTCCAAAACTGACAAAAAATATTTTTGCGGATTTTTCGGAGTCCGTTTACTTACCGTATCACGTACCTCCTATTTTCAGAATTCTGGAGTGTTCCGGAAGGTTTCTTTTATGTGTTCCTCTGGTGTCATGGTTTGGATAACATTGCTTTCAACATTAATAGGCATACCTGATATATAGTGCTTAATTCTTTCTCCATTGACCACCTTCGGGTTAGTACCTGATACGTCCATTTTGCATCATGATTTCCTACTGTTATTTATTATGTTTTGTTGAATAATAATGCTTTAGGGAGTGATTCTAATGCCTTTTCTCTCATAATATGCAAGGTTTACTCAAAGAGGGAGAATACCGACAGCTGGAATTCTGGACCTGAAAAAGCACAACAAAGATACCTATTGTGCACATCTCCAATGAAGTTGAAACTTTACAGAGAATATTTTTGGAATATAAAAAAAATACTGGAGCAAAAAATTACCGGAGGGGGCCACCCTGGTGGGCACAAGACACCATGGCGCGCTGATAACCCACAAGTATAGGGGATCGCAACAGTTTTCGAGGGTAGAGTATTCAACCGAGATTTATAGATTCGACACAAGGGGAGCCAAAGAATACTTGAGAGTATTAGCAGTTGAGTTGTCAATTCAACCACACCTGGAGATTAAATATCTGCAGCAGAGTGATCAGTAGCACAGTAATATGATAGTTTTGATAGCAGTAGCGGTAACAATAGTAGCAATAGTTTTGTAGCAGTTGGAACAACAGCAACAGTAGTAGTAACTTAGCAAGAGCAATAAGTGGAAAGGTCGTAGGCACTGGATCGGTAACTCGTTGGATGATATTCATCATATAATAGTCATAACCTAGGGCGATACAAAACTAGCTCAGTTCATCAATGTAATGTAGGCATGTATTCCGTAAATAGTCATACGTGCTTATGGAAAAGAACTTGCATGACATTTTTTGTCCTACCCTCCCGTGGCAGCGGGGTCCATAAGGAAACTAAGGGATATTAAGGCCTCCTTTTAATAGAGAACCGGAACAAAGCATTAACACATGGTGAATACATGAACTCCTCAAACTACGGTCATCACCGCGAAGTATCCCAAATATTGTCACTATGGGGTTGAGGGATCATAACACGTAATAGGTGCATATGACTAGGCAAGATCGGATCAAGAACATGGATATAAAGATGATAACATAAACGGTTCAGATCTGAAATCATGGCACTCGAGCCCAAGTGACAAGCATTAGGCATTGCAAAGTCCTAGCAACATCAATCTCAGAACATAATGGGTACTAGTGATCAAGCCCTAACAAAACTAACTCGATTACATGATGAATCTCATCCAACTCCTCACCGACCAGCAAGCCTATTAAGGAATTACTCACTCCCGGTGGGGAGCATCATGGAATTGGCGATGGAGAAATGTTGGTGACGACGAAGACCGAAGATTCCCCTCTCCGGAGCCCCAAACGGGCTCCAGATCTGGCCTCCCGATGAAGAACAGGAGGTGGCGGTGGCTCCGCCTCGTGAAACGCGATAATTCTTTCTCTCTGGTTTTTTTCTCCAAATTTAGGAATTTATAGTGGCGGAGATAGGGCAAGTGGGGCCCCGAGGTGGGCACAACCCACCAGGGCACGCCGGGAGGGGGCTGGCGCGCCCTAGTGTATTGTGCCCAGCCAGGGCCCCCTCTCCGGTGGTTTTTGGCTCCAGTATTTTTTATATTTTCCAAAATAAATCTCCAAAAAGTTTCGTTCCATTCCGAGAACTTTTATTTCTGCACAAAAACAACACCATGGTAATTCTGCTGAAAACAGCGTCAGTCCGGGTTAGTTCCATTCAAATCATGCAAATTAGAGTCTAAAACAAGGGCAAAAGAGTGAGGAAAAGTAGATACGTCGGAGATGTATCAACTCCCCCAAGCTTAAACCTTTGCTTGTCCTCAAGCAATTCAGTTGACAAACTGAAAGTGATAAAGAAAAACTTTTATGAACTCTTTTGTTCTTGTTTACGTATATATGCTTAAGTAGTACCCAGGTTTTCAGCAAACATTATGACTAACCATGTCAACAATAACTCTTAAAAATTATATTTACTCACATCAATAACATAAGCAACTAGCGAGCAATAATAAGATATCTCAAGTGCCAACATTTTGTCAAAACAATCGTGATACAATATGACAATAGTGGTATCTCGCTAGCCCTTTCTGAGACCGCAAAACATAAATGCATAGCACCTCCAAAGTTCAAACAGCGACTAAACATTGTAATTCATGGTAGAAAAGATCCAGTCATGCTGCACCCAACATCAACTATACACAATGCATGAGGATGACAATAGTGCTCTCAGGTCTGGCACTTATTTGAGAAGGTGATGACTCAACATAAAAATAAATAGATAGTCCCTTCGCAGAGGGAAGCATGGATTTGCAACGGTGCCAGAGCTCAAAGTTTAAAACAGAGATAGATATAATTTTGAGAGGTACACCCTTCCTGTCAACGTCACAACCAAGAGTTATCAATATCTTCCATGCTAAACAAATTAGCGGCGGTTCCCAAGCGGTAAAAGTAAAGGTTTACTCCCCCTCCACCAACAATCACACTCCACGGCGAGCCGTATCCACGGGTACCGTCCAAACCAACAACATTCCTGGGGGAGTTTTGTTTAATTATTTTTGATTTCGGGACTGGGAATCCCTATTACCGCCCCTCTCATGTAAGGACAAGTGAATAAACACTCGTCATGAGAATAACCCGTTAGCATGGAAGATACTGACCGCCCCCTGTCGCTTCATGAGCGGTCCAGGCACACAAAAGAGATGTTCATTTGAATTTTTAGAGGTGGCACATGCAAATTTACTTTGGAACGGCAGGGTAATACCACATATAGGTAGATATAGTGGACCCATCTAGCATAACTTGGTTTAAGGGTTTTGATGCACAAGCAGTATTTCCGCTTAGTACAGGCGAAGGCTAGCAATTAGAATGAGAAGCGGCCAGCTAGAGAGCGAAGACGGTCATGAACATGCATTACATATAATCAACATTGAATACTAGCATGAGTAGGATATGGACACCATGAACATAAATATCATGAAGGCTATCTTGGTTTTGATTCAACTACATGTGTGAACATGTGCCAAGTCAAGCCACTTGAAACATTCAGAGGAGGATACCATATCATCATACCGCATCACAACCATTTTAATGCATGTTGATACTCAAGATAAATCATTATCCAATCCTAGCTACTTAAGCATGACATGAACAACTATAATCTCTAATGGTCATTGCAAACATGTTTGATCATAATGAGTTGAATCAAGGGATACTAGGTTAAACATATTTACAAAAACAAAAACAAGTTGAGTTCATACCCGCCTTTCTCTGCCACAGTTAATTCATCAAATGTCATCATTATTTCCTTTCACTTGCACGATCGAATGATAAGAAGATAATAATAGTGCAAGAGTGATGTGGACTAAGCTGGAATCTGCAAGCAGTTTATTCAAGAGGAGAAGACAAAGTAACAGGGGCTCTTTGTTAGGTAAACAATAATGCAGATGAGAGCCACTCAATAATTTCATCGTGGTCTTCTCCTCGGTACGACTCAAGTAAAAGAAAAGATTTCAGAGAAACACACTAAAATATTTTTGGAGTTTTTAGTTTTTCATGAAGCAAGAAAATCAAAGAAAACAAAAAACGAGAAAAACTATTTACACGGGAAAGCTCCCAACAAGTAAAAGAAGAAGCGAGAAATCTTTTTGGGTTTTCTTTTGATGCTACAATTAAACTAAGCTAGAAAGAAAAACTAAAAAGAAATAGGAAATATTTTGGGTTTTCTCAAAGTTTTTCAAACACACAAGAAGAAAGCGAGAAAACAATTCTAGCATGGACAATACAATGAAAGAGTGTGAACACCGACAACTAGTATGAAATGTGTGAACATGAATGTAATGTCGGTGGAAATACGTACTCCCCCAAGCTTAGGCTTTTGGCCTAGCTTGGTAATCACCATCCGTAGTAACCATCCGGTCCCAAGTAGTAGTGAGGCGGAAGCGGCACTTGAGCATCCCACCCCTGGGGCTCCTCCTCAGCGGCTGCTAGGTTGTTCCGGTAAGCTACAATGTCATCTGGAATAATCCTGTATCCGTTCCTGGCAATAGGATCAAACAAAGCAGGTGCAGGCAACGGAATAACATCATGCATTTCCTAGCTAAATACTAAGTTATAATGAATATCACGTGGGGACTCAGTTACGTCAAGGAATTGGTGAGCCTGGAGCATCTTATGATCAAGGTAAACTCGGGATAAGAGATAATCATGGGGGCGAAATGGGATTCTAAAGTGGTCCGCTAAACGAGTAGCATAAATACCACCATGTATCTTTCCCTTAGTTTTGTTAAGATGTAAGCGTCGAGCAATAATAGCTCCCATACTAAAGGTGTGATCATCATAAAGTGCATGACGTAAAATAGCAAGGTCAGGAGCACTGAGTGCGCCAACCTTCTCTCTAGCAGTTAAACACTTAGTGATGACTAAAGAAAAATAATGCACTGAGGGAAACTGCAAGCTAGTCGCAGTGGAGGTTCTCTCAAGTCCCCGTCAGAAGGAATCAAGCATATATTACAGAAGTCAGTTAGGACATTCTGTAGGTTTCAGCATAAAGATTAAATTCTACTTCAGGAGGATTGTTTCTCCCTAAATAATTAAAACTTTGCACAAAGGAATTTGTGAGGATGTGATACTAGTCACACTTAGCTACAAAGAACTCGGTTAACCCGGCATTTGCGACGAACTGAGCGAACTCTTGATGGAACTTAACAATAGTAGCAATAGTTTTGTAGCAGTTGGAACAACAGCAACAGTAGTAGTAACTTAGCAAGAGCAATAAGTGGAAAGGTCGTAGGCACTGGATCGGTAACTCGTTGGATGATATTCATCATATAACAGTCATAACCTAGGGCGATACAAAACTAGCTCAGTTCATCAATGTAATGTAGGCATGTATTCCGTAAATAGTCATACGTGCTTATGGAAAAGAACTTGCATGACATCTTTTGTCCTACCCTCCCATGGCAGCGGGGTCCATAAGGAAACTAAGGGATATTAAGGCCTCCTTTTAATAGAGAACCGGAACAAAGCATTAACACATGGTGAATACATGAACTCCTCAAACTAGTGTCATCACCGCAAAATATCCCAAATATTGTCACTATGGGGTTGACGGATCATAACACGTAATAGGTGCATATGACTAGGCAAGATCGAATCAAGAACATGGATATAAAGATGATAACATAAACGGTTCAGATCTGAAATCATGGCACTCGGGCCCTAGTGACAAGCATTAGGCATAGCAAAGTCATAGCAACATAAGTCTCAGAACATAATGGGTACTAGTGATCAAGCCCTAACAAAACTAACTCGATTACATGGAATTGGCGATGGAGAAAGGTTGGTGATGACGAAGACCGAAGATTCCCCTCTTCGGAGCCCCAAACGAGCTCCAGATCTGGCCTCCCGATGAAGAACAGGAGGTGGCGGCAGCTCCGTCTCGTGAAACGCGATAATTCTTTCTCTCTGGTTTTTTTCTCCAAATTTAGGAATTTATAGTGGCGGAGATAGGGAAAGTGGGGCCCCGAGGTGGGCACAACCCACCAGGGCGCGCCCTTGTGTATTATGCCCAGCCAGGGCCCCCTCTCTGGTGGTTTTTGGCTCCAGTATTTTTTATATTTTCCAAAATAAATCTCCAAAAAGTTTCGTTCCATTCCGAGAACTTTTATTTCTGCACAAAAACAACACCATGGTAATTCTGCTGAAAACAACGTCAGTCCGGGTTAGTTCCATTCAAATCATGTAAATTAGAGTCCAAAACAAGGGCAAAAGAGTGAGGAAAAGTAGATACGTTGGAGACGTATCACGCGCCAGGCCCCCCAGGCCTGCCCTGGTGGGTTGTGCCCTCCTCGGCCCACCTCCGGTGCCCATCTTATGGTATATAGGGTCTTTTGACCTAGAAAAAATAGGAGAGGACTTTCGGGACGGAACGCCGCAATCTCGAGGCGGAACTTGGGCAGGAGCACTTTTGCTCTCCGGCGGAGCGATTCCGCCGGGGGAACTTCCCTCCCGGAGGGGGAAATCGAAGCCATCGTTATCACCAACACCCCTCTCATCTTTGGGAGGCCATTCTTCATCAACATCTTCAACAGCACCATCTCCTCTCAAACCATAGTAGATCTCTTGTGTTCAATCTTTGTACCGGAACCTCAGATTGGTACATGTGGGTGACTAGAAGTGTTGATTACATCTTGTAGTTGATTACTATGTGGTTTATTTGGTGGAAGATTACATGTTCAGATCCATTATGCTATACAATACCCCTCTGATCTTGAGCTTGAATATTATTTGTGAGTAGTTACCTTTGTTCTTGAGGTCACGGGAGAAGTCATGTTGCAAGTAATCATGTGAATTTGATATGTGTTCGATATTTTGATGATATGTATGTTGTGATTCCCTTAGTGGTGTCATGTGAACGTCGACTACATGACACTTCACCATCCTTGGGCCTAAGGGAATGCATTGTGGAGTAGTTATTAGATGATGGGTTGCTAGAGTGACAGAAGCTTAAACCCTAGTTTATGCGCTACTTCGTAAGGGGCTGATTTCGATCCAAACGTTTAATGCTATGGTTAAATTTTATCTTAATACTTTTCTCGTAGTTGCGGATGCTTGCGAGGGGGTTAATCATAAGTGGGAGGTTGTTCAAGTAAGAACAGCACCCAAGCATCGGTCCACCCACATATCAAATTATCAAAGTAGCGAACACGAATCAAACCAACATGATAAAAGTGACTAGATGAAATTCCCATGTACCCTCAAGAACAATATGCTTATTACTAGAGACTGTTCTGGCCTGTCCTTTGCCACAAAAGGATTGGACTACCTTGCTGCACCTTATTTACCATTACCGTTACTTGCTCGTTACCAATTATCTTGCTATCAAGCTATCTATTACCTACAATTTCAGTGCTTGCAGAAATTACCTTGCTGAAAACCGCTTGTCATTTCCTTCTGCTCCTCGTTGGGTTCGACACTCTTACTTATCGAAAGGACTATGATTGATCCCCTATACTTGTGGGTCATCAAGACTCTTTACTTGCACCATTGCCGGGGAGTGAAGCGCTCTTGGTAAGTGGAAATCGGTAAGGGAAAACTTATACTACGTGCTGAAATTTATTGTCACTTGCTACTATGGAAAACAATCCTTTGAGGGGTTTGTTCGGGGTATCTTCACCTCGCCCAGAACCACAATTAGTTGCCCCTCAACCTACTGCACCTACTGAAAATATTGGTTATGAAATTCCTTCGGGTATGGTAGAACAACTGCTTGCTAAACCGTATGCAGGAGATGGAACCGAACATCCTGATATGCACCTCTTATATGTGAACGAAATATGTGGATTATTTAAGCTTGCAGGTCTACCCGGAGATGAAGCTAAGAAGAATGTTTTCCCTTTATCTTTTAAGGTAAAAGCATTGACATGGTATAGGCTATGTGATGATCTTGGATCATGGAACTGGAATCGATTGCAATTGGAATTCCATCAAAAGTTTTATCCCATGCATCTAGTTCATCGTGATCAGAATTATATATATAATTTTTGGCCTCGTGAAGGAGAAAGCATTGCTCTAGCTTGTGGGAGGCTTAAGTCAATGTTATATTCATGCCCCAATCATAATATTATCAGAGAAGTTATTATTCAGAATTTTTATGCTCGGCTTTCTCATAATGATCAATCCATGCTCGATACTTCTTGTACTGGTTCTTTTATGAAGAAGACTATTGAATTCAAGTGGGATATTTTAGAAAGAATTAAACACAACTCTGAAGATTGGGAACTCGATGAAGGTAATGAGTCAGGTATAAAGCTTAAAATATGGCCTTGACTCTGAGATAGTAGCCTGTTTCTGTGAAGCTTTTGCTACTCATGTTGATCTCCCTAAGGAGAAGTGGTTTAAATATCATCCCCCTTTTAAAGAAGAAATTAAAGAACTGGTCGTATCTAAAGATGAAACCATCATTTACAATGTTGATCCAGTTGTGCCGACTGCTTATATTGAAAAACCACATTTCCCTGTTAGGATAAAGGAACATGCTAAGGTATCAACTGTGGTTCGCAAGAGTAATATTAGAGCACCTAAGCCCCCTGAGCAAATTAAAGTAGAACCTAGTGTTGCTATGGTTAAAGATCTCTTGGTAGAATATTGATGGGCATGTTATCTACTTCTGTGACGAAGCTTCTAGAATTGCCAAACCTGATGAAAAAGATAAACATAGACCCGTAGTTGGCATGCCTGTTGTCTCAGTCAAAATAGGAGATCATTGCTATCATGGTTTATGTGATTTGGGTGCTAGTGTGAGTGCTATTCCTTTTACCCTATACCAAGAAATTATGAATGAAATAGCACCTGCTGAAATAGAAGACATTGATGTTACTATTAAACTTGCTAATAGAGACACCATCACACCACTTGGGATTATTAGAGACGTTGAAGTATTTTGTGGGAAAGTAAAATATCGTACTGATTTTCTAGTTCTTGGTTCCCCACAAGATGACTTTTGTCCCATTATCTTTGGTAGACCTTTCTTGAACACCGTCAATGCTAAGATAGATTGTGAAAAACAAATTGTCGGTGTCAGTTTTGGTGGTGTGTCTCATGAGTTTAATTTTTCCAAGTTTAGTAGACAACCTCGTGATAGAGCATTATCTAGTAAGGATGAAATAATTGGTCTTGCTTCTATTGTCGCGCCTCCTACTGATCCATTAGAACAATATTAGCTTGACCATGAAAATGATATGCACTTGCGTGAAAGAAATGAAATAGATAAAAATTTCTTTGAACAACGACCTCTCCTGAAACACAATTTGCCTATCGAAACTCTTGGAGGTCCTCCTCCACCTAAAGGTGGTCCTGTATTTGAATTAAAGCAATTGCCTGATACTTTGAAGTATGCTTATGTTGATGAGAAAAAGATATATCCTGTTATTATTAGTGCTAACCTTTCAGAACATGAAGAAGAAAGATTATTAAAAATTCTGAGGAAGCACCGTGCTGCTATTAGATATACTCTTGATGATCTTAAGGGCATTAGCCCCACTCTATGTCAGCACAAGATTAATATGGAACCTGATGCTAAACCCGTTGTTGATCACCAACGGCGATTGAATCCTAAGATGAAAGAAGTGGTAAGAACTGAAATATTAAAGCTTCTGGAAGCAGGTATAATTTACCCCATAGCTTATAATAGATGGGTAAGCCCCGTTCATTGTGTCCCTAAGAAAGGAGGTATTACCGTTGTTCCTAATGATAAAAATGAACTCATCCCACAAAGAATTGTCACTGGCTATAGAATGGTAATTGATTTTAGAAAATTAAATAAAGCTACTATAAAAGATCATTACCCTCTGCCTTTTATTGATCAGATGTTAGAAAGATTATCCAAACACACACACTTTTGTTTTCTGGTCGGATATTCTGGTTTCTCTCAAATACCTATGTCACAATCTGATCAAGAGAAAACCACCCTTACTTGCCCTTTTGGAACCTATGCTTATAGACGTATGCCTTTTGGTTTATGCAATGCACCTGCTACCTTTCAAAGATGTATGACTGCCATATTCTCTGACTTTTGTGAAAAGATTGTGGAGGTTTTCATGGATGAATTTTCCGTTTACGGGACTTCTTTTGATGATTGCTTAAGCAACCTTGATCGAGTTTTGCAGAGATGTGAACAAACTAATCTTGTCTTGAATTGGGAGAAGTGCCACTTTATGGTTAATGAAGGTATTGTCTTGGGGCATAAAATATCCAAGCGAGGTATTGAGGTGGATAAAACTAAGGTTGATGCAATTGAGAAAATGCCATGTCCTAAAGATATTAAAGGTATTCGAAGTTTTCTTGGTCATGCTGGTTTTTATAGGAGGTTCATTAAAGACTTCTCTAAAAATTATATGCCTCTTACTAATCTTTTGCAAAAGGATATCCCTTTTGTTTTTGACGATGATTGTGTGGAAGCCTTTGAAATACTCAAGAAAGCCTTAACCTCTGCACCTATCGTTCAACCACCTGATTGGAACTTGCCTTTTGAAATTATGTGTGATGCTAGTGATTATGCTGTTGGTGCTGTTCTAGGACAACGAGTTGATAAGAAGTTAAATGTTATCCATTATGCTAGCAAAACCCTAGACAGTGCCCAATGAAATTATGTTGCAACTGAAAAATAATTTTTAGCAGTTGTGTTTGCTTGTGATAAATTTAAATCCTACATTGTTGATTCCAAGGTTATTGTTCACACCGATCATGCTGCTATAAAATATCTTATGGAAAAGAAAGATGCTAAACCTAGACTCATTAGGTGGGTTCGCTTGCTTCAAGAATTTGACTTACATATCACTGATAGGAAGGGAGCTGAGAACCCCATAGCTGATAACTTGTCTAGGTTAGAAAATATTCTTGATGACCCATTACCTATTGATGATAGTTTTCCTGATGAACCGTTAGCTGCAATAAATGTTTCTCAAAACACTCCTTGGTATGCTGATTATGCTAACTACATCGTTGCTGAATATATACCACTTAGCTTCACATACCAACAAAAGGAAAAATTCTTCTATGATTTAAGACATTACTTTTGGGATTACCCACATCTTTATAAAGAAGGAGTAGATGGTATTATTAGACGTTGTGTACCTGAGCCTGAACAGGAGCAAATCCTACGGAAATGGCATTCCAAAGCTTATGGAGGACATCATGCGGGAGATAGAACTGCTCACAAGGTATTGCAATCTGGTTTTTATTGGACTACTCTCTTCAAGGATGCCCGTAAGTTTGTCTTGTCTTGTGATGAATGTCAAAGAATTGGTAATATCGGTAAGCGTCAGGAAATGCCTATGAATTATTCACATGTTGTTGAACCATTTGATGTTTGGGGTTTTGATTATATGGGACCTTTTCCTTCCTCTAATGGGTACATTCATATTTTAGTTGTTGTTGATTATGTCACTAAGTGGGTAGAAGCTATTCCAACTAGTAGTGCTGATCACAACACCTCTATTAAAATGCTTAAAGAAGTTATCTTCCCGAGGTTTGGAGTTCCTAGATACTTAATGACTTGTAACATCCCAAATTTTGGAATGTTATAATAAATAGTTGAATGATTGAATTGATTGAATGATTGTTTGAAACTGAGTGAAATTTGAAACTTTTGAATGAGAGGGAATAAAATGACTTTCCCCTTTTGTTTTGAATTCAAATTTCATCCAATGCAAAATAATGAGAGAAGATGACATGACTTCTTCAAATATAGGATCTGAAGTTTGAATTGAAAACCACTGGAAATTTTCTATTTTGGAAATTCATTTCATATTTTGGTTCCATTTTAAAATTTGAGTGAATTCAAACTCTTGATTTAAATTCAAAAATTTGAGAGGAGGAACATGACCCTCCATACCAGGGGTGATTTTGTGAAATATTTGAATTATAAAACCCAGGGGGTTATTTGATTTTTTTTTTGCAAAAGTAATAAAAATCAATTGGGCATTTTCTGAAAAATAGTTTTCTCTGAAGTATTTTATTTTAGTTGTGGAAAAATGTTCATCTTATTGAATTTAATTCCCTAATCATTTTGATATATAATACCCCTATGTTTGGAATTTATTTGATTGCCAGATCAACTTTCCCTTCCTCTGTCTATTCAAAATATGGAAAATTGACTTTATTAGGAAAACGCCCGAAGCCCACTAGGCATAGTTCCGGCCCAAATCTCCTCTAATCGGATCCGAATCCTTTCGGATCGGTGCCCGATCCCCTCGCCCCTCCTTCTCTCTCTCTGGCAGCCTGGCCCCACCGCCCGATCCGAATCCCTGCCGGCCACCTTCTTCCTCCTTCCTTCTCTCGCCGGAGCCGATCGGATCCGAGCTCGATTCGCCGATCCCCTGCCTTTCTGCGACACCCAAGACCCCCTATAAATAGAGGAAGACTCCCGCGACTCGTCCCTGCCCAAAACCCCCATCGCCGTGCCCTGCCCTCGCGAGAATCGCTCGCCGGAGTAGAGCCTCGCCGCCACGCCATTTGCATCGCCCTGCCCGCCTCCGACCACCTCGAGCTCTCCCACCGCCACCAACAGCTCCACCGTGCTCGCCCGCAGCTCCCCGACCCTTCACCTGAGCCCCAACACCACCGGAGCCCCATCCCGACGATCACCCGAACGTCACCTCCGCCCCAAGCTTCGTCGTCATCGTCCATGTCGTCCCCAAGCTTCGCCGAGGCCACCATCGTGCTCGTCGTCATCGCCGGCGTCGCCCGAGCTCTTCGCCGTCGCCGGAGGACCATCGGAGCGCCGTCCCTGTCGACCTCGCCGCCTCTGCCTCGCCGGAGTTTGTCTCCACCCCCTGTAAGCCACCCTGCCCGTCCGATCTATAACGTAGGGTGTAGATTAGATCAAACATACCGATTCGGTTTAATTAAAAGAACCGGACGGTTTTTCTTTTATTTACTTTAGCCGAAACGTTATCTCTTAATTAGCGATCGTCCGCTCGTTTAGCCCGCGCGTGCACACCACGTAGCCAATCAGAAACTGCCACGTCACCCCCCCTGTTCGCTAGGTTAGAATTTTCTTTTCTGTTTTTAGTTTTTAGACAGATTAGATCCTGATTTTGTTTTTGCTTTAACTTTTATGATTTTGATTGTTTTTGATTGATTCTTCTTGCCTTAGGTCAAAAAAATTATGCAGTTTCTGTAGATATAAAGTTTGACCATATTTGAATATATTAAATTCAGATTCAAACAGATTTGAATTCAAAATTGTTTTGCTTATAACTTGAGTTTAAAAACATATTTTTGAGTGATTCCTTTTGCTACTGTTTTGTACTAGTGTGTTTTATCTTCCTGTCGAATTTGAGAATTTTTAGAGAAATTTAAAGTAGGGTTTCAAGCAAAACAGATTCTGTTTTAGTTCTGTTTAGGTTTATTTCTATTTCTTTTGTTTTTATTGTTTTAAATTTATTTTTTCTTTTATATTAGTTGACAAGTTTTACTTTGTTTTCTGTTAGTTAGCAGTAGTATTTCAACCAAGTTTATTATTATGTTATTTATTATTTTTGCTTGCCTGAAATCAATTCTAGTTAAATCATAACTTGCAAATTGATTTCAATGCTAGTTTAATTTCCTATTTGAAAATATTTTCTATAAGTTGTTTTGTAGATTTATTATTCTGTTTAGACCAGAAACAATTTGTATTATAGTTGAAATTGTTTGTGGTTTAACTCTAGGTAAATTTTTGTTTAGGTCATAGGAGGTGTTTAATAATAGCTTGACAATTAGTTCCTTTTGTTAAATAAAAGTTTATTAGAAAATACTTTCTGTTATTTCTTTGTTTTATATTTTTGTTTTCTGTTATTTTAGTATTTTTATTGTTTTTCTTGTTGTTAAGTTTATTAGACAAACACTTATGTTGTTAGCGTGTTGTTTTCATAGTTCTTAGTTGTTCTTCAAAAGTAATTCTTTTTGCTAGTAAAAATATTTGCTAAATACTTTTGTTAGATTTTTACCTAGTTGTTGTTTTGATTGCTATTGAAGATAGATTATTTGTAGGGAAAACTACACATGATTGATTTGATGAAGTTTTGATTATTTTAACTTTTGTCTTAAGTATTTCCTTCATCACAACACTTTTGTGTTTTGTTTTTGTGTTGCTTTTGATTGGTAGTATTGATTGCTAGAAGTGGTTGCTTATGAGTGCAATGTTTGACTATATAGATTTCATCGGAGAGTGACGAATAGTTCTATCAAGTTATTTCTGAGAGCGATATTTATCTTCATCAACCCTACCAGGCAAGTTCACTTTGACCATCTATTTCATACCTATGATTTATTGCATGTAGTGACATCATTCAACAAATCCCTCCAGTAGTGTTATTGAATTCTTGTAGTTGAGTAGAATGCATGAGGTAGGAACCCACCACTTGTTACTAAAGCCCCGGGAACGCTATTTATTTTAATGCTACGCTAAAGTAGACGGGGTTTGGTATGAGTGTTCGTGAGTGGTGTGAGAAGGAGGACTCCTCGCCGAATACGACAACTTCATGATGGCATCTTCAAGGCCTACAACTTCATCACCTCAAGACTTCGAGACTCGAGAACAAGTTTTCAATACACACTACTGGGTGAAGGATGGATTTGATGGGCATCCCTGGAGTAACCAGTGGATGGACGGGATGCATGGAGAAGCGCCATGACATCTTGTGGAAAGCTTCACCCAGACCCAAAGAGACGGATGAATACTTCATGCCCGGAAGCTTACTTGTGTAGCCACAAGTCATTATGGGCTCTGGCTTGGTTGATCTTTGTTGTGACTCTGGCTGGGCAGTGCTACGAGATGTAGTCGACGTTAGGATTGGATGGGCACTGACAGTAGTTAGGGAAACTCTCTGAAAGACCATGTTTCGTTCGTCCTGTTCTCAAACAACCGGCAGTGTGAGGACATACAAGGAGGGAACGAATCTTGTGGGTAAAGTACACAACACTCTACAGAGTTAAACCTAATCGATTAGCCGTGTCCTCGGTTACGGACAATTTGAGCCTCTGGACTTGGATCTATCTCTGAACTCTCAACACCAGACTGATAACTAATTGTGGGCAACTTTCGATACTTGTGGGCATTGAGACATCGGTTGGCGGAACCATGTCATAATAGATATTTCCATAGTGAAAACTCCTGATATTCCTTTGTTGTAGGAAAATAAAATAAAATCAGCTTTTATGCAAAAACTCAGACACAGAGCCACAAAGCTTTATTGCATATAGAATAGCCTCATCATCTGTTTTCTCTTATTGTGATCTGGCCGGTACATTCAATGTACTGGCCTACACGGCTGCAACGTCTTATGTTGCAGATAAGTTTCTACGACGAGTAAGAGTACGATTCAGGGTTACGGTCTACACTCAACCTGCCGTTGGTGTTTATTGGGACTCCACTCCCGTTGACTGTTTTCGCTGAGAATTTTAAGGTATATATCAGTTTACGTTAATTACATGTGATTGCACTTTGATATATACATTGATGTACTGTGTGTGCCAGCATACTGATCCAGGGATGGCACGGTCACACAGAGGCTTGACTCGTTTTGAGTCGGGACGCTACATGACTGATGGTGGTTCACACTTTATTCATGGTGCTTTCCGAAAGATGCTTGCCAAATATAATGTTAACCATAGAATTGCATCACCCTATCATCCTCAATCTAGTGGTCAAGTTGAACTGAGCAATAGAGAAATAAAATTGATATTACAAAAAACTATCAATAGGTCTCGAAAGAATTGGTCTAAGAAACTAGATGATGCACTTTGGGCCTATAAAACAGCTTATAAAAATCCTATGGGTATGTCTCCATACAAAATGGTATATGGAAAAGCTTGTCATTTGCCTCTAGAGTTAGAACACAAAGTATTTTGGGCAATTAAAGAACTCAATTATGATTTCAAACTTGCCGGTGAGAAGAGGCTATTTGATATTAGCTCACTAGATGAATGGAGAACCCAAGCCTATGAAAATGCCAAACTATTCAAAGAAAAAGTAAAAAGATGGCATGACAAAAGAATCCAAAAGCGGGAATTCAAAATAGGAGACTATGTTCTTTTGTTCAACTCTCGTTTAAGATTTTTTGCAGGTAAGCTTCTTTCCAAATGGGATGGATGATATATTATCGAAGAGGTTTATCGTTCTGGAGCTATCAAGATTAATAATGCCGAAGGTACTAACCCGAAGGTGGTCAATGGACAATGAATTAAACATTATATCTCTGGTACGCCTATTAATGTTGAAAGCAACGTTATCCAAACCATGACACCGGAGGAACACATAAAAGAAACCTTCCGGAACAATCTAGAATTCTGAAAAATAGGAGGTACGTGATACGGTAAGTAAACAGACTCCGAAAAAACCGCAAAAATATTTTCTGTCAGTTTTGGAATATTAGAAAAATTAGGAAAATAAGAAATAAACCGGAAGGCAACCGAGGTGAGCATGATACACCAGGGTGCGCCAGCCCTGCCAGGCGCGCCCTGATGGGTTGTGCCCACCTCGGTCACCTTCCCGACTCCGTTTTTCTTCCATATACTTGTTTCCCAAGAATAAAAATTCTCTATATATACCCCCCGACTGTTTTGACGACCGCATCGTAGAAAAATCCCATGTTCTTGTTTCGTGTTGTTTTCTCGTCAGATCTAGATCTCCATGGCTCCACCAAGCTCCTACAAGGCCAAGTTCTTCGAGAAGTTTATCAACACGTACTTGCCGGAGGTGTTGAAGCACCCTCAAGCCATTGAGATGCGTGAGGGGGTGCTCCTCATCCGTGATGTTCAGGGACGCAAGAGGACCGGAAGCGTGGAGGCTAGGCTCGAGGCGGTGGAACAAGACATCTTCAAGTGCCAAAGGATGGTGGAGCATGGATTTAGTGCCAATCACTCCATGATCACGGAATTCACCCGTGATCAGATGGTGGATGGCCGGTCTGTGAAGGACACCATCTCCACCCTCAACGAGCAAATCAATTTTCTGCAAAGTCAAGTTTATGATCTTCAAAACCATGTTTTTGAATATGAAGCAAGATTTAAAGGTATGAGTTTAGCTACGAGTTGCAGGACTCAGGGGACTCTTGCGTTAGCTTTTGATGGTGAGCCTTTGCCCTGGAAGCTGGAGGACAAGCCTACCACATCCTCACCACCACCTTCATCATCACCACCACCAAAGGAGACTTGAGCACACGGGTATGGGCACTCCCCTTGGCTTGAGCCAAGCTTGGGGGAGGTGCCCCGGTATCGTATCACCATCACTTTTATTCACCTTTACCTATTTTAGTTCGATCTTTAGTTTCTTTTTGATTTAGTTGAATAAAAGTTTAGCATGATCTATTTTCGTGTGTTAGTTTCGTGGTCTTTCCATCTATGTAATCGAGTGAGAGTTATATAATAAAGTTTGGTTTGAGCTTTTGCCTCTCTGCTTTCTTGTTGCAATAAAAATAAAAGGAAAAGAAATAAATGAAAAGAATCATATGCTAATCTTATGGTAAGTAATGACATCACATAAGGAAAAGTATAAGTGGTAAAATTTGTTGGAGATTGACAAACATAGCTTTGGTCAATAATGCAATTCATGAAAGAATTAATACGGAAGACAAGATTCACATGCAAATACACTATCCTGGACATCTTTTATGATTGTGAGCCCCCATTAAATATTATATGTCAAAATTGTTGACGTTGGACAAGGAAGACAATGTAATGATTTATGTTTGTTCATATCCACATAGAAGTTATATTGTCATAGATCCTTCAACATATGGTGCTTGCTCAATATCTTTGCTAGCCAAAAATTCCGCACTAAGTAGAGATGCTACTTGTGCATCCAAAAACCCGAATTCACTCTTTGAGAGTCCACCATACCTACCTACGGATCGAGTAAGATCCTTCAAGTAAGTTGTCATCGGTGCAATAAGGCAATAAAAATTGCTTCTAAATGCGTTTGATCAATTAGTGTAAGAGAAAATTGAGTGTTATACGATGATGGCATAGTAATAAAAGAGACGGACTGCATAATAAAGGTTGCTATCATAGGGGCAATATATCGTGATGTTCTTTTACATTAAGGGATTGGGCATACAAACTAAAAAGCGCATGACAATCTCTGCTTCCCTCTGCGAAGGGCCTATCCTTTACTTTTATGTATTTACTTTTATGCAAGAGTCAAAGTATTCTTCCCTATTCCTTTTTACTTTTTGTTTTGCAAGCATCATGTGGTGAGGAAAGATCTAGGCACATATATCCACTTGGATATGAGTGAGCATGAGTTATTATTGTTGACATCACCCTTGAGGTGAATACGTTGGGAGGCGAAACTATAAGCCCCTATCTTCCTATGTGTCCGGTTGAAACTTTTTGCTCATGGGTATGTTGTGAGTGTTAGCAATCATACAAGACTAAATGATGGTTGAGTATGTGGACTTGCCAAAAGGCTCCAACACGAGACCCTTCCTGAAAATATGATGAATTGTAGTTGCAAAGTTGACTGAGAACATAGTTTGTTGGTTTTCAATAAGGTTTATGCTTTATACTTCTATCTTGTGATGAATTGTTACTTGTTCATGAGAAGTTATATGATGAAAGTATAAGAATAAGTTTTATGATAGAGCTTGTTGCTGTTATGAGAATAAGCATGATGCTACTATGTCTGTATTTTGTTTTTATCGACCCCTCTCTCTCAAACCATGTGGACATGCTTTTCAATATCGGCTTTTCGCTTGAGGACAAGTGAGGTCTAAGCTTGGGGAAGTTGATACGTCCATTTTGCATCATGATTTCCAACTGTTATTTATTATGTTTTGTTAAATAATAATGCTTTAGGGAGTGATTCTAAAGCCTTTTCTCTCATAACATGCAAGGTTTACTCAAAGAGGGAAATTACCGGCAGCTGGAATTCTGGACCTGAAAAATCAAATCAGAGATACCTATTCTGCACATCTCCAATGTAGCTAAAACTTTACGGAGAATATTTTTGGAATATATAAAAAATACTGGAACAAAAAACTACCGGAGGGGGACACCCTGGTGGGCACAAGACACCAGGGCGCGCCAGGCCCCCCAGGCGCGCCCTGGTGGGTTGTGCCCTCCTCGGCCCACCTCCGGTGCCCATCTTCTGGTATATAGGGTCTTTTGACCTAGAAAAAATGGGAGAGGACTTTCGGGATGGAACATCGCCATCTCAAGGCGGAACTTGGGCAGGAGCACTTTTGCCCTCCGGCGGAGCGATTCCGCCAAGGGAACTTCCCTCCCGGAGGGGGGAAATCGAAACCATCGTCATCACCAACACCCCTCTCATCTTTCGGAGGCCAATATTCATCAACATCTTCAACAACACCATCTACTCTCAAACCCTAGTTCATCTCTTGTTTTCAATCTTTGTACCGGAACCTCAGATTGGTACCTGTGGGTGACTAGTAGTGTTGATTACATCTTGTAGTTGATTACTATATGGTTTATTTGGTGGAAGATTACATGTTAAGATCCATTATGCTATTCAATACCCCTCTGATCTTGAGCATGAATATTATTTGTGAGTAGTTACCTTTGTTCTTGAGGTCACAGGAGAAGTCATGTTGCAAGTAATCATGTGAATTTGATATGTGTTCGATATTTCGAGGATATGTATGTTGTGATTCCCTTAGTGGCGTCATGTGAACGTTGACTACATGACACTTCACCATCCTTGGGCCTAAGGAAATGCATTGTGGAGTAGTTATTAGATGATGGGTTGCTAGAGTGACAGAAGCTTAAACCCTAGTTTATGCGCTACTTCGTAAGGGGCTGATTTGGATCCAAACGTTTAATGCTATGGTTAAATTTTATCTTAATACTTTTCTCGTAGTTGCGGATGCTTGCGAGGGGGTTAATCATAAGTGGGAGGTTGTTCAAGTAAGAACAGCACCCAGGCATCGGTCCACCCACATATCAAATTATCAAAGTAGCGAACACGAATCAAACCAACATGATAAAAGTGACTAGATGAAATTCCCGTGTACCCTCAAGAACACTTTGCTTATTACTAGAGACTGTTCTGGCCTGTCCTTTGCCACAAAAGGATTGGGCTACCTTGCTTCATCTTATTTACCATTACCGTTACTTGCTCGTTACCAATTATCTTGCTATCAAGCTATCTATTACCTACAATTTCAGTGCTTGCAGAAATTACCTTGCTGAAAACCGCTTGTCATTTCCTTCTGCTCCTCGTTGGGTTCGACACTCTTACTTATCGAAAGGACTACGATTGATCCCCTATACTTGTGGGTCATCAAGACTCTTTACTTGCACCGTTGCCGGGGAGTGAAGCGCTCTTGGTAAGTGGAAATCGGTAAGGAAAAACTTATACTACGTGCTGAAATTTATTGTCACTTGCTACTATGGAAAACAATCCTTTGAGGGGTTTGTTTGGGGTATCTTCACCTCGACCAGAACCACAATTAGTTGCCCCTCAACCTACTGCACCTACTGAAAATATTGGTTATGAAATTCCTTCGGGTATGGTAGAACAACTACTTGTTAAACCGTATGCAGGAGATGCAACCGAACATCCTGATATGCACCTCTTATATGTGAACGAAATATGTGGATTATTTAAGCTTGCAGGTCTACCCGGAGATGAAGCTAAGAAGAATGTTTTCCCTTTATCTTTTAAGGTAAAAGCATTGACATGGTATAGGCTATGTGATGATCTTGGATCATGGAACTGGAATCGATTGCAATTGGAATTCCATCAAAAGTTTTATCCCATGCATCTAGTTCATCGTGATCGGAATTATATATATAATTTTTGGCCTCGTGAAGGAGAAAGCATTGTTCTATCTTGTGGGAGGCTTAAGTCAATGTTATATTCATGCCCCAATCATAATATTATCAGAGAAGTTATTATTCAGAATTTTTATGCTCGGCTTTCTCATAATGATCAATCCATGCTCGATACTTCTTGTACTGGTTCTTTTATGAAGAAGACTATTGAATTCAAGTGGGATATTTTAGTAAGAATTAAACACAACTCTGAAGATTGGGAACTCGATGAAGGTAATGAGTCAGGTATAAAGCTTAAAATATGGCCTTGACTCTGAGATAGTAGCCTCTTTCTGTGAAGCTTTTGCTACTCATGTTGATCTCCCTAAGGAGAAGTGGTTTAAATATCATCCCCCTATTAAAGAAGAAATTAAAGAACCGGTCATAGCTAAAGATGAATGAATCATTTACAATGTTGATCCAGTTGTGCCTACCGCTTATATTGAAAAACCACCTTTCCCTGTTAGGATAAAGGAACATGCTAAGGTATCAACTGTGGTTCGCAAGAGTAATATTAGAGCACCTAAGCCCCCTGAGCAAATTAAAGTAGAACCTAGTGTTGATATGGTTAAAGATCTCTTGGTAGAAAATATTGATGGGCATGTTATCTACTTCTGTGACGAAGCTTCTAGAATTGCCATACCTGATGAAAAAGATAAACATAGACCCGTAGTGGGCATGCCTGTTGTCTCAGTCAAAATAGGAGATCTCGTAGTTGCGGATGCTTGCGAGGGGGTTAATCATAAGTGGGAGGTTGGTCAACTAAGAACAGCACCCAAGCACCGGTCCACCCACATATCAAATTATCAAAGTAGCGAACACGAATCAAACCAACATGATAAAAGTGACTATATAAAATCCCCGTGTACCCTCAAGAACACTTTGCTTATTACTACAAACTGTTCTGGCTTGTCCTTTGCCACAAAAGGATTGGGATACCTTGCTGCACCTTATTTACCGTTACCGTTAATTGCTCGTTACTAATTATCTTGCTATCAAGCTATCTATTACCTAAAATTTCAGTGCTTGCAGAAATTACCTTGCTGAAAACCGCTTGTCATTTCCTTCTGCTCCTCGTTGGGTTCGACACTCTTACTTATCGAAAGGACTATGATTGATCCCCTATACTTGTGGGTCATCAGTATCTTCAGCATTATTAATCTTGATGGCTCCGGAATGATAAACCTCCTCGATAATATATGGTCCTTCCCATTTGGAGAGAAGCTTACCTGCAAAAAATCTTAAACAAGAGTTGAACTAAAGAACATAGTCTCCTATTTTGAATTCCCGCTTTTGGATTCTCTTATCATGCCATCTTTTCACTTTTTCTTTGAATAGTTTGGCATTTTCATAGGCTTGATTTCTCCATTCATCTAGTGAGCTAATATCAAATAGCCTCTTTTCACCAGTGATACGTCTCCAACGTATCTACTTTTCCTCACTCTTTTGCCCTTGTTTTGGACTCTAATTTGCATGATTTGAATGGAACTAACCCGGACTGACGCTGTTTTCAGCAGAACTACCATGGTGTTGTTTTTGTGCAGAAATAAAAGTTCTCGTAATGGAATGAAACTTTTTGGAGAATTATTTCAGAATAAATGAGAATTATTAGAGCCAAAATACACAGAAGAGGGGGGCAGGGTGAGCATCACCCACCAGGGCGCGCCAGGCCCCCTGGGCGCGCCCTGGTGGGTTGTGCCCACCTCGTGGCCCCACTTGCCCTAACTCCGCCACTATAAATTCCTAAATTCGGAGAAAAAAATCAGAGAGAAAGAATTATCACGTTTCACGATACGGAGCCACCACCACCTCCTGTTCTTCATCGGGAGGCCAGATCTGGAGCCCGTTTGGGGCTCCGGAGAGGGGAATCTTTGGACTTCGTCATCACCAACCTTTCTCCATCGCCAATTCCATGATGCTCCCCACCGGGAGTGAGTAATTCCTTCGTAGGCGTGTTGGTCGGTGAGGAGTTGGATGAGATTCATCATGTAATCAAGTTAGTTTTGTTAGGGCTTGATCACTAGTATCCATTATGTTCTGAGATTGATGTTGCTATGACTTTGCTATGCCTAATGCTTGTCACTAGGGCCCGAGTGCCATGATTTCATATCAGAACCGTTTATGTTATTATATATATATCAATGTTATCGATCCAATCTTGCCTAGTCATATGCACCTATTACATGTTATGATCCGTCAACCCCATAGTGACAATATTTGGGATACTTCGCGGTGATGACCGTAGTTTGAGGAGTTCATGTATTCACCATGTGTTAATGCTTTGTTCCGGTTCTCTATTAAAAGGAGGCCTTAATATCCCTTAGTTTCCTTATGGACCCCGCTGCCACGGGAGGGTAGGACAAAAGATGTCATGCAAGTTCTTTTCCATAAGCACGTATGACTATTTACGGAATACATGCCTACATTACATTGATGAACTGAGCTAGTTCTGTATCGTCCTAGGTTATGACTGTTATATGATGAATATCATCCAATGAGTTACCGATCCAGTGCCTACGACCTTTCTACTTATTGTTCTTGCTAAGTTACTATTGTTGTTGCTGCTGCTCCAACTGCTACAAAACTATTGCTACTACTGTTACCGCTATTGTTACTGTCACTACTACTATCAACCTATCATATTACTGTGCTACTGATCACTCTGCTGCAGATATTTAATCTCCAGGTGTGGTTGAATTGACAACTCAACTGCTAATACTCTCAAGTATTTTTTGGCTCCCCTTGTGTCGAATCTATAAATTTGGGTTGAATACTCTACCCTCGAAAACTGTTGCGATCCCCTATACTTGTGGGTTATCAAGACCTTTTTCTGGCGCCATTGCCGGGGAGCATAGCAATATTTGTTGAGTCACTTGGGATTTATATCAATTTATCACTATGAAGAATCTGAAGGATCCAAAGACTAATATTTTTCCCTCTAAGACGAGGGGAGGTAAGGAACTGCCATCTAGCTCTGCACTTGATTCACCTTTTATTATGAGTAAGCTTGCAACACCACCACATGCTAGTAATCCTGAGATGTCGCAAGTTATAGATGATGCTACTTATGCTATGAATGATGCTTATGATGATGCTAGTACCATGCTTGATGATAATGTGCCACTAGGAGAATTTCTTGATGAACAAATTGCTAGAGCTAAAGAAAATGAAACTACTGAAACTGATGAGATTGCTGAAACTGATGAAGCTTATGAAACTGATGATGATTATGAAACACCTATTAGTCCTAGCTCTCCTAAGTTTGAAATGCCTAAGATACCTGAAGGTTATGTTATGGATGAAGAGATAACTAGAGAAATTCTTTCTTGCAAGGATAGAGACGATCTTAAGAAATTGCTATGCAAGTATAAGGAAAAGACTTTGAATGCTAGAATGAAATGTGATCCTAAGTTCGCTACTTCACCTATCTTTGTTACCGATAAGGATTATGAGTTCTCTGTTGACCCAGAGTTAATTACTTTGGTTGAATCTGATCCTTTCCATGGCTATGAAACTGAAACTGTAGTGGCACACCTTACTAAGCTGAATGATATAGCCACCCTTTTTGCTCATGATGAGAAGATTCGCTACTATTACATCCTTAAGTTATTTCCGTTCTCGTTAAAGGGTGATGCTAAGACATGGTACAATACTCTTGCTCCTAGTTGTGTGCGTAGTACCCAGGATATGATTTACTACTTCTCTGAAAAATATTTTCCTGCTCATAAGAAACAAGCTGCCTTATAGGAAATATTTAATTTTGTGCAAATTGAAGAAGAGAGTCTCCCACAAGATTGGGGGAGGCTTCTCCAATTGCTTAATGCTTTGCCTGATCATCCTCTCAAGAAAAATGAAATACTTGATATCTTTTATAATGGACTAACCGATACTTCTAGGGACTTCCTAGATAGTTGTGCTGGTTGCGTTTTCAGGGAACAAACTGTTGAACAAGCTGAGGAATTATTGAATAACATATTGAAGAATTATGATGATTGGACTCTTCCCGAACCACCGCCTAAACCTACTCTGAAGAAGAGGGGTATCTTATTTCTCAGTCCTGAAGATATGCAAGAGGCAAAGAAATCTATGAAGGAAAAAGGTATTAAAGCTGAGGATGTTAAGAATTTACCACCTATTGAAGAAATACATGGCCTTGACACACCACCACCTCCATAGGTGGTAGAGGTAAATTCTTTATTAAAGTTCAATGAAAGTGACATCCCTCACAACAAACATCCTAGCCAATGCTTATATGAGTTTGACAACTATATTATGAAGCAAGATCATTTCAATGCTCATGTTCTGAAACAATTGAAATATAACTCTGATATGATTGCTCGCTTGAGTGACTTGCTATTTAGAATTAGTAATGATGTTAGAGGTGTAGGAAAGCATTCCTCTATGGTTCAAACTCAGTTAGAGCAAGTTGCTAAGTCTCAAAAAGAATTGCTTGATGAAATGAATAATAATATGCATGATTTCGCTGCTAGAGTAGTAACTAGAGGAGGTAGAATGACCGAAGAACCACTTTATCCTAAGGGTTATCCTAAGAGAATCGAACAAGACTCTCAGAGAATTAATAGTGATGCACCTAGTCCTTCTAAGAAGAAAAAGAAAAAGAAAAACGATAGGACTTTGCATGCCTCTAGTGAACCTGAGACACAAAAACCTCCTGATAATAATGATGTCTCTATTTCCGATGCTGAAACTCAATCTGGTAGTGAACATCAACCTAGTGATAATGAAAATGATAATGATGATGTTCACGATGATGCCCAACCTAGTAATGATAAAGAACCAGATAATGATGTTGAAATAGAGCCTGCTCCTGATCTTGATAACCCACAACCTAAGAATAAACGCTATGATAAAAGAGACTTTGTGGCTAGGAAACATGGTAAAGAAAGAGAGCCGTCAGTTCAGAAACCTATGCCATTTCCACCTAAGCCATCTAAGAAAAAAGATGATGAATAATTTGAGCGCTTTGCTGAAATGAATAGGCCAGTCTTTTTGCGTACACGTTTAACTGATATTTTGAAGATGGCCCCTTATGCAAAGTATATGAAAGACATCATCACAAATAAAACAAAAATACCTGAAGATGAAATCTCCACCATGCTTGCTAATTATTCTTTTAAAGATGGAGTACCTAAAAAGCTTGGAGATCCTGGAATACCAACTATACCTTGCTCCATCGAAAGAAACTATGTCAAAACTGCTTTGTGTGATTTGGGAGCCGGTGTTAGTGTTATGCCTTTCTCCTTATATAAAAGACTTGATTTGAATAAACTCACACCTACTGAGATATCATTGCAAATGGCTGACAAATCAACAGCCATACCTATCGGTATTTGTGAGGACGTGCCCGTTGTTGTTGCAAATGTTACTATCTTAACGGACTTTGTTATTCTTGAGATGCCCGAGGACGACAACATGTCGATTATCCTTGGTAGACCCTTTTTGAATACTGCAGGGGCTGTTATAGATTGCAATAAAAGCAAAGTTACTTTTCATATTAATGGTAATGAGCACACGGTGCACTTCTCGAAGAAGCAATTCCAAGTGAATGGTATAAATGTTATTAAAGAATCTCCGACCATCACTATTGGAAGTTTTCAATTACCTGTACCTACTGCCAAAAAGAAATATGATATATTTATTGTTGGGGATATGCACATCCCCATTGAGGTAACTTAGTGCTTTACGAAAGTTCTTCGGTTTCATGCTAATCGGAAGTGGTTGTTAATAAGACTTGATCAACCTTATTAATGAATCATTTTTGAGAGGTATGACGTCGATGAATCTAGTAAGCACAACTCTCTGCTCCCACCTTTTATTTTCTGTTTTAGTTAGTCAAATAGAATAAAATGCCATGATTATCCTATTTTCTGTTTTCTCCGTGCAATAAAAAATGACCCAAAAATAAAAATTCTCAGAATGCCCTGAAAATTTAACACGATTTTTTCCGAATATTTATGAATTTCTGGTGCAAATAATACCAGAGGGGGTGCACCTGGTGCCCACGGGACACCAGGGCGCGCCAGCACCGCCAGGCGCGCCCTGGTGGGTTGTGGCCCCCACGTGGGCCCCCTCACTTATCTGTTTGGCCCACATCATCACCTACCTCCAGCAAAAAATCACCACAACCACCATTTTCGTGTTCTTGCTCTCAAACCCACGGATTTCGATCTCTTTGCTCGAAGCTCCGTTTCTGAAACTTTTTGGAGGGATTGCTACTTGGTATGTGACTCCTCCATTGCTCCAATTAGTTTTTGTTTTAGTGGGTTATTTTTAGAGTAATTAGCTACTCTTGGTGCTGCTGTAGATGAGCTTTCATGTTGAATTCTTAGAGTTCTAAGTAGTTTGAATGCTCAATATGGCCTCTATGCATGCTTACGAGTAGTTGCTAACAATCTTACAAAGTTTTGTTGACAAATTTTTGTGGACTAAAAATTGTCAAAAAATTTATAGGAATAAAAATGAATATCTTTCGAAAGTTCTCCTCCAAGAAAAATGCCAAGGGATTCATTGGGGAATCATCGGACAATGACCGTCATACTCCAAGAAAGGTGGAGGTGCGGCCGTGTGAATGGCCGCATGATGCCTTCATGGAGGAGCCCGGGTTCCATCAAGAGTTTGCTCAGTTTGTTGCCAACGCCGGGTTAACCGAGTTCCTCGCAGCTAAGTGTGACCAATATCACATCCTTACAAATTCCTTTGTGCAAAGTTTTCATTATCTAGGGAAAAAGAATCCTCCTGGAATGCAGTTTAATCTTTATGCTGAAACTTACACGATGTCGCTAACTGACTTCTGTAAAATATGCTTGATCCCTTCTGATGGGGACTTGAGAGAACCTAGGCCATTTGAGTTTGAGGATTTTCTCCTCGCGTTAACCGTGGGTGAGGATAGAGGCGTGTCGAGCGCCACCGCTACTATCTTGCAGTTTCCCTCAGTACATTATTTCGCTTTGGTCATCACTAAGTGTTTAACCGCAAGGGAGAAGGTCGGCGCACTCAGTGCTCCTGACCTTGCTATTTTATGTCATGCACTTTATGATGATCACACCTTTAGTATGGGAGCTATTATTGCTCGACGCTTACATCTTAACAAAACTAAGGGAAAGATACATGTGGGTATTTATGCTACTCGTTTAGCGAACCACTTTAGAATCCCATTTCGCCCACATGATTACCTTTTATCCCAGGTTTACCTTGATCATAAGTCACTGCAGGCTCACCAATTCCTTGATGTAACTGACTATCCCCGTGATATTCATTATAACCTAGTATTTAGCAAGGAGACACGTGATATTATTCCGTTGCTTGCACCTACTTTGTTTGATTCTAATGCCAGGAACGGATACATGATCATGCCAGACGACATTACAGCCTACCGGAACAACCTAGCACCTGCTGAGGAGGAGCCCTAGGGGTGGGATGCTCAGGTGCCGCCTTCGCCTCACTATCATTTGGGACCGGACGGCTACTACGGATGGTGATTACCAAGCTAGGCCAAAAGCCTAAGCTTGGGGGAGTACGTATTTCCACCGACATTACATTCATGTTCACACATTTCATTCTAGTTGTCTGTGTTCATACTTTTTCATTGTAATATCCATGTTAAAATTGTTTTCTCGCTTTCTTCTTGTGTGTTTGAAAAACCTTGAGAAAATCCAAAAATATTTCTCACTTCTTTTTAGTTTTTCTTTCTAGCTTAGTTTAATTGTTGCATCAAAAGAAAAACCAAAAAGATTTCTCGCTTCTTCTTTTGCTTGTTGGGAGCTTTCCCGTGTAAATAGTTTTTCTCGTTTTTGTTTTTCCGCTTTAATTTGTTTTCTTCAAGAAAAAACAAAAACTCAAAAAATATTTCAGTGTGTTTCTCTGAAATTCTTTTCTTTTTATTTGAGTCGTACCTAGGAGAAGACGACAATGAAATTGTTGAGTGGCTCTCATCTGCATTATTGTCTATCTAACAAAGAGCCCATATTACTTTGTCTTCTCCTCTTGAATAAAATGTTTGTAGATTCCAGCTAAGTCCACGGCACTCTTGCACTATTATTATCTTCTTATCGTTCGATCGTGCAAGTGAAAGGCAATAATGACGACATTTGATGAATTGACTGTGGCAGTGAAAAGCGGGTACGAACTCAACTTGTTTTTTTTTTGTAAATATGTATAATCTAGCATCCTTTGATTCAGCTCATTATGATCAAACATGTTTGCAATGACCATTAGAGATTATAATTGTTCATGCCATGCTTAAGTAGCTAGGAGTGGATAATGATTTATCTTGGGTGTCAACATGCATTAAAATGGTTGTGATGCGGTATGATGATATGGTATCCTCCTCTGAATGTTTCAAGTGGCTTGACTTGGCACATGTTCACGCATGTAGTTGAATCAAAACCAACATAGCCTTCATGATATTTATGTTCATGGTGTCCATATCCTACTCATGCTAGTACTCAATGTTGATTATATGTAATGCATGTTCATGACCGTTTTCGCTCTCTAGCTGGCCGCTTCTCAATCTACTTGCTAGCCTTCGCCTGTACTAAGCGGGAATAGTGCTTTTGCATCAAAACCTTTAAACCAAGTTATGTCAGATGAGTCCACTATACCTACCTATATGCGGTATTACCATGCCGTTCCAAGTAAATTTGCATGTGCCACCTCTAAAAATACAAATGAACATCTGTTTTGTGTGCCTGGACCGCTCATGGAGCGACAGGGGGCGGTCAGTATCTTCCATGCTAAGCGGATTATTCTCATGATGAGTGTTTATTCACTTGTCCTTACACGAGAGGGGCGGTAATAGGGATTCCCAGTCCCGAAATCAAAAATCAAAATCAAAAATAATTAAACAAAACTCCCCCAGGAATGTTGTTGGTTTGGACGGTACCCGTGGATGCGGCTCGCCATGGAGTGTGATTGTTGGTGGAGGGGGAGTAAACCTTCACTTTTATCGCTTGGGAACCGCCGCTAATTTGTTTAGCATGGAAGATATCGATAACTTTTGGTCGTGACGTTGACAGGAAGGGTGTACCTCCCAAAATTATATCTACCTCTGTTTTAAACTTTAAGCTTTGGCACCGCTGCAAATCCATGCTTCCCTCTGCGAAGGGACTATCTATTTACTTTTGTGTTGAGTCATCACCTTCTTAAATAAGCGCCAGACCTGAGAGCACTATTGTCATCCTCATGCATTGTGTATAGTTGATGTTGGGTGCAGCATGACTGGATCTTTTCTGCCATGTATTACAATGTTTAGTCGCTGCTTAAACTTTGGAGGTGCTCTGCATTTATGTTTTGCGGTCTCGGAAAGGGCTAGCGAGATACCACTATTATCATATTGTATCATCATTGTTTTGACAAAATGTTGGCGCTTGAGATATCTTATTATTGCTCGCTAGTTGCTTATGCTATTGTTATGAGTAAATATAATTTATAAGAGTTATTTTTGACATGGTTAGTCATAATATTTGCTGAAAACCTGGGTACTACTTAAGCATATATATGTAAACAAGAACAAAAGAGTTCATAAAAGTTTTTCTTTATCACTTTCAGTTTGTCAACTGAATTGCTTGAGGACAAGCAAAGGTTTAAGCTTGGGGGAGTTGATACGTCTCCAACGTATCTACTTTTCCTCACTCTTTTGCCCTTGTTTTGGACTCTAATTTGCATGATTTGAATGGAACTAACCCGGACTGACGTTGTTTTCATCAGAACTACCATGGTGTTGTTTTTGTGCAGAAATAAAAGTTCTCGGAATGGAACGAAACTTTTTGGAGAATTATTTCAGAATAAATGAGAATTATTGGAGCCAAAATACACCGAAGAGAGGGGCCAGGGTAAGCATCACCCACCAGGGCGCGCCAGGCCCCCTGGCGCGCCCTGGTGGGTTGTGCCCACCTCGTGGCCCCACTTGCCCAAACTCCGCCACTATAAATTCCTAAATTCGGAGAAAAAATCAGAGAGAAAGAATTATCGCGTTTCACGATACGGAGCCGCCGCCACCTCCTGTTCTTCATCGAGAGGCCAGATCTGGAGCCCGTTTGGGGCTCCGGAGAGGGGAATCTTTGGACTTCGTCATCACCAACCTTTGTCCATCGCCAATTCCATGATGCTCCCCACCGGGAGTGAGTAATTCCTTCGTAGGCTTGCTGATCGGTGAGGAGTTGGATGAGATTCATCATGTAATCGAGTTAGTTTTGTTAGGGCTTGATCACTAGTATCCATTATGTTCTGAGATTGATGTTGCTATGACTTTGCTATGCCTAATGCTTGTCATTAGGGCCCGAGTGCCATGATTTCAGATCTGAACCGTTTATGTTATCATCTCTATATCAATGTTCTTGATCCAATCTTGCCTAGTCATATGCACCTATTACGTGTTATGATCCGTCAACCCCACAGTGACAATATTTGGGATACTTCGCGGTGATGACCGTAGTTTGAGGAGTTCATGTATTCACCATGTGTTAATGCTTTGTTCCGGTTCTCTATTAAAAGGAGGCCTTAATATCCCTTAGTTTCCTTATGTACCCCGCTGCCACGGGAGGGTAGGACAAAAGATGTCATGCAAGTTCTTTTCCATAAGTATGTATGACTATTTATGGAATACATGCCTACATTACATTGATGAACTGAGCTAGTTCTGTATCGCCCTAGGTTATGACTGTTATATGATGAATATCATCCAACGAGTTACCGATCCAGTGCCTACAACCTTTCTACTTATTGTTCTTGCTAAGTTACTATTGCTGCTGTTGCTGCTCCAACTGCTACAAAACTATTGCTACTACTGTTACCACTACTGTTATTATCACTACTGCTATCAACCTATCATATTATTGTGCTACTGATCACTCTGCTGCAGATATTTAATCTCCAGGTGTGGTTGAATTGACAACTCAACTGCTAATACTCTCAAGTATTCTTTGGCTCCCCTTGTGTCGAATCTATAAATTTGGGTTGAATACTCTACCCTCGAAAACTGTTGCGATCCCCTATACTTGTGGGTTATCAACTGACAAGTTTGAAATCATAATTGAGTTCTTTAATTGCCCAAAATGCTTTATGTTCTAACTCTAGAGGCAAATGACAAGCTTTTCCATATACCATTTTGTATGGAGACATACCCATAGGATTTTTATAAGCTGTTCTATAGGCCCAAAGTACATCATCTAGTTTCTTAGACCAATTCTTTCGAGACCTATTGACAGTTTTTTGTAATATTAATTTTATTTCTCTATTGCTAAGTTCAACTTGACCGCTAGATTGAGGATGATAGGGTGATGAAATTTTATGGTTAACATCATATTTAGCAAGCATATTACGGAAAGTGCCGTGAATAAAGTTTGAACCACCATCAATCATTAAGTATCTAGGGACTCCAAACCTCGGGAAGATAACTTCTTTAAGAATTTTAATAGAGGTGTTGTGATCAGCACTACTGGTTGGAATAGCTTCTACCCACTTAGTGACATAATCAACAACAACCAAAATATGAGTGTACCCGTTAGAGGAAGGAAAAGGTCCCATATAATCAAAACCCCAAACATCAAATGGTTCAACAACAAGTGAATAATTCATAGGCATTTCCTGACGCTTACCGATATTACCAATTCTTTGACATTCATCACAAGACAAGACAAACTTACGTGCATCTTTGAAGAGAGTAGGCCAATAAAAACCAGATTGCAATACCTTGTGAGCAGTTCTATCTCCCGCATGATGTCCTCCATAAGCTTCGGAATGACATTTCCGTAGGATTTGTTCCTGTTCATGCTCAGGTACACAATGTCTAATAATACCATCTAGTCCTTCTTTATAGAGATGTGGGTCATCCCAAAAGTAATGTCTTAAATCATAGAAGAATTTTTTCTTTTGTTGGTATGAGAAGCTAGGTGGTATATATTTAGCGACAATGTAGTTAGCATAATCAGCATATCAAGGAGTGTTTTGAGAAACATTTATTGCAGCTAACTGTTCATCAGGAAAACTATCATCAATAGGTAGTGGGTCATCAAGAATATTTTCTAACCTAGACAAGTTATCAGCTACGGGGTTCTCAGCTCCCTTCCTATCAACAATATGTAAGTCAAATTCTTGAAGCAAAAGAACCCACCTAATGAGTCTAGGTTTAGCATCTTTCTTTTCCATAAGATATTTTATAGCAGCATGATCGGTGTGATAAATAACTTTGGAGTCAACAATGTAGGATCTAAATTTATCGCAAGCAAACACAACTGCTAAAAATTCTTTTTCAGTAGTATCATAATTTCGTTGGGCACTATCTAGAATTTTGCTAGCGTAATGGATAACATTCAATTTCTTATCAACTCTTTGTCCTAGAACAGCACCAACAACATAATCACTAGCATCACACATAATTTCAAAAGGCAAGTTCCAATCAGGTGGTTGGACGATAGGTGCAGAAGTTAAGGCTTTCTTGAGTGTTTCAAAGGCTTCCACACAATCATCATCAAAAACAAAAGGGATATCCTTTTGCAAAAGATTAGTAAGAGGCCTAGAAATTTTAGAGAAGTCTTTAATGAACCTCCTATAGAAACCAGCATGACCAAGGAAACTTTGAATACCTTTAATATCTTTAGGACATGGCATTTTCTCGATTGCATCAACTTTAGCTTTATCCACCTCAATACCTCGTTTAGATATTTTATGCCCCAAGACAATACCTTCATTAACCATAAAGTGGCACTTCTCCCAATTCAAGACAAGATTAGTTTGTTCATATCTCTGCAAAACTCGATCAAGGTTGCTTAAGCAATCATAAAAAGAAGTTCCGTAAACGGAAAAATCATCCATGAAAACCTCCACAATCTTTTCACAAAAATCAGAGAATATAGCAGTCATACATCTTTGAAAGGTAGCAGGTGCATTGCATAAACCAAGGCATACGTCTATAAGCATAGGTTCCAAAAGGGCAAGTAAAGGTGGTTTTCTCTTTATCAGATTGTGATACAGGTATTTGAGAGAAACCAGAATATCCGTCCAGAAAACAAAAGTGTGTGTGCTTAGATAATCTTTCTAGCGTTCTATCAATGAAAGGAAGAGGGTAATGCTATTTTCTAGTAGCTTTATTTAATTTTCTAAAATCAATTACCATTATATAGCCAGTGACAATTCTTTGTGGAATGAGTTCATTTTTATCATTAGGAACAATGGTAATACCTCCTTTCTTAGGGACACAATGAACGGGACTTACCCATCTACTATCAGCTACGGGATAGATTATACCTGCTTCCAGAAGCTTTAATATTTCAGTTCTTACCACTTCTTTCATCTTAGGATTCAATCGCCGTTGGTGATCAACAACGGGTTTAGCATTAGGTTCCATATTAATCTTGTGCTGACATAGAGTGGGACTAATGCCCTTAAGATCATCAAGAGTATATCCAATAGCAGCCCGGTGCTTCCTCAGAATTTTTAATAATCTTTCTTCTTCATGTTCTGAAAGGTTAGTACTAATAATAACAGGATATATCTTTTTCTCATCAAGATAAGCATACTTCAAAGTATCAGGCAATTGCTTTAATTCAAACACAGGATCGCCTTTAGGTGGAGGAGGACCTCCAAGAGTTTCAATAGGAAAATTGTGTTTCAAGAGGGGTTGTTGTTCAATGAAATTTTTATCTATTTCATTTCTTTCACGCAAGTGCATATCATTTTCATGGTCAAGCAAATATTGTTCTAATGGATCAGTAGGAGGCACGACAATGGAAGCAAGACCAATTATTTCATCCTTATTAGATAATTCTCTTTCACGAGGTTGTCTACTAAACTTGGAAAAATTAAACTCATGAGACACATCACCAAAACTGACATTGACAGTTTGTTTTTGATAATCTATCTTAGCATTGACGGTGTTCAAGAAAGGTCTACCAAAGATAATGGGACAAAAGTCATCTTGTGGGGAACCAAGAACTAGAAAATCAGTAGGATATTTTACTTTCCCACATAAGACTTCAACATCTCTAATAATCCCAAGTGGTGTGATGGTGTCTCTATTAGCAAGTTTAATAGTAACATCAATGTCTTCTATTTCAGCAGGTGCTATTTCATTCATAATTTCTTTGTACAAGGTAAAAGGAATAGCACTCACACTAGCACTCAAATCACATAAACCATGATAGTAATGATCTCCTATTTTGACTGAGACAACTGGCATGCCCACTACGGGTCTATGTTTATCTTTTTCCTCAGGTTTGGCAATTCTAGCAGCTTCATCACAGAAGTAGATAACATACCCATCAATATTTTCTGCCAAGAGATCTTTAACCATAGCAACACTAGGTTCTACTTTCATTTTCTCAGGGGGCTTAGGTTCTCTAATATTACTCTTGCGAACTACAGTTGATACCTTAGCATGTTCCTTTATCCTAACAGGGAAATGTGGTTTTTCAATATAAGCAGTAGGCACAACTGGATCGACATTGTAAATGATGGTTTCATCTTTAGCTATAACCCGTTCTTTAATTTCTTCTTTAATAGGGGGAGCATATTTAAACCACTTCTCCTTAGGGAGATTAACATGAGTAGCAAATGCTTCATAGAAAGATGTTACTATCTCCGAGTCAAGGCCATATTTAGTGCTAAACTTGTGAAAGGCATCGGTATTCATAAAAGATTTAACACAATCAAACTTAAGCTTTATACCTGACTCATTACCTTCGTCGAGTTCCCAATCTTCAGAGTTGCGTTTAATTCTTTCTAAGAGATCCCACTTGAATTCAATAGTCTTCTTCATAAAAGAACCAGTACAAGAAGTATCGAGCATGGATTGATCATTATGAGAAAGCCGAGCATAAAAATTCTGAATAATAACTTCTCTCGGAATATCATGGTTGGGGCATGAATATAACATTGACTTAAGCCTCCCCCAAGCTAGAGTGATATTTCTCCTTCACGAGGACAAAAATTATAATTCCGATCACGATGAACTAGATGCATAGGATAAAACTTTTGATGGAATTCCAATTGCAATCGATTCCAGTTCCATGATCCAATATCATCACATAGCCTATACCATGTCAATGCTTTTCCCTTCAAAGATAAAGGGAAAACTTTCTTCTTAGCTTCATCTCCGGGTAAACCTGCAAGCTTAAATAATCGACAAATTTCGTTCACATATAATAGGTGCATATCAGGGTGTTCAGTTCCATCTCCGGCATAAGGTTTAGCAAGCAGTTGTTCTACCATACCCGAAGGAATTTCATAACCAATATTTTCAGTAGGTGCAGTAGGTTGAGGGGCAACTAATTGTGGTTCCGGTCGAGGTGAAGATACCCCGAACAAACCCCTCAAAGGATTGTTTTCCATAGTAGCAAGTAACAATAAATTCCAGCACGTAGTATAAGTTTTTCCTTACCGATTTCCACTTACCAAGAGCGCTTCACTCCCCGGCAATTGCGCCAGAAAAGAGTCTTGATGACCCACAAGTATGGGGGTTCAATCGTAGTCCTTTCGATAAGTAAGAGTGTCGAATCCAACGAGGAGCACAAGGAAATGACAAGCGGTTTTCAGCAAGGTAATTTCTGCAAGCATTGAAATTGTAGGTAACAGATAGTTTGATAGCAAGATAATTGGTAACGAGCAAGTAACGGTAACGGTAAATAAAGTGCAGAAAGGTAGCCCAATCCTTTTGTGGCAAAGGACATGCCAGAACAGTCTCTAGTAATAAGCAAAGTGTTCTTGAGGGTACACGGGAATTTCGTCTAGTCACTTTTATCATGTTGGTTTGATTTGTGTTCGCTACTTTGATAATTTGATATGTGGGTGGACCGGTGCTTGGGTGCTGTTCTTGCTTGAACAACCTCCCACTTATGATTAACCCCCTCGCAAGCATCCGCAACTATGAGAAAAGTATTAAGATAAAATCTAACCATAGCATTAAACGTTTGGATCCAAATCAGCCCCTTACTAAGTAGCGCATAAACTAGGGTTTAAGCTTCTGTCACTCTAGCAACCCATCATCTAATAACTACACAATGCATTCCCTTAGGCCCAAGGATGGTGAAGTGTCATGTAGTCAACGTTCACATGACACCACTAAGGGAATCACAACATACATATCATCAAAATATCGAACGCATATCAAATTCACATGATTACTGGCAACAGGACTTCTCCCGTGACCTCAAGAACACAGGTAACTACTCACAAATAATATTCGTGCTCAAGATCAGAGGGGTATTGAATAGCATAATGGATCTGAACATATAATCTTCCACCAAATAAACCATATAGTAATCAACTACAAGATGTAATCAACACTACTAGTCACCCAGAGGTACCAATCTGAGATTCCGGTACAAAGATTGAACACAAGAGATGAACTAGGGTTTGAGAGGATATGGTGATGTTGAAGATGTTGATGAAGATTGGCCTCCCAAAGATGAGAGGGGTGTTGGTGATGACGATGGCTTCGATTTCCCCCTCCGGGAGGGAAGTTCCCCCAGCGGAATCGCTCCGCCGGAGGGCAAAAGTGCCCCTGCCCAAGTTCCGCCTTGAGACAGTGGCGTTCCGTCCCGAAAGTCCTCTCCTTATTATATACCAGAAGATGAGCACCAGAGGTGGGCCGAGGAGGGCACAACCCACCAGGGCGCGCCTGGGGGGCCTGGCGTGCCCTGGTGTCGTGTGCCCACCAGGGTGGCCCCCTCCGGTAGTTATTTGCACCAGTATTTTTAATATATTCCAAAAATATTCTCCGTAAAGTTTCAGCTTGTTTGGAGATGTTCGTAATAGGTATCTCTGATGTGCTTTTTCAGGTCTAGAATTCCAGCTGCCGGTATTCTCCCTCTTTGTGTAAACCTTGCATATTATGAGAGAAAAGACATTAGAATCACTCCCTAAAGCATTATTATTCAACAAAACATTATAAATAACAGTAGGAAATCCTGATGCAAAATGGACGTATCAAGACTCACTAGGGACATAGTGTTGTCTATGTATCCACACATGTATCTGAGTTTCCGATCAATACAATTATAGCATGGATAATAAACGATTATCATGAACAAGGAAATATGATAATAACCAATTTATTATTGCCTCTAGGGCATATTTCCAACAATCTCCCACTTGCACTAGAGTCAATAATCTAGTTCACATCACCATGTGATTAACACCCAATGAGTTGTGGGGTTTTATCATGTTTTGCTTGTGAGAGAGGTTTTAGTCAATGGGTCTACAACATTCAGATCCGTGTATATGTTGCAAATATCTATGTCATATTGTAGATGCTGCTACTACGCCCCAGTTGGAGCTATTCCAAATGTCTGCTCCACTATACGTATCCGGTTTGCTACTCAGAGTCATCCGGATCGGTGTCAAAGCTTGCATCGACGTAACCCTTTACGACGAACTCTTTGTCACCTCCATAATCGAGAAACATTTCCTTAGTCCTCCAGTTACTAAGGATAACTTTGACCACTGTCCAGTGATCCACTCTTGGATCACTCTTGTACCCCTTGACAGATTCATGGCAAGGCACACACAAGGTGCGGTACACAGCATGGCATACTATATAGAGCCTATGGCTAAGGCATAGGGGACCACCTTCATCCTTTCTCTTTCTTCTGCCGTGGTCGAGCTTTGAGTCTTACTCAACTTCACACCTTACAAATCGGGCAAGAACTCCTTTGACTGATCCATTTTGAACTCCTTCAGAATCTTGTCAAGGTATGTACTCATTGAAAGTCTTATCAGGCGTCTTGATCTATCTCTATAGATCTTGATGCCCAATATTTAAGTAGCTTTATCCAGGTCTTCCTTTGAAAAACTCTTTTCAAACAACCTTTTATGCTTTCCAGAAAATTCTACATCATTTCCGATCAACAATATGTCATCCACATATACTTATCAGAAATGCTATAGTGCTCCCACTCACTTTCTTGTAAATACAAGTTTCTAATAAACTTGGTATAAACCCAAAAGCTTTGATCACCTTATCAATGCGTATATTCCAACTCCGAGATGCTTGCTCCAGTCCATAGAAGGATTGCTGGAGCTTGCCTACCTTTTAGCATCCTTAGGATCGACAAAACCTTCTGGTTGTATCACATACAACCTTTCCTTAAGGATACCGTTAAGGAAACGATGTTTTGACATCCATCTGGCAGATTTCATAATCGAAAAAATGCAGCAACTGCTAACATAATTCCAACAGACTTTAGCATCGCTACGGGTGAGATAGTCTCATCGTAGTCAACTCCTTGAACTTGTCGGAAACCTCTTTGCGACAAGTCGAGCTTTATAAATGGTGACATTTACCATCAGCGTCTGTCTTCTTCTTAAAGATCCATTTGTACTTAATGGCCTGCCGTTCATCGGGCAACTCTACCAAAGTCCATACTTGGTTTTCATGCAGGGATCCTATCTCGGATTTCATGGCTCCTAGCCATTTGTTGGAATCCGGGCCACCCATTGCTTCTTCATAGCTCGTAGGTTCAGTGTTGTCTAACAACATGACCTTCGAGATAGGATTGTCGTACCACTCAGGGGCGGTACGATTCCTAGTCGACCTACGAGGCTCAGTAGTAACTTGATCTGAAGTTTCATGGTCATCATTATTAGCTTCCTCTTCATTTGGTGTAGGCGCTGCAGAAACATCTTTCTACGCCGTGCTACAATCCAACTGAAGTGACGGTTCAATAACCTCATCAAGTTCTACCTTCCTCCCACTCAATTCTTTCAAGAGAAACTCTTTCTCGAGAAAGGACCCGTTTTTAGCAACAAACACTTTGCCCTCGGATCTGAGATAGAAGGTATACCCAACTGTTTCCTTAGGGTATCCTATGAAGACGCATTTATCCGCTTTGGGTTCGAGCTTATCAGGTTGAAGTCTTTTCACATAAGCATCGTATCCCAAACTCTAAGAAATGACAGCTTAGGTTTCTGCCAAATGATACGTCTCCAACGTATCTATAATTTTTGCTTGTTCCATGTTGTTATATTATCATTCTTGGATGTTTTACAATCACTTTATAGCAACTTCATATCATTTTTTGGGACTAACCTATTGACATAGTGCCAAAGTGCCAGTTGCTATTTTTGCTTATTTTTTACTTCGCGGAATATCAGTACCAAACGGAGTCCAATCGCGACGAAACTTTTTGGAGATTTTTTTTGGACCAGAAGACACCCAGTGGGCCAAAGAAGTGCCAGAGAGGTGGGCCGTGGAGACCACAAGCCACCAGGGTGCGCCAGAGGCCCCAGGCGCGCCCTGATGGGTTGTGCCCTCCTCGGGGCCCCTCTCAACAGCCTCTGATGCCTATAAATTCCCGAATATTCCAGAAACCCTAAGGGAGTCGACGAAAAATACATCCAGTCGCCGCAAGTTCCAGAACCTCGAGATCCAATCTAACACCATCACGGAGGGGTTCATTATCCTCATTGGTGCCTCTCCGATGATGCGTGAGTAGTCCACCAATCTAACACCATCGGTGTGATTGAAGTTTTCAAGTTTTGGGTGAGATCACGATGGATGAAGGAATAAGGAGTGAAAAGAGCCTAAGCTTGGGGATGCTACAGCACCCCCAAGATATATCCAAAGAGAAACAATCAACTAAGCTTGGGGATGCCCCGAGTGGCACCCCCTCTTTCTTCTAACGACCATCGGTATTTTACTTGGAGCTATATTTTTATTCGTCTCATATCATGAGTTTTGCTTGGAGCGTCTTGTATCATTTGAGTCTTTGCTTGCTTTGCTTGTTAGTTTGTCACTTGTATCCTTGTTGGACACACCTATTTGAGAGAGCCAAAATTATGCTAAGATTTGTTAGAATTGCTCTTTATGCTTCACTTAAACTTTTTGAGCTATAGAATTTCTCTAGTGCTTCACTTATATCTTTTTGAGCACGGTGTGCTTGGAAACTTTTGAAGAAACACTCTCATGCTTCACTTAGATTAATTTGAGAGTTAGTAAATTTTGAATAAATCCTCTCATGCTTCACTTATACTATTTTGAGAGATGAAATCTTTATGCTCATGTGCTTCACTTAAATTTGTTTGAGCTTGTCAAAAAGCAATGGCAATATATGAAACTAGTCCCAAAGTGATAGATATCCAAGGAGGATATAATAAAAACTTTCATTAAGATCATTGTACAAATCAAACTTGATTCCTTGTAATAGTTTTGAGACATGATGATAGTAATATGTGAGTCATGTTAGTGAGTAATTACGCTTTAGTAGGAATATTGGTGTTAAGGTTTGTGATTCCCTATGCATGCACGAAAGTCAATAGTTATGCAATGAAATTACAACCTACTTATGGCGCATTATTCGGTGTTAGTTATGCTCAATGCTCGCTTATGTGAATTTTCGTTTCTTGGTTGGTTGCTTCTCAATCTATTTGCTAGCCTCCACTTGTACTAAGTAGAAATACTACTTGTGCATACAAAATCCTTAAACCTAGTTTTGTCTTATGAGTCCACCATACCTACCTATATGCGGTATTTCCATGCCGTTCTAAGCAAATTTGTATGTGCCATCTCTACTTTTCAAAATAAATTTCATTTTTGTGTGCTCGTACCGCTCATGAAACGGTAGGGGGTGTCCAATATTTTTCCATGCTAGATGTCTTATTCTCAAGATGAGTGTTTATTCACTTGTCATTGCACGAGAGTACGGCGGTAATAGGGATGCACATTCCCGAAATGAAAAAGAAAAAATATTTACTTTATGTTGTCAAATAATAAATTCCTTGAAAACTGTTGGTATGGAAGGCAACCGTGGATACGGCCAGCCATGGAATGTGAAAGAATGGTGGAAAAAGGAATAAACTTTATTTTCTGTTTGGGAACCGCCTATGATGTATCTAGCATGGGAAGTATTGTGAACTACTTTGTTGTTTTCGTTGACAGGAAAGGCATGCCACTCAAAATATTTTTCTCTCTCAATTTAAACTTTGAGCTCTGGCACCTCTACAAATCCCTACTTCCCTCTGCGAAGGGCCTATCTATTTACTTTATGCAAATTTTATTTTTACTTTGAGTCTCCATCTTCTCTTATAAAGCACCAACTAGGGGGCACTATGATCGTACTTGAGCATTGGGTGTAGCTAATATTTGAGTGTTTTTCATGAATGGATCAATGATTGAGCATGATGGGCTAGGGATAACTTTCTTTAGTGTTGATATTTTGAAAGACATGGTTGCTTGTTGGCATGCTTGAGTATTGAAGTCATTGTGTTAAAACTAGACTATTGCTTTGAATCATCTACAAGTACAAATGTCCATGCTACAAAAGAAAAGATTATGTGATGAACATGTTAGGCAGCATTCCACATCAAAAATTCCGTTTTTATCATTTACCTACTCGAGGACGAGTAGGAATTAAGCTTGGGGATGCTGATACGTCTCCAACGTATCTATAATTTTTACTTGTTCCATGTTGTTATATTATCATTCTTGGATGTTTTACAATAACTTTATAGCAACTTTATATCATGTTTTGGGACTAACCTATTACATAGTGCCAAAGTGACAGTTGCTATTTTTGCTTGTTTTTTACTTCGCGGAATATCAGTACCAAACGGAGTCCAATCTCGACGAAACTTTTTGGAGATTTTTTTTGGACGAGAAGACACCCAGTGGGTCAAAGAAGTGCCAGAGAGGTGGGCCGTGGAGACCACAACCCACGAGGGCGCGCCAGAGGCCCCACGCGCGCCCTGATGGGTTGTACCCTCCTCGAGGCCCCTCTCCACTGCCTTTGATGCCTATAAATTCCCGAATATTCCAGAAACCCTAAGGGAGTCGACGAAAAACACATCCAGCCGCCGCAAGTTCCAGAACCTCGAGATCCAATCTAACACCATCACTGAGGGGTTCATCATCCTCATTGGTGCCTCTCCGATGATGCGTGAGTAGTCCACCATAGACCTACGGGTCCGTAGGCAGTAGCTAGATGGCTTCCTCTCTCTCTTTTGATTCTCAATACAATGGTCTCTTGGAGATCTATTTGATGTAGACTTTTGCGGTGTGTTTGTTGGGATCCGATGAATTTTGAGTTCATGATCAGTTTCTATCCATGAATATTATTTGAGTCTTCTTTGATCTCTTATATGCATGATTACTTATAGCCTCGTATTACTTCTTCGAATCTTTGGTTTAGTTAGGCCAACTAGATCGATTTTTCTTGCCATGGGAAGAGGTGCTTTGTGATGGGTTCGATCTTGCGGTATCCTCTCCCAGTGACAGAAGGGGCAGTGAGGCACGCATGTATCGTTACTATTAAGGATAACAAGATGGGGTCTATTCCTACATGAATAGATCTTGTCTACATCATGGCATCATTCTTATTGCATTACTCCATTTTTCCATGAACTTAATACACTAGATGCATGTTGGATAGCGGTCGATGTGTGGAGTAATAGTGGTAGATGCAGGCAGGAGTCGGTCTACTTATCTTGTACGTGATGCCTATATAATGATCATCGCCTTGGATATCGTCATGATTATTTGATCTTCTATCAATTGCGCAATAGTAATTTGTTCACCCACCGTGTGCTATACTCATGAGAGAAGCCACTAGTGAAACCTACGCCCCCCCCGGGTCTACTTTTCCAACATATTGCTTTCTGATCTATCTTTTTGCCGCTTTTGTTTTCATATCTATTATTCCAAAAACCCAAAAATATATTGCTGCACTTTTTATTTGCTCTTTTTATTTTGTGTTCTTGAGAGATCTATCTCTCCAATCTATCACTACCTAATCTATCTTTTTACCGTAGAGAGATTGGCAACCTCTCTTTCGCGTCGGGTTGCAAGTATTTGTTCTTTGTGTGTAAGTGATGCTTATTAGGTGGTGGTGATCGTCCTACTGGTTCGATACCTTGGTTTCATAACTGAGGGAAATACTTACCGTCGATGTGCTGCATCATCCCTTCCTCTTTGGGGAAATACCGACGCAGTCTCAAGCCACGTCACCAAACCATAATTCACACGGTGTCATCTCAACGGATTCAGATGGTGCCCTTATTAAAGTGAATGTAGTTGTCTCCAATGCATACCCCAAAATGATAGTGGCAAATCGGTAAGAGACATCATAGTACGCACCATATCCAACAGAGCACGACTACGATGTTCGGACGCACCATCACACTATGGTGTTTCAGGCGGCGTGAGTTGTGAAACAATTTCCACATTGTCTTAAGTTGCATACCAAACTCGTAACTCAGATATTCACCCCCACGATCATATCATAGACATTTTATCTTCTTGTCACGATGATCTTCAACTTCACTGTGAAATTGCTTGAACCTTTCAAACGTTTCAGACTTGTGTTTTATTAAGTAACTATACCCATATCTACTCAAATCATCAGTGAAGGTAAGAAAATAACGATATCCACCGCACGCTTCAATATTCATTGGACCGCATAAATCAACATGTATCATTTCCAATAAGTCACTTGCCCGCTCCATCATAACGAAAACGGGGTCTTAGTCATCTTGCCTATGAGGCATGGTCCGCATGTCTCAACCGATTCGAAATTGAGTGAGTTCATTGATCCATCAGCATGGAGTTTCTTCATGCGCTTTACACCAATATGACCTTAGCGACAGTTCCACAAGTATGTGGTACTATCATTATTAACTTTGCATCTTTTGGCATCAATATTATGAACATGTGTATCACTATGATCGAGATTCAATAAACCATTCACATTGGGTGCATGACCATTGAAGGTATTATTCATGTAAACAGAATAACCATTATTCTCTATCTTAAATGAATAACCGTATTGCAATAAACACGATCTAATCACGTTCATGCTCAACGCCAACACCAAATAACATTTATTTTGGTTCAACACTAATCCCGAAGGTAGAGGGAGCGTGCGATGGTGATCACATCAACCTTGGAAACACTTCCAACACACATCGTCACCTCGCTCTTAGCTAGTCTCCGTTTATTCCGTAGCTTTTATCTCAAGTTACCAATATTAGCAACTGAACCGGTATCTAATACCCAGGTGCTACTAGGAGTACTAGTAAGGTACACATCAATAACACGTATATCAAATATACTTTTGTTGACGTTGCCATCCTTCTTATCTACCAAGTATTTGGGGTAGTTCCGCTATCAGTGACCGTTCCCCTTACAATAGAAGCACTTAGTCTCGGGTTTGGGTTTAACCTTGGGTTTCTTCACTGGAGCGGCAATTGTTTTGCCATTCTTGAAGTTTCCCTTCTTGCCCTTGCCCTTCTTGAAACTAGTGGTCTTACCATCAACACTTGTTGCTCCTTCTTGATTTCTATCTTTCGCGGTGTAAAACATCGCGAATAGCTCAAGGATCATCTTCTCCATCCCTGGCATGTTATAGTTCATCACGAAGCTCTAGTAGCTTGGTGGTAGTGACTTGGAGAACTATGTCAATCACTATCTCATCTGGAAGATCAACTCCCACTTGATTCGAGCGATTGTAGCACCCAGACAATCTGAGCACATGCTCACCGATTGAGCTATTCTCCTTCATCTTGCAGGCAAAGAATCTTGTCGGAGGTCTCATACCTCTCAACACAGGCACGAGCCTGAAATCCCAATTTCAGCTCTTGGAACATCTCATATGATCCGTGACGTTCAAAACGTCTTTGGAGCTTCAATTCTAAGCCGTAAAGCATGACGCACTGAACTATCAAGTAGTCATCAAAAACGTGCATGTCTGATGTTCTCAACACCCACAGATGATGCTTGAGAGGGTGGCGCACCGAGCGGCGCATCAAGGACATAAGCCTTCTGTGCAGCAACTGAGAACAATCCTCAGATCATGGACCTAGTCCGAATAATTGCTACTACCATCTTTCAACTTAGTTTTTCTCTAGGAACGTACCAAAAAATAGGGGAGCTACAGCACGAGCTATCGATCTACAACATAAATTGCAAAGATGTTTTGACTATGTTCATGATAATGAGTTCAATTAATCATATTACTAAAGACTCCCACTCAAATCAACATCCCTCAGGTTGTCTAAGTGTGACATGATCCAAATCCGCCAACCTAAGTCCGATCATCACGTGAGATGAGGTGGTTTCAATGGTGAACATCTCCATGTTGATCATATCTACTATATGACTCATGTTCGACCTTTTGGTCTCCTGTGTTCCGAGGCCATGTCTATACATGCTAGGCTCGTCAAGTTTAACCCAAGTATTCCACGTGTGTAAATCTGGCTTACACCTGTTGTATGTGAACGTAGAGTCTATCACACCCGATCATCACGAGGTGCTTTGAAACGACGAACCTTCGCAACGGTGCATACTCGGGGAGAACACAATTTATCTTGAAATTTTGGTGAGGGATCATCTTATAATGCTACCGTCGTTCTAAGCAAAATAAGATGCATAAATAGGATAAACATCACATGCAAATCATATAAGTGACATGATATGGCCATCATCATCTTGTGCTTTTGATCTCCATCTCCAAAGCACCGGTATGATCTCCATCGTCACCGGCATGACACCATGATCTCCATCATCATGATCTCCATCATCGTGTCGTCATGTGGTTGTCGCGCCAACTATTGCTTCTATGACTATTGCTAACTCATAGCGATAAAGTAAAGCAAAAAAGGCAAAAAATAATTAAAGACAACCCTATGGCTCCTGCCGGTTGCTGTACTCATTGACATGCAAGTCGTGATAATATATACAAAACATGATCATCTCATACATCACATATATCACATCACGTCTTGGCCATATCACATCACAACATGCCTTGCAAAAACAAGTTAGACGTCCTCTACTTTGTTGTTGCAAGTTTTACGTGGCTGCTATGGGCAACTAGTAAGAACCGTTCTTACCTACGCAAAGCCACAACGGTGATATCAAGTTGCCTTTTAACCTTCTACAAGGATCGCCTCTGTCGAATCCGATTCAACTAAAGTGGGAGAGACAGACACCCGCAAGCCATCTTTATGCAACAAGTGCATGTCAGTCGATGGAACCGGTCTCTCGTACATGGACGAGTAAGGTTGGTCTGAGCCGCTTCATCCCACAATACCGCCGAATCAAGATAAGACTAAGGAAGTAAGCAATCTGAACATCAACGCCCACAAACTCTTTTGTGTTCTACTCGTGCATGTTATCTACGCATAAACTTGGCTCATGATGCCACTGTTGGGGAACGTTGCATGGGAAACAACAAATTTCCTACGAACACCCAAGATATATCTATGGAGATCAACAACTACGAGAGGGGGAGTGCATCTACATACCCTTGTAGATCGCTAAGTGTCGGCGTATGACACCTATGGGATCGCATGGATCCCTTTTATGGTTCGGCAGGGAAAAAGGCTTGCACAAAGAGCAGATCCAGCGATCAACGCGAGGGATTTTTACCCAGGTTCGGGCCGCTGAGAAGCGTAAAACCCTACTCCTGCTTTAGTGTATTGTGAGTCTTTGAACTCTGGCTCCAGGAGCGCTATGTGATGAACAGAACACAACCGCTATGCATCTATCTGGGCCAGAAGGTCCTCCTCTGTAGCTACGCCTTGGGCCTCCTTTTATATGTCAAAGGGGTCACCAACAGTGGCGCACAGTACATACAAGAGGTGTAAAGTTGCTACAACGTTTCATGATTATCACTGACGTCTCAGGACAAATGCATTAAATGCTCCGTCTAGGTGTCCCTTAGCTTCTTGGGGACGAAAAAAGAGCCCGTCCCATCAGCACTGCTTAACCCCATCCGCCGCTAATGCCATGACACGCATCCAGGAGGACAAACCCCGTCTGACAGGCCGGTCGCTGCACTGGAGCGGTGGCAGGGTGGCGGGATCTTGCCGGGTGCGAATCTTGCCGGGTCTTCGCTAGCCATCCGGCAAGCATCTTGCCGGGATCCCAGCCTTCGGTCTTCTGTCTTCTGATTATCGGTTTGAATGCCTTCTTGATAGTCTTGTGCTTGTTCCCAGTTGTCCCCCGGCAAGCATCTTGTCGGGAGTCCAACATCGGGTCTTCTCGGTAATCTGCCTGGAGGTCTTCTCCCAGGAAGGCTCGCTTCCCGGAAATTCTATCCTGATCTTGCCGGCCTTTGAGCTTGCTGGTGATGCGTAGGCCTGTTCCCGGCAAGTAATCCTTGCCGGAAACCTGGGTCCTAGACGTGTCCTATAAGTGGATTTCTTCTCTGCCATGCCCTTCCCGCCTGGAGGCTGCAACTTGCCGGTGCGTGTCCAGGGGTAATGAACACCCCCTGTTCACTACACCGACAGGAGCCCCCGGGCCTGGGCCGGACAAGCGTGCACAGTGTTTGTCTGGGCTAGGCCCAAAAACATGCACCGGTACACGCGCGGCGAGAAGTAACCGTCACTCATGACTTTTTAACTGCACGCTGATGATGACGCAAGAGAGCTTGCGGTTTGCCGGGCCTTGGGCTTGCCGGCAGCGTGGGCAGACAGAGCAGGACGGCAGCAGGAGTCGTGTGCCCGAAAGGGAGTGCCACACCGTGCGACGAAGAGCCAACCCCCGAGCCTTCCCCATAAAGGGTACTGCGGGTGCGGTGCTCGATTCATACAGTCATCCCTGCTGTCGCCGCCGTCTACTGCGAATGCCCCACTGCCGTCTTGCCGGCCTCCAGCATGGCGCCCTTGGCTTTCTAGGCTGCCGCGTACCGCCGAGAATAAAGCAACCGCCGAGACTGAAGTACTTTTTGCATACCTGTTGCTGCAATGGCGCATGTAAAGGAATAATTAATCTTAGTCAGGCCAATCTTTATGTATGCAAGACATGTTTCTTTATGCTAAATGAATGTTTGCTTCCCTCTTGATTAATTCCGTCCTTGCATATATCTTATATCCTACGCTGTTTGGAAACCTTGCCGGTGCGCACGTTTGCCGCGAGCGCTTTGAGGAAGAGGTCCCTAGCAGCCTGCTAGAAACGCCGCCGCCGGCAAGGCGACTTGCCGGGTCAGAACGCGGCTGCTAAGCCTGCCGAGCGGACTCGAGGCGAAACTAGAGCGCGGGCTCACCACGGCAAGGTTCCTTCGCGTGCAGATTAATGTACAAGGACGAAAAATCAATCAAGATGACCCATGCTTGCCGGAAAGCTTTCCGGTGCGCACGCTCCAGTCAGCAGCGCTTGGAGGAACGGGTCCTTAGCGGCTTGCCGGGAACGCCGCCTCCCGAAAAGGTTTACCTTCCTAGCTTTAGTGCAGCTGCTCACATCGCCGAGTGGACTCGAGGTGACTAGGAGCGCAACTAGCTCCGGGGAGGCTCCTCAGCATACGGGTTTACGCAGAAATCCGAAAATAAAACTTATCGAGCCTTTTCCTTGAACAATTGCATTTTTGTACAATGAATCCCTACGCTTGTTGGAATTCTCCCCGAATGCGCACGTTCTGGTCGATGGCGCTTAGGATCGGGTCCTGTCTAGCAGCCTATCGAGAACGCCGCCTCTTTAGGAGTTTAATGCTCTAGAGACAACCGCAGTTGCATCTGTGTTGTTGGGTGGACCCAGAACAACCAGGAGTGCTGAGTGTTTCTAGAGCGCTCCCTCGCGCACAGGTTATACAAAACTACCATCAAGGATAAGGCTACACAACAAAAAGCAATCAAAGTTTTAGGACTTAGCTTTCTGTAAGTAGAGCGAAGTCGCCATGGACGATGAAGCTGATGCGCTGACCGCTAGATCAGGTTCGCGCAACCTTTCCCCCTACCTGGCGCGCCAAAGATGTCAGCGTACGACACCTATGGGATCGCATGGATCCCTTTTATGGTTCGGCAGGGAAAAAGGCTTGCACAAAGAGCAGATCCAGCGATCAACGCGAGGGATTTTTACCCAGGTTCGGGCCGCTGAGAAGCGTAAAACCCTACTCCTGCTTTAGTGTATTGTGAGTCTTTGAACTCTGGCTCCAGGAGCGCTATGTGATGAACAGAACACAGCCGCTATGCATCTATCTGGGCCAGAAGGTCCTCCTCTGTAGCTACGCCCTGGGCCTCCTTTTATATGTCAAAGGGGTCACCAACAGTGGCGCACAGTACATACAAGAGGTGTAAAGTTGCTACAGCGTTTCATGATTATCACTGACGTCTCAGGACAAATGCATTAAATGCTCCGTCTAGGTGTCCCTTAGCTTCTTGGGGACGGAAAAAGAGCCCGTCCCATCAGCACCGCTTAACCCCATCCGCCGCTAATGCCATGACACGCATCCAGGAGGACAAACCCCGTCTGACAGGCTGGTCGCTGCACTGGAGCGGTGGCAGGGTGGCGGGATCTTGCCGGGTGCGAATCTTGCCGGGTCTTCGCTAGCCATCCGGCAAGCATCTTGCCGGGATCCCAGCCTTCGGTCTTCTGTCTTCTGATTATCGGTTTGAACGCCTTCTTGATAGTCTTGTGCTTGTTCCCAGTTGTCCCTCGGCAAGCATCTTGTCGGGAGTCCAACACCGGGTCTTCTCGGTAATCTGCCTGGAGGTCTTCTCCCAGGAAGGCTCGCTTCCCGGAAATTCTATCCTGATCTTGCCGGCCTTTGAGCTTGCCGGTGATGCGTAGGCCTGTTCCCGGCAAGTAATCCTTGCCGGAAACCTGGGTCCTAGATGTGTCCTATAAGTGGATTTCTTCTCTGCCATGCCCTTCCCGCCTGGAGGCTGCAACTTGCCGGTGCGTGTCCAGGGGTAATGAACACCCCCTGTTCACTACACCGACACTAAGCGGGAAGCGTTAAGAAACGCGGTTGATGTAGTCGAACGTCTTCGTGATCCAATCACGATTCGTCCCGCGATCCAATCGCGATCTAGTGCCGAACGGACGACACCTCCGCGTTCAGCACATGTACAGTTCGATGACGCCTCCGCCTCCTTGATCCAGCAAGCGAGGACGGAGAGGTAGATGAGTTCTCCGGCAGCACGATGGTGTGGCGGCGGTGGTGGTGGAGCTGTCCCGGCAGGGCTTCGCCAAGCGCTACCATGACAAAACTAGAGGAGAAACGATCTATGGGAGAGGGAGGGCTGCGTTGTGGCTTGTGGTGCTGCAGCCCTCCCTCCCCTCACATATATATAGGGGAAGAGGAGGGAGGCGCCCTAGGGTTTCCCCTAGGGTGGGGCGGCAGCCAAGGGGGGAGCCTTGGCCCCCAAGGCAAGTGGAGGCGCCCCCCCCCCCTCTTGGGCCAACCCTAGCCCTGGCCCATGGGCCTTAGGTGGGAGGGGCGGCCAGCTTACCAGGGGCTGGTGCTCCCCCTCTCACAGCCCATGGGGCCCTCCGGGGCAGGTGGACCCCCCCCCCCCCCCCCCCGTGGACCCCGGAACACTTCCGGCATCTCCGTCACAAAACCAGTAGGTCCCGGAACTTTTCCGGAACTCGAATACCAACTTCCTATATATCAATCTTTACCTCCGGACCATTCTGAAGCTCCTCGTCATATCCAGGATCTCATCCGGGACTCCGAACAACCTTCGGTAACCAACATATATATAACTCAACAATACCAAATCGTCACCGAACGTTAAGTGTGCAGACCCTGCAGGGTCGAGAACTATGCAGACATGACCGAGACACCTCTACGGCCAATAACCAATAGCGGGACCTAGATGCCCATATTGGTTCCTACATATTCTACGAAGATCTTTATCGGTCGAACCACGATGTCAAGGATTCAATCAAGCCTGTATGTAGTTCCCTTTGTCCATCGGTATGTTACTTGCCCGAGATTCGATCGTCGGTATCTCCATACCTAGTTCAATCTCGTTACCGGCAAGTCTCTTTACTTGTTCCGTAATACAAGATCCCGTGACTAACTCCTTAGTCACATTGCTTGCAAGCTTCTTATGATGTTGTATTATCGAGTGGGCCCAGAGATACCTCTCCGTCATACGGAGTGACAAATCCCAGTCTCGATTCATGCCAACCCAACAGACACCCTCGGACATACCTGTAGAGTACCTTTATAGTCACCCAGTTACGTTGTGACGTTTGATACACACAAGGCATTCCTCCGGTGTCCGGGAGTTGCATGATCTCATGGTCGTAGGAACAGATACTTGACATGGATAAAGCAGTAGCAATAAACTAGTACGATCAAATGCTATGCTTACGGTTGGGTCTTGTCCATCACATCATTCTCCTAATGATGTGATCCCGTTATCAAATGACAACTCATGTCTATTGTCAGGAAACCTTGACCATCTTTGATCAACGAGCTAGTCTAGTAGAGGCTCACTAGGGACATAGTGTTGTCTATGTATCCACACATGTATCTGAGTTTCCGATCAATACAATTATAGCATGGATAATAAACGATTATCATGAACAAGGAAATACGATAATAACCAATTTATTATTGCCTCTAAGGCATATTTCCAACATGATTTTATATAAACATGACGGATTTCATACAAACTTGACGGATTTTCATTGTTTCGGACATTTAGAACAAAAACACCGTTCCGATCCGACCCTAAACCTATCCTACGGCGACGATCGGCATCCAAGCCCTTGTCGTCCTCCATCCGACGTCTCCACGGGCACCAGCTATAAGACCCATGAAGTGAAGGTGCGGTCTCCGGCGAGGAAGAGTAGAACACGGGAGACGGACTAGCCCACATGGGTCACCAGGCCCTGTTGCCTCCCGCGCCCTACTCATCCTCGGAGGAGCCCACGCCTTGTCCGTCGTCGGTGGACATGAGGTCCACGATAGAGATGGTGGCGTCGACGTTGTCGTCGTCGAACTGGTCCGCCCGATAGTTCATTCGCGAGGCATAGGAGGCGCAGCTAGCGTTGTTTTCGTCTGCGATCACCTGCAGGTGCGCCTCGGCAGCCGCTTCCTGGCGAGCGGTCGCTTGAGCGCGGAGGGTTTCGTAGATGGCACGTTGTTCCTCGACGAAGTTCAGATTCACCGCGACCATGGCCGCCAGGGCCTCCTCGCTCGCGCGCTCGTCGTCGATCTGGCCCAACGCCAACCGGTGATGCTCCAGCGCTCGCTCTAACGCCGACGTAGGCGCCGGCAGGCTGCACCTCCGCCATGACGGTGTTGTAGTGCATTTGCGGCTGCTCCATGGTGAAGCCGGAGTACACAGGAGGCGCGGGAGCCAGGGCGGTCTCGTCGAAGCCTGTCTCCATCGTGGTGTCGTCCTCGTCTTCGGAGACCTCGGGCAAGCTAGCCGGCAAGCCGGCCTCAATCCACCTAGCGTGGCGGCTCTATCAGGCGACGGCAAGGGCGGCCACGGCGTGCTTCATCTACTTGGAAAGGCTCTCCTACAGGGGTTCGTCGCCCGCTGTCATGGCGGATGCAGTGAAGGGAGGAGGATGGGGAGCAGCTTGTGTTGTGGTGTGTAGTTAGCCGGGTGTGCCCGCCTTTAAATAGCGGATTTCGGTGAGGCGAGGTGTCCGAGTGCGTCAATGCACGACGCCGGAGTGGGTTTCTCGGTCGGCGAGCCTGCTTAATGGCGGCATACGGACAAACGGGGCATTGAACGGGCATGGTAGATATCCGTCCCATCATGTCCCGCATCTCCGGCATTGAATATGCGCGGACACCGGAGACGCATCGCGGATGATGTCCTCGGCCGGTGCGCCGCCTCAATGACGGAGGCAGTGAGAGGCCGTGTCCGCCCTAAACCGTCTTCAGTGTGAAATAGCGCGCTCTACATCGGCATAAATGCGAGCAGCTGGCGCCAGACGGGAACGTGCGCGGGCGAGCGAGAAGGGGTTTAGATGGGCCAGGGCGGTCAGAAGAGGGGCTTGGGAGCGGTCCGGACTCCCGCAAAGCCCCCCACGTTTTTTTTTCGATTTGCGAAAGAAAGTACATTCGGACCACGCTGGATGGCTTTCTAGAGTCCAGACGCATGCGGGAGGTTTGCGGATGGGCATTGGAGATGCCCTAAGCCGGTGCCATGGCGATGATTAACTTCCTTTCGGAGATGTAATCTTTCTTGTTGTTGGGACTGAGCAACCCCTTTCTTCTCGGGTCATCTTGCACACGCCATGCCATGTACGTGCTGCTCAATGCACAAACCATTGTAATTTTTCACACTCCTTCTATTAATGGGGGAAATAGCCAAGCTTTGTGTATTCACACAAGAAAAGTGATGAAGCATTTTGTGCTGTGTGCAGTGTGTAAGAGCAAAGCCTGGCGCTATGATTCAGTCAGCTTCCTTTTCATTTCGACAGTAAACAAGCATTTGCTGATGATATAGATAGATGCACTCCACAGAAGACGAGGCAAATATTTGTCAAACAAGATTGAAATTTATAGTCAAGTCTGAAATACTCCAAAATGAAAACACTATGCTGGTCACACAATCGTGAATTTTCAGTCAATGATGCCCAACCAAACAAGGCCGTCAATGCTAAGATTAGCAAATAAATTTCATGAAGATTTCTTAGAAGCAAAAGTATATCACGCCAGTACTGATGGACAAGTAATTTCCTTGCCAAAACAACACAGGACATGCATATATGCATCCATACAATGTTCCTTTTTCGAATAAAAAACATGACACAACAAAACTTGAATTATAACAATATTGAGCCATAGGTTATATAAAAAGGAACCACAGTCAAATCATTTTACTCTAGATTATGAACATTGGTCAGGCAGATTTCCCATATGTTGGTGGTGTTTCACCAGAAATCAAAATAAGTTGTAGCTACCCCTACCATTGTTAATTAGTCCTCAATATGACAATCAGGTTAACCTGTGCTTCATAAATTGCATGGCTGTCACATGTCATATCATAAGACACAAACAGCTAGTTTAAATGTCTGAGGTTTCAGATAATATAAACTTACAAAACCGCAAACACCAAAAGCAATCAAGTTTTGACAGAATAATAACAAGATAGGCTAACATTGAAGAATAATTCCAGAATGGATAGGAGCCAGTTTCAACATACTAATGGATCAGTTAAATCCAAGTCACGGACATGATGCACATCCCAAACACCACGGGCACATTTATCAGTTGTAAAATGAAACCGAGCACCTCGTGAAGCCTTGTTTTCTAGTGGAAGCTTCCTGCGTTGTTCTGCCAAGAATTGTTCATTGTAATCCCTGGCTCCGATCTGAAGTGTCATTAACTCAAGCACTGTAGCGTTCAGTACAAAGAATGAAGCAAATTCAATGTCAGACTTAATGCCCTGATAACCATCAAATACTATTGTCTTTAGACGGATGTTGGGACATTTGATAAGATTCTGGTGTTTGCGACCGCGCACATTTTTTTCCTTCTTTGACTCTGACTGAAAAAGAACATGGACAGATGGAAACCAACCACTTCAGTTCAGCAAGTAGATCAAATGAGCATTTGAAGGCAATGAATTATAAATGAAGAATTTTCACCTCGATGTACATCTTCTCCAAGCACGGAAAGCATCGCATCAACTCGATAACTGTATCCAAACTAAGAATCTTCATATTGACAGCTAAATTCTTCACTGTGTGCACCACCGTTGTCAGTCTATCGACACGCAAGCCCTTCATCAAGCAATCATAGACAAAATTAGGCCAACCACAATTGCACATGGTTTTAATTTTCCTGCACACAGAGATGAAACTGAGAGTAGGATGGCCAAAGGTACCTGAATAACCGTGGAGCCAAACACGAATCTGGAGATATCGGCCTCTTTGGAAATGTACAACCCATCAGAAAGGCAGCCCAGGGTCTCCAGTTTCGGCGCGGAGACTACCGATATATGCAGACCATAGTCAAAATCAAGATGGAGCAAGCTTTGAAGGCAAGGTGCATTCTCGACAATGAGTTCCTTTAACTGGTCATTGCCTTTCCGATAGTTCTTGACAGCAAAGCTTCTAAGGGTAAGGGAGTTGATCCGGAGACAGCGAAAGCCGAAACCATGGCTAATCAGCAAGCACTCCAGAACAGGGCAACCGGCAATCAGGCTATGCAGCGAGCACTCGGAGATACTGACAAGTTCAAGTCCGAGCTGCTTAAGCAGGGGGAAGTGAAGCCCTTGGACGGTGCTGTCCGGAAGGTTGCAATTTCCGATGGTGGCAACACAGAGCGTGGCCGAGAAGCGGAACATGGACGATGGTGGCGGGTGCTGCAGCGGCTGCGGTCGATAGTACGGCTTGAACCAGAACTCCAGCTCCTGGAGGTTGTCCAGAGCGGGGGTTCGGAGCCATCCGTCCACCGTAGACGCTCGGTCGCCGAGGAGGCACGAGGGGACGCAGAAGCGGCGGCAGGGGGGCGGATGCGCTGAAACCATACGCGAGACGATGCCAGCGTGTACCTCGTTATCGGCGGGGAGGCCTTCGCAGTCGATACTAAGAGGCGCGGAGCTCCAGATGTGGCGCCACCGGGACGCGAGGATCTGGGTGCGGGCGCCTTGGTTGGTGGGGAGGCGGGAGACGATCTCGCCGAGGATGGCGTCTGGGAGGTTGCTGATGAGGTCGGCGCTTCCTTCATCCTCGCCCACTCCGGCCGGCGGCTGTTGGTTGTGGGCTGAGGGAGGTGGTCCGTGGCCGGGGTCTTCCGGGGCCGGCAGCGCCTCTAGGGTCTTGAGCGCCGTAAATTTGGTCCTCTTCCGACTAGGACCGCGCGCCTCCATGTCTGGCCGGCGGCTGGACTAGGGCACAGGTGGGTGGTGCGCCGTCGCACTCGTGGTTTCAACCTCTCCGTTAGAGTTTTTCTTTTCCTTTCCCTGTCGGATGAAAGAGGGCAGTGGGCTGGGAACCGGCTCCTCTACCGTGCCGCTGCGCACGGCAGGGTGCCGTGCCTCCTTCCCAGTGTTGATTGCTATGGGCCAGAAAAGCAGCCCAGCCGTTCACCTAATGCCAGCATCATGCCCGCGCCTACTTAGATTAACTTACACTAAAAATACAGATTAACTAATGAGTAATTAACTACTACCTCCAGTGATATAAAACGTCTTACATTGGTTTACACAGGAAGTGTTATATTGTCTAGAAAACTAAATAACTATGTATTTAATTAATATACATGAGCAACATTCTAAAACGAAATGAATTCATATTAGCAAAATGGTTTTGCTAAATCTCAGTTATATTTTACACGGAGCAAATTCTGTATTTTATATTTTTTTCTTTTCCCTCATTTTATTTGTCATCGATTTATTTGATTGGTATGTTTTTTTTTACTTTTTGTAGCCGTTTTTTTTTTGTACGGTACTTATATAACTACAATGCAGACCCGTCGACAACACGGCACTATAATTGCATGACAATCGGCCATGCGCAACTATAGTTGCACATGCATGCCTTAGCACACAACCACAATGCCACCGGTCGTGATTAACTACACTTGTGCGTCCGTCGACTACATGCAACCGTTGTTGCATGTCCATCGATTGCGCGCAATTACAGTCGTATATTTGTCGATCGTGTGTAGTTGTATTTGTATGTTTAGTTATCTTTCGTACGTGCTCATAAGGTTGAGAAAAATTATGCATACATGAACTTATATACTGGACCAAGTATAAATCAAATGAAATCTAGCCACAACCTTAAAAAATCACGAGGACAGGCAACCATGGACTAATACTGTTAAGCAGTAGATTTTAGTAATGATTAAAAAAGTTATGACCACCATTGCCTTTATCTGCACCTATGTGAGACAGGTGAACATAGTGACCAATGGAAATGCAACTATAATTATATGTGATCGATGGACATGCACCTGTAGTTAAGCGCAATTGATGACATTTAACTGGCATGCAACTGTAGTGGCGCTGGTCGACGGACGTGCAACTGTAGTTATAAAAGTGACGTGAAAATACAAAAAAATAGAAACCCACAAACACTAAAAAAAGGCAACAATCAAATCGATAGAACAATAACGAATAGAATAGGAAAATAAAAATGTAAAAAATGTTTCCCGTAATTTAGCAAAACCATTTTTCTAATATGAGTTCATTTCATTTTATGATCATGCATATTAATTAATATTTCCTCTGTCCCAAAATAAGTGACCCAACTTTATACTAACTTTAGTACAAAATTAGTGCAAAGTTGAGTCACTTAATTTGAGATGGATGAAATCGTTAATTATAAATTTGACAGAAAATACCAGTTATTTTATATTTAGATAATAATAGTTCATTAATTAATCTGTGCACGTGGGTGGTGCATCACGTGAATCGCTGGGCTGGTTAGATTGACTTTTGGTGGGCCCATATCATCAATCCGATGCTGGGCCGGTAAGAAGGCACGGCACCCTGCCGTGCTCACTGGCACGGTAGAGGAGCCGGTTCCGTGGGCTGGGCCTTCTGCTTAGAGTATCTCGAGCCGTTCGGTCAAGGGTTTGAAATAGCGCCGCTTCGGCGTTTACCGGTGATATATTTAGTGTGGGGTCGGGTTCTCAGTCGACTCAAAGTTCGTCCCCCAGCCGTTGAGTTCGGCTCAAATTCGGCGCAAATTATGCCCAAATTCGGCACACTTCGGCACAAATTCAACAAAAACTAATTTTTTATCATATAGTTCATCACAGAAATCAATACAAATCAAATAGTTTAACGAAGCAAACTCATAATTCAAACACAAATTAAAACACATTGAACTAGGCGTTGCCCTCGAGCCTCCATAGGTGCTCCACCAGATCGTGCTGCAGTTCTTGATGCACATGTGGGTCTCGGATCTCCTGACGCATATTAAGGAAGGCAGCCCATGCTGTCGGTACCTTGTGATCAACAGTTGCAAGAGGACCCTGCCTGAAATATGGTTCAGTGTCAAACATTGGCTCTTCCTGCTCGCTCTCAATGATCATGTTATGCAAGATAACACAACAACTCATCACCTTCCACATCTGAGATTTCGACCAGGTCAGAGCGGGGTACCGGACAACAGCAAATCGATTGGAGCACACCAAATGCCCGCTCGACATCCTTCCTGCAAAGTATGCCTTCTTGCCTCCCGACACAGGGTTTGAGATAGTCTTCACAAATGTTGACCATCTCGGATAAATGCCATCTGCTAGATAGTATCCCTTGTTGCAGTGGCGCCCATTGACCTCGAAGTTCACCGGAGGAGCATGACCTTCAACAAGCTTAGCAAAGACATTCGAGCACTGCAGTACGTTGATCTTATTGTGAGTTCCTAACATAACAAAGAAGGAGTGCCAAATCCAGAGGTCATGTGTGGCCACTGCCTCAAGTACCACACTGCAAGCTCCTTTGGTGCTGTCGTGGGAGTAATCCTGACAATAGTACGGGGGGTACGAATGAGTAGGGCGAAGCCTAGCTACGGAGCAAGTGTAACACTCGGTGTTTACGAGTTCGGACCCCACTCGGAAGTGGTAAAAGTCCTACGTCTCGAGCCCTGGGGCTAAGTATTGCTTGGTATGTGTTCTGATTACAGAGAGTTCGTAACCCCTCTCCTCGTGCCGGGGGTGGCTTATATAGAGTGCGCCACCGCCAGCCGAGTGTCATTACGAGTGTCATTAATGCTAGTAACTGCTGGAGTTACTGGAAACTGCTGTGTTAACTATGAGCGTTACAGGTAATGCAACGTCTACAAAGTTCAATGCTAATTAAGTCCCTCAAACGTTGCAGCTCCCATGTCGCTCCTGCTCCTTCATGTCCGGGTGTCGGAGCTAGGCCGAGTGATTGTTAACATCCGAGTGACTTCCAAGGATCCGAGCGTATCTTGTACATCCGTCCGAGTGTAGAGGTAGTCCAGGGACTTCTGTAAACTTGTAGGACCCCATGTGTGTCCCAGATGAGAGGTCTATGACCCTACCTAGGGTAGGTGACCTCGTTAGTAGCCCCCGAATCAGTTGAGGTTTTTTGGGAGCCGAGTGACCAATGCACTGGGTTGTTGTTAGCGTTTCGGAGACGCTAGGGAACAAAGTGATTGCTCCTCACTCGTCATCGAAACCGCGACCGATTCAGGTCAAGTAAATTTTGAATGACTAGAACAGTCCGACTGTTCAGGTCACTCGACCAGGTGCAGATCAATTCTCGGGAGAAGCAACCTTACAGCCTAGGGATAATATTCTTAAACCTTTCGATTGACTTTCACTCAGAGGCTCTTGAATCGGTGTTAGATTCAACCGAGTACTCGACGGGCCTCTTCGGTTCGTTCGGTGAGTTCTGGCGTGTTGGAACACGTCAGTGAGCTCGGAGCTCACTCGGTCGATTTTAGTGCATCGGAATGCACCAGCGAGCACGGGGCTCATTCGGTCAATTTTGATGCATCGGGACGCACCAGTGAGCACGGGGCTCACTCGGTCGGTTTTGATGCATCGGAAAGCACCAGTGAACGCAAAGTTCACTCGAACAGTTTTGTTGCATTGGAATGCTTCAGAGAATGCAGAGTTCATTCGAACGACGGTTCCGCGAAATCTCCGGCGATTTCGAAATCGTGGGGAAGCGCGCGCTGGCGATTGTGACGGTTGTGCCAGGAAAGTTGGGAAAGTGGTCGCGGCGCCTCGATTTTCGCGCCGGGAATTTCGTCATGCGTCCCCGCATCTCTGTCCCAGAGATATCGCGGATCTGCCCACGTCCGTTGATTGCGCGGCCGCTGTAGATCCGACGACTGAAATTTCGCTGAGCTAGAGTATAAAAGAAGCCGGGAGGGAGGTAGGAAAAACATCTTCATTCTCCCGATTCGCTCCACCGCTCCACCGAGAGCTCCGCTTCCCGCCGATTTGCTGCCGCTCCTCGCCGGAGATGACGAAGAGCGCCACCGTGAGAGCTGAGAGGGCGAAGAAGACCTCGAGCGAGTCCTCCTCAAGCGCGGGCACCCCAGCAGGCTTTGTCCAAGGCGATTGGCTGGCCTCTCGGGTCACAGCCAGTCGGTTGGAGGACATGGAGAGTCAGGGTCTCCTGGTCGCCGGAAGGTGGAGGCTACCGGAGAAGGGGGAGACAGAGCCTGCGCCGCGCGGGAATGAGAGGGTCCTCCTCACCACTCACCTCGACAGAGGTTTTTCTTTGCCTCCGCACCCCTTTTTCCGCACTTTCTTGGATTTTTTCGGAGCTCAACTTCATCATTTTCCCCCCAATTCCATCACCTATCTGGCTGCTTTCGTTTCGCTTTGCGAAAACTTCCTTGGTTGCCACCCCGACTGGGGTTTGTTCAAACACGTATTCATGTGTCGAGTGATGAGTGTAAAGAAAACCAATCGGACGGAGGAGAAGACGAACATAGTTCAGTTGTGCGGGGGCATGGGTATTCAGCTGAGAGGCAAGAGTAGTTTCCCATCTATGACTTTCCCAGACACTGTTAAGGGTTGGCAGTCGTCTTGGTTTTACTGTGAGGACGTTCCAGTCGGAGAGGGTCTGTCAGGTCTCCCTCCATACTCGGCTGAGCGCACTCGGCGACTCCCCAAGCTGACCGTGTCCAAGGACGAGAAGGTAGATGCAGACATTCTCGTGATTGCGCTGGTATCTCTGGTAAACCATGGGATCAATGGACTGGATCTGCTGGAGGTCTTCTTCCAGAGGAGGATCCAGCCACTGCACGCCAAGGCCCACCCCATGTGGGTGTACTCAGGTCCGGATGACCTTACACGAACGCACCCGGAGGAGCTCAGCGAGGAGGCTGTAGCTAACAAGCTTAAGGCCATCACCCCAGCTCGGGACAACCCCAGGGGTACGAGGCGCGTGCCTCCGTACTCGGCGGAGAATCCGGCGAACAAGGTAAATTCCGAGTGCCATTGTTGTTTCCGAGTGATGCAACTTTCAATTATCAAATCCTGATCGGAGTAACTTTTGTTTTGACAGGCCTTCACAGGCATGGTGAGCTTGATACCCGCAGGCAATCACGCTCCTGTTGACGTGGCCAGCGACAACGAGCGTCGTGACGACTCGGACGAAGAGGAGGATTACGTGGATGACAGCGAAGACGGAGGTGGCGAGAAGGAGTCGGAACCAGGAGACGAGGCGGAGTCTTCTCCTTCGGAGGAGGTGCTTCCTGAGCCCCGCAAGAGGACGCGCCAAGACCCTGGGGTCCGCGGAGGCAACGCAGGGGGGTCAAACATCGCCAAGTCCTCTGTGGTCATCCCTCCCACTCGGACTTCAAAGAGAGGGCGTGCCGAGCTCGTTCCATCTCCAGAGAAGAGCACCAAGCAGCCGAAGATCACTTCCAGCAAACCCTGGAAGGCGGTTCTGCCTAAGACCAAGATGAACGTGCCGGTGGACTCTGCGTAAGTACTTTCACTCCGCACATCCTTCCGAATGATTGATCAAATGTAATAACATTCCGAGTGATTCTTCTACAGAGCCGACACGTCGACTGCTTCCCTGGAGAAGGACAAGGTCGAGGTCGACGCTACATCTTCGAAAGGTAGCACTCGAACCTGATCATATATAATCTTTGAACACCTCGATTCATTTTTGAACTTATTTCCGAATGACTTTCGAATACTTGCAGAACCACGCAAAGTGATTGAGATCGACGTGGATGACCGGGCCGCACCACCAAATCCCACCTCCAGCGTGGATATCGTCATGCGGGGCATCTCGCCTGTTCAAGTGCCAGCCGCAGCTCGGGGAACCCCTTCGGGAGCTGGATCAGCACTCGAGATGTCTCCAACCGTCCCACCTGCGACCAGCGCAATCGGGCTGCAGCGCGTCCCGGAGGACCAAGTGGGAGCAAGTAAGGAGGCTCTGATCCAACTGAGGCTGATGAACGACAAGCTGAAGGAGGCACGTGATGCTGGCAAGGCGTTGGAGAAGAATATCCGAGTAAGAACTCTTGTAAGTACCTTCTTTAGACAAAGTTTTTGCGCGTTGTAGATGTTTTTGATGTTCCGAGTAGGTTTGCGTCTGGAGCACACCCACTGGGTGGAGTCTTAGTGACTTCCGAATGTTATTCATAGGATATCTTGTAGTCATACTTGTCGAAGAGGATGCTGTGATGGTCCATGGACCAGAGCTTCTCAACGTTGACCGTTGGGGTGTAAAGCCCGTAGTCTTCCAATGGGAGCGCGCTGAGCGCACCCACTGGGTGTAGTCCCCGAGGCTGCCGTCGACTGAGGCAGTCGGCGACAGTCTCAGAATCCGAATGACGGGATACTTGTCGAAGAGGATGCGGTGATGGTCCATGGACCAGAGCCTCTCGACGTTGATCGTCGGGGTGTAGAACATGTAGTTCTCCGGTGGGGGCGCGCTGAGCGCACCCACTGGGTGTAGTCCCCGAGGCTGCCATCGACTGAGGCAGTCGGCGACAGTCTCAGAATCCGAATGAAGTGGAATCCGAATGATGAGATACTTGTCGAAGAGGATGCGGTGATGGTCCATGGACCAGAGCCTCTCGACGTTGACCGTCGGGGTGTAGAACCTGTAGTTCTCCGGTGGGGGCGCGCAGAGCGCACCCACTGGGTGTAGTCCCCGAGGCTGCCGTCGACTGAGGTAGTCGGCGACAGTCTCAGAATCCGAATGATGAGATACTTGTCGAAGAGGATGCGGTGATGGTCCATGGACCAGAGCCTCTCGACGTTGACCGTCGGGGTGTAGAACTCGTAGTTCTCCGGTGGGGGCGCGCTGAGCGCACCCACTGGGTGTAGTCTCCGAGGCTGCCGTCGACTGAGGCAGTCGGCGACAGTCTCAAAATCCAAATGCTATCTGTCTTGACATTTAACTGTTATCACTGATTTTTCTTTGTTTCTTGCTGACAGGGAGTGTGTGAGCTCGGGACCCGTTATAATACCCTTGAGAAGGAAGTGCAAGAGATGCGTCGCAGTTTGGAGACTAAGAAGACCAAGAGTACCCGTCTGGAACAAGAAAAGCGATCACTCGGAGGTAATCGAATCTTGACCGAGTACCTTTGGACTTGAACCTTTTCCCTGTCTGACTGGAAGTATTTCATCAGATGTACGTAGTGAGAACCTTCAACTTACTAAGAGGCTCCGGGCTTCTATTTCTATAGAGACCATGAAGGAGGCTTTGGAGAAGAAGGACCGCGAACTGGCGACCGCTCAGAAGGAAGCTAGTCGGAAGGCAAAGGAAGCTGAGGACAAGCTGGAATCCTTTGAGAGGTGGGAGGAGGACAAGAAAGCTCTAGAGGAAGTTGCTAGGAGGAGCACTGCGGGTCGAGGCTGAGGTGAAACTGAAGCAGGTTGAGTCGAAGAGGCAGGAGCTGGAGAAGCTCATTGAGGACCACTGCAACGAAATGAACAACAAGCTCAAAGGTATGCACCAGGCATGACCTAGTTCCGAGTCATTTCATCCCAACTCTTCTCCTGTCTCAACTTCCTCCTCCCAAATGATTGCTAGATCTATGCTGGGATGCTGAGGAGGAGACCTCCAAAATCGAGAAGGAGCTAGATCCGAGTGCTGGTCTTCTTCATGACAGCTCGGCTCTTGCTCTGCTTCGACTCGACGAGCGCACTTCGGAGGTGGCTATCTTCCTCAACCGTTTACGCGAAGCGGCCAAGGAGATCGACAAGGAAGTTGCCCCTGACGAAGAGCCCCCGAGTGACTTGGACGCCCTCATCAATCATCTGCGGGACATTCCGCGTCGAGTACAGTTATGGAAGAAGTCTGCGGCCCAAGCTGGGGCGGACATCGCGCTCTCCCTCGTCCGTGTGCATTGCAAGGGCGTAGACGAGGAGAAGCTGAAGGTCGTCAACCGCAAGAATGCCAAGATCGAAGATTTCATGGAGACCTTCTTGTCGGCGGCCACTCGGATTGCAGAGGTTATCGACCTTGACAACTTCACTGACGCAGCATCCCCGTCATCGGCCGAGTGAATCTCGGAAAAAACTTTTAAGCCATATTTGCCTCGGAATGCCGAGTGATTTCTGTATCCATACATTTGCAGTGACCTTGTGGTCACAACTATCTGCACTTTTGCTTTGAACTGCTTGACATTCGAATGCCTTTTATTTGATCGTTTTGAACGTTCGTCTTGATTTTGAACTTAGGCGAAATCAGGTTCGCGGCTAAACCCCCCAGTGTGGATGATGTCCTCACTCAGGGTAGTTTTGAACTTAGGCGACATCAGGTTCGCAGCTAAGCCCCCGAGTGTAGATGATGTCCTCACTTGGAGTAGTTTTTAACTTAGGTGAAATCAGGTTCGCAGCTAAGTCCCCGAGTATGGATGATGTCCTCACTCGGAGTAGTTTTTAACTTAGGTGAAATCATGTTCGCAGCTACGCTAAGCCCCCGAGTGTGGATGATGTCCTCACTCGGAGTAGTTTTTAACTTAGGCGAAATCAGGTTCGCAACTAAGCCCCCGAGTGTGGATGATGTCCTCACTCGGAGTAGTTTTTAACTTAGGCGAAATCAGGTTCGCAGCTAAGCCCCCGAGTGTGGATGATGTCCTCACTCGGAGTAGTTTTTAACTTAGGTGAAATCATGTTCGCAGCTACGCTAAGCCCCCGAGTGTGGATGATGTCCTCACTCGGAGTAGTTTTTAACTTAGGCGAAATCAGGTTCGCAACTAAGCCCCCGAGTGTGGATGATGTCCTCACTCGGAGTAGTTTTTAACTTAGGCGAAATCAGGTTCGCAGCTAAGCCCCCGAGTGTGGATGATGTCCTCACTCGGAGTAGTTTTTAACTTAGGCGAAATCAGGTTCGTAGCTAAGCCCCCGAGTGTGGATGATGTCCTCACTCGGAGTAGTTTTTAACTTAGGCAAAATCAGGTTCGCAACTAAGCCCTCGAGTGTGGATGATGTCCTCACTCGGAGTAGTTTTTAACTTAGGCGAAATCAGGTTCGCAACTAAGCCCCCGAGTGTGGATGATGTTCTCACTCGGAGTAGTTTTTAACTTAGGCGAAATCAGGTTCGCAGCTAAGCCCCCGAGTGTGATGATGTCCTCACTCGGAGTAGTTTTTAACTTAGGCGAAATCAGGTTCGCAGCTAAGCCCCCGAGTGTGGATGATGTCCTCACTCGGAGTAGTTTTTAACTTAGGCGAAATCAGGTTCGTAGCTAAGTTTATCCCACGCACCCATTGGGGGTGAGGAAAACAAACAAAATGAAAAGGTTTCGACAAAGAATATGGAAAGCAAAGACTTTTATTCATCGAATTCACTCGGAAGTTCATTACAGGAATGATAGAGTGTTCTTAAACTAAGTGTAGAACTTGCGGAGCAGATCCGCGTTCCACGCTTGGGGCTCTTCAGCATCGGTATCAAAATTGTACAACTGGTAAGCTCCATTGTTCAGGACTTTGGAGATTGTGTAAGGCCCTTGCCACAGAGGTGCTAACTTGTGAGGCTTCTTCTGATCCAATCGGAGAACGAGATCACCTTCTTTAAAAGCGCGCCTTCTGACTTGTTTGTCGTAAAGGCACCTCAAGTCTTGCTGATACAGCGTTGACCTGATCAAGGCTAACTCTCTCTCTCTTCCTCTAAGAGGTCCAGACCGTCCTGGCGTGCCACTTCTGCTTCATCTTCATTGTAAAGCTCCACTCGGGGAGCATTGTGACGAACGTCACTCGGCAGAACCGCCTCGGACCCGTATACCATAAAGAAAGGAGTACGATTGGTCGAACGATTCAGAGTCGTCTGAATGCCCCAGGGGACAGACGGTAATTCTTCCACCCAAGCACCGGCAGCAATTTTCAGATCCCTCATCAATCGGTGCTTCAATCCTTGAAGAATCATCCCATTAGCTCGATCTGCTTGCCCATTCGACTGCGGGTGAGCTACGAAAGCGTAATTGACCTGAGTCCCTTGAGTGTAGCAAAACTCACGGAATTCATCCGAATCAAAATTCTTCCCGTTATCAGTGATGATGTCATGGGGAACTCCGAATCTGAAGACAATCTGCCGAATGAAACTGACTGCGGTACCTGCATCCAAGTTTTTGATGGGCTTCGCTTCGACCCACTTGATGAACTTATCCACTGCAACCAACAGATGGGTAAACCCACTCGACCCTGTATGCAAGGGTCCGACCATGTCGAGGCCCCACACAGCGAATGGCCAGGTGAGCAGGATGGTCTTGAGTGCAGATGCACGCTTGTGCGTCTGATTCTTGAAAAACTGACATCCAACACAGAGGTCAACCATGTCTTTAGCAGCTGCATTGGCTCGGGGCCAATAAAATCCTGCACGAAACGCTTTTGCGACCAACGTCCGAGAGGACGCGTTATGACCACAGGTTCTCGAATGAATTTCATGCAAAATCTGCAGTCCTTCTTCTGGGGATATGCACTTTTGCGCCACACCTGTAGTGCTTTTCTTGTATAGTTGTTTTCCCATCACTTCTAACAATTTGGATCGTCGGACGATCTGTTTGGCTTCTTCTTTGTCTTCAGGGAGCTCTTGCCGGAGCAAGTAAGCTAAGTAAGGTTGAGTCCACTCGGGAGTGATCACCAACATCTCTTGAACGAGATCGACTACAGCTGGAATGTCAACTTCGGTCAGGTCGGAGGGTCCGACTGCCTGCGGTGGCTTGATACGTCTTCATCGTATCTATAATTTTTGATTGTTTCATGCCAATATTATACAACTTTCAAATATTTTTGGCAACATTTTATATGATTTATTGGACTAACCTATTGATCCAGTGCCCAGTGCTAGTTCCTGTTTGTTGCATATTTTTTGTTTCGCAGAATATCCATATCAAACAAAGTCCAAACGCGATAAAAATTTACGGAGATTTTTTTGGAATATTTATGAATTTTGAGAAGTGGAATCGATGCAACCGGAGGCGCGCCCTAGTGGGTTGTGCTCACCTCGTATGTCGGTTGGAGCTCTCCTTTGGCCGCAAGGAAGCTAATTTTGGAATAAAAATCCCCTCAAAATTTCAGCCCGATCGGAGTTACGGATCTTCGGGAATATAAGAAATGGTTTTCAGCCAGAAAATAGGAACGTGAAACAGAAGACAACGGAGAGGGAGATCCAATCTAGGAGGGGCTCCTGCCCCTCCGCCGCCATGGCGGCCATGGACCAGAGGGGGAACTCTCCTCCCATCTAGGGGGGAGGCCAAGGAAGAAGAATAAGGAGGGGGGCTCTCTCCCCCTCTCTCCCGGTGGCGCCGGAACGCCGCCGGGGCAAGGATCGTGACGGCGATCTACATCAACAATCTTGCTACCGTCAACACCAACTCTCTCCCCCTCTATGCAGCGGTGTAACTCCCCTTCTCCCCACTGTAATCTCTACTTAAACATGGTGCTCAACTCCATATACTATTTCCCAACAATATATGGCTATCCTATGATGTTTGAGTAGATCCGCTTTGTCCTATGGGCTAATTGATGATCGTGGTTGGTATGATTGTATATTTTATTATGGTGCTGTCCTACGGTGCCCTCCGTCTCGCGCAAACGTGAGGGATCCTCGCTGTAGGGTGTTGCAATGTGTTCATGATTTGCCTATGGTGGGTTGCTTGAGTGACAGAAGCATAAACCCGAGTAGCTGGGTTGTTGCATATGGGAGTAAAGAGGACTTGATACTTAATGCTATGGTTGGGTTTTACCTTAATGATCTTTAGTAGTTGCAGATTCTTGCTAGAGTTCCAATCATAAGTGCATATGATCCAAGTAGAGAAAGTATGTTAGCTCATGCCTCTCCCTCATGTAAAATTGCAAGAATGATTACCGGTCTAGTTATCAATTGCCTAGGGACAAATAACCTTCTTGTTTGACAAAAGCTTTCTACTAAACAACTAACTTTTATTATCTTGCTTTTTACTCGTAGTTTTATTTCCCACAAAGTACTTCTAGTGTTATTCGTGCAAACTATCTATCACCTACAAAGTAGTTTCATACTTGTTCTAGGTAAAGCAAGCATTAGCGTGCGTAGAGTTGTATCGGTGGTCGATAGAACTTGAGGGAATATTTGTTCTACCTTTAGCTCCTCATTGGGTTTGACACTCTTACTTATCGAAAAAAGCTACAAACGATCCCAAACACTTGTGGGTTATCAAGACCTTTTTCTGGCGCCGTTGCCGGGGAGCAATAGCGTGGAGTGAATATTCTCGTGTGTGCTTGTTTGCTTTATCACTAAGTAATTTTTATTTTCTATTTTAGTTGTTTTATTTTCTGTTATTAGTTGTTTTATATCTTTATTTATGGATATGGAACACGATACACCAAAAAAAATAGTGGTACTTGCTACTCATGGGGATGGGGAACCTCCTAAAACCCTCGATGCTAGTTATGTGGGACGCGTTAATTACTCCTTTGATAATCCTGAGAAATCATCATTAAACTTTATAATGGGAGACACGTTGGATCAACGTGAGTACTTTAGGGATTATCGCTTGTCTCAAAAAGGGGAACACTTATGGGATCAAATTAGAATATTGCAATGGTTTGCTTGGGATGCATGCTCGAGATGTGACTTTACTTGTTGCTCTAAGATAGAAGCTCGACACCTTCCCTTTCAATGTAAATTTAATGATAATGAAACCTTGGCTTCTTATGCTAAAGGTATTTATGATTACTATGATGTGGAACGAATAGAAGAATTTGTTGCTTTTAAAGGTGCTTATGAAATTGCTTCTTTGCTTGAAAAGTATGATGATGATGTTCCTTACGAATCTATTTTTTTTGCCATACTTAAATATTGCTATGATAATTATGAATACAATGCTGATAATATTGAATTTATTGAGATTATGTCCGCTGCCTTGGAAGAGACTAATATTTTGCAGGGACCTATGGAAGAAGAAGTTGCTGAAACTGTGAGCTCATTAGATGAAAAGGATGAGGAGGAGAGCGAAGAACAAATGGAGGAAGAGCGGATTAGCTACCCGTGCCCACCTTCTAATGAGAGTAACTCTTCAACTCATACATTGTTTAATTACCCTTTGTGCTTACCGAAGGATGAATGCCATGATGAATGCTATGATGATTGCTATGATCCCGTGGATTCATTTGAAATATCCCTTTTTGATGAACTTGATGCTTGCTATGCTTGTGGCCATGATGCCAATATGAATTATGCTTATAAAGATGAACTTGCTATAGTTCCTTGTGTTAAGCATGAAATTGTTGCTATTGCACCCACACATGATAGTCCTATTATCTTTTTGAATTCTCCCAACTACACTATATCGGAGAAGTTTGCTCTTATTAAGGATTATATAGATGGGTTGCATTTAGCTACTACACATGATGATTTTGATGAATATAATATGCATGTGCTTGCTGCTCCTACTTGCAATTATTATGAGAGAGGAACTACATCTTCACCTCTCTACGTTTCCAATACTATAAAATTGCAAGAAATTGTTTATACTATGCATTGGCCTTTACTTAATGTGCATGAATTGTTCTTGTATGACATGCCAATGCATAGGAAGAGAGTTAGACTTCGTCATTGCATGATATATATCACTTTGTGCTCACTACTAAATTACAAATCATTGCTAATTAAAATTGGCTTTGATATACCTTGGGATCCGGGTGGATCCATTACTTGAGCACTTTATGCCTAGCTTAATGGCTTTAAAGAAAGCGCTGCCAGGGAGACAACCCGGAAGTTTTAGAGAGTCATTTTATTCTGTTGTGTTCTTTTATAAAGTTTAAAAACAAAAAAAATATAGAGGGGAACCAAAAAATTCACAAAAGGAAGGGTGAACGTGAGAAGAGATGATGAGCATCGTTGAAGTGGGGGACGTCCTTGAACTTTACTTCATGCCCATGGAAACTTTGTGAATCTTGAATCATGGAAACTTTTCCAACAAAAATAATTACCCCCTTGTACAAATCCTTTGTATTATAAAAATAATGTGCCAAGATTTGGCTTTAGGACGATTAGATTGCTTGTTGGTACGTGTGGTGTAAAAACAGAAACTTTGGCTGTAGTGCGTGAATTTTAATTTTTTTACTGGAACGTCAAAAGTTTCTGAATTTTTTACACAGTATTTATATACAAATAAATTCATTTTTCATAATTTTTCATAATTTTTGGAGTTACATAAGTATGGTCAAAGTTCATATTACTACAGACTGTCCTGTTTAAGACAGATTCTGTTTTTTATGCATTGTTTTGCTTGTTTTGATGAAACTATCGATTTTATCGATGGTGTAAGCCATAGAAAAGTTATAATACAGTAGGGATAATGCAAATATAAAATATGAATTGGTTTGTAACAGTACTTAAAGTAGTATTTTGCTTTATTATACTAACGGATCTTACCAGTCTTCTGTTAAGTTTTGTGTGGATGAAGTGTTCGAAGATCGAGGAGGTCTCGATATGAGGAGAAGAAGGATAGGCAAGAGTTCAAGCTTGGGGATTCCCAAGGCACCCCAAGTAAATATCCAAGGAGACTCAAGCGTCTAAGCTTGGGGATGCCCCGGAAGGCATCCCATCTTTCTTCAACAAGTATCGGTGTGTTTTCGGATTCGTTTCATTCATGTGATATGTGCAAATCTTGGAGCGTCTTTTGCATTTAGTTTTCACTTTTCTTTTATGCACCATGCTGGTATGAGATAGTCCGTGGTTGATTTATAGAATGCTCATTGCACTTCACTTATATCTTTTGAGTATGGCTTTATAGAATGCTTCATGTGCTTCACTTATATCATTTGAAGTTTGGATTGCATGTTTCTATCCACATAGAAAACCGTTATTAGAAGAATGCTCTTTTGCTTCACTTATATTTATTAGAGCATGGTCTTTTGTAGAAAGAATTAAACTCTCTTGCTTCACTTATATCTATTTAGAGAGTCAACAGGAATTGGTCATTTGCATGGTTAGTCATAAAATCCTACATAAAACATAGGGATCACTGAATATGACATGTTTGATTCCTTGCAATAGTTTTGCGATATAGAGATGATAATATGTGGGAGGTACTAGTGGATGATCGTGTTTAGTAAGATATTGGTGTTAAGGTTTGTGATTCCCGAAGCATGCACGTATAGTCTCCCGTTATGCTAGGAAGTTGGAGCACAATTTATCCTTGATTGTCTATCTTTGTGTGAAGGTCGGGGGCGCGCGATGGTTAACTCCTACCAACCTCCCCCCTAGGAGCATGCGTAGTAATACTTTGCTTCGAGAGAGCTAATAAAACTTTTGCAATAAGTATGTGAGTTCTTTATGACTAATGTGAGTCCATGGATTATACGCACTCTTACCTTTCCGCAATTTGCTAGTCTCTACGGTACCGTGCATTGCCCTTTCTCACCTCGAGAGTCGGTGCAAACTTCGCCAGTGCATCCAAACCCCGTGATATGATACACTCTATCACACATAAGCCTTATTATATCTTCCTCAAAACAGTCACCATACCTACCTATTATGGCATTTCCATAGCCATTCCGAGATATATTGCCATGCAACTTAGACCGCCTCCGTTTTGATGACTTGAGCATTCATTGTCATATTACATTACATGATCGTAAGATAGCTAGCATGATGTTTTCATGACTTGTATGTTTTTTGATATCTTTGCTACGCTAGATCATTGCATTCATATAGGGTCATACTTTGTTCTACTATCTTTGTAGTATTGAGTTGTAAGTAAATAGAAGTGTGATGATCATCATTATTCATTATTAGAGCATGCCCCAGTGATGAAAGGATGATGGAAACTATGATTCCCCCACAAGTCGGGATGAGGCTCCGGACAAAGAAAGAAAAAAATAGAAAAAATAGAAAGAAAAAAAGAAAGAAAAAAAAATGAAAGAAGAAGGAATAGGGGCATGCTAATTCCACACTTGTGCTTCAAAGTAGCACCATGCTTTTCATATAGAGAGTCTCATGTGTTGTCACTTTCATATACTAGTGGGAATTTTTCATATAGAGTTAGATGCATACCCACTTAGTTTCATATTGAGCTTTCATACACTTATAGCTCTTAGTGCATCCGTTGCATGGCAATCCCTACTCCTCGCATTGATATCTATTGATGGCCATCTCCATAGCCCGTTGATACGCTGAGTTGTTGCGAGACTTTCTTCTACACTTTTACCCCTTTGAAACCTACCACCATATTCTATTCCACCCATAGTGCTATATCCATGGCTTGCGTTCATGTATTGCGTGAGAGTTGAAAATGCTGAAGCGCGTTAAAAAGTATGAACCAATTGCTTGGCTGACACCAGGGTAGTACATGATTTATACTTTGTGTTAAGAAGACAGAGCATGACAAGGCTATATGATTTTGTAGGGATAGCGTTCTTTAGCCTTGATATTTTGAAAGACATGATTGTTTGTTGGGATGCCTGAGTATTAATGTCTTTATGTCAAAACTAGACTATTGCTTTGAATCACTTGTGTCTTAATATTCATGCCATGATTAAATATATGATCAAGATTATGCTAGGTAGCATTCCACATCAAAAATTATCTTTTTTATCATTTACCTACTCGAGGACGAGCAGGAATTAACCTTGGGGATGCTGATACGTCTCCATCGTATCTATAATTTTTGATTGTTTCATGCCAATATTATACAACTTTCACATATTTTTGGCAACATTTTATATGATTTATTGGACTAACCTATTGATCCAGTGCCCAGTGCCAGTTCCTGTTTGTTGCATGTTTTTTGTTTCGCAGAATATCCATATCAAACAAAGTCCAAATGCGATAAAAATTTACGAAGATTTTTTTTGGAATATTTATGAATTTTGAGAAGTGGAATCAACGCAACCGGAGGCCCACAGCCCCCACAAGACACCAGGGCGCGGCCAGGGGGCCCAGGCGCGCCCTGGTGGGTTGTGCTCACCTCGTATATCCTTTGGATCTCTCCTTTGGCCGCAAGGAAGCTAATTTTTGGGTAAAAATCCCCTCAAAATTTCAGCCCGATCGGAGTTACGGATCTCCGGGATTATAAGAAACGGTTTTCGGCCAGAAAACAGGAACGTGAAACAGAAGAGAACAGAGAGAGAGAGAGATCCAATCTAGGAGGGGCTCCTGCCCCTCCGCCGCCATGGCGGCCATGGACCAGAAGGGGAACTCTCCTCCCATCTAGGGGGGGGCAAGGAAGAATAAGAAGGAGGGGGGCTCTCTCCCCCTCTCTCCCGGTGGCGCCGGAACGTCGCCGGGGCAAGGATCGTGACGGCGATCTACATCAACAATCTTGCTACCGTCAACACCAACTCTCTCCCCCTCTATGCAGCGGTGTAACTCCCCTTCTCCCCGTTGTAATCTCTACTTAAACATGGTGCTCAACTCCATATACTATTTCCCAATGATATATGGCTATCCTATGATGTTTGAGTAGATCCGCTTTGTCCTATGGGCTAATTGATGATCGTGGTTGGTATGATTGTATATTTTATTATGGTGCTGTCCTACGGTGCCCTCCGTCTCGCGTAAACGTGAGGGATCGTCGCTGTAGGGTGTTGCAATGTGTTCATGATTTGCCTATGGTGGGTTGCTTGAGTGACAGAAGCATAAACCCGAGTACCTGGGTTGTTGCATATGGGAGTAAAGAGGACTTGATACTTAATGCTATGGTTGGGTTTTACCTTAATGATCTTTAGTAGTTGCAGATGCTTGCTAGAGTTCCAATCATAAGTGCATATGATCCAAGTAGAGAAAGTATGTTAGCTCATGCCTCTCCCTCATGTAAAATTGCAAGAATGATTACCGGTCTAGTTATCAATTGCCTAGGGACAAATAACCTTCTTGTTTGACAAAAGCTTTCTACTAAACAACTAACTTTTATTATCTTGCTTTTTTACTCGTAGTTTTATTTCCCGCAAAGTACTTCTAGTGTTATTCGTGCAAACTATCTATCACCTACTAAGTAGTTTCATAGTTGTTCTAGGTAAAGCAAGCATTAGCGTGCGTAGAGTTGTATCGGTGGTCGATAGAACTTGAGGGAATATTTGTTCTACCTTTAGCTCCTCGTTGGGTTCGACACTCTTACTTATCGAAAAAGGCTACAAACGATCCCCTACAGTTGTGGGTTATCAGGGCTCTTCAGTGAAAGGATCTTCCTTGACTGAAGGAGAGTGCAGGTGCTCAAGAAATATGCCCTTCGGGACTACCCGCCGAGTTGACCCGATCTTAGCCAGGTCATCAGCAGCCTGGTTCTTCACTCGGGGTATATGATGCAGTTCCAAGCCTTCAAAGTTCTTTTCCAACTTCCGTACTGCATTACAGTACCCAGTCATGGACAGACTCTTGATGTTCCATTCTTTCATCACCTGATTGACCTCAAGGTCCGAGTCACCGAATATCATCAAGCGTCGGATACAGAGCGAGATAGCCATTCGGAGCCCATACCAGAGGGCTTCGTACTCGGCCTCGTTGTTTGACGAGTCGAAATGGATTTGAAGGACGTAGCTCAATCGGTCTCCTCTGGGGGAAACAAGAACTACACCAGCTCCAGACCCTTGAAGCATCTTAGATCCATCAAAAAACATGGTCCAGTGTTCGGGAACACTAGGAGCCGTCTGTTCCTGCTCAATCCATTCGGCTAAAAAGTCCACAAGTGCCTGAGACTTGATCGCCTTCTTGGCTTCAAACTTGATCTCCAACGGGAGGAGCTCAATTGCCCATTTGGCCACTCGGCCCGTGGTGTCTCTGTTATGCAGGATCTCCGACAGGGGAGCATCGGTGATAAATGTGACCGAGTGCTCTTGGAAGTAATGAGCTACCTTCTTCACAGTGAGGTAAATGCCATAAACTAGCTTCTGATAGTGTGGATACCTCTGCTTGGAAGGAGTCAAGACCTCTAAAATATAATAAACGGGTCTCTGCACTTTGACTGTTTTTCCCGATTCTTCGCGCTCCATAGTGAGGACAGTACTGACCACCTGGCTCGTAGCCGCGATGTACAAGAGCAAAGGCTCTTGGCTGCTCGGAGCAGCTAACACCAGCTAGGTGGAAAGCAAGGCCTTGAGCTGATCGAATGCGGCTTGCGCTTCAAGAGTCCATTCAAAAGTATCAGATTTCTTCATCAATCGGTAAAGAGGCAAGGCCTTTTCACCGAGTCGAGATATGAATCTACTCAAGGCTGCAAGGCATCCCGTGAGCTTCTGGACGTCATGCAGACAGACAGGTTTTTTCATTCGGACGATGGCCCCGATTTTGTCCGGATTAGCATCGATTCCTCGCTCGGAAATGAGAAAACCAAGTAGCTTGCCCGAGGGCACTCCGAATGTGCATTTCGCAGGATTGAGTTTTATTTGGAAACGTCAGAGGTTGGCGAAGGTTTCAGCGAGGTCCGCTAGGAGGTCGAAACCTTTCCTGGACTTGACCACGATGTCATCCATGTAAGCCTCTACGTTCCGACAGATTTGCTCTTGCAAACACTTATGAATCATATGCATGAAAGTTGCCCCAGCATTCTTGAGGCCGAATGGCATAGTGATGTAGTAGAAACACCCGAATGGGGTGATGAAAGCTGTTTTTATTTCATCTGGTCCATACATTCCGATCTGATGGTACCCGGAGTACGCATCTAAGAATGACAGGCGTTCACATCCGGCGGTGGAGTCTACTATTTAATCTATGCGGGAAGGGGGAAATGATCTTTCGGGCAGGCCCGATTAAGGTGCTTGAAGTCGATGCACATCCGGAGGGACTTGTCCTTCTTGGGCACCAACACTGGGTTGGCCAGCCACTCGGAATGGAAGACTTCACGAATGAATTCAGCAGCTAGGAGCCGAGCGATCTCTTCACCAATCGCCTTGCGCTTCTCTAGGGAGGATCGACGCAAGTACTCCTTGACTGGTTTAACTTTAGGATCTACTTGGAGTCGGTGCTCAGCCAGTCCCTTGGGAACCCCCGGCATGTCAGACGGCTTCCATGTGAAGATATCCTAGTTCTCATGGAGGAACTGGATGAGCTCGGCTTCCTATTTTTCACTGAGTGTCGTCGAGATGTTGGTCGGAGCCGCACTCGGATCGGTGGGATGAACATGAACCTACTTACTTTCGCCGGCCAACTGAGTGTCGCCGGTCGCTTGGACTTTAACAAGTCTACAGCGTCCACTGCCTTCTTGTACCCATCGAGTTCGATGGCTAGTATCTACTCGTTTGCGATTTTAGAGCCCTGCTGGAGGCACTCTTCAGCAACCTTCCGATCGCCGGTAACCATTATCACGCCATTTAGTCCTGGCATCTTAAGCTTAAGATACACGTAACATGGTCGGGCCATGAAACGCGCGTAGGCAGGCCTACCCAGGATAGCATGATATGCACTCCGGAAATCAACCACTTCAAACGTCAGGCGTTCTTTCCGAAAGTTCTTCTCTCCGCCGAAGACGACGTCCAAAGCGATCTAACCGAGTGATTCAGCCTTCTTTCCAGGAATGACTCCATGGAAATGCGTGTTACTCTTACTCAGGCGGGACATCGGAATGCCCATTGCGCTGAGTGTATCCGCGTAAATTATGTTCAGCCCGCTGCTGTCGTCCATCAGAACTTTGCGCAGTCGAACTCCATTGACAGCCGGATCGACAACCAGCGCCTGCCTCCCAGGGGTGGCTATGTGGGCTGGGTGATCAGACTGATCGAAAGTAATAGGAGTTTTTGTCCAATTGAGATGCTTGACGGTTGCCGGGGCCACCAAGTTTACCTCCCGATTGATGACCTTCAATCGGCTCTTACTTTCGACATCTGCGAAGATCATGTTCAGGACCTTGTCGACGTAAGGGTACTCGGAATCGCGCTCGCCCTCTTCGTCATCGTCCTTTTCTGCAGAGGCCTCCTTACCCATCTCGTGCTTGAGCATCCGGCACTCCCGAGTGGTGTGCTTTGGGTAAACGAGGTTGCCCTCCTCATCCTTTTTAGTGTGAATAGCACAGGGCTGATCCAGCACTTCAGAATTGTAATTGGGCTTCTTTTTGTTAGCCCAATCTTTCTTCTTGTTCTTTTTGGGCTTCAGCTTCCCCTGACCAGGAACCGCAGCCACTTCAGCCTTTCCCGAAGGATCGGCTTTCCGTTTCTGCTTCTTGCCTGCATTCCCTGCCGATTGAGGGGCATCGCCAGCTCGCCCTTTGCCGCTGCGGAGGCGGTCTTCCTCTTTGCCATTGGCGTATTTATTGGCAATCTCCCATGGCCCGACTGAGAGACAGATCTCCCGATCGGCCAAACTTCAGGATGAGCTCCCGATACCGAGTGCCGGCCTTGAAAGCGCACACGGCCTGGTGCAGAGTGGTCCATCTCTGTATGTACTCTCGGAGAGTTTCATTGCTCTTCTGGACACAATGCTGCAACTTCGTCAATCCACTCGGACGCTTGTAAGTGCCCTCAAACGTCTTGATGAACACCTGCGACAGGTCCTCCCAGCAATAGTTGCTGCTAGAAGGTAACTGGTTCAACCAAGCCCGAGCGGATCCTTCCAGCATGAGGGGAAGATGCTTCATTGCCACGAAGTCATCACCACCCCCGATCTGAACTGCCACTCGGTAATCCTCGAGCCAAGTCTCAGGCTTGGATTCGCCGTTGAACTTCCCGATCCCCGTCGCCAACCCGTAGTTGGGAGGAATCTCAGCCTCTCGGATATATCTGCAGAAGCACTTGAGACCTGATGTCCCCCATCCACTCACTCAGTCCCTGAGCACTCGACTCTTATCCACCAATCTCTAAGTGATGGTAGATCTAGCATTGAGCAACGGGGGACGTCGGCCTGCTTCCTCATAACCTCTGGGGCGAGGGGGAGTCTGATTGCGGTCTTCTCTGTGAGGACGACCGTCGTCAAAGGGGCGCTTGCCGTGTGAACCACCCCTCGGAGGGGGCGTCCGACTGACGTCACGTTCATCGCGCCAATGCCCTCCGTACCGGCCTCTCGGAGGAGGAGGGGGTATCGGTGTTTCCCATAAGCATGCGGACTATGTGCAGACTAAACAGTGTCAGCCCGAAAGGACTTGCTGTAAACACGTTGATTCGACTAAGACACTTCTGCATTCTGCCTTATCGTCGTCTTCGGCAGAGTCTGGATCTGCCCAATGCCTTCTCCAGCCGCAGAACCGGACGGCTGAATGGATTCAGCTATCCGAGTGGCTGCAGCTAGATTCTCTATAGGAGTACGCATCACTGGGATCTTGGGCGGCTTATCACTCAGGATTGGCCGCCGCCTGGCGTAACTGGAGCTTGGTTGCTCCTTCACTGCACGTTCGTCGAGCGCTCGCTGGAGCCTCTCCAAACGCTCACGCTCAGCCAAGGTGGCCTGTCGTGTGGCCTCCAAGGATATCTCCTCGGGTGATGTTCCCGTGATAAGGATAAGAAGGACTTCGTCGTCCCTCCTTCTCCTTTCTTCCCGCTGCTCCCGAGAGAGAGGCTACGGAAAATAACCATCGGAAGGACCGTCGCCGAGACGACCTCCACCTCGGTCGCGGGAACCACCCACCGAGTACCCAGGGGCACCATGATCGGTGGAATGCGCCATCAGTATCTCAACAGCATTTCCGCTGCTTTCACACTCGGATTCGTCAGACAACTCATCCCCCGATGTGGGAGACAAGCTGAGGGTAGGCTCGTCGGAGTCGAGCACCTCAACCAATAGGCTGCCGCGCCACGACGTGTTGGGGAACGTTGCATGGGAAACAAAAAATTTCCTACGCTTCACCAAGATCAATCTAGGAGATGAGCATCTACGAGAGGAGAGACGGATCCACATACCCTTGTAGATCGCTAAGCGGGAAGCGTTAAGAAACGCGGTTGATGTAGTCAAACATCTTGGCGATCCAAATCGCAAGCCGTCCCGCGATCCAATCATGATCTAGTGCCGAACGGACGGCACCTCTGCGTTCAGCACACGTACAGCTCGATGACGATCTTTGACTCCTTGATCTAGCAAGCGAGGGTGGAGAGGTAGATGAGTTCTCCGGCAGCACAACGGCGTGGTGGCGGTGGTGGTGAACTGATCCGGCAGGGATTCGCCGAGCTCTACCGAACCGATCTAGTGGAGAAAACGATCTAGAGGGAGAGAGGGAAGTACGTGGCTTTTCAGGTGGTGGCTGCCCTCAAAACCTTCACTATATATAGGAGGGAGGGGAGCAGGGGTGGCAGCCCTAGGGGAAACCCTAGGGCTGGCCGATCAGCCTAGAGGGGGAGAGTCCACCTCCCATAAGGGAGGTGGAGGCCCAAGGGAGGAGTCCCTCCCCTCTAGCCCACCTCCCACCTACCCCCCATGCTCATGGGCCTTTAGGGGCTGGCTGCCTAGCCCACCAAGGGCTGGTGCGCAACCTCTTTAGCCCATGTGGCCCCTCGGGGTGGGTGGGCCCCTTCCGGTGGACCCCCAGAACCCTTCCGGTACCCCCGGTACGTTACCGGTGACGCCCAAACTTTTTCCGGTGACCAACACGGAACTTCCTATATATCAATCTTTACCTCCGGACCATTTCGGAGCTCCTCGTGACTTCCAGGATCTCATCCGGGACTCTAAACAACCTTAGGTCACCAACATACACAACTCAATAATACCAAATCGTTACAGAACGTTAAGTGTGCAGACCCTACGGGTTCGAGAACTATGTAGACATGACCGAGACAGACACCTCTACGGTCAATAACCAATAGCGGGACCTGGATGCCCATATTAGCTCCTACATATTCTACGAAGATCTTTATCGGTTTAACCTCTATGTCAAGGATTCAGTTAATCCCGTACACAATTCCCTTTGTTTATCGGTATGTTACTTGCCCGAGATTCGATCGTCGGTATCTCCATACCTAGTTCAATCTCGTTACCGGCAAGTCACTTTAATCGCTCCGTAATACAAGACCCCGTGGCTAACTCTTTAGTCACTTTGCTTGCAAGCTCATTGTGATGTTGTATTACCGAGTGGGCCCTGAGATACCTCTCCGTCACACGGAGTAACAAATCCCAGTCTTGATCCATGCCAACTCAACAGACACCCTCGGAGATACCTATAGAGCATCTTTATAGTCACCCAGTTACGTTGTGACGTTTGATACACACAAGGTACTCCTCCGGTGTCAGTGAGTTACATGATCTCATGGTCATAGGAACATAAACTTGACATGCAGAAAACAATAGCAATAAACTGACACGATCATATGCTACGTTCATAGTTTGGGCCTTGTCCATCACACCATTCTCCTAATGGTGTGATCCCGTTATCAAATGACAACTCATGTCTATGGCCAGGAAACCTTGACCATCTTTGATCAACGAGCTAGTCCTATAGAGGCTCACTAGGGACACGGTGTTGTCTATATACCCACACATGTATTTGAGTTTCCAATCAATACAATTTTAGCATGGATAATAAACATTTATCATGAACAAGGAAATATAATAATAACCATTTTATTATTACCTCTACGGCATATTACCAACAGTCTCCCACTTGCACTAGAGTCAATAATCTAGCTCACATCACTATGTGATTTACATTGTAATGAATCTAACACCCATACAGTTCTGGTGTTGATCATGTTTCCCTCGTGGAAGAGGCTTAGTCAACGGATCTGCAACATTCAGATCCGTGTGTACTTTGCAAATATTTATGTCTCCTTCCTTGATGTAATCGTGGATTGAATTGAAGTGTCGCTTTATGTGTCTGGTCCTCTTGTGAAACCTTGGTTCCTTGGCTAGAGCAATGGCACCAGCATTGTCACAGAACAGAGTTATTGGGTCCAGTGCACTGGGCACAACTCCAAGATCCGTCATGAACTGCTTCATCCAGACACCTTCCTTCGCTGCCTCCGAGGCAGCTATGTACTCCGCTTCGCATGTAGAATCAGCTACCACGCTTTGCTTGGAACTGCACCAGCTTACCGCTCCCCCATTAAGAATGTATACGTATCCGGTTTGATATTTGGAGTCATCCGGATCAGTGTCAAAGCTTGCATCGACGTAACCCTTTACGACGAGCTTTTGATCACCTCCATAAACGAGAAACATTTCCTTAGTCCTTTTCAGGTACTTTAGGATATTCTTGACCGCCGTCCAGTGATCCACACCTGGATTACTTTGAAACCTTCCAGCCATACTTATGGCAAGGCTGACGTCTGGTCTTGTGCACAGCATTGCATACATGATAGAGCCTATGGCTGAAGCATAGGGGATGACACTCATCTTTTCTCTATCCTCTGCAGTCACTGGGCATTGAGTCTTATTCAACTTCACACCTTGCAACACAGGCAAGAACCCTTTCTTGGACTGATCCATTTTGAACTTCTTCAAAACTTTATCAAGGTATGTGCTCTGTGAAAGTCCTATTAAGCGTCTTGATCTATCTCTATAGATCTTGATGCCTAATATGAAAGCAGCTTCTCCTAGGTCCTTCATTGAAAAACTCTTGTTCAGATATTCCTTCACGCTTTCCAAAAATTCTATATTGTTTCCAATCAGCAATATGTCATCCACATATAATATTAGAAACACTATAGAGCTCCCACTCACTTTCTTGTAAATACAAGCTTCTCCGTAAACTTGTATAAACCCAAACGCTTTGATCACCTCATCAAAACGCTTATTCCAACTCCGAGATGCTTGCACTAGTCCATAAATGGATCGCTGGAGCTGGCAAACTTTGTCAGCATTCTCTGGATCAACAAAACCTTTTGGTTGTATCATATACAACTCTTCCTCAAGGAAACCGTTAAGGAACACTATTTTGACATCCGTCTGCCAAATTTCATAATCGAAAAATGTAGCTATTGCTAACATGATTCTGACGGACTTAAGCATCACTACGGGAGAGAAAGTCTCATCGTAGTCAATTCCTTGAACTTGTGAAAAACCCTTTGCCACAAGTCGAGCTTTATAGACGGTGACATTACCGTCCGCGTTCGTCTTCCTCTTAAAGATCCATTTATTCTGAATGGCCTTTCGCCCTTCAGGCAATACTTCCAAAGTCCACACTTTGTTTTCATACATGGATCCTATCTCATATTTCATGGCCTCTAACCATTTGTCGGAATCCGGGCCTACCATCGCTTCTCCATAGCTCGTAGGTTCATCGTTGTCCAACAACATGACCTCTAAGACAGGGTTACCGTACCATTCAGGAGCAGTACGTGTCCTTGTTGACCTACGAGGTTCGATAGTAACTTGATCCGAAGCTTCATGATCACTATCATTAGCTTCCTCTTCAACTGATGTAGGCTCCATAGAAACATCTTTCTGCGCTGCGCTACTCTCTGGTTGAAGTGAAGGTTCAACAACCTCATCAAGTTCTATCTTCCTCCCACTCAATTCTTTCGAGAGAAACTCTTTCTCGAGAAATGACCCGTTCTTAGCGACAAACACTTTGCCTTCGGATCTGAGATAGAAGGTGTACCCAACCGTCTCTTTTGGGTATCCTATGAAGACACATTTCTCCGCTTTGGGTTCCAGTTTTTCAGGCTGAAGCTTTTTGACATAAGCATCGCATCCCCAAATTTTAAGAAATGACAACTTTGGTTTCCTTCCAAACCACAGTTCATACGACGTCGTCTCAACGGATTTAGATGGTGCCCTATTTAACGTGAATGCAGCTCTCTCTAACGCATAACCCCAAAACGATAGCGGCAAATCGGCAAGAGACATCATAGACCGCACCATATCCAATAAGGTTCGATTACGACGTTCGGACACACCATTACGCTGTGGTGTTCCAGGTGGCGTCAACTGTGAAACAATTCCACATTGTCTTAAGTGATTTCCAAACTCATAACTCAGATATTCTCCTCCTCGATCTGATTGTAGGAATTTAATCTTCATGTTATGATGATTCTCAACTTCACTCTGAAATTGCTTGAACTTTTCAAACGTTTCAGACTTATGTTTCATTAAGTAAATATACCCATATCTACTTAAGTCATCGGTGAAGGTAAGAAAATAATGATATCCACAGCGCGCCTCAATGCTCATCGGACCGCACACATCAGTATGTATGATTTCCAACAAGTCACTTGCCCGTTCCATTGTTCCAGAGAACGGGGTCTTAGTCATCTTGCCCATGAGGCATGGTTCACATGTTTCATGTGATTCAAAATCAAGTGACTCCAAAAAGTCTATCAGCTTGGAGTTTCTTCATGCGTTTTACACCAATATGACCTAAGCGGGAGTGCCACAAGAAAGTGGTACTATCATTATCAACTCTACATCTTTTGGCATCAATGTTATGAACATGTGTATCATTACTATCGAGATTCAATAAGAATAAACCCCTCACATTGGGTGCATGACCACAAAAGATATTACTCATATAAATAGAACAACCATTATTCTCTGATTTAAATGAGTAACTGATGACCCACAAGTATAGGGGATCAATCGTAGTCCTTTCGATAAGTAAGAGTGTCGAACCCAACGAGGAGCAGAAGGAAATGGCAAGCGGTTTTCAGCAAGGTAATTTCTGCAAGCACTGAAATTGTAGGTAATAGATAGTTTGATAGCAAGATAATTTGTAACGAGCAAGTAACGGTAACGGTAAACAAGGTGCAGCAAGGTAGCCCAATCCTTTTGAGGCAAAGGACAGTCTAGAACAATCACTATAATAGGCAAAGTGTTCTTGAGGGTACACGGGAATTTCGTCTAGTCACTTTTATCATGTTGGTTTGATTCGTGTTCGCTACTTTGATAATTTGATATGTGGGTGGACCGGTGCTAAGGTGCTGTTCTTACTTGAACTAACAACCTACTTATGATTAACCCCCTCGCAAGCATCCGCAACTACGAGAAAAGTATTAAGACAAAGTCTAACCATAGCATTAAACATGTGGATCCAAATCAGCCCCTTACGAAGTAGCGCATAAACTAGGGTTTAAGCTTCTGTCACTCTAGCAACCCATCATCTAATAACTACTTTACAATGCATTCCCTTAGGCCCATGAATGGTGAAGTGTCATGTAGTCGACGTTCACATGACACCACTAAGGGAATCACAACATACATATCATCAAAATATCGAACACATATCAAATTCACATGATTACTCGCAACATGACTTCTCCCGTGACCTCAAGAACAAGGGTAACTACTCACAAATAATAATCATGCTCAAGATCAGAGGAGTATTAAATAGCATAATGGATCTGAACATATAATCTTCCACCAAATAAACCATATAGTAATCAACTACGCAAGGTAATCAACACTACTAGTCACCCACAGGTACCAATCTGAGGTTCCGGTACAAAGATTGAACACAAGAGATGAACTAGGGTTTGAGAGGAGATGGTGCTGTTGAAGATGTTGATGAAGATTGGCCTCCCAAAGATGAGAGGGTTGTTGGTGATGACGATAGCTTTGATTTCCCCCTCCGGGAGGGAAGTTCCCCCGGCAGAATCGCTCCGCCGGAGGGCAAAAGTGCTCTTGCCCAAGTTTCGCCTCATGCCCACCCATATCCAACTCATGCCCACCCATATCCAACTGGATATATGTGCCTAGATCTTTCCTCATCACATGATGCTTGCAAAAGGAAAAAGTAAAAAGGAATAGGGAAGAATACTTTGACTCTTGCATAAAAGTAAATGCATAAAAGTAAAAGATAGGCCCTTCACAGAGGGAAGCTAAGGTTGTCATGCGCTTATTGATTTGTATGCCCAATCCCTTAATGTAAAAGAACGTCACACTATATTGCCCCCTATGATAGCAACCTTTATTATGCAGTATGTCGCTTTTATTACTTTGCCATCATAAGTTCGTATAGCGCTCAATTTTCTCTTACACTAATTGATCAAAACACTTTTAGAAGCATTTTTTATTGCCTTGTTGCACCGATGACAACTTGAAGGATCTTTCTCAATCCATACGTAGGTATGGTGGACACTCAAGGAAAGAGTTTGGGTTTGGGTTTTTGGATGCACAAGTAGTATCTCTACTTAGTGCGGAATTTTTGGTTAGCAAAGATATTGGGCAAGCACCACATGTTAAAGGATCTATGACAATATAACTTCTATGTGGATATGAACAAACATAAATCATTACATTGTCTTCCTTGTCCAACGTCAACAATTTTGACATATAATATTTGATGGGGGCTCACAATCATAAAAGATGTCCAAGATAGTGTATTTGCGTGTGAATCTTCTCTTCCCTAATTAATTCTTTCATGAATTGCATCATTGACCAATGCTATGTTTGTCAATCTCCAATAAATTTTACTACTTATACCTTTCCTTATGTGATGTCATTACTCACCATAAGATTAGCATATGATTCTTTTCATTTATTTGTCTTTATTTTATTTGATTGCAACAAGAAAGTAGAGAAGCAAAAACTCAAACTAAGCTTTATTATATAACTTTCACTCGATTACATAGATAGGTAGGCCACAAAACTAACACACGAAAATAGATCATGCTAAACTTTTATTCGACTAAGGCAAAGGGAAACTAAAGATAGAACCAAAATAGGTAAAGATGAATAAAAGTGATGGTGATACGATACCGGGGCACCTCCCCCAAGCTTGGCTCAAGCCAAGGGGAGTGCCCATACCCATGTGCTCAAGTCTCCTTCGGTAGTGGTGATGAAGAAGGTGGAGGTGTTGATGTAGGTGGTGGTGATGAGCTGTCACACTTTAGCTTCAAAAGATGCTCCAATTTGCGGATGACTCTCCTAAGGTTGTCGATGTGTTCTTGCAACAAGATATTTTCACGGATGAGAAATTTATTCTGAACATGAACCGCTTCAAAGGTTCTAAAGGCTTCGATTTCAATAGGGGTGAGATGACTGTAATAAGGTTGAAGGATATCTTCTTCCTCTCCCTCCTTTGCTGGCTTGAATTGATCTCCTTCAGGGAGATAATCCACCTTAGCTTCATTGTCCTTCTCCTCCTTGTAGGCTTATTCCGGCTCCTCCCTCTTCAACTCTATCTTCATTAGCTAGGAATCTTCTTCCACATTGTTAGGAGAGGGGGAAGACATGATGCCTGACTTGACAGGTCTGATAGGAAAATAGCAAGAAACAAGAATAGAGGATTTTTCTACGATGCGGTCGTCAAAACAGTCGAGGGTATATATAGAGAATTTTTATTCTTGGGAAACAAGTATTTGGAAGGAAAACGGAATCGGGAAGGCATCCGAGGTGGGCACAACCCACCAGGGCGCGCCCAGGGGTGCCTGGCACGCCCTGGTGTATCGTGCTCACCTCGATCACCTTCCGGTTTATTTTTTTATTTCCAAAATTCTAAAATATTCCAAAACTAACAAAAAATATTGTTGCGGATTTTTCGGAGTCCGTTTACTTACCGTATCACGTACCTCCTAATTTTAAGTATTCTGGAGTGTTCCGGAAGATTTCTTTTATGTGTTCCTCCGGTGTCATGGTTTGGACAACATTGCTTTCAACGTTAATTGGCATACCTGAGATATAATGCTTAATTCTTTGTCCATTGACTACCTTCGGATTTGTACCTTCGGCGTTATTAATCTTAATAGCTCCAGAACGATAGACCTCTTCAATGATATATGGTCCTTCCCATTTTGAGAGAAGTTTTCGTGCAAAAAATCTTAAACGAGAGTTGAACAAAAGAACATGATCTCCTATTTTGAATTCCCGCTTTTGGATTCTTTTGTCATGCCATCTTTTTACCTTTTCTTTGAATAGCTTGGCATTTTCATACGCTTGGGTTCTCCATTCATCTAGTGAGCTAATATCAAATAACCTCTTCTCATCGGCAAGTTTGAAATCATAGTTGAGTTCTTTAATTGCCCAAAATGCTTTATGTTCTAGTTCTAGAGGCAAATGACAAGCTTTCCCATACACCATTTTATATGGAGACATACCCATAGGATTTTTATAAGCTGTTCTATAGGCCCAAAGTGCATCATCTAATTTCTTAGACCAATTCTTACGAGACCTATTGACAGTTTTTTGTAATATTAATTTTATTTCTCTATTGCTAAGTTCTACTTGACCGCTAGATTGAGGATGATAGGGTGATGCAATTCTATGGTTAACATCATATTTAGCAAGCATCTTACGGAAAGCACCATGAATAAAGTGTGAACCACCATCGGTCATTAAATATCTAGGGATTCCAAACCTCGGAAAGATAACCTCTTTAAGCATTTTAATGGAGGTGTGATGATCAGCACTACTAGTTGGAATAGCTTCTACCTACTTAGTGACATAATCAACCGCAACTAAAATATGAGTGTACCCGTTAGAGGAAGGAAAAGGCCCCATGTAATCAAAACCCCACACGTCAAATGGTTCAACAACAAGTGAATAATTCATAGGCATTTCTTGACGCTTACCGATATTACCAATTCTTTGACTTTCATCACAAGACAAGACAAACTTACGGGCATCCTTGAAGAGAGTAGGCCAATAAAAACCAGATTGCAATACCTTGTGAGCAGTTCTATCTCCCGCATGATGTCCTCCATAAGCTTCGGAATGACATTTCCATAGGATTTGTTCTTGTTCATGCTCAGGTACACAATGTCTAATAATACCATCTAATCCTTCTTTATAAACATGTGGGTCATCCCAAAAGTAACATCTCAAGTCATAGATTTTTTTTTCTCTTTTGTTGGTATGTGAAGCTAGGTGGTATATACTTAGCGACAATGTAGTTAGCATAGTCAGCATACCAAGGTGTGTTTTGAGAAACATTTATTGCAGCTAACTGTTCGTCAGGGAAACTATCATCAATAGGTAGTGGGTCATCAAGAATATTTTCTAACCTAGACAAGTTATCAGCTAAGGGGTTCTCAGCTCCTTTCCTATCAACAATATGCAAGTCAAATTCTTGAAGCAAGAGAACCCACCTAATGAGTCTAGGTTTAGCATCTTTCTTTTCCATAATATATTTTATAGCAGCATGATCGGTGTGAACAATAACTTTGGAATCAACAATATAGGATCTAAATTTATCACAAGCAAACACAACTGCTTAAAATTCTTTTTCAGTGGTAGCATATTTTCGTTGGGCACTGTCTAGAGTTTTACTAGCATAATGGATAACATTCAATTTCTTATCATCTCTCTGTCCTAGAGCAGCACCAACAGCATAATCACTAGCATCACACATAATTTCAAAAGGCAAGTTCCAATTAGGTGGTTGTATGATAGGTGCAGAGGTTAAGGCTTTCTTGAGTGTTTCAAAGGCTTCCACGCAATCATCATCAAAAACAAAAGGAATATCCTTTTGGAAAAGATTAGTAAGAGGCCTAGAAATTTTAGAGAAGTCTTTAATGAACCTCCTATAAAAACCAGCATGACCAAGGAAACTTCGAATACCTTTAATATCTTTAGGACATGACATTTTCTCGATTGCATCAACTTTAGCTTTATCCACCTCAATACCTCGTTCCGATATTTTATGCCCCAAGACAATGCCTTCATTAACAATAAAGTGGCACTTCTCCCAATTCAAGACTAGATTAGTTTGTTCACATCTCTGCAAAACTGGATCAAGGTTGCTTAAGCAATCATCAAAAGAAGTTCCATAAACGGAAAAATCATCCATGAAAACCTCCACAATCTTTTCACAGAAATCAGAGAATATAGCAGTCATACATCTTTGAAAGGTAGCAGGTGCATTGCATAAACCAAAAGGCATACGTCTATAAGCATATGTTCCAAAAGGGCAAGTAAAGGTGGTTTTCTCTTGATCAGATTGTGACACAGGTATTTGAGAGAAACCAGAATATCCATCTAGGAAACAAAAGTGTGTGTGCTTAGATAGTCTTTCTAGCATTTGATCAATGAATGGCAGAGGGTAATGATCTTTCCTAGTAGCTTTATTTAATTTTCTAAAATCAATTACCATTCTATAGCCAGTGACAATTCTTTGTGGAATGAGTTCATTCTTATCATTAGGAACAACGGTAATACCTCCTTTCTTAGGGACACAATGAACGGGACTTACCCATCTACTATCGGCTATGGGATAGATTATACCTACTTCCAGAAGCTTTAATATTTCAGTTCTTACCACTTCTTTCATCTTGGGATTCAATCGCCGTTGGTGATCAACAATGGGTTTAGCATTAGGTTCCATATTAATCTTGTGCTGACATAGAGTGGGACTAATGCCCTTAAGATCATCAAGAGTATATCCAATAGCAGCCCGGTGCTTCCTTATAACTTTCAATAATCTCTCTTCTTCATGTTCTGAAAGGTTAGCACTAATAATAACAGGATATATCTTTTTCTCATCAAGATAAGCATACTTCAAAGTGTCAGGCAATTGTTTTTATTCAAACACAGGATCACCTTTAGGTGGAGGAGGACCTCCAAGAGTTTCAATAGGCAAATTGTGTTTCAAGAGAGGTTGTTGTTCGAAGAAAATTTGATCTATTTCATTTCTTTCACGCAAGTGCATATCATTTTCATGGTCGAGCAAATATTGTTCTAATGGATCAGTAGGAGGCACAGCAATAGAAGCAAGACCAATTATCTCATCCTTACTAGGTAGCGCTTTATCATGAGGTTGTCTACTAAACTTGGAAAAATTAAACTCATGAGACACATTACCAAAACTGACACCGACGGTTTGTTTTTCACAATCTATCTTAGCATTGACGGTGCTCAAGAAAGGTCTACCAAAGATAATGGGACAAAAGTCATCTTGTGGGGAACCAAGGACTAGAAAATCAGTAGGGTATTTTACTTTCCCACACAAGACTTCAACATCTCTAACAATCCCAAGTGGTGTGATAGTGTCTCTATTAGCAAGTTTAATAGTAACATCGATATCTTCCATTTCAGCAGGTGCTATTTCATTCGTAATTTCTTGGTATAAGGTAAAAGGGATAGCACTCACACTAGTACCTAAATCACATAAACCATGGTAGCAATGATCTCCTATTTAAACTGAGACAACGGGCAAGCCTTCTATAGGTCTATAATTCTAGCAGCTTCATCACAAAGGTAGATGACATGCCCATCAACATTTTCTACCAAGAGATATTTAACCATAGCAACACTAGGTTCTACTTTAATTTGCTCAGGGGGTTTAGGTGCTCTTATATTACTCTTACGAACCACAGTTGATACCTTAGCATGTTCCTTTATCCTAACAAGGAAAGGTGGTTTTTCAATATAAGTGGTAGGCACAACTGGATCAACATTGTAAAAGATGGTTTCTTCTTTAGCTATGACCGGTTCTTTAATTTCTTATTTAATAGGGGGATGATATTTAAACCACTTCTCCTTAGGGAGGTCAACATGAGTAGCAAATGCTTCACAGAAAGAGGCTACTATCTCAGAGTCAAGTCCATATTTAGTGCTAAACTTGTGAAAAATATCGGTATTCATAAAAGATTTAACACAATCAAATTCAAGCTTTATACCTGACTCATTACCTTCGTCGAGTTCCCAATCTTCAAAGTTGCATTTAATTCTTTCTAAGAGATCCCACTTGAAATCAATAGTCTTCTTCATATAAGAACCAGCACAAGAAGTATCGAGCATGGATTGATCATTATGAGAAAGCCGAGCATAAAAATTCTGAATGATAACTTCCCTCGGAATGTCATGATTGGGGCATGAATATAACATTGACTTAAGCCTCCCCCAAGCTAGAGCGATACTTTCTCCTTCACGAGGCCAAAAATTATATATATAATTCCGATCACGATGAACTAGATGCATGGGATAAAACTTTTGGTGCAATTCCAATTGCAAACGATTCCAGTTCCACGATCCAAGATCATCACATAGCCTATACCATGTCAATGCTTTTCCCTCCAAATATAAAGGGAAAACCTTCTTCTTAACTTCATCTCCGTGTAAACCTGCAAGCTTAAATAATCCACATATTTCGTTCACATAAAAGAGATGCATACAAGATGTTCAGTTCCATCTCCTGCATAAGGTTTAGCAAGCAGTTGTTCTAGCATACCCGAAGGAATTTCATAAGTAACATTTTCAGTAGGTGCTGTAGGTTGAGGGGTAACTAATTGTGGTTCCGGTCGAGGTGAAGATACCCCGAACAAACCCCTCAAAGGATTGTTTTCCATAGTAGCAAGTAGCAATAAATTTCAGCACGTAGTATAAGTTTTTCCTTACCGATTTCCACTTACCAAGAGCGCTTCACTCCCCAGCAACGGTACCAAAAAAGAGTCTTGATGACCCACAAGTATAGGGGTTCAATCGTAGTCATTTCGATAAGTAAGAGTGTCGAACCCAACGAGGAGCAGAAGGAAATGGCAAGCGGTTTTCAGCAAGGTAATTTCTGCAAACACTGAAATTGTAGGTAATAGATAGTTTGATAGCAAGATAATTTGTAACGAGCAAGTAACTGTAACAGTAAACAAGGTGCAGCAAGGTAGCCCAATCCTTTTGAGGCAAAGGACATGCCAGAACAATCACTAGTAATAGGCAAAGTGTTCTTGAGGGTACACGGGAATTTTGTCTAGTCACTTTTATCATGTTGGTTTGATTCGTGTTCGCTACTTTGATAATTTGATATGTGGGTGGACCGGTGTCACGCCCAAGATGCGATCCTATCCTTATTTTGGCACGAGGGCCTCGACAGGGATAGAAGCGCATCTCGTCGTTTCGCAAGAATGGATATCATTACAAGTACATGTAAAGAAGAGATGAGTATATGGAATTGGCTTACACTCGCCACAAGCTACATCAATATCACATCAATACAACAACATATCCAAACATCATACAGAAGAGCAGGGTCCGACTACGGACGAAAACAAACGATAAAAAGACATCCATCCTTGCTATCCCAGGCTGCCGCCTGGAACCCATCCTAGATCGATGATGAAGAAGAAGAAGAACTCCAAATCAAACAAAGCATCGCGCTCACATCATATCATCACATTACCTATACCTGCAACTGTTGTTGTAGTAATCTGTGAGCCATGGGGACTCAGCAATCTCATTTCCAAGGGTATCAAGACTATTAAAGCTTAATGGGTGAGGTATGGTTAAGTGGTGAGGCTGCAGCAAGCGACTAAGCATTTATTTGAGTGGCTAACTTACGAGTACAAGAATAAAGGGGGATGATTGTTGAATAAACGGACGTGATCTAGTAATGATCTCTAAGAGATCCTGAACACCTACTTACGTCAAACATAACCCCACCGTGTTCTCTCTCGGATAAGGACTCACGAGAGGAGACAGTCACGGTTACGCACACGGTTGGGGTATTTTATTTGAGTTTACTTCAAGTTTGCTATGACCGGGTGTTAAACAAAGTTTCCAAGTTGCCACGTAACCGCGGGCACGGCTTTCCGAAAGATTTAACCCTGCAGGGGTGCTCCAACTCATCCATCACAAATTAACCACACGCAGCGAGAATAACCTCGACCACGAATCTCGTGATCTTCCTAGGCAATTCCACTGGAAAACCGCAACCTCGAGATAGCCCAAAGTATTTTCGGAATTCCTCGCACAAGACGTTCGAGAAAGGTAAAACAAATCCAGCATGGCCGCCCGACGTGTCGACGAACCCGATAGGAGCCGAGTATCTCGTTCTCAGGACACGACCGGATAAGCACAGCGTACAGTGGCCTGATAGACATCTCCCGAGTTGCCCCGGGTTGGCCCCGCACACGGCTCTAGTTTGGACCAACACTCATGAGGAGCACTGGCCCGGGTTGTTGATTAAAGATCCTCGGGATAATTACTCCCTATGCAGGTTTATTAGTTATTAGGCAAATGTAGTACCAAAGTTGGGCCTTGCCAGACAAGTTTTATCCAAAAATGAAAATCAAGGGGGTCCCCATAACAACCCCGAGCATGTTAGGAGCGCTCAATTATGGAACATAACACCGGTACACAAGTAACTAGGGCGGCAAGAGTGGAACAAAACACCGAGCAAAAGGCCAAGCCTTCCACCCTTTACCAAGTATATATGTGCATTAAATTAAATAGCAATAATATTGTGATATATCAAAAACATCCATGTTGGCACATGGAAACATGGCACCTGCAACTAGCAACGCTATAAGAAGGGCTGAGCAAGCAGTAACATAGCCAAACAATGTTTGCTGGGTTGTGGAGGGGTTAGAGGCTTTTCATGGCAATTTGGGAGGCTAGACAACAAGTGGTAGGTAGCGAGATAGCGATAGAAACGAGACAACTAGCATAGCAATGATAGTAATGGTATCCAGGGAAATGATCATCTTGCCTGAGATCCCGCTTGGAAGAAGAACGAATCCATGAAGAAGACGAGCCAACGTAGTCGAACGAATCCTCACACTCCGAACGCTTTGGAACTCTAACGAGAAGAAGCAATCCGGAAACAACAATCAACACATGATAAACACCACAACACATGCATGATATGATGCACAACAAGGGTGATGCATGTTATGCATGACATGACAAAGCACAACAATCAATTCCTACACATTAAGTGAAGCTCAATATGCAACAAGTTGCATATTGACGAAACTGCACATTCGAATATTTAGTTCACTCTCGTTTAGGTACACGACAATATTAAATGTTGTTAAACATGGCAAAAGGTGAAGCATAATGAAACTACACTATCTAGGCAAGTTTAAATGAGGCCGGAAACAACATATAGCATTTCCGAAACGACCCCATATGTTAATTTCGAAATTGGTCCAGATCTGAACTAATCATGTTTTATATTTATTAAACAGGAAAATAAAGTATACCATGCAATTCTACATGTCATTCTAGTCGATTTACATATATGGAACATCTCAAACGGAGCTACGGTCTAAAAGATATGACATTCGCAAGATGCATATGATATGAATGCAAAATGCATGCAAACACCCACCACAAACATGTTAAATCATATATGCAGCAAAATATTATGAAACTACATGAGATTCTAAGCAAGTTTCATGTGCAACATGTTCAAAACGGAGCTACGGATCAACCACAATCACCAAAACAAGTTTTAGTTCAAATCTGCCCAAAACAGCAACATAGCATATTGCACGCATGAAAACAATAAGCTACAAGATTCCAAAATGCACAAAGTAAGCATGGGGCAGTATCATATAACATACACTTCATTTCATCTTCACATATCATACCCAAAAGAGTCATGGATCACATGGTACGAAGCTCACAACATGGCAACAAAATATAGCAGATTAGGACTTGGTGAAAATAACAGGTTTTTAGCTTAGCAGATTTCACGGAGGCATATTGGCAGCAGTAAAACTACATGCTACAGGTCATATATTGGCATGAAACTTCACAGCATGGTAGAGGACATGATGCATTACAAATCATTACTTTATGGCAACATCAAATTATGCTCAGATTCATGGCAACCATCAACACAACATGGCATATTGAAGAAAACAGATTCTCAGACTTTGTGAAAATTAGGCTAGTCATGAGCAGCAGTTTTTAACAGATTGACATATTGGACAGCGGGTTTAATTATGATGCAAAACCTATTCATGCAAACTATTGGCACAACATGATAGAGCATAACATGCTTAACAAAAGACTCCATGGTGGCATCACCAAAAGACTCCTAGAACACTAGCAAAACACATGGCAAGACAGCAACAAGATAACAGATTTCCAGACTTAGAATTATTTTGGACCCTCAAAACATCAGATTTTTGTAGCATGTTGGCAACAAGAAAATAACACCTAAACATGCATTTCTATGACAACCAAAAATACCAGGGCCTAGCACACATGTCCAAGGGCATATCTCATGTCAAAATTATTTCATATGATGCACGGATTAAATCCCACAAAATAGACAAACGAGCATCATGGCCAAAAATGACATGCACAAGAACTTCCTCCAATGACAAAACTAAATGCACAGTTAAATTCTATGGATCTTTCTACCCCGAAAACATATATAATATGCATAGGTTCATGTAGGAAAATAAGTCACAATTAATTATGCAAGTTTATGGCCTAATCCCCTTTTAGCAACAATAAATGCAAGTTAAATGCAAAAATTCCAATGAACAAGTTTGTCATGCATGAAAATGCGATGCCGATAATATGAACATTTTTAATATATTGTTGGATTAATTCCAATGCACGTTAAATAAATATGTCAATGCGATATAATGTCATTTATGCAAAATGATGCAAACACCGAGTGTAAGTATTTTAAACATGGATGAAAATGGCATGTAATTAATCTATGCATTTTTCTGAGCATTTTACATATATAAAACGTTTTATTTCGCCACACGGTTTAATAATTATCAACATTCTAAAAACAAGCGTTTTTCTGCAATAATAAAATGCACTGGACGCAACATATCTAAAATACGCACGGGGCGCTGGATACTAAGCAGTGCACAGGGCGGGGCATTGAGCTGGCTCACCATAGGGCCAAATGGGCAGGTCGGTGCAGTGGCTTGGGCCGAAACGGGGGCGCTGGGCCTTGTCGCGGCCCACGACGAGGGAGGGAGCGGTCAACGACCGAGCGGATCGGGCGCTCGTCCTCCCGATCCGGCGACGGCGCAGCTTGGAGCTCCGGCGGCAGCGCAGATCCTCCAGCGAGACGTGGCGTCCGGAAACGGGTTGGTGGCGCCGGGGACACCCGGATCTGGCCGGATCCGGTGGCTGGCGAGCACCGGCAGACGCGGGAGGAGCTCGGCGGCGGCGGATTGCTGGGCGCGGCGGCGAGGTAAGGAGGCGGGCGACGCGACGACAGGGTACGGCGGCTAGGCGGCGGGGCTGGCCTCCTGAGAGGGTCCGGCGGTGAGGCTGCCGGGGACGGGCAACGACGGGGCTGACGCGGGGCGGTGGCTACAGGGCGCCATGGGAGCGGAGGCGCTCGAGGCTGCGGGCGGCGGCAGGCTGCGGGCTCTGTGGTCGCCGGACATGTCCGGGTTGGCCGCGGACATTGTCCGGGGGGGGCTAGGAGACGAAATCTGGGCCTCTAATTGCGGATCTGAGGGCTGAAAATGGAAGGGGAGGAGTGGATTTCGGGATTGGAGGAGGTGGGGCTTGACGGTGGAGTTTGGTAGGGGGGTGGCTGCAATTTTACATGGGGGAAACCCTAGAGAGTGAGAAGGCTCTCTCCATGGGTGGTTTTATATAGGGAATGGACTAAGGGGGTTGGCTCTCGTCCGTCCGATCGCGATCCGATGACCACGAACGGAGGGGGGCTAAGTTGGGCTAGCGGGCTGTGGAGAGGTGGTTGGGCCAAGAAGAGAGGGAGGTTTGCGGCCCGGCACGAAGTTTTTAAAAACACCTAAACATCCGATAAATACCTATGACGGTGCCGCTACGGTCGACCGGTCGGATATCAAACGACCTCTGATTGCGACGAAACTTGGCAAGCGGTCTACCTACAATATAATAAGGCCGCATGCCAACTTTCGACCCAATCCGAGAAAGTTTTACGCGCACTTTTAAAAACAATATTTTAATGATGCCGCGGGCGCGTGCGTGTGTGGTTGGACTCGAAACGGACGACGGGAAGAACCGGCAACTGCTAATGGATGCAAGTTTTCAAAAACGAGTGACGATGCTATGCACATGATGCGAATGATGCGATGATGAATGCGACAACCAGACGAATCACACGATGGCAATGGAAAAAAAAGGGAATCTTCTGGAGCGTCGGCCCCGGGCTGTTACAACCGGTGTTAAGGTGTTGTTCTTACTTGAACTAACAACCTACTTATGATTAACCCCCTCGCAAGCATCCGCAACTACGAGAAAAGTATTAAGACAAAGTCTAACCATAGCATTAAACATGTGGATCCAAATCAGCCCCTTACGAAGTAGCGCATAAACTAGGGTTTAAGCTTCTGTCACTCTAGCAACCCATCATCTAATAACTACTTCACAATGCATTCCCTTAGGCCCATGAATGGTGAAGTGTCATGTAGTCGACGTTCACATGACACCACTAAGGGAATCACAACATACATATCATCAAAATATCGAACACATATCAAATTCACATGATTACTCGCAACATGACTTCTCCCGTGACCTCAAGAACAAGGGTAACTACTCACAAATAATAATCATGCTCAAGATCAGAGGAGTATTAAATAGCATAATGGATCTGAACATATAATCTTCCACCAAATAAACCATATAGTAATCAACTACGCAAGGTAATCAACACTACTAGTCACCCACAGGTACCAATCTGAGGTTCCGGTACAAAGATTGAACACAAGAGATGAACTAGGGTTTGAGAGGAGATGGTGCTGTTGAAGCTGTTGATGAAGATTGGCCTCCCAAAGATGAGAGGGGTGTTGGTGATGACGATAGCTTCAATTTCCCCCTCCGGGAGGGAAGTTCCCCCGGCGGAATCGCTCCGCCGGACGGCAAAAGTGCTCCTGCCCAAGTTCCGCCTCGAGGCGGCGGCGCTTCGTCCCGAAAATCCTCCTCCTGGTTTTTTTAGGTTTTGTGGGAATTTATACCAGAAGATGGGCACCGGAAGCGGGCCAGGCTGGGCACAACCCATCAGGGCGCGCCCAGGGGGGCTGGCGCACCCTGGTGGGTTGTGCCCACCTGGGGGCCCTCCTCCGGTAGTTTTCAGCTCCAGTAATTTTTATTAAATACAAAAATAATCTCCGTAAATTTGCAGCTTCATTGGAGCTGTGCAGTATAGTTATCTCTGACGTGCTTTTCTTGGGTCCAGAATTCCAGCTGCCGGTATTCTCCCTCTTTGTGTAAACCTTGCATATTATGAGAGAAAAGGCATTAGAATCACTCCCCAAATCATTATTATTCAACAAAACAAAGTAAATAACAGTAGGTAATCATGATGCAAAATGGACGTATCAGTAACCGTCTCGCAATAAACAAGATCCAGATATAATGTTCATGCTTAACGCAGGCACTAAATAACAATTATTCAGGTTCGTCACTAATCCCGATGGTAGTCGAAGAGCGAGCGTGCCGACGGCGATCACATCAACCTTGGAACCATTTCCCACGCGCATCGTCACTTTGTCCCTTGCCAGCCTCCGTCTATTCCGTAGTTCCTGCTTTGAGTTGCAAATGTGAGCAACTGAACCGGTATCAAATACCCAGGCACTACAACGAGAGTTGGTAAGGTACACATCAATAACATGTATATCATATATACCTTGTTTGGTGTTGGCCGCCTTCTTGTCGGCCAGATACTTGGGGCAATTCCGCTTCTAGTGGCCAGTACCCTTGCAATGAAAGCACTCAGTTTGTGGCTTGGGTCCAGCCTTGGGTTTCTTCACGGGAGGGGCAACTACTTTGCCACTCTTCTTGGAGTTACCCTTCCCGCCCTTGCCATTCTTCTTGAAACTAGTGGTTTTATTGACCATCAACACTTGATGCTCCTTCTGGATTTCAGACTCAACGACTTTCAGCATCGCAAACAGCTCGGCGACTGACTTGTTCATCCCTTGCATGTTATAGTTTAACACGAAGCTTTTGTAGCTAGGTGGCAGTGATTGAAGAACTCTGTCAGTGATCGCCTCCAGCGGGAGAGCAATTCCCAACTCAGCCAGACGGTTGGAATACCCAGACATTCTGAGTATGGGTTCACTGACAGACCCGTTCTCCTCCATCTTGCAAGCATAGAACTTATCGCAGGTCTCATACCTCTCGATCCGGGCATTCTTTTCAAAGATAAACTTCAACTCCTAGAACATCTCGTATGCTCCATGACGTTCAAAACACCTTTGAAGTCCCGGCTCTAAGCCATACAACATAGCACACTGAACTATTGAGTAATCATACGAACGCGACTGTCAGGCGTTCACAACGTCTGCAGACGACACTGGAGTGGGTGGCTCACCGAGCGGTGCATCAAGGACATAAGCCTTTTGGGAAGCCGTGAGGATAATCCTCAGATTACGGGCCCGGTCTACAAAGTTACTTGCATCATCTTTCAGCTTGGCTTTCTCTAGGAACGCATTGAAATTCAGGGGAACTACTGCGCGAGCCATTGATCTACAACATAAATTTGCAAAGACAACTTAGACTATTGTTCAAGATAATGAGTTTAGTTAATCATATTACTTAAAAACTCCCACTCAAATTGACATCCCTCCGGTCATCCGAGTGCTACATGATCCAAATTCACCAACCCAAGTCCGATCATCACGTGAGATGAGGTGGTTTCAATGGTGAACATCTTCATGTTGATCATATCTACTATATGACTCATGTTCGACCTTTCGGTCTCTTGTGTTCCGAGGCCATGTATGTACATGCTAGGCTCGTCAAGTTTAACCCGAGTGTTCCGCATGTGTAACACTGGCTTGCACCCGTTGTATGCGAACGTAGAGTCTATCACACCCGATCATCACGTGGTGTCTCGAAACGACAAACTTTCGCAACGGTGCACACTCGGGGAGAACACAATTTTATCTTGAAATTTTAGTGAGGGGTCACCTTATAATGCTACGGTCGTCCTAAGCATAATAATATGCATAAAAGGATTAACATCACATGCAAATCATAAGTGACATGATATGGCCATGAACTTGTGCTTTTGATCTCGATATCCAAAACACCGGCATGATCTCCATCGTCACCGGCATGACACCATGATCTCCATCATATTGATCTCCATCAACGTGTCGCCATGAGGTTGTCGCGCCAACTATTGCTAACTCATAGCGATAAAGTAAAGCAAATGACACAAATTAATTAAAGACAACCCTATGGCTCCTGCCGGTTGCCGTACCCATCGACATGCAAGTCGATATAAACTATTACAAAACATGATCATCTCATACATCACATATATCACATCATGTCTGTGGCCATATCATATCACAACATACCCTGCAAAAACAAGTTAGACGTCCTCTAATTTGTTGTTGCATGTTTTACGTGGCTGCTATGGGTATCTAGCAAGAACGATTCTTACCTACGCAAAACCACAAAGGTGATATACAAGTTGCTATTTCACCTTCTACAAGGACCGCCTTTGTCGAATCCGATTTAACTAAAGTGGGAGAGACAGACACCCGCCATCCATCTTATGCAACAAAGTTACATGTCAGTCGATGGAACTGGTCTCTCGTACGTGGACGAGTAAGGTTGGTCCGGGCCGCTTCATCCCACAATACCGTTGAATCAATAAAATACTAAGGAGGGAAGCAATCTGAATATCAACGCCCACAAACTCCTTTGTGTTCTACTGGTGATGCCATCTACGCAAAGACCTAGCTCATGATGCCACTGTTGGGGAACGTTGCATGGGAAACAAAAAAATTCCTACGCTTCACCAAGATCAATCTAGGAGATGAGCATCTACGAGAGGAGAGATTGGATCCACATACCCTTGTAGATCGCTAAGCGGGAAGCATTAAGAAATGCGGTTGATGTAGTTGAACGTCTTCGCGATCCAAATTGCAAGCCGTACCGCGATCCAATCACGATCTAGTGCCGAACGGACGGCACCTCCGCGTTCAGCACACGTACAGCTCGATGACGATCTCCGCCTCCTTGATCCAGCAAGCGAGAGCGGAGAGGTAGATGAGTTCTCCGGCAGCACAATGGCATGGTGGCGGTGGTGGTGAACTGATCCGGCAGGGCTTTGCCGAGCTCTACTGAACCGATCTAGTGGAGAAAATGATCTAGAGGGAGAGAGGGCAGCACGTGGCTTTTCAGGTGGTGGCTACCCTCAAAACCTCCACTATATATAGGGGGGAGGGGAGGAGGGGTGGCAGCCCTAGGGGAAACCCTAGGGCTGGCCGATCGGCCTAGAGGGGGAGAGTCCACCTCCCATAAGGGAGGTGGAGGCCCAAGGGAGGAGTCCCTCCCCACTAGCCCACCTCCCACCTACCCCCCATGCGCATGGGCCTTTAGGAGCTGGCTGTCCAGCCCACCAGGGGCTGGTGCGCAACCTCTTTAGCCCATGTGGCCCCTTGGGGTGGGTGGGCCCCTTTCGGTGGACCCCAGAACCCTTCCGGCACCCCCGGTACGTTACCGGTGACGCCCAAACTTTTTCCGATGACCAACACGGAACTTGCTATATATTGATACGTCTCCAATGTATCTATAATTTTTGCTTGTTCCATGCTGTTATATTATCATTCTTGGATGTTTTATAATCATTTTATAGCAACTTTATATCATTTTTTAGGACTAACCTATTGACATAGTGCCAAAGTGCCAGCTGCTGTTTTTTGCTTGTTTTTTACTTCGCAGAAAATCAATACCAAACGGAGTCCAATCGCGACGAAACTTTTTGAATATTTTTTCTAGACTAGAAGACACCCAGTGGGCCAAAGAAGTGTCGGAGAGGCGAGCCGTGGAGACCACAACCCACCAGGGCGCGCCAGGGGGGCCCCGGTGCGCCCTGATGGGTTGTGCCCTCCTCGGGGCCCCTCTCCACCGCCTCTGATGCCTATAAATTCCCAAATATTCCAAAAATCCTAGGGGAGTCGACGAAACACAATTCCAGCAGCCGCAAGTTCCAGAACCTCGAGATCCAATCTAAACACCATCACGGAGGGGTTCATCTTCTTCATAGGTGCCTCTCCGATGATGCGTGTGTAGTCCACCATAGACCTATGGGTCCGTAGGCAGTAGCTCGATGGCTTCCTCTCTCTCTCTTATGATTCTCAATACAATGGTCTCTTTGAGATCTATTTGATGTAAACTTTTGCGGTGTGTTTGTTGGGATCCGATGAATTTTGAGTTCATGATCAGTTTCTATCCATGAATATTATTTGAGTCTTCTTTGATCTCTTATATTCATGATTACTTATAGCCTCGTATTTCTTCTTCAAATCTTTGGTTTAGTTAGGCCAACTAGATCGATTTTTTTGCCATGGGATGAGGTGCTTTATGATGGGTTCGATCTTGCGGTGTTCTTTCCCAGTGACAGAAGGGGCAGCAAGACACGCATGTATCGTTGCTATTAAGGATAACAAGATGGGGTCTATTCCTACATGAATAGATCTTGTCTACATCATGTCATCGTTCTTATTGCATTACTCCGTTTTCCATGAACTTAATACACTAGATGCATGCTGGATAGCGGTCGATGTGTGGAGTAATAGTGGTAGATGCAGGCAGGAGTTGGTCTACTTATATTGGACGTGATGCCTATATAATGATCATCGCCTTGGATATCGTCATGACTATTCGATTTTCTATCAATTGCCCAACAGTAATTTGTTCACCCACCGTGCGCTATACTCATGAGAGAAACCACTAGTGAACCCTACGTCCCCCGGGTCTACTTTTCCAACATATTGCTTTCAGATCTAAATTTTTGCTTCTTTGTTTTCAGATCTACAAAACCAAAAACCCAAAAATATAGTGCTGCATATTTTATTTAGCTTTCTATTTTGTGTTCTTGAGAGATCTATCTCTCCTATCTATCACTACCTAATCTATCTTTTTACCATAGAGAGATTGGCAACCTCTCTTTCGCGTCGGGTTGCAAGTATTTGTTGTTTGTGTGCAGGTGCTGCTTATTGGGTGGTGGTGATCCTCCTACTGGTTCGATAACCTTGGTTTCATAGCTGAGGGAAATACTTACCGTTGCTGTGCTGCATCATCCCTTCCTCTTTGGGGAAATACCGACGCAGTCTCAAGCCACGTCATATATCAATATTTATGTTCGGACCATTTCGGAGCTCCTCGTGACGTCCGGGATCTCATCCGGGACTCCGAACAACCTTCGGTCACCAACATACACAACTCAATAATACCAAATCGTTACCGAACGTTAAGTGTGCAGACCCTGCGGGTTCGAGAACTATGTAGACATGAACGAGACACCTCTACGGTAAATAACCAATAGCGGGACCTGGATGCCCATATTGGCTCCTACATATTCTCCGAAGATCTTTATCGGTTGAACCTATATGTCAAGGATTCAGTTAATCCCGTGCGCAGTTCCCTTTCATTATCGGGATGTTACTTGCCCGAGATTCGATCATCGGTACCTCCATACCTAGTTCAATCTCGTTACCGGCAAGTCTCTTTACTTGTTCTATAATACAAGACCCCGTGGCTAACTCTTTACTCACTTTGCTTGCAAGCTCATTGTGATGTTGTATTACCGAGTGGGCCCTGAGATACCTCTCCGTCACACGGAGTAACAAATCCCAGTCTTGATCCATGCCAACTCAACGGACACCCTCGGAGATACCTGTAGAGCATCTTTATAGTCACCCAGTTACGTTGTGACGTTTGATACACACAAGGTACTCCTCCGGTGTCAGTGAGTTACATGATCTCATGGTCATAGGAACATAAACTTGCCATGCAGAAAACAATAGCAATAAACTGACACGATCATATGATATGTTCATAGTTTGGGTCTTGTCCATCATATCATTCTCCTAATGGTGTGACCCCATTATCAAATGACAACTCATGTTTATGGCCAGGAAACCTTGACCATATTTGATCAATGAGCTAGTCCTATAGAGGCTCACTAGGGACACGGTGTTGTCTATATACCCACACATGTATTTGAGTTTCCAATCAATACAATTTTAGCATGGATAATAAACATTTATCATGAACAAGGAAATATAATAATAACCATTTTATTTTTGCCTCTAGGGCATATTTCCAACACGACGTGCTTGAGCCACCGCTGCAACCGCGAGCGCCCAGAGCGCGTGCGGTGACCGAAGGTCGAACGGATCGACCCTGAGCCGTATGGCTCCGACGACTATCGCATGAGAACCCCATGCGCCGCCGCGCTGAAATGCACGTCCCCGCGGGTGGGGAACACATCTGGGTCCAGCGGTGCGTCGTGCAGCCAGGTTGATCCGTTAGCGATGAAGCGAAGGCTGCCGAAGAGGATCTCACCGCCGAGTGCGAGCATGATGGCCGGAAAAAGAAAGGAATCACCACTTGCGCCGGAGTTTGCTAGAACTGCCGCCCCATGGTGGGCGCCAACTATCGTGGGAGTAATCCTGACAATAGTACGGGGGTACAAATGAGTAGGGCGAAGCCTAGCTATGGAGCAAGTGTAACACTTGGTGTTTACGAGTTCGGACCCCACTTGGAAGTGGTAAAAGTCCTACGTCTCGAGCCCTGGGGCTAAGTATTGCTTGGTATGTGTTCTGATTACAGAGAGTTCGTAACCCCTCTCCTGGTGCCGGGGGGTGGCTTATATAGAGTGCGCCACCGCCAGCCGAGTGTCATTACGAGGGTCATTAATGCTAGTAACTGCTGGAGTTACTGGAAACTGTTGTGTTAACTATGAGCGTTACAAGTAACGCAACGTCTACAAAGTTCAATGCTAATTAAGTCCCTCGAACGTTGCAGCTCCCACGTCGCTCCTGCTCCTTCATGTCCGGGTGTCGGAGCTAGGCCGAGTGATTGTTAACATCCAAGTGACTTCCAAGGATCCGAGTGTATCTTGTACATCCGTCCGAGTGCAGAGGTAGTCCAGGGACTTCTGTAAACTTGTAGGACCCCATGTGCGTCCCAGATGAGAGGTCTATGACCCTACCTAGGGTAGGTGACCTCGTCAGGCGCCTTTGTACATCCCCTGCCAAGCAAATGGACAGTTTTTCCATGCCTACTGCATGCAGTCGATGCTTCCAAGCATCCTAGGAAATCCTCTTGCTGCATTCTGTGCTAGGATCCGAGCAGTGTCTTCAACATTGGTTGATCGCAAGTATTGTGGTCCAAACACTGCAACCACTGCCCTACAGAACTTGTACAAAGACTCAATGGTGGTGGACTCGGCCATGCGTCCATAGTCTTCCCGTATATCACCGGGAGCTTCATATGCAAGCATCCTGATAGTTGTCGTGCATTTATGGAGTGAGGAGAATCCAACTGTGCCGGTGCAATCCATCTTACAAATGAAATAGTTGTCGAACTCCCGGATGGCATTCACAATCCTAAGGAAGAGCTTCTGGCTCATCCGATAATGGCGCCGAAATACTTTCTTGCCGTGCAGAGGAGCGGCGGCGAAGTAGTCGACGTAGAGCAAGCAATAGCCCTCCATTCGATGCCTCTACTTGCTCTTATGACGGCCCGACGCCGAGCCACCTCGCCGCGACTTTGCATTGTTCGTGAACAGGCGGCCAGAGCGGCGAGGATCATGAGGTGCTCTTCATCGGCGGTGTCGGCCTCGGCTTCCTCCTCCATCAGAGTCGCGAACGCCTGGTCGTCGTCGGAGTCCATTGCCGAACAGGCAAATCGCCGAACACCTGGCTGGCATGGTGGGTGGGAAGCCGCCGGTATCCCCGCCTGTGTGGCCGTCGGAGCCCTGGAAAGCTCGCCCAGGAGCGGGATGGAGGCTGTCGCGGCGAAACCCTCTCTTTCCGGCGGGGAAATTGCCTTTCTAGCGGCGGAGCAGCGACTACGGGCATGTGGGCGGCACGGGGATCGGCATGGCGGCGATCGGGGAAGAGGCATCTGAAAGCACATATGCTCCCTTGGTGGTTTTGATAATTCATGACAACATACATAGTCTCTTGGACTAACATTTCTACCTAGTTCATCTCATGTTCAGTCCACAGAGAGTGTTGGCAAAAGGATTGTGAGGACATACCCCAAGATGCAAGGAATAGGATTGGCAAAGCTTCAAGCTAGAAGACTCTCTTTTTACTTTGTGAGAAATCACTTTGAGTCCATAGGAAAGCCAATACTACTAAAAGGGGGTAAGGTAATGTTGGTGAGCAAATTGTTCCACGTGCACAAGTGCTAGCCTCCAAAAACATCCACAAGCTCTCCCACAAAATACTCTGTCTAAACCCAACTTCACAAAATCGGTGACACCAACTTTTCATTCGGCCCTACCGATTTTCTACCCATGACAGAACCCTAGCGAAACCCTATCTCTTCGGTACAAGCGAGACTGCATCGGTGCAACCAAGTTTCAGTGACCAACCTTCTGGTGTCCCAATTCATAAAATCGGAATTTCCAAGTTTATGCTTTGGTCTCATCGAGTTTTGGGAACAGCCGTCGGCCACTGGTTTTGATACCACCGAGACTTCCATATCGGTCTCACCGAGATTCCTAAAGTTGCCACATTTTTGACAGATTGGTAGAACCGAGTTTTGCTTCGGTTTCACCGAGTTGCTCAATAATGGTGTAACGGTTGGATTTTTGGGGATGCCTATATATACCCCTCCACCACCTCTCACTCGCAAGAGAAGCACTTAGAACTATTCCATACGTGCCCCATCCAATTTTCTGAGAGAGAACCACCTACCCTTGTGTTGAGATCAAGATCATCCTTCCAACCATATGGATCTTGATTTCTAGCCTCCCCAAGTTGCTTTCCACCCAATCAATCCCTTCTACCAAGCCAAATCTGTGAGAGAGTGATTGAGTGTTGAGGAGTCTATCATCTTGAAGCACAAGAGCAAGGAGTTCACCATCACTATCAAGCCTATTACCTTTTGGAGGGTGGTGCCTCCTAGATTGGTTAGGTGTTGCTTGGAAGCCTCCTACTTCGTGTTGTGGAGTTGAACCAAGAAGTTTGTACGGGGAAGGAGATCGCCTACTTCGTGAAGATCTACCCATAGTGAGGCTAGTCCTTCGTGGACGGAAGCCGTTATGGAATAGTCAAGGTTGCTACTTCGTGGACCCTTATGGGTGGAGCCCTCCGTGGACTCTCGCGACCGTTACCCTCCGTGGGTTGAAGACACCGTAAACATGGATGTACGATAGCGCCACCTATCGGAACCACGGGAAAAATCCTTGCGTCTCCAAATTGCGTTTGATCTTCCTATCTCTACTCTCTCTTACATGTGCTTGTCTTACTTTCCGCTGCCATACTTGTTAACTAGCATGTGTAGGGTGCATTAGACTTGTTATAATTGCTAAAACTGCCCACCAATTAACTTGGGAAAAGGTTAGGTTTTAATTCCTGCAAGTAGTCTATTCACACCCTCCCTCTAGACGTCTCTTCTATCGATCCCCGTCAATTGGTATCAGAGCTTTGGTCTCCATAGCTTCGGTTTCATCACCGTGGAGGAAGATGGATGTGTCTAGTTTGGGGAGTATTAGTTGTAGAGTGCCCATTCTCGATGGGGAGTACTATAGTCAATGGAAATTTGAGATGCTTGAGTTATTCAATGAATTCCATTTGAGCTAGCATGTTAAGAGCCCCTATGTACCTCCCATTGATCCTTTACATCCCACACACGAAGAGGAAATTGATATCCTATGCAATCTTAGAACTGTTAATCTTATCATTAGAGGATTGCCTAGAATTGTGCTTAATCAAATGAAGAATTTTGAATGTGCTTATACTTTGTGGAATGATCTGGAGAAATGATATCCAAATTATTCATTAAGTAATCTTGATGAAATTCTTCATAAAACTATTGTTTTTCACAAAATGATGCCTAGTGGTCCTAAGTTTGACGACTATCTAATTGAGCTCAGAGACCTCATGCGTGCTAAAGGAGATGTCATAACTATCAACAACATCATTTTTGAAGCCATTCACATTCATAATCTTGAACATTGTCATGATCAAAACCCTAACGAATCTCTTGTTTCTTATGACGAGAATTTTCCACTTGATGATGACAATGTGGAACATGGCTACTATGATGAAGATGAGTTGTTCGACATCGAGTATGAGAAGACAATGAAGAATCTAAGTCTCATGGCAAACTTCAAGGATTACATGTCCGGAGGAAAGGAGTGGATTCTCGATAGTGGATGCACCGATCATATGACCGGGGATAGAGACATGTTTCAAGAGATCACACCAAACCATGGACCGCGAAGGTATGTAACTTTTGGAGACAACTCCAAGGGTAAGGTACTTGGTCTCAGTAAGGTAGCCATATCCCATGATAGCTCTATTCAAAACGTCATGCTTGTTGAATCCCTTGGCTACAATCTTCTTTCCGTATCTAGACTTACCGACTTCGGTTTTAATGTGCTATTTACCAAAGTAGATTGCCAAGTGTTTTGTCAAGATAATCATAACATGGTCTTTACCGGTTTCCGTAGAGGTGATCTATACATTGTCGATTTCACTAAAAGATCCAAACCTCATACTTGTCTTATTGCAAAATCTTCTAAAGGTTGGCTTTGGCATAGAAGACTAGGACATGTTGGCATGCGTAATCTAGACAAGCTTATCAAAGGTGATCATATACTTGGTGTTAAAGATGTTATCTTTGACAAAGATAGACTTTGTAGTGCTTGTCAAGCTGGAAAACAAGTAGGTGGAAGTCATCACGTAAAGAATATTATCACTACTAGGAGACCACTCGAGTTGCTTCATATGGATCTTTTTGGTCCCAATGCTTACAAGAGCCTCGGTGGAAATTACTCTAGTCTAGTTATAGTTGATGATTTTTCCAGATTTACGTGGGTATTCTTTCTTGATGATAAGTCGCGGGTACAAAAGATCTTCAAGAACTTGGCTCTCAAAACCTAAAATCAGTTTGAAGTGAAGATCAAGAACGTTCGGAGCGACAATGGATCGGAGTTCAAGAACACAAATGTAGACACCTTTCTTGACGAAGAAGGGATTCTACATGAGTTCTCAGCTACGTACACGCCTCAACAAAATGGAGTTGTTGAGAGGAAGAACTGAACCCTTATTGAGATGGCAAGAACGATGCTAGACGAATACAAGACGCCAAGACACTTTTGGGCGAAAGCCATGGAAACAGCTTGTCATGCCACAAACCGACTCTATCTTCACAAGCTTCTTGGTAAAACGGCATACGAGCTACTCACCGGTAACAAACCCCAAGTTGGATACTTTCGGGTATTTGGCTCCAAGTGTTACATTCTTGATAAGCATCGTCGTTCTAAATTTGGTCCCAAATCTCATGAAGGTTTCCTACTTGGTTACGGATCAAACTCTCACACATACCGTGTCTACAACAACTTTACTCAAAAAGTTGAAGAGACGGTAGATGTGAAGTTTGATGAATCTAATGGTTCACAAGTCGAATAATTGCCAAATGATGTAGGAGATAAGGAACCTTCGGAAGCTATCCAAGACTTGTCCATCGGCAAGATTTGTCCCATGGAGGTGAAGGAAAGCACTTCGTCAACTCAAGTGGAAGCCCCTACTTCACGTCAAGGTGAACCTCAACAAGACATGGAGGCATCCACAAGCGGTACACGACAAAATGAAGAGGAGGAATTAGTTCATCATGATGATCCACCACAACCACCTTTACCACCACCTCAAGGCAACGACACCTTCAACAACGATGAAGTAGAAGATGATGATGAAGAAGCTCCACCATCCAACAAGCAAAAGCTACCCCGAGTTCGAGCAAGAGTGGACAAAAACCATCCTCTGAATCAAATCTTCAGTGACATACAAACCGGGAGGATAACTCGCTCTAAAACTCGACTAGCTAACTTTTGTGAGCATTATTCATTCATATCCAGTATTGAGCCCTTCAAGGTAGAAGAAGCTCTTCAGGATCCGGATTGGGTGAGCGATATGCACGAGGAACTACACAACTTCGAGAGGAACGAAGTATGGACACTTGTGGAGAAGCCCAAAGACGAGCAAAACATCATCGGAACCAAATGGATGTTTCGGAACAAACAAGATGAAGACGGTCAAGTCATACGCAACAAGGCGCGTCTCGTGGCTCAATGCTACACCCAAGTCAAAGGTATGGACTATGGTGAGACCTATGCACCCGTTGCTAGACTTGAAGCTATCCGTATTCTTCTTGCTTATGATAATCACCATGATATCACGCTTTATCAAATGGACATTAAAAGTGCATTTTTAAATGGTGAGATTGAAGAAGAGGTCTATGTTAAACAACCCCCTGGTTTTGTGAATCCTAAGAAACCTAATCACGTCTACAAGCTTCGTAAAGCTCTTTATGGACTTAAGCAAGCCCCACGTGCTTGGTATAAATGCTTAACGAAGTTTCTCGTTGAAAAGGTGTCGGTGTCAAAACCGGCAGATCTCGGGTAGGGGGTCCCAAGCTGTGAGACTAGAATCGATGGTAACAGGAGACGAGGGAGACGATGTTTTACCCATGTTCGGGCCCTCCTATGGAGGTAATACCCTACGTCCTGCTTGATTATATTGATGGTATAGGGGTTACAGAGTTGATCTACCTTGAGATCGAATAGCTAAACCCTAGATGAGTTCTCTTGTCTATAACCTAAAACCCTCCGGCTTATATAGACGCCGATGGTACCTAGGGTTTACACATGGTCGGTTACACGTCGAAGGGACAAACATGCCTATTCACTACTACAAACGTGGAGGATACGCCACGATTCCCGAAGCTTCCTTCCTGGAGACAGGGTCTTTGATCCATCCAATGCTCGGCAAGTGGCCCATATAGTCCGGCCCATAAGAAACAGGTCGGCCTCCCGAGGACCCCTTAAACCAGGACTCCCTCAGTAGCCCCCGAACTAGCCTCCAACGCCAAGGGTCCTAGCTCCAGCTGCTTCATATGATCAGAGTCTTCGGCTTGCGAGGCGAGTTCCTTTCTTCAAACAGTGATTCGGCCGAGTTTAGTTCGGCCTACGACGACGTGTAGTTTTCCCGATCATGGATCGTCCGAACACCATGTATAACCCGGCCCTGAAGGCCAAACGTCAAGGAGTAAATAGTGCTCCCTGACAACCTTTCAGATGAAAGGTCACGGCCCACCACGACCGCTGAACCAGTCGCAAAAGCTCGATTCGCGGTTCGAGGCCGTTTTCATCAGCATGACCCATCAATGCACAGATCGTGCTCCGTTTCACACGGGATATGTTTAATCATGCGCGTATAACGGCACGCACATCTTGGAAAGCGGAGGGATTCACGGCACAGTGAAGGGAGGCTAACCGGCGACAAGCCCAATAAAAGGGAAAGAAAACCCCAAGTCTTAACCGCGCTTCCCATTCGCATCCCCGCTTCCCCAATTTCCTGAGCCTCCAGAGCCCAGATCTAGGTTTTCCACCCTTCCTCCTCCGAGCTCAGCCATGGCTGGCTCAGGCTCCAACGGCAAGTGGGAGGCTTCCATGGTCACAGACCAGGACATCCGGGACCTCAAGGACGCCGGCTACCTCCCCGCCAACATCTTCCACTGCGCCCCGGAGGAGGGCCAGGTGATCCCCACCCCCAAACCAGGCGAGGGGGTAGTTTTCATTCCTCACTTCATCCGAGGATTTAGCTTCCCGCTCCACCCCTTCATTAGGGGCCTCATGTTCTTCTACTGACTCGACTTCCACAACCTCCCACCGAACTCCTTTATGCACATATCGGCCTTCATCATCGTCTGCGAGGCCTTCTTGCGGGTCGAACCACACTTCGGACTATGGCTCAAGATATTCAACGTCAAGCCGAAGTGTGTCGCGGGCGAACACGCAGACTGCGACGGGGCGGTCATCAGCAAGCTTCCCCGCGCAGGATGGCCATCCGGCACCTTCATCGACACCATCAAGACTTGGCAAAAGGAGTGGTTTTACATCACTGAGCCAAGGGAGGAGGGCGGAACTGTTCCTGCCGAATTCAGATCCGGTCCCCCGACCAGATTGACCTCATGGGTCCGAAAGGGCCTCGACTGGGGGTCAGATACAGAGGTGGACGACCTGCAGAGGCGCGTCGCCTCCATGATCAAGGACAAAATCGAGCTGACCAACATGGTCCAGATTATGCTCCGGCGGCGCATCCTCCCCTGCCAGCGTCGGGGCTCTCCTATGTGGACTTATCGGCTTGATGATGAGCCTACGATTCGTCAGCTCTTCCGTATCACTCGGGAGAAGCTGTGGAAGGCGCTGTTCAAGGCGCAGGAGAACTGGCCAGCCAAGAAGGAGGACCAGGGCCTGCGCGCCGATAAATCCCCTTCCGAGGTATAACATAGTTTCGCTTGACCGGCTTCGTTTTCCTAAAGAAAATCTAAGCATTTTCCGATCACTTCCGCAGGAATGGTTGAGCAAGGCTACGGGCATCAAATGCCCGGCTCCACAGCCCGAAGACCCTAGGTCCCAGCTGCTGTCGGAGATGCTTGTCGTGGCGCCTTACAAGGCACCAGAGAAGAAGGAGAAGAAGAAGAAACCAGGCCGAGAAGGCCTGCGCATCAGGGACCAGCCGGGGGCTGTGTCCGAGGAAACCCATGCCTCCTCGAATCAAGAGGAGGAGCACGAGGGTGAGGGGGAAGGCGATTCCCCCCTCGCAAGAAAGAGGGCGGCGTCAACGGATGCCACAGAGGATGTACCTCCTCCCGCCCTGAAGAAAGCGCGTCGGACACAGCCAGTTTTGTCCGACGATAGTTCGGACTCGGATACCGAGTCCGAGTACTTCGAGAAGGTTCCACGAAGGAACCTCAGGGTCAAGCCCCCAGCTCGAAGGTAAAGATCCGAAGACTTCCTGAGCTATTAGTGCTAAGTTTTGAATTAACATGTGAGCGCCTATTGACTTGCAGCCCACCACGTGTTCTCCCCACCGATCAAGTCTCGGACGGGGAGACCCTGCCCGCCGAGCTAGCGGAGAGCGAGACCGCGTCGCACCCCTCTCCTCCGGGCGCCGCGAAGGATGCCGCGGAGGTCTCATCCCAACAGGCTCCTTTGGAGCCAGACACCAGCGGTGGGGGCGACGACGCCATGGTCGAGGCTAATGCCTCGGCCGCCGAAGGCCGGGGGGAAAGGCCCCTCCTGGACACTTAGGAGACCGGACGAGGGGATGTCCAGTCCTTTCCGAGGTCGTCTCCGGAGCGCACCACGCCTCCGGAGGTACCGGTTCAATCCCCGGTCGGAGATCGGGTTAACTGACCTCCACCGGCGCCATCGACCAATGGATGGCCGGCTATGGGGGAGGCTCTGTCAAGCGCCTCCATCTCCGAGGAGCACCACACCCTTATGGGTGCGGTTTTACAAAGCATTCAGTCCGTTGATAGCGGACTGAAGGAGGCCTTCAAGGGTCTCCTGACGGGCTTCCAGGTAAGCCACGTAATGTTTTGTTAATTTATTATTTTTATGCTATCGTTATATATATAGCAGCCCCCGAGCCCTAGGTGAGTTTGGAAAAAACTCACCTGGGGGTCAATCATAGACTATTAACCGGGACAATGCATGAGACAATATTTGTTCGGAATGTTCCAATAGCCCTTAAGGGGGCCGAACATGTGATCATGTTTATGATAGTTCGGAGGTTTGAATCCATGTAACCTGATAGTGGTTTGTTATGTGTAGGCTTCGTCATCGGCGGCGGCTGTTAACGCCGCCGAGCTAGACGAGCTAAATCGGAAGCTCAAGAGCTCCGAAGATGAGCTCGACGCTCTGAATAAGAGATTCGACGAGGCGCAAGGTGAGCCGGATTATAATATAGGAATTCTTCATCACCGTACTGTCGATGCAGTATTTTCATATGTTTGATGCTTTCGCAGCCTCGGCGAAGGAAATTGAGAAGCTCAAGGCCAAGCTTGAGAAGGCGAAATAGGAGGCCGCGAGCGAGAAGGCGGCGGCCGAACGAGCGGCTGCCACACTCTCCGATTTAGAAGCCACCGGTGCCAAACATGAGGCTCGGGTGGAGGAAATCCAACAGGAGCTCAAAGACGCCGGCCAAAAGTGCGAGGACCTCGAGCAGAAAGGCAAGGAGCAGGCCGCCGAACTCTCCACTCTGAAATCCGATCTCCAGAAGGAGCGGGTGGATAGGCGGTCCTTTGAAGAGCAAGTCAGCCAGGCCAAGGCTATCATGGATGGTAAGCCGTATTTACTGCAGTGTGTCTTCGGGGATAGCAAGTTCGCATTGCTTACCCAAGTATGGCGTTCCTTAGGCGCCTGTTCGGACCTCCAGAAGAGCACAGCGGATGCGAACCAGTTCTATGCTTCGCGGGGAGAGGGAGATGAAGCTCGGCTGTTTTGGGCGCAATTTGAAGCTTCTGAGCGCTCTCCTCTCCTCGTTGAGCAGCTGAAGCACTTGATGGAGCTACACTGGATGGCGGAGCCGGCCATGAAGGATCTCTGCATCCGGCTATGGCCCAACGAGCCGTTGCCGAGTAGCTACTTCGGCCTGGTGCAGAAGCTGAGCAACGCCTCGCCTCGGATCGACGCACTAAGGCGGTCCTCCTGTATCGAGGGAGCTCGATGGCCTTCGCGAGGGCCAAGGTGCACTGGCCGGGTCTTGATCCGACGAAGATAGCCACTGCTCCGCCGCCCCCTGGAAAGGAGCACAGGTGCCCTGAGCGATACTTCTCCGTAGTTATGGAGGGTGCTCAGGCAATAGAGGCTCAATGTTCAAGAGAAAACATTTATGAGTAAATGCGTTGTAATATGTCCGAAGACCTTTTAACGCGTTTGTATTTAAGATGCATGGTTTATCATGTCTTTCGTGTTTTGCATCCTTTATAACTCCTGTGTGGCCGTTGAAACTGAAAGCTGTGAGTTGTTGGCTTCAGCCCCCATGTAGATACTACGCGGGGTGTCTCTGCCAACGCACTGTGACCCTTAGCCGAGCTATCGGTACCCGAAGGCGGTAGTTTGGGGCGGACAAGGCAATCGGACCATAATGCTTTATTGCTTTCACTTAGCCGTAGGGGCACGAGAAAGGAGTGCGGGGGGCTGATGACTAGCCCCCAGGGTTTTGTGAAGTTCGGATGAACCGCAGCCAAAGCCGATATCACATGGTTTGTACGAATACCAAACCCATCGCGTGACACGGAATAACCTCTAACGAGATTTATTTAAGCTCGGATTCGCAGACCGGTTCTCGCATACTATGACAGTCAGTTTTCGGCTTTCTCCGCTGAGGTGCTTGACCAGGCTAGCCGGAAGCACAATCGCAGTGGTTCTCCCTTTGCCCTTTTAGCCGAACGAGCGGAACGTAAAGGGGCAAGCACAGGAGCCGGGCAACCCAACTATTGACCCAAGACATAGTTCAGAACCAATGCATATAAAGCGGAATTCCAAGACGCCGAACGCAAAATCAGTTGTGCTTAGGGCGATTTTTTAAGTTCGAGCCCCCGGTCTATTAGCCGGTTGCATTGTAGGGTATACCAAACAGGTTCGCAAGAAGAGGGGGGAAATAAAGAGTGTGCCGAAAAAGACAGCGAAGCGATCATGTATGATATATCTGTATTTTACTCAACAACTCTTATTATTCAAATTGCCGATGCAACTATTTACAGGTATTTAAAAATGAAATATAAACCTTACAGGAGGGGTTGTACCAGGGGTCTTCGATGGGTCACCTGACGTCCTCGATGTGCCCTGTCGTTTGTCCGCTCCTGCGTCTCCTAAGGACTTGTATACCGCTATGGGTTTTGCTGTTCGGCGAGCGGACTTTGGAGAAAAGTCTTGAGAAGCCGCCGAAGTTTGAATGAGCTTTACGCCTTAGCAGGTACTTTATGGTACATGTAGTGTGTCCGAAGACGTTTTGATGGTGATAGTTCGGTCCAGCCGAACACTTACCCTTTGATAATTTTTCCCCATCGCTGCCCATGGAATTTTGAGCGCGAAGTTGTGCCTCCTCGGCACGTACCTTGCCGGTTCTAGGGTTGTGCGATGGGGGGCGAATCCCTATATATGGGGAGAAGAAGGTTCTGGTACTTCAGGTTGAGACCGAGCTCGCTTCCCAGCCTTACGTGCTTTTACAGCAGATGTCGGCGCTTGCCGATCATCGGTGTAATGGAATTCGGCCGCCAGGGCCAACGCATGTTCCTCAGTTCGGAGGGAGCGCTCTGTGTTGCCATTGACAGTAATGACCCCCTTGGGGCCGGGCATTTTGAGCTTGAGGTATGCATAGTGTGGGACGGCATTAAAGCGAGCGAACGCTGTACGGCCGAGCAGGGCGTGATAGCCGCTGCGGAAAGGTACGATGTCGAAGATCAAGTCTTCGCTTCGAAAGTTGTCGGGCGAGCCGAACACTACTTCCTGGCTTACAGAGCCCGTGCACCGGGCTTCGACGCCTGGGATCACTCCTTTAAAGGTGGTGTTGCTGGGTTTGATCCTTGACGGATCTATGCCCATCTTTTTCACTGTGTCTGAGTAAATCAGATTGAGGCTACTTCCTCCGTCCATTAGGACTTTAGTGAGGTGATACCCGTCTATGATGGGGTCTAGGACGAGGGCGGCCGAACCCCCATGACGGATACTGGTCGGGTGGTCACGTCGATCGAAAGTGATCGGGTATGCCGACCATGGGTTATACTTCGGGGCTACAGGCTCTACGGCGTAGACCTCTCGAAGGGCGTGCTTCCTCTCCTTTTTGGGTATATGAGTGGCGTATATCATATTTACTGTTTTCACCTCTGGAGGGAATTTCTTTTGTCCGCCACCGATCGGACCGTGGGGCTCATCCTCGTCCTCGCTGTGTGGGCTCTTGCCTTGGTCCTCGGATGCGAGCCTGCCGGCCTGTTTGAATACCCAACAGTTACGGTTGGTGTGGTTGGCGGGCTTCTCTTGAGTGCCATGGATCTGGCAAGGCCTCTCCATGATCTTGTCCAGCGGGGTGGGTCCGTCGCGATTGCCTTTAGGAGGCTTCTTCCGCTACCCAGGCCGGGAGTTGCGGAAGTCGGCGTTAACGGCCGTGTCATCGGCATCACTATTATTGTGCCGGCGCTTATTCTTGTTGCGCTTTGGTTTCCCGTTTCCATCCCGAACTTCGGAGGTTCCGGGGTCTTCGGGGTTGTGGCTACATCTTGCTAGCCAGTTATCCTCGCCCGCGCAAAAGCGAGTCATGAGTGATGTAAGGGCGGACATTGTCCTTGGTTTATCCTGGCCGAGCTGACGAGCTAGCCACTCGTCCCGAATATTGTGCCTGAAAGAGGCTATTGCTTCGGCGTCCGGGCAGTCAACGATCTGGTTTTTCTTGGTCAAGAACCGATTCCAGAATAGCCACGCGGATTCTCCTGGCTTCTGGACGACGTTGCTTAGGTCGGAGGAGTCCGCGGCCGAACATAAGTGCCCTGGAAGTTAGATCGGAATGCATCTTCTAGATCCTCCCAGCACCCAATGGAGTTTTCGGGGAGGCTATTTAACCAGTGCCGAGCTGGGCCCTTAAGCTTTAGGGGTAGGTACTTGATGGCGTGGAGGTCATCTCCACGCGCCATGTGGATGTGGAGGAGGAAATCCTCGATCCATACGGTTGAGTTAGTTGTCCCATCGTATTGTTCTATGTTTACGGGTTTAAACCCTTCCGGGAACTGATGCTGCATCACCTCGTCCGTGAAGCACAGTGGGTGGGCAGCGCCTCTGACCCGAGCTATGTCGCGCCGGTGATCGGCGTCTGTCCTAGCCCGGTTTCGTTCCTGACCTTTATTGTTGCGGTCGAGCCAAGGCCGGTACCCTTCCCGTCTATCGGGTGAGTATCTTCTGGATCCATAGATGGATCGCGTACGACCTGCTCTATAGTCCAGGTCGTGTTGCAGGTCAAACCTATCATTGGGCTCTAGTGGCTCTTTTCCCCGTCTACGGGGTATCGTCGGCCTATAGCTGGTGTTGTCAGCCGTCCTGTCTCGTCCTCGAGGAGGGCGGTCTGGCTTGTCGTATGGGGTATGTTTGGGAGACGGCATATCAGTGAGCTTGTCATCGAATTGTGGCAGCAGCCTTCTGCGCGGATAGCTCTTAGGTTGGTCCGATAGACCGATGCCGTATCCTTCCTCAGCTGAGAGGACTCTCGTCCATCGATCGTTGAGGTTGTCTTGTTCGGCTTTAAGCTGCCGTTCTTTTGCTTTCAGGCTGCGGGCCGTGGCTATAAGTTGTTGCCTGAACAGTTCCTGATCTTCAAGATTATCTGGGATGGCGAAGTCATCGGCTTCCGGGATGTCCTCCTCCTCGACAGGGGGAGGTAATTGTCGTCCTCGGAATCATTTAGATCGTCGGGGTTGCGCCGGTCTTCCGGCCTCTCCTGACCCTCTAACGGGTGTTCGGGGATATCGGGATCGCCGAGGTCTTCCGGGGTGTCTCCGTCCCCGGTGCCGCCGATAGCTTTTCTTCCCTTTTTTTTCCTTTTGACCGTTTATGCGGCTTTCGGCATCTTGACGGCGCTTCACCTGATTTGTCGCCATCGTTTTTCGGAGTGTCCACCATGTAGACGTTGTATGTGGATGTGGCAGTCCACTGCCCGGTGTTAACGGGGGTGAGGTGGCGATCCTCCTCATCCATGTATTCTGCCTCCTCAGAGGCATAGTCCAACATGTCGGTTAAATCCTCGACAGTGGCTACCAAGTGGGTGGTGGGTGGGACGAAAAATTCGTCCTGGCCCGCCTTGTGCCCGATCTGAGCACAGATCGGGGTTTGGTCGTCAGTAATCTTCATCGACGAGATCCGATCTAGGGCCTCGTTGAGTATCGAGAGCTCGATCGGGTCGGCCTGCTCAGAGCTTTCGGAGTTAACCTCCGATGCGTCCGCGCGGGGGGAGTGTTCGGCAAGAACAGATGTCCGGACGTCTGGCACTATGACCGGGCCCAGACTGAAAGTCGGGTCCTCGCCGGGGTAGATCCCGTGGGCGGGACCGAAAGATGGATCCGAGGTTAAAGCCTCAGAGTCTTCGGGCGTGGCAGGCGAGACCGCGAGCCCAGTTAGTGACAGGTCGCCCCAAGAGTCCATGGAGAACTCTAGGTTCCCGAATCTGACCTCTTGATCAGGGGAAAAGCTTCCGACACAGCCTAGATGGCCGGTCGGATCGGCGTGCAGCACAATGCTGCCGAAAGCGAAGATCTGTCCGGGGACGAAAGTGTTCGTATTGTGAACCTCTTCGTTGATGACAAGGCGAGCCATCAATTCCTTTGGCGATCACAGCGGAACTCTCAATGAAAGCACCAATGTCGGTGTCAAAACCGGCAGATCTCGGGTAGGGGGTCCCGAGCTGTGAGACTAGAATCGATGGTAACAGGAGACGAGGGAGACGATGTTTTACCCAGGTTCGGGCCCTCCTATGGAGGTAATACCCTACGTCCTGCTTGATTATATTGATGGTATAGGGGTTACAGAGTTGATCTACCTCGAGATCGAATAGCTAAACCCTAGATGAGTTCTCTTGTCTATAACCTAAAACCCTCCGGCTTATATAGACGCCGAGGGTACCTAGGGTTTACACATGGTCAGTTACACGTCGAAGGGACAAACATGCCTATTCACTACTCCAAACGTGGAGGATACGCCACGATTCCCGAAGCTTCCTTCCTGGAGACAGGGTCTTCGATCCATCCAATGCTCGGCAAGTGGCCCATATAGTCCGGCCCATAAGAAACAGGTCGGCCTTCCGAGGACCCCTTAAACCAGGACTCCCTCAAAAGGGTTTTGAGATTGGTAAAATTGAAGCAACCTTATTCACTAAAAGAGTTAATGGTGAACTATTTGTGTGCCAAATTTATGTGGATGATATTATCTTTGGATCTACTAACCCACAATTTTGTTGGAAATATGCCCTAGAGGCAATAATAATTTAGTTATTATCATATTTCCTTGTTCATGATAATTGTTTATTATCCATGCTATAATTGTATTGATTGGAAACTCAAATACATGTGTGGGTACATAGACAACACTGTGTCCCTAGTATGCCTCTAATAGACTAGCTCGTTGATCAAAGATGGTCAAGGTTTCCTAGCCATAGACATGAGATGTCATTTGATAACGGGGTCACATCATTAGGAGAATGATGTGATGGACAAGACCCAAACTATGAACATAGCATATGATCGTGTCAGTTTATTGCTATTGTTTTCTGCATGTCAAGTATCTGTTCCTATGACCATGAGATCATGCAACTCACTGACACCGGAGGAATACCTTATGTGTATCAAACATCGCAATGTAACTGGGTGACTATAAAGATGCTCTACAGGTATCTCCAAGGGTGTCTGTTGAGTTGGCATGGATCAAGACTGGGATTTGTTACTCCGTGTGACGGAGAGGTATCTCAGGGCCCACTCGGTAATACAACATCACAATGAGCCTTGCAAGCAAAGTGACTAAAGAGTTATCCACGGGATCTTGTATTACGGAACGAGTAAAGAGACTTGCCGGTAACGAGATTGAACTAGGTATAGAGATACCGACGATCGAATCTCGGGCAAGTAACATACCAAAGAACAAAGGGAACATCATACGGGATTAACTGAGTCCTTGACATAGAGGGTCAACCGATAAAGATCTTCGTAGAATATGTAGGAACCAATATGGGCATCCAGGTCCCGCTATTGGTTATTGACCGTAGAGGTGTCTCGGTCATGTCTACATAGTTCTCGAACCCGCAGGGTTTGCACACTTAACGTTCGGTGACGTTTCGGTAGTATTGAGTTATGTATGATGGTGACCGAAGGTTGTTCGGAGTCCCGGATGAGATCCTGGACGTCACGAGGAGCTCCGGAATGGTCCGGAGGTAAAGATTGATATCTAGGAAGTCCCGTTTTGGCCACCGGAAAAGTTTCGGGTATTTCCGGTAGTGTACCGGGAGTGCCGGAGGGCCATCGGGAGGGGCCACCCACGCCGGGAGGCCACATGGGCCTGAGGGGAGGTGCACCAGCCCTTAGTGGGCTGGGCAAACCAGCCCCACAAGGCCCATGCGGCTAGGAAGTGGGAAAAGGAAAAAAAAACCAAGTGAGGGAAGGATTCCAAGTAGGATTGGAATCCTACTTGGAGTAGGATTGGAGGTGGACTCTTCCACCTCCTCCACTTCGGCCGAACCCAAGGGGGAACCCTAGGGAGGCTGCCTCCCCCCCTCCCTCCTATATATACTAGAGGAATAGATCCCCCAAAGACACAAGTCCACGTGCTAGTTCTCTATTCCCTAGTTCCTCCACCAAATAGATTCCGACGGTGCTTAGGCGAAGCCCTGCCGGAATTGTTCCACCACCACCGCCGCCGCGCCGTCACGCTGCCGGAGAACTCATCTACCTCTCTGCTCCCTCTTACTGGATCAAGAAGGCGGAGATCGTCATCGAGTTGTACGTGTGCTGAACGCGGAGGTGCCGTCCGTTCGGCACTAGATCGGAAGGACCGTGATTGGATCACGGGACGGATCGTGATCGGATCGCGGGATGGCTAGCGATTTGGATCACGAAGACGTTCGACTACATCGGCCGCGTTTCTTAACACTTCCCGCTTAGCGATCTACAAGGGTATGTAGATCCACTCTCCCTCTCGTAGATGCTCATCACCATGGATAGATCTTGCGTGTGCGTAGGAATATTTTTGTTTCCCATGCAACGTTCCCCAACAGTGGCATCATGAGCTAGGTCTATGCGTAGATGAGATCACGAGTAGAACAGAAAGGAGTTTGTTGGTGTTGATGCTCAGATTGCTTCCTCCCTTAGTCTTTTCTTGATTCAGCGGTATTGTGGGATGAAGCGGCCCGGACCAACCTTACTCGTACGCTTACGAGAGACCGGTTCCATCAACTGACATGTGACTTTGTTGCATAAAGATGGCTGGCGGGTGTCTGTCTCTCCCTCTTTAGTTGGATCGGATTCGACAAAGGCGGTCCTTGAGAAGGTTGAATAGCAATTTGTGTATCACCGTTGTGGTTTTGCGTAGGTAAGAATCGTTCTTGCTAGATACCCGTAGCAGCCACGTCAAACATGCAACAACAATTAGAGGACGTCTAACTTGTTTTTGCAGGGTATGTTGTGATGTGATATGGCCAATTATATGATGAGATATATGTGATGTATGAGATGATCATGTTTTGTATAGAATATCATGACTTGCATGTCGATGAGTACGGCAACCGGCAGGAGCCATAGGGTTGTCTTTAATTTATTTTCGCCGTTTTTGCTTTACTTTATCGCTATGAGTTAGCAATAGTCGTAGAAGCAACAGTTGGTGTGACAACCTCATGGCGACACGTTGATGGAGATCAAGATGATGGAGATCATGGTGTCATGCCGGTGACGATGGAGATCATGCCGGTGCTTTGAAGATGGAGATCAAACGCACAAGTTCATGGCCATATCATGTCACTTATGATTTGCATGTGATGTTAATCCTTTTATGCATCTTATTTTGCTTAGGACGACGGTAGCATTATAAGGTGATCCCTCACTAAAATTTCAAGATAAAATTGTGTTCTCCCCGAGTGTGCACCGTTGCGAAATTTCGTCGTTTCGAGACACCACGTGATGATCGGGTGTGATAGACTCTACGTTCACATACAACGGGTGCAAGCCAGTGTTGCACATGCGGAACACTCGGGTTAAACTTGATGAGCCTAGCATGTACAGACATGGCCTCAGAACACAAGAGACCGAAAGGTCGAACATGAGTCATATAGTAGATATGATCAACATGGACATGTTCACCATTGAAACCACCTCATCTCACGTGATGATCGGACTTGGGTTGGTGAATTTGGATCATGTAACACTCGGATGACCGGAGGGATGTCAATTTAAGTGGGAGTTCTTAAGTAATATGATTAATTGAACTCATTATTATGAACATAGTCAAAATATCTTTGCAAATTATGTTGTAGATCAATAGCTCGCGCTGTAGCTCCCTTGTTTTTTTATATGTTCCTAGAGAAATAGAGTTGAAAGATGATGATAGCAATAATGCGGACTGGGTCCGTGATCTGAGGATTGTCCTCATTGCTGCACAGAAGGCTTATGTCCTTAATGCACCGCTCGGTGCGCCACCCCCTCAAGCGTCGTCTGTAGATGTTGTGAACATGTGACAAGCACGTTCTAATGACTACTTGATAGTTCAGTGCATCATGCATTACGACTTAGAATTGAGGCTCCAAAACGTTTTGTACGTCACAGAACATATGAGATGTTCTAAGAGCTGAAATTGGGATCTCAGGCTCGTGCCCGTGTTGAGAGGTATGAGACCTCCAACAAGATTCTTTGCCTGCAAGATGAAGGAGAATAGCTCAATCGCTGAGCATGTGCTCAGATTGTCTGGGTGCTACAATCGCTTGAATCGAGTGGGAGTTGATCTTCCAAATAAGATAGTGATTGATATAGTTCTCCAAGTCACTGTCACTAAGCTACTAGAGCTTCGTGATGAACTATAAAATGCCAGGGATGGAAATAATGACCCCTGAGCTATTCGCGATGTTTGACACCGCGAAGGTAGAAATCAAGAAGGAGCATCAAGTGTTGATGGTTAGTGAAACCACTAGTTTCGAGAAGGGCAAGGGCAAGGAGGGAAACTTCATGGATGGCAAGTCAGTTGCTGCTCCAGTGAAGAAACCCAAGGTTGAACCCAAACCTGAGACTAAGTGCTTCTATTATGAGGAGAACGGTCGCTGAAGCGGAACAACCCTAGATACTTGGTACATAAGAAGACTGGCAACGTCGACAGAAGTATATTTGATATACGTGTTATTGATATGTACCTTACTAGTACTCCTAGTAGCACCTGGGTATTGGATACCGGTTCGGTTGCTAAATGTTAGTAACTCGAAATAAAAGGTACGGAATAAACGGAGGCTAGCTAAGGGTGAGGTGACGATGAGTGTTGGATGTTGGAAATATGCCCTAGAGGCAATAATAAAATGCTTATTATTATATTTCCTTGTTCATGATAATTGTCTATTGTTCATGCTATAATTGTATTAACCGGAAACCGTAATACATGGGTGAATACATAGACCACACCATGTCCCTAGTGAGCCTCTAGTTGACTAGCTCATTGATCAATAGATGGTCATGGTTTCCTGACCATGGACATTGGATGTCGTTGATAACGGGATCACATCATTAGGAGAATGATGTGATGGACAAGACCCAATCCTAAGCATAGCACAAGATCGTGTAGTTCGTCTGCTAGAGCTTTTCTAATGTCAAGTATCATTTCCTTAGACCATGAGATTGTGCAACTCCCGGATACCGTAGGAATGCTTTGGGTGTATCAAACGTCACAACGTAACTGGGTGACTATAAACGTGCACTACAGGTATCTCCGAAAGTGTCTGTTGGGTTGGCACGAATCGAGACTGGGATTTGTCACTCCGTGTGACTGAGAGGTATCTCTGGGCCCACTCGGTAATACATCATCATAATGAGCTCAATGTGACTAAGGAGTTAGTCACGGTATCATGTGTTACGGAACGAGTACAGAGACTTGCCGGTAACGAGATTGAACAAGGTATAGGGATACCGACGATCGAATCTCGGGCAAGTAACATACCGATAGACAATGGGAATTGTATACGGGATTAATTGGATCCCCGACATCGTGGTTCATCCGATGAGATCATCGTGGAACATGTGGGAGCCAATATGGGTATCCAGATCCCGCTATTGGTTATTGGCCGGAGAGGTGTCTCGGTCATGTCTGCATGGTTCCCGAACCCGTAGGGTCTACACACTTAAGGTTCGGTGACGCTAGAGTTGTAATGGGAATTTTATGTGGTTACCGAAAGTTGTTCGGAGTCTCGGATGAGATCCCGGACGTCACGAGGAGTTACAGAATGGTCCGGAGGTAAAGATTTATATATGGGAAGTCCTATTTTGGCCACCGGAAAATGTTCGGGATTTTTCGGTATTGTACCGGGAAGGTTCTAGAAGGTTCTGGAGTGGGGCCCACCTGCATGGGGGGACCCACATGAACGTGGGTAGTGGGGGCAAGGCCCCACACCCCTGGTCAAGGCGCACCAAGATCTCCCCTTAGAAGGAATAAGATCATATCCCGAAGGGATAAGATCAAGATCCCTAAAAAGGGGGGATAACAATCGGTGGGGAAGGGAAAGGATGGGATTTCTTTCCTGCCACCTTTGCCAACGCCCCAATGGACTTGGAGGGCAAGAAACCAGCCCCCTCCACCCCTATATATAGTGGGGAGGCGCATGGGAGCTGCACCCCTTGCCCCTGGCGCAGCCCTCCCCCCTCCTACACCTCCTCCTCCTCTGTAGTGCTTAGCGAAGCTCTGCCGAAGAACCACGAGCTCCACCGCCACCACGCCGTCTTGCTGCCGGAGCTCTCCCTCAACTTCTCCTCCCCCCTTTGCTGGATCAAGAAGGAGGAGACGTCCTCGGGCTGTACGTGTGTTGAACGCGGAGGCGCCGTCCGTTCGGCGCTTGGATCATATCTTCCGCGATTTGAATCGCCGCGAGTACGACTCCATCAACCGCGTTCTTTGCAACGCTTCCGCTTAGCGATCTTCAAGGGTATGAAGATGCACTCCCTCTCTCTCGTTGCTAGCATCTCCTAGATTGATCTTGGTGACACGTAGGAATTTTTTTGAATTATTACTACGTTCCCCAACAGTGGTATCAGAGCCAGGTTTATGCGTAGATTCTATGCACGAGTAGAACACAAGTAGTTGTGGGCGATGATTTGGTCAATTTGCTTGCCGTTACTAGTCCTATCTTGATTCGGCGGCATTGTGGGATGAAGCGGCCCGGACCGACTTTACACGTACGCTTACGTGAGACTGGTTCCACCGCCTGACATGCACTTGTTGCATAAGGTGGCTAGCGGGTGTCTGTCTCTCCCACTTTAGTCGGATCGGATTCGATGAAGAGGGTCCTTATGAAGGGTAAATAACAATTGGCATATCACCGTTGTGGTTTTTGCGTAGGTAAGAAACGTTCTTGCTAGAAACCCATAGCAGCCACGTAAAACTTGCAACAACAATTAGAGGACGTCTAACTTGTTTTTGCAGGGTATGCTATGTGATGTGATATGGCCAAAAGGATGTGATGAAGTATATGTGATGTATGAGATTGATCATGTTCTTGTAATAGGAATCACGACTTGCATGTCGATGAGTATGACAACCGGCAGGAGCCATAGGAGTTGTCTTAATTTATTGTATGACCTGCGTGTCAATCAAAAACGCCATGTAATTACTTTACTTTATTGCTAACCGTTAGCCATAGTAGTAGAAGTAATAGTTGGCGAGACAACTTCATGAAGACACGATGATGGAGATCATGATGATGGAGATCATGGTGTCGTGCCGGTGACGATGGTGATCATGCCGCGCCCCGAAGATGGAGATCAAAGGCGCAAGATGATATTGGCCATATCATGTCACTTTATGATTTGCATGTGATGTTTATCATGTCTTTACATCTTATTTGCTTAGAACGACGGTAGCATAAATAAGATGATCCCTCACTAAAATTTCAAGAAATGTGTTCCCCCTAAGTGTGCACCGTTGTGAAGGATCGTTGTTTCGAAGCACCACGTGATGATCGGGTGTGATAGATTCTAACGTTCGCATACAACGGGTGTAAGCCAGATTTACACACGCGAAACACTTAGGTTGACTTGACGAGCCTAGCATGTACAGACATGGCCTCGGAACACGAGAGACCGAAAGGTCGAACATGAGTCATATAGTAGATGCGATCAACATGGAGATGTTCACCATTGATGACTAGTCCGTCTCACGTGATGATCGGACACGGCCTAGTCGATATGGATCATGTATCACTTAGATGACTAGAGGGATGTCTATTTGAGTGGGAGTTCATTAAATAATTTGATTAGATGAACTTAATTATCATGAACTTAGTCTAAAATGGTCTTTACAATCTATCTTGTAGATCCAATGGCCCACGCTAATGTTGCCCTCAACTTCAACGCGTTCCTAGAGAAAACCAAACTGAAAGACGATGGAAGCAACTATACGGACTGGGTCCGTAACTTGACGATCATCCTCATAGCTTCCAAGAAAGCATATGTCCTTGATGCACCGCTAGGTGACGCACCCATTTTCCCAGCAACTCAAGACGTTATGAACGCCTGGCAGTCGCGTAGTGATGATTACTCCCTGGTTCAGTGCGGCATGCTTTACAGCTTAGAACCGGGGCTCCAAAAACGTTTTGAGCAACACGGAGCATATGAGATGTTCCAAGAGCTGAGAATGGTTTTCCAAGCTCATGCCCGGGTCGAGAGATATGAAGTCTCCGACAAGTTCTTCAGTTGTAAGATGGAGGAAAATAGTTCTGTCAGCGAGCACATACTCAAAATGTCTGGGTTGCACAACCGCTTGTCTCAACTGGGAGTTAATCTTCCGGATGACTCGGTTATTGACAGAATCCTCTAGTCGCTTCCACCTAGCTACAAGAGCTTTGTGATGAACTTCAATATGCAAGGGATGGAGAAGTCCATTCCTGAGTTATATTCGATGCTGAAATCAGCGGAGGTGGAGATCAAAAAGGAACATCAAGTGTTGATGGTGAATAAGACCACCAGTTTCAAGAAAGTCAAGGGTAAGAAGAACTTCAAGAAGGACGGCAAAGCAGTTGCCGCGCCCGGTAAATCAGTTGCCGGGAAGAAGCCCAAGAATGGACCCAAGCCTGAGACTGAGTGCTTTTATTGCAAGGGAACCGGTCACTGGAAGCGGAACTGCCCCAAGTACTTAGCGGATAAGAAGGCCGGCAACGTCAAAGGTATATATGATATACATGTTATTGATGTGTACCTTACCAGCGCTCGTAGTAGCTCCTGGGTATTTGATACCGGTGCGGTTGCTCACATTTGTAACTCAAAACAGGAGTTGCGGAATAAGCGGAGACTGGCGAAGGACGAGGTGACGATGCGCGTCGGGAATGGTTCCAAGGTCGATGTGATCGCCATCGGCACGCTACCTCTACATCTACCTTCGGGATTAGTTTTAAACCTCAATAATTGTTATTTAGTACCAGCTTTGAGCATGAACATTGTATCTGGATCTCGTTTGATGCGAGATGGCTACTCATTTAAATCCGAGAATAATGGTTGTTCTATTTATATGAGAGATATGTTTTATGGTCATGCCCCGCTGGTCAATGGTTTATTTTTATTGAATCTCGAACGTCATGTTACACGTATTCATAGTGTGAATACCAAACGATGTAAGGTTGATAATGATAGTCCCACATACTTGTGGTACTGCCGCCTTGGTCATATTGGTGTCAAACGCATGAAGAAACTCCATGCAGATGGACTTTTGGAGTCTCTTGATTATGAATCATTTGACACGTGCGAACCATGCCTCATGGGCAAGATGACTAAGACTCCGTTCTCCGGAACAATGGAGCGAGCAACCAACTTGTTGGAAATAATACATACCGATGTATGCGGTCCAATGAGCATTGATGCTCGCGGTGGCTATCGTTATGTTCTCACCCTCACTGATGACTTAAGCAGATATGGGTATGTCTACTTAATGAAACACAAGTCTGAGACCTTTGAAAAGTTCAAGGAATTTCAGAGTGAGGTAGAGAATCAACATGACAAGAAAATAAAGTTCTTACGATCTGATCGTGGAGGAGAATATTTGAGTCACGAGTTTGGCACACACTTAAGGAAATGTGGAATTGTTTCACAACTCACGCCGCCTAGCACACCTCAGTGTAATGGTGTGTCCGAACGTCGTAATCGCACTCTATTGGATATGGTGCGATCTATGATGTCTCTTACTGATTTACCGCTATCATTTTGGGGATATGCATTTGAGACTGCCGCATTCACTTTAAATAGGGCACCGTCTAAATCCGTTGAGACGACACCGTATGAATTATGGTTTGGGAAGAAACCTAAGCTGTCGTTTCTGAAAGTTTGGGGATGCGATGCTTATGTCAAGAAACTTCAACCTGAAAAGCTCGAACCCAAATCGGAAAAGTGTGTCTTCATAGGATACCCTAAGGAAACTATTGGGTATACCTTCTACCTCAGATCCGAAGGCAAGATCTTTGTTGCCAAGAATGGATCCTTTCTAGAGAAAGAGTTTCTCTCGAAAGAAGTGGGAGGAAAGTAGAACTTGATGAGGTAATTGTACCCCCTCTCGAACCGGAGAGTAGCGCAGCACAAGAAAATGTTTCTGTGGTGCCTGCACCGACTAGAGAGGAAGTTAATGATGATGATCATGAAACTTCGGATCAAGTTACTACTGAACTTCGTAGGTCCACGAGAACACGTTCCGCACCAGAGTGGTACGGCAACCCTGTCCTGGAAATCATGTTGTTAGACAACGGTGAACCTTCGAACTATGAAGAACCCATGGCGGGCCCGGATTCCAACAAATGGCTTGAAGCCATGAAATCCGAGATAGGATCCATGTATGAGAACAAATTATGGACTTTGGTGGACTTGCCCGATGATCGGCAAGCCATAGAAAATAAATGGATGTTTAAGAAGAAGACTGACGCGGATGGTAATGTGACCGTCTATAAGGCTCGGCTTGTCGCTAAGGGTTATCGACAAGTTCAGGGAGTTGACTACGATGAGACTTTCTCACCCGTAGCGATGCTGAAGTCCGTCCGAATCATGTTAGCAGTTGCCGCATTTTATGATTATGAGATCTGGCAAATGGACGTCAAAACGGCATTCCTTAACAGTTTCCTTAAGGAAGAATTGTATATGATGCAGCCGGAAGGTTTTGTCGATCCTAAGAATGCTGACAAGGTATGCAAGCTCCAGCGCTCCATCTATGGGCTGGTGCAAGCATCTCGGAGTTGGAACATTCGCTTTGATGAGGTGATCAAAGCGTTTGGGTTTATACAGACTTATGGAGAAGCCTGTATTTACAAGAAAGTGAGTGGGAGCTCTGTAGCATTTCTCATTTTATATGTGGATGACATATTGTTGATGGGAAATGATATAGAACTTTTGGAAAGCATAAAGGCCTACTTGAATAAGTGTTTTTCAATGAAGGACCTTGGAGAAGCTGCTTACATATTAGGCATCAAGATCTATAGAGATAGATCGAGACGCCTCATTGGTCTTTCACAAAGCACATACCTTGACAAGATATTGAAGAAGTTCAATATGGATCAGTCCAAGAAGGGGTTCTTGCCTGTATTGCAAGGTGTGAGATTGAGCACAGCTCAATGCCCGACCTCGGCAGAAGGTAGAGAAAAGATGAGTGTCATCCCCTATGCCTCAGCCATAGGCTCTATTATGTATGCCATGCTGTGTACCAGACCTGATGTGAACCATGCCATAAGTTTGGTAGGGAGGTACCAAAGTGATCCCGGAATGGAACACTGGACAGCGGTCAAGAATATCCTTAAGTACCTGAAAAGGACTAAGGATATGTTTCTCGTTTATGGAGGTGCCGAAGAGCTCATCGTAAACGGTTGCGTCGATGCTAGCTTCGACACAGATCCGGATGACTCCAAGTCACAAACCAGATACGTGTATATTTTGAATGGTGGGGCAGTCAGCTGGTGCTGTTGCAAGCAAAGCATCGTGGCGGCATCTACATGTGAAGCAGAGTACATAGCTGCTTCGGAAGCAGCGCAGGAAGGAGTCTGGATGAAGTAGTTCATCACCGACCTAGGAGTGATTCCCAATGCGTCGGGCCCGATGACTCTCTTCTGTGACAACACTGGAGCTATTGCCATTGCCAAGGAGCCCAGGTTTCACAAGAAGACCAAGCACATCAAGCGCCGCTTCAACTCCATTCGTGGTTACATTCAGGATGGAGATATAGATATTTGTAAAGTACATACGGATCTGAATGTCGCAGATCCGTTGACTAAACCTCTTTCACGAGCGAAACATGATCAGCACCAGAACTCTATGGGTGTTCGATTCATCACAATGTAACTAGATTATTGACTCTAGTGCAAGTGGGAGACTGTTTGAAATATGCCCTAGAGGCAATAATAAAATGGTTATTATTATATTTCCTTGTTCATGATAATTGTCTATTGTTCATGCTATAATTGTATTATCCGAAAACCGTAATACATGTGTGAATACATAGACCACACCATGTCCCTAGTGAGCCTCTAGTTGACTAGCTCGTTGATCAATAGATGGTCATGGTTTCCTGACCATGGACATTTGATGTCGTTGATAACGGGATCACATCATTAGGAGAATGATGTGATGGACAAGACCCAATCCTAAGCATAGCACAAGATCGTGTAGTTCGTCTGCTAGAGCTTTTCTAATGTCAAGTATCATTTCCTTAAACCATGAGATTGTGCAAGTCCCGGATACCGTAGGAATGCTTTGGGTGTATCAAACGTCACAACGTAACTGGGTGACTATAAAGGTGCACTACAGGTATCTCCGAAAGTGTCTGTTGGGTTGGCACGAATCGAGACTGGGATTTGTCACTACATGTGACGGAGAGGTATCTCTGGGCCCACTCGGTAATACATCATCATAATGAGCTCAATGTGACTAAGGAGTTAGTCACGGGATCATGTGTTACGGAACGAGCAAAGAGACTTGTCGGTAACGAGATTGAACAAGGTATAGGGATACCGACGATCGAATCTCGGGCAAGTAACATACCGATGGACAAAGGGAATTGTATATGGGATTAATTGGATCCCCGACATCGTGGTTCATCCGATGAGATCATCGTGGAACATGTGGGAGCCAATATGGGTATCCAGATCCCGCTATTGGTTATTGGCCGGAGAGGTGTCTCGGTCATGTCTGCATGGTTCCCGACCCCGTAGGGTCTACACACTTAAGGTTCAGTGATGCTAGAGTTGTAATGGGAATTGTATGTGGTTACCGAAAGTTGTTCGGAGTCTCGGATGAGATCCCGGACGTCACGAGGAGTTCCGGAATGGTCCGGAGGTAAAGATTTATATATGGGAAGTCCTATTTTCGCCACCGGAAAATGTTCGGGATTTTTCGGTATTGTACCGGGAAGGTTCTAGAAGGTTCTGGAGTGGGACCCACCTGCATGGGGGGACCCACATGAACGTGGGTAGTGGGGGCAAGGCCCCACACCCCTGCTCAAGGCGCACCAAGATCTCCCCTTAGAAGGAATAAGATCATATCCCGAAGAGATAAGATCAAGATCCCTAAAAAGGGGGGATAACAATCGGTGGGGAAGGGAAAGGATGGGATTTCTTTCCTCCCACCTTTGCCAACGCCCCAATGGACTTGGAGGGAAAGAAACCAACCCCCTCCACCCCTATATATAGTGGGGAGGCGCATGGAAGCTGCACCCCTTGCCCCTGGCGCAGCCCTCCCCCCTCCTACACCTCCTCCTCCTCCGTAGTGCTTAGCGAAGCTCTGCCGGAGAACCACGAGCTCCACCGCCACCACACCATCGTGCTGCCGGAGCTCTCCCTCAACTTCTCCTCCCCCCTTTGCTGGATCAAGTAGGAGGAGACGTCCCCGGGCTGTACATGTGTTGAACGCGGAGGCGCCGTCCGTTCGGCGCTTGGATCGGATCTTCCGCGATTTGAATCGCCGCGAGTACGACTCCATCAACCGCGTTCTTTGCAACGCTTCCGCTTAGCGATCTTCAAGGGTATGAAGATGCACTCCCTCTCTCTCGTTGCTAGCATCTCCTAGATTGATCTTGGTGACACGTAGGAATTTTTTTGAATTATTACTACGTTCCCCAACATTGGAAGTGTTTCCAAGGTTGATGTGATCACCCTCGCACGCTCTCTCTACCTTCGGGATTAGTGATGAACCTAAATAAATGTTATTTGGTGTTTGCGTTGAGCATGAACGTGATTAGATCATGTTTATTGCAATACGGTTATTCATTTAAGTTAGAGAATAATGGTTATTTTGTTTACATGAATAATACCTTCAATGGTCATGCACCCAATGAGAATGGTTTATTGAATCTTGATCGTAGTGATACACATGTTCATAATATTGATGCCAAAAGATACAAAGTTAATAATGATAGTACCACATACTTGTGGCACTGCCGCTAAATGTCATATTGGTGTAAAGCGCATGAAGAAACTCCATGCTTTTTGGATCTTTGGACTCGGTCGATTTCGTATCAGTTGAGACATGCGGACCATGCCTCATGGGCAAGATGACTAAGACCCCGTTTTTCGGTATGATGGAGCGGGCAAGTGACTAATTGGAAATGATACATGTTGATGTATTCAGTCCAATGAGTGTTGTAGCGTGCGGTGGATATCGTTATTTTCCTACCTTCACTAATGATTTGAGTAGATATGGGTATATTTACTTAATGAAACACAAGTCTGAAACGTTTGAAAAGTTCAAACAAATTCAGAGTGAAGTTTGAGATCATCGTGACAAGAAGATAAAATGTCTATGATATAATCGTGGAGGTGAATATCTGAGTTACGAGTTTGGTATGCAACTTAAGACAATGTGGAAGTTGTTTCACAACTAACGCCGCCTGGAAAACCATAGTGTGATGGTGTGTCCGAACGTCGTTGTCGTGCTCTATTGGATATGGTACGTACTATGATGTCTCTTATCGATTTGCCACTATCGTTTTGGGGTTATGCATTAGAGACAACTACATTCACTTTAAATATGGCACCATCTAAGTCCGTTGAGATGACACCGTATGAATTTTGGTTTGGCAGAAACCTAAGCTGTCATTTCTCAGAGTTTGGGAATACGACGCTTATGTCTGATAAGCTCGATCCCAAAGCGGAAAGGTGCATCTTCATAGAATACCCTAAGGAAACAGTTGGGTATACCTTCTATCTTAGATCCAAGGGCAAAGTGTTTGTTCCTAAAAACGGGTACTTTCTCGAGAAAGAGTTTCTCTCGAAAGAATTGAGTGGGAGGAAGGTAGAACTTGATGAGGTTATTGAACCGTCACTTCAATTGGATAGTAGCACGACGCAGAAAGATGTTTCTGTGGCGCCTACACCGAATGAAGAGGAAGTTAATGATGATGATCATGACACTTCGGGTCAAGTTACTACCGAACCTCGTAGGCCGACAAGAAATCGTACCGCCTCTGAGTGGTACTTCAATCCTGTCTTGGAGGTCATGTTGTTAGACAACAGTGAACCTACGAGCTATGAAGAAGCGATGGTGGGCCCGGATTCCAACAAATGGCTAGGAGCCATGAAATCCGAGAAAGGATCCATGTATGAAAAACCAAGTATGGACTTTGGTAGACTTGCCCGTTGAACGGCAGGCCGTTGAGTACAAATGGACCTTTAAGAAGAAGACAGATGCTGATGGTAAATGTCACCATTTATAAAGCTTGACTTGTCGCAAAGAAGTTTCCGACAATTTCAAGGAGTTGACTACGATGAGACTTTCTCACCCGTAGCGATGCTAAAGTCTGTTGGAATTATGTTAGCAGTTGCTGCATTTTTCGATTATGAAATCTGGCAGATGGATGTCAAAACTTCGTTTCCTTAACGGTATCCGTGAGGAAAGGTTGTATGTGATACAACCGGAAGGTTTTGTCAGTCCTAAGGATGCTAAAATGTATGCAAGCTCCAGCGATCCTTCTATGGACAGGAGCAAGCATCTCGGAGTTGGAATATACGCTTTGATGAGGTGATCAAAGTTTTTGGGTCTATACAAAGTTTATGAGAAACTTGTATTTACAATAAAGTGAGTGGGAGCACTATAGAATTTCTGATAAGTATATGTGGATGACATATTGTTGATCGGAAATGATGTAGAATTTCTGGAAAGCATAAAGGGTTGTTTGAAAAGGAGTTTTTCAAAGGAAAACCTGGAATGAAGCTACTTAAATATTGGGCATCAGGATCTATAGAGATAGATCAAGACGTCTGATAAAACTTTCAATGAGTACATACCTTGACAAGATTTTGAAAGAGTTCAAAATGGATCAGTCAAAGAAAGAGTTCTTGCCTGATTTGTAAGGTGTGGAGTTGAGTGAGACTCAAAGCTCGACCACAGCAGAAGAAAGAAAAAGGACGAAGGTCGTCCCCTATGCCTTATCCATAGGCTTTGTATAGTATGCCATGATGTGTACCGCACCTGGTGTGTGCCTTGCCATGAGTCTGTCAAGGGGTACAAGAGTGGTCCAGGAGTGGATCACTGGACAGCGGTCAAGATTATCCTTAGTAACTAGAGGACTAAGGAAATGTTTCTCAATTATGGAGGTGATAAAGAGTTCGTCGTAAAGGGTTACGTCGATGCAAGCTTTGACACCTATCCGGACGACTCTGAGCAGCAGTCTGGATACGTATAGTGGAGCAGTCACTTGGAATAGCTCCAAGTGGAGCGTGGTAGCATCTGTAGTATGACATATAGATTTGCAAAGAAAACACGAATCTGAATGTTGCAGACCGTTGACTAGAACCTCTCTCACATGCAAAACATGATCGAACCCCAGAACTCATTGGGTCTTAAATTCATTACAATGTTAATCACATGGTGATGTGAGCTAGATTATTGACTCTAGTGCAAGTGGGAGACTGTTGGAAATATGCCCTAGAGGCAATAGTAATTTAGTTATTATCATATTTCCTTGTTCATGATAATCGTTTATTATCCATGCTATAATTGTATTGATTGGAAACTCAAATACATGTGTAGGTACATAGACAACACTGTGTCCCTAGTATGCCTCTAATAGACTAGCTCGTTGATCAAAGATGGTCAAGGTTTCCTAGCCATAGACATGAGATGCCATTTGATAACGGGATCACATCATTAGGAGAATGATGTGATGGACAAGACCCAAACTATGAACATAGCATATGATCGTGTCAGTTTATTGCTATTGTTTTCTGCATGTCAAGTATCTGTTCCTATGACCATGAGATCATGCAACTCACTGACACCGGAGGAATACCTTGTGTGTATCAAACATCGCAACGTAACTGGGTGACTATAAAGATGCTCTACAGGTATCTCCGAGGGTGTCTGTTGAGTTGGCATGGATCAAGACTGGGATTTGTTACTCCGTGTGACGGAGAGGTATCTCAGGGCCCACTCGGTAATACAACATCACAATGAGCCTTGCAAGCAAAGTGACTAAAGAGTTAGCCACGGGATCTTGTATTACGGAACGAGTAAAGAGACTTGCCGGTAACGAGATTGAACTAGGTATAGAGATACCGACGATCGAATCTCGGGCAAGTAAAATACCGAAGAACAAAGGGAACATCATACGGGATTAACTGAATCCTTGACATAGAGGTTCAACCGATAAAGATCTTCGTAGAATATGTAGGAACCAATATGGGCATCCAGGTTCCGCTATTGGTTATTGACCGTAGAGGTGTCTCGGTCATGTCTACATAGTTCTCGAACCCGCAGGGTCTGCACACTTAACGTTCGGTGACGTTTTGGTAGTATTGAGTTATGTATGGTGGTGACCGAAGGTTGTTCGGAGTCCCGGACGAGATCTGGACATCACGAGGAGCTCCGGAATGGTCCGGATGTAAAGATTGATATATAGGAAGTCCCATTTTGCCCACCGGAAAAGTTTCGGGTATTTCCGGTAGTGTACCGGAAGTGCCGGAGGGCCATCAGGAGGGGCCACCCACGACGAGAGGCCACATGGACCTGAGGGGAGGTGCACCAGCCCTTAGTGGGCTGGGAAAACCAGCCCCACAAGGCCCATGCGGCTAGGAAGTGGGAAAAAGAAAAAACCCCAAGTGGGGGAAGGATTCCAAGTAGGATTGGAATCCTACTTAGAGTAGGATTGGAGGTGGACTCTTCCACCTCCTCCACTTCGGCCGAACCCAAGGGGGAACCCTAGGGAGGCTGCCTCCCCCCCTCCCTCCTATATATACTAAAGGAATAGAGCCCCCAAAGACACAAGTCCACGTGCTAGTTCTCTATTCCCTAGTTCCTCCACCAAATAGATTCCGACGGTGCTTAGGCGAAGCCCTGCCGGAATTGTTCCACCGCCGCCGCGCCGTCGCGCTGCCGGAGAACTCATCTACCTCTCCGCTCCCTCTTGCTGGATCAAGAAGGCGGAGATCGTCAACGAGCTGTACATGTGCTGAACGCGGAGGTGCCGTCCGTTCGGCGCTAGATCGGAAGGACCGTGATTGGATCGCGGGACGGATCGTGATCGGATCGCGGGATGGCTAGCGATTTGGATCACAAAGACGTTCGACTACATCAACCGCGTTTCTTAACGCTTCCCGCTTAGCAATCTACAAGGGTATGTAGATCCACTCTCCCTCTCGTAGATGCTCATCACCATGGATAGATCTTGCGTGTGCGTAGGAATTTTTTTGTTTCCCATGCAACGTTCCCCAACAAATTTAGTGAGAAATTTGGAAGGTTGATGTCCGAGAAGTATGAGATGTCCATGATGTGTGAGCTGAAATTTTTCCTTGGTTTGCAAATCAAGCAAACGAGAGAAGGAGCCTTCATCTCTCAAACCAAGTATACCAAGGACTTGATCAAGAAGTTCCACATGCAAGAGTGTAAAGGTATGAAAACTTCTATGCCTACTAGTGGACATGTTGATCTTACCAAGGAGGACGAACCGGTTGATCAAAAGGTTTATCGATCTATGATTGGTTCATTGTTATATCTATGTGCCTCCCATCCCGATATCATGCTTAGTGTTTGCATGTGTGCTAGATATCAAGCTGCTCCCAAAGAGTGTCATCTTAAGGCCGTGAAAAGAATTGTGAGATACTTCATACATACACCAAACTTTGGCATATGGTATCCTAAGGGATCTTCTTTTAACCTTGTTGGCTATTCCGACTCGGACTATGCCGGAGACAAGGTTGATAGAAAATCCACTTTGGGTACTTGTCAATTTCTTGGTAGATCTCTTGTGTCTTGGTCCTCCAAGAAACAAAACTCGGTATCTCTATCTACTGCCGAAGCGGAATACATTGCCGCTGGATCATGTTGTGCCCAATTGCTATGGATGACACAAAGTCTTAAGGACTATGGAATCCATGTGAGACATGTTCCATTATTGTGTGATAATGAAAGTGCTATTAAAATTACCCATAATCCCATGCACCATTCTCGAACTAAGCATATTCAAGTTAGACATCATTTCATTCCTGATCATGTTGCCAAAGGAGATATCAATCTCAAGCATGTTCGTACTGAAAAACAGTTGGCTGATATCTTTACTAAGCCACTTGATGAGAAAGTGTTTTGTCACTTGAGGAGTGAGTTGAACATCCTTGATGCTTCAAACTTTAGCTAGACTCACTCGGTTGCATGCAAGGGCATGAGCTTACATGATACTTCCATGATACACTTGACATGTTATCTTATACCATGGAAATATATGCTCCCTTATATTGCAACTAATCTTTTGTAGGTACTTGGAAGAACTTCTTTCCACAAGATTGCCAACAACTCCAATCATAAGCAATCTTGTCATGACCAAGTATCCACAACCCTTCTCGTTGATGGAAGGAAGAAGACAACTCTACCATATCCTTGACATATATTTGATGTGATCACATTCGCTAATTCTCGATTGATATCATGTCAAATGGATATATCTTGTTCTTCCTTGCATGACTAACCCATGTAGGTGAAAAGATAACCAAAACAAACAAGGATTGCTCCCAACTCAAGATGATCTTCATCAACATCGAGCATCCACGACAAGTTCTTCTACATGCTACGCCATCAACATCACTCAAAGGTATGTACTCATATCCTTGAAAAAGTTTTACTCCAAGACATGAGTTAAAGCAACTCAAGTGATATGAAAACATTAAAATGCTTAATCAAAAAATGGTAACCCCATTTTGAGCTTAACGATGAGTATGACCTATGATCAAGTATCCTTGCTTGACTCCTTAAGTCAATATACTCTAATATAGTTGACCTAGTCACCGCCCATCATCTAGATGAAGCTTGTAATGTGGTTCATCCTATATTTGCAAGATCTCTTGGAACCACTCAAATCTTCTCTAGTTGATATTTCTTTGTAAATTCGTTTGAATTTCCTTTGCAAATCCTTTTAAAATTTTGTTGCAAGTTTTCTAAAATCATTTGAGATTTTTTAGAAGTTGCCAAGTTTCTGTTATATCCTCGGAGCCTCCGATTCAAATGACTCGGTTCTACCAATCATGCAGATAGGCTGCAAATACACGTCTCGGTTCCACCGACCTATTTCCCTCGGAGCCACCGACTTTGCTATCTTTTCTATCCTTTGTTAAACTTAGCAATTCTCCATTTCTTCGATGATCCCTTATTTAAAAAAAGGGAAGAAGGGGGAGAAACTTTATTCAAGGATCCCTAACTCAAAGGAGGAGAAGTCTTAAATGCTCTCTATGATTCTCACTGTTCCATGAACCCTACATTCTATGACCTTTGTTCTCAAGGTTCCCTTCTAACTCCATGATCCCTGTGTCTGACCCTGTGTATGGAACTTTTTGGAAATTAATGCCAAAGGGGGAGAAATACCAAAGCTTCAATGCAAAGGGGGAGATACAATCAAGGGGGAGAATATCAAAGCTTATGCTTACATAGACAAGGGGAGAATACCAAAGTAGGGGGAGAAGTTTCGTTGTTTCCCAAAAGAGAGAGAGCATGCCTAATCTTGTTCTAATTTGATACTCTTATTTGTTACTCTCATGTTAGACTTGTCTCACCCTATCCAATCCCAATATCTACATGCTAAGATTCAGGGGTTGAGGATGACCTACAATTTCACATCTAGGGGAAAAAGTTCTAAATGATATTGGAGACATATCAATCTTAAGGAATACTATCTTCTATATGTTCTCCACATCTTGGTACTATTGAGTTCTATTGATTTTTGATTTGTAGAATACTCTTGTGTTCCCTAACATTGTTTTCTCAAGTGTGTTTCTGAAAGCACAATATGCTCCCTTGGTGGTTTTGATAATTCATGACAACATACATTGTCTCTTGGACTAATACTTTTAACTTGTGTATTTCAGATAAATTCCACAGAGAGTGTTGGCAAAAGGATTGTGGAGAAACCCCTGGATTCAAGGAAATGGATTGGCAAAGCTTCAAGCAGGAGGACTCTACATTTTACTTTGTGAGAAATCACTTTGAGTCCATAGGAAAGCCAATATTATTAAAAGGGGGTAATGTACTGTTGGTGAACAAGATGCTCCACGTGCACAAGTGATAGTCACCAAAACACCCACAAACTCCTCCACAAAAGTCTGTCCAAGCCTATCATGAAAATTGGTGCTACCAACAATTCCCACTCGATCCCACCGATTCCCAAACTCAGACAGACCCATGCCAAACCCTAGCCCTTCAGTGCAACCGATTCTGCATCGGTGCCACCGAGTTCAGCTTGCCAACTTTCTGTTACCTCGTTCCATAAAATCGGTCTTACCGAGTTTTTTGGATCGGCGTCACCGAGTTGTGCAATCTGACCGTTGGTCACCTTATCGGTACCACCGAGAGTTATGTATCGGCCTCACCGAGGTTCAAAAGTTACTGCCTTTTGGTCACTTCGGTACCACCGAGTTTTACACTTTGGTGTCACCGAGTTGGTCACTTTAGGTGTAACGGTTGGATTTTTGGGGATGCCTATATATACCCCTTCACCACCACCTACTCGAAAGAGAAGCACTCAGAACTATTCCATACTTGCCCTATCCTATTTTCTGAGAGAGAGCCACCTACTCATGTGTTGAGAGCAAGCTATTTCATTCCTACCATATGAATCTTGATCTCTAGCCTCCCCAAGTTGCTTTCCACCAAATCAATCTCTTCCACCATAGCCAAATCTATGAGAGAGTGATTGTGTGTTGAGGAGTCTATCATCTTGAAGCACAAGAGCAAGGAGCTCATCGACATTGCCGAGCCTATTACCTTTTGGAGGGTGGTGCCTCCTAGATTGGTTAGGTGTCGCTTGGGAGCCTCCTACTTCGTGTTGTGGAGTTGAACCAAGAAGTTTGTACGGGCAAGGAGATCGCCTACTTCGTGAAGATCTACCCATAGTGAGGCTAGTCCTTCGTGGACGGAAGCCGTTATGGAATAGTCAAGGTTTCTACTTCATGGACCCTTATGGGTGGAGCCCTCCGTGGACTCTCGCGACCGTTACCCTCCGTGGGTTGAAGACTCCATAAACGTGGACGTACGATAGCACCACCTATCGGAACCACGGGAAAAATCTTCATGTCCCTCATGCGTTTGATCTCCCTATCTCAACTCCTTACTTCCATGTGCAATGTCTTTATTTTCCGCTGCCATACTTGTTGACTTGCATGTGTAGGGTGTGCTAGACTTGCTATAATTGCTAAAATCTACCAACCAATTAACTTGGGAAAAGGTTAGGTTTTTTAATTCTTGCAAGTAGTCTATTCACCCCCCCCCTCTAGACACGCACTTCTAGTGATCCTACAAGTGGTATCAGAGCATTGGTCTCCATTGCATCGGTTTCATCACCATGGAGGAAGATGGATGTGTCTAGTGTGGAAAGTTTGAGTTGTATAGTGCCTATTCTTGATGGGGAGTACTATAGTCAATGGAAATATAAGATGCTTGAGCTATTCAATGAATTTCATTTGAGCAAGTATATTAAGAACCCCTATGTACCTCCCATTGATCCTTTACATCCCACACACGAAGAGGAAATTGATATGCTATGCAATCTTAGAACTGTTAATCTTATCGTTAGAGGATTGCCTAGGATTGTGCTTAATCAAATGAAGAATTTTAAATGTGCTTACACTTTGTGGAATGACTTGGAGAAACGATATCCAAGTTATTCATTGAGTAATCTTGATGAAATTCTTCATAAGACTATTATCTTTCACAAAATGACGCCTAGTGATCCCAAGTTTGATGACTATCTATTTGAGCTTAGAGACCTTATGCGTGCTAAAGGAGATGTCATAACTATCAACAACATCATTGTAGAAGCCATTCGCATTCATAATTTTGAACATTGTCATGATGACAACCCTAACGAATCCCTTGTTTCTTGTGACGAGGATTTCCCACTTGATGATGACAATGTGGAACATGGCTACTATGATGAAGATGAGTTGTTCGACATCGAGCATGAGAAGATCATGAAGAATCTAAGTCTCATGGCAAACTTCAAGGATTACTTGTCCGGAGTAAAAGAGTGGATTCTCGATAGTGGATGCATCGATCATATGACCGGAGATAGAGAGATGTTTGAAGAGATCACACCAAACCATGGACCGCAAAGGTATGTAACTTTTGGAGACAACTCCAAGGGTAAGGTACTCGGTCTTGGTAAGGTGGCCATATCCCATGATAGCTCTATTCAAAACGTCATGCTTGTTGAATCCCTTGGCTACAATCTTCTTTCCGTATCTAGACTTGCCGACTTTGGTTTTAATGTGCTATTCACGAAAGTAGATTGCCAAGTGTTTCATCAAAATAATCATAACATGGTCTTTACCGGTTTCCGTAGAGGTGATCTATATATTGTCGATTTCACTAAGAGATCCAAACCTCGTACTTGTCTTATTGCAAAATCTTCTAAAGGTTGGCTTTGGCATAGAAGACTAAGACATGTTGGCATGCGTAATCTAGACAAGCTTATCAAAGGTGATCATATACTCGGTGTTAAAGATGTTATCTTTGACAAAGATAGACTTTGTAGTGCTTGTCAAGCTGGAAAGCAAGTAGGTGGAAGTCATCCTGTAAAGAATATCATGACAAACGCACCAAGCATGAGGAGCGCAGGGACGAAGTAGCTGTAGATGGAGCAGGGCAGAGACATTGACAATGCGACATGGTCACGACGGTGGACTACCGTGTCAGCCCACGATGGGCACGGCCGCCGTGGAGAAGACAAACTGGAATTGCCGATCAATTTATTAACTTATTACTTTACTCTGAACATGTCCTTGCATTATTTAGTATAGGCATCTAGTACAATTTAAGGCCCCTTAAATATGAAGGATGAACACTAAATGGATCAGACATCCATCAAATATAACTTGATTGTAAACATAATAGAGGAGATACATGCAATTCTACCACATAATTAGCAGTTTAATCGACAAAGCAGAGAAGGCAAGCAGAATGCAAACATGGAAGATAATTCTGCACTTGCCTTTGAATAGGTAGCAGTTGCGGTAGTTGTATGCTTGTAGCATCAGGCAACAACTGGGATTCAAGAGGACTGCTATCATACATTTAGATCCGTACCAACCTCTACATAAAATATGCTAGACCTATGATCTAGAAATTGCAAAAAATATTATACAGAATGGAGCAGAGATCCACGAACCGTACATGACTTGTTAATCCCTCCTAAGGAGAAATTCAGTGCATACACGAATGCAACGATCTACCTTTCATCTAAACATGAGGGAAAGCACCAAAGTTTGTTTACATCGAAAGACAACATCAAATGGCAAAAGTAATCATAAAGAATTGGCTTAAACAAAGAATCATTTAGATAAAAATAAAAGCTTCAAGGTAAAAATTCAGTATGGATTGATAATTGGTACACGATGGTCTCACAAATTTAGCATGGAAATTTGTCTAATTGCAAGTATATTTTTTTACATGGACATCCTAAGTCAAGGCGGCAAGCTCGACCTCAGCGGCAGACACACAGTAGCAAGAACTACTGGTAGCAAAACATGGAGATGTCTGGATAAAATCGTTACTGAATTAAAATAGCATCAGTAAGAAACAGAGAAGGGAATATGATACAAAATGCACTCTCCTAGTGTGCTAATATGTTTGGTGGTACTTTGGGTAAATATACCAAAATGGTTTCCTAGCACTGGGGGTTTAAAAGTAAGTGCAAATAGGGGGGGTGGGAATGGACCAATGTAGTGCGTGCCTTCTGCGGTTTGAACCGAAGAGGCGCTGCCATGTTAATTATCAATTTGGCTTGCCAAGACAATGATACACCTACGACATATTCCGTGATAACTACAACTAAAGCTTATGCAGTATTAATTATCAATTTTCCTTGGCAAGACAATGGTACACCTACGACAGAATTACGACATGGCAAGAACATTGATGAAAAAAAACTGTGAATGAACATTTAACATATATATTTACCAATCTTTTATTTGCAATGGCAACCAAAGAGTATATGTAGTACCGAATTGGAAAACATAAATAATCTAAACACGTATAACTAATGTTTCTTCATTAACAAACAAAAGATGGTGACAATAATGAGATTATTTCAAGACAAAAGATGTTAGTGATGTGTACAGAGACCCAACACCCAGGTAGCAAGATTTAAAGTAACTGACATATTGACCTAATCACTACCAGTCTGCTTTCATATAAACTAATATATTGACAAACACTCGAGTAGAGTAAGACCACATATACCACTTTATCACAACTTCGTGGAACAATCAATTGTCCTTTTAGAGGATTCATTAGCTTGGATGATGTCTGAAGGAAGCACAAAACTGTGGGCATTCTCCAAGCACCATGGTGTATGCAGAAAAAATAGATTGAAAGGTACTGGGTTGTATGTTACCGAGAGGTAGGCTCCCTGGGCAGGGCCGTGGCCGTGTCATCGTCCTCCTCATGGTACGGGACTTTGTGGTGGCGCTGTTACTGCTGCTGTGGCGGGCGCTTGTCGTCCTTGTCCACGACCTTGATGAGCTCACCCTCTTCCTCCTCATGTATGTTGCCTGACTGGTCGCCTCGGACGTCGTGGCTGGGCTGCCTCCCATCCTGGATGAAGAGATCAGGGGCACCAACGGGGGGAATCGAGAGAGAGAAGGGTGCCACCGGTTGGGACAAATGAGGGGGTGGAGAGTAGTCGGGGAGGACATGTAGGGACGCACCTCCCACGATGCTCCCGCACGACGGGCGGCGTCCCTCCATCCGCTGTTGATCTCCTCCGCGCGAGGCGTCTCGTGCCGGTGTTGGTTCCTCGAACGATGGTCGTCGGCGGCCGATCCCATTTGTCGGCGGCTTCTCCCGCAGCGCCACCTGCGCAAGAAAGGGGAATGAGCCATCAGAGGAGGAGAAGCAAGCAGAGTGAGGAAAAGAAGATGCTACCGTTAGAGGTTGGGAGAGAGGACGCGTTGGAGAGGGCGTGGTGCGGAGGTAGATTAGGCGGCCGCTGCGTCGCCCTCGTCGCTGCTACAAGAGCATTTTCTAGATGAGACTGATGGTTGGTAAGAGGCCTCCACGTAACCTCCATCGAGATATTTCTAGAGCCTAACTAATCTGCCTGTAAAACACCCCATGTAATTCTCAACAGTAGGCATAAAAAAGTCAAAAAAACAGGAAAAATCAAACTGCTGCCGCTTTAGTATTGTTACTTATATAGCTTGCATGACTAACCTATGTAGGTGATAAGTGTACTAAAACAAGAAGGATTGCTCCCAACTCAAGATGAACCTCATCAACCTCGAGCATCCTCAACAACTTCACCTACAGGCTACGTCATCAACATCACTCAAAGGTATGTACTCATATCCTTGAAAAAGCTTTGCTCCAAGTCATGAGATAAAGCAACTCAAGTGATATGAAAACATTAAAATGCTTAATCGAAAAATGGTAACCCCATTTTGAGCTTAACGATGAGTATGACCTATGATCAAGTATTCTTGCTTGGCTCCTAAGTCAATATACTCTAATATAGGTGACCTAGTCACCGACCATCATGTAGTTAAGTATCTTGTTTGGTTCATTCTCTATTTTGCAAGATTTCTTGGAACCACTCAAATCTTCTCTAGTTGATATTTCCTTGTAAATTCTATTGTATTTCCTTTGTAAAAGCCTTTAAGATTCTATTGCAAGTTTTCTAAAATTATTTAAGGTTTTCTAGAAGTTTCCAAGTTTCTATTTACCCCTCGGAGCCTCCGATTCAAAAGACTCGGTTCTACCGATTTAGCAGATGAGGCGCATAACAACAGCTCGGTTCCACCGACTTGTTTGTCTCGGAGCCACCGATTTGATTTCTTCTCTAGTCTGTGTTCATGTTAGTAAATTTTTGTTTCTTTAGCAATCCTACAAGTGGTATCTTTGTTTCTTCAATGATCCCTTATTATTATTAAAAAAAGAGGGGGAGAAACTTTTCTAGGATTCCTAACTCAAAGGAGGAGAAGTCTTACAAGCTCTCAGATCAGCCAAAAAGGAAGAAACCATTTTCAATGATTCCCTCAGTTTTCATTCTTTTCTGTGAACCCTACATTCAATGACCCTTGTTCTCAAGGATCCCTTCCTATCCATGATCCCTGTGTCTAACCCTGTGTATGGACCTTTTTGGAAATTAATGCCAAAGGGGGGTAAATACCAAAGCTTCAAAAGCTAAAGGGGGAGATACATGCTTCAATGCAAAGGGGGAGAAACAATCAAGGGGGAGAATATCAAAGCTTATGCTCACATAGACAAGGTGTGACACCCTGGGCTTATGCTACAGTGATCATTGTAATTAAGCTACAGTAATGATCATGAACAGTGCCTAAGTATTTTGCTAAATGAAGTTTGTCTAAGTTGGATTAAGTTGGATGAAGTTGGATGCAAAATTCAATTCAAATTCCTATTCAAAATGCCTTAGGAATTGTGGTGATAAAATAAATCCTCAAATAATAAAAGTAAAATGTTCCAAATGCATGGAATATTCTAAAACAAAACATGTTGAGGAAAGCAACATCACCAATTCTCTGGTTTGGGCACTCCAAGAAAACAGTGGGCAGAAACAATAAAAAATGTCCTTTAAATCATTTTTGATAATACAAACAGTGACTAAAAATGCTCAAAGTTGCTGTGGAGCTTGGGTATATTGCACATGAAAATATGGACCCCATCCCCCATTTTTGCTAAAAGGAATATAGCCTAAATAAAATAAAATCAGAAACAAAGAAAAAGGAAACAGAAAAGAAAATAGAAAAGAGAAAAAGAAAAAGAGGGGCAAAGGCCCTGGCCAACTAGGCCAAACCGGCCCAGCCCACCCAGCTCACCTGCTCCCCCTCCGTGTCGCTCCCGCCATGGCTGAGCTCGCCTGCTCCGGCCGCAGCTCGCCACGGAGACGGGAGCTGGTGGGAGGGGATAAGGGCGAGGCCCGTCCCTCCCCCCTGGTCGCCCGCTCCCATTTTCCCCCTCTCTCCCTCGCTCCACCGCCAACTCACTCTCCCCCCTCCAGATCCGCCGCCGCCGACGCCATGACCGGCGGGTAGCCGCCGCTGCAGCCCCTCCCGAGCACCGCTGAGACGCTCAGCGGCCCCACCGCGACGTGCCCGTCCTCCTCGACCACGCGCCCGAGCCCCTGGAGCCCTGCATTGCCATCCCCGCCTCGTCTTCCACCTTCGGCCGCCACAATGTCGCCGTCGATTCCGGCCGCCCCGAACCTCCCCCGAGCCCGCTTTGCATGGCTACAACTCCCTGTGAGCTCCGCCTCCCTCTTCCCCCTCTTCCCCGTGCGAATTGGCCGCCGTAGATAGCTTCCCCACCGTACCCGAGCTCCGGTCACCGCCGTTGAGCTCGTGGCCGTCGTCACAGGCGCTATCACGCTCGTCTGAGCACGTTACCGTGCTCCTGGTGCTTCCAGGAGCACGACGAGCGCACGCACGCATCGGCTAGTGCCTTCTAGCAACCGCTCCGACGGGCGCCCGAGCGCCTCCGACGCGGAGCTCGTCGCCGTTGCCTCTCAGACGACCCTATGGTCTCGGGCTAGTCCCCGTTCGCAACGGCTCGTCGCGTAGGACCTCCCTGTCGCCTTCGTTTCGCCGTTAGCGTGCCGTAGCGACGACGCCGTGCTCGCACCCGAGGAGCTTGCCGCCGGCGAGGTCGTGCCGCTCGTCTCCGGCCATTTCAGCTCGCGCTGGGGGCTGGGATCGATGCGGCCTTCCTCCCCCGTTCGAACGCGCCCGTTTGCGCGCCAAAAGACCACCGGACGGCGATTTCCGAGCCGGTCCGGTGCGCGCCGCCGTGCGGAATGATCGCCGGCGTCGAGCCGCCGGCCGCCGCCGACGTGGCTGCCTGGGGCCCGTCCCCAGGGTCACTGCCATTGGGTCCCCTGGCCCCGTTGACTGGGTTGACCAGTCAACGTGCTGGCTGGGCTGACCCAGCCCACTGACATGTGGGGCCCAGGCCCCCTGTGAGTATGACATGTGGGCCCCCACTAATTTAATTAAGTTAATTAGGTTTAAAATTAACCTGGGTAATTAGATTAAACTGATGTCTCACTGACACTGGGGCCCACTCACTAATTAAAACAATCTGATTAGAATACTAAGTATGACATGTGGGACCCCCCTGTCACTATTCCTTTGGATAGGGTTGACCCAGTCAGCTGCTGACTCAGCCCCTGGCCCCACCTGTCATTGGCTGTGGCTAGCTGTGGCTGAGTATAAAAAGTAAATGCTACTGTTTTGGATAATGTTTTGGATAATGTTGAATTTATTAAATAGAAATAATTCCAGAAAATCAATAAAACTTTAGAAAATCATAGAAAATAATCTATAACTCAGATGAAAATAATTTATATATGAAAGTTGATCAGAAAAATCCCACGAATCCAAATATGACATCCATTCATCTGTCACATGCACCTAGCTATCTGAACATGCAACTTTTTGCCTGTTTCAGATAGATGAATAGTGCATGTCTGTCGAATAATAAATCCAAATTAAATTCTAAAAATAACTAATATGACTTAGACATGATTTTAGGCAACCCTGCACTGCATCCTAGCTAGCTCATGCCTCTAGCACCGCAAACGTGGAACCTTCCCCCTCCGACACGTCTGTCCGACAAATCAACAGACCCGGGAAATATCGTCAGATATTCTCCCGCGTCGTCTAAGACGTGTAGTACCGCGTTAGTGCATGCCTAGCTAAGCATATTGCCATGTCATGCATCATGTTGCATCTGTGTGCCTTGTATTTATTGTTTCTTCCCCCTCTTCTCTCCGGTAGAGCCCGAGATTGACGCTGATGCCGTGATCGACTACACCCCTGACTACCAGCCTTTTGCAGCAGAGCAGCAAGGCAAGTAAAACCCCTTTGAGCATTCCGATATCACCCATCTCTCTCTCTCTCTTATGCTTGCATTAGAATTTTGCTACTGTACTAGATAGCTCCTATTCTGATGCATAGCCTAATTTTGATGAACTGTTATCGCACTTGTTGTTATGTCAACTGCCTAGTTTAGGTGGACCAATGAACCCCTGAGACCCCTTAGTCCCAGTTGCCCTGCTTTCATCGTCGACACCGAGGACTTGAAGACAGAAGACTCAGTCATTAAGACTGACAAGCCGTTACCGACACATCACTACACACCCCTTAGTAGGGCACTGCAGAGCTACTACCGAGTGCCGAGGGTGATACCTCACTTAGCACTCCCGGTGTTAATTCTGTAGCGTAGTTATCGGTTATGGGCATCGAGGGTGATTCCTCTTTCCCATTTGCCGGTAACGACTCTTGTCTTACTCTTACCTCGGGTGGGATCCATCGAGGGTGATTCCTCGGATCTCCACTTGGAGTATAACCACACAGTTACTATGACCGGGTGACTGAGATATGTTAAAGACGGGTCGGCCCCAAGGGTACCCGCGAGAGATATTGGTGGGATGCGCCGCAAGGCATCCGAAGATTTGGTGGGATGCGCCGCAAGGCATCCAGAGACTTGGTGGGGTGCATCGGAAGGCACCCGAGTATTATTGAACATTAATAAAATTGCTAATGGGCTGAGTATTTAATCTGAGTTAGGTCGTTGGCCTAATACGCACTAACCACCACGTGGGGTAATCAGTATGGGCTGCTCGGCGGCGTACATTCTCCCGAAAGCTCATCAGATGCCACGTTTTTCGACTCGCGCCCGGGTGGTCTGGAACGCAGGGACCCTGATGGAGGGCGTGCTAGGACTGGTCCCGGCCGACGGCGTAACGTGCAGGATGGCGAGGGCGATGGCCCAAGACCCCGAGCCATTAGGATGTAGACCGGCGTGCTGGCCTCTCTGTTGAGCCTAGGTAGGACTACGTCGTGTCGATATGTCGAGGCCGGGTATGACCAGAAAATCGTATCCGGCCGTAGCTTATCGAGCGTGTTGGGGAATGTGGTGCACCCCTGCAGGGAAGTAAACTATTTGAATAGCCGTGTCCACGGTAACAGGACGACTTGGAGTTGTGCTCTGACCTACTACAACTATAATCATAAACTAAATAAAACTGAATTGTGGCTCCGGGATTGCTTCCTCGCAGGGAAGTCGAGGAAGGATCTCTGGGCGTGTTACTTAATAAAATTTGCTACAACAATATGACTATATGCATGAGCTGCAGGTCTACTCTCTTCTCATGCTGCAAGATGTTGAAGATGCTAGTCTTCGATAGGACTAGGCCTTCTTCTCTATTCTGGCATTTCTGCAGTCTAGTCCAAAGATATAGCCGCATTCCTTTGATACTGGTGCATATCTAGTATAGATCTGATGTAAGTCTTGCGAGTACTTTGGATGAGTACTCACCGCTGCTTTGCTCCCCTTTTCCCCTTCGATACGTTGCTGCGTTCAGACGATGGAGCCCAGGATGTGGACTACGCTGGAGATGCCGATTACTACTACCCCGACGGAGGCCCCTACCAGCAGGATGGAGCGTACTACGACGTAGACTTCTCCGACGTCCAGGAGTAGTTAGGAGGTTCCCAGGCAGGAGGCCTCGCCTCTTTCGATCCGTGTTTATGTTTGTGCTAGCCTTCTTAAGGCACCCTTGTCTAACTATGTCTGTACTCATATATTGTTACTTCCGCTGACTCGTGTTATGTTGAGCTTTATATTCGAGCCCTTGAGGCCCCTGGCTTGTAATATTAAGCTGTATGACTTTATATTTGTGTCTTTTGTCGTGTTGTGGTACTAATCAGTGAGTCCCTAATCTTGGCCGTACGCCTTGCGTGATTGATTAGCGTACGGACGAGAATGGGGGCGTCACAAGTTGGTATCAGAGCCGACTGCCTGTAGGTAGCCCCCTTTCCAACTCCTTGGCCGAAGTTGAGTCTAGTCATTGAAAATGTTTTACTAACACTGGTGCTGTGGCTTACGGGCCCACATCTCAATCGGGTGGTATTAGGATCTTTTATTCCTCGTCTATACTCTGGGATTCTGATCTCTCTCCTCTTCAGGTTAAAGATTTTATTAAACCTAACATTAGGTTCTCGTGATCACATCCACCGGAGAGTTGTTTCGCCGACAATTGTTTTCCCTTGAAGTATGATACACGCACTGTCATTTGACATCCTTATTCTTCTTGTTACAGATGCGTCCTGCAAGGCAGATCGTCCGTCTGACCTACGCACACGATACGACTGGGTTCCCGGCCATTCTGAACGGTCTCTTGAAGACACTGGGTTATCGTTGGTACCCCGAGTACACTGTTTACGAGGATTACCACGAGTTCAACCAGGAACAGTATGAGGCTGAGATGGTTATCTGGGATAAGCATGATCGTACCAGAGATGGGCTGCACACCTTCCGTGGCATTGGAGTGACTGTTGAGATGGCAGTACAGGATGCTGCTTATGCTGCTATTGTTCGTCTCCGTGCAGCGAACCCCAGCTTGGAGGATTCGGCATATCGGTACATTCCGTATGTCCCTGAGGGAGTTGATACACCAGCTAACGCTGAGGTCTTGATCCCTTTCGCTCCGCAGCGTACTGATCGGACCTACACTGCTGTTTGCGCCCCCTATGTGAGTCGTCGCTACGACCCACGGGTTCTGATGCAGTACACTCAGGCACTGGATTGCACTGACAGGGCTCTTAATGTCGAGCTGCACGCCACTCGAGCTCGTCTGTATTAGGCTATGGAGCATTTGATGCCAGCAGTTCGTGCGAGGATACATCAGGAGCACATCCTTTATCCGGCTCGGACTGCGTTTCCCCCAGGTCTTGAGTGGCCTGAGGTTGGAGGTCGTACTCCGGCACGTGGACCTGCGCTCCCGCTTGGTATGCAGGTTCTGCATCGGAGTCTGCACGGGATGCAGGACCCTGCCATCAGTTTTCACAACCGGGGTCATATGCAGCTCCCTGGCTACTTTCGTTGTCCCCGACGCTGATGCGTTGTTGTATCCCTCCACCGTGTGCCTGCGTGCCGCCTAGTTGTCTAGTTTAATTTCATGCCGGATCTATCGTCTATTTTGTAACAAACTTATGGTTTGTAATAGACCTATATATGGATCTGCATGTGGAATTTGAACTGCTATGTCGTAATTATTGCACTTTCTTCTTTGTGCAATTTACTTCATGAATGATTCCTTGATTTTGCAATTGCCAAATGCTAAACTACCACTGTTAAAATTGACAGAATGGTTAGGCCTGCTGGACGTGGTCGTGGTACGCCTGAGCCACCACCACCACCACCACCACCGAACTACATGGCTGCTATGATGCAACAGTTTGAACTAAACCGCCAGTTTATGCAAGGGCTGATGGACCATTTCCCAAGGCCGAACATGAATCAGCCGCCAGCCCCAGTGACGCTGCAAGACTTCATGCGTCTCAACCCTATGAATTTCCGCAGCTCAACTCAGCCGCTTGACGCAGATGACTGGCTCCGTGACATCACTTATGAGCTGGAAGCTTCAGGCGCCCCAGAGGCTAGCTATGTCACTTTTGCCTCGTACTTTCTGAAGGGTCCCGCTGCTCAATGGTGGGACAGCCACAGGCGCTCTCAGCCTGTTGGAACAATCATCACCTGGCCGGAGTTCCAAGCTGCTTTCCGTGCTTGCCACATCCCTCAAGGGATAATGGACCGGAAGAAGCAAGAGTTCCGCAACCTTATCCAAGGCAACAAGACTGTGGACGCTTATCAGCGGGACTTTCTGGACTTGTCCCGTTATGCTGAAGAGGACCTGCCAACTGATGCTCGCAGACAGGAAAAGTTTCGTGAAGGGCTTCACCCAGACATTCACCTTGCCCTTCTGGCTCATGAATTCCCTAACTTCGCCACCTTGGTGAATAAGGCTATCCAGGTGGAAACAGGTCTGCAGAGGTACAAGGATCACACCAAGCGCAAGACTGACGTGGGTTCATCTTCGGGCCCTCGTCCTCAGAAGCAGAGGATCTGGATCCCCAACAACTACCGTCCACCTGTTTATGCACCGAGGCCATCCTATGTGGCGCCTCGTCTGCCTCCTCCGCCGACAAGACAGCCAAGGGTTGTACCGCCAAGAGCACCTCAGCCTCCACCATCCCGTCCTGAGGATGGACTGTGCTTCAAGTGTGGACGTCCAGGTCACCGTGCTAGAGAATGCAGGCAGAATCAGAACCAACTTGCACTGCCTGCCAGTCAGCCCCGCAACAACAATGCCAGACCTAACCCTGGTCGAGTTCAAGTTAACAATGTTGATCTGAATCAAGTTCAAGAGCAGCCTGCTACTGTGATGGGTACACTTCTTGTTAACTCAATACCCGCATCTGTATTATTTGATACTGGGTCATCGCATTCATTCATGTCGGAAGAGTTTGCATGTAAGCATAACCTTAAGAGCAAGAACATGGATATTCAAATAATGGTATCCACACCCGCGGGAAATTGTCGGACCTCTATGATATGTCCCAACGTCGCCGTTGAGATCGAAGGACTAGAATTCCTCGTCTCGCCCATTGTGTTGGCGTCTTCCAATATTGACTTACTCTTGGGAATGGAGTGGATGATAGCACATAGTGCTTCAGTTGTTTGTGCCACCAAAACCGTGCATCTTCTGCACCCTTCCAACGAGTTAGTGGTTCATACCGCTCGTCTCGTTCGTAATGCCGAAACCCAGATTCACTTCATGAACGCATTGAATGCGTCACCTCTAGAGGGGATTGAAAACATTCCAGTGGTTCGGGACTTCCCGGATGTGTTTCCAGAAGAACTTCCGGGCATTCCCCCTGCTAGAGCTGTCGAGTTTGTCATCGACTTGGTACCTGGTACCACTCCTATAGCTAAGCAGCCTTATAAAATGCCTCCTCATGAACTTCTTGAGCTTAAAGAAGAAATTGACAAATCACTTCGCAAGGGTTTTATTCGTCCTAGTTCCTCAGCTTGGGGAGCACCTTCACTCTTTGTCAAGAAGAAAGATGGTACTAACCGGCTAGTTCAAGATTACCGGCCTATTAACCAAGCAACAATTCAGAATAAATATCCGCTTCCCCGGATCAATGACCTGTATGATCAGCTTGCTGGATCATCAGTGTTCTCTAAACTCGACTTGAGGTTGGGTTATCATCAAATCCGTGTTCGTGAAGAAGATATTCCAAAAACGGCGTTTGTTACTCGCTATGGATCATACGAGTACACCGTTATGTCTTTTGGCTTAACAAATGCCCCAGCGACTTTCTCTCGGTTAATGAATTACATCTTCATGGATTATCTCGACAAGTTTGTCGTGGTATATTTGGATGACATTCTGGTATTCTCCAAGAATGAAGAAGAGCATGCCGAACATCTTCGTCTTGTGCTTGAGAGGCTTCGAGAACATCAACTATATGCAACATTCTCTAAGTGTGAGTTCTGGCTAGATGAAGTGACTTACCTTGGTCATGTGATTTCCAAGGATGGTATTGCCGTCAACCCTGAACGAGTTCAGGCTATTCTTGATTGAACTCCCCCGAAGAATGTCAAGCAAGTCAGAAGTTTTCTCGGTCTCGCCAGCTATTGCCGTCGATTCATCGAGAACTTCTCCAAGATCGCAAAGCCCCTGACCCATTTGCTTCACAAGGGTGTTAAGTTTGAATGGACAGACAAATGTCAGGAAAGTTTCCAGACCCTCAAGGACAAGCTTACATCAGCACCGGTGCTTGCTCCTCCGGATACCCATAAGGACTTTGTCATATATTGTGATGCTTCCCGTCAAGGATTAGGCTGTGTCCTAATGCAAGAGAGCAGAGTAGTTGCCTATGCCTCAAGACAATTGCGTCCTCATGAAGAGAACTATCCAGTTCATGATCTCGAATTAGCTGCAGTGGTCTATGCTCTATTGAATTGGCGACATTACCTTGTTGGTAATCGTTGCGAGATCTACACTGATCACCAAAGCCTGAAGTACTTGTTCACTCAACCGGACTTGAATCTCCGCCAGCGAAGATGGATGGAATCCCTCTCAGACTATGATTTCGGTATTTCTTATACCCCTGGCAAGGCTAATGTAGTGGCTGACGCTTTGAGCCGTAAGTCATACTGCAACCACCTTCAGGTTCACAAGGTTCACCCTCTGCTTCAAGAAGAGTTCCGCAAGCTGAACCTCCATATAGTTCCTCAGGGTTATCTCACTCCCCCTACTGAGGAGTTCTTTAAGATGAACCTCCACGTTGTTGCTCAGGGTTCTCTTAATAGCCTGATTGCTAAACCAGATCTTGTGGACGTCATCAAGTGGAACCAGAAGTGTGACGATGAAGTCAAGAGGATTAAGCTAGAGCTCTTAGAAGGAAAGCCCTCACCCTTCACCACTACTGAAGATGACACGTTGTACTTCAAGAACCGGCTAGTAGTACCAAGAGATGTGATTCCGGAGGTCATGAAGGAAGCACATGACACCCCGCTCTCTATTCATCCTGGTGGCACCAAGATGTATCAAGACATCCGTCAAAGATTCTCGTGGTCAAAAATGAAACAAGACATTGCTCGATATGTTTCAGAGTGTGACATTTGCCGTCGGATCAAAGCAGAACATCAAAAGCCTGCGGGAACTCTGCAACCTATTTCTATTCCTGAATGGAAATGGGATCATGTTGAAATGGACTTCGTTACTGGATTTCCCAGGTCGCAGAAAGGTAATGATGCTATTCTTGTCGTCATTGACCGATTGTCCAAAGTTGCACATTTTCTGGCTGTTAAGGAAACTATTACTGCTAGTCAGCTGGCAGATCTATACATGTCCAGAATTGTTTCACTCCATGGTATCCCATCGGTGATTAGTTCAGACCGTGGTAGCTTATTCACTTCAAGATTCTGGACAAGTTTCCAGGAAGCCATGGGAACTCGTTTGAACTTCAGCACCGCTTTTCATCCTCAATCCCAGGGACAAGTCGAAAGAGTCAACCAGATTCTCGAAGACATGCTTCGAGCCTGTGTCATTTCTTTCGGCAAGAAATGGGAAGAATCTCTTCCGTTTCCTGAGTTCTCCTACAACAATAGCTATCAAGCTAGTCTGAAGATGGCTCCTTTTGAAGTGTTGTATGGACGTAAGTGTCGGACTCCTCTGAATTGGTCAGAAACTGGGGAACGTACACTTATTGGTCCGGATATAATCCAGCATGCCGAAGAACAAGTCCGCATTATTCAAGCAAATCTTAAGGCTGCTCAGTCTCGTCAGAAGAGTCAGTATGACCGTCATCACAGAGATATGGTCTATCAACCTGGCGACAAGGCTTATCTTCGAGTCACGCCTATGAGAGGTACACACCGTTTTGGAATCAAGGGCAAGTTGGCTCCTCGATATATTGGTCCTTTCACTATTCTCGAAAGGCGTGGTAAAGTGGCATATCAGTTGGAACTACCGCCAAACCTATCTCAGGTTCACGACGTGTTCCACGTGTCACAGCTTCGTCGCTGCTTCAAGGATCCTATCCGAGCAGTGGACCATGAGATGCTGGAACTGCAACAAGACCTTTCCTACAAGGAGCAACCAGTCCGCATTCTCGATGAAGCAGAACGTCGGACTCGCCAGAAGGTTACCAAGTTCTTCAAGGTGCAGTGGGCAAATCACTCTGAAGATGAAGTTACTTGGGAACGCGAAGATCATCTTCGTGCAGAATACCCCGGGCTCTTCCCTTCTACTTCCTAATACTCGGGACGAGAATTCTTGTTAGTAGGGGAGAATTGTGACACCCTGGGCTTATGCTACAGTGATCATTGTAATTAAGCTACAGTAATGATCATGAACAGTGCCTAAGTATTTTGCTAAATGAAGTTTGTCTAAGTTGGATGAAGTTAGATGCAAAATTCAATTCAAATTCCTATTCAAAATGCCTTAGGAATTGTGGTGATAAAATAAATCCTCAAATAATAAAAGTAAAATGTTCCAAATGCATGGAATATTCTAAAACAAAACATGTTGAGGAAAGCAACATCACCAATTCTCTGGTTTGGGCACTCCAAGAAAACAGTGGGCAGAAACAATTAAAAATGTCCTTTAAATCATTTTTGATAATACAAACAGTGACTAAAAATGCTCAAAGTTGCTGTGCAGCTTGGGTATATTGCACATGAAAATATGGACCCCATCCCCCATTTTTGCTAAAAGGAATATAGCCTAAATAAAATAAAATCAGAAACAAAGAAAAAGGAAACAGAAAAGAAAATAGAAAAGAGAAAAAGAAAAAGAGGGGCAAAGGCCCTGGCCAACTGGGCCAAACCGGCCCAGCCCACCCAGCTCACCTGCTCCCCCTCCGTGTCGCTCCCGCCATGGCTGAGCTCGCCTGCTCCGGCCGCAGCTCGCCACGGCGACGGGAGCTGGTGGGAGGGGATAAGGGCGAGGCCCGTCCCTCCCCCCTGGTCGCCCGCTCCCATTTTCCCCCTCTCTCCCTCGCTCCACAGCCAGCTCGCTCTCCCCCCTCCAGATCCGCCGCCGCCGACGCCATGACCGGCGGGTAGCCGCCGCTGCAGCCCCTCCCAAGCACCGCTGAGACGCTCAGCGGCCCCGCCGCGACGTGCCCGTCCTCCTCGACCACGCGCCCGAGCCCCTGGAGCCCTGCATTGCCGTCCCCGCCTCGTCTTCCACCTTCGGCCGCCGCAACGTCGCCGTCGATTCCGGCCGCCCCGAACCTCCCCCGAGCCCGCTTTGCACGGCTACAACTCCCTGTGAGCTCCGCCTCCCTCTTCCCCCTCTTCCCCGTGCGAATTGGCCGCCGTAGATAGCTTCCCCACTGTACCCGAGCTCCGGTCGCCGCCGTTGAGCTCGTGGCCGTCGTCACAGGCGCTATCACGCTCGTCTGAGCATGTTACCGTGCTCCTGGTGCTTCCAGGAGCACGACGAGCGCACGCACGCATCGGCTAGTGCCTTCTAGCAACCGCTCCGACGGGCGCCCGAGCGCCTCCGCCGCGGAGCTCGTCGCCGGTGCCTCTCCGATGGCCCTATGGTCTCGGGCTAGTCCCCGTTCGCAACGGCTCGTCGCGTAGGACCTCCCTGTCGCCTTCGTTTCGCCGTTAGCGTGCCGTAGCGACGACGCCGTGCTCGCACCCGAGGAGCTTGCCGCCGGCGAGGTCGTGCCGCTCGTCTCCGGCCATTTCAGCTCGCGCTGGGGGCTGGGATCGATGCGGCCTTCCTCCCCCGTTCGAACGCGCCCGTTTGCGCGCCAAAAGACCACCGGACGGCGATTTCCGAGCCGGTCCGGTGTGCGCCGCCGTGTGGAATGGTCGCCGGCGTCGAGCCGCCGGCCGCCGCCGACGTGGCTGCCTGGGGCCCGTCCCAAGGGTCACTGCCATTGGGTCCCCTGGCCCCGTTGACTGGGTTGACCAGTCAACGTGCTGGCTGGGCTGACCCAGCCCACTGACATGTGGGGCCCAGGCCCCCTGTGAGTATGACATGTGGGCCCCCACTAATTTAATTAAGTTAATTAGGTTTAAAATTAACCTGGGTAATTAGATTAAACTGATGTCTCACTGACACTGGGGCCCACTCACTAATTAAAACAATCTGATTAGAATACTGAGTATGACATGTGGGACCCCCCCTGTCACTATTCCTTTGGATAGGGTTGACCCAGTCAGCTGCTGACTCAGCCCCTGGCCCCACCTGTCATTGGCCATGGCTAGCTATGGCTGAGTATAAAAAGCAAATGCTACTGTTTTGGATAATGTTTTGGATAATGTTGAATTTATTAAATAGAAATAATTCCAGAAAATCAATAAAACTTTAGAAAATCATAGAAAATAATCTATAACTCAGATGAAAATAATTTATATATCAAAGTTGATCAGAAAAATCCCACGAATCCAAATATGACATCCATTCATCTGTCACATGCCCCTAGCTATCTGAACATGCAACTTTTTGCCTGTTTCAGATAGATGAATAGTGCATGTCTGTCGAATAATAAATCCAAATTAAATTCTAAAAATAACTAATATGACTTAGACATGATTTTAGGCAACCCTGCACTGCATCCTAGCTGGCTCATGCCTCTAGCACCGCAAACGTGGAACCTTCCCCCTCCGACACGTCTGTCCGACAAATCAACAGACCCGGGAAATATCGTCAGATATTCTCCCGCGTCGTCTAAGACGTGTAGTACCGCGTTAGTGCATGCCTAGCTAAGCATATTGCCATGTCATGCATCATGTTGCATCTGTGTGCCTTGTATTTATTGTTTCTTCCCCCTCTTCTCTCCGGTAGAGCCCGAGATTGACGCTGCTGCCGTGATCGACTACACCCCTGACGACCAGCCTTTTGCAGCAGAGCAGCAAGGCAAGCAAAACCCCTTTGAGCATTCCGATATCACCCATCTCTCTCTCTCTTATGCTTGCATTAGAATTTTGCTACTGTACTCGATAGCTCCTATTCTGATGCATAGCCTAATTTTGATGAACTGTTATCGCACTTGTTGTTATGTCAACTGCCTAGTTTAGGTGGACCAATGAACCCCTGAGACCCCTTAGTCCCAGTTGCCCTGCTTTCATCGTCGACACCGAGGACTTGAAGACAGAAGACTCAGTCATTAAGACTGACAAGCCGTTACCGACACATCACTACACACCCCTTAGTAGGGCACTGCAGAGCTACTACCGAGTGCCGAGGGTGATACCTCACTTAGCACTCCCGGTGTTAATTCTGTAGCGTAGTTATCGGTTATGGGCATCGAGGGTGATTCCTCTTTCCCATTTGCCGGTAACGACTCTTGTCTTACTCTTACCTCAGGTGGGATCCATCGAGGGTGATTCCTCGGATCTCCACTTGGAGTATAACCACACAGTTACTATGACCGGGTGACTGAGATATGTTAAAGACGGGTCGGCCCCAAGGGTACCCGCGAGAGATATTGGTGGGATGCGCCGCAAGGCATCCGAAGATTTGGTGGGATGCGCCGCAAGGCATCCAGAGACTTGGTGGGGTGCGCCGGAAGGCACCCGAGTATTATTGAACATTAATAAAATTGCTAATGGGTTGAGTATTTAATCTGAGTTAGGTCGTTGGCCTAATACGCACTAACCACCACGCGGGGTAATCAGTATGGGCTGCTCGGCGGCGTACATTCTCCCGAAAGCTCTTCAGATGCCACGTTTTTCGACTCGCGCCCGGGTGGTCTGGAACGCAGGGACCCTGATGGAGGGCGTGCTAGGACTAGTCCCGGCCGATGGCGTAACGTGCAGGATGGCGAGGGCGTTGGCCCAAGACCCCGAGCCATTAGGATGTAGACCGGCGTGCTGGCCTCTCTGTTGAGCCTAGGTAGGACTACGTCGTGTCGATATGTCGAGGCCGGGTATGACCAGAAAATCGTATCCGGTCGTAGCTTATCGAGCGTGTTGGGGAATGTGGTGCACCCCTGCAGGGAAGTAAACTATTTGAATAGCCGTGTCCACGGTAACAGGACGACTTGGAGTTGTGCTCTGACCTACTACAACTATAATCATAAACTAAATAAAACTGAATTGTGGCTCCGGGATTGCTTCCTCGCAGGGAAGTCGAGGAAGGATCTCTGGGCGTGTTACTTAATAAAATTTGCTACAACAATATGACTATATGCATGAGCTGCAGGTCTACTCTCTTCTCATGCTGCAAGATGTTGAAGATGCTAGTCTTCGATAGGACTAGGCCTTCTTCTCTATTCTGGCATTTCTGCAGTCTAGTCCAAAGATATAGCTGCATTCCTTTGATACTGGTGCATATCTAGTATAGATCTGATGTAAGTCTTGCGAGTACTTTGGATGAGTACTCACCGCTGCTTTGCTCCCCTTTTCCCCTTCGATACGTTGCTGCGTTCAGACGATGGAGCCCAGGATGTGGACTACGCTGGAGATGCCGATTACTACTACCCCGACGGAGGCCCCTACCAGCAGGATGGAGCGTACTACGACGTAGACTTCTCTGACGTCCAGGAGTAGTTAGGAGATTCCCAGGCAGGAGGCCTCGCCTCTTTCGATCCGTGTTTATGTTTGTGCTAGCCTTCTTAAGGCACCCTTGTATAACTATGTCTGTACTCATATATTGTTGCTTTCGCTGACTCGTGTTATGTCGAGCTTTATATTCGAGCCCTCGAGGCCCCTGGCTTGTAATATTAAGCTGTATGACTTTATATTTGTGTCTTTTGTCGTGTTGTGGTACTAATCAGTGAGTCCCTAATCTTGGCCGTACGCCTTGCGTGATTGATTAGCGTACGGACGAGAATGGGGGCGTCACACAAGGGGAGAATACCAAAGTAGGGGGAGAAACATCTACCCAAAGTGTTCTATATCTTGAGGAGAAAGAAACCATTTGATACTCTTATTTGTTATTCTCATGTTATAATTTTCTCACCCTATCCAATCCTCTGAATCAAATCTTCGATGACATACAAACCGGGAGGATAACTCGCTCTAAAACTCGACTAGCTAACTTTTGTGAGCATTATTCATTCATATCCAGTATTGAGCCCTTGAAGGTAGAATAAGCTCTTCAGGATCCGGATTGGGTGAACGCTATGCACGAGGAACTACACAACTTCGAGAGGAACGAAGTATGGACACTTGTGGAGAAGCCCAAGGACGAGCAAAACATCATCGGAACCAAATGGGTGTTTCAGAACAAACAAGATGAAGACGGTCAAGTCGTACGCAACAAGGCGCGTCTCGTGGCTCAAGGCTACACCCAAGTCGAAGGTATGGACTATGGTGAGACCTATGCACCCATTGCTAGACTTGAAGCTATCCGTATTCTTCTTGCTTATGATAATCACCATGATATCACACTTTATCAAATGGACATTAAAAGTGCATTTTAAATGGTGAGATTGAAGAAGAGGTCTATGTTAAACAACCCCCTGGTTTTGTGAATCCTAAGAAACCTAATCACGTCTACAAGCTTCGTAAAGCTCTTTATGGACTTAAGCAAGCCCCCACGTGCTTGGTATAAATGCTTAACGAAGTTTCTCATTGAAAAGGGTTTTGAGATTGGGAAAATTGAGGCAACCTTATTCACTAAAAGAGTTAATGGTGAACTATTTGTGTGCCAAATTTATGTGGATGATATTATCTTTGGATCTACTAACCCACAATTTAGTGACAAATTTGGAAGGTTGATGTCCGAGAAGTATGAGATGTCCATGATGTGTGAGCTGAAATTTTTCCTTGGTTTGCAAATCAAGCAAACGAGAGAAGGAACCTTTATCTCTCAAACCAAGTATACCAAGGACTTGATCAAGAAGTTCCACATGCAAGAGTGTAAAGGTATGAAAACTTCTATGCCTACTAGTGGACATGTTGATCTTACCAAGGAGGACGAACCGGTTGATCAAAAGGTTTATCAATCAATGATGGGTTCATTGTTATATCTATGTGCCTCCTGTCCCGATATCATGCTTAGTGTTTGCATGTGTGCTAGATATCAAGCTGCTCCCAAAGAGTGTCATCTTAAGGCCGTGAAAAGAATTGTGAGATACTTGATACATACACCAAACTTTGGCATATGGTATCCTAAGGGATCTACTTTTAACCTTGTTGGCTATTCCGACTCGGACTATGCCGGAGACAAGGTTGATAGAAAATCCACTTCGGGTACTTGTCAATTTCTTGGTAGATCTCTTGTGTCTTGGTCCTCCAAGAAACAAAACTCGGTATCTCTATCTACTGCTGAAGCGGAATACATTGCCGCTGGATCATGTTGTGCCCAATTGCTATGGATGACACAAACTCTTAAGGACTATGGAATCCATGTGAGACATGTTCCATTATTGTGTGATAATGAAAGTGCTCTTAAAATTGCCCATAATCCCATGCACCATTCTCGAACTAAGCATATTCAAGTTAGACATCATTTCATTCGTGATCATGTTGCCAAAGGAGATATCAATCTCTAGCATGTTCGTACTGAAAAACAATTGGCTGATATCTTTACTAAGCCACTTGATGAGAAAGTGTTTTGTCACTTGAGGAGTGAGTTGAACATCCTTGATGCTTCAAACTTCATCTAGACTCACTCGGTTGCATGCAAGGGCATGAGCTTACATGATACTTCCATGATACACTTGACATGTTATCTTATACCATGGAAATAAATGCTCCCTTATATTGCAACTAATCTTTTGTAGGTACTTGGAAGAACTTCTTTCCACAAGATTGCCAACAACTCCAATCATAAGCAATCTTGTCATGACCAAGTATCCACAACCCTTCTCATTGATGGAAGGAAGACGACAACTCAACCATATCCTTGACATATATTTGATGTGATCACATTCGCTAATTCTCAATTGACATCATATCAAATGGATATATCTTGTTCTTCCTAGCATGTCTAACCCATGTAGGTGAAAAGAGAACCAAAACAAACAAGGATTGCTCCCAACTCAAGATGTTCTTCATCAACATCGAGCATCCACAACAAGTTCTTCTACATGCTACGCCATCAACAACACTCAAAGGTATGTACTCATATCCTTGAAAAAGCTTTACTCCAAGACATGAGTTAAAGCAACTCAAGTGATATGAAAACATTAAAATGCTTAATAAAAAAATGGTAACCCCATTTTGAGCTTAACGATGAGTATGACCTATGATCAAGTATCCTTTCTTGACTCCTTAAGTCAATATACTCTAATATAGGTGACCTAGTCACCGCCCATCATCTAGATGAAGCTTGTAATGTGGTTCATCCTATATTTGCAAGATATCTTGGAACCACTCAAATCTTCTCTAGTTGATATTTCTTTGTAAATTCGTTTGAATTTCCTTTGCAAATCCTTTTAAAATTTTGTTGCAAGTTTTCTAAAATCATTTGAGATTTTCTAGAAGTTGCCAAGTTTCTGTTATATCCTCGGAGCCTCCGATTCAAATGACTCGGTTCTACCGATCATGCAGATAGGCTGCAAATACACGTCTCGGTTCCACCGACCTATTTCCCTCGGAGCCACCGACTTTGCTATCTTTTCTATCCTTTGTTAAACTTAGCAATTCTCCATTTCTTCTATGATCCCTTATTTAAAAAAAGGGAAGAAGGGGGAGAAACTTTATTCAAGGATCCCTAACTCAAAGGAGGAGAAGTCTTAAATGCTCTCTATGATTCTCACTGTTCCATGAACCCTACATTCTATGACCTTTGTTCTCAAGGATCCCTTCTAACTCCATGATCCCTGTGTCTGACCCTGTGTATGGACCTTTTTGGAAATTAATGCCAAAGGGGGAGAAATACCAAAGCTTCAATGCAAAGGGGGAGATACAATCAAGGGGGGAATATCAAAGCTTATGCTTACATAGACAAGGGGAGAATACCAAAGTAGGGGGAGAAGTTTCGTTGTTTCCCAAAAGAGAGAGAACATGCCTAATCTTGTTCTAATTTGATACTCTTATTTGTTACTCTCATGTTAGACTTGTCTCACGCTATCCAATCCCAATATCTACATGCTAAGATTCAGGGGGAGAGGATGACCTACAATTTCACATCTAGGGGAGAAAGTTCTAAATGATATTGGAGACATATCAATCTTAAGGAATACTATCTTCTATATGTTCTCCACATCTTGGTACTATTGAGTTCTATTGATTTTTGATTTGTAGAATACTCTTGTGTTCCCTAACATTGTTTTCTCAAGTGTGTTTCTGAAAGCACAATATGCTCCCTTGGTGGTTTTGATAATTCATGACAACATACATTGTCTCTTGGACTAATACTTTTACCTAGTGTATTTCAGATAAAGTCCACAGAGAGTGTTGGCAAAAGGATTGTGGAGAAACCTCTGGTTGCAAGGAAATGGATTGGCAAAGCTTCAAGCAAGAGGACTCTACATTTTACTTTGTGAGAAATCACTTTGAGTCCATAGGAAAGCCAATACTATTAAAAGGGGGTAAGGTACTGTTGGTGAACAAGATGCTCCACGTGCACAAGTGATAGTCACCAAAAACACCCACAAACTCCTCCACAAAAGTCTGTCCAAGCCTATCATGAAAATCGGTGCTACCAACAATTCCCACTCGGTCCCACCGATTCCCAAACTCAGACAGACCCGTGCCAAACCCTAGCCCTTCGGTGCAACTGATTCTGCATCGGTGCCACCGAGTTCATCTTGCCAACTTTCTGTTACCTCGTTCCATAAAATCGGTCTTACCGAGTTTTTTGGATCGGCGTCACCGAGTTGTGCAATCTGACCGTTGGTCACCTTATCGGTACCACCGAGAGTTATGTATCGGTCTCACCGAGATTCAAAAGTTACTATCTTTTGGTCACTTCGGTACCACCGAGTTTTACCCTTCGGTGTCACCGAGTTGGTCACTTTAGGTGTAACGGTTGGATTTTTGGGGATGCCTATATATATCCCTTCACCACCACCTACTCGAAAGAGAAGCACTCAGAACTATTCCATACTTGCCCTATCCTATTTTCTGAGAGAGAGCCACCTACTCATGTGTTGAGATCAAGCTATTCCATTCCTACCATATGAATCTTGATCTCTAGCCTCCCCAAGTTGCTTTCCACCAAATCAATCTCTTCCACCATAGCCAAATCTGTGAGAGAGTGATTGAGTGTTGAGGAGTCTATCATCTTGAAGCACAAGAGCAAGGAGTTCATCGACATTGCCGAGCCTATTACCTTTTGGAGGGTGGTGCCTCCTAGATTGGTTAGGTGTCACTTGGGAGCCTCCTACTTCGTGTTGTGGAGTTGAACCAAGAAGTTTGTACGGGCAAGGAGATCGCCTACTTCATGAAGATCTACCCATAGTGAGGCTAATCCTTCGTGGACGGAAGCCGTTTAGGGGGAGCAAGTCTTAGTCATGTGTCTCTCTATCAAAGTCTTCATTATATCTATGCATATCTTTATTTGAAGCTTTGATTGTACGTTGTCATCAATTACCAAAAAAGGGGGGATTGAAAGCACACATGCTCCCTTGGTGGTTTTGATAATTCATGACAACATACATTGTCTCTTGGACTAACATTTCTACCTAGTTCATCTCAGGTTCAGTCCACAGAGAGTGTTGGAAAAAGGATTGTGAGGAGATACCCCAAGATGCAAGGAATAGGATTGGCAAAGCTTCAAGCTAGAAGACTCTCTTTTTACTTTGTGAGAAATCACTTTGAGTCCATAGGAAAGCCAATACTATTAAAAGGGGGTAAGGTAATGTTGGTGAACAAATTGCTCCACGTGCACAAGTGCTAGCCACCAAAAACACACATAAGCTCTCCCACAAAATACTCTGTCTAAACCCAACTCCACAAAATCGGTGCCACCAACTTTTCATTTGGCCCTACCGATTTTCTACCCATGACAGAACCCTAGCCAAACCCTAGCTCTTCGGTACAACCGAGACTGCATCGGTGCAACCGAGTTTCAGTGACCAACCTTCTGGTGTCCCAATTCATAAAATCAGAATTTCCGAATTTATGCTTCAGTCTCACCGAGTTTTGGGAACTGCCCTCGGCCACTAGTTTCGGTACCATCGAGAGTTCCATATCGGTCTCACCGAGATTCCTAAAGTTGCCACATTTTTGACAGATCGGTAAACTGAGTTTTGCTTCGGTTTCACCGAGTTGCTCAATAATGGTGTAACGGTTGGATTTTTGGGGATGCCTATATATACCCCTCCACCACCTCTCACTCGCAAGAGAAGCACTTAGAACTATTCCATACTTGCCCCATCCAATTTTCTGAGAGAGAACCACCTACCCTTGTGTTGAGATCAAGATCATCCACTCCAACCATATGGATCTTGATTTCTAGCCTCCCCAAGTTGCTTTCCACCCAATCAATCCCTTCCACCAAGCCAAATCTGTGAGAGAGTGATTGAGTGTGGAGGAGTCTATCATCTTGAAGCACAAGAGCAAGGAGTTCATCATCACTATCAAGCCTATTACCTTTTGGAGGGTGGTGCCTCCTAGATTGGTTAGGTGTTGCTTGGGAGCCTCCTACTTCGTGTTGTGGAGTTGAACCAAGAAGTTCGTACGGGCAAGGAGATCGCCTACTTGGTGAAGATCTACCCATAGTGAGGCTAGTCCTTCGTGGACGGAAGCCGTTATGGAATAGTCAAGATTGCTACTTCGTGGACCCTTATGGGTGGAGCCCTCCGTGGACTCTCGCGACCGTTACCCTCCGTGGGTTGAAGACTCCATAAACGTGGACGTACGATAGCACCACCTATCGGAACCACAGGAAATATCTTCGTGTCCCTCATGCGTTTGATCTCCCTATCTCAACTCCTTACTTCCATGTGCAATGTCTTTATTTTCCGCTGCCATACTTGTTGACTTGCATGTGTAGGGTGTGCTAGACTTGCTATAATTTCTAAAATCTGCCAACCAATTAACTTGGGAAAAGGTTAGGTTTTTTAATTCTTGCAAGTAGTCTATTCACCCCCCCTCTAGACACACACTTCTAGTGATCCTACAGTTTCTACTACTAGACTGCTCAAGAACTCAAGGTAAGTATATGCATCATATCCTTGATCAAGATGATCTCTTGCTTCTTGCACATATTGTTTGCAAGAGTGAAGTCTTGAACAAGGATACAACTCATTCACATATATTTGATGCATATAGCCAAGATACACATGACTCATCTTACCCTTTCTACTATATGTGTGTCCATGCATTCCAAAGCAACTATCCTTTAAAGGGATTGCATACGTTTAGGGGGAGCAAGTCTTAGTCATGTGTCTCTCTATCAAAGTCTTCATTATATCTATGCATCTCTTTATTTGAAGCTTTGATTGTATGTTGTCATCAATTACCAAAAAAGGGGAGATTGAAAGCACACATGCTCCCTTGGTGGTTTTGATAATTCATGACAATATACATTGTCTCTTGGACTAACATTTCTACCTAGTTCATCTCAGGTTCAGTCCACAGAGAGTGTTGGCAAAAGGATTGTGAGGAGATACCCCAAGATGCAAGGAATAGGATTGGCAAAGCTTCAAGCTAGAAGACTCTCTTTTTACTTTGTGAGAAATCACTTTGAGTCCATAGGAAAGCCAATACTATTAAAAGGGGGTAAGATAATGTTGGTGAACAAATTGCTCCACGTGCACAAGTGCTAGACACCAAAAACACCCATAAGCTCTCCCACAAAATACTCTGTCTAAACCCAACTTCACAAAATCGGTGCCACCAACTTTTCATTCGACCCTACCGATTTTCTACCCATGACAGAACCCTAGCCAAACCCTAGCTCTTCGGTACAACCGAGACTGCATCGGTGCAACCGAGTTTCAGTGACCAACCTTCTGGTGTCCCAATTCATAAAATCGGAATTTCCGAGTTTATGCTTCGGTCTCACCGAGTTTTGGGAACTGCCCTCGGCCACTGGTTTCGGTACCACCGAGAGTTTCATATCGGTCTCACCGAGATTCCTAAAGTTGCCACATTTTTGACAGATCGGTAGAACCGAGTTTTGCTTCGGTTTCATCGAGTTGCTCAATAATGGTGTAACGGTTGGATTTTTGGGGATGCCTATATATACCCCTCCACCACCTCTCACTCGCAAGAGAAGCACTTAGAACTATTCCATACTTGCCCCATCCAATTTTCTGAGAGAGAACCACCTACCCTTGTGTTGAGATCAAGATCATCCACTCCAACCATATGGATCTTGATTTCTAGCCTCCCCAAGTTGCTTTCCACCCAATCAATCCCTTCTACCAAGCCAAATCTGGGAGAGAGTGATTGAGTGTGGAGGAGTCTATCATCTTGAAGCACAAGAGCAAGGAGTTCATCATCACTATCAAGCCTATTACCTTTTGGAGGGTGGTGCCTCCTAGATTGGTTAGGTGTTGCTTGGGAGCCTCCTACTTCGTGTTGTGGAGTTGAACCAAGAAGTTCGTACGGGCAAGGAGATCGCCTACTTCATGAAGATCTACCCATAGTGAGGCTAGTCCTTCGTGGACGGAAGCCGTTATGGAATAGTCAAGGTTGCTACTTCGTGGACCCTTATGGGTGGAGCCCTCCATGGACTCTCGCGACCGTTACCCTCCGTGGGTTGAAGACTCCATAAACGTGGATGTACGATAGCGACACCTATCGTAACCACGGGAAAAATCCTTGCGTCTCCAAATTGCGTTTGATCTTCCTATCTCTACTCTCTCTTACATGTGCTTGTCTTACTTTCCGCTGCCATACTTGTTGACTAGCATGTGTAGGGTGCATTAGACTTGTTATAATTGCTAAAACTGCCCACCAATTAACTTGGGAAAAAGGTTAGGTTTTAATTCTTGCAAGTAGTCTATTCACCCCCCCTCTAGACGTCTCTTCTATCGATCCCCTTCAGCGTCCTGTGGCGCGCGGGTCGGGGAAAAGGCGTTTCTCGTCTGACAGTGGTGGCCCACGCGCCACTTTTCCTTCCGCCGGAGCCCCCAAGTCCCCCCAGTGCGCTAGGTTCGGCCTGGGATCGCCGGCCCAAAAAATGGGCCGAACCAACGAAATTTGGCGTCTGGGGGGCGATTGTTTTTTTTTGCGCTGGCGGTAAAAATGGCGTCTTGGGGGGCTTGTTGGGGATGCGGCTGGAGATGCTCTTATGTTGTTGGGCGCCGGCTGAGGTTCCAGACGAGTTAGAGCATCAACAGCGTATGGAGGCACAGCTGCCTCTAACATGGGACGCACACAAATTTTCTGGAGTTGGCTAACAATGACACAGTGTATAGCATTTCATACCACATCTAAGATGGACCCCACTATAAGTGAAAGAATGAGTAAACAAGTCATTTTTCTCCCAACTTTAGAGCTGATCACACGCACTAGACAAACTAAGCATGCAATCAAGTGGGGCCTCTGAATTATTTAAGTCCTTGAAGGCTGCCTCCAAGCATAGAGGCGACGCCAACGATTTTTTCTTAGAGGCGGCTAGCTGCAATGTATAACTCCCACCTCTAACGCCTTAGAGGCAAGCTTAGAGACAGAAAATGACTACATTGTGGATGCCCTAAGGAAAGTTACGGAAACAACTAGGCATCAGACTACTGATGTCCTATATCTATCAGACTATTAAATTTGCTTCTACCTTCAACAATTTTTTTTATCTCAAGATCACTTCAAATAATTCACTTAACTATTAAATTTGCTTCCACTACAACTAAAAATTGTTTCGATCCGGTAAAAAAAAGTTGCCGCACAGTTTTTCTAATGCAACTAGTCAGCCAGAATTACCATGCTTCATGTGTTCATATACCATGTTTCTAATAATATATAGTTGCTTCGTTCAAGTCGCTGAAATTTATGTGCTTCATCCGCTCATATAACTTTTATTCGACTACAAATACATTTGGTTCCTTCATGTCGCAAACATTACATTGCTTCATCTGCTCAAGTCTATGATTTCTATATCCTATGACATTGATTCCATCTACTGAGTGGTATGTTCCCCTACATGCTTTACATACAAAAATGGTTCGTAAGCACTCAATTCCTTTCTTTCGGCGTCATGGAGAGGAAGACGGGTTAAGGTCACCACATTGTATATTTTTGTTTCCATTGACCAGAGAATTTTCTTCTGCAACATCTGAAAGGTAGCACAAATAGCATTTTTGAAGCAATTAGAAAGTAGAATGGAAGTATACAATTACATACATTGGCGAGTGGTATGTCAATCATTCCTAATTTTATTAAGCATGGAAGCATAGGTTATAAAAGGCCATTGAGAGAGCACCCAAGGAGAGATATCAGATGAAAATTGAACATGCAAGCGCGACATACTCTGGCATCATCCGTTGAATATATATGCATTACTACTAGAATGAAAAGACTAATTGCACAACCTGAAGGGGCCATTGCAAGAACAGAAGTTATAGTGATAACATGGATCCTTTTCCTATATAAATAAGAAGTATACGGAGCATGCTTGTTTAAAAATAAAATAAGTATCCACACAATGGATAACAAATATACTAAATATAGAAGCATGATTATAGTTCCATCTGCACATAGAAGCGTGTTATAAAAACCTAGGAAACATGGATTCTCAGAAGCATTTGTAAACATAGGAAACATGGCAAAAGATTGAAGTTCCATCTGTACATCAGATATATGGAAGAAGCAATTGTAATCGCCTAGGAAGAATTTGCACTCACAAATCACCTTAGGAAGCATGGATGCTATGAAGAAATGATATGTACACCTTGGAAGCAAGGCAGGAGATTGAAGTCGATCTGTATGTACGTACATACATACAATAAACGGACGAAGAAGCATCAATACATGAGAAACGCCTAGGAAGCATGAAAAATTTGCTATCTCAACGCAACATGACTCACCTTAATTGGAAGCATAGAAACATTGGAAATGAAAAAAAAACAAGATTGTGACCAACATGGGTCGTATGTTTTGTGTCACCAACATACAAAATTGACCTATGGAAGAAAAGTCTCTAGCTCGAAGAAGCATATGGCTCATTGCATAGTCCCAATGAAAAAGGGTGTTCTAGGAACATAACTAGTGTTGCTTGGAACAATGAAAATTTAAAGCCAGAGTAAACATATTGTTGCCTAGCTAGATGGGGATTCATATTTGTGTGACATACATACCAAATTCACAACGATTGGTTGATGATTCAGTTTTTTAGTCTGGTTGCTGATTTAGTGATCTAATACACATAGACAGTAGAAATTATCAGCCAACAGGCGGGTGGGACTCCAAAAGCCGATTCAGCTGATGGGTACTAGTACTCCAACATAAATACACAATAGTAGTGTGCGGTTGGATGAATTACAATTATTTTTTGCAATTTAGCAACTACAAATCATCAAATTGTGGGCGGTTGATGCAGTGCATACCTTCGCTTTTGAGATGGGGTGCTTCGAATATGGTGAAATTTTGCTATCCCTGCAGGTTCTCTGGCTGGCCGATGCAACTCCAGCAGCCGATTCAGCTGATGGGTAACCTGGCGTAGCACGAACCACAGATGATGATGGGGTCTCTGTTGAATATATGAGAAAATTACTACAAGATTTAATCCAAATAAACAATAAATAAATCATGACAGCAATAGCATAGACTACACTAATCATGCAGACTAGCATAGTAAACGAGTAGATCGAATCTACGGCAAAAACTAGACACATAAATTCTAGCATGATCTTAAACAGGGAGGACAAGATTGCATACGGTGCAGCGGGAGTAGAACCGCCAGCATTGATGTTGTCGCCCATGTCGTTGAGAAAGAGGTTGCTGAGGTCGGGGAAGAAGTCGTCGTTGAGGAAGTCGTCGCTGCCAGCAGTCGCGCAAGTGCGCTCCCCAAAAATCCGATCGCCCCTCTCCCGTACAGGATCAGAGAGGCGGGGTTCCGGAGGCCTGCTGTCCCTTCTTGCGGTGCACGCCGGAACGAGGGATGGAGAAGACTTGGATGGCGGCGCAATGATCTAGAACGGTGCGAAACCATATGTTGTGACAGCGGCTAGGGTTGGCAGGGACCTCGCGTATATATATGCGAGGCAGGGTGGAGAGACGTGGACTGGACCCATGTCCGAGTCGGTTACAACCCACGATCCGACGTCTCAGATCGTGGCACGTTTGTTACGGACTCTCCGTTCCTGACCGGCAAAAATAAGTGCGTAGGTATGAGCTCGTCTCGGCTCAATCCCTTACAAGTGCGAGGACCTCTTCTCTTCTCATTCTCTTACAAGTGCTAGAAGAGCTCACCTTATAAAGAGGTGTAACTCTCTCCCAACTAGCAATATGGGACTAAACTTTAGTTCCACTCACACCACACACACACAGCCAACTCAAATGGGCCATGAGAATTTCAGATTTTAGATGGGCTTTGGGCCAAAGGCCTATTAGCAAAGATCCAACAATCCCCCACAAAGTCTCATTGGCGCATATCATCTCTTAGTTCCAAAACATTGTTTATATACCGGTTCTTGATGGAGACTGTTAAGTTGAACTTCCATTTAGAATTTTATGTTACACTAGATCACAACTTGAATAGTGGACTATGCCTTGAACTACAAGTTTTCTGCGAGACTAGTTTCACACAAATCCTTGACCGATACTGGGCTGCCGCAAGGCTTCACAGCAGGTGGAGCGTATACGTCATACTCCAAGGCCTTTCATGAATTTATTAGAGAACACCCAAATCTCACAGACCACGACGTTTAACAGTCAAATTCATATAGGTGTGTTCCTCGGGAGATGTTCTGCAGGACAACATCCCTGCTTACCCAAATAAGCCACTTGGAACACATTAAGATAAGTATCAACCTGCCATACAGATTATGAGAGAATTGCATCTTCACGGAGTGGGATAACAAATATAGGGATACTCTCCTTCTAGCTGTCCAACAACTTGTCTCCCACTTCTACTTCACGGGATCTCCGATCACATAGAGTGGGTTACCACTATGGACAACTCATACGGTGGGTCTCAAACCCATCTCCATCGATGCATTTTCTATCACATTACGTGATAAACCCTTTGTGAAGGGATCTGCCAAGTTTTTAGACGTTTGGATATAATTCAACGCAATAACTCCGGAGTTCTTCATTCTTCTGACAGATTTCAATCTCCTCTTCACATGCCTTGAGGACTTCATATTATCCTTAGAACTGTTTATCTTTATGATCACAGTTTGATTATCACAATTCATTAGGATAGCGGGTATTGGTTTTTCAACCACAGGTAAGTCCATCAAGAGCTGACGAAGCCACTCTGCTTCAACAGTGGCCGCGTCTAATGCTGTGAGTTTTGCTTCCATAGTTGACCTCGTTAAGATGGTCTGCTTGTAAGACTTCCAGGAAACAGTGCCACCACCAAGTGTAAAAACATAACCACTTGTGGCCTTAATCTCATCAGCATCAGATATCCAGTTTGAGTCACTATAACCCTCCAGTACCCTCGGGTACCCAGTATAGTGAATCCCATAGCTCGCAGTGCCTTTCAAATAGCGCATAACTCTCTCAAGCACATGCCAATGATCATCTCCCGGGTTTGATACAAACCGGCTTAGTTTGCTCACAGCAAACGAGATGTCAAGCCTCGTGGCACTCGCCAAGTACATAAGCGAGCCAATAATCCGAGAGTACCTCAGTTGATCTCTAGCAATCCGTCGATTCTTTCGAAGCAACACACTAGCATCATATGGATTTGGAGAAGGCTTGCAGTCGCTATACCCAAAACGACTCAAGACCTTTTCCACATAGTGAGATTGAAGCAGTGTAATCCCACCATTCTCATCTCTCAGCAGCTTGATGTTCAGAATAACATCAGCTACTCCTAGATCCTTCATCTCAAACCAACGAGATAAGAAATCCTTAACCTCCTTGATTAAATCAAGGTTGGTTCCAAAGATCAGTATGTCATCGACATACAAACAGAGAATAACTCCTTCGCACCCACCATGGCGATAGTATACACACTTGTCAGCTTCATTTACAACAAAGCCTACGGCAGTTAATGTTCTTTCGAACTTCTCATGCCACTATTTAGGAGCTTGTTTAAGGCCATATAAAGACTTCAATAACTTGCACACCTTTCCTTCCTGACCAGGTACTACAAAACCATCGGGCTGATCCATGTAAATTTCCTCATCCAACTCTCCATTGAGGAATGCCGTCTTAACGTCCATTTGATGAACGAGAAGACCGTGTGAGGCAGCCAATGATAGTAGCACCCAAATAGTGGTCGGTCTAGCCACATGTGAGTAAGTATCAAATAAGTCTTCACCTTCTTTCTGGGTATAACCCTTGGCTACAAGTCGTGCCTTGTACTTTTCAATTGTACCATTAGGTCTAAACTTTTTCTTGAACACTCACTTACATCCCATGGGTTTGCACCCATAAGGACGATCGGTGACTTCCCAGGTTCCATTAGCTAAGATGGAATCCATCTCACTACGGACAACTTCCTTCAAGTAGTCAGCATTAGAAGATGCATAGGCTTCTGAAAGAGTCCTGGGTGTGTCATCCATGAGGTACACAATGAAATCATCACCAAAGGACTTTGCAGTCCTTCATCTCTTACTCCTTACAAGAGTTTCATTGTCATCCTCCTCAGGATTCTCAACGTGTTCCATCGCAATGGTGGGTTCAGGAATTACAGAAAATTCCTGAGTAGATAGAGTAAGTATCTCCTGATTTGATGAGTTAGGCATATCCTTCATAGGAAATATGTCCTCAAAGAAAGTCGCATCATTCGACTCCATAATTGTACCAACATGCATGCCAGGTACCTCAGATTTTATTATCAAAAATCTATAACCAATGCTATGAAAAGCATATCCCAGGAGAACACAATCCACGGTTTTTGGTCCAAGCTTGCGCTTCTTGGGAATTGGTATATTGACTTTCGCCAAACAACCCCAAGTACGTAGATAAGAGAGTTTCAGCCTTTTTCCTTTCCCATTCCTCAAATGGAGTAATGGTTTTATGCTTTGTGGGAACTCGGTTTAGGACATGACATGCAGTCATTAGCGCCTCCCCCACCATGCCTTGGAGAGACCCGATGTGTCTAACATGGCGTTAACCAAATCAGTTAGAGTTCGGTTCTTTCTTTCGGCCACCCCATTTGACTGAGGTGGGTAGGGAGGTGTCCTCTCATGGATTATACCATGTTCCGCACAAAACGAATCAAATTCATTGAAAAAATACTATCCACCACGATAAGACCTAAGCCATTTAATTTTACGATCAAGTTGATTCTCTCCTTCAGCTTTATAGTTTTTGAAGAAGTTTAAAGCCTCATCTTTTGATTTTAGAAGATACACATAACAATATCTAGTGGAGTCATCAATCAACGTCATGAAGTATTTCTTTCCACCTTTTGTCAACACGCCATTCATCTCACAAAGATCGGAATGGATAAGCTTTAGTAGCGCCAAGTCTCTCGCCTCTGCAGTCTTATGGGACTTGCGAGGTTGCTTAGCTTGCACACACACTTGGCACTTGGAGCCCTTGACAGTAGTGAATTTCGGAATTAACCTCATATTGGCTAGCCGCGTCATGCAACCAAAGTTAATATGAAAAAGTCGTGAATGCCAAATATTGGACTCATTATCGTGGCAAACATTATTAATAACTTTAGTGCAAATATCTGACAAAGACAGGCGGAACAAGCCTCCGCACTCATAGCCTTTTCCAACAAATTGTCCATACTTCGAAATTACAACTTTATTGGGCTCGAAAACCAACTTAAAATCGTCTCGACACAAACGGGAACCGCTGACGAGATTTTTATTGATGGAGGGCACATGATGAATGTTCTTTAGGCGCACGATCTTCCCCGAAGTAAACTTCATATCGACCGTACTGACACCTCGAATGATGGCATGTGACCCGTTACCCATCAGCACGGGAGAAGTCCCTGTGACCTGATAAGAAGAAAACATGGAGGCATCAACACAAACATTACGTTGGCACCGGTGTCAATTAACCAATCAGGAGAAAGACACACTGAAAGGATGGTAGGAAAAATACCGTACCCAGAATCCTTCATATCAGTATCACCGATGACAACATTAGCGGACTTGCCGCTCTTCTCAGGTTCACGCTCCTCATAGCGGTTAGGACATCTCGGAGCCCAGTGATTAGGATCACCGCAGACATGGCATAGTCCCTTCCTCTTCTTATGGTAATTCTTCTTGAAGTTGGTAGAGTGTGACGGCTTGTTCTTAGCAACAAACTTGCCTTTGCCCTGAGATTTGTTCTTGTTGTTTTGGGGCTTGTTGAGATGGAAGTTCTTCTTCTGTACCATGTGGGCACTGGAAGCTCCCTCAACAGTTCGAGCACGTGTGTCTTTTGCTCTCGCCTTCTCCTCAACATCAAGAGATCCAATGAGATCCAATGAGATCCAAAACGGAAAACTCATGTCTCTTGTGTTTCAGAGAAGTAGCAAAATTGTTCCACGAAGGTGGAAGCTTGGCAATGATGCCTCCGGCCACAAACTTGTCCGGCAACACACACTTGAAGTACTCAAGCTCCTTCGCGAGAGACCGTATCTCATGAGCTTGTTGAACAACAGAGCGCTCATCAGTCATCTTGTAGTCATAGAATTGCTCCATGACGTACAACTCACTGCCAGCGTCCGAGGCCCCAAACTTGGCCTCGAGTGCAGCCCACATATCCTTGCTGCTGTCAAACAACATATACGAATCCACAATGGAATCGTCAAGAACACTCAGAAGGGCGCCCTTGAAGAGGGTATCGATCTTCTCAAAAGCTTCCTGCTGTGCAAGATTAAGATCGCCCTTAGGCTTTCCCTTGGTGGCATCATAGCAATACATGGTTTGAAACCAGTAGACTACTCTCGTGCGCCATCTCTTATATTGCACCCCCTTGAAGGTGGGCGGCTTCAGATGTGCAGCAAAACCACTTGGAGTAAATTACCTATAATCAGTTTTTTGGATTGTTGAATATATGAGCAAATTACTACAAGATTTAATCCAAATAAATAATAAATAAATCATGACAACAATAGCATAGACTACACTAATCATGCACACTAGCATGGTAAACGAGTAGATCGAATCTACGGCAAAAACTAGACACATAAATTCTAGCATGATCTTAAACAGGGAGTGATGTCTACTACACAACTTGTTCTTGTAGACTCGTGTTGGGCCTCCAAGCGCAGAGTTTTGTAGGACAGTAGCAAATTTTCCTCAAGTGGATGACCTAAGGTTTATCAATCCGTGGGAGATGTAGGATGAAGATGGTCTCTCTCAAACAACCCTGCAACCAAATAATAAAAAGTCTCTTGTGTCCCCAACACACCAAATACAATGGTAAACTGTATAGGTGCACTAGTTCGGCGAAGAGATGGTGATACAAGTGTAGTAATGATAGTAGGTATTGATTTTTGTAATCGTAACAATAAAAAACAGCAAGGTAGCAAGTAACAAAAGTGAGCACAAACGGTATTGCAATGCTTGAAAACAAGGCCTAGGGTCTGTACTTTCGCTAGTGCAATCTCTCAACAATGCTAATATAATTGGATCACATAACCATCCCTCAACGTGCAACGAAGAATCACTCCAAAGTTCTTATCTAGCGGAGAACATAAGAAGAAATTGTTTGTAGGGTACGAAACCACCTCAAAGTTATCCTTTCCGATCGATCTATCCAAGAGTTCGTACTAAAATAACACCAAGTTATCATTTCCGATCGATCTATCTAAGAGTTCGTGCTAAAATAACACCATATGATACGCATCAACCAACTCTAATGTCACCTAGATACTCCAATGTCACCACAAGTATCCATGAGTTAGTTATACGATACGCATCAAACAATTTCAGATTCATAATACTCAATCCAACACAAAGAACCTCAAAGGGTGCCCCAAGATTTCTACCGGGGAAAGTAGGACGAAAACGTGCATCAACCCCTATGCATAGATTACCCCAATGTCACCTCGGGAATCCGCGAGTTGAGTGCCAAGACATAGATCAAGTGCTCTCAAATCCATAGACAAGATTGCATACGGTGCAACGGGAGTAGAACCGCCAGCGTTGATGTTGTCGCCCATGTCGTTGAGAAAGAGGTTGCCGAGATCGGGGAAGAAGTCGTCCTTGAGGAAGTCGTCGCTGCCAGCAGTCGCGCAAGAGCGCTCCCCAAAAACCTGATCGCCCCTCTCCCGTACATGATCACGAGAGGCAGGATTCCGGAGGCCTACTGTCCCTTCTTGCGGTGCATGCCGGAAGGAGGGATGGAGAAGACTTGGATGGCGGCGCAATGATCTGGAACGGTGCGAAACCATATGTTGTGACGGCGGCTAGGGTTGGCAGGGACCTCACGTATATATATGCGCGACAGGGTGGAGAGACGTGGACTGGACCCACGTCCGAGTCGGTTACAACCCACGATCCGACGTCTCAGATCGTGGCGCGTCTGTTACGGACTCTCCGTTCCTGACCGGCAAAAATAAGTGCGTAGGTATGAGCTCGGCTCGGCTCAATCCCACAACCCGCGGCGCGTCGTGACGAGGCGTGGCGTGACGAGGCGAGCGAGGAGGAGGAGTGCGCGAGGACCTCTTCTCTTCCCATTCTCTTACAAGTGCTAGAAGAGCTCACCTTATAAAGAGGTGTAGCTCTCTCCCAACTAGCAGTATGTGACTAAACTTTAGTCCCACTCACATCACACACACAGCCAACTCAAATGGGCCATGAGAATTTCAGATTTTAGATGGGCTTTGGGCCAAAGGCCTAATAGCAAAGATCCAACAGTCTCGACCCCCTAGTGCCAGGATGGCGCACCTGCCATGTCACTCGGGGGTCGCATTGGTGGGGTTGTGGGGAGGAAGATGTAGTGGTGATGACCAGAGGGGCGAAACTGGCAGGTGAGGTGGCCGTGCCGCTCGACGACGAGGAGAGAGGAGGTTGGTGCTTGCGAGGCTGGGGGGATCTGGGCGACGTGAGCTCGGGCGGTGTGTTCCAGGCGGAGCTCGAGGCGATGCATGCGGTTGGCGGTGATAGGAATCAAGAGGAATTAGGGAGAGAGGTTACAGCGTGCGGGGGTTGCGGGTGATTAATTGCTGGCCAAAGGGATTTTTCTTTACATAGGAAGCACAAATAGGTGACCGTCAGATTCTAATTGAATCAATGACACTGAACGGGTCTGACACTGGCCTTTCATCAGACTATAGACGGGAAGTGTTTCCCTGTATGTTAAGATGCCCGTTTTGGTTCCGGGGAGCATATCCTCCAGATAACCAGTAATTAAAAACAATAGTATTTTTTAAATATATTTTTGTAGATGTTCATGTTAGTGTAACAAACGTGTTTGACAATAAAATAAACTACTCCCTCCGATCTATACATATCTAGACAGATCTATGACAAGTAATATGGATTAGAGGGAGTATAACATTTGGGGCTCGACTTTTTTTTTTTGCGTAGGTGAAATGCTTAAGCTTTCCCCCTAAAAATTTACAGGTAGCATTCCCGTGTGACAATGAACATATCTATTTTATTGACATTTGCAAAAAATATTTTTGGTGCATACAAATATACATATGAGTTTCCGCCTTTTGGTTTGCAAACTTATGCCAAATGCGAGGATTGATTGGTGATACACATATGAGAGGCCTCTGTTTTGTGCAAAATGTCCAAAAATTGATATATATATATATATTTTCATGTTACTCCCTCCGATCCATAATATGTTTTTGATATATGTTCTTCATGTTACTCCCTCGGAGGGAGTACTTTCTAAATCTATATAACTATTTTCTGTTGAAGAATACAATTTTTTTTCACAGAGGCAACGCTCTCTGTACACTGTTAAATCGGAGAAGAAAAGGAAAAAAAAAGAACTGCACGCTCCCCAAACCGACCGGGCTTTAGGCCCAGAACTGCATCCTCTCCCGAGCTGGCTTTCCACGGCCCATAGGCTGCTGAAGGAAAAAAAAAGGCTTGCGCGGCCTGTTTCAGCGACCTGGGCGAGAAGCGAGGCTGCCGAACGGAAAGCCAGAAAGTGAGTCCCTCCCTCTCGCTCCCTGGTGGTCCTCGACGGCGGCGGCTGCTGCATCCCGGCCAGGAGGTGAGTCCTTCTCTCCCGCTCTCTTCCCCGGCCACCTAGGGTTAGGGGTTACCAGCGCGCGGAACGGCGGCGACTTGCTCTTCCGCCGGCTGGGCTGAGTTTGTGCCCGTGATGGTCGCTGAACCAGCTGCTGCGTGCCGCCGCCGCTGCTGCGTGGTGTTGATCCACCTGAAGGCCTGCTGTTGTGGCTGCTATTTGACTCTCGCTTGCTGCTGGAGATCTGATGATTGTTTGCTTGATTGCTTGCTGTTGCAGACTGAGCACGCCCCAAGTCTCCTAACCCTAAACGGCTAAACCCTCTCGCCCCTCCCCATGGCGTCACCGCCGCCGAAGCTTCCGATCCCCGGCCGCCGCAACATACTCATCACCAGCGCGTTGCCCTATGTCAACAACGTCCCGCACCTGGGGAACATCATCGGATGTGAGCACCCCTTCTGCTGTGCTATCTCCCCCAATTTTGTGGCCTCGGGCTCTCACTGTTCCCCGCCCTTTTGTTTCGATTTTGGTCGTCATCTGCAGGCGTGCTCAGCGCCGACGTGTTCGCGCGGTACTGCCGGCTGCGCGGGTACAACGCGATCTACATATGTGGCACCGATGAGTACGGGACGGCCACCGAGACCAAGGCCTTGGAGGAGAAGTGCTCGCCCAAGGAGATCTGCGACAAGTGAGAGAGCCTTCACCTCTTGGCTTTTTTAGTTAAATTTTGGTTTGTTTGATACGGGATTTGGAAATTGACCGTTATGAAATCTACCCGACACTGCTTTGAATTGCGGTACACACACGCACGAAAGTTTTAGTTATCAACCTGTGATATGCTTACACACCTAGCTTGTAAATTTTTGATAGTAAATATGAATAATGAAAGCATTTTATTCATAGTAAGCTTTCCCGGCTGAAAATGCAGGTACCATGTTATCCATGACGAGGTTTACAAGTGGTTTGACATAAAGTTTGACAAATTTGGGCGGACATCCGCTCCTGAACAGACAGAAGTCTGCCAGGCAATTTTCCATAAATTGATGGAAAACAAATGGCTCACAGAGAATACCATGCAGCAGGTACATCTAATTCCTTGCCCAGTGGTGTATATGTTCGTCTCTGCATGCTATTTCTCTTATACAATATCTTTCTGCTTTGCAGCTTTATTGTGACACGTGTGAACGATTCTTAGCTGATAGGCTCGTGGAGGGGAAATGTCCGACAGAAGGTTGTAACTATGAAGCGGCAAGAGGTGATCAATGTGAAAACTGCAGCAAATTGTTGAACCCAACTGAGTTAATTGATCCAAAGTGCAAGGTAAGCATGCACAATTGACAATACTTATTGTAACATATTTAGTTGTGCTCAGCGTATCGTTATGATTTACTTGAGCACACGAGGTGTGTACCTCGTGAAACTGAGCATGGTAAACTTTCCTGTTCTGTTTCTATTTTTTTAGGTCTGTAAGAATGCTCCACGTATCCGCGACACATATCACTTATTCTTGGAGCTTCCTCTATTGAGTGATAAGTTGGTAAACTATATTAACAACACTTCAGTAGCTGGTATGTGGAGTCAAAATGCTATTCAAGCAACAAATGCATGGTTGAAGGAAGGGTTAAAGCAACGTTGTATCACCAGAGATCTTAAATGGGGAGTTCCTGTTCCACATGAGAAGTATAAAGACAAGGTTTGGGCATATCAGATATCAAGATATTCTGCTGTTATGCATTTATCTTATTTGTCATTTGTGATTCTTTGCAGGTGTTCTATGTCTGGTTTGATGCACCAATTGGGTACATATCTATCACAGCATCATATACGCCTGATTGGGAGAAGTGGTGGAAGGATCCTGATAATGTAGAGTTGTTCCAGTTCATGGGTAAAGATAATGTGCCATTTCACACGGTATGATGCCTATGATATGGCAAACACCTTCTGTAGTTATTCAAGCGCACAAATTTAGCAGTTATTTGGCTTCGTGTTTGGTTTATTCTGAGATAGCCCTACCAAACATTTCGCTAGCCAAAATTTTGGTCAAGTTTTTGCTTGCCCATGAGTTGGCCAATATGGCAAGAAAGATGAACTAGAGTTACCAAAGAGGCATTGGCAAGCCAAAAATGTTGTCAACCATCCAACCAAATAACAAAGTTTTGGCCACGACCAAATAATTTGTAGGGTGAGTTTTGGATACCATCCAAACATAACTATGTTAGTGCATATATTTGTAAATTAAGTTTTGTTCAACTGCTAAGTCAGGACAATAGTACTCCCAGCCAGTGGGTTTATTTTCACCACAAAATAGGACTGAAAAATGAAAATTATGATTTCTTGCTGAATGTTTGACCCTCTATTCAGTCGAGTACTGTGATTGTTCGACATTATTTTTATAAGAATATTTTATTTTATAACTAATAGTTAAATCATACAAAAGGTGCGAACACACGAACCCTGTATTTAAGGGTCAGTTGCATTTGATGTGCTTTAGCCAATTCTGGCATGAATTTCCTGTTATAGCTCGAAAAAGGTTGCTTTCGTTTCAAGTAATTAGTGCTCTCGAATTTGAAAAATTGTCCTTTAAGAAGCCAGTCTAATGCGAGCTGTATTGAAATGTATGGATAGCTTATGTGTATGGTAACTAGAGGATACCCCGTGCGTTGCTGCGGGAGTTGATTGATAAAAATTTGGATTGATAACATGAGAACCAAATGTTATAAATACATATGAATTATTATATTTGATTATGTATAGTTGTAGCAGTATTTATTGAATATAAATAGAATAATTAAATAAAAAACATTTTCACATGCATGGTTGAATGTTGTGGTGGGTCTTTTCCCATGCATGATTGCATGTTGAAGTGTGCCTTATACCATTCATAATTGTATGGTGAGGTGGCATGCTTACATGTTGAGATAAATAAGTTAGTGGGGATGACTCTCTTAGGTAAATAGGTATATAGGATGCCTTTTTTTTTTCTTCTTCCATGAAGTACTTATTTGTTAAAAGGTAATTTTCAGGTCATGTTCCCTTCAACACTACTGGGAACTGGTGAAAACTGGACAATGATGAAGACCATAAGCGTTACTGAATATTTGAACTATGAAGCAGGTACTTTCCACATTTTTGTTTGAACCTAACGCTTGATTGGCGCACACAGTTCATGCTAGTCATTCATATTTGGTCAATGCTTTCCTGTTAACCTGAGCTGAAATTTCTATTGACTTTCAAGAGATTTGTCAGTCAAGCATATCCAACTGCATTTGTTTACACCATAGAAATACATGTTCCGTTTACTCCCCTGCAATTGCAGAGGCTCTTGGACCTGGGCTTCCCGAAGTGCAATTTCTTTTACCATAGCATATTGCCGGGTACTTGGCCCATGTTTGCACTGTGAGCTGTGGTGCATTGTGATGCACTTCATGCTGCAGAAGTAGTCGGCACCTTTCTCAACCTCAACACTTCTCTTTCTTCTCCGGTGCCCAGAATGACTAGTTGTGTAGGTTTGTTTTTGTATATTGTTGCTGGTATTAAGCAGTGGGTCCTGTTTTCATCATGGGTCATGCTTCACGACTGCTCCCTTGTTCTCCTGCCATGAAAGAATAGTATCATGAAATTGGATGGATGGTTTGAGGACATTGGGTTATGCCGTTATGGCATCTCTTATCTTTTTTTCTTGGCTAAACAGCCTATAGACTAAGATATGGTCCAGCAAGATCGAGACACTGTTTTGCATGGGCCTGATTCAAATTGGTAGATTCATATATGATATTGACACATTATGTGTGTTTATTCCCTTGATAATAGCTAAATATTCCTCGCATCTATAGGAAAATTTTCTAAGAGTCATGGTATTGGTGTCTTTGGCAATGATGCGAAGGTTACTAATATTCCCTCTGAAGTATGGCGATACTACTTGCTTATGAACCGCCCTGAGGTTTGTATAGACATTTTGTTTAATGGATTTAAAATATCTGATAATGACATCATTGCAATATTTTAATTTGACTTCTACTTTGGGTGTTCAGGCATCAGATACATTGTTCACTTGGGCTGATTTACAAGCTAAATTGAACAGTGAGTTGCTGAACAACCTGGGAAACTTCATCAACCGTGTGTTAAGCTTCGTTGCAAAACCAGCTGGTTAGTCATGGGAGAATCTTGCACCTGCCATTTAACTGTCTAGAAGTATTATCAGTTGATTTCTGTATTTTCTCTTACAGTTTATCTTGATTATCTGTGATTTGCTAGCATACTATATCCTCATCCAGTCACCCCCTTTCTTCGACACTTTTGTTAAATTGATTTTTGATCTTCTTTTCTGGTAGGAGCTGGATATGACTCCATCATACCTGATGCTCCTAATGCCGAGTCACATACATTGACCAATGCACTTGCAGAAAAAACTAATAAATGGGTTGAACAATATCTTGAAGCAATGGAAAAGGTTATTAATTTATTTAGACCTTGTGAAATGGCACAAGTTCCTGCATCCTGTCTAGTTTTGTGTTGTTTCATTGTGCCAGCTACTAGGATTTGAAACAGAATGCTCCCTCCTTTTGCTACAGGTTAAATTGAAACAAGGACTGAAGAGTGCAATGGCGATTTCTAGTGATGGAAATGCATATTTGCAAGTAAATATATTTCTTTGTCTTGGTTTCCATTTGTGTTCTTAAATAGCACTACTTATATCTTTGCTTTGTTAACTGAATACAGGAGAGCCAATTTTGGAGGCTTTATAAGGAAGATCCAGCAGCCTGTGCCATCGTAATGAAAACTTCAGTTGGTGTTGTCTATCTCCTTGCCTGTCTGCTGGAGCCTTTTATGCCTTCCTTTTCTAGAGAAGTATAATCCTCTTTTTCATGTTTCAGAATTTCTGTTAATAGACCCCTATTGCCTGAACTCACTCTTATGTTTCTTTCTTAAGGTGCTGCGACAATTAAATATGTCCCCAGATGAAGATCTGTCATTCTGTGATGATAAAGGAGAAACTTCCAAGGCTAAAAGACCCTGGGATTTTGTATCAGCAGGACACAAAATAGGAAAGCCAGCCCCTCTATTTAAGGAACTGGTGTGTATTTGCATTTTTTAAAAGAAATTTGTTAGTTGGCCATGCTTTTATATCTCGCAATTTGAAATAATGCAGAAAGATGAAGAAGTCGAGGCGTTTAGGATCAGATTCGCTGGCAGCCAAGCTGAGAGGATCTCAAAGGCACAAGCTGATGCCGAGGCCAAGAAAGTTGCTGAAAAGCTCAAGGGCACAAAATTATCTGGTACTTGTGAAATTCTTACTATATGTTTTTTGCGTGAATTACAGGGGAGAACAGTTTTTTTTCGTGGCAATCTAGAAACATGATTTCTTTGTGGCTCAGTTGTATGCAATTTGTATGTTTTCTTGAAAACACCGGTGCATAGTGCGGCATTTTTCTTACGTTTGAAGCACTATTAAGTTATCTTCTGCTGAGCCAATTTCATAATTCAAGAAATTCATTGTCAAATTTTCTCGCTTTCGGATTCAGAGGGAAGTTCAAAGAAGAAACAATCTGGTGGTTCAAAATCAAAGACAGCAGAGGACGTCTCAGTTGCCAAGCTGGATATTCGGGTAGGGCTTATCAGAAAAGCAGAGAAGCATCCAGATGCCGATTCACTTTACGTAGAAGAGATCGATGTTGGAGAAGAGGCACCAAGAACAGTGGTTAGCGGCCTTGTCAAATTCATTCCTCTTGAGGAAATGCAGGTCTGTCTTTCTTAGAATCATTTCTAGTCACGACATTGGTAATGCTATGGTGGTCTTGCCTCCCTAATTTTGCAATTTCTGGTACGAATGAGCAGAACCGGAAAGTATGCGTGCTCTGCAACCTTAAACCGGTGGCAATGCGCGGTATAAAGTCACATGCTATGGTTTTGGCTGCATCGAACGAGGACCACTCAAAGGTAAGGAACGTCTGCCTGTCATGCGCTCTCTGTTTGATAAAGCATCATGAAAGTACAGCGGCAGCAGCCAGTTTGGTTCGTGGAAGCTGACATTTGAAATTTTAGGTTGAGTTGGTTGAGCCTCCAGAATCGGCTGCTGTCGGGGAGAGGGTGACCTTTGCCGGGTTCTCTGGTGAGCCCGAGGCTTCGCTTAACGCCAAAAGCAAAACCTGGGAGAAGTTATCCGCCGATCTGCACAGCAACGGTGAGCTTGTGGCGTGCTACAAAGATGTTCCGTTCACAACTTCGGCTGGGGTATGCAAGGTCAAGACCATAGCGAATGGGGACATCCGCTAGGCACAGACAGTGCCCAATCTGCAGTCTTGACTGAATCGCTGTCTGATTTCATTGAAAGTTAATATTGCTGATTAATACTCTTTTTTGGGAAAATTTTGATGTGTCTTTCGAGTACTGCTCTGCACACCATTGTGATTGAAAACATACATTTTTTTGGTATGTTTGTCTCAGCCTTCATTTTATTTCTTTTATTTTTCCAAGTGTATGTTGGGCTCAACCTCAGGAGCAATCTTTATATAGGCCCGTTTCCAGCTGAACCTAAAGAGCCCCCAGTAGTTGGGAGGCCCATATGTGTTACAATTCTCCCTCCGTCCCAAAATAACTGTCTTAAGCTTAGTACAACTTTGTATAAGAGCTAGTACTCCCTCCGTTCCATAATGTAGTGCGTCCTCGGTTTTCGAGCTTGAACTTTGACCATGAATTTAACCAACGAGATACGAATTCAGTGGTATACTTTTTACCCCTGCCGTAATCGGTCTTGTTGGTTAAATTCATGGTCAAACTTAGATTTCGGGAAACGCGGTCGCACTACATTGTGGAACAGAGGGAGTACAAAGTTGAGAGAGTTATTTTGGGACGGAGGGAGGTCTTTGCTTTCCCTAAAAAAAAAATCTCTATTTGCTGCTTAGAAGGCTAGGTTAGATGAGCAGTAGCTGTCTGGCTCAAATGCATTTTTACATGGCAACCGTGCAGCCATGCAAATGTGTGGTTATCCCATATTAACCCCTACGCTGGTCCGTACTGCCTCGAGGGTACTCCCTCTACGCTGGTACTGCCTGAGGTTATTTTTTTCGTACTGCGTCGAGGGTACTCCCTCTACGCCGGTGCAGTAGACACAGGGAAGTACGATGCCAGCCAGGAAATGGATGTCACTGGAGATGGTCCCTGTCAAAATGCACGCCGTGTTTTATAAGTAGTACTGAAAGTAAAATAACGGTCGTCGTTTCAAGAAAACGATTACCAACATTTTTTTTGATGGGATGAGAGTAGCAAAAATGAACTTTTAGTCACTGGTAAACCTTTCGATAAAAAAACAAAATTATCTTTTATTCATGAAGAAAAAACATACCCGATGTCATGAAAACCTGAGAATCCTGATGCGTGAGATGAAAGTACTACTGTAATTTGATCCCCGGCTCCACCTCGAGATATTTCCCCGCCTTTCCCCATCAGCTTCGTCTCCACGCGCTACGTACACGTGAAACCGACGCACGTGCCCCACCATGACAGCCCGCATCCGGGCCCGCACTCCAGTTACCTTGCCGATTCAAAGCCGCGAGTGGATTTCCTGGACCACTTTAATGATATATATAGGTGGGTCCGCTAGTCAGGTGAGCCTAGGCTAAGAATGTCACAAAAAAAAGAAGTAAGCCTAGGATAAGCACGCCCCATGACGTCATCATCCTCTCTTCGTGTACTCCTAGTCCTAGATAGTGGCGGCAATAAGAATTAGGAAAAGCGCGCGGCCAGAGTTAGGAGGAAAGGTTCGACAGCGAACGAGCCAGAGATAAGGAGAGAGGAGGCGCGCGGAGCTGCGAGTCAGGCGGGGGAGCTGTGTCTTGGGCGGCGGTAGAGTCGTCGGCGCGGGGGCGATGGAGAGGGGGCCGGCGGGGCCGCTGAGTGAGGTGCCGGTGATGCTCGACGGCGACCGGTACGAGCTGGTCCGCAGCATCGGGTCCGGCAACTTCGGCGTCGCCCGCCTCATGCGCAACCGCGCCTCCGGCGAGCTCGTCGCCGTCAAGTACATCGACCGCGGCGAGAAGGTTGGTACCACCGCCAAACCACCTGCCTGCCCCCACACTTCAATTATTTATTCCCAGTTTCCCACGCGCGCACGCGGCACCAGAGCCACGGCCTCTGATATTTACGGTTTGATGCGTGTGCGCGCGCAGATCGATGAGAACGTGCAGAGGGAGATCATCAACCACAGGTCGCTGCGGCACCCCAACATCATCCGGTTCAAGGAGGTGAGTGAAAATCACTAGGAATGAAGACACCATCGCCTTGCTTGCAGTATCGTCGTCTTCGATGGTTATGTCGTGGAATGATGCAAACAACAAGCTCTGTCTTTCTGCGTGTTTGCGGCTCTTCAGGTTATCCTGACGCCGACGCATCTCGCGATCGTCATGGAGTACGCCTCCGGCGGGGAGCTCTTCGAGCGCATCTGCACCGCCGGTCGATTCAGCGTCGACGAGGCATCTCTCTTGACTCATAGTTCTGCCGTATAGTCTTTTTTTTTTTTATCAAGACTTGTATGATGGTGCGATTTGTTTTTTTTTTTGTTGTTGCGAGAATATGGTACGATTTGGTTAACTCTTATATGTATGTTCATTGTTCAGGCTCGGTTCTTTTTCCAGCAGCTGATATCTGGAGTCAGCTACTGCCACTCCATGGTATCAATCTGCTTCCCAAATCATACTGCTACTACTTGATTTTACCTTTCCATGTGGTTTCCTATGCAATTGACAACATGAATTTGTTGTGTTCGTCAAGCAAGTTTGCCATCGTGACTTAAAGCTCGAGAACACTCTGCTGGATGGAAGCACCACCCCTCGCCTCAAGATATGCGACTTTGGTTATTCCAAGGTATTCTATGCTATTAATCTGATGGAGCTGCGCCTGAGTGCTTCCTCATGTGAACCATCTTAGAGCATCTCCAATAGCATGTGTATATTTGGATGTCTATATATTCATATAGACAATGGTTTAAAAAGGTTCCCTCATATACACGTCCAGTTTTGCATCAGACCATGACCGGTGGGCCGCCGCTGGGGAGAGGGGTAAATCGTGGCTGCAGCTGAGTTTGGACGATGCCTCCACATTGTCCAGGCGTGGACATTGTCGAGGTCGATTTAGAGGATGTGCATGTTTAGACGACCATATAGACAAGCTGTTGGACGCCTGTTTTGGGCTCACGTCGTGAAAAACGAGTATAGACGTCCATATAGACAAGCTATTGGAGATGCTCTTACTCCACAAGCTTATATGACAAACATAAGTTGTGTCGGATACAAGATTTTAACTGATTTGCCGTGCTGCTGTTTTTATTTTACAGTCGTCGGTTCTTCATTCTCAACCAAAATCAACTGTTGGAACTCCGGCATATATTGCCCCTGAAGTTCTGCTCAAGAAAGAATACGATGGCAAGGTATGCATCCACCTTGGTGCTTTCAAGTTTAAACCGTCTCATGCATACTCTGCCACCATCTGCTGCCTAACTTGAATCATTTTGCTCGGCCATATTTTTTTTACTTTCTTTATGAATCTTCCTTCCACCTTTCTTTGGCACGAGTAGTGCATGGTCATGAGGAGTAACCATTTAAACACTTCATGTTTTTTGCTCAACCACTAATAATTTCTTTGTCAATGAAGATTGCCGATGTGTGGTCATGTGGCGTAACCCTTTATGTAATGTTGGTCGGCGCCTACCCTTTCGAGGATCCAGAAAATCCCAAGAATTTCAAAATGACAATTCAGGTATGCCGCTAGCCGTTGGGCTTAGCAATTCCATTAGTTGCAGTCATATGACAAAACAGCTAAACACCGAGCTCAATTTTCAGAAAATATTAGGTGTTCAGTACTCGATTCCGGACTATATTCACATACCTATGGACTGCCGAAACCTTCTCTCAAGGATCTTTGTTGCCAACCCAGCTACGGTGAGTACTCACTTCATCGACACCACACGGTTTCACTTTTTTTTTGCGGGGTACGGTTTCTTGCTCCGCTCTCAGGATAACGCGTGCGGTATTTGAACCTGCAGAGGATCACCATACCTGAGATAAAGAACCACCCATGGTTCCTCAAGAACCTCCCAGCTGACCTCATGGACGGTCCCACAGTGAGCAACCAGTATGAGGAGCCTGACCAGCCGATGCAGAACATGAACGAGATCATGCAGATAATGGCAGAGGCCACCATACCGGCGGCCGGCGCCCTCGGAATCAATAAGTTCCTGCCTGACGGCCTTGACCTCGACGACGACATGGATGACCTGGACTCGGACCTCGATATCGACATGGACAGCAGCGGGGAGATAGTATACGCCATGTAGTAAACTTGTGAATATCTGTATGTGCAGATGCGGTGTTTGCGGTCTTCCACCTTGTTTCTTTCTTGAACACGCACCAGATTGAGTGCCATTTTGTGTTAAGAAGAAGAGTGTAGAAATGTACATCGAGAGGATTGTATTCAGGCTACTGCTTGAGTCTGAAATTGGCGTTGCTGCTGATTGTGTAGCATGTGTTGTCTAACAAAATATGTTGGAGTTTTCTGTAATCTGTATAGTTGATAAAAGGGAGTATTTGCCCGAAATCGCTAGATAAACAATGATGTATTATATGTGTATCATGTATACGCAAAGCTGGTTTGTGCTGCAATGCCAGCTCTGTCCGCGGCCCCTGGGACTGCACTCCACCTATGCAATGCAAGGACTGCCCATACCACGGTCCAGACACCTGCTCCTTTGTTAGAGTATCAACCGTTGTTCGAGGCGGTGTGTATGTGATTAGAGCATTGATCAGAAAGGTTTTTATCCAATATGGATGACAACATAATCTTCTGATCGGTCCATCTCTTCATAGTTTTGGTCTCATATGGCTTTAATGTTGCCAATATGTCGTTTATTATATTTTGTGAAAATAATAACAATTGCTAACAATCCCTGACAGAGGGAGTGACATGTTGTGAAGAAGGTCATCGATGTCGGGGAAGTAGCCGTGACATATGTCATAGCCTGACTCGTCTTGTTCAGGACGAGTGCGTGTGTATGTGTTCTCTTCTCGAACTTTTGTTTTTAAATGTCTTCTCGAACTTTTAGTGGTGTGTGAAGAAGCTAACCTTATACATTGCTACTATACATCCTTCACAACTGGGGTGGGACTAAACTTTTCACACTCCCCTTATCATGAACGGGGCATATGAGCCTCTAGGATTTTCAGGAATTATTGAAAATAATAAATAGCTAAAAGACCCAATAATTCCAACAATCCACCACCGACCCCAAAGGCGGATAAAGTTTGCCTATAGTTCCATAACATTGTTTATATACCAATATTTCGGTGGAGACTGTTAAGTTAAACTTCAACCTAGAGCTTCACACTACACTCCATTCACAGCTTGAATAACTGACTATGCCTTGAATTGCAAGTGATGCAAATAAGTCTCTCGTAAATCCTTGACCGATACTAGGCTCCCGACCGAATGACTTTCCCGCGGATAGGAGATTATATGTCAATCTCCGAGGCCTTTTCGTAAGTTTACCAGAAAGCACTCAACTCTCATAGGATGCAACGTTTAACAGTCTAACTCATTAGGTGTGTTCATAAAAATGTTAGGTAGGACAACGTCTTGGCATACCCAAGTCACTCAGAACACACTAAAATAAAGATCACACATACATATTAGGAGAGAATTGCATCATAATGGAGTGTGTCTTCATAAAATAAGCGCTCCCCTCTCAGTTAACCAATAGCATGTCTCGTCAATTCTACTTCACGGGATTTTCGATCACATAGATAGAGTGGGTTACCCTCATGGATAACTTATGCAGTGGCTTTTAAAGCCATCTCTCGCGATGCATTGTCTATCACGTTAAGGGATCTGCCAGATTCTTTGATAAGCGATCTGCTAGATTCTTAGATGTGTTTATATAGTCGAATACTATAACTCCAAAGTTTCTCATAAATTTGACAATGTGATTATTACATTTTATTAGGATGCTGGTATTGGTTTTTCAACCGTCGACAAATCCATCAAGAGCTCATGAAGCCACTCTGCTTCAACAGTGGTTGTGTCTAATGTTACGAGTTCTATTTTCCTTGTTGACCTCGTTAAGATGGTCTGCTTGCAAGACTTCGAAGAAACAACGTTACCACCAAATGTAAACATACCACTTGTGGTTTTATGTCCATTAGAATCATCACTATAACCCCCGAGTACCCTTGGGGTACTCGGTATTGTGAAGTATATAATTCGCAGTACCTTTCAGATAGTGTATTATCCTCTCAGGAGCAATGCCAATGCACATCATCCAGATCTGAAACAAACCGGCTTATTTTGCTCACGGTAAACGAAATGTGAGGCCCCGTAGCACCAACTAAATATGCGAGCGAGCCAATGATTTGAGAATATCTAAATTGATCCCTTGTTGCTCCCTCTTTATTTTGAATCAGCACACTAGGATCATAAGGTGTTGGAGAAGTTTTACAGTATAAACATCGAAAGCCACTCACAACCTTATCGTTTTCCCACACAGTGACTCGATGAGACTGCAACAAAGTGATCCCACCATCATCACCTCCCAAAAGTTTGATGTTTAAGATAACATCAACTACTCCATGGTCTTTCATCTAAAAGTTAAGATATATAGAAGCTTTTACTTCATCAATGACCTTGAGATTTATCTTAAATATCAGTATGTCATCAACATACAAACACAATGTGAATTATTTCCCCCTGCCATAGAGATATTGCACACATTTTTCTAATTCATCACAACAAAGCTCGCAGATGCTAAATTTCTTTCGAACTTCTCGTACCATTGCTTAGATGCTTATTTCAAGCCATATAAATATTTCAACAGCTTGCACACTTTCCTTCATGACCATCTACTACAAAACCATCAGGTTGTTCCATGTAAACATCCTACAACTCTCCATTTAGTAAACCATCTAACGTCCATTGAATGAACGAGAAGACTGTGAGACAACCAAAGGTAGTAGTACTTGAATGGTAGTCAATCTAGTCACCTCCATATAGTCTTCATTCATAATTTTTACTCACCTCCTTGAACCAGATGATGTTGGGGTGTCACAACGACATGTGGTTGATGATGATCTCTCTCTGCATGTTCAATATCTTCATGGATATAGAGAGCTTGTCACACACATGGTGCTCCTCGCTATCTTGTTGGCCAGTATCCTTGGAGGAATTATGGCAATTATTTCTTCGGACAACATACTCATGACCCTCTCGTCTCTTACCACCATGTCAGTATTTACCACTAGCCTTCTTGCCCCTGCCTACATTGTTAATTACCATTGTGAGTTCTTACATGTTGGGGGTGGTTCGATGGGTTTCAGTCATCGCATGCCATTGATACGTCCCTAATGTATATATAATTTTTTGTTGGGGAACGTTGCATGGGAAACAAAAAATTTCCTACGCTTCACCAAGATCAATCTAGGAGATGAACATCTACGAGAGGAGAGATCGGATCCACATACCCTTGTAGATCGCTAAGCAGAAGCGTTAAGAAACGCGGTTGATGTAGTCGAACGTCTTCGCGATCCAAATCGCAAGCCGTCCCGCGATCCAATCACGATCTAGTGCCGAACGGACGACACCTCCGCGTTCAACACACGTGCAGCTTGATGACGTCCTCGCCTTCTTGATCCAGCAAGAGGGGCGAAGTAGTAGATGTGTTCCGGCAGCACGACAGCGTGGTGACGGCGGTGGTGAGGAACAATTTCCGCAGGGCTTCGCCAAGCACAACGGAAACTATGACGGAGGATAAACTAGAGGGGACGGGGTTGCCAGCACACGGCTTGGGGAAATCTTGATGTGTTCCGGGTGCTAGCCCTGCCCCTCTATTTATATGTTGAGCCCTGGGGTCGTTTCTTGGAGAAAGAGCCTCCTCAAAGTCGGTTTGGCACGCAAGGCAAGAGTCCTCCTCGGACTCCAGGACCAGACGCGGCGTCTGGCCCCTGGCCATCGCAAAACTCCTTTTGCACCTTCCTAAAGCCTCGTGGGCTTTATCCCTTGGCCCAAATAAAGTGTTCTCGTACCCGAACATTTCGGGAAACATCCGAAACCCCTTCCGGTGAATTCCGGAACCCTTCCGGAGACCAAACACTATTATCCCATATATCAATCTTTACCTCCGGACTATTCCGAAGCTCCTCGTCATGTCCGTGATCTCATCCGGAACTCCGAACAACCTTCGGTCACCAACATAATAACTCAACTATACTTATATCGTCACCAAACGTTAAGTGTGTAGACCCTGCGGGTTCGAGAACTATGTAGACATGACCGAGACACCTCTATGGTCAATAATCAACAGCGGGACCTGGATGCTCATATTGGTTCCTACATATTCTACGAAGATCTTTATCGGTTGAACCTCTATCTCAAGGATTCAGTTAATCCCGTATGCAGTTCCCTTTGTTCATCGGTATGTTACATGCCCGAGATTCGATCGTCGGTATCTCCATACCTAGTTCAATCTCGTTACCGGCAAGTCTCTTTACTCGCTCCGTAATACAAGATACCGTGTCTAACTCTTTAGTCACTTTGCTTGCAAGCTCATTATGATGTTGTATTACCGAGTGGGCCCTGAGATACCTCTTCGTCACACGGAGTAAGAAATCCCAGTCTTGATCCATGCCAACTCAACACACACCCTCGGAGATACCTGTAGAGCATCTTTATAGTCACCCAGTTATGTTGCGACATTTGATGCACACAAGGTACTCCTTCGGTGTCAGTGAGTTACATGATCTCATGGTCATAGGAACATATACTTGACATGCAGAAAACAATAGCAATAAACTTGACATGAGCATATGCTACGTTCATAGTTTGGGTCTTGTCCATCACATCATTCTCCTAATGATGTGATCCCGTTATCAAATGACAACTCATGTCTATGACTAGGAAACCATAGCCATCTTTGATCAACGAGCTAGTCTCTCAGAGGCTCACTAGGGACACAGTGTCATCTATGTACCCACACATGTATATGAGTTTCCAATCAATACAATTATAGCATGGATAATAAACGATTATCATGAACAAGGAAATATAATAATAACCATTTTATTATTGCCTCTAGGGCATATTTCCAACAGTCTCCCACTTGCACTAGAGTCAATAATCTATCTCACATCACTATGTGATTTACATTGTAAGGAATCTAACACCCATACAGTTCTGGTGTTGATCATGTTTTGCCCGTGGAAGAGGTTTAGTCAACGGATCTGCAACATTCAGATCCGTGTGTACTTTGCAAATGTTTATGTCCTCCTCCTTGATCGCATCGCAGATGGAATTGAAGCATGGCTTTATGTGTCTGGTCCTCTTGTGAAACCTTGGTTCCTTGGCTAGAGCAATGGCACCAGTGTTGTCACAGAACAGAGTCATTGGGTCCAGTGCACCGGGCACAACTCCAAGATCCGTCATGAACTGCTTCATCCAGACACCTTCCTTTGACGCCTCCGAGGCAGCTATGTACTCCGCTTCGCATGCAGAATCCGCTACCACGCTTTGCTTGGAACTGCACCAGCTTACCGCTCCCCTATTGAGAATATATACGTATCCGGTTTGAGACTTAGAGTCATCCGGATCAGTGTCAAAGCTTGCATCGACGTAACCCTTTACGACGAGCTCTTGATCACCTCCATAAACGAGAAACATTTCCTTAGTCCTTTTCAGGTACTTAAGGATATTCTTGACCGCCGTCCAGTGTTCCACTCCTGGATCACTTTGAAACCTTTCGGCCATACTTATGGCAAGGTTGATATCTGGTCTTGTGCACAGCATTGCATACATGATAGAGCTTATGGCAGAAGCATAGGGGATGACACTCATATTTTCTCTATCCTCTGCAGTCACTGGGCATTGAGTCTTACTCAACTTCACACCTTGCAACACAGGCAAGAATCCTTTCTTGGACTGATCCATTTTGAACTTCTTCAAAACTTTGTCAAGGTATGTGCTCTGTGAAAGTCCTATTAAGCGTCTCGATCTATCTCTATAGATCTTGATGCCTAATATGAAAGCAGCTTCTCCTAGGTCTTTCATTGAAAACTCTTGTTCAAATATTCCTTCACGCTTTCCAAAAATTCTATATTGTTTCCAATGAGCAATATGCCATCCACATATAATATTAGAAACGCTATAGAGCTCCCACTCACTTTCTTGTAAATACAAGCTTCTCCGTAAACTTGTATAAACCCGAACGCTTTGATCACCTCATCAAAACGAAGATTCCAACTCTGAGATGCTTGTACCAACCCATAGATGGATCGCTGGAGTTTGCAAACTTTGTCAACATTCTCTGGATCGACAAAACCTTCAAGATGCATCATATACAACTCTTCCTTAAGGTAACCGTGAAGGAATGCTGTTTTAACATCAATCTGCCAAATTTCATAATCGAAAAACGTAGCTATTGCTAACATGATTCTGACGGACTTAAGCATCGCTACGGGTGAGAAAGTCTCATCGTAGTCAACTCCTTGAACTTGTGAAAAACCCTTTGCCACAAGTTGAGCTTTATAGACGGTGGCATTACCGCCCGCGTCCGTCTTCCTCTTAAAGATCCATTTATTCTGAATGGCCTTTCGCCCTTCAGGTAATACTTCCAAAGTCCATACTTTGTTTTCATACATGGATCCTGTCGTGGGTTTGTCACGGCAAGATGTCCGGGTTAGCGGACTTAGGTGTGAGGCCATCGCAACTATGTGGCGGCTTGAGGAGCCTATGTCCTGCTTGTCTTGTATTGATGATGATGACAATCTCGGTTACAAGGGTGCGGAATCGCTACCTCTGATCTCGAGAACCTCTAATCTGACTATCTCTAATGACTTGTCTCTCTAAGACCTGTCTATGGAGACGTCTAAAAACTTGACCCCCTTGGGGTGACCCGCCCCTCCTTATATAAGTTGAAGGGGCGGTTTACATGTAGAGTCTAAGTCGGATTGAGACTTAACTTATTATGACTTCCCATCGCGGGCTTCTCTTCATGGGCTTCTGAGTCTCGGGCTTCTTATCTCAGACGGGCGGCTTACAACCGGACAGCTTAACCGGGCGGCTTACAACCGGACAGCTTAACCGGGCAGCTTAACCGGGCGGCTTAATCGGGCGGCTTACAAAACAGGGCTTATCTTCAAGACTCATCCTCAGGGACTCGTCTCCGGGACTTAACTCTCTCCGGGTCATAACTGTCTGACGGGTCATAATTGTCTGCCGGGTCATAACTGTCTGCCGGGTTATAACTGTCTGCCGGGTCATAACTGTCTGCCGGGTTAACTGTCTGCCGGGTTAACTGTCTGCTAGGTTAACTGTCTGCCGGGTTAACTGTCTGCCGGGTTAACTGTCTGCCGGGTTAACTGTCCCCGGGTCATACCACGGGGTATATCCCCGACATTAGCCCCCAGGTTAGCTTGAATTTATTCATGGTAACCTTCTGAAATAAGAATATGTAAAGGGACCGGTTCACTCAAAAATACCAGTTGACCAGCTCCTGAAAATTCTGAAACTCTGTCATATTAATACACTGACGCTGATTCCTTGTAGAAAAAATAACCCTTATTATCAACTGCCTTGGTTTAAAAAATTCGTCTGGTTCCCTCATAACTGAGAATTTGAAGGCATATCTTCCTCATATTCATATTGCCTGTAGCCCCCAAGTCTTAAGAGGGGAAACGTAGTGATAGCCTTAAGACTTGCTTCAATATAAATATTGCAACTCTAGAGAAATCTGGATTGCTCGTCTGAGTCACCAGTCATAAGTTGAATGTTCCACATATGTAGCCCCCAAGTACCGGGTTTTCTTGCCTGCAGCAACCTGGGACTTGTAAATGTCTTATGCTCAGAAAACTTCAGCCAGTGTAGCCCCCAAGGGCCGGGTCGTTATGTAATAATGAGCAAGAACTTGTTGTAGATCTGATCATATAGGCTTAAGGAGCAATGTGTAGCCCCCAAGGGCCGGCTCAGTAAGACAATACTGGGCTGGGACTTAGAAAAAGATATAAAGTCCGGCTCATCTCCTTGAGATAACAGGGTCTGTTGACAATGTAATGACTTGAAAAACAGCTTGCATTAGCCCCCAAGTGCCGTGGTGCGTGCTTGCAGTGACATGGGACTTGCATATTTGATATAAACTGCACTTGAATAATGTAGCCCCCAAGTGCCGGGTTGCATGCCTGCGGCGACTCGGGACTATTCCTTTCATTGCAGAATAAAATCTTATCCACTCTCCTGATGATGTTACTGAAAGCCTTACATATCAATGTTGAACCATGCTCCTTGCTGTAAGCTGGTATTTTTGGGATGAAGGAATAATAGCCATTACTCTGAAGGGGCTTTGAAAACCTCAATCATCCAATGTTGGTTATGACAACCATAATGAAAAATCCAGCCATGTTGGCTATTTAAGATTTGAATAATATAACCCGGTTTGAAAAAACCAGGTTCCTACAATATAAACCAGGATATCCATGCATATATGATGCATGGTAAGATGATGCAATGATGATGCCATGTATGATGCAATGTATGATGTTCTTGCTTTTTCTTCCTTTTTTTGTTTTTCGAAAACTCATATGCCGGTTCTTCTGGGTGGACTCGCTGCTTGAACTCTTAGCAGTACAACGTCTCTAGTGAGAGTGACCGTCAACTCCTTTGAGCGGCTCAGGGTCTCTAGGCGAGATTAACTGATAAGAGCGCAACGAACCAGAGAGAGACGCAGCAAACGGCGGGGCATGCCCCCAGGGCCCATAAGCTACCTCTCACGTGACATAACTCCGTCGTTTGAACCTTAAACAGTGCAGGGTCTTTAAAAGAGTAACTGTTTAAGAGTACGAACGTGCCACATAGCGGAGAGTCGGCAGCAGATGGGTGAGTTTATCCTCGCTTTCTGTAAGCCGGCCCTCACGTGACAAGATCCGCCGGTTTAACCTTGACCAGTACAGGGTCTCTAGTGAGAGTGACTGTCAAATACTTTGAGCAGCTCAGGGTCTCTAGTCGAGATTAACTGGTAAGAGTTCGGCGGGTCACTTAGCGGAGCAGCAGCAGCATACAGGCAGGTTTAACTCGAACTTGCGGTGGCTGAAGAGCCGATCAAGAGGGTGTGTAAGCTAAACCCGGTGGGTTGGAAGCCCCCAAATGACCTTGTTGACGGAGTCAACTTTTGGGTATACAACCCGGCCTTACGGTGGCTGAAGAGCCGATCAAGAGGGTGTGTAAGCTAAACCCGGTGGGTTGGAAGCCCCCAAATGACCTTGTCGATGGAGTCAACTTTTTGCACCATCTTGTAAGCCGCCATCTTGTATGAAGAAACGGCAGAAGCCTCCAAGTGACTATGATGATCAGGGCACCCATGTTTGAACGGTGCATCATGGCGGCTCGTCCTCTTGGGCAACCTTTAATTTTTGCTGAGAACTCGAACTTGCAAGAGATAGACTCCTCTTGAACCGGACGTTGAGCCGGATATTGAGAGCTCAGAACTTTGTGAGAGATAGATTTCTCTTGAACCGGATGTTGAACCGAAATTTTTCGCCAAATGTGATAATAGTCCCTGGGTACCGGGGTCTTGAATTTGTGACAACGGCCAATTCTGTCGAGTCATGTCGGTGTAGCCCCCCGAGTCTTAAGTCGACTCGAAGAGTTGGCTTGAGATTCTCCATACTTGACCGTGTCATAAACCGACACATAGTTGTCAGCGGAACGCTGGACTGTGTTGAAGCTGGAGGCGGGGTGGCGAGTTGATGATCTTCGCAACACTCATTGTATATCCTTGGCATGTGAGAACGCAATGTGAATCCGGGGAAGGTTGAGGTCGACCGTGGCGGGTTATAAATGACCCCGTCTGAGTTGTATCAGTAACCCGGCCGATGGTTCACCCCGTTTGGTTGTTGAAGTTTAACCAAACTGCAGTAGCGGCAATTTGTGCGCCTGTCCATTAAGCCATCCAGTGCAAGCGGAGGTAAGCAGCTCGTATTGACGGGTGCGGCTCCGATATGTTGATGTAGACACGGTGGTCAACCGCGGCGTTGGAAGACAATGCCGGGAGAGCCAGGCTTCGGCGTTGTAAGCCGGCGTGGACGGGAGAGTCGGCCGCAGAGGCGGACGGGCGAGTTGACCGCGGGCACGGACAGATGAGTCGGCCGCGGCATTGTAAGCCCCCGCGGGCAGGCGCGTCGGCCACGGCGTTTGTAAGACGGCACGGAAGCACGAGTCGGCTATGGCATGTTGACATTGGATCAGACCATGGGCGGCTTCCGCGCGTATGTTGGACAACTTGTACAGGCGGGCGCTGACGTGAGCTTCGTATCCGCGGTACGAATGTCACTTTGGCAGTCCTGCATAAAAGACATGCAGACGAGAGTAATTGTTCTCGAAAGGATAAAAGTGCATCAATAAAAATTGACTGGATTGACTTCACCTGATATATTTGGACGACAGATGATCCATGTGCAGTCGTGCATCGGATGTTCATTTGACAGATGATCCATATGCAGAGTCTGTGATTCCACTTTCAACTGGCCTTGCTTGGTTGATGATGGATTGATGCGAAGCAGCAACAGCGTAGTAGATAATTGTTGCCTCGGGACTCGATGCCATAGAAATAGCGCACGGTCGTAGAGGAAATTGATCATTTTTATTTGCAACCCGGAGAAACTTTCTTTCTCCAGCCGGCCCTCCCCTTCTGCTTTTTTTACCTAACCTGCCCCCACCTCCTTTTCTTAGCCGGCTCATCACAGCCTTTTCCGCGTGGACATCTGACCGCAAAAATTGGGGAGCGGTAGGAGCCAGCTGAGGCGACACGGCGAGCCAGTGGGCGCATGGTGGGGGGAGGGGCGGAGCTGGGCGAGGCATGGCCGGGCGGCACGGGGGTGACCCAGCCGGCGCGGCTAGGGAGCAGCCGAGCGGGGCGGCGGCTCGCGGATGCAACCCGGCCGGTGCGACCGAGCGGAGTGGTAGCGTGGGGGTGACCCGGCCGGCGCGGCGAGTGAACGGCTGAGCGGAGCGGGCGCGCGGGGGTCTTACGGTGGAGCGGAGCGGAGCGGAGGCGGGGTAAGCCGGCTTGAGGCGCAACGGAAGCGAGCCGGCAGCCGGGGGCGAGGCGTGCGGTGAGGGGCGGCGACTCACGCGTAGTGGGAGCCGGCCTTGACGCGGCGGGGGAAGTGAGATGAAGACAGCGTGGCGCAGGCCTGCGTGGGTGGAGACGGCGAGCCGTAGCAGGGGTTCGGCCGGTCGGCTTGGCGGCTGGTGCGGAGCAGCCGCTGCGGGGCGCGGGGCGCGTGAGGCAAGGTCATGGCAGTGGCTCGAGGCAGGCGCGGTGCGGCCGCGGTGGAAACCCGGCTCGGGGCGAGGCCAGCAGGCGAGGTCAGGTCACGACGGAGGTGAGGCGAGTTGAGGCGACACGGCGGCCATAGCGCGATGGTGACAGGAAAGGTGAGCCGAGGCGACTTGAGGAGACTGCGGCGCCAAGGTCCTGGGTCTGTTTGGCGGCTCGAGGCGACGGGCGGAGCGGAGCCGGCGGCCGGTGGTCGGGCGGCTCGCGGCAGCAGGCCAGCTCTAAGTGAAGCTGTGACGGCGAGGCGGGCACGTGATGGAGGTGACGGACCGCAGCACGCGGCTTGGTTATTAGTGGCTTCGGAGGCGAGGCGTGGTCGACCCGGAGAGGGCGAGTCCGTTTGGCGGCTCGAAGAGACTGCGGCGACTCGAGGCGATGCGTGGTCGACCCGGAGAAAGCAAACCCGCGACTGGGACGGGCCGGTTCGGAGACGAGGCCAGCCACAATAGAGGTGGGTCTAGCAAGGCGAAGCCGCGGCGGCGGGTCAGAGCAGGGCGAGGTGAGCCATGGCAGCTGTGGCAGGTGTAGCGGAGGCGGAGATGGGGCGGCTCAGACACGCGCCGGCGAGGTGAGGCGCCGCGGAGGCGAAGTCGGGGCGGCTCGGATGCACCCCGGCGATTCGAGCTTGGCTCGGAGCGAGACGAGGCGCCGCGGTGACAGAGGTGGTCAGCATGCGACGACGCGTACACGGGCGAGGCCATGGCTTTAGAGGCGACTCGAACACGAGGCGGCGGTGGCGAGGTGAGTTGAGGCACATCGAGGCGAGACCGAGCCCGCGTCGATGTCTACCTCCAGGAAATCGTACCTGCTACTGCAGCATATGCTCACCCCACTCGCCCCGTGGGCAGGCTGTGACCTCGGGTTTCCATGACTTTGACCCTTGTGTGTATAGGCCGACTTTTGTGTTGACGACTGCTGCTTTTGCCTCTTGATGACCGCTGCTTTTGTCTCAACATCGATTGCTTGCTACCAGTTTGGAGGTTTGCATGAGTGTTTGTCGTCATCGAAGTTATTTTTTACCCTTATCTGATTTGTGCTGTCCCATCCTTTCAGCCTTGACTGTTGAACTCAAGAGTCAACGTAAATACTTTTGAGCCGGCTCTTCTTGATCCGGCTGGTCGCGAGCTTCTTGATCCCTTGAAAGGCTCCCTCCAAGAACACAATACCACCGTACGAAGGCCCCACGGTGGGCGCCAACTGTCGTGGGTTTGTCATGGCAAGATGTCCGGGTTAGCGGACTTAGGTGTGAGGCCATCGCAACTATGTGGCGGCTTGAGAGGGGTTGGTCGGAATCGAGAGACGCGAGTTTACCCAGGTTCGGCCCCTCCGATGGAGGTAAAAGCCTACGTCCTGCTTGTCTTGTATTGATGATGATGACGATCTCGGTTACAAGGGTGCGGAATCGCTACCTCTGATCTCGAGAACCTCTAATCTAACTATCTCTAATGACTTGTCTCTCTAAGACCTGTCTATGGAGACGTCTAAAAACTTGACCCCCTTGGGGTGACCCGCCCCTCCTTATATAAGTTGAAGGGGCGGTTTACATGTAGAGTCTAAGTCGGATTGAGACTTAACTTATTATGACTTCCCATCGCGGGCTTCTCTTCATGGGCTTCTGAGTCCCGGGCTTCTTATCTCAGACGGGCGGCTTACAACCGGACAGCTTAACCGGGCGGCTTACAACCGGACAGCTTAACCGGGCAGCTTAACCGGGCGGCTTAACCGGGCGGCTTACAAAACAGGGCTTATCTTCAAGACTCATCCTCAGGGACTCGTCTCCGGGACTTAACTCTCTCCGGGTCATAACTGTCTGACGGGTCATAATTGTCTGCCGGGTCATAACTGTCTGCCGGGTTATAACTGTCTGCCGGGTTAACTGTCTGCCGGGTTAACTGTCTGCCGGGTTAACTGTCTGCCGGGTTAACTGTCCCCGGGTCATACCACGGGGTATATCCCCGACAGATCCCATCTCGGATTTCATGGCCTCTAACCATTTGCCGGAATCCGGGCCCACCATCGCTTCTCCATAGCTCGTAGGTTCATCGTTGTCCAGCAACATGACCTCTAAGACAGGGTTACCGTACCATTCAGGAGTAGTACGTGTCCTTGTCGACCTACGAGGTTCGATAGTAACTTGATCCAAAGCTCCATGATCACCATCATCAGCTTCCTCTTCAACCGATGTAGGTTCCACAGAAACATCTTTCTGCGCTGTGCTACTTTCTGGTTGAAGTAAAGGTTCAACAACCTCATCAAGTTCTATCTTCCTCCCACTCAATTCTTTCGAGAGAAACTCTTTATCGAGAAATGACCCGTTCTTAGCGACAAACACTTTGCCTTCGGATATGAGATAGAAGGTATACCCAACCGTCTCTTTTGGATATCCTATGAAGACACATTTCTCCGCTTTGGGTTCCAGCTTTTCTGGCTGAAGCTTTTTGACGTAAGCATCGCATCCCCAAACTTTAAGAAATGACAACTTTGGTTTTTGCCAAACCACAGTTCATACGGCGTCGTCTCAATGGATTTAGATGGTGCCCTATTTAAAGTGAATGCAGCTGTCTCTAACGCATAACCCCAAAACGATAGTGGCAAATCGGCAAGAGACATAATAGAATGCACCATATCCAATAAGGTTCGGTTACGACGTTCGGACACACCATTACGCTGTGGTGTTCCAGGCGGTGTCAATTGTGAAACAATTCCACATTGTCTTAAGTGATTGCCAAACTCATAACTCAGATATTCTCCTCCTCGATCAGATCGTAGGAACTTAATCTTCTTGTTACGATGATTCTCAACTTCACTCTGAAATTGCTTGAACTTTTCAAATGTTTCAGACTTGTGTTTCATTAAGTAAATATACCCATATCTACTTAGGTCATCGGTGAAGGTGAGAAAGTAACGATATCCACCGCGCGCCTCAATGCTCATCGGACCGCACACATCAGTATGTATGATTCCCAACAAGTCACTTGCCTGTTCCATTGTTCCGGAGAACGGGGTCTTGGTCATCTTGCCCATGAGGCATGGTTCACATGTGTCAAGTGATTCAAAATCAAGTGACTCCAAAAGTCCATCAGCATGGAGCTTCTTCATGCGTTTACACCAATATGACCTAAGCGCCAGTGCCACAAGAAAGTGGTACTATCTGTATCTACTCTACATCTTTTGGCATCAATGTTATGAACATGTGTATCATCACTATCGAGATTCAATAAGAATAAACCCCTCACATTGGGTGCATGACCATAAAAGATATTACCCATATAAATAGAACAACCATTATTCTCTGATTTCATTGAGTAACCGTGTCGCATTAAACAAGATCCAGATATAATGTTCATGCTTAACGCAGGCACTAAATAACAATTATTCAGGTTCATCACTAATCCCGATGGTAATCGAAGAGCGAGCGCGCCGACGGTGATCACATCAACCTTAGAACCATTTCCCACGCGCATCGTCACTTCGTCCTTTGCCAGCCTCCGTCTATTCCGCAGTTCCTACTTTGAGTTGCAAATGTGAGCAACCGAACCGGTATCAAATACCCAGGCACTACAACGAGAGTTGATAAGGTACACATCAATAACATGTATATCACATATACCTTGTTTGGTGTTGGCCGCCTTCTTGTCGGCCAGATACTTGGGACAGTTCCGCTTCCAGTGGCCAATTCCCTTGCAATGAAAGCACTCAGTTTCTGGCTTGGGTCCAGCCTTGGGTTTCTTCACGGGAGGGGCTACTGCTTTGCCACTCTTCTTGGAGTTACCCTTCTTGCCCTTGACATTCTTCTTGAAACTAGTGGTTTTATTGACCATCAACACTTGATGCTCCTTCTGGATGTCTGACTCAGTGACTTTCAGCATCGCAAACAGCTCGGCGACTGACTTGTTCATCCCTTGCATGTTATAGTTCAACACAAAGCCTTTGTAGCTTGGTGGCAGTGATTGAAGAACTCTGTGAGTGATCGCCTGTGGCGGGAGAGTAATTCCCAACTCAGCCAGACGGTTGGAATACCCAGACATTCTGAATATGTGTTCACTGGCAGACCCGTTCTCCTCCATCTTGCAAGCATAGAAAGGTCTCATACCTCTCGATCCGGGCATTCTTTTCAAAAATGAACTTCAACTCCTGGAACATCTCATATGCTCCATGACGTTCAAAACGTCTTTGAAGTCCCGGTTCTAAGCCATACAACATTGCACACTGAACTATTGAGTAGTCATCAGAACGCGCCTGCCAGGCGTTCGCAACTTCTGCCGACGATACTGGAGCGGGTGGCGCACCGAGCGGTGCATCAAGGACATAAGCCTTTTGGGAAGCCATGAGGATAATCCTCAGATTACGGGCCCAGTCTAGAAAGTTACTTCCATCATCTTTCAACTTGGCTTTCTCTAGGAACGCATTGAAATTCAGGGGTGCTACTGTGCGAGCCATTGATCTACAACATAAATTTGCAAAGATTACTTAGACTATTGTTCAAGATAATGAGTTTAGTTAATCATATTACTTAAAACTCCCACTCAAATTGATATCCCTCCGGCCATCCGAGTGCTACATGATCCAAATTCACCAACCCAATTCCGATCATCACATGAGATGAGGTGGTTTCAATGGTGAACATCTCCATGTTGATCATTGATACGTCTCCATCGTATCTATAATTTTTGATTGTTTCATGCCAATATTCTACAACTTTCATATACTTTTTTCAACTTTTTATACTATTTTTGGGACTAACATATTGATCCAGTGCCCAGTGCCAGTTCCTGTTTGTTGCATGTTTTTTGTTTCGCAGAAAATCCATATCAAACGAAGTCCAAACGGGATAAAAACTTACGGAGATTTGTTTTGGAATATATGTGAATTTTGGGAAGTGGAATCAACAGAAGGTGGTGCCCGAGGGGCCCACAAGCCATAGGGGCGCGCCCTGGGGGGTAGGGCGCGCCAGGGTGGTTTGTAGTCACCCCGTAAGGCAGTTGGGGCCCTTCTTTCTCCGCAAGAAAGCTAATATCCGGATAAAAATCGTGTTAAAATTTCAGCCCAATCGGAGTTACGGATCTCCGGGAATTTAAGAAACGGTGAAAGGCCAGAATCTGGAGAGGCGGAAACAGAAGGAAACAGAGCCGCCATGGAAGCCAAGGACCAGAGGGGAAACCCTCCTCCCATCTAGGGGGGAGGTCAAGGAAGAAGAAGAAGGAGGGGGGCTCTCTCCCCATCTCTCCCGGTGGCGCCGGAACGCCGCCGGGGCCATCATCGTGACGGCGATCTACACCAACAACTTCGCTGCCGTCATCACCAACTCTCTCCCCCTCTATGCAGCAGTTCAACACCTCTTCTCCCCGCTGTAATCTCTACTTAAACATGGTGCTCAACGCTATATATTATTTCCCAATGATGTATGGCTATCCTATGATGTTTGAGTAGATCCGTTTTGTCCTATGGGTTGATTGATGATCATGATTGGTTTGAGTTGCATGTTTTATTATTGGTGCTGTCCTATGGTGCTCTCCATGTCGCGCAAGCGCGAGGGATCCCCGCTGTAGGGTTTGCAATATGTTCATGATTCGCTTATGGTGGGTGGCGTGAGTGACAGAAGCACAGACCCGAGAAAGTAGGTTGTTTGCGTATGGGAATAAAGAGGACTTGATACCTTATAATGCTATGGTTGGGTTTTACCTTAATGAATTTTAGTAGTTGCGGATGCTTGCTAGAGTTCCAATCATAAGTGCATATGATCCAAGTAGAGAAAGTATGTTAGCTTATGCCTCTCCCTCATATAAAATTGCAATAATGATTACCGGTCTAGTTATCGATTGCCTAGGGACAAATAACTTTCTTGTGACAAAAAGCTCTCTACTAAGACTAACTTAGTTGTTTCTTCATCTAAACAGCCCCTAGATTTTATTTACGTGTTCTTTATTATCTTGCAAACCTATCCCGTTACACCTACAAAGTACTTCTAGTTTCATACTTGTTCTAGGTAAAGCGAACGTTAAGCGTGCGTAGAGTTGTATCGGTGGTCGATAGAACTTGAGGGAATATTTGTTCTACCTTTAGCTCCTCGTTGGGTTCGACACTCTTACTTATCGAGAAAGGCTACAACTGATCCCCTATACTTATGGGTTATCAAGACCTTTTTCTGGCGCCGTTGCCGGGGAGCAATAGCGTGGGGTGAATATTCTCGTGTGTGCTTGTTTGCTTTACCACTAAGTAATTTTTATTTTCTGTTCTAAGTTGTTTTCTATCTTTAGATATGGGTAGGAAACGTAAAATACCAAAAAAATTAGTTGTACTTGCTGCTCCAAAAGTTGATGAACCACTAGTGTTCCGTACCACCGAAGAATATTACTTGGGTCATCTTCGATCCACTTGTGCTCGTGCTGAAAACATAACTAGCTTAGTTGAGGGAAAGTCATTAAATGAGCATGCTCATTATGTGCGACACCGCATATCTCAAAAAGGGAAAGTCTTGTGGCATCAAATTAATACTTTGTGTTGTTATGCTTGGAACTTGTGTGAATTGCATGATTTTACTTGTTGTTCTAAAGAAGCTAAAAAACACCTTCCCTACCAATGTGTGTTTAATGATAATGAAATATTATCCTCTTATGCAAAGGAGGCCTATTGCTATAATGATGTTGAACAAATTGAAGAATTTGTTGCTTTTAAGGGTGCCTATAAAATTGCTTCTTTCATTGAAAAGTATGATGCTACTCTTTACAAATCTGAAAATTTTGCCATACTTAAATATTGCTATGAAAACTATGCTTCTAATGCTTATGTTAAGCCATATATTGAGGACTCCTCCGCTATCCAAGAGGAGACTAATATTTTGCAGGAATCTATGGAAGAAGAAATTGATGACACTGTGAGCTCATTGGATTAAAAAGATGAGGAGGAGAGCGAAGAACAAAAGGAGGAAGAGCGGATTAGCTACCCATGCCCACCTTCTAATGAGAGTAACTCTTCAACTCATACATTGTTTAATTTCCCTTCGTTCTTACCGAAGGATGAATGCTATGATAATTGCTATGATCCCTTGGATTCGTTTGAAATATCCCTTTTTGATGAAATTGATGCTTGTTATGCTTGTGGCCATGATGCCAATAAGAATTATGCTTATGGAGATGAACTTGCTAGAGTTTCTTATGTTAAGAATGAAATTGTTGCTATTGCACCCACGCATGATAGTCCTATTATCTTTTTGAATTCTCCCAACTACACTATATCGGAGAAGTTTGCGCTTATTAAGGATTATATTGATGGGTTGCGTTCTACTATTGCACATGATAATTTTGATAAATATAATATGCATGTGCTTGCCGCTCCTACTTGCAATTATTATGAGAGAGGAACTACATCTCCGCCTCTCTATGTTTCCAATACGATAAAATTGCAAGAAACTGTTTATACTATGCATTGGCCTTTACTTTGTGTGCATGAATTGTTCTTTTATGACATGCCGATGCATAGGAAGAGAGTTAGACTTTGTTGTTGCACGATATATGTTACTTTGTGCTCACTACTAAATTACAAATCATTGTTAATTAAAATTGGCTTTGATATACTTTGGGATCCGGGTGGATCCATTACTTGAGCACTTTATGCCTAGCTTAATGGCTCTAAAGAAAGCGCTGCCAGGGAGACAACCCGGAAGTTTTAGAGAGTCATTTTATTCTGTTGTGTGATTTTATATAGTTCAAAAACAAAAAAAATAAAGAGGGGAACCTAAAACTTTTTCAAAAAGAGAAGTGAAAGCAAGAAGGACGAGCACCGTTGAAGTGGGGGAGCTCCTTGAACTTTGTTCATGCCCATGGAAACTTTGCGAATCTTAATTACAGAAACTTTTCAACAAAAATAATTATCCCCTTGTATAAATCCCTTGTATTATAAAAATAATGTGCCAAGATTTTCCTTTAGGATGATTAGATTGCTTGTTTGGTGTGTGCAGTGCAAAAACAGAAACTTTGGCTGTAGTGCGTGAATTTACATTTTTTACTGGAATGTTAAAAGTTTCTGAAATTTTTACATAGTACTTCTATGCAAATTGTTTATTTTTTCCTAATTTTTCAGAATTTTTAGAATTACATAAGTATAGTAAATGTTCAGATTGCTTCAGACTGTTTTGTTTAAGACAGATTATGTTTTTGATGCATTGTTTTGCTTGTTTTGATGAAACTACCGATTGTATCGGTGGTATAAGCCATAAAGAAGTTATAATACAGTATCTACAATGCAAAAATAAAATGTGAATGGGTTTGCAACAGTACTTAAAGTGGTAATTTGCTTTATTATACTAACGGATCTCACGAGGGTTTTGTTAAGTTTTGTGTGATTGAAGTTTTCAAGTTTTGGGTGAGATCACGATGGATGAAGGAATAAGGAGTGGAAAGAGACTAAGCTTGGGGATGCCCGGGGAACCCCAAGGTAATATTCAAGGACTCCCAAGAAAGTAAGCTTGGGGATGCCCCGGAAGGCATCCCCTCTTTCTTCTAACAACCATCGGTAATTTTACTTGGAGCTATATTTTTATTCGTCACATGATATGCGTAAATCTTGGAGCGTCGTGTGCTTTTTATTTTTCTTTTAATAATGCACCATGCTGGTATGAGAAAGTCCTTGGTTGATTTATAGAAGGCTCTTTGCACCTCACTTATATCTTTTGAGTATGGCTTTATAGAATGCTTCATGTGCTTCACTTATATCATTTGAAGTTTGGATTGCCTGTTTCTCTACACATAGAAAACCGCCATTTGTAGAATGCTCTTTTGCTTCACTTATATTTGTTAGAGCGTGGGCATATCTTTTGTAGAAAGAATTAAACTCTCATGCTTCACTTATATCTATTTAGAGAGTTAACAAGAGTTGGTCATTCACATGGTTAGTCATAAAATCCTACATAAAACTTGTAGATCACTGAATATGATATGTTTGATTCCTTGCAATAGTTTTGCGATATAAAGATGGTGATATTAGAGTCATGCTGGTGAGTAATTGTGGATTGGTAGAAATACTTGTGTTAAAGTTTGTGATTCCCGTAGCATGCACGTATGGTGAACCGTTATGTGATGAAGTCGGAGCATGATTTATTTATTGATTGTCATCCTTTGTGTGGAGGTCGGGATCGCGCGATGGTTAACTCCTACCAACCCTTCCCCTAGGAGCATGCGTGTAGTACCTTGTTTTGATGACTAATAAATTTTTGCAATAAGTATGTGAGTTCTTTATGACTAATGTTGAGTCCATGGATTATACGCACTCTCACCCTTCCACCTTTGCTAGCCTCTCTAGTACCGCGCAACTTTCGCTGGTGCATTAAACCCACCTTCCTCAAAACAGCCACCATATACCTTCCTCAAAACAGCCACCATACCTACCTATTATGGCATTTCCATAGCCATTCCGAGATATATTGCCATGCAACTTCCACCGTTCTGTTTATTATGACACGCACCATCATTGTCATATTGCTTAGCATGATCGTAAGATAGCTAGCATGATGTTTTCATGGCTTGTCCATTTTTTGATGTCATTGCTACGCTAGATCATTGCACATCCCGGTACACTGCCGGAGGCATTCATATAGAGTCATATTTTGTTCTAGTATCGAGTTGTAATTCTTGAGTTGTAAGTAAATAAAAGTGTGATGATCATCATTATTACAGCATTGTCCCATGTGAGGAAAGGATGATGGAAGCTATGATTCCCTCACAAGTTGGGATGAGTCTCCGGACTTTACAAATAAATAAAATAGGCCAAAGAATCCAAAATAAAAAAAGAGCCCAAAGAAGCCCACCAAAAAAAACAAAAAAAACAAAAAAATGAGAGAAAAGAGAGAAGGGGCAATGCTACTATTCCTTTTTACACACTTGTGCTTCAAAGTAGCACCATGATCTTCATGATAGAGAGTCTCCTATATTGTCACTTTCATATACTAGTGGGAATTTTTCATTATAGAACTTGGCTTGTATATTCCAATGATGGGCTTCCTCAAATTGCCCTAGGTCTTCGTGAGCAAGCGAGTTGGATACACACCCACTTAGTTTCTTTTTGAGCTTTCATACACTTATAGCTCTAGTGCATCCGTTGCATGGCAATCCCTACTCACTCACATTGATATCTATTGATGGGCATCTCCATAGCCCGTTGATATGCCTAGTTGATGTGAGACTATCTCCTTCTTTTTGTCTTCTCCACAACCACCATATTCTATTCCACCTATAGTGCTATATCCATGGCTCACGCTCATGTATTGCGTGAAAGTTGAAAAAGTTTGAGAATACTAGAGTATGAAACAATTGCTTGGCTAAAACAGGGGTTGTGCATGATTTAATACTTTGTGTGATGAAGATGGAGCATAGCCAGACTATATGATTTTGTAGGGATAACTTTCTTTTAGCCATGATATTTTGAGAAGACATGATTGCTTTATTAGTATGCTTGAAGTATTATTTTCTTAATGTCAAATGATAGACTATTGCTTTGAATCACTCGTGTCTTAATATTCATGCCATGATTAGATTATATGATCAAGATTATGCTAGGTAGCATTCCACATCAAAAATTATCTTTTTTATCATTTACCTACTCGAGGACGAGCAGGAATTAAGCTTGGGGATGCTGATACGTCTCCATCGTATCTATAATTTTTGATTGTTTCATGCCAATATTCTACAACTTTCATATACTTTTGGCAACTTTTTATACTATTTTTGGGACTAACATATTGATCCAGTGCCCAGTGCCAGTTCCTGTTTGTTGCATGTTTTTTGTTTTGCACAAAATCCATATCAAACGAAGTCCAAACGGGATAAAACTTACGGAGATTTTTTTTGGAATATATGTGAATTTTGGGAAGTGGAATCAACAGAAGGCGGTGCCCGAGGGGCCCACAAGCCATAGGGGCGCACCCTGGGGGGTAGGGCGCGCCAGGGTGGCTTGTGGTCACCCCGTAAGGCGGTTGGGTCCCTTCTTTCGCCGCAAGAAATCTAATATCCGGATAAAAATCGTATTAAAATTTTAGCCCAATCGGAGTTACGGATCTCCGGGAATTTAAGAAACGGTGAAAGGCCAGAATCTGGAGAGTCAGAAACAGAAGGAAACAGAGAGAGAGATCCAATCTCGGAGGGGCTCCCGCCCCTCCGCCGCCATGGAAGCCAAGGACCAGAGGGGAAACCCTCCTCCCATCTAGGGGGAGGTCAAGGAATAAGAAGAAGAAGGAGGGGGGCTCTCTCCCCCTCTCTCCCGGTGGCGCCGGAACGCCGCCGGGGCCATCATCGTGACGGCGATCTACACCAACAACTTCGCCGCCGTCATCACCAACTCTCTCCCCCTCTATGCAGCGGTTCAACACCTCTTCTCCCTGCTGTAATCTCTACTTAAACATGGTGCTCAACGCTATATATTATTTCCCAATGATGTATGCCTATCCTATGATGTTTGAGTAGATCCGTTTTGTCCTATGGGTTGATTGATGATCATGATTGGTTTGAGTTGCATGTTTTATTATTGGTGCTGTCCTATGGTGCTCTCCATGTCGCGCAAGCATGAGGGGTCCCCGCTGTAGGGTTTCAATATGTTCCTGATTCGCTTATGGTGGGTGGCGTGAGTGACAGAAGCACAAACCCGAGTAAGTAGGTTGTTTGTGTATGGGAATATAGAGGACTTGATACCTTATAATGCTATTGTTGGGTTTTACCTTAATGAACTTTAGTAGTTGTGGATGCTTGCTAGAGTTCCAATCATAAGTGCATATGATCCAAGTAGAGAAAGTATGTTAGCTTATGCCTCTCCCTCATATAAAATTGCAATAATGATTACCGGTCTAGTTATCGATTGCCTAGGGACAAATAACTTTCTTGTGACAAAAAGCTCTCTACTAAGACTAACTTAGTTGTTTCTTCATCTAAACAGCCCCTAGATTTTATTTACGTGTTCTTTATTATCTTGCAAACCTATCCCGTTACACCTACAAAGTACTTCTAGTTTCATACTTGTTCTAGGTAAAGCGAACGTTAAGCGTGCGTAGAGTTGTATCGGTGGTCGATAGAACTTGAGGGAATATTTGTTCTACCTTTAGTTCCTCGTTGGGTTCGACACTCTTACTTCTCGAGAAAGGCTACAACTGCACCCGTTGTATGTGAACATAGATTCTATCACACCCGATCATCACATGGTGCTTCGAAACGACGAACTTTCGCAACGGTGCACACTCGGGGAGAACACAATTTTATCTTGAAATTTTAGTGAGGGATCACCTTATAATGCTACCGTCGTCCTAAGCATAATAAGATGCATAAAAGGATTAACATCACATGCAAATCATAAGTGACATGATATGACCATGAACTTGTGCTTTTGATCTCCATCTCCAAAGCACCGGCATGATCTCCATCGTCACCGGAATGACACCATGATATCCATCATCTTGATCTCCATAAACGTGTCGCCATGAGGTTGTCGCGCCAACTATTGCCGACTCATAGCGATAAAGTAAAGCAAATGACACAGATTAATTAAAGAAAACCCTATGGCTTCTGCCGGTTGCCATACTCATCGACATGCAAGTCGATATAAACTATTATAAAACATGATCATCTCATACATCACATATATCACATGATGTCTTTGGCCATATCACATCACAACATACCCTGCAAAAACAAGTTAGAAGTCTTCTAATTTGTTGTTGCATGTTTTACGTGGCTGCTATGGGTATCTAGCAAGAACGATTCTTACCTACGTAAAACCACAACGGTGATATACGAATTGCTATTCAACCTTCTACAAGGACCGCCTTTGTCGAATCCGATTCAACTAAGGTGGGAGAGACATACACCCGCCAGCCATCTTATGCAACAAATTCACATGTCAGTCGATGGAACCGGTCTCTCGTACGTGGACGAGTAATTAAGGTTGGTCCGATCCGCTTCATCCCACAATACCGCTGAATCAAGAAAAGACCAAGGAAGGAAGTAATCTGAATATCAACGCCCACAAACTCCTTTGTGTTCTACTCGTGATGTCGTCTACGCATAGACCTAGCTCTGATACCACTGTTGGGGAGTGTTGCATGGGAAACAAAAAATTTCCTACGCTTCACCAAGATCAATCTAGGATATGAACATCTACGAGAGGAGAGATCGGATCCACATGCCCTTGTAGATCGCTAAGCGGAAGCGTTAAGAAACGCGGTTGATGTAGTCGAACGTCTTCGTGATCCAAATCGCAAGCCGTCCCGCGATCCAATCACGATCTAGTGCCGAACGGACGGCACCTCCGCGTTCAACACACGTGCAGCTTGATGATGTACTTTCCTTCTTGATCCAGCAAGAGGGGCGAAGTAGTAGATGTGTTCCGGCAGCACGACGACGTGGTGACGGCGGTGGTGAAGAACAATTTCCGCAGGGCTTCGCCAAGCACAACGGAAACTATGACGGAGGATAAACTAGAGGGGGCGGGGTTGCCGGCACACGGCTTGGGGAAATCTTGATGTGTTTCGTGTGCTAGCCCTTCCCCTCTATTTATATGTTGAGCCCTGGGGTCGTTTCTTGGAGAAAGAGCCTCCTCAAAGTCGATTTGGCATGCAAGGCAAGAGTCCTCCTCGGACTCCAGGACTAGACGCCAGGGTCCCTGGCGTCTGGCCCCTGGCCATCGCAAAACTCCTTTTGCACCTTCCTAAAGCCTCGTGGGCTTTACCCCTTGGCCCATATAAAGTGTTCTTGTACCCGAACATTTCGGGAAACATCCGAAACCCCTTTGAGTGAATTCCGGAACCCTTCCGGAGACCAAACACTATTATCCCATATATCAATCTTTACCTCCGGACTATTCTGGAGCTCCTCGTCATGTCCGTGATCTCATCCAGAACTCCGAACAACCTTCGGTCACCAACATAATAACTCAACTATACTTATATCATCACCAAACGTTAAGTGTGTAGACCCTGCGGGTTCGAGAACTATGCAGACATGACCGAGACACCTCTATGGTTAATAACCAATAGCGGGACCTGGATGCCCATATTGGTTCCTACATATTCTACGAAGATCTTTATCGGTTGAACCTCTATGTCAAGGATTCAGTTAATCCCGTATGAAGTTCCCTTTGTTCATCGGTATGTTACATGCCCGAGATTCGATCGTTGGTATCTCCATACCTAGTTCAATCTCGTTACCGGCAAGTCTCTTTACTCGTTCCGTAATACAAGATCCCGTGGCTAACTCTTTAGTCACTTTGCTTGGAAGCTCATTATGATATTGTATTACCGAGTGGGCCCTGAGATACCTCTTCGTCACACGGAGTAACAAATCCCAGTCTTGATCCATGCCAACTCAACAGACACCCTCGGAGATACCTGTAGAGCATCTTTATAGTCACCCAGTTATGTTGCGACGTTTGATGCACACAAGGTACTCCTCCGGTGTCAGTGAGTGACATGGTCTCATGGTCATAGGAACATATACTTGACATGCAGAAAACAATAGCAATAAACTTGACACGATCATATGCTACGTTCATAGTTTCGGGTCTTGTCCATCACATCATTCTCCTAATGATGTGACCCCGTTATCAAATGACAACTCATGTCTATGACTAGGAAACCATAGCCATCTTTGATCAACGAGCTAGTCTCTCAGAGGCTCACTAGGGACACAGTGTCGTCTATGTACCCACACATGTATATGAGTTTCCAATCAATACAATTATAGCATGGATAATAAACGATTATCATGAACAAGGAAATATAATAATAACCATTTTATTATTGCCTCTAGGGCATATTTCCAACAATTTTTGTTTGCTTCATGCTATTATATTATTAATTTTGTATGCCTTATTGTAACAGCCCGAGACCGACGCTCCAGAAGATTCCCCTTTTGTCCTGTTGTCATCGTGTGATTCGTTTGGTTGTCGCATTCATCATCGCATCATTCACATCATCTGCATAGCATCGTCACTCGGTTTTTGAAAACTTGCATCCGTTCGTAGCTGCCGGATCTCTCCGTTCGTGTCGTCGACCGTTTCGAGTCCAACCACACACACACGCGCCCGCGACATCGATAAAATATTGCTTATAAAAGTGTGCGAAAATATTCTCGGATTGGGTCGAAACTTGGCGTGCGGTCTTATTATATTGTAGGTAGGCCGCCTGCCAAATTTTGTCGCAATCGGAGGTCGTTTGATACTCGAACGGTCAACCGTAGCGGCACCGTCATCGGTATTTATCGGACGCTTCGGTGTTTTAAAACTTCGTGTCGGGCCGCAAACCTCCCTCTCTTCTTGGCCCAACCACCTCTCCACAGCCCACTAGCCCAACTTAGCCCCCCTCCGTTCGTGGTCATCGGATCGCGATCGGACGGACGAGATCCAACCAACCCTAGTCCATTCCCTATATAAAATCACCCCATGGAGAGAGCCTCCTCACTCTCTAGGGTTTCCCCTTGCCAAAATTGCAGCCACCCCCCTCAAAAACTCCACCTTCAAGCCCCACCTCCTCCAATCCCGAAATCCACTCCTCCCCCTCCATTTTCATCCCTCAGATCCGCAATTAGAGGCCCAAATTTCATCTCCTAGCCCTGCCGGACATTGTCCATGGCCGCCGGACATTGTCCGGACGACCACAGAGCCACAATGCGCAGCCCGCGCCCGAGCGAGCCCCGCTCCCAGCCTCCCGCGGTTCCCCCGAGCTCCTCCCATGGAGCTCCTCTGCCCGCAGCGCGCCGCCGCGCCCCAAGCGGACCGACCCAGCCGCCCCTCGACGGAAGCCCCGCCGGTCGCCGGAGTTTGCCAGGCTAGCGCTGCGCCCTCGCATCTCCTCCTTCCCGCTGCTCTCTCTCTAACTTCCCTCTCTTCTCTCGTTCTCTGTCCAGGAAGCCACCGCCGCCATGGAGGTCCTCTACGAGCTCGCCGTCGCCCAGATCTGAAGGTCTGGAGACCGGATCCCGCCGTCCCCGACCCATTCCCGGCCTCGCCGGACCCCTGCGTGGCCGGAAGCCGCCGCCGTCGGCGTGGACCTGCGGCCGCCCCTGCTTCCGGTCGTGCGGGAGCACGGGGGCGACGCCCTGTCGCCCGCATGGGCCAATGCCTCCCATCTCGCCCAGCTGTTCCCCAACCGAGCCAGCCAGATCTGGTCCAGTGGTGAGCCTCGGCCCGAACCCTCGCTGTCGTTGTCCATCGCCCTAGGCGCATTTTAGCTATCCAGTGCCCAACAGATTCGGCCCAGCTCTATTTTTTTTCAATCCTGGGAATTTTGATAATTAACCATTGAATTACAAATTGCAAAAATCCCTAAGCATCATGCATATAATAACTCCTTAATCATATGTTGGATTGAAAAACTTTATACATGAAAAAGGTGTAGAATTTTGTGTATATTATTAATATCCCACTTTCATAAATATTTAAAATGTTTAAATGCCATTTTTTTATAATTTTCTTATATGTCATGTTGCGTTGCGCATAATTATTATTCATGCATCCTAAGTAAAAACTAAAGATTTGAAATATGTAAAATGTGTAGCATTGTTATATGCCTTTTTCATGCATGCTAAAAATATTTGGTGTGTTGGTTGCATTTATTTTGCATACATAGCTTGCTAAAACGGTTTATGTCCTATTCGCGCATAAATGTTGTGTCATTTGTTTTATAGTAAAAAACCTACATATTATATATGATTTTGGGGTAGAAAAATCCATAGAATTTATCTGTGCAATTAGTTTTGTCATTGGAGCAATTTTGTGTGCATGTCATTTTTGCTATGATGCTCTTTTGTTTATTTGGTGTGAATTAATCCATGCATATTTTGGAATAGTTGCTAACATGAGATATGCCCTTGGACATGTGTGCTAGACCCTGGTATTTTTGGTTGCTATAGAAATGCATGTTTAGGTATTATTTTCTTGTTGCCAACATGCTATAAAATACTGCTGTTTTGAGGGTCCAAAATATTTCTAAGTCTGAAAACAGAGTTATTATGTTGCTGTCTTGCCATGTGATTTGCTATTGATCTAGGAGTCTTTTGTGATTGCCACCAAGGAGTCTTTTGTTAAGCATGTTGTTTCCTATCATGTTGTGCCAATAGTTTGCATGAATAGGTTTAGCATCATAATTAATTCTGTTGTTCAATATGTCAATCTGTTAAAAAAACTGCTGCACATGTCTAGTCTAATTTTCACCAAGTCTGAGAATCTGTTTTCTTCATAATGACATATTGTGTTGATGCTAGCCATGATTCTATGCATAATTAGACCTTGCCGCCATGGAATGAATTGTAGTGCATCATGTCTACTACCATGCTATTAAGTTTCATGCCAATATATGACCTGTAGCATATAGTTTTATTGCTGCCAATATGCCTTCGTGAAAAACTGATCTGCCAAAAACTGTTATTTTCACTAAGTCCTAATCTGCTATATTTTGTTGCCATGTTGTGAGCTTCCTACCATGTGATCCATGACTCTTTTGAGTATGATATGTGAAGATGAAATGAAGTGTGTGTTATATTCTACCACCCCATGCTTAGTTTGTGCATTTTAGAATCTTGTAGCTTGTTGTTTTCATGTGCGCAATATGCTGTGTTGCTGTTTTGGACAGATTTGAACAAAAACTTGTGTTGCTTGTTGTCGTTGAACCGTAGCTCCGTTTTGAACATGTTGCATATGAAACTTGCTTAGAATCTCATGTAGTTTCATAATATCTTGCTGCATCCATGATTTGGTATGTTTGCGGTTGTCATTTTCATGCATTTTGCATCCATGGCATATAATCTTGTGATTGTCATATCTTTTAGACCGTAGCTCCGTTTCAAACGTTCTATATATGTAAATCGACTAGAATGACGTGTAGGATCACATGGTGCAATTTGTTTCCCTGTTTACCAAACATAAAATATGATTAGTTCAGATCTGGACCAATTTTGAAATTAACATCTGAGGTCGTTTCGGAGATGCTATATGTTGTTTCTGGCCTCATTTAATATGCATAGATGTCTAGTTTACTTATGCTTCACCTCTTGCCATGTTTAACAACATTTAATATTGTCGTGTACCTAAACGAGAGTGAACTAAATATTCGAATGTGGAGTTTCGTCAATATGCAACTCGTTGCATATTGAGCTTCACTTAATGTGTAGAAATTGATTGTTGTGCTTTGTCATGTCATGCATAACATGCATCATCCTAGTTGTGCATCATATCATGATTATGTTGTGGTGATTATCATGTGTTGATTGTTTGTTCCGGATTACTTCTTCTCGGTAGAGTTCCGAAAGCGTTCGGAGCGTGAGGATTCGTTCGTCTACTTCACGGATCGTCTTCTTCATGGATTCGTTCTTCTTCCAAGCGGGATCTCAGGCAAGATGACCATTTCCCTGGATACCATTACTATCATTGCCATGCTAGTTGTCTCGTTTCTATCGCTGTCTCGCTACCTACCACTTGTTGACTAGCCTCCCAAAATGCCATGATAAGCCTCTAACCCCTCCACATCCCAGCAAACATTGTTTGGCTATGCTACCGCTTGCTCAGCCCTTCTTATAGCGTTGCTAGTTGCAGGTGCAAATTGTTTCCATGTGCCAACATGGATATCCTTTTGTTATATCACAATATTATTGCTATTTAATTTAATGCACATATATACTTGGTAAAGGGTGGAAGGCTTGGCCTTTTGCTAGGTGTTTTGTTCCACTCTTGCCGCCCTAGTTACTTGTGTACCGGTGTTATGTTCCATAATTGAGCACTCCTAACATGCTCGGGGTTGTTATGGGGACCCCCTTGATTTTCGTTTTAGGATAAAACTTGTCTGGCAAGGCCCAACTTTGGTACTACATTTGCCCAACCTAATAATACTGATAATTAATTTGACGCATAGGGAGTTAGCGCTACCCGAGGTTCGTTATTCAACATAATACAGTGGGGCCAGTGCTGCTGGTGCTGGTCCAAAACTAGAGCACCGTGCGGGGCCAACCCGGGGCAACTCGGGAGATGTCTATCAGGCCACCGTACGCTTCGCTTATCCGTCGTGTCCTGAGAACGAGATACGCGGCTCCTATCGGGTACGTCGACACCTCGGGCGGCCTTGCTGGACTTTTTTTACCTTTCTCAAACGTCTTGTGCGAGGAATTCCGAAACTTTGGGCTATCTCGAGGTTGAGGTTTTCCAATGGAATTTCCTAGGAAATCACGGGATTCGTGGTCGAGGTTATTCCCGCGGCGTGTGGTTAATTTGTGATGGATGAGTTGGAGCACCCCTGCAGGGTTAAATCTTTCAGAAAGCCGTGCCCGCGGTTACGTGGCAACTTGGAAACTTTGTTTAACACCCGGTCATAGCAAACTTGAAGTAAACTCAAATAAAATACACCAACCGTGTGCGTAACCGTGACTGTCTCTTCTCGTGAGTCCTTATCCGAGAGAGAACACGGTGGGGTTATGTTTGATGTAAGTAGGTGTTCAGGATCTCTTAGAGATCATTACTAGATCACGTCCGTTTACGCGGCAATCATCCCCCTTTATTCTTGTACTCATAAGTTAGCCACTCAAATAAATGCTTAGTGCTTGCTGCAGCCTCACCACTTAACCTTACCTCACCCATTAGGCTTTAATAGTCTTGATACCCTTGGAAATGAGATTGTTGAGTCCCCGTGGCTCACAGATTACTATAACAACAGTTGCAGGTACAGGTAAAGCGATGTGTTGACGTGAGAGCGATGCTTTGTTTGATTTGGAGTTCTTCTTCTTCTTCATCATCAATCTAGGATGGGTTCCAGGCGGCAGCCTGGGATAGCAAGGATGGATGTCATTTTATCGTTTGTTTTCGTCCGTAGTCGGACCCTGCTCTTCTGTATGATATTTGGATATGTTGTTGTATTGATGTGTTATTGATGTAGCTTGTGGCGAGTGTAAGCCAATTCCATATACTCATCTCTTCTTTACATGTACTTGTAATGATATCCATTCTTGCGAAACAACGAGATGCGCTTCTATCCCTGTCGAGGCCCTCGTGCCAAAATAAGGATAGGATCGCATCTTGGGCGTGACACTTATATACCATTTTATATTATTTTTAACTAACCTATTAACTTAGTGTCGTGGCAGTATCTATTTTTTCCTACCTCTTTGTTTTGCAGAAAAACCATACCAAACGAGGTCCAAACACGATCAAACTTTACGATGATTGTTTCGGGTCTCGGATTGGACTGCGGAAGAATAGAGGCTTGCGGAGAAGATAAAATTGTTTTGGGTCTCGTGTCGAGGGTTTCTGAATATTGTGGTCTTTATGGAGCCGGAAATAGGTCAAACAGAGGGCCGAGGGGCACAAGCCTGGGTGGCGCACCCCTAAGGACGTGCCCCTCGAGCTTGTGGGCCCCTGCTCATCTCCTGGCCGCCTCTCGAAGCTTCTAGTGTCAAATATATTCCAGAAAAAATCCTCATGAAGTTTCGTTGTGTTTGGACTTTGGTAGGTATAGTTTTTTGCGAAACCAAAAACATGCAGAAAACAAGAAGTGACAATGGGCACTAAATTAATAGGTTAGTCCATAAAAATAATATAAAATGACATATAAAGTATATAAAAGTGAGAACATAATAGCAAGAAACCATAAAAAAATATAGATACGTTGGAGAAATATCAGGAGGTGTCATCCATGACGTACATAATTGCTCTTTCTTAGAGCTTCCTTGTCATCGGAATATCACTATGTGTTCACTCGGTATTCCAAAGGAACAGAGGGTTTAGGAGTTGTGTATGATCTCTGACTAGATGAGTTAGGCCTATCTTTTATAGGAAAAGTATTCTCAAAGAAATTCGTATCATTCGACTCTATAATTGTATCGACACTCATATCAGATAACTCAGATTTCACCACTAAAATTCTATAGCCAATGCTATGGAAAACATAGTCCAAAAAAGCACAATCAACAATTTTTGGTCAAGCTTACACTACTTGCGAAGTGGTACATTGATTTTAACAAAGCAATCCAAAGTTCCTAAATAATAGACATATTATTTTATTTTCCCATTCCTCAAATGGAGTAATCTCTTTATTCTCTATGGGACTCTATTTAGGCTCCCTCTATTCTTTGGAAAGACACGATGTGTCTAACATAGATTTAACTAAATCAGTTAGAATGCAGTTCTTTCGTTTGGCAACCCCATTTGATGGGGCTCAATAGGAAGGCATCCTTGTATACATTATACCATGTTCCTCACAGAGTAAATTGAACTCATTAAAACCATATTCTCCACCATGATCCTACCAAAGCCATTTGATCTTTCGATCAAGTTGATTTTCTGCTTCGGCTAGATTTTAAGGTACGACAATGATTCATCTTGTCTTTTCAATAGATATACCATGCAATATGTAAAAGAGTCATGTATAAAAGCCATGGAATATATTTTTCCACCCTTTGTCAACACACCATTCATCTCACAAAGATTTGAACGTATAAGTTATAATGGTTCCAAGTTTCTTGCCTCGACAGTCACATGAGACTTGCGAGGTTGCTTTTCTTGCACCAGAACATTTTGATAATTATGAATTTCGGGGAGAAACTCATTTTTTTTGCCGCATCATGCAACCAAATTTAATATGAAGAAGTTGTAAATGTCAAATATTTGATTCAGTTTCATTGCAAACATGATTAGTGACTTTGATGTAAAATTTTGACAAAGGTAGGTGAAACAAGCCTCCACACTCATAGCATTTACCGACAAATTTTCCACAATCTGACACTACAATCTTATTGAACTTAAATTCCAATTTATATCTATCTAGATACAAGGGGGAGCCGCTGACGAGATTTTTATTTATTGTAGGAATATGTTGCACATTTTTTAGCCGCACAACTTTCCCAAAGTAAATTTCAGATCAACTGTGCCAACACCATGAACAGAAGCATGTGAACACTTTTCCATCAGCACAGATGTAGTTCTTGTGACCTAATAAGAAGAAAACATGAAGACATCACACACACGCACACACACACACACACACACACACACACACATGCACACGCACATGCACGCACGCACACGCACACGCACGCACGCACATGCACGCACACACGTGTGACGGGAAATACAAGTCAACACGTGCAATCGGAAGAGAGCGACGACACGCGAAACTCGCGTATGACTTAAGAGGCCTCTACATGGACACAAAGGGAAAATTGCGAAAGCCAGGACTTGAACTCAAGACCTTAGCTCCGATACCATGTTAAATTCATGCACTAGCCAACGCAACCAAAAGCCCGAACTGATGGAAAGGGCTAGTGCAATCCACATATACCGTAACACCCCCTCTCACGTGTGACGGGGAAGACTAGCAGTCTTGTCGTCATTACCATGCCAACACTTATCAAAGTTTTCCACACAGTTAGGAGCCCAATGTACTTCTTTACCAGACATGGAATTTTCCTTTCTTCTTAAAGTCTCATTCTTCTTCTTGAAGTTGGTAGACTGTGAGGCCTTGTTCTTGCCTTCAAACTTCCCATTGCCCTCATAGTTGTTCTTTCTCTTTGAAGTTATTCTTCTTGTGTACCAAGTTGGCCGCAGATGTGTCTTTCGCCCTCGCCTTCTCTTCCACATTAAGAGTGTCAATGAGATTCACAATAGAAAATCTTATCCTCCGTGTTTCAGAGAAGTGGAAGAATTCCTCCGTGAAGGATGGAGCTTGGCAATGATGCCTTCGGCAATAGACTTGTCCAGCAACACAGAATTTGAATGATCAAATTCCTTGGCAAGTGACTATATCTCATGAGCCTGCTCAATTACAGAGCAATCATCAATCATCTTGTAGCCATGATATTGGCCCATGACATACAACTCATTGTCTGTGTCCGAGACTCAAACTTGATCTGGAGCGCATCCCACATATCATTACTAACCTCAATGGTCATTAAAGGATCGATAATCTTGTTACGAAGAACACTAACAACATCTTGGAAGAGGGTGCCAGAAGCTTGGAACACTTCTCCTGGTCAGGAGTAAGCGGCCCCTTTGGCTTGCCCTTGGAAGCGTGAAAATAGTTCGTGGTAGTTAGTCAAAGATTTGTCCTCACACACCTTCCCTCTTTTGTAATTCACACACTCAAAGGGAGGAGGTTTGAGTGTCATGGCGAAAGCAATTGGAGAAACTTGCCTACACATATCAGGCTTTTGGATTGTTGAATAATTGAGCAATTTTCCAGTAAATTTAATCCAGAAATGTGATACATGATGAACTGGTTGAACATGATGAATGAACCAACAAAAATACCAGACATGAAATCAGGTATGTACGATAGAAATACCATGTCCAGATTAATTTCCAGTATGACATATCCAGAACAATCCATGGCGGAAGGGATAAGAGCACTAATGGTGCGGAAACCTAATCACCCCTGAACAATCCATGGCGGAAGGGATAAGAGCACTAATGGTGCGGAAACCTAATCACCCCTCTTCTATACATGCGATCACAAGAGGCGGAGTTTGAGATGTCTTCTGTCTCACTTCATGGTGTACGCGGAGAAGCGAGATGAGAAAGCGATAAGCGGCACATGCATGCATGTGCCCCCTTCTCAAGCTTTTAGTGGCGTGCAAAGTAGCCAACCTTATACGTTGGTTCAACGCACCCTTCACAACCGGAGTGAGACTAAAAAGAGAAGAGCCGCTGGATTTTTAATGGCACGAGGCTAACATACAGAGGTGTGGTACACCTGTCTTGAGGACATCATGCAGGGGCCATGGCCTTTAAACCACAACCAAAAAATGGTTTTTGCCAATAGAAAATCTCTGTTAGCCTGGCCAATATAACTCTTGTGTGCATTTCTACTTAAGACCATGACTTGAAGATATGTCAGCTACTGGAGTCAACTACATGAACACTGAACATGTCAAAATTGAACAGTGCATTGGCTACCCATCCTGCATTTAAACAGGGAAACATATACACATCATTTGTACATGGTGAGCCTGGAGGCAGAGCATCCAGAACATCAGTCTACAAGCCAGTCCAGGTTGTAACACTCTTCTGCTACCTGCACACGGAGGTCCGGGATGACCTGCTCGGCTTCCCTCCACAGCATCGCCGTTTCCTCGTCGCACACGACGTGCCCGAGGGACTTCAACGACGAGGAGGACCTCGGGAGGCTCCTCAACCGCGAGCATTCCCGCATGACGATCTTCTCTAGGTTTGTCAGGTGACCAAGCTCTTCTGGAAGGTCTGTAAGGTTAATGCACTGCGATATGTCCAGGTATTTCAGCCTCTTCAGGCTGCATACCGACGGTGGAAGCTTCCACAGTGCCGGGCAGGCGTACACCCGTAGGATGCTCAGGCAGTGCAGCTTGCCCAGTTCATATGGCAGCTCTGTGAGGTCATGGCAGTTTGACAAGGAGATGCTTTCCAGAGAGCTGATTTCACATACACTAGGTGGCAGCTCCTTCAGATCTACGCAATGGTCAATGGTGAGGTTGGATAGGCGCGGAAACGTCATGGAGAGATCCATCGTCGATCCTCTTAGACTGTCGTTCAGCTCACAAAGGACGAGAGAGATCTTGCACAGGTTCTTCAGTGGGATTGTGCTTTTCGGCAGTGGCGGGAGCGTAATCTTTTCCAGCCAAAGACTCCTCAGGTCACTTAGTGTGGTGAAGGCAGACAAATTGTCAAGGGCTGCACTGGTAGTACCATAGTTAATCAGCACCAGGGCCTTCAGGTTCTGCATTGTTGCAATGAAGGGCGGGAGGTAGTATACGCTTGAGGTGAAGTTGAGGATAAGAACTTCTGCCTTGGGGAAGCTCATCTGGAACCAGTCAGATTCTTTCATCTCACCTGAAATTTGAAATCAATTGGTCAAGATCATTTTGTACTTCTACAACTCAATGAGGGCAAGATTCGACAACATATTACGATTGCATGTCACTGTAAGGCTGAATGCTGAAACAAATTATGTTTCATGAAGAAACAATACATGAAGTAAAATGGTGTTATACTACTAATTAGCTTCAGTTTGATAAAGAACTAAACATCAGTTCAGTACAATAGCGGGTGATTTAGAGGAGATAAGTATCAGAACTTCAAGTCAAAACCATGCAATTCCATTTTAGGAAGCACCACTATTCAACATTTTTTCTTCAGTGTAAGAGCAGCTTTCAGACTGGACTCACAGAAGATACTGCACAGCAAATAAAATGCAAGAAACAACCAAGTTGATGAACATATAATCACCTGTATGAATAGAAACAATCTGAGCTTCAAAGGGAAGGTCCTTATTCCTCTGCCAATCTCTCGGAAGTGATTCTTCTCTTCTTGGCATCACTAACCGCCTCCGCTTGCTCAGAGAATCACGACCGCTCATGTGAAGTGCCAGATCACGCAACACATCATGTTGCGTCACTGAGTAGTCATGATAGTTACTGTATAAATCTCCAGCTTTATTCCTGCATAAAGAGCAGCAAAGAGTCAAAGCTGTTCTTACAGTACATGAATTCTCAGATGATTTCAAGAATATATGTGCAATACTTACTGTGCATCATTAACTAGGGTAAGCAGGTTCTTGTTCGATAGCTCCATGAGGATGGCAAAAGCATCTGGCTTCTCAAGATCATGTATCTCCATCCAAATATTGATCAACACATCAAGAGGGATCTTCTTATCCTCTGGGAAGCAACCCAGGTCAAGGAAACATTCTCTAACCTTTCCGGACAAGCACTCGACACTTGCTGCCATTCTCTCCAGGAGTTTGGTCTCATGTGAGTCCGATATGGACTCTCCCCGTGACAAGCGGTTCTTCGCGCTCAACCATATCATAGGAGGCTGATCACGCAAGGATGCGCCGATAACCTTGAGAGCTAGAGGAAGCCCTCTGCACTCGGCAGCAACCTGCTTAACCAGTTTCTTGTCAGCAGTCTGAGGAACAGACTCCTGATCGAAGGCAGCACTGCAGAAGACAGACAAAGCCTCCTCTTCGCCGAGCAATTTCATTTCGTAAGTCCGGGTGACCAACGTAGGGAACTTCAACCTTGATACGACAAGAGTCTTGCAGCCAGGGAACTTGAAGACGAGCTCCTCGAGCTGTGAGAGAGACCACACATCATCAAGTATAACAAGGACTGGTCCTCGGTCCCTTGGCCCTAACTTGAGCTGCCATTCCGGGATCTGGTTATATGCACCAAGCACAATATTGCTGCTGATCTGCTCCCACAGCTTCATCTTGATGGTCTCCAGATTTGCAGACTGTGAAACTGTCTCAAAGAAGACCCTATTGTTGAAGTAGCCTAAACAAAGAAAGAAACATATATTAGCACTATGTAGAGAAGAACGATCACTACATTTAGAGACAAACTATGAAACAAGATTAAGTGGAAATCGACTTTCGGCATGCCAAATCTTGAGAACAGATCTAGATGAGAGGATGCTGAAGTGGTGAGGTTCGAATCACTTTAACATGTATAGCACGTTTAAAAGGATTAGCTTCACAAACATCACTAATTCCAGGTGCCTTTGTAACTACCAACTACAGATCTGTATAACACCATGACCAAATTAATTTGGATTGGTATTGAACTATTCAAAGATAAGAGTATGTGCTTGGATCTGAGCTGCTATCATTCAGTTGTTTAGGGGTCGCCACTAATTAACTCAATAGTTATTAAGTGGTGCAATCATATCTTGATTCAAAACAAAAGTGTTACCATCATGAACAAATTTTCAGTGTCTGCTAAGTTAGGCAGGCGGGAGTTGGTGGCTCCCATCAGCAACCCAATCCCATCACAGCCATACACACGCTCCGCACTAAGCTGGTCAAAGCGCCAATTTTGACCAAACAAGTGGTGATGAGCTAAACGTAAGCATCAGCCTCGACTTTACATAATTAAATCATATGACGACACGTAAATCAATCGCCAAAGATTCCCCAAATTTTCAATCTTTGTTAGTAGTAGTGCCCCATAATTCAATAACGATGATTACGAACACAGATGCAAACTTTCTGCAGAAGATTTGAAGAACGGAATAAAGGATTTTCAGAAAGAATTCGTATGAGACAAGATGGTTGGGATTTGATCCTTTCTCACCTTGGATCTTTTGATCCTTATAGATCTCCATGGCGAGCGTGGTCTTGCCGCTGCCGCCCATGCCGCAGATGCCGACGACCTCCCAGCCGCCGCCGCTGCTCATCACCATCTCCTTCACTTTCTCCTTGCCTACCTTGACGCCGCTTCCCACCAAGCCGCCGTCCTTGTTCTTCTCCTCGCACGGGAGCTCGAAATCCATCGGAATCCCCATGCCCTTGGTCGGCGGCGCCACCTCCATCGCCATCGCCATGCCCTTGTTCGGCGGCGCCGCCTCCACCGCCATCGCCATGCCCTTGGAGGGCGGCGGCGGCAGCGCGACGGGGAGGGACATGGCGGGCGGGATCGTGGCTGGCGCCTGCATCGCGGCGACCTCCTCGACGCGGCGCTCGAGGCGGCCGATGCGCGCCTCGGCCTCGTCGCGGAGGCGGCGCACCCCGTCGAGCACGTGCGCGGGGGCGTGGCGCGCCAGCCAGCGCTCGATGCCCTTGTCGGCCGCCTCCATCCTGCGGGCCAGCTGCGCGGTGCGGTAGACGTTCCAGCGCGGGGCGGCGGCGGCGCGGCGCGCGAGGTCGAGCGCCTCCCTGAGCTGCACGGCGAGCTCGCCGAGCTCGGCGTTGCTCCGGAGCGCGTGGCGGCCGTTCTGCTGCACGAGCGGCAGCAGCGGCTCGACGTTCCGGCGCAGGCGCTCGGCGGTGGAGCGGCACAGGAAGGTGCTCTGCACTGCCCGCATCAGCTCCCGCACGGCGTCCCCGGCCAACTCCTCGAACAGGAACTTCTCCATGGTCGATCTCGGGATGCCGAACGACTGGCCGGCTCTTCCTTATCTTCTTGACCCCTTTGTCCGGCCTCCGTGGGTCTGGGTGCGCGCTTGCGTGAGCTCGATTGTTGGCTTGCTTGTTTGTTTAGTCGGGCAAGTGAGAGGTCGCCATCGCCATGGAGGTGAGGAGGAGGAGGAGGAGGAGGAGGAGGAGGGGGGCGGCGGCGTTTGGTCGGGGAGACGGAGGAGGAGGAGGAGAGTTTATAGCAGGCGGGAGAGTGCGGCACGGCAGCTTTTGAGTGGAGGAGGTGAGGGTCAACCGTTTGCGGTGAGGGGTCGCCGGTTAACTCGGTGGCTCACTGACACGGCCTGTGGCAAGGTGGGACCCAGGGACTGTGCCGTGTTTACACGGTGGAGGACCGTGATAGCAAAAGCGAGTCGCCACCTGAGTAGACCTGACTCATTTGAGAGCAACTTTTAGCAGAGTCGATATATCAGCTCGATCGTCGTGATAATCATTTTTATATTGATTTCGATTCTATAATACAGTACAATCAATGTCGCTTCATGCACAAGCATTCACTACGAATGCACGCATATCCTATTTTATGAACACGTCCAGCCAGATGAACTTGTGGTTGATGAGAACGTCTTCTCGTCTGAACGAACATTGCCGGAAAGTCTAAAATAAATCCATAAAAATATGATCACTAATGTCAAGTATATGACTTGAACCCAATGGACTGAGGATACCACGAGTTAATTGCATGAAAGTACCACAATTGAGGCAGTGCGTGCAGATTGGTACCAACTCTGGTAACTTTGGCATGTCCGTACCAAGTCTGGGGCACGCCGTTACAATGAAGTCTAAACTCTGTGTTTATACGTGTTGACATCGAATCTGACCGGTGGGGCCCTCCCGTCAGGTGCCACGCTGGCTAATCGGTGTGTGCCCGCGCGCCGACGAGGACGAGTGCGGCTCTAAAGCGGTTCGGGCGCTGGGTGGTTCTAACCCGGTCAGGTCGGGCTCCCTCCCCCCTACCAGACTCCATTCTTCCTCGTGATAGCAAAAGCGAGTCGCCACCTGAGTAGACCCGACTCGTTTGAGAGCAACTTTTAGCAGAGTTGATATATCAGCTCGATCGTCGTAATAATCATTATTATATTAATCGATTTCGATTTTATAATATAGTACAATCAATTGTCGCTTCATACACAAGCATTCACTCATCGCTACGAATGCACGTATATCCTATTTTATCAACACGTCCGAAGGACTGAGCCAGCATAGCATCTTAAAATTGATGAAGTCATCACACACGTATCGTGGTCGATGAGAACGTCTTCTCGTCTGAATGAACATCGCCGGAAAGTCTAAAATAAATCCATAAAAATATGATCACTAATGTCAAGTATATGACTTGAACCCAATGGACTAAGGATACCACGAGTTAATTGCATGAAAGTACCACAATTGAGACAATGCGTGTAGATTGGTACCAACTCTGGTAACTTTGGCATGTCCGTACCAGGGGCACGCCGTTACAATGAAGTCTAAACTCTGTGTTTATACGTATTGACGCCAAAACTGACCGATGTGGCCCTCCCGTCAGGTGCCACCCTGGCCAATCGGCGTGTGCCCGCGCGCCGACAAGGCCGAGTGCGGCTCTAAACCGGTTCGGGCGCTGGGTGGCTCTAACCCGGTCAGGTCGGGCTCCCCCCTACCAGACTCCATTCTTCCTTCTTCCTCCTCGCTCCTTTCTCCCTCGCTGTCGCCCGCGTCCTCGCTGGCCGCCCGCAGCACCACACTGCCACCGCCATGGTTTTCGAGGACGAAAGCAGCGACGACAACTCCAGCCTCCCGTACATGCACTCCTCTTCCTTCACCGATGGGCTTAACCAGGTGAGTTCATTGGAGCTAGGGTTAGGGTTAGGTTATTAGATTTTGGGGATTTTTCTGTTTAGGTGGTTTTTGACTTGGGGGTTTGCTTTGATTTGTTTTCCTCCTTGTCTGCGCATGATGTTAACCTTGATTTGTTTGTGTGGGTGCCCTTTTCACTCGAGGACCCGAGCTCACAAATTCCGAGGAGAAGATCACCTAGGAGATCTGTCGTGGTTTTTTTAACCCGGCAGATGTCCTCGTAAAAGGACTTAGGTGTGAGGCCATCGCCGCTAGGTGGCGACTTGAAGGGGTTGAACGGAAAAGAGAGTCAGGTTTACCCAGGTTCGGCTCCTCCGATGGAGGTAATAACCTACGTCCTGCTTTGTGTGTATTTGATGGATAGATCTCGATTACAAGGGTGCGGAATCGCTAACCTAGCTATTGAGAGATTGTAACTTGAGTCTTTCGGTCCTAGGGGCTTGCCTTTATATACAGGTCAAGACCCTAGGGTTTACAATAGAGTCCGGGTCATATCGTGACTCGTAACCTATAATGCCTCTAACTCGCCTTGCTTCTTAAGAAAGGAAATCGTCCGGCGCCTTCCACCCTGTGGGCCTTGAGCCGCTGCCTTCAAGTGTTGGGCCGCCCAGTAACTTAGTCAGCCACCGCCTTGCTTGTCTTGTCTTCATGATACGGCCCATCTTAAAACTTGATCATAGAGCCGTCAATATGTTAACCCGGCCCAGTAGGGCGGGTTACATCGTGGAGCTATATCCCCGACATTAGGCCCCAGATTGATTTGAATTCATTCATGTCAACTTATCTTCTCTTCCTTTGGCGGCTCATTGTTGGATTTGTGTCTTCCATGAATCTCGTAACGCCGACTCGTATTGTTTTCAGACTTGTCATTTCTTCAGTACTCGTCCGTTGTGACGTCATCCGCCGTCAATTTTAGAAACCAATAGTGACATCATGGTGAATCTGTCCGTATCGTTTATCCCGAAAATCGAGGCGTCTTCGTTTCCCAAAAATTACTGCATTTCCTCAATTGTCGCGCCCGTCAGTTGCCTCTTCGGGCTCCCTCCCTTTAAATATTTACCAGGGGGTCCCTTATTCACTTTTCACTTCGCCTCTTCGTTCCTTCTTCCTCCTCGAGTCCGGAGTCTCCTCGCGCCGCTGCTGCTATTTTCTTGTCTCCGGCGATTACTCCCGAGACCGTCGCGACATTTCTTCCTTGCCGGACAAACATCCGCGCGTTCTCGCCGCCGCCGGTGATTACTCAAGTAAGTTATCTGCTCTGACCTAGATCCATTGTAGTTCATCAAAGTTCTTGAGTTCTTCGGTAGCTTCTCTTCAGTTGACCACCATCGTTGGTTTCGCGAATAGATCCCACAGGTTAATCATGAAAATAAAAACGGGGGAAACATTGGTTCTGTTTCGTGTATAACATACTTTAATCCTCCTCAGCATTAGATGACCTATACTGCCATTGGTTCTCTGCTTCTCCGTTAGGGCTAGCAAATATTTCGCTTTTTGGAGCTATTCTTAGATCCATAATCGTCGCTGTTCCGGGGAAACTTGTTTGTCTTACACTTAGCAAAGTTTTAGAGGTCTTTGATTTTTAGCATGAGTCGCCCTGCCGGTTCAATAGTCGTAACCCACCATGCGCCAAATAGCTGCATCAAGGTTCCAGCTCTTCACAAGGCGGCTTTTCCATTGTAGATAATTAGATCATCTTATTTGAACCATTTGTTTAAGCCGTCCCCCTTTTGCTTTACCCAGGCGACTCATTATGTCGGAATCCAAAGCCTGCAACTAGGTGGCCACTCAAGTTTCTGAGGTTATCTTGAAAGATTATGAGGAACATGGGTTTCTGCCGCCTCAAGATGTGGTTGGCTGGCGGGTTATCCTTGGAGAGGAAATCCCACACCCAGAGGTGGGAGAAGTGGTGATATTCTTGGATCACCTTCAGAGGGGTTTTTCACCTCCCGGATCAAAATTCTTTCGAGACGTTTTGCACTTCTTCCATCTTCATCCACAAGACCTGGGTCCCAACTCCATATCAAACATTTGCTAGTTCCAAGTATTTTATGAGGTATATCTGCAAACAGAACCCATCGTCTCCCTCTTCAGGGAATTCTTCTATTTGAACCGGCAGACCGAATGTGCGGACGCCCCTGGCCTAGAACTTGGCGGGGTCTCAATCTAGAGGCGTGATACGTCTCCAACATATCTATAATTTTTGCTTGTTCCATGCTGTTATATTATCATTCTTGCATGTTTTACAATCATTTTATAACAACTTTATATCATTTTTTGGGACTAACCTATTGACATAGTGCCAAAGTACCAGTTGTTGTTTTTGCTTGTTTTTTACTTCGCAGAAAATCAATACCAAACGGAGTCCAATCGCGACGAAACTTTTTGGAGATTTTTTCTGGACCAGAAGACACCCAGTGGGCCAAAGAAGAGCCAGGAAGGTGGGCTGTGGAGAGCACAACCCACCAGGGCATGCCAGGGGGCCCCCGGCGTGCCCTGATGGGTTGTGCCCTCCACGGGGCCCCTCCACACTGCCTCTGATGCCTATAAATTCCCAAATATTCGAAAAACCCTAGGGAGTTGACGAAACACAATTCCAGCCGCCGCAAGTTCCAGAACCTCGAGATCTAATCTAAACACTATCACGGAGGGGTTCATCTTCCTCATAGGTGCCTCTCCGATGATGCGTGAGTAGTCCACCATAGACCTACGGGTCCGTAGGCAGTAGCTAGATGGCTTCCTCTCTCTCTCTTATGATTCTCAATACAATGGTCTCTTGGAGATCTATTTGATGTAAACTTTTGTGGTGTGTTTGTTGGGATCCGATGAATTTTGAGTTCATGATCAGTTTCTATCCATGAATATTATTTGAGTCTTCTTTGATCTCTTATATGCATGATTGCTTATAGCATCGTATTTATTCTTCGAATCTTTGGTTTAGTTAGGCCGACTAGATCAATTTTTCTTGCCATGGGAAGAGGTGCTTTGTGATGGGTTCGATCTTGCGGTGTTCTTTCCCAGTGACAGAAGGGGCAGCAAGACACGCATGTATCATTGCTATTAAGGATAACAAGATGGGGTCTATTCCTACATGAATAGATCTTGTCTACATCATGTTATCGTTCTTATTGCATTACTCCGTTTTTTCATGAACTTAATACACTAGATGCATACTGGATAGCGGTCGATGTGTGGAGTAATAGAGGTAGATGCAGGCAGGAGTCGGTCTATCTATCTTGGACGTGATGCCTATATAATGATCATCGCCTTGGATAACGTCATGACTATTCGATTTTCTATCAATTGCCCAACAGAAATTTGTTCACCCACCGCGCGCTATACTCATGAGAGAAGCCACTAGTGAACCCTATGGCCCCGGGGTCTACTTTTCCATCATATTGCTATACGATCTACGTTTTTGCAATCTTTGTTTTCAGATCTACAGAACCAAAAACCCAAAAATATATTGCTGCATATTTACTCTTTTTATTTGTGTTCTTGAGAGATCTATCTCTCCTATCTATCACTACCTAATCTATCTTATTACCGTAGAGAGACTGACAACCTCTCTTTCGCGTCGGGTTGCAAGTATTTGTTGTTTGTGTGCAGGTGCTGCTTATTGGGTGGTGGTGATCCTCCTACTAGTTCGATAACCTTGGTTTCATAACTGAGGGAAATACTTACCGTCGCTGTGCTGCATCATCCCTTCCTCTTTGGGGAAATACCGACGCAGTCTCAAGCCACGTCAAAGGAATTTCTGGCGCCGTTGCCGGGGAGGAAGCGGTCTCTTCTACGTGCCTATCGTAGGCGCCGAGGGGACTCCACCATCATCTACCAGGTTCCTAATCACAAATCTAATCTCCTTGCAATTACATTATTTGCCATTTGCCTCTCGTTTTCCTCTCCCCCACTTCACCAATTTGCCGTTTTATTCGCCCTCTTTTTCGTTTACCCTTTTTCTTGCCGGATCTCTTCCTTGCTTGCAATCTTGTTTGCGTAGTCACGATGACTCAAGAGAACACCAAGTTGTGTGATTTTTCCAATACTAATAACAATGATTTTATTAGTACACCTATTGCTCCTCCCGCCACTAGTGCGGAGTCTTGTGATATTAATGCCACTTTGTTGAATCTTGTCATGAAAGATCAATTTGCCGGTAATCCTAATGAGGATGCCGCGTCCCATCTAAACACGTTCGTAGAATTGTGTGATATGCAAAAGAAAAAAGATGCGGACAATGATATTGTGAAGTTGAAACTATTTCCTTTTTACTTGCGGGATTGTGCAAAAATTTGGTTTTCCTCTTTGCCTCGCAATAGTATCGATTCTTGGAATAAGTGCAAGGATGCTTTTATCACTAAGTATTTTCCGCCCGCGAAAATTATTTCCCTTAGGACGCAAATCATGAATTTTAAGCAACTTGAGCATGAACATGTTGCACAATCTTGGGAAAGAATGAATTTGATGCTAAGAAATTGTCCTACTCATGGTTTAAATCTTTGGATGATCATACAAATTTTTTATGCGGGATTGAATTTTGTCTCTAGAAATCTTTTAGATTCCGCCGCGGGTGGTACTTTTATGGAGATTACTTTGGGTGAAGCTACTAAATTTCTGGATAATATCATGGCTAATTATTCTCAATGGCATACCGAAAGAGCACCTACTAGTAAAAAAGTAAATTTGGTAGAGGAAATTAGTACTTTGAGTGATAAAGTTGATGCTTTGATGAAATTGGTTGCTAGTAAAAATGCTCCTATTGATCTTAATGATGTGCCTTTGTCTACTTCGATTGAGCAAAATAGTGATTCCGTAGATTTGAATTTTGTCTCTCGAAACAATTTCAATAACAATGCTTATAGAGGTAATATTAATCCTAGGCCTTTTCCAGGAAATTCCTCTAATAATTATGGTAATTCCTATGGTAATTCTTCTTATAATAATAATAGGAACACCTCTGATCTTGAGAGTAATATTAAAGAATTTATCAATGCGCAAAAGGCTTTCAATACTACGATAGAAGAAAAGTTGAATAAGATTGATGATATGTCTAGAAGCATTGATAGAATTTCTCATGATGTTGAAAATCTCAAGTTGAAAGCTTTTGTGCCTAAGATTGATGAATCTATTAAAGCTTTATATGTCTCTATGGATGAAAGTAAGAAAAGAACCGCTATGCTTAGAGCTAAAAGAGAAATCTTAGAAAAATCGTTTTCTAGTGATTGCCTTCATAAGAAAGATGAAGATCTTAAAGTGATTGGTGTTTCTTCTATTTATTCCTTGTTTAGTAATATTAAAATTGATAATGAAGGGACTGAAGTAGAGTCAACTTTAGCTAGAAGGCGTCCCAATAATTTGGAGGGTGAAAATCTTGATAAAAGTGGGTTTGAAGTGGTCAAAACTTTAACTAGTGATGTGCCCACTATCTTGGATTGCAAAGACTTTAATTATGATAGCTGCTCTTTGATTTAATGTATTTCTCTCTTGCAATCCATGTTGAATTTACCCCATGCTTATGAGCAAAATAAAGCTTTTACTAAGCATATCGTTGATGCCATGATGAAATCTTTTGAAGAAAAGTTGGAGTTGAAGATTTCTATTCCTAGAAAATTACATGATGAGTGGGAACCTACCATCAAGGTCAAGATTAAAAATTATGAATGCTTTGCTTTGTGTGATTTGGGTGCTAGTGTTTCCACGATTCCGAAATCTCTATGTGATGTGCTTGGTCTTACCAATATTGAAGAATGTTCTCTTAATTTGCACTTGGCGGATTCTACTATTAAAAAGTCTTTGGGAAGAATTAATGATGTTCTTATTCTTGCAAATAGGAACTATGTGCCCATTGATTTTATTGTGCTTGATATTGATTGCAATCCATCTTGTCCCATTATACTTGGTAGACCGTTTTACGCACTATAGGTGCCGTGATTGATATGAAAGAAGGCAATATTCGTTTTTAATTTCCCTTGAGAAAGGGTATGGAACACTTCCCTAGAACAAGAATTAAGCCACCATATGAATCAATCATGATGGCATCCTATGGATCCAAAACCAAAGATGACAATACTTGAATCTATCCATTATGCCTAGCTAGGGGCGTAAAATGATAGCGCTTGTTGGGAGGCAACCCAATGAATAAATAAATTTTTGCTTTTTCCTTTCTGTTTTTGAGTGTTGACACAATTATGCCTCTGTTATGATTGTATTTTTACGGTTTATTTAGTGTTTGTGCCAAGTAAAGCCTTTAGGATGATTCATAAGATGAGTAGAAGCGATGCTGAATCTGAAACAGAAACTTTGCGTCCATTATATGAATTTTCATTTTCTGCTGGAACGTGATCTTGAGATGAAATTTGAAAACAGTGTTTATATACAAATTCCTTACGTCTTCCTAATTTTTAAGAATTTTTAGAGTTACAGAAGTATGGGTAGAGTACAGACTACTACAGACTGTTCTGTTTAAGACAGATTCTGTTTTCGTTGCATTGTGTGCTTGTTTTGATGAATCTATGGGTTATATTGAAGGGTATGAGCCATGGTAAAGTTAAAATACAGTAGGTATAATGCAATAATAAAATATGAATGGGTTTGCAACAGTACCTAAAGTAGTGATTTGCTTTATTATACTAACGGATCTCACGAAGATTTTGTTGAGTTTTGTGTGATTGAAGTTTTCAAGTTTTGCGTGAGATCACGATGGATGAAGGAATAAGGAGTTATAAAAGCCTAAGCTTGGGGATGATACCACACCCCCAAGATATATCCAAAGATAAACAAGAAACTAAGCTTGGGGATGCCCCCGAGTGGCATCCCCTCTTTCTTCTAACGACCATCGGTATTTTTACTTGGAGCTATATTTTTATTCATCACATATCACGAGTTTTGCTTGGAGCATCTTGTATATTTGCTTGCTTTGCTTGTTAGTTTGTCACTTGTATCCTTGCTGGACACACCTATTTGAGAAAGCCAAAACCATGCTATGATTTGTTAGAATTGCTCTATGTTCTTCACTTAAACTTTTTGAGCTATAGAATTGCTCTATGTGCTTCACTTAAACTTTTTGAGCTATAGAATTGCTCTAGTGCTTCACTTATATCTTTTTGAGCACGATGTGCTTGATTTTTTTGTAGAAATACTCTCATGCTTCACTTAGATTAATTTGAGAGTTTGTAAATTTTGAAGAAATCCTCTCATGCTTCACTTATACCAATTTGACAGATGAAATCTTTATGCTCATGTGCTTCACTTAAATTTGTTTAAGCTTGCCAAAAATCAATGGCAATATATGAAACTAGTCCCAAAGTGATAGATATCCAAGGAGGATATAATAAAAACTTTCATGAAGATCATTGGACAAATTAAACTTGATTCCTTGTAATAGTTTTGAAACATGATGATAGTAATATGTGAGTCATGTTAGTGAGTAATTATGCTTAGTAGGAATATTGGTGTTAAGGTTTGTGATTCCCTATGCATGCACGAAAGTCAATAGTGTTGGGGAACGTTGCATGGGAAACAAAATTTTTCCTACGCACACACAAGATCTATCCATGGTGATGAGCATCTACGAGAGGGAGAGTGAATCTACATACCCTTGTAGATCGCTAAGCGGAAGCGTTAAGAAACGCGGTTGATGTAGTCGAACGTCTCCGCGATCCAAATCGCAAGTCGTCCCTCGATCCGATCACGAACTAGTGCCGAACGGACGGCACCTCCGCGTTCAACACACGTACGGCTTGATGACGCCTTCACCTCCTCGATCCAGCGAGCGATGATGAAGTAGTAGATGAGTTCCGGCAGCACGACGGCGTGGTGATGGTGGTGAGGAACAATCTCTGCAGGGCTTCGCCAAGCGCTACGGAGATTATGACGGAGGATCTAGAGGGTTAGGGTTGCCGCACACGGCCTGGGGAAATCTTAATGTGTCCCATGTGCTAGCCCTGCCCCTCTATTTATATGTTGAGCCCAAGGGTCTAAACTTGGAGTAAAAGCCTCCTCTAGGTTGGTTTTGCCCGCACAAGGTCGGTTTGGCCCGCAGGGAAAGAGTCCAACTCGGATCCCTGCAGTACCGCGCACAAGCGGTAGTACCGCTTACGATAAGCGGTAGTACCGCCTGTAGCGGTAGTACCGCTGCTACGGTAGCGGTAGTATCGCTTGGGCGGTAGTACCGCTGCTACAGTAGCGGTAGTACTGCCTTACCAGCTTAAGGCAGTAGCAAAACTTCCTTTTGCACTTCCAAAACCTCGTGGGCTTTACCTCTTTGGCTCATATAAAGTGTTGCTGCACCCGAACACTTCGGTAAACATCCGGAACCCCTTCCGGTGAATTCCGGAACCCTTCCGGAGATCAAAACACTATTATCACATATATCAATCTTTACCTCCAGACTCTTCCGGAGATCCTCGTCATGTCCGGGATCTTATCCGGGACTCCGAACAACCTTCGGTCACCAACAAAATAACTCAACTATACTAATCGTCACCAAACGTTAAGTGTGTAGACCCTGCGGGTTCGAGAACTATGTAGACATGACCGAGACACCTCTACGATCAATAACCAATAGCGGGACCTGGATGCCCATATTGGCTCCTACATATTCTACGAAGATCTTTATCGGTCGAACCTCTATGTCAAGGATTCAGTTAATCCCGTATACTGTTCCCTTTGTTCTTCAGTATGTTACTTGCCCGAGATTCGATCGTCGGTATCTCTATATCTAGTTCAATCTCGTTACTGGCAAGTCTCTTTACTCGTTCCGTAATACAAGATCTCGTGGCTAACATTTTAGTCACATTGCTTGCAAGGCTCATTGTGATGTTGTATTACCGAGTGGGCCCTGAGATACCTCTCCGTCACACGGAGTAACAAATCCCAGTCTTGATCCATGCCAACCCAACAGACATCCTCGGAGATACCTGTAGAGCACCTTTATAGTCACCCAGTTACGTTGCGACGTTTGATACACACAAGGTACTCCTCCGATGTCAGGGAGTTGCATGATCTCATGGTCATAGGAACAGATACTTGACATGCAGAAAACAATAGAAATAAACTGACACGATCATATGCTACGTTCGTAGTTTGGGTCTTGTCCATCACATCATTCTCCTAATGATGTGATCCCGTTATCAAATGACATCTCATGTCTATGGCTAGGAAACCTTAACCATCTTTGATCAACGAGCTAGTTAACTAGAGGCTTACTAGGGACACAGTGTTGTCTATGTACCCACACATGTATTTAAGTTTCCAATCAATACAATTATAGCATGGATAATAAACGATTATCATGAACAAGGAAATATAATAATAACCAATTTATTATTGCCTCTAGGGCATATTTCCAACAGTCTCCCACTTGCACTAGAGTCAATAATCTAGTTCACATCACTATGTGATTTACATTGTAATGAATCGAACACCCATGCAGTTCTGGTGTTGTTCATGCTTAGCCCTTGGAAGAGGTTTAGTCATCGGATCTGCAACATTCAGATCCGTGTGTACTTTGCAAATATTTATGTCGTTCTCCTTGATGTAATCGCGGATGGAATTGAAACGTCGCTTTATGTGTCTGGTCCTCTTGTGAAATCTTGGTTCCTTGGCTAGAGCAATGGCACCATTATTATCACAAAACAGAGTCATTGGGTTAAGCGCACTAGGCACTACTCCAAGATCTGTCATGAACTCCTTCATCCAGACACCTTCCTTCGCCGCCTCCGAGGCTGCGATGTACTCCCTTCGCATGTAGAATCAGCTACCACACTTTGCTTGGAACTGCACCAGCTAACCGCACCCCCATTAAGAATAAACACGTATCCGGTTTGTGACTTAGAGTCATCCGGATCAGTGTCAAAGCTTGCATCGACGTAACCCTTTACGACGAGCTCTTGATCACCTCCATAAACGAGAAACATATCCTTAGTCCTTTTCAGGTACTTCAGGATATTCTTGACCGCCGTCCAGTGTTCCATTCCTGGATCACTTTGAAACCTTCCGACCATACTTATGGCAAGGCTGACATCGGGTCTTGTGCACAGCATTGCATACATGACAGAGCCTATGGCTGAAGCATAGGGGATGACACTCATCTTTTCTCTATCTCCTGCAGTCACTGGGCATTGAGTCTTACTCAACTTCACACCTTGCAATACAGGCAAGAACCCCTTCTTGGACTGATCCATTTTGAACTTCTTCAAAACTTTGTCAAGGTATGTGCTTTGTGAAAGTCCTATTAAGCGTCTCGATCTATCTCTATAGATCTTGATGCCTAATATGAAAGCAGCTTCTCCTAGGTCCTTCATTGAAAAACTCTTGTTCAAATATTCCTTCACGCTTTCCAACATTTCTATATTGTTTCCAATCAGCAATATGTCATCCACATATAATATTAGAAACGCTATAGAGCTCCCACTCACTTTCTTGTAAATACAAGCTTCTCCGTAAACTTGTATAAACTCGAACGCTTTGATCAACTCGTCAAAGCGAAGATTCCAACTCCGAGATGCTTGCACCAGTCCATAAATGGATCACTGGAGTTTGCAAACTTTGTCAGCATTCTCTGGATCGACAAAACCTTCTGGTTGCATCATATACAACTCTTCCTTAAGGAAACCGTTAAGGAACGTTGTTTTGACATCCATCTGCCAAATTTCATAATAAAAAAAGGCAGCTATTGCTAACATGATTCTGACAGACTTAAGCATCGCTACGGGTGAGAAGGTCTCATCGTAGTCAACTCCTTGAACTTGTGAAAAGCCCTTTGCCACAAGTCGAGCTTTATAGACGGTGACATTACCGTCCGCGTCCGTCTTCCTCTTAAAGATCCATTTGTTCTGAATGGCCTTACGCCCTTCAGGTAATACTTCCAAAGTCCACACTTTGTTTTCATACATGGATCCCATCTCGGATTTCATGGCCTCTAACCACTTCTCGGAATCCGGGCCCATCATCGCTTCTCCATAGCTCGTAGGTTCATCGTTGTCTAACAACATTACCTCTAAGACAGGGTTGCCGTACCACTCAGGAGCAGTACGCGTCCTTGTCGACCTACGAGGTTCGATAGCAACTTGATCCAAAGCTTCATGATCATCATCATTAACTTCCTCTTCAGCTAATGTAGGCTCCACAGAAACAACTTTCTGCGCTGCGCTACTCTCAGGTTGAAGTAAAGGTTCAACAACCTCATCAAGTTCTATCTTCCTCCCACTCAATTCTTTCGAGAGAAACTCTTTCTCAAGAAATGTTCCGTTTTTAGCGACAAACACTTTGCCTTCGGATCTGAGGTAGAAGGTATACCCAACTGTCTCTTTTGGGTATCCTATGAAGACGCATTTCTCCGCTTTGGGTTCCAGCTTTTCAGGCTGAAGCTTTTTGACATAAGCATCACATCCCCAAACTTTAAGAAACGACAGCTTTGGCTTCTTGCCAAACCAAAGTTCATATGGCGTCGTCTCAACGGATTTCGATGGTACCCTATTTAAAGTGAATGCAGCTGTCTCTAATGCATAACCCCAAAACGATAGTGGCAAATCGGCAAGAGACATCATAGATCGCACCATATCCAATAAGGTTCGATTACGACGTTCGGACACACCATTACGCTGTGGTGTTCCAGGCGGTGTCAATTGTGAAACAATTCCACACTGTCTTAAGTGACTGCCAAACTCATAACTCAGATATTCTCCTCCTCGATCAGATCGTAGGAATTTAATCTTCTTGTTACGATGATTCTCAACTTCACTCTGAAATTGTTTGAACTTTTCAAATGTTTCAGACTTGTGTTTCATTAAGTAAATATACCCATATCTACTTAAGTCATCAGTGAAGGTGAGAAAGTAACGATAACCACCGCGCGCCTCAATACTCATCGGACCGCACACATCACTATGTATGATTTCCAATAAGTCACTTGCCCGTTCCATTGTTCCAGAGAACGGCGTTTTAGTCATCTTGCCCATGAGGCATGGCTCACATGTGTCAAGTGATTCAAAATCAAGTGACTCCAAAAGTCCATCAGCATGGAGCTTCCTCATGCGTTTTACGCCAATATGACCTAAACGGCAGTGCCACAAGAAAGTGGTATTATCATTATCAATTCTACATCTTTTGGCATCAATGTTATGAACATGTGTATCATTACTATCGAGATTCAATAAGAATAAACCCCTCACATTGGGTGCATGACCATAAAAGATATTACTCATATAAATAGAACAACCATTATTCTCTGATTTAAATGAGTAACCGTCTCGCAATAAACAAGATCCAGATATAATGTTCATGCTTAACGCAGGCACTAAATAACAATTATTCAGGTTCATCACTAATCCCGATGGTAATCGAAGAGCGAGCGTGCCGACGGCGATCACATCAACCTTGGAACCATTTCCCACGCGCATCGTCACTTCGTCCTTTGCCAGCCTCCGTCTATTCCGCAGTTCCTGTTTTGAGTTGCAAATATGAGCAACCGCACCGGTATCAAATACCCAGGCACTACAACGAGAGTTGGTAAGGTACACATCAATAACATGTATATCATATATACCTTGTTTGTTGTTGGCCGCCTTCTTGTCAGCCAAATACTTGGGGCAGTTCCGCTTCCAGTGTCCAGTTCCCTTGCAATGAAAGCACACAGTTTCTGGTTTGGGTCCAGCTTTGGGTTTCTTCACGAGAGGAGCAACTGCTTTGCCACTCTTCTTGGAGTTACCCTTCTTACCCTTGCCATTTTTCTTGAAACTAGTGGTTTTATTGACCATCAACACTTGATGCTCCTTCTGAATTTCAGACTCAGCGGCTTTCAGCATCGCAAACAGCTCGGCAACTGACTTGTTCATCCCGTGCATGTTATAGTTCAACATGAAGCTCTTGTAGCTAGGTGGCAATGATTGAAGAACTCTGTCAGTGATAGCCTCTGGCGGAAGGGGCATCCCCAATTCAGCCAGACGGGTGGAGTATCCAGACATTCTGAGTACGTGATCACTGATAGACCCGTTCTCCTCCATCTTGCAAGCATAGAACTTATCGAAGATCTCATATCTCTCGATCCGGGCATTCTTCTGAAAGATAAACTTCAACTCCTGGAACATCTCATATGCTCCATGACGTTCAAAACGTCTTTGAAGTCCCGGTTCTAAGCCATACAATATTGCACATTGAACTATTGAGTAATCTTCAGAACGAGCTTGCCAGGCGTTCACAACGTCTAGAGACTCAACTGGAGCGGGTGGATCACCAAGCGGTGCATCAAGGACATAAGCCTTCTGGGAAGCCGTAAGGATAATCCTTAGATTACGGGCCCAGTCCACAAAGTTACTTCCATCATCTTTCAACTTAGCTTTCTCTAGGAACGCATTAAAATTCAGGGGTGCTACTGCGCGAGCCATGATCTACAACATAAATATAGCAAAGACAACTTAGACTATTGTTCTAGATAATGAGTTTAGTTAATCATATTACTTAAAAACTCCCACTCAAATTGACATCCCTCCGATCATTCGAGTGTAACATGATCCAAATCCACCAACTCAAGTCCGATCATCACGTGAGTTGAGGTGGTTTCAATGGTGAACATCTTCATGTTGATCATATCTACTATATGACTCATGTTCGACCTTTCGGTCTCTTGTGTTCCGAGGCCATGTCTGTACATGCTAGGCTCGTCAAGTATAACCCGAGTGTTCCGCACGTGCAACATGGCTTACACCCGTTGTATGTGAACGTAGAGTCTATCACACCCGATCATCACGGCGTGTCTCGAAACGACGAACTTTCGCAACGGTGCACACTCGGGGAGAACACAATTTTATCTTGAAATTTAAGTGAGGGATCACCTTATAATGCTACCGTCGTCCTAAGCAAAATAAGATGCATAAAAGGATTAACATCACATGCAAATAATAAGTGACATGATATGGCCATGAACTTGTGCTTTTGATCTCCATCTCCAAAGCACCGGCATGATCTCCATCGTCACCGGCATGACACCATGATCTCCATCATCTTGATCTCCATCAACGTGTCGCCATGAGGTTGTCGCGCCGACTGTTGCTTCCACGACTATAGCTAACGTTTAGCGATAAAGTAAAGCATTACATAGCGCTTAATGATTGACACGTAGGTCATACAATAATTAAAGACAACTCTATGGCTCCTGCCAGTTGCCGTACTCATCGACATGCAAGTCGTGATATTCTATACAACACATGATCATCTCATACATCACATATATCTCATCATGTAATTGGCCATATCACATCACAACATACCCTGCAAAAACAAGTTAGACGTCCTCTAATTGTTGTTGCAAATTTTACGTGGCTGCTACGGGTTTGCAAGAACCGTTCTTACCTACGCAAAACCACAACGTGGTGTAGTGATTGCTTTTTGATCATCTAAAAGAACCCTCTTCATTGAAATTGATTCAACTAAAGTGAGAGAGACAGACACCCGCTAGCCATCTTTATGCAACGAAGTTACATGTTAGTTGAAGGAACCTATCTCGCGTAAGCGTACGCGTAATGTCGGTCCGGGCCGCTTCATCTCACAATACCGCCGAATCAAATATCAACTAGTAACGGCAAGCAATATGTATACACCCACGCCCACAACTCGTTTGTGTTCTACTCGAGATCTCATCTACGCATAGACCTAGCTCATGATGCCACTGTTGGGGAACGTTGCATGGGAAACAAAAATTTTCCTACGCACACACAAGATCTATCCATGGTGATGAGCATCTACGAGAGGGAGAGTGAATCTACATACCCTTGTAGATCGCTAAGCGGAAGCGTTAAGAAACGCGGTTGATGTAGTCGAACGTCTCCGCGATCCAAATCGCAAGTCGTCCCTCGATCCGATCACGAACTAGTGCCGAACGGACGGCACCTCCGCGTTCAACACACGTACGGCTTGATGACGCCTTCACCTCCTCGATCCAGCGAGCGATGATGAAGTAGTAGATGAGTTCCGGCAGCACGACGGCGTGGTGATGGTGGTGAGGAACAATCTCTGCAGGGCTTTGCCAAGCGCTACGGAGATTATGACGGAGGATCTAGAGGGTTAGGGTTGCCACACACGGCTTGGGGAAATATTAATGTGTCCCGTGTGCTAGCCCTGCCCCTCTATTTATATGTTGAGCCCAAGGGTCTAAACTTGGAGTAAAAGCCTCCTCTAGGTCGGTTTTGCCCGCACAAGGTCGGTTTGGCCCGCAGGGAAAGAGTCCAACTCGGATCCCTGCAGTACCGCGCACAAGCGGTAGTACCGTTTACGATAAGCGGTAGTACCGCCTGTAGCGGTAGTACCGCTGCTACGGTAGCGGTAGTACCGCTTGGGCGGTAGTACCGCTGCTACAGTAGCGGTAGTACTGCCTTACTAGCTTAAGGCAGTAGCAAAACTTCCTTTTGCACTTCCAAAACCTCGTGGGCTTTACCTCTTTGGCTCATATAAAGTGTTGCTGCACCCGAACACTTCGGTAAACATCCGGAACCCCTTCCGGTGAATTCCGGAACCCTTCCGGAGATCAAAACACTATTATCACATATATCAATCTTTACCTCCGGACTCTTCTGGAGATCCTCGTCATGTCCGGGATCTTATCCGGGACTCCGAACAACCTTTGGTCACCAACAAAATAACTCAACTATACTAATCGTCACCAAACGTTAAGTGTGTAGACCCTGCGGGTTCGAGAACTATGTAGACATGACCGAGACACCTCTACGATCAATAACCAATAGCGGGACCTGGATGCCCATATTGGCTCCTACATATTCTACGAAGATCTTTATCGGTCGAACCTCTATGTCAAGGATTCAGTTAATCCCGTATACTGTTCCCTTTGTTCTTCGGTATGTTACTTGCCCGAGATTCGATCGTCGGTATCTCTATATCTAGTTCAATCTCGTTACTGGCAAGTCTCTTTACTCGTTCCGTAATACAAGATCTCGTGGCTAACATTTTAGTCACATTGCTTGCAAGGCTCATTGTGATGTTGTATTACCGAGTGGGCCCTGAGATACCTCTCCGTCACACGGAGTAACAAATCCCAGTCTTGATCCATGCCAACCCAACAGACATCCTCGGAGATACCTGTAGAGCACCTTTATAGTCACCCAGTTACGTTGCGACGTTTGATACACACAAGGTACTCCTCCGATGTCAGGGAGTTGCATGATCTCATGCTCATAGGAACAGATACTTGACATGCAGAAAACAATAGCAATAAACTGACACGATCATATGCTACGTTCGTAGTTTGGTTCTTGTCCATCACATCATTCTCCTAATGATGTGATCCCGTTATCAAATGACATCTCATGTCTATGGCTAGGAAACCTTAACCATCTTTGATCAACGAGCTAGTTAACTAGAGGCTTACTAGGGACACAATGTTGTCTATGTACCCACACATGTATTTAAGTTTCCAATCAATACAATTATAGCATGGATAATAAACGATTATCATGAACAAGGAAATATAATAATAACCAATTTATTATTGCCTCTAGGGCATATTTCCAACAAATAGTTATGCAATGAAGTTACATCCTACTTGTGGTGCATTATTCGGTGTTAGTTATGTTCAATGCTCACTTATGTGAATTTTCGTTTCTTGGTTTGGTTGCTTCCCAATCTATTTTGCTAGCCTCCAATTGTACTAAGTAGAAATACTACTTGTGCATCCAAAATCCTTAAACCAAGTTTTGCCTTATGAGTCCACCATACCTACCTATATGCGGTATTTCCATGTCGTTCCAAGCAAATTTGTATGTGCCATCTCTAAATTTTCAAAATAAATTTTCTCTTTTGTGTGCCCGTACCGCTCATGAAACGGTGGGGAGTGTCCAATATTTTTCCATGTTAGATGTGTTAGTCTCAAGATGAGTGTTTATTCACTTGTCAGTGCACGAGAGTGCGGCGGTAATAAGGATGCCCATTCCCGAAATGAAAAAAAAAATTTACTTTATGTTGTCAAATAATAAATTCCTTGGAAAGTGTTGGTATGGAAGGCAACCGTGGATATGGCCCGCCATGGAAAGTGAAAGTTTGGTGGAAAAGGGAATACACTTTATTTTCTGTTTGGGAACCGCCTATGATATATCTAGCATGGAAAGTATTGTGAACTACTTTGTCATTTTCGTTGACAGGAAAAGCATGCCACCCAAAATATTTTTTCTCTCTCAATTTAAACCTTGAGCTCTGGCACCTCTACAAATCCCTACTTCCCTCTGTGAAGGGCCTATCTATTTACTTTATGCAATTTTTATTTTTGCTTTGAGTCTCCATCTTCTCTTGTAAGCACCAACTAGGGGGCACTATGATCGTACTTGAGCATTAGGCATAGCTAATATTTGCGTGTGTTTCATGAATGGATCAATGATTGAGCATGATGGGCTAGGGATAACTTTCTTTAGTGTTGATATTTTGAAAGAGATGGTTGCTTGTTGACATGCTTGAGTATTGAAGTTATTATGTTAAAACTAGACTATTGCTTTGAATCATTATAAGTCTGAATGTAAATGTTATACAAAAGAAAAGAATGTGATGAACATGCTAGGCAGCATTCCACATCAAAAATTCTATTTTTATCACTTATCTACTCGAGGACGAGTAGGAATTAAGCTTGGGGATGCTGATACGTCTCCAATGTATCTATAATTTTTGCTTGTTCCATGCTGTTATATTATCATTCTTGGATGTTTTACAATCAATTTATAACAACTTTATATTATTTTTTGGGACTAACCTATTGACATAGTGCCAAAGTGCCAGCTGCTGTTTTTGCTTGTTTTTTACTTCGCAGAAAATCAATACCAAACGGAGTCCAATCGCGACGAAACTTTTTGGAGATTTTTTTGGACCAGAAGACACCCAGTGGGGCAAAGAAGAGCCAGGAAGGTGGGCTGTGGAGAGCACAACACACCAGGGCGCGCCAGGGGGCCCCCGGCGCGCCCTGATGGGTTGTACCCTCCACGGGGCCCCTCCGCACCGCCTCTGATGCCTATAAATTCCCAAATATTCGAAAAACCCTAGGGAGTCGACGAAACACAATTCCAGCCGCCGCAAGTTCCAGAACCTCGAGATCCAATCTAAACACTATCACGGAGGGGTTCATCTTCCTCATAGGTGCCTCTCCGATGATGCGTGAGTAGTCCACCATAGACCTACAGGTCCGTAGGCAGTAGCTAGATGGCTTCCTCTCTCTCTCTTATGATTCTCAATACAATGGTCTCTTGGAGATCTATTTGATGTAAACTTTGGTGGTGTGTTTGTTGGGATCCGATGAATTTTGAGTTCATGATCAGTTTCTATCCACGAATATTATTTGAGTCTTCTTTGATCTCTTATATGCATGATTGCTTATAGCATCGTATTTCTTCTTCGAATCTTTGGTTTAGTTAGGCCGACTAGATCAGTTCTTCTTGCCATGGGAAGAGGTGCTTTGTCATGGGTTCGATCTTGCGGTGTTCTTTCCCAGTGACAGAAGGGGCAGCAAGACACGCATGTATCGTTTCTATTAAGGATAACAAGATGGGGTCTATTCCTACATGAATAGATCTTGTCTACATCATGTCATCATTCGTATTGCATTACTCCGTTTTTCCATGAACTTAATACACTAGATGCATGCTGGATAGCGGTCGATGTGTGGAGTAATAGAGGTAGATGCAGGCAGGAGTCGGTCTATCTATCTTGGACGTGATGCCTATATAATGATCATCGCCTTGGATATCGTCATGACTATTCGATTTTCTATCAATTGCCCAACAGTAATTTGTTCACCCACCGCGTGCTATACTCATGAGAGAAGCCACTAGTGAACCCTACGGCCCTCGGGTCTACTTTTCCATCATATTGCTTTCCGATCTATGTTTTTGCAATCTTTGTTTTCAGATCTACAAAATCAAAAACCCAAAAATATATTGCTGCATATTTACTTTTTTTATTTGTGTTCTTGAGAGATCTATCTCTCCTATCTATCACTACCTAATATATCTTATTACCGTAGAGAGATTGACAACCTCTCTTTCGCGTCAGGTTGCAAGTATTTGTTGTTTGTGTGCAGGTGCTGCTTATTGGGTGGCGGTGATCCTCCTACTGGTTCGATAACCTTGGTTTCATAACTAAGGGAAATACTTACCGTCGCTGTGCTGCATCATCCCTTCCTCTTTGGGGAAATACCGACGCAGTCTCAAGCCACGTCCAGGCAGAAAGACATCCTTTCTCCTACTGCCACCCTACCAAGCCATCCTAAAGGGTGGAACAAGACTTGGTTTCATTGTCGGAATACCGCCCCTGCTGGCGAAAATCCCTTGCCGGGTTATAGACCCAACCGCCTCCCCATGGATTTCGAACTTCCTGGTTGGGCTCCTCAAGAGGGGCGTTCTCAACACGCCCATGTTTATGCAAAATTGAGGGCTCTGCTAGCAACGGGCTAACTGGAGTCGACTTAACCCGGTGTTGGGTGTCTTGGAGGATTTTGCCATTAAGTCTTCGCAATGACTTGATGTATGCTTACTCCGGCGACTTGGATGAAGCTCAACAGTACATCAACTATTCCTTGGAGGCCGGCAAAATAAACCAGGTCCTGAAGAAACTGCTGGGTGAAAAGCAAGAAACTTGCAGCAAAGACGGGTTGAAGCCTTTCTATGCCCTTAACCCGGTTCCTCCGGTATAAAACCTTTGCCACCTTAATCCGGCTTCCCGAGCAGACTTTCAACCTTTTGCCCGCTTGCTCTGATTGTTTAATTTTATTGGCAGCATCTCCCTTTTGGGGCAGAAAACAAAGCAAAACTGCGGCTAATAAGCCCAAAGCCGCCCCAAGTAAGAAGAAGAATAAGACGGTTGTAGAAGGGCCGTCTCACATGGACGAAGCAGCTGCCACTGATACTCGATCAGAGGTAAATTTTATCTTTTGTTTGCATTTCATTGAATCTAGCTAACGCCTCTTCTTCTTAGGGCGATGTCGAAACAAGCCGTGCAGGCGATGTTGAGGTAATTTCCATCTCTTCCGACTCAGAACCCTTGCCCTCATTGAAAACAAGGCGAGTTGTTCGGAAGGTAAGCTTCTCTCACCCGGACGCTCATCTGGATCCTCACGTTGTTTTGAAGAAAACTCAGCACCAGTCTAGGCGTCACACCCGGAGTGGGAGTGGTGATCTTGTTGACGGCTTACCTGAAAAATCAGCCGCCCGAAAACGACCAGCCAAGGTATTTAACGCTCCAATTCTCCAAGGAGGTTTTGACTTGATGTGTTAACTTTTAATTCCTATGTCTTGATTTATCAGGAGTCGCCACCTTCGTCGGGCGACTCTACTGCATCCAAGCTAGCACTCTTCGTTATTAATCCTAGGTAAATTACTCTTGTCATTTTGCCTGTTTGTGTAGACTATTGTCTCTACCCATGTTTCATACTGCACTCTTTATTTTGCAGGGCCAAGGCCAAGAAAAGAAAAACTGGCGGGTCTTCTGTTAACCCTGAGGCCCCTGAGCTGGAGATTCTTGATCTGGCAGCTCCTGAAATTCATGTTGATCAACCTGAAGACCCTCAAGAGGTCCAAACTGACTTACCTCCTCCGTCTGAGCCAGCCAGTACTGACGCCGTGACTGTTGAAGCTACACCAGCAGCCAACCTTAACCCGCCCAATCCTTCAGCAACAACTAAAGATGCCCCTAAGTAGGTTGTTATTACTGGGGCGAGTTACACCGCTCCTGAAGTCTCCAGGGTGTTAACAAAGGTTATTGCTAAGGATGAAGCAGTGCTGCAAGAGAAAGGGAAGACCAAGCTGGAGCTCCCAAATTATGAAAAATTTAGTGTTGAAGATCTTCATGCCGCCTGTCTGGACCGCCTGGCTACAAGTCGTGAAATGGAAACCGGCCTCGTCAGTATGGTGAAGAATAAATACGAGGTATATTCCTCTTTATATGCTCATACCATATATCCCTATGTAGCCCCCAAGGACCAGCTTTATCTGTCTAAGATAAGCCGGGTCTTGTGAATGCTGTGATTGACTCAACCTGTAGCCCCCAAGGGCCGACTCATCTTCTTGGGATGAGTCGGGTCTTGATAATTTGAAGGACTTCGACCTGTAGCCCCCAAGGACCGGCTCATTTTCTTGGGATGAGTCGGGTCTTGATAATTTGAAGGACTTCGACCTGTAGCCCCCAAGGGCCGGCTCATTTTCTTGAGATGAGTCGGGTCTTAATAGTTTGAAGAACTTCGACCTATAGCCCCCAAGGGTCGACTCATCTTCTTGAAATGAGTCGGGTCTTGTCCGTGTCTTTAACATCGAAAGAACTGATATACATTAGCCCCCAAGTGCCAAATATATTGCTTGCAATTTGCTTGGGACTTGACATAAATTTATTTATTATGCAGGAAGCTTTGAAGACGGCCGAATCAAGCGTAGCCGGCTTGAAAAAGGACCTGGAAAAGGGGCAAACCTCCCAAGCAGAGGTTGAAGAAAAACTTTGACTCTCATTGATTGAACTGGAAAACGCCAAGGCAGGCTTTTTGAAGGAGAAGAAATCCTTTGAAGCTGAAAAGGCGACTCTGCTGAAGCGTGCAGAGGATGCAGAGGGCCAGCTCAAACCCATCACCGTGGAGCTGTCCGGGTTAAAATGGCACATTGCCCAGATGACCCAAGCTGTTTTTGGTAAGTATATATAACTTCTCGTTTTCTTGAGATACAGACATAAATCGCCTGGTGACTCATGCATTGATTCTATTTTGCTGCCCCCCGGACTAGCAACTTCTATGATAATAGCCTGCTGATGCTTAAGGCTATTTATTCTCTGACAGAGCAACTCTATGCTGGGAGCCATCTTGCAATAAAGGCAATGATGGGGGATAAGCAGCCCTTAAAGCTTATTAAAAACGTGTTGGACTGCCTTTCAACCATCCCACAACAAATTCTAGAGCTACAAAGTTCAGCCGCCCGATCTGGCGTGATATATTCGTTGAGCCGGGCTCTAGCTTACGGAGAGGAGCTTGACCCAGCTGAATTAGCAAAAGGCTTCCCCGAGTTCAAGAATGACGGGTCAAAATTTTCTCAGGAGGACTATACTGCCTGTGTCAAAGCTGCTCAAGTATTGTCCACTCAGTTGGTATCTGAGATGAAACTGAAGAATTATCAGGCAGCTTATGACGCCAACCATTCTCGGATTCCACCACCCAGTTTAATATCAGTAAACCTGGCTCCTCAACGGCGTAAGCACATCTTCGCCCCTGAAGTTGACCCGTCTCCTATCTTTGACGACGAGGCCGTGTTCCAAGCCTTATCCCACTGCAACTAGGACGTGGATAAACTTCAGATACAAGAGCCAAAAGACCAAGCGGCGGATAACCCGGAGGCGTCTCACGCGCAAGATTAGCCCGTGACTGACTCGGATGATATGGTCGGCGAGTCAGTTAAATGGCGATGTGAGCCTCTCAATCATTACCTTGTCGGCTTAAGCCCCCGAGTATGGGTAAAAAACTATTTGTGTCTCCTTGAGCTTGTAATAGAGGTAGCTTTCTGAAAAAACTGCTGTGTCGTGCCATCGTACACGTTTGCGCCTTTGTTGGTGAAAATATTTATAATCCTGGGCTTGATGCCCTTTTGCTCTTCTGCCGTCCTGTCATTCGCATATTCTTTCTATTGATGAATGTTTTTGGCAAGGAATAACTGAGCTAAATGAGCCAACAGAGGGTTTTGAACAGTCTATTTCTACTTCAGCAATGTTGAAGATTATACATCTTGTCAACTGGTCATTATGTGAGCTCAATTGTTCAACCCGGTTTCTCAAGCGTGAGCCGGTAATAACTTTGAACCTGAAACTTGCTGTAACAAACAAAGCCAAGTAAGGTAATCTTGATAAGCCGGCTCGATGAGACTCGACAAAAAGAAGCTGGCGTTCAAACTCAAAGTCCTTTTGGCTTTTCCCCAATAATATAATTTTATGCTGGTCATGCAGCTGATAAACCGGGTATTTCATGTATGAACCGGTAATGAGAACAGGGCGGGCCTGAAACATTTTATGTGGTGTTTTATAGCACATAGCACCGTTAGGAACTGGCTTTCAAAGATCAGAAATATAAGGCGGCCCTTTTGAAACCGGCTTTGAAGGTCTTAACCGCATGATCCTCATAATCATAACCGCGATGCTGGTCGGCCAAAAGGATTCATATGTGTTCACAAATGTCTTGTGATATATCCTGATCTGAAAATCAGTTTTCCGCATAGGTATGACCGTGCTAGCATGATGTGATGATGATGCGAAGGATGTAATGATGTATTGCAAATAACATATGCTCATGATATCAAGGTAATTGTCGGCTTTCGAGGCTCGATAGGGAAAGACCGGCTTTCGAGGCTCGAGTCTTGCTTCAATGAAGTGGGTATGATAACCCATGGTTTATCCTAGCTCTCTGTATGCCGGCTCTCTCATGACTAAAGCCGATGTTTTAACCTTGATAAGTTTAGGGTCCCAAAAGGATTGACTAGTCAAGAGTACACGGGGTCATCTGATCGGAGTCGCATCAAGCGTACATGCAGGTTTAACCATATATGGCGTTTATTTTTGCCGGGTCAAGAGGGAGAGAAAGCTAAGCCCGATGAGCTGGAAGCCCCCAAATGCCCAATATATGTTGGCGTTATTTTGCAGGGTCACAAGGGTGAGAAAGCTAAACTTGATGAGTTGGAAGCCCCAGGTGCCCATTGTTTCGGAAAATAAAGACTCAAGTTTAATTTGTAGGTTGAAACGATAAAATACACCGGCTTTATTTATACTCGAAACATAAAGAAGTATATACAGAATTTGCAAGGGGGAAGAAATTACAAAAAAGGAGCTGGCGGCTCTAAGTATAATAAGGCCACTAGTGTTCCAGGGCCGGCTTGTTTCCTTCTTGGAGGTGTAAAATTTCTTCTTGAGACCTACCAAAGCATGAATTTTATTCAGGGATTCAGGTGCTAGTGGTACTGACCGTTATTCAACTGCTTGGGATTACTTTGGAATCCTCCTTGGTTATTATGCTGATTGCCCTGGCCAGGATGGTGCCCATTGCCATGATTTCCCTGATGTCGAAAACCATCCCCCGAGTCACCTTGTGACCTGCCAGGTCCGTGCTGACCCGGGTGTCCCCCACTATTGCCTCCTGCATTATTTTGGAAAGCCTAGTTATGAAACTCTTGCATGATGTAACAGTTCTCCCACGAGTGGGTAGCCAGCTTATCCTGAGTGTTGTGCTTAGGACAAGGTTCTTTAAGCGCCTCCTCATAGTTGCGACGCTTATTCCCATTCAAGGCCCCTCCGGGGCGACCGTTGCGGCACTGATTTTTGAAACCAGTGTTAGTATTGGCAACGAAGTCTGACCAGCCATCGAGTTGCTTCCGTTTGTTATTTTGAGCCCCCTGGTTACCACCGTGGCCACGCTGACCCTTTCCTCCTTCAGCTTTTTTGCCTTTAGCGGTCTTGTCCTCATCCGAGCCAGGATCCTTCGTGCTAGCTGACTCGGCATATCTGGTTAGGACATCCATTAAGTCGCCCATGTCTTGTACCTTTCGCTTGAGCCGCCGTGATGTTGTCTGATGAGTGGATAATTTCTGTAACCCGACGAGTCCAATGGTGGGCCGATTCGTCCACTCACTAAACGCAATGCTGTTGGTCTACTATTGTCATAGGCTTCTTGCAGGTTCCTTGGAAATTCTTGATGAACCGCTCTTTCAGCTCTGCCCATGTGTTGATGGAGTTGGGCGGCAAGTTTTTCAGCCATGTCCGAGCCGGTCCCTCCAACATCATGGTTAAGTACTTGGCGCATACAGAGTCACTGACATCCAACATATCCATCGCCAACTCTTAGCTTTCGATCCAGGATGCTGGCTCAAGATCCGCCGTGTAGTTTGGCACCTTACGAGGTCCCTTGAAGTCTTTGGGCATGCGCTCGGCGCGGAGTGCCGGGGGTAGGCATGGTATCCAATTTGTCCTACTATTGGTCCCAGCCCCCAAACTTGCTGGTTCAGGGTGAAGCTGTTGAATTGCCCGTGCTGCCGCTTCTGCTTCTGCCTGTCGTGCGCCTCTAGCTGCATCAACAAGTGCCTGGGCGTCTGACGGCATGGGACGGGTTGGGGAGACCTCAGGCTGTTGTCTTCGCCCACTGCTGGAAACGGCCGGAGACTCCACATGACGGCCCTTGCTAGTGTAGGGAGTGGAATGCATCCGATCCCGACTGTATGAGTACTGCGCCTGTTGCACCACAGCTGTTTTCAGCATCTCCATAGCGTTTCTAGCCTCAACCTCAACGGGAGAATTTCCGTTAATAGGCAGTGCTTCCAAATTCCGGGTTGCTGCTAGCATGTTATCATCAAGGTTGGAAAAATGACCCCGTGGAGTCTGGAATCGTCGAGGCAGGGAGTGAGCCGGTTCCTCTTGCCGATTCCCTGGTGGTTGAACAGTTCCTGGTGTCTGTTGTGGGGTATTAAAAAGCAGATGTGGCTCAAGGTTCGGTGGGAGCCCGCGGTGGCGTCTTCTCCTGTAAACCGCCTCTGATGCTTCCCTCTGAACTCCTAACCGCCAAGCCTCGGCCTTAAGGTGCTCTGTCTCTTGATGTATACGAGCCTGTAACTCTACCATCCGCGCGTTTTCAGCGTCAATCTCCTTCTGCACCTCGACTATCTGGCTACGCAGTTTGGTTAACTCCATATTGCGCTCTTCCTGATTTTCCATGGTGTCTGGGGTTTCCACGAGTTTCGCCATCTCAGCCATGAGATCGGTCATGGCTTGAGCCGGCATTTTGGTTGACCCGCCAGAACCTCCAGCTACGGCTGGATCGGGAACCGTTGTAGCTCCTGCCATGTAGACGGCGACTTGGCGTGGCGACTCATCATATTCCCCCGGGGCCTCAGTTTCCAACGAGCCCCCAAGTCCGCCATCATAAAGAGGACAGATCGACTCCGTACCTCCCATGGATGACCCGCCATCGGTGTTGGCGAGGGCATTCTCGCTGGAAGCCGGCTCATCCGAAAGACTGATTCCTTGCATGAAACCCACGAAGACGTGACGACGGCTGGTCTGGCATTGGCCGGCTTGAGAGCGCCGAGCCAGCTCGTCGAGGTTGGTGTATATGTCCGACTCGGGGATCTCCAAATCGATCACGTCGACAGGAACTCGAGGCCCGTGTTCGATCGAGTCCGCCTCAGCGTTCCAATCCGGCTTATTGACGTAGATCTTGTCGCGGCGACTCCTGATCATCTGATCAACCGCAAACTTTCCAAACCCTGGAAGGGTTCCCTTCAAGAACTCAACTCCACCGGGTGAAGGCCCCACGGTGGGCGCCAACTGTCGTGGATTTGTCAACCCGGCAGTTGTCCTCGTAAAAGGACTTAGGTGTGAGGCCATCGCCGCTAGGTGGCGACTCGAAGGGGTTGAACGGAAAAGAGAGTCGGGTTTACCCAGGTTCGGCCCCTCCGATGGAGGTAATAACCTACGTCCTGCTTTGTGTGTATTTGATGGATAGATCTCAATTACAAGGGTGCGGAATCGCTAACCTAGCTATCGAGATATTGTAACTTGAGTCTTTCAGCCCTAGGGGCTTGCCTTTATATACAGGTCAAGACCCTAGGGTTTACAATAGAGTCCGGGTCTGACTCGTAACCTATAATTCCTCTAACTCGCCTTGCTCCTTAAGCAAGGAAATCGGCCGGCGCCTTCCGTCCTGTGGGCCTTGAGCCGCCGCCTTCAAGTGTTGGGCCGCCCGGTAACTTAGTCAACCACCGCCTTGCTTGTCTTGTCTTCATGATAAGGCCCATCTTAAACTTGATCATAGAGCCGTCAATATGTTAACCCGGCCCAGTAGGGAGGGTTACATCGTGGAGCTATATCCCCGACAAGATCTGATGGTGTTCTGTGAGAAGTACGAGAAGGTATCAAAGAGACTTGTTGCATTTGAAGGAACAAACATAGGGAGAAGGTTATTAGCATGTGCAGAGCCAGTATGTTTCATGCATGATTGATTAGTAGTAATTATGTAGAGCATTGTGTCCTTTAGAGTGGCAGAGGCTTGTTTGCTTAGTGTGAATTATTCATGTTTAACAATTTGCTTAGAGTCAAATTTTTAGGGCAGATGCAAATTGTTAGGGCAGAGGCTTGTTTGCTTATAGTTAAATTGTTAGGGCAGATGCAAATTAGTTGAATGGACTGTTATTTTTCTAGTGAATGGGAATTAACATTGTAGTGATGCTAAATATTTAGTTGAATGGACTGGTATTTTGCTAAATATATGCTCTTGTACTATGTACATGCTCTTGTACTGATGTTAACTTTTATTGTATTGGTGAGCAAGTGCATCAGGTACTTATTATGTCAGTTGTTGTCTATTATGTTAGTCATATATGAATGAAACTAAGTGTGGATGAGTGAGCTTTATATTGGTGGGCAACTGCACAGTGGCCTAGTACTCACATTTGATACTCCCATTAGCTTATGTGTCACAGTAATGCATATGCTCTTGTAGCTGAATGGTACTGTCAAATTGGAGTGCACATGCTAATGTGGTGTATTTAGCTAAGCTTTTAACTCACTGTTGCATATGTTATTACTAATTGTGATACTGATGTTAAATATTTAGATGAATAGTACTTATTGTGGCTTTAAACTCATTGTTGAATGGTGGTTAAGTTCTGCATTAAACTAATTGTTGCCTTTTTATATTTTCCAGGAAGGTCAAAATTGTGGGTTTGTTGAATGGGTTGATCACCAATGGACCCCAACAATGCAAAATGCATTGTTGAAGATGTGGGCAATGTATGAAGATAGCAAGAGTGCAAGGGTGAATGATAATCTTGAAAGTTCTCTACTTATTCACAATTTGACAAAAGAGAAAAAAATCTAGAGGGCAACTATGACATGTTGGTTCAAGATGTGCATGAACTTATGAATTTCCAGGAGGATATGGTGTTGGATTTGAGTTATGTGCAGGCTAAGATGGACACTACACATGATAGGAGAGTTAAAGTTGTGTCTGATATGAAGGCAGAGATGGCAAAGAAAGAGGTAGATAACTACAAGCTTCAGGAGAAGTATCAAGTCATGGTTAACCAGACAAAAGCTCAAGTAACTGTCATCCAAAACTTGAAGTTGAAGCATATGAAAAAGAAGGAATTGTTGAGTGAAGCTAGGATGAAATTGCAGTTTTAGAATGTAGAGCTCATAAAGTCTGAGGAGAAGATCACCCAAGAGAAGCTACAACTTAAGTTAGGTTGCTGATATGCTAAAGGGAAAGGAAAAGGTGACTCAAGAGAGGGTTCGGTTACAGCTTTAGATTGCTGAGCTCATCATGGTTGAGGAAAAGCTCAAGCAGAACATCAAGGGGATCCAGACTAGCTTAGAGGAATGAACAAGATGTTCATGAAGATCACTAGGCATTGCTAACCTTTTGGGAAGTATGGTTATGTAATGGCCTAGTTAACTATGGTTGTGTAGTGTATAGTTGTACTAATTATGAACTCTGGCTATGTATGTATCTACTATTTATGCTATCCATCCTTTGTGAGCAAAGGATGAATGTGAGCATTTGAACTCAACTATGTATTGTGAACCATGGTTGTGTATGTTCTAATATGTTGAACTCCACTAACTAATTTGGAAGTTACCATGCTTTAGAAGATGGATCATATATAGTAGATCCTCTGGAAGATGGATCAGATATGTGAGTTATCATTGTATTGTGAGCTATCATGCTTTGAGTTATCATTGTATTGTGAACTATCATGCTTTTTCTATGATTTGTGAGTTGTGAGCTATAATGCTTTGGTTAACATATAACAGATGCTTTGCTTTTGTTGTGGTTCAGATTTGTAACTTGTGAACTAATTTCACCCTAGGTGGTAGGTATAGGTGGGTTTAGGTGGTCCCGTCGACCCCGAGACCCACCTAAACCCTAAGTGGTAGTTTAGGTGCTTCCATCGACCCCGAGACCCCAAACCCTAAGTGGTAGGTTTAGGTGTTTCCGTCGATGCCGAGACACCCTAGACCCTAAGTGGTAGTTTAGGTGGTTCCGTCGACCCTGAGACCCCCTAAACCCAAGGTTTTAGGTATATGTGGTTTCATCGACCCTGAGACCACCCAAACCCTAGGTTTTAGGTTTAGGTGGTTCCGTCGACGCCGAGACCCCCTAAACCCAAGGTTTTAGGTTTAGGTGGTTCCATCGACCCCGAGACCCCCTAAAGCCTAGGTTTTAAGTTTAGTTGTTTCCTTCGACCCCGAGACCCCCTAAACCCTAGGTTTTAGGTATAGGTGGTTTCGTCAACCCCGAATCCCCCTAAACCATAGGTTTTAGGTTTAAGTGGTTTCGTCGACCCCGAGACCACCTAAACCCTAGGTTTTAGGTTAAGGTGGTTCCATCGACATCGAGACCCCTTAAACCCAAGGTTTAGGTTTAGGTGGTTCTGTCGACCCCGAGACCCCCTAAACCCAAGGTTTTAGGTTTAGGTGGTCATGTCGACCCCAAGACCCCCTAACCCCTAGGTTTTAGGTTTAGGTGGTTTCGTCGACCCCGAGACCCCCCTAAACCCTAGGTTTAAGGTATAGGTGGTTCCGTGAACCCCGAGACCCCCTAAACCCTAGGTTTTAGGTTTAGGTGGTTTTGTCGACCCCGAGACCCCCTAAACCCTAGGTTTTAGGTTTAGGTGGTTTCGTCGATCCCGAGACCCTAGGTTTTAGGTTTAGATGGTTTTGTCGACAACGAGACCACCTAAACCCTAGGTTTTAGGTTTAGGTGGTTCCGTCGACCCCGAGACCCCCTAAACCCTAATAACAACACATTGTAGCATCAACCAAAATAACAACACATTGTAGCATCATTTGAACATTGCAGTGCACATCATGCCATCTAGGTGTTACCACTAGCAGTGCAGTAGGCCATCCATCCGGTGTGTGTACCACCAGAAGGAGGAGGAGCACCATGAGTAGAGGCAACAGATTCCTCGGGGGCAAAGAATGCCCTTGGAGTCCAACCAACACCTCTCCCAGCAGAACCTCTTGTAGATTGAGCTACGACACCACCTCTTCCAGCTCCTCTTCCACCGACACCTCTTCTAGGACCTCTTCAAGAATCTCTTCCAAAGCCTCTAACGACAACAATATGAGCTCTTGGTGTTGGAGGAGGAGCATCAGACGGTGTTGGTTGTCTTGGTGGTGGTGTAGGAGCAGGAGCAACAACTCTTGGTTGTGAGTTGCTTGGAGTAGCCTTGCATACACATGGAAAAGGTTAACAATATTAGAAGTGATACGTCTCCAACGTATCTATAATTTTTGCTTGTTCCATGCTGTTATATTATCATTCTTGGATGTTTTATAATCCTTTTACCACAACTTTATATCATTTTTTGGGACTAACCTATTGACATAGTGCCAAAGTGCCAGTTGCTATTTTGCTTGTTTTTTACTTCGCAGGAAATCAGTACCATACAGAGATGAAACGTTGCGGGGATTTTTGTGGATTTTTTACGGACCAGAAGAAACCAGATGGGCCAAAGAACACCAGAAGAGGGGGCCCAGGGTGGCCATCCACATGGGCGCGCCAGAGGCCCCCTGGCGCGCCCTGGTGGGTGATGGGCACCTCCGGCACCCCCTCAACCGACTATCGTGCCTATAAATTCCCTAGAAATCCAAAAACCCTAGGGGAGTCGACGAAACATAATTCTAGCCGCCGCAAGTTCTAGAACCGCGAGATCCAATCTAAACACCATCACGGAGGGGTTCATCTTCCTCATAGGTGCCTCTTCGATGATGCGTGAGTAGTCCACCATAGACCTACGGGTCCGTAGGTAGTAGCTAGATGGCTTCTTCTCTCTCTCTCTTATGATTCTCAATACAATGGTCTCTTGGAGATCTATTTGGTGTAAACTTTTGCGGTGTGTTTGTTGGGATCCGATGAATTTTGAGTTCATGATCAGTTTCTATCCATGAATATTATTTGAGTCTTCTTTGATCTCTAATATGCATGATTACTTATAGCCTCGTATTTCTTCTTCGAATCTTTGGTTTAGTTAGGCCGACTAGATCGATTTTTCTTGCCATGGGAAGAGGTGCTTTGTGATGGGTTCGATCTTGCGGTGTTCTTTCCCAGTGACAGAAGGGGCAGCAAGACACACATGTATCGTTGCTATTAAGGATAACAAGATGGGGTCTATTCCTACATGAATAGATCTTGTCTACATCATGTCATCGTTCTTATTGCAATACTCCGTTTTTCCATGAACTTAATACACTAGATGCATGCTGGATAGCGGTGGATGTGTGGAGTAATAGAGGTAGATGCAGGCAGGAGTCGGTCTATCTATCTTGGACGTGATGCCTATATAATGATCATCGCCTTGGATATCGTCATGACTATTCGATTTTCTATCAATTTCCCAACAGTAATTTGTTCACCCACCGTGCGCTATACTCATGAGAGAAGCCACTAGTGAACCCTACGGCCCCCGGGTCTACTTTTTCCTACCATATTGCTTTCCGATCTACGTTTTTTGCACTCTTTGTTTTCAGATCTACAAAACCAAAAACCCAAAAATATCTTGCTTCATATTTACTCTTTTTATTTGTGTTCTTGAGAGATCTATATCTCCTATCTATCACTACCTAATCTATCTTATTACCGTAGAGAGATTGACAACCTCTCTTTCACGTCGGGTTGCAAGTATTTGTTGTTTGTGTGCTGGTGCTGCTTATTGGGTGGTGGTGATCCTCCTACCAGTTCGATAACCTTGGTTTCATAACTGAGGGAAATACTTACCGTCGTTGTGCTGCATCATCCCTTCCTCTTTGGGGAAATAACGACACAGTCCAAGCCACGTTAAGAAGTAAAGTAATGTACAAGAAAGGAAAGAGTAGTTGAAAGGGGAAACATTATTACCACATGTTTGTTCTTCCTCAAAGCTAGCTCAGCCTTCAAATGTTTAAGACAGCTTGTGTACCTATGCCCTTGGAGTCCACAATTACCACATGTTATGGTCCCCATTCTTGATGTGTCCTTTGGCATTGGTACTTCAAATTTCCCCTTGATCTTATTTTCTTTCTTTCTTCCTCTCTTCACTTTAAATGCAGGTGGTTCTATGTCTGGACCAAGGGTCTTTGTCCAATCATGCTCACGAGGAACATGATAGCTCATAGGTTCATAAGCCGCAACATACAATTGTTTCTTGAAGAATATGCCGACATAATGCTCTGGAGATCTTTTAGCCTTGTTATTGCAGAGATGACATGGTTGCATGGGATGCCACCGAGGTCCCACTTTCTTTAACCACATGTCTCAAGTTCCAAGTTAACAACATGTGTTTCCTTATTCTATCTCTTCATCAATTGTAATTGAGCATTACTATATACCAATTCCAACCTTACTCTCCTAAACCTGGATTCTCAATGTGATACAGAGAATCATATACACTAAATCCTTGTGTTTCCATAAGTGCAACTATATTCAGATAAGTTATATCTGAACTGTAGAGCTTCCTCTCCAAAGTTTCTTGAACATCAAAATGCATCCTAACCTCCCAAATGTCTTCATACAAACTACAAAACAAAGAAAAAATCAACTATTCAGTACCCTAATTCTCATTTTTGTCTTAACATAAAAATTCCAGTTAAGAATAAACAATTTCAATTAACAAACACAAAACAATCCAGTTTAAAATTTAGTTAACACACAAAAAAATCAGATTAAAAATCCAGTTAACAGTACATAATTTTAGTTAAAAATCCAAAAAATCAGTTTAAAATTCAGTTAACAATAAACAATTTCAGACAGAAAACAATTATGTTTAAAAATTTAGTTAACAGTAAACAAGTTTAGTTAACAAACACAAAACAATTCAGTTTAAAAATTTAGTTAATAGTAGACAATTTGAGTTAACTGAACACAAAACAATTCAGTTTCAAATTTGATTTAATTGTAAACAATTTCAGTTAACTGAAAACAAACCAAGTTATTTTTAAAATCCAAGTTAACAGTAAACAAAACAATGAAGTTAAATATTTTAGTTTACAGTAAACAAAGCAATTAGTTACAATCAGTACACAAACTAATGAGTACACTTATGTGTTGAAGTTGACAGTGAACTCACAATAAACTAACAATCTAATTTCAATTTACACAAACAATTGCACTTAACAATAAACTCACATTATGTATTGGAGTACACAAACTAATCAGTACACTAAGCCCGGCCATATGCCTAATGGAATTTTTGGAAAAACAAAACCTAATCCCAAATTTCTATTAGCAGAGAAGGAGGGAAAATTAGGATCACTTATAGTACACCACCGATTCCATGCGTCCAATCTTGGCTAGTGCTTGGGTTTACCACCCAAATCTGCGTCATCCACAAGCGCTGCTTCATGGACAACGCCTGCTCCGAAAAATCATCGTCGTCGATGGAGTAGGCAGAGCTGAAGTGGTCGTCGCCGCTGTTGATTTTGCCTGTCGGCCGCTCCCTAAGCACGGGAGGTCTCCACTGCCGTCGACATCATCGTTGCCGCCTGCCGGAGTAGCCAATATCATAGCCGCTTGGGGAGACCTAGGTTTCAAGGGGAGAGGTGCGAGTGGTGCCTGGACGAACGGGTTCGATCGAACATGGCTAAGAGCGATCGAGCCAGACTCGTCCTCGTCGGTGCACGGGCACGCGCTGATTAGCCAGCATGGCACCTGACAGGCGGGCCCCACCGGTCAGTTTCGGCTTCTAATGAGTGGATTTTATGCATACTTTTTAGAGTATATTCTAGTGCCAAAATCCCTCATATCATACCCATCTAGCACTTATTCATGTCTCCAATGCATAGTTTTCAGTATTTACTTGTTTTACCAATTTCGTTGCACACTTTTTATTTTTATTTAGTTTTCCTTTGTTTTGTGGTCTTGTTCATGGACTTCGGACATCAAAAGAATCAAGCTAGGGGTCAAACAAGAGAAGTTCCAGGCACAAGATAAAGACCCTTTGGAGCGTTTGATGACTTTACATTTATAAAAATGTCCAAAATGAATATCCAAGGCCACCGAGGCATCGGGCTTTTCTCTAGCAATCCAATGAGCCCAAGAACGTCAAAATCGGAGTTCGTATAAAGAAATGGCGACCAAAATACGAAGTGACTTTCAAAGTGAAGAGAGAAAGACGACCTTTCATGCTACCGAAGGCACTCGTTCTGGCGGTCGTTTGAGCTCTAGACAGCCACGAAAATTGGCCAGAACTTTCCAAATTTTGCTCCGAGTTCGTCCCCATTTTCTCCTACGAGATTCTTGACGACCAAGGCTTGTATTGGACATGGATTTGGCTCCCCTTGATCCCTTGGATGAAAGGGAGGAGGCTAGATCAACGGAGGACACCCGAGGAGACCTCTTATAAGACTCCAACCCTAGCCTCCGTCTCAGCTCATCTTCATCCTCCACAAGTTTCATCTATAGCCACCACACCTCCATTGCAGAACCTCCACCATAGAGAGAAGGGCCAAGCCAAGGAAGAAGGAAGGGAGGAGGCGCCTCCACACCGGTGCCAGGGCCGGCGCCCTCTTCATCGCCGCCGCCATGCCTCCCTCCATCTCCAACTCTGTGTTGGCTTGTAACTTGCCTCTACACTCTATGTACTCCATCTACATATTTGAGTGAATTGCTAGTTCTTGGGGAATAGGATGAACTCTAGTTTGTACTAGCACCGAATAACTTTGTGCGATATGAGATAACCTTTTCATGTATTGTTAATGTTCTTCGTGATGTTGGGTGAAGTTCACCATCCAATATTTGCCAATTTTGGACACAAGGATATTACTATTGGATGAATTAGAGAGCGGAGAAAGCAAGTGACATCCCAATCTCTAAGTAAGTGGAGAAGAAAAAGTGACAATAGTATCCTCTACCTGTCCCGTCTGTACCAATTCGATAGGGGAATAACGGAGACCACCCTTTGGCCGCGTCCATGGGGAACCAGTCCGCTGGGGGATGGAACGGTGGTGGTGTGCATGATACGGTTGACTATGCGATAGCTCCGTATACTGTACCAGGCTCCGCCCACAAATACCTACATGAAAAATGGCTTAAGTATCCGTAGGACGTGCAGGTAGTGGTAAGTCTGAACGCCTCGAGAACGCCTTTTACTCAAGCGTCCCCCCCTATTTTATACATTGTTTTACTTATGTTTCTACCTTCGCTTAATTGTCTAGATAAACCCAACCTTTATTATCATTTCGTTAGCAGCCGATGAATAGACCATTTCTAGATAACGCTTTGGGTGTGAACATAGCCACGTGCGTGACGACGTAGCTGCGGGGTTGGTAGTTACCTGTGCAACACCGCTCCCTGTGGGATCGACATAATCTACTCACTGGGAATTGCAATAGCCCTGTACCCTTGCAGGTCATCAGCGTCAATACGTATAAACACAAAGTTTAGACTTCATTGCAACGGCTAGTTCCGAACTTGGTACTGACATGTCAAAATTACCAAAGTTAGTATCAATCTGCACGTACTGCCCCAATTGTGATACCTCTATGCAATTAACTCGGATACCACTGTCCTCCTACTAGTTCACTTATGATGATTTTAATTGAAAAAACTAATGTTACAGAACTAATGTCAGATTTTTCACCATTCATAGCGAACGTCCTTAGGCACATTTGATACACGCGCACGGATCCTAAAACCTTCGCTCTTGCACCCCCTTTCGAGCAAACTACAAAAGGACGGTAGCACATGTTTGCTCGAAAATCTGAGCGAACACATTTAGGATGACAAATTATATTGTTGGAGCATTACAGTTTTCACCATTTTTCTTTCTTTTTAGGCTGCCAACTCTCCCTGTTTGCACCATGGCAAAAATCTTTGAAACACATGGCAATCACTCTCATGCAGCATGGCATTTTTTTGAGATTTGTATATACAACATGACATTTTTTACTTCAGAACATGGCAAATTCTTTTAGAATAGCATGAGAAATTTATCTGTTTTCGCATGATAAATTTGGAGCGTTCGTTGGAATATGAAAACGTTCTTTTGTTCCTTCCGGCTGAGGGAACGATCGTTCGCTCAAATTACCTACATGAGGGAACATCATATATATATATATATACACACACACATATATATATATATGTATATATATATATATGTATATATATATATATATAGGGTCAACAAAACTTTCATAGAGTCGTCATGTTGTAAGTATCACCTTTATTTACAGGGCGCTCTTCATATCTAGCCTTCTAATCGACATATATAGTGTCTGGACGTTGCCATTTAGAGCGCGCTTCATACGATAAATATGTGTAATTTTGTGTAGCGCAAAAAAACTTAAAGTGTCATCCACCTCATCTGGGATGTCAGAAAGATTGGCAAAAAGGAATGTCTCATTGATGAGTGAGTCTAACGAATATGAAGGCAACAAATATGAAGACTGTGAACTTGCGGGCCGCCTCTTGAGTCTTCATAAGTTTTTGGGGTGCACTTCGTAACAATTATGGAGGCCGCATTTCTTACGAAGGCGAGCGGTGCGCCAATAGCTGGTCAAGGCAGATATCGTCCGACAAAGTGCGCCACCACCTTAATGTCGCTCGGGCAATCGACGACGTAGCCATCCCAGCTAAAGTCACCCTTCTACTACGCCTTTTAGCACATCGGTCCGCAACAATCGCCGCAACCTACGTCCTCTTTTTCCTCTAGCCATCGAGTCACGTTCATCATGGAACTCAACACAGACTACGTCTTCACAGAGTCACAGTTGTCGGGGGTTGTTCGGTCGATGCCGGTTGTGGATCTCTCATCCGTATTTATAGCCGCAAGCGTCGGTGCAGTCATTGTTTGTCACAATGCCTCGTCCAAGTGGGATTGAGACAGACGACGAGGAGATAATAACATTATCCACGACGAATATTGTAGGATCCCAAGTAGTATAGGTCTAGACTAGGGTGATTAGATTAGTTGACCAATGAAAACCTAGCATTTTCCAGTTTTAGTTCTTGACAGATTTTAGCAATTCTAGCAAGTCTACTAGCATCCTACACATGAAAGTCTAATATAGGGGTAGTAGAAATTAAAGATTTTACACGTGAAAGTAGATGAGGGGTTTCGAGATAATCAAACGCAATGAAGACACGGTAATTTTTGGCGTCATTCTGATAGGTGGTGCTATCGTAGTGCATGTTGATGGAGACTTCAACCCATGGAGGGTAATGGTTGCGTGAGTCCACGGAGGGATCCACCCACGAAGAAGCAAACTCGTCTATGCCATCATGGCTTATGTTCAGGAAGGCTAGCCTCACTCGGGGTAGATGTTCATGAAGTAGGCGATCTCCTTGCCCTTGCAAATACCTTGGTTCAACTCCACAAGCTTGGAGGCTCCAAAGTGACACCTAACAAATCTAGGAGACATCACTCTCCAAAAGGTAATAGATGTTGTTGGTGATGATGAACTCCTTTCTCTTGTGCTTCAAAAGATAGTCTACTCAACACTCAAATACTCTCTCACCAATTTTGGCTATGTGGTAGGAGAGGGATAGGAGTGGAAAGCAACTTGGGGAGGGTAGAGATCAAGGATAAGAGGTTGGAGTGAAATACTCTTGATCTCAACACAAGGGTAGATGGTTCTCTCTTAGAAAATGGATATGGGAAGTGGTAGTTTTGTCCTAGTTTGCTCTCTAAGACTTGGTGGAATGGGTGGGGCTATATATATAGGCAACACCAAAAATCTAATCGTTGCACACCTTTATGCACTACTCGATGGGACCAGGTGAAAACACTCGGTAAGACGAACTAGTACAAAAGGTTGGTCTTTAGGATTTTTGGTGTGACCGGATGAAACATCTCAGTGGGGCGGAATGGTGATGACCTAATCACTTTCCACACTTCAGTGAGACTGATTGAAACCACTTGGAAATTCCAAAGTGAAACCAATTTGTAATAGAAGGTTGGCAAGTGATCTTCGGTGGGACCGAAGGGTCATCTATGTAAGACCGAGTTTCTAGGGTTTAGGCACTGTCTATGTCAAGTGTATCTCGGTGAGTCTGGGTAGATGTGTTTTGGTGGGACCGAGAAAGACTTTAAGGTTTTGGACCTAGATGAATGTGAGAGTGTGACCGAGGGTTTTGGACAAATATCTCGAAGCGCTTGAGTAGTTGGACCATGATCAAAACCTCATCCCATGTTAATAGTATTGGCTTTCCTATGGACTCGATGTGATCTTGGATAACTTACCAAAAATGTAGATTCTTATAGCTTTGCGAACACATGTCCTTGGCATTTTGAGGGGGTCCACATTCAAATTCCATTGCCATACCTAAGTTAAACTTTTATGAAATATACCGAAGCAATTTCAATCGCTTCGTCCAAGATGAAAACCGAGAAACCCTAAATCTAACCTTTTCGCTTTAGCCTAAATTCTAGGAACATAGAGGTTGAGCACACGTGGCAAGACATTGTGCGAGATTGATGTCTACTACGCAACTTTATTCTTGTAGACTTTGTTGGGCCTCCAAGCGCAGAGTTTTGTAGGACAGTAGCAATTTTCCCTCAAGTGGATGACCTAAGGTTTATCAATCCGTGGGAGGTGTAGGATGAAGATGGTCTCTCTCAAACAACCCTGCAATCAAATACAAGAAATCTCTTGTGTCCCCAACACACCCAATACAATGGCAATTGTATAGGTGCACTAGCTCGGCGAAGAGATGGTGATACAAGTGCAATATGGATGGTAGATATAGGTTTTTATAATCTGAAAAATATAAAAACAGCAAGGTAGCAAGTAACAAAAGTGAGCACAAACGGTATTGCAATGCTTGAAAACAAGGCCTAGGGTCCGTACTTTCTCTAGTGCAATCTCTCAACAATGCTAATATAATTGGATCACATAACCATCCCTCAACGTGAAACAAAGAATCACTCCAAAGTTCTTATCTAGCGGAGAACATAAGAAGAAATTGTTTGTAGGGTACGAAACCAACTTAAAGTTATTCTTTCCGATTGATCTATTCAAGAGTTCGTACTAAGATAACATCAAGTTATCCTTTCCGTTCGATCTATCTAAGAGTTCGTACTAGAATAACACCATATAATACGTATCAACCAACTCTAATGTCACCTAGATACTCCAATGTCACCACAAGTATCCATGAGTTAATTATACGATACGCATCAAACAATTTCAGATTCATAATACTCAATCCACACGAAGAACCTCAAAGAGTGCCCCAAGATTTCTATCGGAGAAAGTAGGACAAGAACGTGTATCAACCCCTATGCATAGATTACCCCAATGTCATCGTGGGAATCCGCAAGTTGAGTACCAAAACATATATCAAGTGAATCAATAGAACACCCCATTGTCACCACGGGTATCCGCATGCAAGACATATATCAAGTGTTCTCAAATCCATAAAAGTATTCAATCCGGTAACGAAATCTCAAAGGGAAAACTCAATTCATCACAACTAGATAGAGAGGGAATAGCATCATGTGATCCAACTATATTAACAAAGCCCGTGATACATCAAGATCGTGACATCTCAAGAACACGAGAGAGAGAGATTGAACACATAGCTACTGGTACATACCCTTAGCCCCGAGGGTGGACTACTCCCTCCTCGTCATGGCCTCCGCCAGGATGATGAAGATGGCCACCCGAGATGGACTCCCCTCTCCGGCAAGGTACTGGAACGTCTCCAAATTGGTTTTTCGTCGATACAGAGAGTTGCGGCGGCGGAGCGAAGAGGCTAGGGTTCTTTTTGATGGTTTCCGAATATTTGGAAATTTATAGGCATCGGAGGCGGTGGAGGGGGTTCCCGAGGCACCCATCACCCACCAGGCCGCGCCGGTGGGCCTCTAGCGCGCCCTGGTGGGTGATGGCCACCCTGGTCCCCCTCTTCTGGTGTTCTTTGGCCCATCTTCTTTCTTCTGGTCCGTAAAAAATCCACAAAAATCCCCGCAGCGTTTTGTCTCCGTTTGGTACTGATTTTCTACGAAGTAAAAAAACAAGCAAAAACAGCAACTGGCACTTTGGCACTATGTCAATAGGTTAGTCCCAAAAAATGATATAAAGTTGTAATAAAATGAATGTAAAACATCCAGGAATGACAATATAACAGCATGGAACAAGCAAAAATTATAGATACGTTGGAGACGTATCAGCATCCCCAAGCTTAATTCCTACTCGTCCTCGAGTAGGTAAATGATAAAATCAGAATTTTTGATGTGGAATGCTGCCTAACATGTTCATCATATTCTTTTCTTCGTTGTATAGCATGGACATTTGGACTTGTAAGTGATTCAAAGCAATAGTCTAGTTTCAACATAATGACTTCAATACTCAAGCTTGTCAACAAGCAACCATGTCTTTCAAAATATCAACACTAAAGAAAGTTATCCCTAGCCCATCATGCTCAATCATTGACCCATTCATGAAACACACTCAAATATTAGCTATGCCCAATGATCAAGTACGATCATAGTGCCCCTTGTTGGTGCTTATAAGAGAAGATGGAGACTCAAAGCAAAAATAAAAATTGCATAAAGTAAATAGATAGGCCCTTCGCAGAGGGAAGTAGGGATTTGTAGAGGTGCCAGAGCTCATAGTTTTAAATTGAGAGATAAAAAATATTTTGGGTGGCATGCTTTTCCTGTCAACGAAAACGACAAAGTAGCTCACAATACTTTCCATGCTAGATATACCATAGGCGGTTCCCAAACAGAAAATAAAGATTATTCCTTTTTCTACCAAACTTTCACTTTCCATGGCGGGCCGTATCCACGGTTGCCTTCCATACCAACACTTTCCAAGGAATTTATTATTTGACAACATAAAGTAAATATTTTTTTCTTTTTCATTTCGGGAATGGGCATCCCTATTACCGCCGCACTCTCTTGCAATGACAAGTGAATAAACACTCATCTTGAGAATAACACATCTAGCATGGAAAAATATTGGACACTCCCCACCGTTTCATGAGCGGTACGGGCACACAAAAGAGAAAATTTATTTTGAAAATTTAGAGATGGCACATACAAATTTGCTTGGAACGGCATGGAAATACCGCATATAGGTAGGTATGGTGGACTCATAAGGCAAAACTTGGTTTAAGGATTTTGGATGCACAAGTAGTATTTCTACTTAGTACAAATGGAGGCTAGCAAATAGATTTAGAAGCAACCAAACCAAGAAACAAAAATTCACATAAGTGAGCATTGAACATAACTAACACCGAATAATGCACCACAAGTAGGATGTAACTTCATTGCATAACTATTGACTTTCGTGCATGCATAGGGAATCACAAACCTTAACACCAATATTCCTACTAAGCATAATTACTCACTAACATGACTCACATATTACTATCATCATGTTTCAAAACTATTACAAGGAATCAAGTTTAATTTGTCCAATGATCTTCATGAAAGTTTTTATTATATCCTCCTTGGATATCTATCACTTTGGGACTAGTTTCATATATTGCCATTGCTTTTTTGACAAGCTCAAACAAATTTAAATGAAGCACATGAGCATAAAGATTTCATCCCTCAAAAAGGTATAAGTGAAGCATGAGAGGAAATGACAAGCTACTCTCAAAAGATATAGGTGAAGATCAATGAGTAGTCAAACAATTAAGTAGCTATGTGAGGACTCTCTCTCTCTCTCAATAAAGATTTTTAGATCTATGTATTTTATTCAAACAGCAAAACTAAACAAAAATAGAACTCCAAGAATAGCACGCATAATGTGAACGAATAAAAATTTAGGCTCAACATAGGCTAACCGATAGTTGACGAAGAGAGGTGGGATGCGTAGCATCCCCAAGCTTAGATGCTTGAGACATCTTGAAATATTTACTTGGGGTGCCTTGGGCATCCCCAAGCTTGAGCTTTTGTATCTCGTTCAATCCTTTCATATCCCGGTTTCACCTATTCTCAAAAACTTCATCCACACAAAACTTAACGGAACTTCGTGAGAACGGTTAGTGTAATAAAGATAAATAATTCACTTAGGTACTGTCAAGACAAGATTCATAATTGTTCCCACATGATACCTACTGTATTCTATCATTCCCATAATTTATACCACTAAATATAAGCTATGGAAACACTAAAATCAGAAAACTATGCATGCAAAACAGAATATGTCAAAAACAGAACAGTCTGTGAAGATCTGTAGTATAGCCGTACTTCCCTGTCTCCAAAAATTCTGAAAAATTAGGAAAACCTGAAGAATTTGTATATCAAGACTTTGTAAAAAATTTAGATTATTATCACGCTCCAGTAAAAAATGAAAATTCCTATACTGGATTCAAAAGTTTATGTTTTGGTTCCGCATCAATTCTACTCGTCTTGTGAGTCATCCCAAAGGCTTTACTTGGCACTTTATTGAAATAAAAGGCACAAAACATGATTACTACAGTAGCTTAATCATGTGAACACACAAAAACAGAAAGTAAAAGTGTTGGGTTGTCTCCCAACAAGCGCTTTTCTTTAATGCCTTTTAGCTAGGCATGGTGATTTCAATGATGCTCACATAGGAATAGTATTTGAAACATGTAAGAGAGCTTCATGAATCTCATGACAAGCACATTTAAGTCTAACCCACTTCCTATGCATAGGGATTTTGTGAGCAAACAATTTATAGGAACAAGAATCAACTAGCATAGGAAGCCAAAACAAGCATAACTTCAAAACTTTGAACACATAGAGAGGAAACTTGATATTATTGCAATTCCTACAAGCATATGTTCCTCCCTCATAATAATTTTCAGTAGCATCATGAAGGAATTTCACAATATAACTATCACATAAAGCATTATTTTCATTATGCACAAGCATAGAATTTTCATTACTCTCTGATGTCTACTACGCAAGTTTATTCTTGTAGACATTGTTGGGCCTCCAAGCGCAGAGTTTTGTAGGACAGTAGCAATTTTCCCTCAAGTGGATGACCTAAGGTTTATCAATCCGTGGGAGGTGTAGGATGAAGATGGTCTCTCTCAAACAACCCTGTAATCAAATACAAGAAATCTCTTGTGTCCCCAACACACCCAATACAATGGCAAATTGTATAGGTGCACTAGTTCGGCGAAGAGATGGTGATACAAGTGCAATATGGATGGTAGATATAGGTTTTTGTAATATGAAAATATAAAAACAGCAAGGTAGCAAGTGACAAAAGTGAGCACAAACGGTATTGCAATGCTTGAAACAAGTCCTAGGGTCCGTACTTTCGCTAGTGCAATCTTTGAATAATGCTAATATAGTTGGATCACATAACCATCCCTCAACGTGCAACGAAGAATCACTCCAAAGTTCTTATCTAGCGGAGAGCATAAGAAGAAATTGTTTGTAGGGTACAAAACCACCTTAAAGTTATCCTTTCCGATCGATCTATTCAAGAGTTCATACTAAGATAACATCAAGTTATCCTTTCCGTTCGATCTATCAAAGAGTTCGTACTAGAATAACACCATATGATACGCATCAACCAACTCTAATGTCACCTAGATACTCCAATGTCACCACAAGTATCCATGAGTTAATTATACGATACGCATCAAACAATTTCAGATTCATAGTACTCAATCCACACAAAGAACTTCAAAGACTGCCCCAAGATTTCTATCGGAGAAAGTAGGACAAGAACGTGTATCAACCCCTATGCATAGATTACCCCAATGTCACCGCGGGAATCCACAAGTTGAGTACCAAAACATATATCAAGTAAATCAATAGAACACCCCATTGTCACCACGGGTATCCGCATGCAAGACATATATCAAGTGTTCCCAAATCCAATATTCAATCCAACATAACGATATCTCAAAGGGAAAGATTCAATTCATCACAACAAGATAGCAAGGGAAACATCATATGATCCGACTATATTAACAAAGCCCGTGATACATCAAGATCGTGACATCTCAAGAACACGAGAGAGAGAGAGAGATTGAACACATAGCTACTGGTACATACCCTCAGCCCCGAGGGTGGACTACTCCCTCCTCGGCATGGCCTCCACCGGGATGATGAAGATGGCCACCGAAGATGGATTCCCCTCTTCGGCAGGGTACTTGAATGTCTCCAGATTGGTTTTTTGTCGATACAGAGAGTTGCGGCGGCGGAGCGGAGAGTCTAGGGTTATTTTTTGGGGTTTCTGAATATTTGGGAATTTATAGGCATCGGAGGCGGTGGAGGGGGTGCCCGAGGTGCCCAGCCCTGACCAGGCCTCGCCAGGGGGCCTCTGGCATGCCCTGGTGGGTGCTGGCCACCCTGGGCCCCCTCTTCTGGTGTTCTTTGGCCCATCTTCTTTCTTATGGTCCGTAAAAAATCCACAAAAATCCCCGCAGCGTTTTGTCTCCATTTGGTACTGATTTTCAGCGAAGTAAAAAACAAGCAAAAACAGCAAGTGGCACTTTGGCACTATGTCAATAGGTTAGTCCCAAAAAATGATATAAAGTTCTAATAAAATGATTGTAAAACATCCAAGAATGATAATATAACAGCATGGAACAAGCAAAATTATAGATACGTTGGATACGTATCAGCATCCCCAAGCTTAATTCCTACTCGTCCTCGAGTAGGTAAATGATAAAAACAGAATTTTTGATGTGGAATGCTACATAACATGTTCATCATATTCTTTTCTTCTTTGTATAGCATGGACATTTGGACTTGGAAATGATTCAAAGCAATAGTCTAGCTTTAACATAATGACTTCAATACTCAAGCATGTCAATAAGCAACCATGTCTTTCAAAATATCAACACTAAAGAAAGTTATCCCTAGCCCATCATGCTCAATCATTGATCCATTCATGAAACACACTCAAATATTAGCTATGCCCAATGCTCAAGTACGATCATAGTGCCCCCCTAGTTGGTGCTTATAAGAGAAGATGGAGACTCAAAGCAAAAATAAAAATTGCATAAAGTAAATAGATAGGCCCTTCGCAGAGGGAAGTAGGGATTTGTAGAGGTGCCTGTGCTCAAAGTTTTAAATTGAGAGAGAAAAAATATTTTGGGTGGCATGCTTTTCCTGTCAACGAAAACGGCAAAGTAGCTCACAATACTTTCCATGCTAGATATATCATAGGCGGTTCCCAAACAGAAAATAAAGTTTATTCCTTTTTCCACCAAACTTTCACTTTCCATGGCGGGCCGTATCCACGGTTGCCTTCCATACCAACACTTTCCAAGGAATTTATTATTTGACAACATAAAGTAAATATTTTTTTCTTTTTCATTTCGGGAATGGGCATCCCAATTACCGCCGCACTCTCGTGCAACGACAAGTGAATAAACACTCATCTTGAGAATAACACATCTAGCATGGAAAAATATTGGACACTCCCCACCGTTTCATGAGCGGTACGGGCACACAAAAGAGAAAATTTATTTTGAAAATTTAGAGATGGCACATACAAATTTGCTTGGAACGGCATGGAAATACCGCATATAGGTAGGTACGGTGGACTCATAAGGCAGAACTTGGTTTAAGGATTTTGGATGCACAAGTAGTATTTCTACTTAGTACAAATGAAGGCTAGCAAATAGATTGGGAAGCAACCAAACCAAGAAACGAAAAATCACATAAGTGAGCATTGAACATAACTAACACCGAATCATGCACCACAAGTAGGATGTAACTTCATTGCATAACTATTGACTTTCGTGCATGCATAGGGAATCACAAACCTTAACACCAATATTCCTACTAAGCATAATTACTCATTAACATGACTCACATATTACTATCATCATGTTTCAAAACTATTACAAGGAATCAAGTTTAATTTGTCCAATGATCTTCATGAAAGTTTTTATTATATCCTCCTTGGATATCTATCACTTTGGGACTAGTTTCATGTATTGCCGTTGCTTTTTGACAAGCTCAACCAAATTTAAGTGAAGCACATGAGCAAATGACAAGCTACTCTTAAAAGATATAAGTGAAGATCAATGAGTAGTCAAACAATTAAGTAGCTATGTGAGGACTTTCTCTCTCACTAAAGATTTTCAGATCTAAGTATTTTATTCGAACAACAAACTAAACAAAAATAGAACTCCAAGAATAGTACGCATCATGCGAACGAATAAAAATTTAGGCTCAACATAGGCTAACCGATAGTTGACGAAGAGAGGTGGGATGCGTAGCATCCCCAAGCTTAGATGCTTGAGACTTCTTGAAATATTTACTTGGGGTGCCTTGGGAATCCCCAAGCTTGAGCTTTTGTATCTCGTTCAATCCTCTCATATCCCGGTTTCACCTATTCTCAAAAACTTCATCCACACAAAACTTGAGAAGAAGTCGTGAGATAGGTTAGTACACATAAGAACAAATCAACACTTCATGTACTGCCAAGACAAGTTGCACAATAATTTTCAAACATCATCTACTGTTTACTATCGTTTCCATAATTTATATCTACCAATATAGGCTATGGAAACTATAGGATAAGTAGATAACGAAACTATGACAGCAATCTGTCCAAACAGATCAGTCTGTAGTAATCTATTAAACTAGTGTACTTATGTAATTCAAACAATTATGAAAATTTAGGACAAGCTAAGGAATTTATGTTACAACACTGTGTAAAAATTTCAGAAACTTTCCACGTTCCAATAAAATATGAAAATTCAAACACTACAACAAAAGTTTCTGTTTTTACACAGCACACATCAAACATGCAATGCAAGCATCCTAAGGAAATTCTTGGAACTTTTTATTGAAAAACAAGATTATAAATAACACCTAACAGAGACCAAAAAAAATGACGCTCCAAGCAAAGCACATATTATGTGATGAAAAAACATATAGCTCCAAGTAAGATATACCGATAGTGTTGAAGACGAAAGAGGGGATGCCTTCCGGGGCATCCACAAGCTTAGGCGCTTGAGTATTCCTTGGATATTACCTTGGGGGTGCCTTGGGCATCCCCAAGCTTAGGTTCTTGTCACTCCTTATTCTCCTCATATCGGTGTCTTACCCAAAACTTGAAAACTTCAATCACACAAAACTTAACGGAACTTCGTGAGAAGGGTTTGTGTAATAAAGATAAATCATTCACTTAGGTACTGTCAAGACACGATTCATAATTGTTCCCACATGATACCTACTTTATTCTACCATTCCCATAATTTATATCACTGAATATAAGCTATGGGAACACTAAAACAAGCAAACTATGCATGCAAAACAGAATCTGTCAAAAACAGAACAGTCTGTGAAGAACTGTAGTGTAACCATACTTCCCTGTCTCTAAAAATTCTGAAAAATTAGGACAACCTGAAGAAATTGTATATCAAGACTGTAAAAATTTCAGAATTTTTTGACGCTCCAGTAAAATCAGAGAAATTCTTTACTGGAGGCAAAAGTTTTTGTTTTTGGTTCAAAATCAATTCTACTCATCTTGTGAGTCATCCCAAAGGCTTTACTTGGCACTTTATTGAAATAAAAGGCAAAAACATTATTTCTACAGTAGCTAATCATGTGAACACACAAAAACAGAAAGGAAAAGTGTTGGGTTGTCTCCCAACAAGCGCTTCTCTTTAATGCCTTTTTAGCTAGGCATGATGATTTCAATGATGCTCGCATAAAAGTAAAGAATTGAAACATAAAGAGAGCATCATGAATCTCATGACAAGCACATTTAAGTCTAACAAACTTCCTATGCATAGGGATTTTGAGAGCAAATAATTTATGGGAACAAGAATCAACTAGCATACGAAGGCAAAACAAGCATAACTTCAAAACTTTGAACACATAGAGAGGAAACTTGATATTATTGCAATTCCTACAAGCATATGTTCCTCTATCATTAAAAAATTCAGTAGCATCATGAAGGAATTTCACAATATAACTATCACATAAAGCATAATTTTCATGATTTATAAGCATAGAAAATTTATTACTCTCCACATAAGCATATTTCTTCTTGTTCATAATAGTGGGAGCATCAAATGAAACTCGAATACTATAAATTGTTTCCACATTAAAAGAGTAATGTTCAGTAAAAGGATATTCAAAATTATGACAATAATTATCACTACCTTTTATAATATAAGTATCATCACAATAATCATCGTAAGTAGCAACTTTGTTCTCATCATAGTCAAGTGAAACCTCTTCCGAAATAGTGGAATCATTACTAAATAAAGTCATGACCTCTCCAAATCCAATTTTATCATTATAATAAAATTCAACACCCTCCAAGATAGTGGGATAATAATTATCTAAAGTTGACACTCTTCCAAACCCACTTTCATAAATATCACAATCATCATAAATAGGAGGCATGCAATCATCATAACAAATTTGATCATTCAAAGTAGGGGAACTAAAAAGATCATCTTCATTAAGCATAGCATCCCCAAGCTTGTGGCTTGGCATATCATCAGCATAATCACTCTCATCATTAATAGTATGAATAGCACCAATAGTATAAAAATTATTATCATCATAATTTACCAAGTTGGTGCCAAAAAGATTTTCAAGGTTATAAGAAGTATCACTATCTTCCCAATCATAGTCATCACAACAAGCAATAGGCATAACAAAATCATCATCAAGTGTATCATCTTCCACAATTATTTTTGATTCATCCTCGTGAGGCACAACAATAATAGGAACAACGTCATTTGGGAGAGATACCTTTTTACCTCTACTCTTTCTTCTTTTCTTCTTCTTCACCACATCATGTGTGGGTTTAATTAATTTCTTCGAGCTTCTTATTGATGAGATTGGTTGAATAGGGAGCTCCTCCTCATCACCTATTACATCATGAGAGACAATAGGAGGCAAAGTGGAATTCTTTACCCTTTCTTTAGTATTCCTTTTATATTCTATTGGTTTTCCCATCTTTCTATAGTTGTCAATATAAGCATTCTCATTGCAATTTACCATGCAAAACATATAGATATTTTTTAGATTAGTTTCAATGTCATCCGTGAGAATGAATACTTCAAACCAACTATTTTTATGTGTCAATTCTTCACTCCCCAAAAATAGAGAAAGCTCATCATAAAGTTCAAGGGTGATCAAGTCATTACAATATTTGGCCATGATTTGATCATGAAAAAGTTTGCATTGGAAATTAAGGTGACCAACTTTATTGCAAAGTTCACAAGTAATAGGACAAAGAGAACACAATTTTGTAGCAAATTCATCTATCACTTTGAGCAAAGAATTGGTTCTATCATGCTTATGCTTCTTACAAAATCTATCATCCCTATAAGGCACGTCCTCACAAACTTTATGCACTCCACAAAAATTGACATGCTTATAAGAAACATTTTTATCATGACAAGTGCAATCATCATTAGTAATTTGGATATTCAGAAAATTCATGCTAACAATATTGCTATCATGCTCATTATTCAAGGAATTCTCATTGCGTATTTTCATAATTTCTTGCTCCACCAATTGAGCACAATTTTTGGAATCCTTATTTTCACGAAAGACATTATAAAGACGAAACAAATGATGCAACCTAAACTCCATTTTTTTGTAGTGTTCTTTTATAAAACCAAGCTAGTGAAAAACAAGAAACTAAAAGATTTAATTGCAAGATCTAAAGATATACCTTCAAGCACTCACCTCCTCGGCAACGGCGCCAGAAAAGAGCATGATGTCTACTACGCAACTTTATTCTTGTAGACGTTGTTGGGCCTCCAAGCGCAGAGTTTTGTAGGACAGTAGCAATTTTCCCTCAAGTGGATGACCTAAGGTTTATCAATCCGTGGGAGGTGTAGGATGAAGATGGTCTCTCTCAAACAACCCTGCAATCAAATACAAGAAATCTCTTGGGTCGCCAACACACCCAATACAATGGCAATTGTATAGGTGCCCTAGTTCGGTGAAGAGATGGTGATACAAGTGCAATATGGATGGTAGATATAGGTTTTTATAATCTGAAAATATAAAAACAGCAAGGTAGCAAGTAACAAAAGTGAGCACAAACGGTATTGCAATGCTTGAAAACAAGGCCTAGGGTCCGTACTTTCGCTAGTGCAATCTCTCAACAATGCTAATATAATTGGATCACATAACCATCCCTCAACGTGCAATGAAGAATCACTCCAAAGTTCTTATCTAGCGGAGAACATAAGAAGAAATTGTTTGTAGGGTACGAAACCACCTTAAAGTTATTCTTTCTGATCGATCTATTCAAGAGTTCGTAGTAAGATAACATCAAGTTATCCTTTCCGTTCGATCTATCAAAGAGTTCGTACTAGAATAACACCATATGATACGCATCAACCAACTCTAATGTCACCTAGATACTCTAATGTCACCACAAGTATCCATGAGTTAATTATACGATACTCATCAAACAATTTCAGATTCATAATACTCAATCCACACGAAGAACCTCAAAGAGTGCCCCAAGATTTCTATCCGAGAAAGTAGGACAAGAACGTGTATCAACCCCTATGCATAGATTACCCCAATGTCACCGCGGGAATCCGCAAGTTGAGTACCAAAACATATATCAAGTGAATCAATAGAACACCCCATTGTCACCACGGGTATCCGCATGCAAGACATATATCAAGTGTTCTCAAATCCATTAAAGTATTCAATCCGGTAAAAAAATCTCAAAGGGAAAACTCAATTCATCACAACTAGATAGAGAGGGAATAGCATCATGTGATCCGACTATATTAACAAAGCCCGTGATACATCAAGATCGTGACATCTCAAGAACACGAGAGAGAGAGAGAGATTGAACACATAGCTACTGGTACATACCCTCAGCCCCGAGGGTGGACTACTTCCTCCTCGTCATGGCCTCCGTCGGGATGATGAAGATGGCCACCGGAGATGGATTCCCCTCTCTGGCAGGGTACTGGAATGTCTCCAGATTGGTTTTTCGTCGATACATAGAGTTGCGGCGACGGAGCGGAGAGTTGTTGGGGAACGTTGCATGGGAAACAAAATTTTTCCTACGCACACACAAGATCTATCCATGGTGATGAGCATCTACGAGAGGGAGAGTGAATCTACATAGCCTTGTAGATCGCTAAGCGGAAGCGTTTAAGAAACGCGGTTGATGTAGTCGAACGTCTCCGCGATCCAAATCGCAAGTCGTCCCTCGATCCGATCACGAACTAGCGCCGAACGGACGGCACCTCCGCGTTCAACACACGTACGGCTTGATGACGCCTTCACCTCCTCGATCCAGCGAGCGATGGTGAAGTAGTGGTTGAGTTCCAGCAGCACGACGGCGTGGTGATGGTGGTGAGGAACAATCTCTGCAGGGCTTCGCCGAGCGCTACGGAGATTATGACGGAGGAACTAGAGGGTTAGGGTTGCCGCACACGGCTTGGGGAAATCTTGATGTGTCCCGTGTGCTAGCCCTGCCCCTCTATTTATATGTTGAGCCTTGGGGTCTAAACTTGGAGTAAAAGCCTCCTCTAGGTCGGTTTTGCCCGCACAAGGTCGGTTTGGCCCGCAGGGAAAGAGTCCAACTCGGATCCCTGCAGTACCGCGCACAAGCGGTAGTACCGCTTAACACAAGCGGTAGTACCGCTTGGGCGGTAGTACCGCTTCACAAAACGGTAGTACCGCTTACGCGGCAGCAAAACTACTTTTTGCACTTTCCAATACCTCGTGGGCTTTATCCCTTTGGCCCATATAAAGTGTTGCTGCACCCAAACACTTCGGTAAACATCCGGAACCCATTCCGGTGAACTCCGGAACTCTTCCGGAGATCAAAACACTATTATCACATATATCAATCTTTACCTCCGGACTATTCCGGAGATCCTCGTCATGTCCGGGATCTTATCCGGGACTCCGAACAACTTTAGGTCACCAACATAATAACTCAATTATACTAATCGTCACCAAACGTTAAGTGTGTAGACCCTGCGGGTTCGAGAACTATGTAGACATGACCGAGACACCTCTACGGCCAATAACCAATAGCGGGACCTGGATGCCCATATTGGCTCCTACATATTCTACGAAGATCTTTTATCGGTCGAACCTCTATGTCAAGGATTCAGTTAATCCCGTATGCTGTTCCCTTTGTTCTTCGGTATGTTACTTGCCCGAGATTCGATCGTCGGTATCACTATACCTAGTTCAATCTCGTTACCGGCAAGTCTCTTTACTCGTTCCGTAATACAAGATCTCGTGGCTAACACTTTAGTCACATTGCTTGCAAGGCTCATTGTGATGTTGTATTACTGAGTGGGCCCTGAGATACCTCTCCGTCACACGGAGTAACAAATCCCAGTCTTGATCCATGCCAACCCAACAGACACCCTCGGAGATACCTGTAGAGCACCTTTATAGTCACCCAGTTACGTTGCGACGTTTGATACACACAAGGTATTCCTCCGGTGTCAGTGAGTTGCATGATCTCATGGTCAAAGGAACAGATACTTGACATGCAGAAAACAATAGCAATAAACTGACACGATCATATGCTACGTTCGTAGTTTGGGTCTTGTCCATCACATCATTCTCCTAATGATGTGATCCCGTTATCAAATGACATCTCATGTCAATGGCTAGGAAACCTTAACCATCTTTGATCAACGAGCTAGTCAACTAGAGGCACACTAGGGACACAGTGTTGTCTATGTACCCACACATGTATTTGAGTTTCCAATCAATACAATTATAGCATGGATAATAAACGATTATCATGAACAAGGAAATATAATAATAACCAATTTATTATTGCCTCTAGGGCATATTTCCAACAGTCTCCCACTTGCACTAGAGTCAATAATCTAGTTCACATCACTATGTGATTTACATTGTAATGAATCGAACACCCATGCAGTTCTGGTGTTGTTCATGTTTAGCCCTTCGAAGTGGTTTAGTCATCGGATCTGCAACATTTAGATCCGTGTGTACTTTGCAAATATTTATGTCGTCCTCCTTGATGTAATCGCGGATGGAATTGAAGCGTCGCTTTATGTGTCTGGTCCTCTTGTGAAATCTTGGTTCCTTGGCTAGAGCAATGGCACCAGTGTTATCACAAAACAGAGTCATTGGGTTAAGCGCACTAGGCACTACTCCAAGATCTGTCATGAACTCCTTCATCCAGACACCTTCCTTCGCCGCCTCCGAGGCAGCGATGTACTCCGCTTCACATGTAGAATCTGCTACCACGCTTTGCTTGGAACTGCACCAGCTAACCGCACCCCCATTAAGAATAAACACGTATCCGGTTTGCGACTTAGAGTCATCCGGATCAGTGTCAAAGCTTGCATCGACGTAACCCTTTACGACGAGCTCTTGATCACCTCCATAAACGAGAAACATGTCCTTAGTCCTTTTCAGGTACTTCAGGATATTCTTGACCGCCGTCCAGTGTTCCATCCCTGGATCACTTTGAAACCTTCCGACCATACTTATGGCAAGGCTGACATCGGGTCTTGTGCACAGCATTGCATACATGATAGAGCCTATGGCCGAAGCATAGGGGATGACACTCATCTTTTCTCTATCTTCTGCAGTCACTGGGCATTGAGTCTTACTCAACTTCACACCTTGCAATACAGGCAAGAACCCCTTCTTGGACTGATCCATTTTGAACTTCTTCAAAACTTTGTCAAGGTATGTGCTTTGTGAAAGTCCTATTAAGCGTCTTGATCTATCTCTATAGATCTTGATGCCTAATATGAAAGCAGCTTCTCCTAGGTCCTTCATTGAAAAACTCTTGTTCTAATATTCCTTCACGCTTTCCAACATTTCTATATTGTTTCCAATCAGCAATATGTCATCCACATATAATATTAGAAACGCTATAGATCTCCCACTTACTTTCTTGTAAATACAGGCTTCTCCGTAAACTTGTATAAACTCGAACGCTTTGATCACTTCATCAAAGCGAAGATTCCAACTCCGAGATGCTTGCACCAGTCCATAAATGGATCGCTGGAGTTTGCAAATTTTGTCAGCATTCTCTGGATCGACAAAACCTTCTGGTTGCATCATATACAACTCTTCTTTAAGGTAACCGTTAAGGAACGCTGTTTTGACATCCATCTGCCAAATTTCATAATCGAAAAAGGCAGCTATTGCTAACATGATTCTGACGGACTTAAGCATCGCTACGGGTGAGAAGGTCTCATCGTAGTCAACTCCTTGAACTTGTGAAAAACCCTTTGCCACAAGTCGAGCTTTATAGACGGTGACATTACCGTCCGCGTCCGTCTTCCTCTTAAAGATCCATTTGTTCTGAATGGCCTTACGCCCTTCAGGTAATACTTCCAAAGTCCATACTTTGTTTTCATACATGGATCCCATCTCAGATTTCATGGCCTCTAACCACTTCTCGGAATCCGGGCTCATCATCGCTTCTCCATAGCTCGTAGGTTCATTGTTGTCTAACAACATGACCTCTAAGACAGGGTTGCCGTACCACTCGGGAGCAGTACGTGTCCTTGTCGACCTACGAGGTTCGATAGCAACTTGATCCAAAGTTTCATGATCATCATCATTAACTTCCTCTTCAGCTAATGTAGGCTCCACAGAAACAACTTTCTGCACTGCGCTACTCTCAGGTTGAAGTAAAGGTTCAACAACCTCATCAAGTTCTATCTTCCTCCCACTCAATTCTTTCGAGAGAAACTCTTTCTCAAGAAATGTTCCATTTTTAGCGACAAACACTTTGCCTTCGGATCTGAGGTAGAAGGTATACCCAACTGTCTCTTTTGGGTATCCTATGAAGACGCATTTCTCCGCTTTGGGTTCCAGCTTTTCAGGCTGAAGCTTTTTGACATAAGCATCACATCCCCAAACTTTAAGAAACGACAGTTTTGGCTTCTTGCCAAACCAAAGTTCATATGGCGTCGTCTCAACGGATTTCGATGGTGCCCTATTTAAAGTGAATGCAGCTGTCTCTAATGCATAACCCCAAAACGATAGTGGCAAATCGACAAGAGACATCATAGATCGTACCATATCCAATAAAGTTTGATTACGACGTTCGGACACACCATTACGCTGTGGTGTTCCAGGCGGTGTCAGTTGTGAAACAATTCCACATTGTCTTAAGTGACTGCCAAACTCATAACTCAGATATTCTCCTCCTCGATCAGATCGTAGGAATTTAATCTTCTTGTTACTATGATTCTCAACTTCACTCTGAAATTGTTTGAACTTTTCAAATGTTTCAGACTTGTGTTTCATTAAGTAAATATACCCATATCTACTTAAGTCATCAGTGAAGGTGAGAAAATAACGATAACCACTGCGCGCCTCAATACTCATCGGACCACACACATCAGTATGTATGATTTCCAATAAGTCAGTTGCCCGTTCCATTGTTCCAGAGAACCGCGTTTTAGTCATCTTGCCCATGAGGCATGGCTCACATGTGTCAAGTGATTCAAAATCAAGTGACTCCAAAAGTCCATCAGCATGGAGCTTCCTCATGCGTTTTATGCCAATATGACCTAAACGGCAGTGCCACAAGAAAGTGGTATTATCATTATCAATTCTACATCTTTTGGCATCAATGTTATGAACATGTGTATCATTACTATCGAGATTCAATAAGAATAAACCCCTCACATTGGGTGCATGACCATAAAAGATATTACTCATATAAATAGAACAACCATTATTCTCTGATTTAAATGAGTAACCGTCTCGCAATAAACAAGATCCAGATATAATGTTCATGCTTAACGCAGGCACTAAATAACAATTATTCAGGTTCATCACTAATCCCGATGGTAATCGAAGAGCGAGCGTGCCAACGGCGATCACATCAACCTTGGAACCATTTCCCACGCGCATCGTCACTTCGTCCTTTGCCAGCCTCCGTCTATTCCGCAGTTCCTGTTTAGAGTTGCAAATATGAGCAACCGCACCGGTATCAAATACCCAGGCACTACAACGAGGGTTGGTAAGGAACATATCAATAACATGTATATCATATATACCTTGTTTGTTGTTGGCCGCCTTCTTGTTAGCCAAATACTTGGGGCAATTCCGCTTCCAGTGTCCAGTTCCCTTGCAATGAAAACACACAGTTTCTGGTTTGGGTCCAGCCTTGGGTTTCTTCACGAGAGGAGCAACTGCTTTGCCACTCTTCTTGGAGTTACCCTTCTTACCCTTGCCATTTTTCTTGAAACTAGTGGTTTTATTGACCATCAACACTTGATGCTCCTTCTGAATTTCAGACTCAGCAGCTTTCAGCATCGCAAACAGCTCGGCGACTGACTTGTTCATCCCGTGCATGTTATAGTTCAACACGAAGATTTTGTAGCTAGGTGGCAATGATTGAAGAACTCTGTCAGTGATAGCCTCTGGCGGAAGGGGCATCCCCAATTCAGCCAGACGGGTGGAGTACCCAGACATTCTGAGCACGTGATCACTGATAGACCCGTTCTCCTCCATCTTGCAAGCATAGAACTTATCGGAGATCTCATATCTCTCGATCCGGGCATTCTTCTGAAAGATAAACTTCAACTCCTGGAACATCTCATATGCTCCATGACGTTCAAAACGTCTTTGAAGTCCCGGTTCTAAGCCATACAACATTGCACATTGAACTATTGAGTAATCATCAGAACGAGCCTGCCAGGCGTTCACAACGTCTAGAGACTCAACTGGAGCAGATGGATCACCAAGCGGTGCATCAAGGACATAAGCTTTCTGGGAAGCCGTAAGGATAATCCTTAGATTACGGGCCCAGTCCACAAAGTTACTTCCATCATCTTTCAACTTAGCTTTCTCTAGGAACGCATTAAAATTCAGGGGTGCTACTGCGCGAGCCATGATCTACAACATAAATATAGCAAAGACAACTTAGACTATTGTTCTAGATAATGAGTTTAGTTAATCATATTACTTAAAAAACTCCCACTCAAATTGACATCCCTCCGGTCATTCGAGTGTAACATGATCCAAATCCACCAACTCAAGTCCGATCATCACGTGAGTTGAGGTGCTTTCAATGGTGAACATCTTCATGTTGATCATATCTACTATATGACTCATGTTCGACCTTTCGGTCTCTTGTGTTCCGAGGCCATGTCTGTACATGCTAGGCTCGTCAAGTTTAACCCGAGTGTTCCGCGTGTGCAACATGGCTTGCACCCGTTGTATGTGAACGTGGAGTCTATCACACCCGATCATCACGGCGTGTCTCGAAACGACGAACTTTCGCAACGGTGCACACTCGGGGAGAACACAATTTATCTTGAAATTTAAGTGAGGGATCACCTTATAATGCTACCGTCGTCCTAAGCAAAATAAGATGCATAAAAGGATTAACATCACATGCAAATCGTAAGTGACATGATATGGCCATGAACTTGTGCTTTTGATCTCCATCTCCAAAGCACCGGCATGATCTCCATCGTCACCGGCATGACACCATGATCTCCATCATCTTGATCTCCATCAACGTGTCGCCATAAGGTTGTCGCGCCGACTGTTGCTTCCACGACTATTGCTAACGTTTAGCGATAAAGTAAAGCATTACATAGCGCTTAATGATTGACACGCAGGTCATACAATAATTAAAGACAACTCTATGGCTCCTGCCAGTTGCCGTACTCATCGACATGCAAGTCGTGATATTCTATACAAAACATGATCATCTCATACATCACATATATCTCATCATGTAATTGGCCATATCATATCACATCATACCCTGCAAAAACAAGTTAGACGTCCTCTAATTGTTGTTGCAAATTTTACGTGGCTGCTACGGGTTTGCAAGAACCATTCTTACCTACGCAAAACCACAACGTGGTGTAGTGATTGCTTTTTGATCTTCTAAAAGAACCCTCTTCATTGAAATCGATTCAACTAAAGTGAGAGAGACAGACACCCGCTAGCCATCTTTATGCAACAAAGTTACATGTTAGTTGAAGGAACCTGTCTCGCGTAAGTGTACGCGTAATGTCGGTCCGGGCCGCTTCATCTCACAGTACCGCCGAATCAAATATCAACTAGTAACGGCAAGCAATATGTATACACCCACGCCCACAACTCGTTTGTGTTCTACTCGAGATCTCATCTACGCATAGACCTAGCTCAGATGCCACTGTTGGGGAACGTTGCATGGGAAACAAAAATTTTCCTACGCACACACAAGATCTATCCATGGTGATGAGCATCTACGAGAGGGAGAGTGAATCTACATAGCCTTGTAGATCGCTAAGCGGAAGCGTTTAAAAAACGCGGTTGATGTAGTCGAACGTCTCCGCGATCCAAATCGCAAGTCGTCCCTCGATCCGATCACGAACTAGCGCCGAACGGACGGCACCTCCGCGTTCAACACACGTACGGCTTGATGACGCCTTCACCTCCTCGATCCAGCGAGCGATGGTGAAGTAGTGGTTGAGTTCCAGTAGCACGACGGCGTGGTGATGGTGGTGAGGAACAATCTCTGCAGGGCTTCGCCGAGCGCTACGGAGATTATGACGGAGGAACTAGAGGGTTAGGGTTGCCGCACACGGCTTGGGGAAATCTTGATGTGTCCCGTGTGCTAGCCCTGCCCCTCTATTTATATGTTGAGCCTTGGGGTCTAAACTTGGATTAAAAGCCTCCTCTAGGTCGGTTTTGCCCGCACAAGGTCGGTTTGGCCCGCAGGGAAAGAGTCCAACTCGGATCCCTGCAGTACCGCGCACAAGCGGTAGTACCGCTTAACACAAGCGGTAGTACCGCTTGGGCGGTAGTACCGCTTGGGCGGTAGTACCGCTTCACAAAACGGTAGTACCGCTTACGCGGCAGCAAAACTACTTTTTGCACTTTCCAATACCTCGTGGGCTTTATCCCTTTGGCCCATATAAAGTTTTGCTGCACCCAAACACTTCGGTAAACATCCGGAACCCATTCCGGTGAACTCCGGAATTCTTCCGGAGATCAAAACACTATTATCACATATATCAATCTTTACCTCCGGACTATTCCGGAGATCCTCGTCATGTCCGGGATCTTATCCGGGACTCCGAACAACTTTCGGTCACCAACATAATAACTCAATTATACTAATCGTCACCAAACGTTAAGTGTGTAGACCCTGCGGGTTCGAGAACTATGTAGACATGACCGAGACACCTCTACGGCCAATAACCAATAGCGGGACCTGGATGCCCATATTGGCTCCTACATATTCTACGAAGATCTTTTATCGGTCGAACCTCTATGTCAAGGATTCAGTTAATCCCGTATGCTGTTCCCTTTGTTCTTCGGTATGTTACTTGCCCGAGATTCGATCGTCGGTATCACTATACCTAGTTCAATCTCGTTACCGGCAAGTCTCTTTACTCGTTCCGTAATACAAGATCTCGTGGCTAACACTTTAGTCACATTGCTTGCAAGGCTCATTGTGATGTTGTATTACTGAGTGGGCCCTGAGATACCTCCCCGTCACACGGAGTAACAAATCCCAGTCTTGATCCATGCCAACCCAACAGACACCCTCGGAGATACCTGTAGAGCACCTTTATAGTCACCCAGTTACGTTGCGACGTTTGATACACACAAGGTATTCCTCCGGTGTCAGTGAGTTGCATGATCTCATGGTCAAAGGAACAGATACTTGACATGCAGAAAACAATAGCAATAAACTGACACGATCATATGCTACGTTCGTAGTTTGGGTCTTGTCCATCACATCATTCTCCTAATGATGTGATCCCGTTATCAAATGACATCTCATGTCAATGGCTAGGAAACCTTAACCATCTTTGATCAACGAGCTAGTCAACTAGAGGCACACTAGGGACACAGTGTTGTCTATGTACCCACACATGTATTTGAGTTTCCAATCAATACAATTATAGCATGGATAATAAACGATTATCATGAACAAGGAAATATAATAATAACCAATTTATTATTGCCTCTAGGGCATATTTCCAACAAGAGTCTAGGGTTCTTTTTGATGGTTTTCGAATATTGGGAATTTATAGGCATCGGAGGCGGTGGAGGGGGTTCCCGAGGCGCCCATCACCCACCAGGCCGCGCCAGGGGGCCTCTGGCGCACCCTGGTGGGTGATGGCCACCCTGGGCCCCCTCTTCTGGTGTTCTTTGGCCCATCTTCTTTCTTCTTGTCCGTAAAAAATCCACAAAAATCCCCGCAGCGTTTTGTCTCCGTTTGGTACTGATTTTCTGCGAAGTAAAAAAACAAGCAAAAACAGCAACTGGCACTTTGGCACTATGTCAATAGGTTAGTACCAAAAAATGATATAAAGTTGTAATAAAACTAATGTAAAACATCCAAGAATGATAATATAACAGCATGGAACAAGAAAAAATTATAGATACGTTGGAGACGTATCAGAGATCCCATGTAATTGAATTAGAGTGGGGAGTACACGAGAGATTGAATCGTACCCTAACTTGGTGATGATCCACAATGGCGGCAACATCGGAGAAGAATGACGTCAACAACGATGATTCTAGCGGCAAGGCGTTGCAGGAACGAGGGGTGATGATCGCGATCAGGGCGATGGCAGAGGTGATGCGCAGGTGTGTGGGGTTTGAGAATTTTTTAATCAAACTGTCTGTCAGACTGAGTAAAAAAATCGGTGGCACTAAAGTAAATAACTACTCCATGAAGAGTACTTCAGTGAGACTAAAAGGTTTCAGTCAAGCTTTCTGAAGGGCAAGTATGAGATCAATATATGTCACTCGCTGAGATCGATAGGAACTGAGTCGGTTAGACCGAAGTGCACAAAGAAGGTTTTAAAGTTCAGCCTATTCTGATCAGAGGCTCTGAATGCCAGTGTTGGGAAACATAGTAGAAAACGAAAATTTTGCCCTATGATCAACCAGGAACACTACGAAGATACAATAATAGTTAGGATCGGATCGTTACCAACTCCGAGTTGTAGCGTAAGAAGACGAGTTGGTGTAGATCGTTGATGAAGTCCCATGAACTATAGATGAACAATCTCGCGAACCGCCCACGAACGATCCCTCGAACCGAAGACCGAAAGCACAACTTCTCTACTTGGTTACAAGCGTATGGTCTTCACGATCCGGTAGTGCTTCGATGTCCAGAGCTAATCTTTGCCAAAGAATTAGAGGGAGGATATTAGAACCACACTGGGATTCTAATATGAGGATGATAGGATCTAGGTCTAGCTCTAATTGACCAACTAGGATCAACTAGAACTAGAGAACTAGAGGAGACTTCAAAAGTTATGTATCTCAAGGGGTGGAAAATCTCTAGTATATATAGGTGGGAGAGGGGAAGAGGGGCTACCACCAAGGAGGGAAAGTCCCTCCTTGGTGTGTCGGTCACAAGGGGGAGGAGGAGTCCTCCCCCCACTCCATCCAATTCGGCCTCCCCACTTGGAAAAGTGGGGAGCCTTCCCTATTGGGCCATGGTGGCCCAATTGCCTTTTCACTACTTGGCCTTTTAAGGCCGTTGATATTAAATTTAATATAAAATCCATCTAAGAAATATTAGACCCTTTTTTATATAATTTAATAGTCTCGAAAACATTTTCTTCATATATATTATTTATCGGTAATACCCGGTATTATCCGATACTCTCTGAAACCCTTCCGGTGACCCCGAAACACTTTCGGATCCTCTCGAAACTATTTCGAATATTAATGAAACAATTCCACAAATAAATCCTCGATACTCTCGTCCTAATAATACTCAGCAGATCCTGATTACCTTAAGCTTGTGACCCCGTAGGTCCCGTAACTCATAGACATGAACAAAACTCCTTCGTTCAATGACCGATAGCGGAACCGTGGACGTCCATAACGATCCCTATGAGTACACGAATGATATTCGAGTGAACCATTGGTTACCATGTTGAATTTCCTTTGCTTCGCAATACTTTACAAAACCCGAGAAGCATTGGTATCCTCTTGAGTCATTCACTTGCTCACTATTCCGTTATTCTCGTTACCGATTTTGTTCTTCTTTCCCGTTGATGTGTTCCGGCATCCCCGTGACATAGTCACCTGTTTTTGGCCAGACGATGATGAATGTCGTCACACCGAGAGGGACCTAAGAATATATCTCCATCGGAGGAGGAGCAAATCCCACCCTCTAGTTATCTAGTCCCTTGTCGAACTTTCCGATGAACCTATAAGTTGTCGTAATGATCACCTACTTACAGATGACGTTTGAGCAACCCCAAAGCTCATCATACGGTAAGAAGTGACTATGATACTCTCATGGTCTAAGGAACATAAAGCACATGCTAATACTCCTTGTTATAACAATTGATTTCAGATGATATTATCTCAAAGTATAACAAGCAAGTTTTGGGTCGATTCAATATGATCGTTCTTCCAACGTCATAATCTCAATGTTGTTTTAGGACTATGGTTACACTTAATGATATCCTAAGATCTGGAAACCATGATCACTAACAACACTTGAGCTGGTCTTAGAGGCAAGACTAGGAACATTTATTTTACCGTTTATCATTCCACACGTGCATATGATTTTTCCACTGAATCGCATATTCTAGAACATAACAGTTATAGCATAGAATATAAACTCTTAAATATGAATATGGAAATTTAATAATACAATAGTATTGCCTCTATGGCATACTTCCAATAGATCAATGCACTAGTAGAGAAATGGCTAGCCACAAATTATGTTGGTGACGCACCAATTTGGCGCGATGTCAGCACTATTATTTTCAAATAGCGATGGCGTTGGAAGAATTGGTACACCAGCTTTGGGCAGTTAGTGCTGGCGTGGATTTAAAGTGGAACGCCACAAAAATGTGGGCCTGTTGAGCTGACCAGTCGGAATATATTGCTGGCGTCAGATGTCTTGAGACGCCACAGATATATTATGTAGTGCTGGCGTTCACCGTTCGTGAACGCCAGCATTAAGTTTTGCCTATATAAGCTAGTGTTGGAAGCCCCTTTGTTTCTCAAAATACATTCACTTCCAATTCTTCTCCCTAACTAGTTAGCTCCTCTTAGTTATGGACCCACGTCGACGGAGCGTGTCGAAAGTTTGGGACTCCGCCGCCTTGGCCGAGCTCCCGTCTGGCCCTGTTGGCTACACCATGAGATCGCCACAGCCAATGCAGCCGGCCCTGTCCGGCGAATCATCCCGCCGCAGCAGCACGACTTCCATTCAATCCGGCAGCTACGCCACCAGTGTCGAAGATACCGGCCATGTGCTGCTTTGCAGCTGTCGACGCCCTGTTGATAAGCATATGTCGCACAGAGAATGGAATCCAGAGCGAGAGTTCCGTGGAAAGGTACGTATATGACAATTTGCACAATTCAACTCCTCTAGTGTCGCTCACATCAATATATGTGTATATATATTGTGATCCACAGAAAACAGGAGGATAATATTGCTTCACATGGATATGGGTTGATCTCGTCCAAAAGTACGTAAGCGAGTTGCTCGACTACTCCATTGGACCATTGAGATGATAGATAGATGAGATGCAACTCAAGAACGATGTGATGCGAGACCAAATCAAAAAATTCAAGATGCTTCATTATGCATTTTTATCTAGTTGCATGCTTGCCCTATTTCTCCCAGTTGGATCGATGACAACATTTCTTCTCGTGTCCGTCATCACACTGATGATGTTCTTAGTGTAGATCTAGTAGTAGTAAATTATAATTGTTATTGTTTATTATCCTTCTATAAAGCATGCCAGATTAATTAATGAAATTTATGTTGTTCTCATCTATATGTATTATCTTTTAAACTGTTATTTTAATTCTCTCTATATATATATTCACAAAAAATGGTAATTAATGAAATAAATAACATAATAAATAATAAACTAAATATATATAGAGAAATGCAAAATAATGTGTACCAAAAAAACAAACTAAAATAAAAGTACATACCAAATGGCGTTGGCCACGTGGGCCAACGCTAGCAAACATACCACCGCCCGTCAAATCCAACCACCCATATACACACCCGGATATATTCCCCATCTACCAACACCCCAAACTAATCCCCAACCCGCCGCCGTCGCCGCCAACGACCAAGCCCCCGACCACCGTCGCCATCTCCGACCACACCGGCACCGTCTCCACCGCCGCCGTCTCCGTCTCCACCTCCACCGCCGCCGTCGTCGTCTCCGCGCCTCCACCGCCGCCATGTCAAGGACCCGCCAGCCCCGTCGCCTCCGCCGCCGCCTTCATCTCCATCGCCGTCTTCTCCGCCGCCGTCCCCTCGCCATGGTCTCCGCGTCCACCGCAGCGCCCTCACCGTGATCTCCGCCTCGATCACCACCGTCAAGAACCCGCCAGCCCCGTTGTCTCCATCACCGGTGAGTAACTTTTAGGGTAATTGTGTAGTGTCAGATTTTAGTGTAGCTGTGTAGTGCATATTTTTAGGTTAATTGTAGTTTCAGATTTTAGTGTAGTTGTGTAGTGCAGATTTTTAGGGTAATTGTAGTTTCAGATTTTAGTGTAGTTGTGTAGTGCAGATTTTTAGCATAATTGCAGTTTTAGATTTTAGTGTAGTTTTGTAGTGCAAATTTGTAGGGTAATTGTAGGTTCAATTTTAGTGTAGTTGTGTAGTGCAGATTTGTGGTCTAATTGTGGTTTTAGATTTTAGTGTAGTTGTGTAGTGCAGATTTGTGGTGTAATTGTAGTGTAATTGTGATTACAGTTAGTGTAGAATCTTTTATTCTAGTTATAGTGTATATTTTCTAGTGAGATTTGTAGTGTAGTTATATTGTAATATTTAATTAGTTACATTGTCTAGATTATATATATATATATATGTGTGTGTGTGTGTGTGTGTGTGTGTGTTGCAAGTACAGTCAGATGGCTTCGATGTTTCGTGGTGTGCGACAGAAGGGAACTAAGTACTATGCAACCATCACGAAGGACAATGTCGTCCACCTACTTGGACACTGGGACACCCCAGAGTTAGCGGCGCATGCCTATGATGCAAAGACGGTTGAGTATCATAAGGAAAAAATGATTATGAAATTCCCTGATTGCCGTGAGTACGCGCAGTTCCTCATGCCAGAGAACATAAGGATATGCACTAGGGCTGAGGAGAAGGAGAACCTCCAGGCCGAGCAATAGTTGTTCGACCCATTAGTGACGGAGCTTGCGAGAGATGATAAACTCTTAGAGACCAACAAGACGATGCTCCTTCAGTATGCAGCGAGGAAGAGCGCAGAGGAGGATCCCGTAGATTGGGATAACCTCGTGGCACAGGAGGAGGAGGAGGAGGAGGTTCAGCCACTACAACATCGTCGTAGGTCCGCCAGGGACGACCACGAGGCCGGCCCCTCTGGCGAGTATCTTGCTACATGGACATAGCACTAGCTATTTCGTATATGAATGATTGTTTAACTTTATGCATGTTATTATATGTTTGAACCGTGCACCGTTTGTAGAATTGCTTAATTACTAGTATATGTTCTATTTTGATGTGTTAGTTATTTACTTTAATGATCTATACTTAATTTGGTCAACGATATTGACATCAGTAAATGGATGCCCCGTGTAAGAACTGTGGTGCTTTGAGATGCCATAAGGATAGGAAGTTCTTCATCGATCTTCCGAAAGACTTCATGACTAAGACGGTATATATATGATTTAGTTCAACATGTTCTGATTGAGTTTCATATAGTACGATTGTGGCCGAAATTGTCTAACTAGTTATTTTTTTAATTTTGCTCAGGTCATCCCTTGCCGGGCAAGGCATGACTTCTTAGAGAAGTTTCGAGTTCCGCTTGATGCAACCATCACATTCCGATGCACCCTCATGAAGATGCTGACGGTCCAACACTTTAATTGTCTTGTCACCAACGAGTCAAACCGCACCTATTTTGGTTGCCCTGATTGGACAACTCTTGCAACTGCTTATGAGATGGAAGCTGGGGAGAGAGCCACGTTCTACCTTGACTACGACCGTGACGAGATCATGGTCTACTACAGGCTGCTGGCAGCGATGATGATGGTCCATTTACTCCAGACTATGATCCTGACTCCGCCTGCCGAAATGTCGAGTTAGCTAGCTAGTAGGCATGCATGCATGCATGGCATATCTCATGTTGTTACCACCTCTTGTTTAGTTGAACTTGTGTACTTGTGTTACTTGCCTATTTTTGATTATTTTTTGAATAAATAGATACAGTTGAACTTAGATTCTGGTATTTGCATTGTATTGTTTAATTACTGTTCTAAACTTTGATTATGCTGTCATTTTGTTGGATTGTGCAGCTGTACAGATTTGGTTTAAATCTGAAAATGAAATTGCTCGCGTTGCACTAACATGCGATGCCACTGCTGATGTATATTACTGATACGTCTCCAACGTATCTATAATTTTTTATTGTTCCATGCTATTGTATTATCATTGTAGGATACTTTTTGAGTAATAATTTATCAATTTATATTATTTTTGAGCACTAACCTATTGACCCAGTGCCCAGTGCCAGTTGTTGTTTTCTGCGTTTTTTTACTTTTCAGGTTTATAGTACCAAACAAAGTCCAATTGCCCCGAAACCTTTTTATGATTTTTTCTGGACCAAAAGAAGACCTGGAAGCTTCGGGAGAAGACCGGAGGCCGCACGAGGGAGGCACAAGCTAACAGGGCGCGCCCAGAGGGGGTCGGCGCGCCCTGATGGCTTATCCCTCCCTGGTGGACCTCCTACCCCCGTTCTCTGGCCTACAAATTCACATATATTCCCAAAACCATAGAGGGCATCCCGAAACACTTTTTCCGCCGCCGCAAGTCTCTGTTCCGCCGCGATTCCATCTGGGGCTCCGTTCCGGCACCCTACCGGAGGGGGGATCGATCACGGAGGGTCTCTTCATCAACCTTGCTGCCCTCATGATGATGTGTGAGTAGTTCACCACAGACCTACGGCTCCATAGTTAGTACCTAGATGGCGATCTCTCTCTCTTTTGATCTTCAATACAATGATCATCGCATCTTCGCTTTGATCTATCCGATGTAATTCTTTTGTACGGTGTGTTTGTTGGCATCCGATGAATTGTGGGTTTATATTTCAGATTATTCATGAAAAGTATTTGAGTCACCTCTGAATATTATGATTCTTATTTGCATGATCATTATAGCTTCGTAAATCTCTCCGATCTATTGAAATAGTTTGGCCAACAAGATTGATATTTCTTTAGTGAGAGGGGTGCGTTGTAGTGGGTTCAATCTGGCGGTGCTCTATATCCCAGTGACAGAAGGGGACAAGACACATCTTTGTATTGTTGCCACTAAGGATAAAACGATGGGGTTAGTTCATATTAATTGAATTCTTTTTGTCTACATCATGTCAATGTTCTCCAAGCATTACTCTATTTTATTTAATAATCTAGATGCATGTTGGATAGCAGTCGATGGGTGGAGTAATAGTAATAGGTGCAGGCAGGAGTCGGCCTATTTGCTTATGGACGTGATGCCCATATATACATGATCATTACCGTGAATATCACATAACTATGCGCTTTTCTATCAATTGCCCAATAGAAATTTGTTTACCCACCATATGTTGCCTACATAAGAGATGCCACTAGGGAAAACTATGGCCCCCGGGTCTATTCACTTATATGTTCACAAAACCTATCATTACCTTGCTGCCGTTATTTAATTTTTATTTCATTTTGCAATTTGCAATTATCTACTATTATCTACACACTTCACTTGCTTGCAAATAACGAGATCAAGGGGATTGACAACCCTCTTGCCACGTTGGGTGCAAGTTGTTTGCTCTTTTGTGTGCAGCCGCTGAAGACGGTTGTGGATTGATATTCCTATTGGTTCGATAAACCTTGGTTTCTTAACTGAGGGAAATACTTATCCGTATTGTGCTGCAATTACCCGTTCCTCTTCACGGAAAACCCAACGCAGATCACAAGTATCAGTTACTGCTGGCATTGGCCACGTGGCATGCCATTAACATGTCAAATACTGCTGGCATGGCCTCCAACGCTAGCAGTATTTTTTAACAGTGGCGCCATATTGATGGCGTCGGCTGACCACGCCAGCAAGGCCATTTTTGCCACACCATAGCTAGGATTTTCTGCACTAGTGATTGTTGGAGTGGAATCCTCTTGATCTCAACACAAGGGTATATGGTTCACTCTCAGAAAATGGATAGGGGAAGTGGTAGCTTCGTCCTGGTTTTCTCTCTGAGAGTTGGTGGAATGGGTGGGGGTATATATAGGCAGCAGCAAAAATCAAACAGTTACACACCTTTATGCACTACTCGATGGGATCGGGTGAAAACACTCGATGAGACCGACTGATATAAAAGGTTTGAACTTCTGGATTTTTAGTGAGACCGGATGAAATAGCTTGGTGGGAACGAATGGTGATGACCTAATCACTTTCCACACTTCAGTGGTACCGATTGAAACCACTCGAAAATTCCGAAGTATAACCAATTGGTAACAAAAGGTTGTCAAGTGATCTTTGGTGGGGCCGAAGGGTCATCTCAGTGAGACTGAGTTGCTAGGGTTTAGGCAGTGACTATGTCAAGTGTATCTCCGTGAGTCGGGGTAGATGCGTGAGAGTATGGTTGAGGTTTTTGGATCAATATCTTTAAGCACTCGAGATGTTAGACCATGACCAAAATCTCATGCCCTTTTAATAGTATTGGCTTTCCTATGGACTCAATGTGATCTTAGATCAATTAACAAAAAATGCAGAGTCTTGAAACTTTAATAAACACATGTCCTTTGCATTATGAGGGGTCCACATTTGCATCCCATTGCCAAACCTAAATTGAACTTTTCTAAAATATTCTTTGAGTAGGCATTAGTTCAATAATGTATATATTCTTATGAATTACCAAAACCATCCACAGATTTGTTGCACTTTCAAAGGTGGCTACGAAGACGAACAAGTAGATGACTCCCAACCAGAGGAAGAGCTGCAACTAGACTCCCAATTAACATGCACCTAGCGGCCATGTATCCCGAGGAGTAGTGGGCTCCGGGTGCTAACACAAATAAGAAACAGAGGGTATAAAATTTCTCTCCAAAGGAGGATGAATTGTTGTGTGAGGTACATTTGGCGATAAGTTGTATCAAAAGCTCCGGGTGCCGACACAAAGAAGAAGCAGTAATATCGAAGAAGGCTTTCCCCATGCCTTGTATAGAAAGCAAACTACCACAGACAATTAGTTCCACCGAAAATAGAGGTCCACAACAAGGAAAAAAACAAAGAAATCGAGGGCAACATAGAATGGTACTCGCTGTGGGTCTCAGCCTGATACAACCCCTAATAAATAAAGAGGTTCAAGGAGGATAAGTAACAATAATAAGACATGAGGCCAAGTGCTTGTAGTTTCTCGTCAAGTTGTCGATGAGCGGCCAATCACGCCACTTGCTCAAAGGTCCTCCTGTATGCAGTAATTAAGCTCTCTAATCCCGAAACTCTTTTCCGAATCTTAGCGCAATCATACGGCTACGATGCGTGCCCGCCCCTGCATGCCACAAATCATCTGTCACATGCCACACATCGTCTTCTACGCCAGCTAATCGGGAAAGTGTTCAAATCAATCTCAAATCCGACTTAGCGATTGTAATCCGGTGCATGTCAGTGTATAAGCCTTAGCCCTAGGCGGCTAGGACAAACTTTTCTCTACAGACTTCACCGGTGAGCCCGTGGATCCACCTCCTCGCTGCCTGCCGCTCCGGCGGCCGGTGGCGGGGAGGGGAATTCCGGTGCCTCCCCTCTGGTTAGTAGTTGAAGTTAGGGTTTTTAGTCCTCGTGGATGCGGCGCTCGAGCGGATGGTGGCGTTTCTTCTTCGAATTTGTATTACAGGCTTCAATTCTCATCGACTTCGTCCGTTTGGACGTACTCGACGAAGCTCCGACATAGATAACTATTGTCTCGTTGGGGCAGTGAGGTTAGGGTTCCTCGTTATGTGGCGAGATTTGGTGTCAGGTGCTTCAATCTATGCAAGACTTCAACGGCGGTGACTGCGGCTCCAGGACGATGATCCATAGGGACACGTGCACAAAGACTTTCCAGCTGTCATCGACAAGGTCAAGCTTGCTCCGATAAAGGAGTTGTGACAGCGGTGTGGCGGTGGCTCGTTTGTGGTGGTAGTAGTGGTTGTTCGGTGGTCTCGAAATATCGATGTAATTTTTAATAGATTTGATCATTTTCGAAGAAAAAAACTTGTGTTGTTTCATCTAGGAAATTGTTTTTTTTAGTTCATCTAGGAAATTCTGGTAAAACAAATTTTACCACCAAGCGATCGAAGATATGGTTAACAGTAAGAACAGTAAGCCCCGTCTGGCTTATCATTTGTGTCTCCTAAATACACCCCCGTAAAACGATACACACCTGGTGCGGCCGATAGACTTTGCGCGCTCCGTCTTTGAGTTTTGTATAGGGCGTCCGCCGGAGTTGCCGTTGGCAAACAAGGACGGCATGGGACCATGGGTGTATGTCAACTGTCGAGCGATAGTGCTTCACCAATTAAATGATCGAGCGCCACCAAACTGTCTACATGCGGTTTGACCAAGTAATGCGAATAAATGTGTAGTGACCCATGGATATGTACGTGGTACATTTTCAATTATTATCTTGCGATATTATAAGATGTCCGGGAACGGTGCACCGCGCGTTCCGTCCTGTCCTTTTCTTTCTCAATAATTGAGTGATGTTTTCTTCAGATCTACCGATGGCACAAGGCAGGTGAATTGTCGTATGCCCAGAAATGGGTTAATTGGTTCTATGTGAAGAGTAAAATACATTATAAGTTTTAAAACTATTGAAGGTGTGTCAATTTGGTCTTATAACTTTAAAACTGCAATTTTAGTTTCTAAAACTATTGGAGGCGTGTCAATTTAGTCCTGTAAGTTTGAAACCGCAGTTTTGAATCCCAAAACTATGTAAGTTTGTTCATCTCAGGTCCTAACCTTGCATGGCTAGCATTGACCGCCGACGTGTCGCTTGGAAATGTTTGGATTGTTGCCATGTTGACCCAATGGACCCACCAAGTTAACTTATGAAAGGTAAATATGAAAGAAAACCCATAGAGCGTTGTCTCACCTCGTTCTCACACCATCGTCTTCTTCCACGCGCAGAATGCTCGGAGGCAACGGTATGGAGGCCATCGGTGGCATGATGGCCTGAGCTCCAGCAAGGAGAGTAGACCGGTCATCTTAGCCTCACTCTACAGTAGCAGAACGACACGTCGTACAATGTCCAATTGCTATCCACATGTGGCTATTGTTGGGGCTGCACCACTCTCACCGGCCTTTGCGCTAGTTTCTTCATTTATGCGCACTCCTTCGCGTTGTCCAGCAGCAGCGATGAATCTCCACCCGTGGCCATGCTCATGCCCATACAATAACCTGCATGATCAGCTCTACGACAAGGGTGTTGGGGCAACGACGATGTCATGAGAGAGAGAGAGAGAGAGAGAGAGAGAGAGAGAGAGAGGTGGGATGGCGTCCTCCATCCCAATTGGCTCGGGGTCTCCCCAACGGCGGCGTTGAGGGAGAGGGATGTTGTCCTCCATTCCGACTGGCTCGGGGCCTCCCTGGGGCCGCACCAAACCTCTCAGCGAGGCTGCCCTGCAGCTCATGGCCACACAAGTGGTGGGCGTGCAGGTTGCAACACACACTGTGACGTGGAGGCGTATGGACCACTTTTGAGGAAGTAAACACATATAAGGGGTCTTCTAGAAAAATGTTCCATAGATGATGGCCGTGCAAGCTTAGGACGTGAGATGAACAAACTTACATAGCTTTAGGACTCAAAACTGTAATTTCAAAGTTATAGGACTAAACTAACACAACTTTAATAGTTTCAGGACCCAAAACTGCAAATTCGAAGTTATAGGACTATACTGACACATTCTCAATAGTTTTAGGGTCCAGAACTATAGTTTCAAAGTTATAGGACTAAACTGACACACCTTCTTTACAATTTATGATGCATTTTACTAATAAAAGATGCAGAACGTTGTGATGGAGCGTACATTGTAATACACGCTGACATGCATAATCTTTTGTGAGTAGTCACGGAAGAATACAGGCGTGGAGGTATGTACGCGTAGTTGCATGCAAACAGGACTCTCTCTCTCTCTCTCCAATTTAAAGATTTAGATTTTATTTTGTTGTAATTTTTTTAATCGCTCATAACTTTTGAACAATTTTTTTGATTACTTTTTTTTACATAATTGGATTCGGGTTGACGAGATTTTTTAAAACGACATCAATCTTGGATATTTTTGACTAGTTTGAATTTTCAATCATATTTTATTTTCAGTAATACTTTACATTGAAGCTGCTTATTTCATTCAAATTCAAATTTGATATGTGCGAAGCTGTAAAGTTTTTGGTGTAAAACTACTATTTTGTGAATTATACATGAAATTGAAATATGATATTAGGAAATATATTTACCGAATATCAGTTTCAGACACCGAAATGAGCAGATTTGCAAATATCATAGTTCAAAGTCTAATTTCACTCAATTAAAAAATAATTCAATGATTTAAAAAAAAATCAGATTTAAATTCTTTGGATAACCATTTTCATGTCTTTGAAATAACAAGTTTCACATATTTCACACTGAATGTTGCTTCATATATCAAAACTAATTTCCTAAACTAAAAACCCTATTTCACTTATTTCAAAAGAATGATTTCACTCATTCAAAAAACTAATTTCACTCATTTCATAAACCTGCTTTCACTCGTTTTTAAAAGATGATTTCGCTCAATTGAGAAAACCAGTTTTACTCATTTCATAAAACCGCTTCACTCATTTCCAAACACATATTTCAGTCATTTCGAATAACTGGTTTCACTCATTATAAAAAATTGGTTTCACTTGTTTCAAAAAACTTATTTCATTCACTTCAACTAAAAGCCACGTTTCGTTTTTTTCAAAAGCAAATTTTACACCTTTCAAAAACTAATTTATTCTTTTTTTAAGAATCACTGAGGGAGGAGTCCCTCCACCTGAATATATTACTCAGTGGTCATTATGCCAGGAGAGTGATCCAGTTTATAAGGGAAATCAGATCGAAAACCTGAACAAGTTGACCCGTTTATAAGGAAAATCAAGCCGAAAAGCATACAAGTAACAAGGTTACAAGAAGAAGAGAATAACATAACGCCCAACATATTGCAGGACATAGCTAGCAGACTAAAAGGACCATCACCACAAAAGACACAAGTAGTTGTGGGGTGTGGTCGAGGGATCACGATACTGAGACTTACGAGTAACCTAATGCACCGCACCGGTGTGCGTACCAAACCCACAACGCAACACAGGAGCACCACAATCAACAAGCACCACACACGAACCTTGACTCAGAGCTTCGCCAGTGAAATTCCGACGATTTGCAAGTTGGGGAGGCTTCTTGCGCGTCATTGAGCAAAGATGAACCGAGACAATACCAAGAGCACGAAGCTCGCCATAACAAACGACAGTCGTGGGAGGGTCTTGAGCTTGCACAACAACGGGGATGACACAAAGGCACCGCCGTCGAACCCCTACAGAACACCGCCAAACCCACACCACCGAAAAACCCACACTAGTCACTTCGGTTGGTCCCTACTCTAAAATGATGCCCCCAAGATGGATACGACGCCAGCCGCCGACATTATCTAATCCAAGAGAGCACGGATCTAAGGTTTCCCTTGGAGCAAGGGGCGGTAAGGGAGAGGAGTGCATCACCACAACAACGTCTTCAAGAAGGCAGTGACGCCCATGGGTGTCGTCGCTGCTGGCTCCGACCATAACCAGAGACAGACTTTCGTCCGACATCGTCTCCCACACCACTTACCAAACCAGTCGGTCCACCACATCCACCACCCACCAAACTCCACCCTCCTATCATGCCTAGTCATGCTCCCGGCAGCAAGACGACACCACACCATCGGTGTCAGTGTGAAAACCGGCAGATCTCGGGGTAGGGGTTCCCGAGCTGCGGATCTCGGACGGATGGTAATAGAAACAGGGGGACGATGTTTACCCAGGTTTGGGCCCTCTTGACGGAGGTAATACCCTACATCCTTCTCTTGTTTATATCAATGGAGAAGTATCAAGTACAGAGTTGATCTACCTCAAGATTGTCAGATGTGTTCTTACTCTAGGACTAGGTGAATGATATCGTGTTGATGTATTCGTCTATCGACTAGCCTGGCCTCGTTTTATATAATGCACCGGAGGCCTAGGATAACAAGAGTCCTAGTCGGCTACGCTGGTGGAGAGGAGTCCTTGTCTTGATCACCAAGTCTTGTGGAATCTTCCTCGAATATGTCATTGGTTGCCCGAAGTGGCCCATTAGTGAACCGCTATGAGGTTTCTTGGCCCGACCCACTGGTCGGGAGACGACGTGGTGAGTACCCCCCTAGTCCAAGACATCATCACTATCCCCCTGAACCGGCCTTCAAGTTGGGGACGCTCCTTGGTTCTTCCGAACTGTTCTTCGTCTTCAAATGTCGGTCTTGAAAACTGGTTCAACAAATCTTCCTACCTCCGATCTTGAGGATCGCCGAGGTGTATCCAAAGAGTTCACACGTTGGGTATCTGAGGAGGGCCTTACATTCTCGGCCTTTATCGATGCCTTGTAAATTTTACGCCACACCTCGGGATTAAAATTTGTCGTGCGACAGTGTCCTCCTGCGTCCGAGCTCCAACGCTGGAGTGCATATGAGGTGTCTTTTTGGAGCCGAACTCCAACACCGATCTGCATTCGAGGTGTCATAAATTACCTCATTCTTGAAAAAGTTTGAAGGAGTTCAACCAAGCTTAATGACGGGAACGTCCTCTATGGAACCAGCCACTCGCATCTGAGATTTATGATGGATTGCTTCTTTACGGAATGTTTTCGATTGGTGCAATTTATTCTCTGCCGAGATGTATAGCAAGTATCCACCGATACTTGGGTTGGGCAACATGGCCAACCCTAGGATTGCATCTCCTTGGGAACTAGTTTAACTATTGTGTACGTTTTGACAACGACGAGGTGCAGCTCGGCAGGAAAGATGCCGAACTGCGGGTCGGAAAAGATTTCCCGAGCAGAACCACCACGCATAACACCTTGAACAAGAGGATGTTACCTCCTGAAAGAAAACCATAAAAATAGGTTAAAGGTGCCATAAGCTCGGAAAACCAATTTTTTTAGCAAAAAACTTTACTTCCGAACTAAATCAAGTTTTTTGGTGCCAATCCGAAAATTGATCTTAAAATTTATATGTGCTTTGGTCGTGCTTTAACATGATACATCCGATCTCCAGACATCAAGCGGGTCAGCCTTCGGCTTCAACCTCCATAACTCGAAGGCGGAGTGCTTCTCCGAGGCCTGTTTAGCGAACTAAACTCGAGCATCTCTAGAGAGAAATCTAGGCTACCCGACTATTGACCACACACTCGTGTCGAAAACAGGAGTAGTAGATAAAGACTTTGCAATGACCAAGAAGAATACACATTTATTATAAAACGATCCAGATAAATTTAAGAGCCCCCACGTAACATGGGAAATGAGTTTTTTTTTTAACAAACAATGTTTTTAACCAACAACGTTTGTAACAAAGTTTTTGACAAACACTTTTTGGTTTTAAGACAAAAAAGAACGCTTGGTTTGAACCAAGCAAAAATTAAAAATTGAAAAAGTTGAGCATGAAAGCGACTTAGTTGGTTAATGTGCTCGATGTTGATGACGTGGTCCGAGCTTGCAGCGGGTCGAGGTCCCATCCCCCAAGCCGGTCCCAAGGTGCCCGAGCAAAGACCTCGGCTTGATGAAGTGGCGACGCAGCATGTCGATGTGGCAAGGCGAAGCCCCCGGTCCAGCTAACATGACGAATCTGGTCGCCTCGTGATGCTGAAGTCTTAGGAGCAGGTTGATGAAGAGATGGCGAAGCACCCGGTCTAGCCGAGGTGATGGAGCAGGTGGGTAAGGTGACGCTAGAGTCCCCCATGCCAGCCGACGTGTTGAAGTAGGTCGGCATGTAGGACGTTGGCTTGATGAAGAGACGACACGGCGATGCCGACGTGGGTCAGAATTTGTGACGCGGTCAATGCTGGCTTGATAAAGTGACTGCACGGCGGCACCGGCCCACCCGACCCATGCAATCCGTGGGGCGACGAGGATCTCTTGATATTTATTTGTCCCTCGTGATGCCGAACTCTTGATCGGCTCGCCATGGTGATGATCCGATGAGTTTAACCTAGGCTCGATGAAGCGATGATCTGTCTAGCAGGTCGACAACCATGGAGCAATGTTATCGGGCTGGTTTGACATTAACGCGACGACGAAGATTACCTTGGAAAAGGCTTTTAAAATTCATAGGCATATTCTTGATAACAAAACACAATACTTTAGAGAAAATTTCCTTCAAGAAGGACGTCCTGTAACCCGTTCATGAAAAAGATGAACTTGGGTCGGATTCATTGTCACGAAGAAAACAGATCCGAAAAATTGATGCACTCATATGACGTTTACCGAAGTTTGAACGGTTGGATCGGGCTGAAAGTTTGAGTGATTGTCGACATAGGAATTACGCAGCCGATTGATCGCAACAGTCTTCGCGATTAGTATTTCACCATGATTTATTGATTCGACACAAGGGGAGCCAAAGAATATTTATCGGCCTTAGCAGTTGAGTTTTCAATTCAACCACACCTGGGATATCTCTCTGCAGCTAAGTTTTAGTAGGACGACAAGTAATAGTAGTAACGGTAACAGTAGTAACGATAACAGTAGTAGTGACAGCAGTAATTTTGTAGCAGTTGTGACAGTAGCAGCAGCAATAGCAACTTAACAAGATTCAGTATATGTAAAGCGTAGGCACGTGGATCGGTGATGGATAATGATTTAGATGACATCAATCATGTAACAGTTACACACTAGGGCGACACAGAACTAGCTCCATTTCATCAATATAATGTAGGCATGTATTCCGTATATAGTCATAAGTGCTTGCGGTAAGAACTTGTATGACATCTTTTTTCCTACCCACCCGTGGCAGCGGGGTCCTATTGGAAACTAAGGGATATTAAGGCCTCCTTTTAATAGAGAACCGAAACAAAGCATTAACACATGGTGAATACATGAACTCCTCAAACTACGGCAATCACCGGAAAGAATCCCAATTATTGTCACCTTGGGGTATGCGGATCAAGACACGTAATAGGTGCATACAACTTGCAAGATAGGATCCAAATCACTCTTATGTTCATGAAAACATAATATGTTCAGATCTGAAATCATGGCACTCGGGCCCTAGTGACAAGCATTAAGCATAGCAAAGTCATAGCAACATCAATCTCAGAACATAGTGGACACTAGGGATCAAGCCCTATCAAACTTAACTCGATTACATGATTAATCTCATCCAATCCCATCACCGTCCCGCAAGACTACAAAGGAATTACTCACTCCCAGTGGTGAGCATCATGGCGATGTTGATGAAGAAGGGTTGGTGATGACGATGGCGACGAATCCCCCTCTTCGGAGCCCCAAACGGACTCCAGATCAGCCCTCCCGATGAAGAATAGGAGGTGGCGACGGCTCCGTCTCGTAAAACGTGATGATATATTCTCTCTGATTTTTTCTTCGAAGATGTGAATTTATATGGCTGGAATTAGGGTCGGAGAAGCCACGTAGGCCCCATAAGCCATCAGGGCACACCTAGGGGGTGGGCGCGCCCTGTTGGCTTGTGGCCCACAGGCAGCCCCCCTACGGTGGATCTTCACTCCATAATTCATTATTTATTCCAAAAATAATTCACAAAAAGTTTCGTCCAATTCAGGGAACTTTTATTTCTGCACAAAAATAACATCAAGGTAGTTCTGCTGAAAACATCGTCAGTCCGGGTTAGTTCCATTCAAATCATGCAAATCAGAGTTCAAAACCAGAGCAAAAGTATTTGGAAAAGTAGATGCGTTGGAGACGTATCAACTCCCCCAAGCTTAACTCATTGCTTGTCCTCAAACAATTCAATTGATAAATTGAAAGTGATAAAGAAAACTTTTACAAACTTTTTTGTTCCCGTTGTTGTACACATGCTTAGCTAGTGTTCAAGTTTTCAGCATAAATCATAAATAACCATATCCATGATAAAAATTAAACATCATATTCACTCATGGCAATACATAACCAACTAGCGAGCAATAATAAGATATCTCATATGCCAACAATTTGTCAAAACAATCATGATGTAGTATGACAACATGGTATCTCGCTTGCCCTTTCTGAGATAGCAAAACATAAATGCAGAGCACCTGTGAGGTTCAAGCAGCGACTAAACATTATAATTCAAGGTAGAAAGATCCAGTCATGCTCACATCTAACATTAACTAGACTCAATGCATAAGAATGATAATAGTGCTCTCCGGTCTGGTGCTTTTAGTGAGAGGGTGATGACTCAACATAAAAGTAAATAGACAGACCCTTCGTAGAGGGAAGCATTGATTTGCAGAGGTGCCAGAGTTCAAGGTTTAAAACAAAACTGAAATTATAGTTTTTGAGTGGTGCGTTTTTCCTGTCAACGTCACGACAAAGGATTTCAATATCTTCCATGTTAAACACATTATTGGCGGTTCCCAAGCGGAATTGTAAAGTTTACTCCCATCCACCATACATACACAAGCCATGACTGACCGAATCCACGGATGCCCTCCAACATTTCAATTGTCCCAGGAGTTTTGTTTAATTTTTTTTGCAGGACTGTGCATCCTGTTTACCAGCCTCTCTCGTGCAATGACAGGCGAATAAAACGCCCATCTTGGGAATAACCCACTTATCATGGAAGATACTGACCCCCCCCCATTGCTCCATGAGCGGTACGAGTGCACAAAACAGATGTTTATTTGAATATTAGAGGTGGCACATGCAAATTTACTTGGAACGGCAGGGTAATACCGTATATAAGTAGGTATGGTGGACTCATGTGGGATAACTTGGTTTAAGGAATTTGGATGCACGAGCATTATTCCCGCTTAGTACAGGTAAAGGCTAGCAATATATTGAGAAGCGACCAGCTAGAGAGCGAAAACGGTCATAATCATGCATTGCGAATAATTAGCATTATACATAGCATGAGTAGGATATGAACACTCTGAATTTAAACATCACAAAGGCTGCATTGGTTTTGAATCAACTACATATTTGCACATGGGCCAAGTCAAACCGCTCGAATTACTCAGAGGGAAATACCATACTATCATACTACATCATAACTATTTTAATGCATGTTGACTCATAAGATAAATCATTATTCACTCCTAGTTATTTAAGCATGGCATGAGAAACGATAATCTCTAATTGTCATCATAAACATGTTCACTCATGATATACTGAATCAAGATCGAACGAGCTAAACATATTTACAAAAACTGAAAACACTTTAACACTCTATCAACCCGAACCGGAAATTATCACTTCTACCAGCACCTACGATGGCCGAAAATCCGAGATATTTATCCATCAGTGCGGTCATTCTAGAATTATCCAAACTTCCTCTCTAACCTCGTACTTGAGCTAACAAAAATGCTTGACTTGTCCTTGCTCGCTAGTTGCCCAAACACCTTGCTATAATCTAATAGAATCTGTCTCAAACAATTAGCATTGCTAGTTGTAGCTTGCATTAATATCAAGGAAACATCAACTAAAAGGAGATTAGAATTGCCGGCATCTTGACAAACTTTTACTCCTTTAAGTTCGCCACTCGATCCATTCCACATGCGCTAACAGGGAAGTAAGACCCTCAATACACAAAAGAAAGAGGTATGGGGACAAGGGGTCTCCCAGACGCAAGCCCCTTGAAGGGATGAAAATCTCACTTCCCTGAGAGTTAAATCTGACAGACCGCACAAAAGCCAGGATCATCCCGAACTCAATTTCTAAGGAACCCCAACTGGGGCATGATCTTTTCGAGAAAATTCTACTCAACACAGTCATATATGCCTTATGCATATCAAGTTTCACCGCGCATAAGCCAGTCTTACCTTGTCTCCTTTTGTTGATAGTGTACAATTTTTCATATGCAACCAAAAAATTATCCATGAGCAACTGTCCAGAGACAAAAGCACTTTGAGTGGATGAAATAATAATCTGGCAGAATATTCTTCATTCTTGCAATAAGCATTTTTATATAATTTTATAAATGACTTTGCAAAGACTAATCGAACGGAATTGAGTTATTATCCATTGATTTAGTTTTTAAAATCATCACAATTCTCGTGTCGTTCCAACCCTCCGGAATTGTGTACGTATACACTGCAGTAAGAACTCCATCAATCAATATTCCCCAAAAGATGCCAAAACCGTTTATAAAAGATTGCATGCAGTCCATCAGAAGGACTACATACCACTCTTCTGTATTGTACACAAAAAATGAGTAAATTCTATCCTAGATCCTCGAACTATTTTAGAGGTGTCACGCAAGTCCTAAAACTATGAAAATCATCATGTAGATCCTCAAAGTGTAATACGTGTGTAATTCGGGTCCTCAAACTATTTCAGAAATATCATATAGGTCCTCAAACTATTTCATAGGTATCACATATGTACACACTTGTTGCACTTTGAGGACCTAGATGACACTTTTCATACTTCAAGGTCCTCGAACTTAGGGCATCTCCAAAGCGGACCCCCAAACCTCCCCTATACTCATCGAATGGGGACCCTTATAGGTCCGCGAACCAGTCCAGACGTATGAATTCTGGTATCGTAACAACAAACATGAAGGCTTTGCGGGAGTCCAGACATCCAGTTGATGAACAACAAAGAACCACATATCCACGCCTCTCTCTCTCTCTCTCTCTCTCTCTCTCTCCAGAATATAATCCCAAATGGAGATGTCACACAGGAGCGTCGACGCCACCACGAGGGCAGCTGCCATGACGCCGACGAGCGCTCCATCACCGTCACCGCCTCCTCGTATCTCTCCACTCCTCCTCCCTCTCTTTGCCCTCCGCCTCTCGTCATCCCACGCCCGCCATGGATGGGCAGCTCGAGCTCGAGCTCGGCTCCGATGCTCATGGCCACGCCCATGGCTGGCCGCGTCCGTGGCCGCACGCACTGACATCGCACGCCAGATGTTTGACCAAATGCCTAAGCGGACAAATAGAACAATTTTAAGTTTAGTTTTGGATGACACGCTTGTGTAATCCGAGGATGTAGTCCGGACGTAAAAAAAAAGACATTTATGACGTTCGTTTGCGGATCAGCGTTGGAGTTGCATATGCCTTGGGATGCACTTCACGCGAAAAAAAATTGTGTCCGAAATGAAACCTCGAGTTCTCCCGATCACAGAGAGATATGCACGCGTGTACCTTGGCTGCCGCCATCCGACTAGCATCACAGACCCGGATAGTCGTGGCGGTGTTTACTAGCAAGAAGTATTGTACCAACCGACCGTTGCCACGGGCATGTCAAAGCATGGCACGAACACATGGTAAATAAGCGCCGCAGGGGAACTTACACTGCCGAGGAAGTAAGAAAAGCTCTGTTTGATATTGGTGACTTCAAAGCTCCGGGCCCAGATGGGCTGCACTCTGTGTTTTACAAACGCTTCTGGCCAATGCTCGGTGATGATCTAGTGGAGGAAGTGTTGCAAGCCATTAACACATGTACCATGCCCCAAGGATGGAATGACACCACCATTGTGATGGTCCCAAAAGTTCAATCACCGGAGAGAGTTAGTCAATTCAGACCAATTAGTCTCTGTAACGTGGTGTATAAGGTTATATCCAAGCTGCTCGCAATACGTCTGAAGCCATTTCTTGAGGATATTATTAGTCCTACCCAGAGTGCATTTGTTCCGGGAAGATTGATTACGGATAATGTGTTGATTGCCTATGAAAGTCTCCATGCTATAAAAAACAAGCGGTCTGGTAAGGAAGGTTGGTGTGCGGTGAAGCTTGATATGCATAAAGCATATGACCGCGTTGAGTGGGTATTCCTGGAAGCGATACTTCAAAAACTAGGCTTCCATGCAAATTGGGTTAAACTGGTGATGTTGTGCGTGAGTTCAGTCCAGTACCGTGTCCGAGTTAATTCTGAGGAGACAGACAACTTTAAACCGTCAAGGGGGCTGAGGCAGGGTGACCCCTTGTCCCCGTATCTTTTCCTCCTCTGTACAGAAGGACTAACAGCACTATTGTCACATGCTGAAAATTCAGGCAATTTGGAAGGAGTTAGAGTCTGTAGAGATGCTCCTGCAGTTACAAACTTACTGTTCGCGGATGATTCACTGATTTTAATGAAAGCTAATGATCGGAATGCTTCCGAGTTGAAGTACGTACTGGATATGTACTGCAGAGCATCCGGGCAGAAGGTGAGTGTGGAGAAATCCAACGTATTCTTCAGCCCTAATACATCAGTGGAACAAAAAGCTCAGGTCTGCACCATCCTTAACATTATGACTGAAGCCCTAAATGATAAGTATTTGGGGCTGCCTGCTACAGTTGGTCTGGACAGAACAGATTGCTTTCAATATTTAATTGATAGAATTATCCAGAAAATAAGTGGTTGGAAGGAAAAGGTACTATCATCAGGTGGGAAAGAGGTGTTGCTCAAATCAATGGCTCAGGCAATACCATCATATGCTATGTCGGTCTTCAAAATTCCTAAAAAAGTTTGTAAAGGAATTACAGATGCGATAGCGCAATATTGGTGGGGTGACGAGGCTACTCACAAGAGGATGCACTGGTTTGCCTGGTGGAAAATGTGCGTTCCGAAGAAGGAAGGAGGAATGGGATTTAGAGACATACACTGCTTTAACCTTGCTTTGTTGGCTAAACAAGCTTGGAGACTGATTGATAACCCGGACTCTCTATGTGCAAGAATTCTCAGGGCAAAATATTATCCAGAAGGTGATTTACTCAATGCCACACTTAAGAAGAAAGCTTCATATACTTGGCAAAGTATTATGGAAGGGGTGGAGACACTGAAACTGGGATATATTTGGAGAATAGGTGATGGTCGCAATGTAAAGATCTGGTCAGATGCATGGGTACCTCAATCTAATAGCAGAAAACCAACTACACCTAGGGGTGGAAATCTGCTATCCACGGTCTCAGATCTAATAGACCCAATGACGGGACAGTGGGATGTTCAGTTAATCGATCAGACGTTTTGGCCTATTGATGTACCACGCATACTGTCGATACCTCTACCAGCATTTGAAATGGATGACTTTATCTCATGGCATCTGACAAAAACAGGGACATTCTCGGTGAAGTCAGCTTATTATGTCACTTGGAGAGCTAAATATGAGGCTCGAGGAAACACACAGGGGCCTAGCTCAGCAAAGCTAAATCCTATTTGGGATATTGTGTGGAAACTACCTTGCCCAGCAAAGATAAAAATCTTTCTCTGGAGATCCTTGCATGGTACCTTGCCATGCAAGATGACATTGGCTGATAGGCATATGAAAGTGGACACGAAATGCCCGGCTTGTGAAGGGCGCGAGAGTGTCAAACACATGTTATTCCAATGCCCCAAAGCGAAACAAGTTTGGTTAGAATTGGGGCTGGATGAAATGATTTCTCGTGCATGTGCTGTCGACCATGCAGGTGAGGCTATTCTCGAACATCTTTTGGACCTTCCAACTAGTGGAACAATGGTGCTGGGACAGGAGAAATCAAAAGTCCTTGTGGCTATTGGCTCGTGGTATTTGTGGTGGGAGCGAAGGAAGCTTGTTCATAAGGCGCAGACTAAACAACCGGCTGAGATTGGGTCATCAATTTGAGGCCTTGCAGCAAACTTCATTGCAGCCTCTACTCCAAAAGCAAAAATTCAGAGAAACCCCTGGGTGCGTCCGCCTGCCGGGACAGTAAAGCTTAATGTTGATGCGGGCTTTGACCCCGACTCTCTACAAGGCACGGTGGGTGCTGTACTTCGGGATAGCTCTGGGAAATTTTTGGCGGCAGGGAATAATGTAGCAGGTGAATGCATGGATGTATTCATGGCTGAAGCTCTTGCACTTCGGTTCGGCCTCAATCTGGCGCAAAGTTTTGGATGCTCAAGATTGGTGATTAATTCAGATAATAGTGATGTGATACAGGCAATGCAAGATGGTGGTTTATTTGCTGGTCCGGCTGCAGCAGTGATTGATGACTGTTACTACATGTCACGCGATTTAGTTCAAGTCCGATTCGAGCACTGCCACCATGAAGCAAATTCAGTTGCTCATGAGTTAGCAAAAATGGCTAGGTTCTCTCCACCTGGCACATGGTTTGATGAGGCCCCTAGTGCCCTGGTTCCTCTTATTGTAAAAGACTCTTTGTTATTTACCACTGAATAAATAAGGAGTTTGGAGAGTTCAAAAAAAAAAAAGCGCCGCAGGGGAATAGAATATGCCTATCCAACCGAAGCATCCAGATCCAGCATGCACACGATCCAAAGCGTCCATCCCCTTCCCAGAGCGATTTTCTTTATTTCCTCAGCCTGCTGCCTCAACATGCACACATATGTGGCGTATGCAGATTTCATTATGGCTCCGATTCCTTTCAATGAACCTGGTCAAAGTTTTGGACCGGGGACCCGTCTGGCCGGTAGCTCCTTGACCTTGACCCAAATCGTACTATTTATCCTCCAATTTGATATTGTCCACACAAAAAATGTAACATGTCATGAATGCAAATTTTAAATGCATGTCGACGAGAGCGTGTGGTAAGCTACGCTGATGTGCAGTGCAGTGGTGGTACAAGCACAAAAAATCTGTGGGTTTAATTGCACTAATCCCTTAATAATATTCTATTTTTTGTACAAATATGAATATAATAGGCTTTTTTTTAATAAACTTTAGATCTATTCATAGTCAATCATGATAGTACGATGAACAACAGGAATAATAAAAATTACGCCTAGATCCATAGACCACATAGCCAGGACTACAAACATTATATCGAGCCGAACGTGCGCTGTAGTCTTTGCCCCTTCCTTGCCGGAGCTAGGCAAAACCTGTTGTGGTAAACAACCAAAAAGTGGTCGTGCTCAGACTTTATAGTACCAACGCGCCAGACCGATGAGAGACGCGTAGATCGAAATGATTCAATCTGAAGACACACAAACATAGACTGGATCTGATTAGCTCCACCAAAAACAACAACCAACCGAATCCAGCGAGATCCGCTGGAGACACATCTTCACACATCCTCTGATAATGCTAGAGGCACCACCGAAATGGGGGCTAGACAGTAAAAACCTTGTTCCATCTTCAGGTAGCCGACACAATCTCGTCTTCCTGAACATGACACAACCTTTAACAAAACCAAAATAAATATCTAAAAACGGACCCCTCCAGTTGACAAGGGCTCCACCGTGCCCCATGACCCTAGGACCACCAGAGACGAGGCGGCGGCGGCGGCGACGGGAGACAAATGAACCCTAGCTTTTCTAGAAGAGGCGACGACTGCGTGTGCGTATTGTTCATGGTGTTTTCTTCATGGGGGCTTGCAATCAAAAAAACGGTGGGGTCAGCTCCATTTTTTCGATGCATTGAGAACCAATCTATGGGTACATAGTTGGAAGGGTCGTGGTATTCTCAACCAACTAGGATCAAACCATATTTGATGTTCTGGTATGGCATAAAGGTGTAATATTTTTTTAATGGGAGACACACGTTTTCGTCGATAACAAGGTGTGTGTGACTTCGTCAATCTTAAAGCCACTCACTCAGTCTTTCATAGGTGCTTATAAGCACTGAGTGTGTGTGCCTACTTTTATAGGGGTGAGTATACATACATATACATAGCTAGCGTATTTTTATATACATAGATGTCAAAAATATATACATATACATAGTTAGCGACTGGATGGGACATGTGGTTAGCAAACTCAAAATTCACATAGCTAGCGTACATTTATATTTTCTTTTTTAAATGGCGGCAAAAACATGTACTAGTATACAAGTTTTACCATGGTTGGTCTTTTTTTCAACCGTCCGTTCTCGTTGATCTAAGGGTCGTAAAATTGTTAGTACTCCGTAGTACTGCCTTGTAAGTACTCGAAAGTACTAATATTGGTGGGGTCGGTACTTTTAAGTGAAGGGCAAATTAGTCCATCATTCTCCCCACGTATGCCGCCGCCCCTGTCGCCCAATCCAAAACTGTCGCCGCCGAGCCCCATCCTCTTCCATTGGCATCATTTCTCCTTCCCACCGCCGCCCCTGTCGCCAGAAACCGCCGCCACCGATCCCTATCATCATCCATTGCCATCATTTCTTCCAACCCGTCGCCACCGAGCCCTATCTTTTTCCATTGCCCCACATCTCCACTTCCATGGCCACACCACCGGCGATCCCGTTTTCTGAAGAGGAGTACGTGAAGCTCTCTGGCGGAGACGAGGTAAAGTTAGCCAGGCCGAGGGAGATCGGTTCTTGGTTTGACAACAAGCGGCAGTTAGCGGGGACAGTGCACGTGATGTGCACACATTTGAAAGATAGCGAGAGAACTTCTATCCACCCGGGCGGACTCGCGCGCGACCCCATAGAGGTCCTTCTCTGGGCCATGGAGCAGTCGGATTCGCCGATTGCGATCGTGAGGCGGAGGTGGTGTCGCTATCGGTCCAAGATCGAGCATCCGGAGGATGAAGAACCAGAGAGAAGCATCATGGTGCCGTTTGTGAAGGCGGCATTGATCCAAGAGCCGGTGGAGTCCTCGCCCACCAACCACAAGAGGAAGAAAACATTTGTCCCGACGTCGCTTCCTCGCCGTTCTCCACGGTTCCCTCGCCGTTCTCCTCGTCTCACGGGGCAGAGGTCTGAGGCCGAGGAATAGTAAGCTTTGCACTTGATCTAATTTTTCTTCTCTTCATGCTTACAATCATGGTGTGAGTGTTAAGATAAACAAGTTTTAGGATAGTTGGATGTCAACTATTTTTCAATTTATAACAAATTTTGGCATGTTGCAAGCAAGTTGTAGTCACTTGCTTAATGTTGCAGCCACTGTCTTCACTTTTGAATTACTGTCAATTGTGTCTTGCTTCAATAGGTCTGCATCTAAAAACAAAAATATAGGTCATGTCTTCTTGAAATATTAGGACGACTACTTTTGGTAGGGATGTTGGCTTGGTCATGTTGCAGTGCTGTATAGCCTTTTGCTTCACTTCCTGTAAGTGCTTCTTGCATATTGCAAAAGTGATATTAATTCAACATTAACTTATACAACTTGCAAAAGTGGTATTAAAATTGGTATGGGTGGGTTATTCTGTCAGATTGGCTTGTCATCTTCAAATGACCATACTGTCATCTTTCCATTACCAAATGTCATTACCTTTATATGTATTCAATCTGAATTTTTCAATTATTTTTACGCTTAAGGTGGGAGAATGGATACATTGCTGAAGATGCTGGGCCTCACATCAACAAAGGAAGTTGTTTTGCATTTCTAGTTGTGTCAGTATTTCATGTTATGTATTTGAACACCAGAAGTTGTTATGCATTACAGTTGTACTCATTCAGATAATTTGTAGTTGTAATCATTCAGATAAAACGGAGAACAGAGTTCTCAGTAGCAGTCCAAACTACAAATCTTAGAACCTTAAACCTCAAAAACTCCAGGCAGACGAGGACATGAGAACTAGATCCTATTACAGATAAACGAAACTGAAGGCAAAGCCAACACACTGGCATGAAACAGCGAAGAGTCTTTTCCCACCGATCAATCCGAGGCCGGTGTTGGGGATAGGAACGGCAACGGATCCACCGGTAGTGGCTCTGGCGGAACCTCGGTGGGCATCAGACCCACTATGCATCTCCATCTCTCCGCACGAGCTGGATCCTCTGCCTTCGCTTCTCGCCGCGCCCAATTGATGAACGCCTTTGGCGGTTCCGACGGATGAGGCATCCAACGTTTCTCCTCCGCAGTTCCTTCGAAGTAGACCCGCCGTGCCAGGTTCATCAGCTCTCGGTTGGCTTGATCCTGGCAAACCTTAGCAAATCTCCGCGCATGGGAGAGCGGATCTGACCCCGGATCCACCAGCGCATCCGCCTTCCTCCATTCGCTGACGCACATCGACCACGAGAGGGCATCGTCGCGGATCCGCACCGCACGTTCCCGCCATCGTTTCTCCCTTGTCTCCCTCAAGGTCGCCGCCGGAATCGACTGGATCGGCTGCAACATCTCCGGGAATGCCTGGTAGATGTGTGGGAGCGGCATCCGGAACGCCCCCCGCTCACTTACTCCGGTGGGGTGCTGCGTAGTGGGCGGCGGCGGCGGTGGTGTCGGTGGTGGAGGCGGCGGTGGTGGTGGCGGTGGTGGCGGCGGGGGCGGTAGGTGGGAAACGCGAGTCGTAGGAGCGGGCATCTATCCGGATGGGTTGGAGGGCGGTGGTGGCTATAGATAGATCTCACTGGGCGAAAAATTTGGATAAATCCCCAATCGTCCGGTGCGGGTGGGTTGGATGGGTTGGGTGGGTGTGTTATGGCAGTGGTGGGTTGGGGTGGGGGTGGAGTTTGGGGCAGCCTACTATTTAACTTTGCTGCATATTCTGAGAAAAAAACCACTCTTAGTTGTTGATAAAACGAATATGAAAGAATTTTTTTCAACGTGAAAACCATAGGAAGTCCATACAACGTCGAAAAGCTATGAAACTTGGCATGGATGCTTGTTTTGTTGGTACAAGGCTGTACAATTTTTTTTGTTCAATTCAAGGATGTCGAAAAAAACATGTCCTTTGAGACGGACCCTTCCCTCCTATCCGAATGGCCTCCGGCGAACCGGTTCAATTTTTGGTCATCTTCAGAATCACATCAAATCTGGCCAGTAGGTGTGCTTGCCTAGTCCAGTAGTACACGCAAAATTCGAACGATTTCCGACAATGAGCGGACGTTGCTCCACCAAAATTCGAAGGATTTGATGCGAAGGATGCATTGCACACAGTGTCTTGTTCCTACAAAAAAAGGTCGTTAATCATAAGTTTGTCAATTTTAGCTCATAAGGTGATGGGCCATAATGATCACCGGCACGCCTGCTTTCTGTGGCACTGACTGTCGGATGCTTCCAAGTTGATTTTTTAATTTCTGTAACAAAGCAAACAACAATTAATATGGAGGAACATATTCATTACAAAATATAATATGCACAGTATTTGACATGCCTGCAATTCCATCCTTAATACTTTAATTTCATCCTCGGCCTTCGACAACCTAGGATTACTACTAGATTTACTCTTTATGTCGATCAAGTCTTCGCTCATCGTGATGAATTTGGCATCAAATCTGTGCCCAATTTCCATTAATTTTCTGCCAACCTTCTTTTCATGATTAGCAAAACATGCATTGATGGCTTCAACAAGAATGTCCATCTGTGTAAACAAAATAACAGCCCGCTCATAACAATAGCTAAATGAATGAGGTTGGATGACACCTTTTAGTGCTATTTCGAAATAAATAAAATTGTCTTTCGAATGCTTACTTGCTGGCTACTAATATGTTGACCTTGTGATTGTGCTCGACAAGAATCATGGTCATCCACAGGTTCATACTTTATGCTTGCAGGATTACTTGTGTTCTCGGACGGTCGTTGTGGCACACAAATTTCCATGACAACCTTTGAATAAGTTCGAATGAATCATTACTACCAACTAAATAAACAGTCATACCAAGGTCAAGTCTAGAAATGTACCAGTCCGTGATAAAGACCTCCTTTTTCGTAAACATCGCTTCTTATTTTTGCCGAGGGTTCATCCCATCGTGCGAGCAATGGAGGTGGTCTGCAAGGATACATCAATCTGCCACTACGCACGTGCTCCCGGTACCAAAACTACACAATACATTACTTCATCACCATACAGATATGCAACAGAACAATAATTATAGTACGTTAAGTAGTCATGTAGCACTAACCTGGAGCAGAATTAGATTTCCTTGTAGAGTTACTTGATCCAGATTGTTAAATTTGTCAATGGACATGAACAAGTGAGTAAGTGTGAAACATCCCTAGTTCAAATTCCGAAGGTTCGGAAGATCCTTAACAAGGTTGAGATATTTCGAGTCGACATAATTCTGTGCTGTTGGTGCTAGTACAGTACCAATTGCGTACAGAGTGAACCGCCTCAGGAAATCGTCGTCGGGGGTTTTGGAAGCTTTCATCGCCTTTTCAAGGTCGCTAATCAAAATTTGCCCATTGTTCGCATAGGTGCTAAACAATTGTGTGTCGGGTCTCTTTCCCAGGTGTGGCTCTATATCCTCCCCTTCAATCGGAATGCCAAATATATGGTGGACGTCCTCTTTTCTTAGAGGAATTGGCGTTTTACCTACGGTAAGGGACTGCGTGTCACTATCGATGGTCTTGGCTAGTCTTACCAACATTATACGCCGGAGATTCACTTCCTGCATCTGGGTCAGACCCCCAAGACCGGATTGTGAAATGATGTACTTTATGTGCTCTGGTGACAAATCTTTCATGGTTTTGGCGAACCTTGACGGTGAGCATGCTAACTTCATATGACCATGCTTCGCAAAGAGTTCCTGGCACATGGCATTAAATTTTAGTGAGTATGAATCAAGTATGTGTATGAAAAGATTGTACAGTCGGACAATTACATACCGCATCGGAAATTTCAGAGATGGGCTTTTCTCCATTAAAAGCACTGTTATTTGAAGTTGCCATCGCTGCCATGTACACAATAATAGAAATTGGGTCAATTATTTTGAACATATTTTTGACAAATGTATAACAAAATAAAAACTTGTGTCTGGTATGGATGACGATTTTCAATCATTTGATCCACCTATAAGCGTTAGCACACAACCTATTAGGTCGTGCATAAAATTAGCATAGTTTGACAAGGATATTCCAATTGCTTAACCGCAGGGTACCTTGTTGATTCGTGCGCAAAGTTTCATCCCACACCAATTCCCATCTTAAACCAAACAAGCGAATGGGAGTACAAATCTACTTCCCATGCCTAACCCCTTTATAAACTCCGTGGTGTAAACTCCCATTGCCCTACCCAATTGGTTACCAAAAAGGCTGTGGGTTTAACCACTACAGGAGCGGCGGACAACGATCTTAAAAAGATACGAAAAGCTAATACCTTGTGTCCGAGATGGTGGCGCCTAGTTGACGCCGACGGATAGTGCGTCCCAAAAAAGAACTGCCTGTATCGAGCTCGACGGCGGCAAGAGGACAAGCGGCGCGTTGACGCGAGGATGAGGCAGAGAGAACAGCACTGTCGTCCGACCCCTCAGGTCACGTTGGCGGTGGGGTGGGCGGTGGCCGGCGACTCCGGTAATGCGTGTGAGCTCGGCGGCTCCGATCTGATCTTGCAAAGGTCGTGGGAGGTGGTACGAGGCCCGGATGGTCCGGTTGGTTACAAGGAATGTTGGAGAACGTTGCATGGGAAACAAAAAAATTTCCTACGCACACGCAAGATCTATCCATGGTGATGAGCATCTACGAGAGGAAGAGTGAATCTACATACCCTTGTAGATCGCTAAGCGGAAGCGTTTAAGAAACGCGGTTGATGTAGTCGAACGTCTCCGCGATCCAAATCGCAAGTCGTCCCTCGATCCGATCACGAACTAGCGCCGAACGGACGGCACCTCCGCGTTCAACACACGTATGGCTTGATGACGCCTTCACCTCCTCGATCCAGCGAGCGATGGTGAAGTAGTGGTTGAGTTCCAGCAGCACGACGGCGTGGTGATGGTGGTGAGGAACAATCTCAGCAGGGCTTCGCCAAGCGCTACGGAGATTATGACGGAGGAACTAGAGGGTTAGGGTTGCCGCACACGGCTTGGGGAAATCTTGATGAATCCCGTGTGCTAGCCCTGCCCCTCTATTTATATGTTGAGCCTTGGGGTCTAAACTTGGAGTAAAAGCCTCCTCCAGGTCGGTTTTGCCCGCACAAGGTCGGTTTGGCCCGCAGGGAAAGAGTCCAACTCGGATCCCTGCAGTACCGCGCACAAGCGGTAGTACCGCTTCACACAAGCGGTAGTACCGCTTGGGCGGTAGTACCGCTTCACACAAGCGGTAGTACCGCTCGGGCGGTAGTACCGCTTCACCAAGCGGTAGTACCGCTTACGCGGCAGCAAAACTACTTTTGCACTTCCAATACCTCGTGGGCTTTTATCCCTTGGCCCATATAAAGTGTTCTTGCACCCCGAACACTTCGGTAAACATCCAGAACCACTTCCGGTGAATTCCGGAACCCTTCCGGAGATCAAAACACTATTATCACATATATCAATCTTTACCTCCGGACTATTCCGGAGATCCTCGTCATGTCCGGGATCTTATCCGGGACTCCGAACAACTTTCGGTCACCAACAAAATAACTCAACTATACTAATCGTCACCAAACGTTAAGTGTGTAGACCCTGCGGGTTCGAGAACTATGTAGACATGACCGAGACACCTCTACGGCCAATAACCAATAGCGGGACCTGGATGCCCATATTGGCTCCTACATATTCTACGAAGATCTTTTATCGGTCGAACCTCTATGTCAAGGATTCAGTTAATCCCGTATGCTGTTCCCTTTGTTCTTCGGTATGTTACTTGCCCGAGATTCGATCGTCGGTATCTCTATACCTAGTTCAATCTCGTTACCGGCAAGTCTCTTTACTCGTTCCGTAATACAAGATCTCGTGGCTAACACTTTAGTCACATTGCTTGCAAGGCTCATTGTGATGTTGTATTACCGAGTGGGCCCTGAGATACCTCTCCGTCATACGGAGTAACAAATCCCAGTCTTGATCCATGCCAACCCAACAGACACCCTCGGAGATACCTGTAGAGCACCTTTATAGTCACCCAGTTACGTTGCGACGTTTGATACACACAAGGTACTCCTCCGATGTCAGGGAGTTGCATGATCTCATGGTCATAGGAACAGATACTTGACATGCAGAAAACAATAGCAATAAACTGTCACGATCATATGCTACGTTCGTAGTTTGGGTCTTGTCCATCACATCATTCTCCTAATGATGTGATCCCGTTATCAAATGACATCTCATGTCAATGGCTAGGAAACCTTAACCATCTTTGATCAACGAGCTAGTCAACTAGAGGCTTACTAGGGACACAGTGTTGTTTATGTACCCACACATGTATTTGAGTTTCCAATCAATACAATTATAGCATGGATAATAAACGATTATCATGAACAAGGAAATATAATAATAACCAATTTATTATTGCCTCTAGGGCATATTTCCAACAGTCTCCCACTTGCACTAGAGTCAATAATCTAGTTCACATCACTATGTGATTTACATTGTAATGAATCGAACACCCATGCAGTTCTGGTGTTGTTCATGTTTAGCCCTTGGAAGAGGTTTAGTCATCGGATCTGCAACATTCAGATCCGTGTGTACTTTGCAAATATTTATGTCGTCCTCCTTGATGTAATCGCGGATGGAATTGAAACGTCGCTTTATGTGTCTGGTCCTCTTGTGAAATCTTGGTTCCTTGGCTAGAGCAATGGCACCAGTATTATCACAAAACAGAGTCATTGGGTTAAGCGCACTAGGCACTACTCCAAGATCTGTCATGAACTCCTTCATCCAGACACCTTCCTTCGCCGCCTCCGAGGCAGCGATGTACTCCGCTTCGCATGTAGAATCTGCTACCACGCTTTGCTTGGAACTGCACCAGCTAACCGCACCCCCATTAAGAATAAACACGTATCCGGTTTGAGACTTAGAGTCATCCGGATCAGTGTCAAAGCTTGCATCGACGTAACCCTTTACGACGAGCTCTTGATCACCTCCATAAACGAGAAACATATCCTTAGTCCTTTTCAGGTACTTCAGGATATTCTTGACCGCCGTCCAGTGTTCCATTCCTGGATCACTTTGAAACCTTCCGACCATACTTATGGCAAGGCTGACATCGGGTCTTGTGCACAGCATTGCATACATGATAGAGCCTATGGCCGAAGCATAGGGGATGACACTCATCTTTTCTCTATCTTCTGCAGTCACTGGGCATTGAGTCTTACTCAACTTCACACCTTGCAATACAGGCAAGAACCCCTTCTTGGACTTATCCATTTTGAACTTCTTCAAAACTTTGTCAAGGTATGTGCTTTGTGAAAGTCCTATTAAGCGTCTCGATCTATCTCTATAGATCTTGATGCCTAATATGAAAGCAGCTTCTCCTAGGTCCTTCATTGAAAAACTCTTGTTCAAATATTCCTTCACGCTTTCCAGCATTTCTATATTGTTTCCAATCAGTAATATGTCATCCACATATAATATTAGAAACGCTATAGAGCTCCCACTCACTTTCTTGTAAATACAAGCTTCTCCGTAAACTTGTATAAACTCGAACGCTTTGATCACCTCATCAAAACGAAGATTCCAACTCCGAGATGCTTGCTCCAGTCCATAAATGGATCGCTGGAGTTTGCAAACTTTGTCAGCATTCTCTGGATTGACAAAACCTTCTGGTTGCATCATATACAACTCTTCCTTAAGGTAACCGTTAAGGAACGCTGTTTTGACATCCATCTGCCAAATTTCATAATCGAAAAAGGCAGCCATTGCTAACATGATTCTGACGGACTTAAGCATCGCTACGGGTGAGAAGGTCTCATCGTAGTCAACTCCTTGAACTTGTGAAAAACCCTTTGCCACAAGTCGAGCTTTATAGACGGTGACATTACCGTCCGCGTCCGTCTTCCTCTTAAAGATCCATTTGTTCTGAATGGCCTTACGCCCTTCAGGTAATACTTCCAAAGTCCATACTTTGTTTTCATACATGGATCCCATCTCGGATTTCATGGCCTCTAACCACTTCTCGGAATCCGGGCCCATCATCGCTTCTCCATAGCTCGTAGGTTCATCGTTGTCTAACAACATGACTTCTAAGACAGGGTTGCCGTACCACTCGGGAGCAGTACGCGTCCTTGTCGACCTACGAGGTTCGATAGCAACTTGATCCAAAGTTTCATGATCATCATCATTAACTTCCTCTTCAGCTAATGTAGGCTCCACAGAAACAACTTTCTGCGCTGCGCTACTCTCAGGTTGAAGTAAAGGTTCAACAACCTCATCAAGTTCTATCTTCGTCCCACTCAATTCTTTCGAGAGAAACTCTTTCTCAAGAAATGTACCGTTTTTAGCGACAAACACTTTGCCCTCGGATCTGAGGTAGAAGGTATACCCAATTGTCTCTTTTGGGTATCCTATGAAGACGCATTTCTCCGCTTGGGTTCCAGCTTTTCAGGCTGAAGCTTTTTGACATAAGCATCACGTCCCCAAACTTTAAGAAACGACAGTTTTGGCTTCTTGCCAAACCAAAGTTCATATGGCGTCGTCTCAACGGATTTCGATGGTGCCCTATTTAAAGTGAATGCAGCTGTCTCTAATGCATAACCCCAAAACGATAGTGGCAAATCGGCAAGAGACATCATAGATCGCACCATATCCAATAAGGTTCGATTACGACGTTCGGACACACCATTACGCTGTGGTGTTCCAGGCGGTGTCAATTGTGAAACAATTCCACACTGTCTTAAGTGACTGCCAAACTCATAACTCAGATATTCTCCTCCTCGATCAGATCGTAGGAATTTAATCTTCTTGTTACGATGATTCTCAACTTCACTCTGAAATTGTTTGAACTTTTCAAATGTTTCAGACTTATGTTTCATTAAGTAAATATACCCATATCTACTTAAGTCATCAGTGAAGGTGAGAAAGTAACGATAACCACCGCGCGCCTCAATACTCATCGGACCACACACATCAGTATGTATGATTTCCAATAAGTCACTTGCCCGTTCCATTGTTCCAGAGAACGGCGTTTTAGTCATCTTGCCCATGAGGCATGGCTCACATGTGTCAAGTGATTCAAAATCAAGTGACTCCAAAAGTCCATCAGCATGGAGCTTCTTCATGCGTTTTACGCCAATATGACCTAAACGGCAGTGCCACAAGAAAGTGGTATTATCATTATCAATTCTACATCTTTTGGCATCAATGTTATGAACATGTGTATCATTACTATCGAGATTCAATAAGAATAAACCCCTCACATTGGGTGCATGACCATAAAAGATATTACTCATATAAATAGAACAACCATTATTCTCTGATTTAAATGAGTAACCGTCTCGCAATAAACAAGATCCAGATATAATGTTCATGCTTAACGCAGGCACCAAATAACACTTATTTAGGTTCATCACTAATCCCGACGGTAATCGAAGAGCGAGCGTGCCGACGGCGATCACATCAACCTTGGAACCATTTCCCACGCGCATCGTCACTTCGTCCTTTGCCAGCCTCCGTCTATTCCTCAGTTCCTGTTTAGAGTTGCAAATATGAGCAACCGCACCAGTATCAAATACCCAGGCACTACAACGAGGGTTGGTAAGGTACACATCAATAACATGTATATCATATATACCTTGTTTGTTGTTGGCCGCCTTCTTGTCAGCCAAATACTTGGGGCAGTTCCGCTTCCAGTGTCCAGTTCCCTTGCAATGAAAACACACAGTTTCTGGTTTGGGTCCAGCCTTGGGTTTTTTCACGAGAGGAGCAACTGTTTTTCCACTCTTCTTGGAGTTACCCTTATTACCCTTGCCATTTTTCTTGAAACTAGTGGTTTTATTGACCATCAACACTTGATGCTCCTTCTGAATTTCAGACTCAGCGGCTTTCAGCATCGCAAACAGCTCGGCGACTGACTTGTTCATCCCGTGCATGTTATAGTTCAACACGAAGCTCTTGTAGCTAGGTGGCAATGATTGAAGAACTCTGTCAGTGATAGCCTCTGGCGGAAGGGGCATCCCCAATTCAGCCAGACGGGTGGAGTACCCAGACATTCTGAGCACGTGATCACTGATAGACCCGTTCTCCTCCATCTTGCAAGCATAGAACTTATCGGAGATCTCATATCTCTCGATCCGGGCATTCTTCTGAAAGATAAACTTCAACTCCTGGAACATCTCATATGCTCCATGACGTTCAAAACGTCTTTGAAGTCCCGGTTCTAAGCCATACAACATTGCACATTGAACTATTGAGTAATCATCAGAACGAGCCTGCCAGGCGTTCACAACGTCTAGAGACTCAACTGGAGCGGGTGGATCACCAAGAGGTGCATCAAGGACATAAGCCTTCTAGGAAGCCGTAAGGATAATCCTTAGATTACGGGCCCAGTCCACAAAGTTACTTCCATCATCTTTCAACTTAGCTTTCTCTAGGAACGCATTAAAATTCAGGGGTGCTACTGCGCGAGCCATGATCTACAACATAAATATAGCAAAGACAACTTAGACTATTGTTCTAGATAATGAGTTTAGTTAATCATATTACTTAAAAACTCCCACTCAAATTGACATCCCTCCGGTCATTCGAGTGTAACATGATCCAAATCCACCAACTCAAGTCCGATCATCACGTGAGTTGAGGTGGTTTCAATGGTGAACATCTTCATGTTGATCATATCTACTATATGACTCATGTTCGACCTTTCGGTCTCTTGTGTTCCGAGGCCATGTCTGTACATGCTAGGCTCGTCAAGTTTAACCCGAGTGTTCCGCGTGTGCAACATGGCTTGCACCCATTGTATGTGAACGTGGAGTCTTTCACACCCGATCATCACGGCGTGTCTCGAAACGACGAACTTTCGCAACGGTGCACACTCGGGGAGAACACAATTTATCTTGAAATTTAAGTGAGGGATCACCTTATAATGCTACCGTCGTCCTAAGCAAAATAAGATGCATAAAAGGATTAACATCACATGCAAATCATAAGTGACATGATATGGCCATGAACTTGTGCTTTTGATCTCCATCTCCAAAGCACCGGCATGATCTCCATCGTCACCGGCATGACACCATGATCTCCATCATCTTGATCTCTATCAACGTGTCGCCATGAGGTTGTCGCGCCGACTGTTGCTTCCACGACTATTGTTAACGTTTAGCGATAAAGTAAAGCATTACATAGCGCTTAATGATTGACACGCAGGTCATACAATAATTAAAGACAACTCTATGGCTCCTGCCAGTTGCCGTACTCATCGACATGCAAGTCGTGATATTCTATACAACACATGATCATCTCATACATCACATATATCTCATCATGTAATTGGCCATATCACATCACAACATACCCTGCAAAAACAAGTTAGACGTCCTCTAATTGTTGTTGCAAATTTTACGTGGCTGCTACGGGTTTGCAAGAACCGTTCTTACCTACGCAAAACCACAACGTGGTGTAGTGATTGCTTTTTGATCTTCTAAAAGAACCCTCTTCATTGAAATCGATTCAACTAAAGTGAGAGAGACAGACACCCGCTAGCCATCTTTATGCAACGAAGTTACATGTCAGTTGAAGGAACCTGTCTCGCGTAAGTGTACGCGTATTGTCGGTCCGGGCCGCTTCATCTCACAGTACCGCCGAATCAAATATCAACTAGTAACGGCAAGCAATATGTATACACCCACGCCCACAACTCGTTTGTGTTCTACTCGAGATCTCATCTACGCATAGACCTAGCTCTGATACCACTGTTGGAGAACGTTGCATGGGAAACAAAAAAATTTCCTACGCACACGCAAGATCTATCCATGGTGATGAGCATCTACGAGAGGAAGAGTGAATCTACATACCCTTGTAGATCGCTAAGCGGAAGCGTTTAAGAAACGCGGTTGATGTAGTCGAACGTCTCCGCGATCCAAATCGCAAGTCGTCCCTCGATCCGATCACGAACTAGCGCCGAACGGACGGCACCTCCGCGTTCAACACACGTACGGCTTGATGACGCCTTCACCTCCTCGATCCAGCGAGCGATGGTGAAGTAGTGGTTGAGTTCCAGCAGCACGACGGCGTGGTGATGGTGGTGAGGAACAATCTCAGCAGGGCTTCGCCAAGCGCTACGGAGATTATGACGGAGGAACTAAAGGGTTAGGGTTGCCGCACACGGCTTGGGGAAATCTTGATGAATCCCGTGTGCTAGCCCTGCCCCTCTATTTATATGTTGAGCCTTGGGGTCTAAACTTGGAGTAAAAGCCTCTTCCAGGTCGGTTTTGCCCGCACAAGGTCGGTTTGGCCCGCAGGGAAAGAGTCCAACTCGGATCCCTGCAGTACCGTGCACAAGCGGTAGTACCGCTTCACACAAGCGGTAGTACCGCTTGGGCGGTAGTACCGCTTCACACAAGCGGTAGTACCGCTCGGGCGGTAGTACCGCTTCACCAAGCGGTAGTACCGCTTACGCGGAAGCAAAACTACTTTTGCACTTCCAATACCTCGTGGGCTTTTATCCCTTGGCCCATATAAAGTGTTCTTGCACCCCGAACACTTCGGTAAACATCCAGAACCACTTCCGGTGAATTCCGGAACCCTTCCGGAGATCAAAACACTATTATCACATATATCAATCTTTACCTCCGGACTATTCCGGAGATCCTCGTCATGTCCGGGATCTTATCCGGGACTCCGAACAACTTTCGGTCACCAACAAAATAACTCAACTATACTAATCGTCACCAAACGTTAAGTGTGTAGACCCTGCGGGTTCGAGAACTATGTAGACATGACCGAGACACCTCTACGGCCAATAACCAATAGCGGGACCTGGATGCCCATATTGGCTCCTACATATTCTACGAAGATCTTTTATCGGTCGAACCTCTATGTCAAGGATTCAGTTAATCCCGTATGCTGTTCCCTTTGTTCTTCGGTATGTTACTTGCCCGAGATTCGATCGTCGGTATCTCTATACCTAGTTCAATCTCGTTACCGGCAAGTCTCTTTACTCGTTCCGTAATACAAGATCTCGTGGCTAACACTTTAGTCACATTGCTTGCAAGGCTCATTGTGATGTTGTATTACCGAGTGGGCCCTGAGATACCTCTCCGTCATACGGAGTAACAAATCCCAGTCTTGATCCATGCCAACCCAACAGACACCCTCGGAGATACCTGTAGAGCACCTTTATAGTCACCCAGTTACGTTGCGACGTTTGATACACACAAGGTACTCCTCCGATGTCAGGGAGTTGCATGATCTCATGGTCATAGGAACAGATACTTGACATGCAGAAAACAATAGCAATAAACTGTCACGATCATATGCTACGTTCGTAGTTTGGGTCTTGTCCATCACATCATTCTCCTAATGATGTGATCCCGTTATCAAATGACATCTCATGTCAATGGCTAGGAAACCTTAACCATCTTTGATCAACGAGCTAGTCAACTAGAGGCTTACTAGGGACACAGTGTTGTTTATGTACCCACACATGTATTTGAGTTTCCAATCAATACAATTATAGCATGGATAATAAACGATTATCATGAACAAGGAAATATAATAATAACCAATTTATTATTGCCTCTAGGGCATATTTCCAACAAGGAAGGCGCTGTAATCGCGGGATTTCGGGAGGGGTGGGCTGCGTGAGTTATTGGAATAATATCACAATGAATTTTTTTAAAAGTACAGAAAACAATGTCTAATTGTTGAAATAGTTTTTTTTTGTCTCATATGCCCGAAAAAATCCCACACGTGACAAAACTAGCAAACAATGTTGAAAATGGTGCAAACAAGGCATATAGCCCTAACATGGCCATGACTTGTCACATTGAAATGTTGGGTTCATTTCATATAGATTAATAAACCACCTAGTGATTTCGAGCGGTGCCAGGCTAGCCCGGAAGTGCACGTCTCGGAGAACCTCAATGTGTATACTATCTACAAATGATCCCAAACATTTGCATGCCATCCCATGACCAAATAGAGCATGAATGCACAATGGTCAAAAGTTTGGCCAAAAATTTGTGTGTTTTCCCATTTTTGGGGCTAAAAAGAACCAATAAACAGTTCTCAGACGGTCTACCCCCTAGACATCCATCCAAAGGGGTAGCACATGATACCTTCCACTTTGTTTGTCTTAGGGTGTATCTAGTTGACACACAAAACATTCATGTGCTGGTGTTCTACACTTGCTTCCCTCTCGTAGCATCGATCCGGTCCATCTGTGGCCTTAGACGAGATACTTAGTGCCACACTGTCCACTTTCATATGCAACCACTCCATTAAAGGTGTGGAATGCACCCATTTTACTTTCATGGCCTCCCATGACCACATCAAGCATGAATGCACAATGCTCAAAAGTTTGGCCAAAAATTTGAGTGGTTTCCCATTTTTGGGCCTAAAAAGAACAAATAAACAGTTCTCGGACGGTCTACCCCCCTAGACATCCATCCAAAGGGGTAGCACATGATACCTTCCACTTTGTTTGTCTTAGGGTGGATCTAGTTGACACGCAAAACATTCATGTGCTGGAGTTCTACACTTGCTTCCCTCTCGTAGCATCGATCCGGTCCATCCGCGGCCTCAGACGAGATACTTAGTGCCACACTGTCCACTTTTGGTGCAAAACAGTGTAGAAAATACTTAGGCCTTTTTGAACGTGAAAATCCTGCTGCATTATCGTCCTGGGAATCCGTGCAGTCCGACAAGATCTGTTCCGGGATCGGTGTGGCGTCAGGAGCGAAGAGCACCGCAGCCGGATTCCACACGCGCGCGCGTCACGCCCTCCTCCCACATGCGCGCGGGTCCATTTGAAGCATGTCGAAAAAAATCGCGCGCGGACGTTGTCACGTGGGACAAGGACTTCTGACAATTTCGTCTTTACGCGTGCACGATCCCAGGCGGATCCCCCCCACCGAGCGATCCAATGCAGATCCACCTCCAGGTGTGGGCCTGTTCCCTTTTCTGGGACAACATGCAATATGGGCCTATTTGTTTTTCATGAGCGAAATCTTCCCCCAAATAATTCCGTTTTGTGGGACAACATGCAATATGGGCCTATTTTTTTTTCATTGAGCGAAATCTTCACCCAAATACTTCCGTTTTGTGGGACAACATGCAATATGGGCCTATTTATATTCCATTGTGAGAAATTTTCCTCCACTAAATCCAAGAATTCCCTTTTCTAGGAAAGCATGCAATATGGGCCTATTTTTTTTCATTGACGGAAATCTTCCCCCACTATATCGAAATATTCTACTCGACAATAAAACGAGCTCCATGACGGCCCTTATTCGTGGTGGACAAACGTTATGATTCTTAATGGTTGACATCAAATGATCACATAGAAAATGGAAACGAAATAGCCCGAACACATACGGTGAAATGGCAGTAGAGCCCCAATTCGCTGAGTCATATAAAAAAATCCACAATTCAAAAGGTATCTGACAAGATAAAAACATAACGTAAAGACCATGCGACACGAAGCTGAATGGCAAACGACTATGTCTGGTTCATCGTTGAATCTTACTGTATCCACAAAGTTGTAGCTATCAGAGTTCTGCTTCCAGGTCCTACACGGAAGAATATAATTAATCACATGCACATTACTATTGATTAAAACACACGGAAAAATTAAACGTGAACATATTTGGTACCTCTAACAATTTCATGCATTTCCGTCGATTGTGACCTGGACCGGTGCAATAGCCACACTTACCCGTTGATCTTGTCTTCTTCACCTTTGCCTGTAGCCTTTTCTTTGGTGCACCTCGGCCTGGCACGTGCACGGGATCCAGAACCTCATCCAAAACTTCACCACCAACGTTGTTTGATTGGGGCATTAACGGGCCAAACCTAATGATGTTACTCTGAGCATTAGTTGATTCATTGCTGTCAGCATGTTCAGTAGTTGATTGCTTGCCATGATGGTGTGCATCCAAAAGCATTTTTAGACGATTATAGTCCTCATCAGAGTGACATGCCTTGAAGCATGCGCCGTGGCTAGAATTCCGCAACTCACGGTACCTCAGTAGGCTAGCCGAATAGTCATACATCTGGTTCTTTCTGGTCGGTGCGTATGCACATTTTGCATTCATTGTCCACCTAGCGGGAACACAACACCTGGGCAGTCTTTGGTGATGTAGAATTTACAATATGTACAAAATGTGGGAACATGGTGTACCTGCGCATTCCACCTTACGACAAGAACAACTGACGCTGTGGAAAATACCTTCAGGCTCCTCAATGCGCACTTCAAACTTTATATCCATTCTTGCTTTTTTGGACACAACATAGGTGGAAACTTCTGATGCATCTAGTACCTCTCTGATCTCACATTTGCTGACAGCATGTATGCTCCATAAGACCAACTTAAAGATAGCAGGAGTGAAAACTGTTGCAGCGTGTTTCTCAAGCGGTGAAGCATTTTCCTCTGTAAATGGAACGGACTGCAATGCCACGACATCTAGGAGAGCTTCGTTCAACCGTCGCGTCGCAAGGCAACACTCATAGTGTTCTAGCATTTCAAACAACGACATCTTACCCTCAAGATGTGTATGTAGCACAGAGTTCAAGCTCTCACTCCGTTGATTGCTGCTCAATCCTAGGAAATAACGCCCCTGAAGATATGGAGCACACCACAACTTTCTCATCTGATACATCTGATGCAGCCAGGACTCCTCGTTGCTTACTTTATTCCGTTGTAAGAATTGTATCCGTTTTATCTCATGCTCTTCAATGGAAGAAGAATCATATATGAAAGATCTGAATTCCTCTTTTACCTCATCATCATGTAGATGGTGTACGATGTTCTGCTGAATGTGCCATATACAGAGCTTATGGTTGGAGTCAGGCCAGACCACCCTGATTGCTCTCTGCATTGCAAGGTCCCCGTCCGTGATCACAGATATCAGATGCTTCTGTGCCATGCATTCAGAAAAGGTCCGCAACATCCACTCGTATGCCTGGCTTGTTTCATGGGAAATGATACCACACCCAAAAATAACAGTGCTGCGGTGGTGATTCACCCCGACAAACGGCACGAATGGCAGATTGTACTTATTGGTTCTGTATGTGCTATCAAAAACAATGACGTCTCCGAAAGACTCGTAGTCAAGTCGCGATTGACTATCAGCCCAGAACAGTCCCTTTAGATGGCCCTTTTCATCAACCAAGTACCTGAAGAAAAAATCCGGATCTCGCTCTTGCCGCGCAATCATGTGACTGATAACCGTTTTAGCATCACCGGCACTGATTGTCTCCTGCTTATTAGCATGGCAGAAATTATAAATGTCCCTCTTTGTGCATCCAACAAGATCATATCCACCGTATTGCATGCACAAAATATCCATTATATGGTGCTTGCGGATCCCAGATTTTTCCATGTCTGCAATGTCTGCTTTCTGCTCATCGGTAATTCGTCTGTGCGAACGCAAAAGACAAGAAAGATCCCGTGGGGCTAGAGGATGGTTGTGCTCATCTATGAAATCCTTAACAAACCACCGACCTGTTTCCTCCTGCCTTGCAATGATCAATTTAGCGTTACACCCAAAACGAGTCAAACTCCGTGGCCTCCTCTTTCTATCTTCCATCTTTCTCTTCATGTGTTTGTCTTCGCAAACCCCTTGACGACTACACACTAATTTCCTTAAAATTATATGATTATTGGATCTATCCCACTCAACGTAGCTTTTCCTCACACTAAAACCTTTCTGAAGTGCATATTTGTTATAGAATTCATAGCCTTCAGCCTCACTACCAAACATCTTGCTGACAACATCTAGGTACTCAAACAGAGACTCCTCACTTACACCCGCCATGTCGTCCTGCATGTAACATGTTTTACGTGTGAGGGCAACCGATCATCAACGTCCAGAAAGTTAATTGTACTGCATGCACTATGGAAACCTTAAGTGATGGTGACTAGAATAAAGTAAACTAAGTAGGAAGAAAGGAACTAGTATGTCATCTTATTGGCATAGGCAAGCAAGGCTCCAATGCCATGATGAGTCTTTCATCTCAAACGTCAAGTAAGTCACTTTTTTTCTTCGATATGAAAGGTACTAAGCAATGGCCTAGTGAAACACACATGATGCGATTAACTCAACGAAAACGATGCCACGCTGAAGCTTTCCATTCTTTTGAATTTGTTGGTACAAATCTCTCATGGCAAATACTGGTAAATTACGTAATCATGGTAGGGTTGAGGTGGTACTGCATGCACGGTGGATGCGCGCAAGGGCGAGGAGAACTACCCGAACGATCGTAAGGATCCTAGCCGGATTCATACCTAAGGATGGTAGGCGTGAAGAGATGGGATCGAACGCCGCCGTCGCCGACGAGTCACCCGCAGCGTAGATGTGGTGCCTTCTCCTTCTTCCTGTCGCCGGGCACGTAGAGGACAGTGAAGGCGTGGGGGCTTGGGGTTATTGGGGGGGGGGGGGGGGGGGGTTTGGCTGCCGGAGGTGAGGACGATGAATCTCGCCGGGCACGTCGAGGACAGTGAAGGGCACGAGCAGTAGGGCGAGGACTGGATCTGGATGGAGTAGACATGTATCTGGTCGTGGAGGTGATCGGTTGGAAAAACTAGATTTCGTCCTGGACCATTATGCCCTTCTCGAAATAAAACAATTAAATTTAATCATTCATAATCCCCCACCAGATCGGACGGCTAATAAAAATCGAAGGGTCCGAGTACTATGTCAATCACCGTAAAACTGCTCGTACTAGTAAGTTGCGCCGCTGTGTAATTATGCCTGTCCATTCCTTGGATGCATCGACGCACAAAGCTTCGCATAACGAAGCCGTTCAGTCGTGCACAAATGTTTTCTCGACGAACAAGAGATGGGTCAAGAAGCAAGGTGAGCGAGTCCGGTCTCGTCTCGGATCTCATGCCGATCGTGTCCCCTCCATTGTTCCTCCCCCCTTCACTGTTGTTGCCCTCAACCTACGTCCATCGATCGGCCGTAGCTTTGTCCGGGACGAAAAGGCAGACGGGGTCGCCGCCCCCGAGCACGATCGGTCGAAGTCGAGGGCGAAAGGAGGTCAAATCGTCCGGTGTTTGCAGCGATTATTTCCCCAGATCCATGGCCTGACGGATGTGATCACTCTGTGTGTATGCAGCAGAGAGTACACGGCAGTGAGCAGGACACGACCCGCCCTGCTTTTCGAGAGGGAGACATGTCGTCATGAGCAGATCGTTCTCGCCCTAATCAACTTGTGTGACTAGCCGAGCGAAATGTTCGTCGGCTTCTCTGACCGTATCGCCGCGAGTCCGCTGTCGACGCTCGGGGCGCGATTGGTTGCTCGTATCGCTTTCCCATCAAGCAGGATGGGTGGTGTGGAGCATCTGTTTATCATCGAGTATCAAGCCATGTCGAGGTCGACGAATTATTTTTCGAAAACGGAGGCGAAAGATTTGTCTCATCATCGATTAATCGAGCGACGTCGACGAATTATTTTTCGAAACGGAGGCAAAAGTCTCATCATCGATTAACCGAGCGATGTCGAGGTCGACAGCGGCGATGAATTATTGGGGGGGAAAAGGATAACAACCCGAGATGAATGGCGGTGCCTCTCTGCAAAGCGATGGCCATCTTGCCGGCCGGGGTTATCAACGACGTGAACGGCGACGGACGGGGAGTTCATGGCCTGATGTGGAGACGGCGAGAGTGGCGTCATACTTACCGGGAAAACGGCAGTACGTCACGGATAGATAGCAGTGCGTGGCGTTTGGGTTCGCCGCACGCCACGCTTTCTTGCGAATTCCGGTGACCGGTGCGAGATTCGTGGCGGTCCGTGGCGAATCATGCAGAGGCCCGGCATAAAGGCTGTCGCCTTCAGCAGTTTGTGTCCTCTTCTGGGTTTTTCTACTCTGTTGAATGTTGTTTTGTCTTCGGAACCACAAGCGCTTTAGGTTAGGGTTCACACTAACCACTGCCACTTATTACAGTGGACTGGTTAAATCACACTCAGTACTACGTATCATCGATGCCTACTTTTGCTCAACCCGAATCAACTCATCAGTGCTTGGTCAAAATGATCTCGACTACTAGTGTATGCTAGAAGATCCGCAGCTTTGCACAAGTAGCTAGTGATGGCAGTTCGGAGTTCAGACATGGCACCACCCATAGACACGTACGTCTGCTCACACAAGCTGGTGCTCACGCGCGTGGCCGAGAACGGATCAAAAGGTTCCGAATCTCGTGGTGTAAAAACTCCGGATCGTCAACTAAGCTGGTAGCTTTGTGTGCCAGCGTGCCTACCGTCCTTGATGATGCTGTGGTACCGCGGATCTTTGAGGACAATGCCACGAGTGATCGGTATTGAAGCCGGAGCAGATAACCAACGTCAGTGGGTGAAAGGAATGGACGAACACGACAGCGCACGTGCGCACTCGTTCGCGCCCGAGCACCAGCACTACCACATGAGCGACAGGAATTTCAAACATGTCTGAAAATTGCGCCTCCACTAGGGCCCAGAGTCCCAACCCGGAAAGCCGACGAACTTTTCTTCGTGGAGTTGAAATTTTTGCAAGATGGCCTCTTGAACTATATCATATATATATATAGCCAATCTAAGCAAAAATGAAATATAAAACCAAGATGATCGAGCATCCATCCACCAGCTTCCAGAAGCTGACCTAGAAAGTTGATGAGCATTGACCCTGGAGAAGAGAGAGAGAACAAAAAATAATAATACTCATGCTAGATCTAGCGGCAGTTGTTGTATTTGTACCCTAGCAGCATCGATATCACATGCATGCCGATCACTCACATGCTCGAATGCACCATGTATCTGCAGGACGCCACGACATGTGTTGCCCACCAGTATTAAAACACTACGTACAAACCTACATATGATCCATTGCATCTGATCCTATACTACTTTTTTCCCACTACCAAAAAAAAAAAAAAAGGATGCAGCATTCATTCGGATTCAGGATAAGAACCGGAGCTCCTGCAATTATGTGCGCGTGTGTGGCCTCGAGAGGAGGCCTGCTCCGGGAAGCAACATCTAGAAGAGGCTCATATATATCACGTGCTGAATTTCATGAAAAACAAAGGTGGCCACAATTCTCCAATAATAGATTCCTTGCTGGCCAGCGACGTCGACCGACAGCAACACTTGCCTCCTCCTCCGCAAGCCTCTGTTCCAAGGTCAACAATTGCTAATGGCATCGATCGGGCACGCACGCACGAAAAATATCCGGTTGTGAAACCGAGAGCTGGCTGGCATTAGGGTGGCACTGAGCTTTCTCGTCCAGACATGCCTTGACATGTGGGTGTATCAGCAACAGGGAAAAATGAAAAACGTCTTGGTTTTTCGAATTTTACCGCTATACCCGTCGATGTCGCAGAAATCGTCGAGATCTGGAGGTAGAATTCGGTAGTTTTATTCAAGTTTTGTGGTTCATTTTTGTTTGAATTATGTTCTGTAACCTGCGCTAAATATCATTTTCATGACGCTCGCCGGCAAGTGGGTCCATCCGTGCCCGGCGTTAATGGTCCCGTGTTCGAGTGTTATTAAATTTAATGTGGCGAAGATGGCTTTCAACGAAAGAGCATCTTGGTGTGCAATTTTTGTGAGTCATGTTGCGATCACTCATTTGGCCTATCTGAAGAACCACTATGCTAATTAGTTGTTACACTCATGATGTTGATGGCTATGGACCCCTCCCCACAGATGGCTGAAGAGTGTGTTGGCTATTGGCTTCAAGAGATCATCACATTCAGATAAGCATCTAAAATTAGGCAGCACGTTTGTCATCACCTTATGTACTACTGCCAGCTCTTCAGGACAGGTCTCTCAAGTTCAGAATTTTATGGACCTTATGATGCGCATGCTATCATGGACTGATATATGGGCCTTTGTGTGCGCGCATCCATCGCATGCACGCAAAATTTAAGCCGTTATTTGTAAATTTATCTTTTTGATGCCTATCCATGCTCGCACAAATTCATTGACAAGGATGTTTTTTGGCCTATACAGACTCCCACATGTTGATCATAAGAAAACTTAGGTGCATCGAGAAATCAGGGAATATGTACAAATCGCTTAAGAATCCGGTTGAATGACCAGGATTTTTTTTATTTTTTTTGCGGGGTGACCAGGAATAAAATTAGATCAATTGCCGATTTATTTGGAAGTAGGAGAGCAAATTATGCAGCTCTATTTTTTTATTAAGAAATGCAGCTATACTAATTCCAATCGCACACTTCAAACAACGTGTCCCCTCAAGCCGTATGTATCCATCTGTTACATAGGTTATTAGTTCTGAACTTCTGAATGACCTGATGGTGAGAACGAAAGCAACATTTCAGTCACATTTTCAAGGAAGAAGACACCTTTTCATTGAAACGAAACCATCAAAGCATACAGAACCAGCTCCAGTGAACCAAGATATTCATGAAAGTGAAAAACTAAGCTAAACTTAGCTGAAGATCTGTTCTGACCACCTGTCTCCTCTTGTTGCCTTGGTTCAAATATGCAAATGGCCGTTACCATACTTTCAGGCCCAAGAAGTGGTTGCTTACCAATCGGATTGAAGGGTTGCAGGGAAGATGGATGCGAAGGAGAAAGACGAACTTGATGATGAGGGGCACAGTCATTTCGTAAATTACCCCCGGAATATCCGCCACGGGGGTGTTTATGCCTAGCCCACACACTCGGTACAACTCTCGATCTTGGCGTGCCACGTAACAGACACACCCGTGGTTAGTTCAAAAAAAAGACACACCCGTGGTTGATAGTGGGCCACACGCCACACGATGGTCTAGCCAAACTCGCTTGGCGCCCCTCCCCAGTAGCGTTTACAGTATCTTTCATGCAACATAATAGTTACTGATGCCTTCCAAGCCTAATGTGGAGAAGACACTGGACCGAGTGCCCTTCATGACTGTTCATCTCTCTTGCAGCAGCGCTGAATGTTTCAGCTGCCCCTTTATGGAGTTAAATAGATCGAAATATGGAGTGTGGGTGTACTAGTTGATCCCATGCCACTATTCGGCACCTGCAGTCCAATCCAATGTGGAACTCACCACATCCTGGCCATGTATATATATCCGTTCCATTGAAATTGTAAATGTTCTATGTCAGTTATTCAGTTCACCTTCCAAATTTGTACATTAAAGTAGGAGGTAGACGGCACATGCCATTGGATATCAATTATCATTGAATCACTCTTTTGGGTACACTGAAGAAAAAAAACTGGGATCAAATCAGTCGACAATGTCTGAGTCTCTCCACAAACTACACAACTAATTGCCACTACTTATCATACATGACACTGCATATATACTAAACCGCGGGGGTTCACTAGTTTAAACCATGACTTAATGGTCATGCTTTTGGGTTCGTTGGTCGACATCTCACAATACTCCCAGTATTCATTGTATGTGTGTCTGTGTGTGCGGATTTTATGCCAATTTTTTTATAAAAATGAGTGCCTATAGATGTTCACAACAACTCATTTACATTAATGTTTTTTGGCGTATATAGGATTTTAAATGTTAATCATAAAAAAAATTAGGTGTATGGATAAATGAGGGAAAACATTTTGGTTTGTTGGAAGACAACACATTTTATTGCGAAACTCGATACATATATAAATCACTTAAGAGCCTGTTTAGAAGGAAAAAATTACATCAATTTTCAAATATTTGGAAGTAGGATAACCTATTACACATTCCAGCACGTCCGTGACGTTGCGCACCGCCCAGAACAGGTGTCGTGCCTCGCGGTTGTGGCGGAATGAAACACCGTCGTAACGGCTGAGCAGGTCATGCCGCTGTTCGGCGAGGATGCCCGGCTAGTACGTGTTGTTTGCCGCGTACTCCGGCAGCATCCTCACCTCCATGTGGCATGTGAGCTTGAAACGCGACAAGGGCCCGTCGCATGGCAGGCGTGCCGACGTCGGGGATTGGAGCCTCTGGAACGCCTCCTATGCTAAGGATCCAGCCCTTCAGCAGCCGCATGTCCGGTGGCGCCATGAGGCCGGACCGCGCCAGCTCCTCAGCGTTCGCGACGAACAGGCTATGCGATGGCTAGCTGTTGCATCCGACCTTGTGGTCATGACACGACATCACGACGATGGTGGAGGTCGAAACGGCTGGCTTTCTGGAAGGGAGGCATCGGACGGTTGCAAAGATGGAAACTGGGGGAGTTGTGAGAGACGGCGGGGTATGTGTGGAAAGGGGGACTTCAAGACGAGAGAGGGCGGGGAGGTTGGCTGCCACCGGTGGTGGCTGGCGTTATGCCGCCATTTTTCAAACTCGAGAATATGTTTCAAAATTAGTGAACATTTTTTGAACTCACAGACTTTTTCTTCTTCTTAATCCATGGACATTTTTGGAATTTTCAAAATATTATAACTACATTTTTATATTTTTTTATTCGTGAACATTTTCTGTATTTGAAATTGTAAAACATTTTGGAAAATATTATTTTCATTTTGCAAGCATTTTTTAAATTCTCAAACTTCTATTAAAATCATTATGTTTACAGAATCTTCTACATTTTTTTCAAGTCACGAACATTTTTTGAATTTTTTAACATTTTAGAAACTTACAAACGTTTTTATAAATACACGAACATGTTATGATTTCCTGAATATGTTTTCGAAATTAGGAATATTTTTAGTTCGTGAATATTTTTTCCAAAAGTCATGAACATTTTAAGAATACACGGACATTGTTTTTTTCCAAATTCACAATCTGTATTGAAATCACAAATTATTTGAAAAGAAGAAAAACCAAAAACAGAAATGAAAAAAAAACTGTGGCGTCCGGCCCTGCACATGGGCGGGCCCAAAAACTCATGCGGGAAACGCGGGGTGCGCGTTTCCTACAGAGTGCTCCGATTTTGATAAAAAGTTCATAAAATTGAAAACAGTTCACTGATTTTAAAGCATGTTCATCAAGTTTGAAAAAAAGACCACCAAATCAAAAAACGTTCATCAATTTCGGAAAAATGTTTATTGAATTAGAAAAGAAGTTCATAACCCTTGAAAAAGTCATGAATTTGAAAGTTCTTTGATTTTGAAAATATTCATCGAATTCAAAAAACGTTTGGGAATTTTGAAAACAGAAAATCGAAATAAAAATAAAAGTAAGAAGTAAAATTAAAGGAAAGGAAAGGAAAGGTTGAATGTGATTCCCAGGTCACATGAAATATCGATCAATATCGTCCAACCTTCCTGGAATGTGCCTCCTGATGGGTGGATAAAACTAAATACTGATGGGTCATTCACACCGGATGGATCTGCTGGTACTGGTATGGTTTCACGTGACAATGAAGCCACGATTATATTTTCTTCATGCAGAGTTATTTACTCTTGTCACGACGCGCTGGAAGCTGAGCTTGGTGCATGTATGGAGGGTCTTTCACATGCACTAATGAGAAGTAATTTACCTGTGATGGTTGAGATGGATTCCCTAGAAGATGTTCGTATGATCCAGTCAGGCGACATTAATAGATCAATTTATTCTTCTTTGGTCGAGGAGATTAAGCTACTCCTAAAACTCCGTAGAATTAGTATTACTCATGTTAGACGTTCACAAAACAAGGTTAGAAATTGTTTCGCTATTTTTGCTGGTATGAAAGGTAGAACCATGACATGGTTGGGGTCTGGCCCTCCTAGTGTGTTTGAGTTGAACATTGCTGATTGTAATCCTCCAGTGGTTGAGTAATACAAGTGTTTTACCCGCAAAAAAAAATTAAAGGAAAGGAAATAATAAATAAAAAAATAAAAAAGAGAAAAATAGTAAAGAAATAGAAAAAGCAAAGAAAGGTCCAATGAAACAAAGAGAATAAGGTTGGGAAACTTTTGGAAGCTTCCCAAAACCGGGAAGAGTTCTCTCCTGTTGCCCCCAGAAAATGGGCTGGCCCAAGTCGAAATATCTTCAGAACCAGTTAATGAAATGCATGTTAACTTGCGCAGAAAGTGCCAAATAGGATTCAAGTTTCCTACTACTTCTGTCCTGGTTTATTGGTTCCCTTTATATTTCGTGTCAAATTTTGACCAAAGATTTAACTAACAAAATATGAAAGCATGCCACCAAAACTTACATCTTTGAATTCATATTTGTACAAAGTTCTTAATGATGCTAGTTTTGGTGACATGCATTAACATTTTGTTAGTTAAATCTAAAGTCAAAATTTGACACAAAATACAAAGGGACCCAATAAACCAGGACAGAGGTAGTACATGTTTAACTATAGTTCGTTGAATAGGAGAACCCACCTTGAAATAGGTCTATTATAGCGAAATCACTTATTGAGAAATACCCCTTTCAAAGGTCACTCTCACCTCCTCATGTTGCGCTAAGTGACGCACTGCATGTGTGCCACTTTTCGCAACCTGGAAGTTTTTCCCTTTTCTCGTAGATCCTTTATTTCAAAATGTTTTATCTTTTAAACCGTGCGTCCAAATCTTGAACCGTTTTCACTGTTGTACTCTTCGCGTCGAGATCTTCAAAACTACTTCCTATGTTAATATGTTTTGACGAACCTTTTTTTCTTGAAAAAACCGAACGAAAAACCGGGTCTCTCACGGAAGAAGAAAAAACGTGTTTTTTTCGTTTCCAAGAAGCACGGTCGTGTCTCTCGCGGAAGCAGGTCCGTGCCTCTCGCGGAAGCAAAACTGTGCTTCTCGAGAAGGAAAAAAAGAAAACGTATTTTTTTTACATTTCCGAGAGGCACGACCGTGCCTCTTCCGGAAGCAAAACCATGCCCCTCGAGGAACGGAAAAAAACACATTTTTCCCCGTTTCCTAGAGGCACGACCGTGCCTCTCGCGGAAGCACATCCGTGCCTCTCGCGGAAGCAAAACCGTGCCTCATGGGGAATGGAAAAAATGCGTTTTTTATTTATTTCTGAGAGGCATGGCCGTGCCTCTCGCGGAAGCAAAACCGTGCCTCTCGAGGAACGGAAAAAAAAAGAAAACACATTTTTTTTTCGTTTCCAAGAGGCACGGCCGTGCCTCTCGCGAAAGCAAATTCGTGCCTCTCGCGGAAGCAAAATCGTGCCTCTCGAGGAACGGAAACAAAAGAAAACGCGTTTTTTCACACATTTTTTTGTCCAGAAGCTAAGAAAAACCGGTGGAAAACTGAAAAGCCAAAAAACCCCGGAAAAAATCATCTAAAAGCCCAAAACACGTGCGGAAAAATAAAAATAAAAATAAAATCCAGAGAAAACGCCCAGAGCACGACACGTGACGGCGGCGCATGAAAGTGACCCTTCGGAGGCTCCTGAAGGAGCGCTCCCCAATTAGTTGCTCCGCTATTATATTACTAAAGAAGGAATAGGGTTATTTCTCCGCAGCACCCTTACACACCGTCCCAACGGCGACTGCTTCCATACTAGACCGATCCATGGGTTTTTTTCTCTATCGGTTTTGGGAACCTCTAGTTCCATTGTTCTTTTGGAGTGGTTTTCTTTTCAGTATGGGTGTAGTGTGGTTTTTTCTTTAACGAAATTCATGTTGCTTCACATTTTCTTTTTTTGCTTTTGGTTGAGGAACAATTTTCAAATTAGTCAATGGGTTTTCAAGTTTGTGAACTTTGTCAACCCTTTTCAATTTCATGAAATTTTATCAAATTCATGAACATTGTGAACTTTTTCACATTGAATTTATTCAAATTCGTGAACCTTCTTCAATTATTCAAATTTTGTGTTTTCGTATTTTTTTAATTTCAGGATTTTTTTCAACTTCAATGATTCTTTTCCAAATTCATGTTTATTTTCTAAAATTCACGAACATTTTGACATCCGGAACACTATTTGAATCCATGAACTCTTGCAAACCCACACAATGTTTGAAGTCCACACACGTTTTTCAAATGTGTGAATATCTTTCAGATCTGCAAACTTTCCTCAATTTCGTTACCTTTTTGCAAATTTGTGTAGTGTTTCCAATTTGCAAACCTTTATCAAATTTATGACCTTTTTTGAATTATATATTCTTTTTTCAAATATGTGATTTTCTTTTGGAAAAAAAATTAAATCTACACAAAACCAGCTTTGTTTTTTTCTAACGCTCTAGTTTTTGTTTTGAAAACTGCTATGAGCGGGCAGTGGCTACCACGACAAACCAGTGAGACACCCAAATTTGATGGGCCGTGACCCACTTGTAGGCACACGAGTGCCAGCACCAGCGCCGAAGGAGCTGAATTAGTGCTCCCTATTCCCAGCACCATAAGCGCTGAATACCCCATTGTGAAAAAAATTCCACTACTTCCTCCCGTAGGAGTCTTGGTCGTGTCTCAGTCCTAGTGTGGGTGATCATCCTCGTTCGTTCGTAGAAAATCGACGCGCCAGCAAGTGTGTGGGCCAGCCCATATAGCGCTAAGAAAAGCGTTTTCTCGTTCCGGTTTGGGAATGTTTTGGAAACATCCAGCCCGGTTCTTTAGCGGATTTGAGAATTTTTTAGAGCATTCATGAACAAGTTTTTCTGCTGTTTTCCCTATTGGTTCTTTTGGGTCTCTATTCGTTCCTTTATTGTTTTTATAAAAATGAAAAATTGCAAAAAATGTTCAATATCGTGAAAAGTTGTTTGCCTTTTTAGCAAATGTTCAAAATTTCAAAATATTTGAAATTCGAAATACTCGCAATTTTTGTTTTTTTCAAATATTTACAATTTCGAAAAAGTGTTATTGATTTCATAAAAATGTTTATTTTTCTCAAAAAATGTTTGCATTTTCAAATTTTCTTTGGAGTTTTAAAATACGTTCCCTTTAAAAAAAATCAACAATGCAAAAAATGCTTACTTTTTTCAGTGTTGTTTGGAGTTTCAAAAAAACTGCATTCGCAAATTTTGTTCAAAATTTCAAAAGATGTTTCCTTTTTTGAAAATGGTTCACAGATTCAAAAATGTGTGCATTTTTAGAAAGTGTTTGAGAATTCCAAAAAATGTTCAAATTATTTTAAAAAATATTCACAAACCTAAAAATGTACGTTTAAAAAAATCACTTTTCCAAAAACAGATCGTGCTTTATATTTCAAAAAAATGTTTCTCTCCTTATAGTTCTTATGTTCGGCGCTGTATTTGGTTGGACATCAAATCTCATCAACTCTTGTGGCTGGCCATTATTGTTGATCCTAGAAGTCCTGTGTTCTATCCCTCACATGCACGCCACTTTTTTTGTATTTTTTACTGTTTACTCTACAGTACACGTTTTTCGCTGAGCTGGCCCACTCGGGGGAGCACCCTGTGTGGCGCTTGTCTATTGGATGCAATGCGCGTCATATAGGAGGTCCCCATTGATGGTCCTGCTTTCTGCAAACTCCCAAGCAGGATTCCATTAATGATGATAAAGGTCTTGACATCCGGATGTGCCAATCGCAGATGAAGATGAGGATAAGGACGTGATGAATACGCGCAGAGTGTTCAAGCCAACTTCTATTCCCTCCATCTCAGTTTACAAGTCATGCACGTGTATCTAGGTCGTTAATTTGACCAACTTAATAAAAGACATGTATTACAGAAAATATATCATTAGAAACTTTAGATGTTCTATTTTCTAATGATATAATTTTTATGTTAAACAATATAATTTATATAAGTCAAATTGACAACCTAGATATACGTGCAAGACTTATAAATTGAGATGGAGGGAGTAATAAAGACTTCAAAAGTCAAATTATTAATACAAGACCTGTCGATGCCTTCCAGGCTTACCCCAACAAAGACATTGGATCGGCCGTGCGTGAATTGTCCATCTCTCAATTTGAAGCATTTCTAAATCGTCGCTCTTTTATGGACGAGTATAGATAAAAATATCGAGTGAGGACATGCTCACATGCATCAAATTTAATGTGGAACTTGCCACACCATAACACGTATTCCCTCCGTCCGGTGAAAAGTGTACATATAGAAAATTTTAGGACAAATTATAAAGTGAAGTAAAAAATGCATTGGAAATGTGCAAGTCATCATCTCTCTCCTCTTTAATTACCCAACCTCCAATGAGCTCAGTGCATGTAGAAATTAAGAAGACCATGTGTAGAATGTTATTGGTCTTGATTATCGTGTGATGAGAGAGAAGCATTTTTTTCTACTTTAAAGTGCATTGGGAAGATAAAAGTACACTTTTTTGTGGACAAATTTTAAAGCCAAGCGTACACTTTTCACCGGACGAAGGGAATATGTTTATATCCATTTGATGTAAGTCATAAATGTTTTTGTCAGTTCTTTATTTCAGCATCAAATTTTGATACCCGAAGTAGGAGCTAGATAGCAAATGCCTTTAGGTATTATTGATTCTAATTTTACAGCAGGCGAAAGTTGGGATCAGGTTACTCGACAGTTTCTAAGTCTCGCCTGAAGTTAAGCAGCCAAATACCATCCCTTTCATGCAAATGGTACTGCATATTTAATAATATGATAGATTCATTTGTTCACACCATGACTAGGTCATCATGTTTTTGGGAAAATTTGGAGGTCGTCAAGGAATTCTTTTGATAACTATCAAACAGTTTTACTTCCTAGTTTCTGTTCGCTTTTCAAGTTTCGAATTTTCCTTGTTGCCCTCTTATCGATTTTATTTCTTAATTTTGGTCCCTTTGGTATGGAATACCTTTTGGCCTATTCAACCTAACACAGGTTTTGTGCATTTGGCGAAATAATTTTCTCTGACCTGCACACCACAAATCACAGCATTAGAGATTTGTAATTTTTGTCACCCTCGCCAGCAAGTGGGTCCATGTGTGACAGTGATAATGGTCTCTGTTCAAATGAAAATAAATTAGATGCTGGAGTGCAATTTTTGGGAGTCATGTTCCTGTGACCTGTATTTGAAATACCAGCGTGCTAATTAATTTGTTACAATCCTGATGTTCATGGCCATGGACCCCATCCTCACAGATGGAGGATATTAGCTCCAAGAGATCACCACACGTTAACATACATATCTAAAATTAGACTGCGCTGCCATCACCTTATGTACCACTGCAGTCGGCCACCTCACGAGGTCTTTCATGTCCATGAAACTTCATCGTCAGGGACTTCTACCTATTATTAACCAACAAGAAGCTCTTATCATCAGAAAAGTTAGCTATATGAAGATAGTAGAGAAATTTTATTATAAAACTCATATATATATATATATATATATATATATATATATATATATATATATATATATATATATATATATATATATATATATAAACACTATTCTGATCATGGGATCAGAATATTATTCTGATCACGGGTTGAACTTCCTGAGTTACACAACCTGAACTTCCCTCTGTAGGAATCCGACCTTCGGGCTATCTTCGCAACCGTGTCTCCCCGCGTGAATTATTCTGGTCAGTCGTGTTCTATGTGATGTAAGTGTAATCTGAAAACGGTTTTTAGCAACTAAATGCCCGTTTTAAATAGGAATCTCGCTCGTTGGCGGATTTGCTCTCGGGACGTGATGAACTTGCGTCTGTTGCAATTTTACTGCCTGAGTTGTTCTACCTGAACTTCCCTTGGTGAGAGGTTAAACTTCCCGTAACATTGTCCAAATGAGACTTGCAATATACCGTTGGAAAGCTGTGGACACGACGGTCACGACCTAAGTTAAATTTTTGTCAAAATCTAAATGGTTTAAGAGCAGTTTTGACAACCGTTTTTCTTCACACAAAAAAACGTGAATCGTATTTTTTATTCCATTTCTAAACCGTTTATCGGAATGAGGCAAATGAGATGGCGTTGGATAGCTGCTGCAAATCCGCTCATTTCACATGTTGAACATTTTTCCAAATTCCCTACGGATTAAGAGGAATTTCAAAAATGGCGGAATTTTAGAAACCGAACAACCGGGTTCGTATTTCGGGGTTAATTTGAAAACAGCTAGTCCTACCGACGCATATGATATGGAGTTGGAAAGCTTATGAAAATGCGCATCTTTCCATATAAAAAGTTTGTTCTAACTATGAACGGTTTAAAAGTAATTTGGAAAATGGCCGAATCTGTACCGAGTTCGTATTTTCACGTTATTTTCTCAACGGTTTGTCGGAATGAGGCAAATGATATGGCGTTGGAAAGTTTGAAGAAAATGCGAAACTTGTTTACGTAGATTGTTTTTCCCAATTCTTTACGGTTTTAAGTCAATTTCGAAAATGACGAAAAATGTTTTTTGACCGTAATTTCTACAAACTTTATCGGAATGGGGCAAATAATATACCGTTGAAAAGCTACGGAAAATGCGCAACTTTTTCCTGTAGGTGGTTTTCTCTGATTACTAGCCATTTTTAAGCAATTTTGAAAATGGCGAGATCATGCGTTGTGCCTTTTATCGCGAAACAGAGTCTTCGAAAATGCACCGCATGAAGAACTTGAACTTCATCAGGACATCTACCTGAACTTCACTCTGTTTCTTCACGTTCTGTTTTTTGCTCGTAGCTCTTGATCCACTCACCGGAATTGAGCAAGTGATATAACGATGGAAAGCTGCTGTAAACACGCAACTTTTCCGTCTTGATTTTTTTTTATACTCGTGACGGTTTAAAAGATTTTCATCTGAAATTCATTCAGTGTAGTACCTGAACTTCCTGCTGTTTTCACGTTGAACTTCCGTCGCGTATTTTTGTTTGTAATTTCTCACCCATTCGTCGGTGTTACACAACTGATATTCCTTTTTGTACAAACCTCTCTCACAATATTTTTCTAACTTTCTCCGACCGAGAACTTGAACTTATAGCAAAATAAAATAAAATTGGACCTTGCCTTTTTATTCATTTTTCTCATATTAAACACACACCATGTAGTACGTGAACTTTCTCAGTGTTTATAATTTGAATTTTTGATTTTCTTTTTGTAATTGAATTGCTCTCAAATAATAACTGAACTTCTTTGTGGATTGAGAGAATTATTTTAAAACACCAAAAACAACATCTTTTTTGTGATTTATGAACATGGAAATACAACGTGAAGCTCTCTCTTGCAAGAAGTTTTGAACTTCCCCGGGCAGAGCACTTGAACTTCTAGCAACAAACCTTTTAAGCTTTTATTTTTCTATTCTTTTATTCTCACCTGAAACGTATTTCTTGTAATACTTGAACTTCTCGTTGTTTTCACTATGAACTTCTGTCATGTTTTTGTTTAAAGTTCAAACTTTTCCTAATTTGGTAAAGAAAAAAATACGGGTTGCTTTACACGTCGAACTACTCCATTATTTTAATTTGAACTTCTGGGCTTTTGTATTTTGAACTTCTATGTATTTACTTTATAAACATGGAAAATAAAACTGATCTGTTTTCCGTGTAAGGAATTTCACGAGTTTAATTTGAATTTCTCAGCTTTTTTATTTGATCTTCTTCATTTTACTCTTTAGTAACGAAAAAAAAATCTAAGTTTTTCATGAACTTCGAACTTTTCTGCTATTTTAATTTGACCTTCTCAGACTTTTTTATTTGAACTTCTTCATTTTATTCTTTAGTAACGAGGAAAAAATCTGAGTTTTTTTACACACTTCAAACTTCTATGTTATTTTAATTTGAACTTCTTAGCTAGCTGATACACACATGAGGCACTGCACATATGGTATCCGGTCTTTTCGAAGTAAACATGAAGTGCAGCCCATGTGAAGCAAGTCAAGGTTCTGCTATAGGCAACTGTAGCCTAGTCGCTGAGTATATGTGAACCCACAGCTGCGGTCATAACTGAACCTTCTTAGACATTTATACTTGAACGTCCCAGAGAAAACAAGCTGAACTTCGATCAGATGTACTTACGCGTCGGTGATGAGCAAAATGTTGGAACCTAGCTACACGGTCGTTGTTCCAACAGCAGAGAGTTCCCATCAGCTAAGAAGGTCAACATCATCAGCTAAGAAGGATGAGGAAAAGGTTCGATACAAGAACACAAGAAGAATTCAAAGTTTAAAACCCACGGCGTTGATGCATTTTGGAGATAAACTTGGAAGAAAACCGACCTTTGAAACTGAAACCAACGGACCAAAACATCAGTTTTTTGCACCTGCAGGTACAGTTGAACTTCAGACATCAAAATCAGTGAGAAACAACACAGATTTTTGACAGGGGGGTCGACGCTTTTATCTGGATACAGTACACCAAGAGGGAAAAAAACAAGTTTCTACCTATCACAGGGTCCTGCAAATTATACAAGGTTGCAGTCCCCTGCAAATTGTGCAGAAAATCAACACACTGGCCTGCAGCCCTTAGTACAGTACGAACTTCTAGATTTTTTATCGCTGAATTTTCCAGAGAACTTCGAGTCACATACATACTAAAATTTACAATTTTTTGGCTCCGGTGGTTACTGTGTGCACACGACCAGCACACACGCCGCGCTCGCAAACCAAAGTTGCTCTTCCCCGAAGTGGCATTCCAAAAGCTTGTTGCGTTGTTGCTTATATAAACAAATGGTGGTAGATTGTTGTCCATTTTGCAAAAGCGGTGACCCATGTCCACCGCACACCTCAATTTTATCATCTCCCAGCCTATTCATTTATTATTATTTGTATTGCATCATATCCTCGCCATGTCTCTCCATTTGTTTGTTGTCTTCGGCTTCAGCCGAACAAAAACAATTGCAGCAACAGCAATTTGCTTAGCAGTGGCCCAAAGGTCAACGTGCATGGATGCGCAGGGCACTGAGCTTCACCGGGACGAGGAGATTAGGGGATGCCTCTTCTCTCGCGATGTCAACACCAAAGCCAGCCGCCGCTGCTCCACATCCTCCTCGTCCTCTCTCTCTCTAGATGTGAAGTATGGATGGAGAAGTTCAGACTAGCCCAACCCAGGAGGTCTACAACAACAGCAAGGGGAAGAGATCTCCCGCGGTCGCTGAGATAGGGAGGGGACGAACCAACCAGGAGGTCTGCGGCGGCCGCGCTATCACTGCCATGGCCAAGCACACGCTCACCTGCACGCACATGGCCAATCAATTTTATTCTCTGTACATAATCATTTTTTTTTCAACCCGCCACAAGCAACTTGCTCGACCAAACATGGGCTGTCTACAACCATGAGATAGGGAAAAATAGAAGCATAAGCGATCGCAGAACTCACTAGTAGACGGGCTCGTCGGAGTCGGGATGCCAATTGGGACTCCACCGTGCGCCTGCACCAAGTCGGCTCCGCGTCTCCTCTCCTTACCCAAGCTCGTCCTCCGGCGACTCCCCTCATGGAGATTCTCCATGATGGATCCCGCGTCCGGCAGCGGCCACTATTGGGGAACGGGAGGGAGCACGGTGGACGCGCCGGAGCTCACCGTCGGTTCTACTGCCCCATCCGTTGAAATTCAACTACCCATGGGAGGAGAGACACAGGAGATGGACGAGGTCGGTTGAGGAAGTAGGAAGGCAGAGGAGGGAGGCCGCCGGACCAGAACGGCAGCGGTTGGAGGCAGAGTGGGGAGCAGCGGCGGGGGAAGAAGCATGGAGTAGAAGGCCAGGTACGGCTGCGGGAACCGCCAGTGGTTCCTGGCCACGCCCGCGGGATCCAGTGGTTGGGCCCTGGCCGCGCCGGCGGGATACGGTGGTTGGGGCCTTGGCCGCGCCGGCGGGATCCGGTGGTTGGGGCCCTGGCCGCGCCGGCGGAATCCGGTGGTTAGGGCCCTGGCCATGCCGGCGGGATCCGGTGGTTGGGGCCTAGCCGAGGAGGTGGGCAGATGCGATTTTCTCATTCGGTTGCCGGTTCAGGAGCATCCCGTCGGCCCTATATAGGGGCGCTGTGATCAGAATAACTATTCTGATCCTAGGATCAGAATAGTGCTACTCTCTCTCTCTATATATATATAATGTTGAGTATATATGTTATGTGTATTTAGTGTGTCTAGGCCCACCTCCTAGTCCTTTGTATAGTTGAGGTCGTGGCCCACCTTGTACATCATATATACGTGCGATTGCACCTGATCAATACATCATGCAATTCCATCATCATACATGGTATCAGTTTTCGGGTTCTAAACCCTAGCTTCCGCCCGCCGCCGCCGCCACGCCCACCCTAACCGCGCCGCCGCCGCCGCATCTCCCACCCGCCGCTGCGCTCCCCTTGCGCCGCCGCCTTCCCCACTTTGTCGCCGCCGCCGCGCCCTCCTAGCGCCGCCGCCGCGCCCTCTTGCGCCGCTGCCGCCACCAACCCTAGCCGCCGCCGCCGCGCCGTCTAGCGCCGCCGCCGCCGCTGCTATGTCTTCCGTCACTTCCTCCGGCTCCAACCCGTTCGCCGACGCTAACCCTCCTGACGCCGCCGACATCCACAACCTCAACATCCACGAACGGGTTCCGGTTCGTCTTACCCAGACGAACTCCTCCTACTACGCATGGAAGACCTATTTCTCCCTTGTGTTTCAGGAGTACAATCTTCTTGATCATGTGGATGGATCCGTCGATTCCAGCCTTGTGCCCGCGCACCATGAGTGGTCCACCATCGACGCTACCCTCATCCGCTGGTTCTTCCTCACCATCTCACCCGATCTGTTTCATACAGTCGTGCACGACGGTGATGATGCTTGTGCGGTTTGGACCAAGCTGAACGGGCTCTTCACCGACAATCGCCTCCAACGCCGCGTCTTCTTGCAGCAAGAGTTTTTTGGGTGCCACCAAGACAACTCCTCCGTCGACGAATATTACCTTCGTCTCAAGACCCTTGCTAACGAGCTCCGCGATATTGGCGCGAAGATTGATGACGATACCCTCCTCAGCACACTCACCGTCGGCCTCAACGAGGACTTCGGCAACGCCGCGGCGAACCTCTCCCTCATCACCGAGCCCTCCTTCGCCAAGTTCGTGGCCTATCTCCGGTTAGAGGAGCGCCGGATGAAGCATGTGAAGAGTCGGGCCATGCATGTTGCCCTAGCCGCCGGCACCACTCGCGGCGGTCCCCCACCACCAGCCGCCGCCCCTCACCAGCAGCGGGCCCCTGCGCCGCAGCAGCCTCCGCTGCTCTCGACGCCGCCGGCGCTTTTCGGCGCACCTCCAGTCCCACCGGCGCCTGCTCCCGCTGGCCGCAAACGGGGCGGTCGGCGCGGCGGTCGCCAGCAACAACATGTGCAGCAGCAACCCCCGCCCTAGACCGGCGGCTACAACCCATGGAGGGGTGTTGTCCATGCTTACACCATGCCGGTTCCTCGGCCCCCTGCACCGACCATGCCCGCGCCGCCCGCCGGCTCATCAGGCGTATCTCGCCGGGCCGCCCTCCTACGGAGGGTTCCTGACTCCAACCCCGCCGCAGATGACCGGCGCCTATGGCATGGCGTCTCCATCACCCCCGTCGGCTCTGCCCCCACCACCATGGGATCCGGCGCTCCTAGCCGCGCTGCACTCCGCTCCTTCACCCAACAACTATCCTGGTGGCGGTGATTGGTACATGGACACCGGCGCCACTGCCCACATGTTCGCTCATCCGGGTAACCTTACCTCCTTCTCTCCCGTCAACACTTCCACCCGCATCACTGTCGGTGATGGCTCCACCCTCCCGATCACTCATGCCGGGCGCACCTCGTTTCCTTCTTCTTCCATGCCAATCACTTTATCTAACGTTCTTGTTTCTCCTGACCTCATTAAGAATCTTGTTTCCGTTCGTTATCTTGCTCGTGAAAATCCTGTAACTGTTGAGTTTGACAAATTTGGTTTTTGTTTCAAGGACGCTCGAACTAGGATGGTACTCCACCGATGTGATAGTCCCGGCGACGATCTCTATTCGGTCCACCCGAAGTCCTCCACCACCACCGCTCCAGTTGCTCTCTCGGCCGGCGTCGACCTTTGGCATGCCCGTCTTGGTCATCCCAACCCCGCCACTCTTCGTCATATTCTTAGGAGTTTCAATTTTCATTGTAATAAAGTAGAGGATCACACTTGTCATGCATGTCGTGTCGGCAAACATGTTCACCTTCTGTTTAATAATTCAGCCACCATTGCGTCTTTTCCTTTTCAGTTAATCCATAGTGATCTGTGGACCTCTCCAGTTCCTAGTAATTCGGGCTATGTGTATTATGTCGTTATACTTGATGATTACTCCCATTATGTGTGGACTTTTCCTCTACGACGGAAATCGGATGCACTCTCTACCTTGATAGCTTTTTACTCCTATGTCAGCACGCAGTTTGGGCGTCCCATTCTTGCTCTTCAGACTGACAATGGAAAAGAGTTCGACAATCTTGCATTCCGTACTTTTCTCGCACACCATGGCACAGTTTTTCCTCTCACATGCCCGTATACATAACAGCAAAATGGTCGCGCTGAACGTGTCTTACGCACTCTCAATGACTGCGTTCGCACCCTCCTGTTTCATGCCAACGTGCCTCCACGCTTCTGGCCGGATGCCCTCGCTACCGCGTCGCTTCTTCTTAATCTCCGGCCCTGCCGGCCGCGCTGGAATTATGCGCCCCACCACCTTCTCTTCGGTACGCCGCCTTCTTATGATGGCCTGCGTATCTTTGGGTGCCTCTGCTATCCCAGCATCGTCGACATCACTCCAAACAAACTCAATCCATGTTCTGTTGCCTGCATCTTCATCGGTTACCCTCCCAACTCCAAAGGATACCGCTGCTATGATCCAGTCTCTCATCGCGTGTACACCTCCCGGCATGTTTACTTTGACGAGTTTGTCTTTCCCTTTTAGCAGGTGCCTCCAGCCGCTCCTTCGTCGCCGGCCTCTGATGGCGCCGGGTCGGTGAGTCCTCACCCCGAGCGTGCGCGTGCGGCCATTGGCCCGCCACCCGGCTTTGAGGCCCGCCACGGTCCTCCCGCCGTGGCCTCCCCCGGCTCGGGCGTTGTGCTCCCTAGCACCGCCGCGAGCCCCTCATCGGCGTCGACCTCCTCTGGCCCGCCCTCGCCCGCGGCGCCGCCGTCGCTTCCCGAGCCGGCCTCGCCCGCGGCGCCGCCGTCGCCTCCCGAGCCGGTCTCGCCTGCGGCGCCGCCGTCGCATGACGAGCCGGCCTTGCCCGCGGCCTCGACGCCTTCGGACGCGTCATCCACGCCACCTGCGGCTGCCCCACCGGCTGGTCCCGTCACTCGTGCTCGGGCGGGCATCCACCGTCCGAGCTCTCGGTATGCTTCGGATGAGTACGTCTGCACCGCCTCCACCTCGGCGATGTCGCCCCTGCCGTCCTCTGTCCGAGCGGCCTTGCATGATCCCCTCTGGGTTGCGGCGATGCAGGAGGAGTTTGACGCGTTGCAGCGTAACCGGACTTGGCAGCTTGTCCCTCGTCCCCATCACGCTAACGTGATCACCGGGAAGTGGGTCTTCAAGCACAAAGTCCATCCTGATGGTACTCTCGACCGCTACAAGCCGCGCTGGGTCATTCGTGGCTTTCGCCAACATGCTGGCGTCGACTTCACCGACACTTTCGCTCCGGTTGTTAAGCCAGGCACGATCCACACTGTCCTACAGCTTGCAGTATCCCGTGCCTGGCCGGTACACCAGATGGACGTCTCCAATGCCTTCCTTCATGGTCAGCTTCAGGAGCAGGTCTTCTGTCAGCAACCCACCGGGTTTGTTGATCCGGCGCATCCCGATCATGTGTGCCTGCTCTCGCGCTCCTTGTATGGGCTCAAGCAGGCTCCTCGCGCCTGGTACCAGCGCATCGCGGCGTTTCTGCATCAACTCGGGTTTCGCTCCACACGCTCCGATGCTTCGCTGTTTGTTTATCACCAGGGCGCCGCGACTGCATATCTGCTCCTCTACGTCAACGACATTATTCTGACAGCATGCACTACTGGGCTTCTCAGTCAGCTCACTGATCGTCTTCGCGCTGAGTTTGCCATCAAGGATCTGGGTCCGTTACACTACTTCCTCGGTGTCGAGGTAGTGCGCCGTCCTGATGGTTTCTTCCTCCACCAGCGGAAGTACGCTCTTGAGCTCCTTGACCGTGCTGGCATGCTTAATTGCAGACCCGCGGCCACCCCTGTTGACATGAAGGCCAAGCTCTCTGCTGCTGATGGTTCTCCTGCTCCGGATGCTCCTTTCTACCGGTCTATTGTGGGTGCTCTTCAGTACCTCACTCTCACTCGACCGGAGCTCCAGAATGCTGTGCAGCAGGCGTGCCTCCACATGCATGCCCCTCGAGATGCTCATTGGACCTTCGTCAAGCGGATCCTCTGCTACATCCGTGGTTCTGTGGACCTTGGTCTCACGTTGCATGCCTCTGCCTCCACCGAGCTCACTGCTTACACCGATGCTGACTGGGCCGGCTGCCCTGACACCCGTCGCTCCACCTCGGGTTACTGTGTCTTCCTTGGACCATCACTTGTTTCGTGGTCTTCCAAGCGGCAGCCTACGGTCTCCAGGTCTAGTGCTGAGGCTGAGTATCGCGCTGTGGCCAATGTTGTCGCCGAGTGTTCATGGCTTCGTCAGCTTCTTCTTGAGCTCTCGTGCCCAGTCGACAAGGCAACGGTGGTCTACTGCGACAATGTCTCGGCCGTCTACCTCTCCGCCAACCCGGTTCATCATTGCCGCACTAAGCACATTGAGCTTGATATTCATTTTGTTCGGGATCAGGTCGCCCTTGGCCACGTTCGTGTCTTACACGTTCCGACCTCCCAACAATTTGCAGATATCATGACCAAAGGCTTACCCACAGCGTCCTTCGAGGAGTTTCGATCCAGTCTCTGCGTCAGCGATGGTGCCGCTTTGACTGCGGGGGGTGTTGAGTATATATGTTATGTGTATTTAGTGTGTCTAGGCCCACCTTCTAGTCCTTTGTATAGTTGAGGTCGTGGCCCACCTTGTACATCATATATACGTGCGATTGCACCTGATCAATACATCGTGCAATTCCATCATCATACATAAAACATATGAATTTTCAAAATCTTTTGCAGTAAAAATCACATATTGTTCAGCTAGATTCACACCCCCTCCCACAGATAGAGCTATATTAATTCTAATGTCACCTTCTGGATAATATCTGCGTTCAAGCCATATTTATTGATCACTCACATAGTGGTGAGATGGACGACGATTTTTTTTAAATTCCAGCGTGGAAAAAACCGAAGCTGAACCAGAGAATATTCATGAGACTAACTGAAGCTGCAATTAACCGAAGATCATGCCTTGGATAATTAGTTTCCACAATTTCTGCAGCCTTCTCTCGGTTCAAAGATGGAACGGCTATTATAATAATTCCATAGTGTTTAGAGCAACTTTCATTAGAAAGGTTCATTTTCATGCAACACAAGTTACTAATGCCTTCCAAGCCTAATGTAGAGAAGACAGTGGATTGAGTTCCCTCCATGACTGTTCATCTCTCTTGCAGAATGTTTCAACTTCCCTTTTTATGGGCTTAAATATATTGAAATATGGAGTGCGGATGTACTAGTTGATTCCATGCAGCTATTCTGCACCTGAAGTTCAATTCAATGTGGAACTTATAGCACAACATTTTTTTAGAAAAAGGAGGAGTACCCCGGGTGTCTGCATTTAGGGCCACATCATAGTCATGTATATATTTGTTCCATTGAAACTGTAAATGTTCTACGTCAATTATCCAGCTCACCTTCCAAATTTCTACACTAAAGTATAGGGTAGATGGCAGATGCCATTGGATATCATTGAATATAACTATAAGTTGAAAAAAACTGGGATGAAATCAGTCAACAAAGTCTCAGTCTCTCCAAGAAACTACACAACTAATTGCCACAAGTCATCATAAATGACACTGCATATATACTAAACCGCGTGATTCACTAGTTTAAACCATGTGTTAATGGTCATGCTTTCGGGTACCTTAACGACATCTCACAATATTTTTCTGCTACTACCAGTATTCGTTGTGTTCATGCGGATTTTATGGCCCCATTTTTGTAAATTTTTGGGTGCCTATCCTTGTTTACACAAATTCATTTACAACTTTAAAATGATGTTTTTGGACTAGGTAGACACTTAAATGTTAATCATAAGAAAATTTAGGTGTACTGATGAATCAGGGAAATATTTGGTTTGTGGAAAGGCAATTGATTTATTGCGGAACTCTTACATATATAAATTGCTTAAGAACATGTTTGGATGAACAGGAAAAAATTACATCAGTTTCCAAATTGTTTGGAAGTAGAACAACATGTTATGCAGCCACAAACTTTATTTCTAAAATGAAAATGAATAAATTCCAATCCCACGCTCCAAACAATATGTTCCCTCAAGCGGTATGTGCTCATATGTCACATAGGTTAGTTCTGAACTTCTGACTGTGAGATTCAAGGCTACATTTGAGTCCGATTTTCAAGGGGAAGACCACCCAGTTTCTGTAAAAGAATACAAAACCAGGTCTAGTGAACCAAAATATTCATGAAAATCAATGAAGCTACACTAAACTGAAGATCTGGCCTTGCCATCTATTCCCTTCATCTACAAGGATTATCTTCATTCACCTTCATTTGCCTTGGATTGCACTCAAAGATTCAAAGGATGTTATGATACTCTAGGTGCTTCACGAATAGGATCGAAGGATTGTAGCAAGGTGAATGAGAAGGTGATGAAGTTGGGGATGAGGAACAGAGAAATGAAGAGAATTCTTCAGTCTATTAAATTTCAATGATAATCTTTAGGATATTCGTTACATGTGTGTTTATACCTAGCTCCCAATCTCGGTAGGTACAACTCATGCCCTCACACGCAACGGCCACATAGGAGAGTCTAGCCACACAACCCCTTTGCCTGAACCACCCTTTCCAAGTTCGTCGCAACCATTGCGGCATACTTCTTTTTGCAAACGCCTCCAGCCGGATTCCATTACCAATTATTAGGTAACACAATCCTCGACATCCAAATTTGCCAGTCACCGATGAAGATGAGGGTGAGGACGCGATAAGTATGTGCAGCGTTCAAGCCAACTTCTATCAAAGAATTCAAAAGTCAAAACAGCAGAGTAAAACTACGAAAGCTCAGAATTGCATGCTACCCAAGAGCTCCCAATGCCTTCCAAGCCCACCATGCAATGGCAATGGATTACCCTACATGAACCGTCCATCTCTCAGCTTGAAGCATTTCTGAATCCTTCATCTGCTCTTTGATGGGCCAATATAGATCTTAATATTGAGTGAGGATGTCCTACTGGTCCATGCAATTATTAAGCACATGTATCAAATTTAATGTGGAACTTACCACACCATGACATACATATGTTTATACCATTCAATTGAAGCCATAAATGTTCTAGTTGATTCTTTAGTCCAGCTCTCAAATTTCAACACAAAGTAGGAGTTGGATGGCAAATGTCATTGGATATTACTGCATTTTTTGTTAACGATAGGTTCATTTGTTCAAACCCTGGCTAGATCATCATGTTTTTGGGCACATCATATGTCATCGAAAATTGCCAATTTTAGTTCCATTCCTAAGAAATTCCCATTGGCCCCTTTGCAACTTAATACACACAAATTTTGTGGTTAAATCAGGGCAAAATTATTTCTTTGACCTTCACACTATGAGTTCCGGCTTCGGTGATTGACATCTCCGTCACCCTCACTACTAACTGGGTTCATATGTGCCTTGTGGTAATGGTCTGCGTTCGAGCGTAGTTAAATTAAATTTGATGAGATCGTTTTCAAGGAAAGTCAAATTTTTGTGAGTCATGTTAATGTCTCTCATTTGCACTACTATTTGAAATGTCGGTGTGTTAATTAATATGTTACACTCCTAATGTTGATGGTCATGGACCCCCTCCTCACCAATGATAGATATTGGCTTCTCGAGATCACCATGTTAAGATAAGCATCTAAAATTAGGCTTCACAATTTATCATCGCCTTGCGTACTACTACCAGTTTGCCACGTCATTAGGTCTACGAAGTTCAGAATTTCTGGACCTTAATGTTGGAAGAACTTCATCGTTAAAGATTTCTACCTATTATCAACTAACAGAAGTTCTTAAAAGGTTAACTGTCATACAAGTTAGGTATATGAAGACATCAGAGAAAACCCACAAGTTTTGGTTTATCCGAAACATTGAACTTCTATTATGAAACTCGTATATGGAAAGTGCTTAACAATCTGTTTGGATGATTACAACAAGATACATGACCTTTCAAAATCTTCTGGAGTAGGAAAGCATATTATGCTGCTAAATTCACTCCACCCCCTAATAAACATTACTATATTAGTTCCAGTTTACATGTTGAATAATACCTCCCATCAATTCATATCCATCGATCTCGCACATGGTGGTGAGATGGAATGCAATACTTCATTTAAATTTCTAGTGAGGAAGAAATTCCCATGTCCTGTTACATAAAAACGAAACCATCAATCCATTAAATGTTGCATAGTTTAAGCTCAGTACAAACTGGCTAGTCCAATGACCTAGACTATTCATGAGCAGAACTGAAGCTACACTTAACTAAGATCTAGCATTGGTGAATGTTTCCTATATCTTCTTGAATTAGTTTATGTGGTCTTATCATGGATCAAAGATGCAAGAGTCATTACAACATGTCCATAGTGCTTAAAACAACTTTCATCAGAAAATTCAAAGGTCAAAATAGCAAAATAAATGCCTAAAATGTCCTTGTTGCACCATAAGAGCTATTGATGCCTTCCAAGCCTACCAAAGCAAAGGGACCCGAGAGCCCTCCATAAACTGTTCATCTCTCAGCTTGCATCTATTTCGAATGCTTCACCTGCTCTTTTATGGAGTGAGGATGTACTATTTGATCACATGTAATTATTTTGCACCGGCAGTCCAATTCCATGTGAAACTTACCACAAAATGACCATGTATATATCCATTCAACTGAAGTGAGCGAAAGTTGGGATCAAATCAGACGAAGAATTCCGAGCCTCACTAAAAATTAAGAAAAAATTGCCACCACTCATGTACAAACGACACGGCATATAGGTTCAATAGTTCAAACCATGAGCTAATGGTAGTGCCACTACTGGAATCAGAACATTTGCCGTCTGCCAGGTCTTTGCCGTCTGCTGGCAGACGGCAAAGAGGTTGTTTGTCGTCTGTCTTGCCAAAGCAGACGACAAAGAACCAACTGATGGCAAAGAGGGTCTTTGCCATCTGCACTTCTTTGCCGTCTGCTGGCAGACGGCAAAGAACTCTTTGCCGTTTGCCAGCAGACGGCAAAGACCAAAGTGGGCCCCACGGGGCACGACACTGGCTAGGTCAAGCTCTTTGCCATCTGCCACTTCTTTGCCGTCTGCTGGCAGACGGCAAAGATTTCTTTGCCGTCTGCCAGCAGACGGCAAAGAGGTGAGGGTGGGGCCCACAATGTCACGGCGGGGGCGGGCTAACGGTTACCCTCTTTGCCGTCTACTGGCAGACGACAAAGAGTTCTTTGCCGTCTGCCAGCAGACGGCAAAGAAATGAACTTAACTTTCGGCCCAACGCCCCATGCCTCTCTCTCTCACACACATCTCTCTCTCCCTCTCTCTCTCAGCGCCGCCGCCCCGCCCTCCCGCCGCCGCCCCCTCCCCGCAGCCCTCCTCCACCACCGCCCCCTCCCCGCGGCCCTTCTCCACCATCGCCGGAGCCAGGCCGCGGCGCCGCCCGCCCCCTCCCCGCGGCCCTCCTCCACCACCTCGGCCCCGTCGCCCCCGCCGCCCCCTGCCCCGCCGCTCCGCCGCGTCGGGTCGCCGGCGAGCAGGCACCCCCGACGACCCAGCTCCGCCCCTCCACCTCCGTCGCCCCGCGCCGCCGCCTCGACCCTCCTCCGGTGAGCTCCACCCTCCCCCCTTTTTATGTTTTTTTTGTTTTTATTAGTTCATATTAGTTCATATTAGTTAGTATATATTAGGTAGAAAAAACTTAGATAGAAAAGAAGAAAAGAAAAAACCTAGAAGAAAAAAAGAAGAAAAGAAGAAGAAAAAAAAGGAAAAATAAAAAAGGAAAAGAACAAAAAATAATAATAAGAAGAAGAAACAGAAGAAGAGGAGGAGGATAAGAAAAAAGAAGAAGAAGAAGAAGAAAAAAAGAGGAGAGGAGGAGAAGAAGAAGAGGAAAAAAGGAAAGGAAGAAGAAGAAGAGGAGGAGGAGGAGAAGAAAAAAGAAGAAGAGGAAGAAGAAGAAGAAAAAAAAAGGAGAGGAGGAGAAGAAGAAGAGGAAAAAGGAAAGGAGGAAGAAGAAGAAGAAGAAGGAAAAAAAAGGAAGAAAATGAAGAAAAGGAAGAAGAGGAAGAAGAAGAAAAGAAAAAAAAAGAGGAAAACCCCGACCCCGACACGGCACCCCGACCCCGACACCCCGACCCCGACACGGCACCCCGACACCGACACCCCGACACCCCTGACACCCCGACACCACGACACCCAGACACGACACCCCCGACACCCCGACACCCCGACCCCGACACGACACCCCGACCCCAACCCGACACCCCGACCCTGACACGGCACCCCGACACCACGACACCCCGACCCGACACCCCGACTCCGACACGACACCCCGACCCCGACACGACACCCCGACACCACGACCCCGACACCCCGACACCCCGACACCCCGACACTTAAAGTAAGTATTCAATTTTTTATTATGTTCATGATGATGATACACTTAAATTATATACATATTATTCATGTCAGGTATTCATTCTTTTTATGTTGTACTAATTTCGTTTACTCTTTGTCATTGCAGGTGTTGACAGATGGTGGGCGCGGGTCGAGAGCGCTCCGAGGCTCCTACCTCGGCGCGTGGTGGGAGGGGTAGTTCCATTCCACCCCATAGCCTCCGGAGAGCGCTGGATCTCAGTATGCAGACACCACCGGAGGTCACTTCTTCTTCGGCCGGGAGAGGTCGGGGGGGGGGGGGAAGAAGGCTGGTAGGGGTGGACGTGGCGGCGGGAGAGGTAGGAAGGCTGCTACTACGCCTTCCTCGCCGCCACCCCCAGCTGATTCACCCGACCACAGGAGTGCTCCGTCTGAGATGGAGCCGCCTGAGGTGGACCCGTCTCGGACTCCGGTCCACGAGCCTCGGGCCGACGAGCCTATGGCAGACGCGCCTACGGCCGACGAGCCTCGAGCCGACGAGCGTCGGGCCGACGAGCCTTCGTCCCACGAGACTCCGTCCCACGAGACTCCGGAGCTCAGCAGGGATCACGCTGAGTCGCAGCGGAACCTATGGGCGGACTCGACGGAGTCGAGTGGCCGTGCTGAGGGTGGCTATAGTTCTGATAGCTATAGCGAGGGTGAGTGGGTTGAGGGGCGCAAAGTCTTCCAGCGTGGTGGTACAAAGCTCCCGCCCACCCCGGCGACCCCCGACCAGAGGTGGTTGATTGCGCCTAACGGGGACAAGTAAGTGCATTTACTATTTTTTAACCTTTTGCATTCACGTTTCTTCGAATATCTAATGCGTTGGCCTTGTCATACTGCAAGTCTTGGACACACGAGCCTCATCTCCGTAGGCCCAACAGTGTCCTTGGTGTGATTTGTCGCCAGAGCTTCCCGGGGTGGGTCACGTTGCCCGGTGAGGGCCGGGTTCGAGAGCTAGGAATGACCTGGGAGCACTACTTGGCTGCCCCGGCCCCGCCGGGGCATAGGATCGGCGATGTCGAGTGCCACAAGGTGGCCGACATTGTGATCCAGACGTTTTGGGTAATTTGTCCTTTGCCGTCTACGTTGTGTTTCCTTCTTTGATTGGCAACCCTAGTGATTGTACTAATCCGTGTTTTCTTGTTTTATTGCAGACCTTCTACAGGTGTGCTGAGGGACAGGACGAGGCCGCGGCTCGGGTTATCGACAACGAGTGCAGGCGCCTACTTCAAAACTTTCGGACGAGGCTCGGACGCAGGCTGTTCGAGACTACTTCGCCTCGGCTGGTATTAGGAGGCAAAGAGAGAAGTGCCGCGTCAAGTTTCTGAGTAAGGAGAAGTACATGAAGGTAATTACCTATTCTTAAGGCCTTGTACTTAGTTTCCTTGATTTGATTCGTAGGCGTAGCGCTCAAATTTCTCTTGCTTAACTTAGGTGCCCCCGAGATGGTGTGCGGATAGGATGGACTGTTGGGAGGCGTTGGTGGATGAGTGGTGCTCTCCCCAATGGCGCTCCACCCACGACACTGCAAAGGACAAGCGTGGCAAAATGAAAGGTGTCCCACACCATCTAGGCAGCGTCAACCTACATCAGTACGGGGAAAACTGGGTATGTGGTTTGCTTCATGATTCATGCAAATTTATTCTTCATGCTAGCTTGAGCCCTCAACTAATACTCTGTTCCTCTCTTTTAGGCACGAGAGAACAAGGCTCCAGTGCCACAGCTGTTCGACCTCTATGCCATGTCCAATACTGCCTCGTACAAGAAGGCCAAGGCATTCTCTGAGTCTGACCTCGATGATCCAGATAAATTCAGCAACCGCGCCTCCCACCACAAGCTTGTGAGGTACAGAGACGAGGGGAAGGCGAGGAATGGGCCGGACTTTAACCCGAGCCAACAACCTCTTGATCCAGAGCTGGTGATGATATCTGGTGGCGGGAGGCAGCATGGCTCGTTAGCCATTGGGAATGGACTGATACGTTGTAGTAGCACTCTCCCGCAGATCAAGAAGCGCCAGACCAGCTCCGATCCTGAGATATTGCCTCGTGCACGGCCAGTGGAGCTCGAATTCAAGGTTAGTTATACGGACTCAGATACCTTTCCTTCATTACATTGTGTGTGCGGCCGTCGATGATTACAATGCTAACGAGTGGTGTTGCAGGCTGCTATTGAGGCAGAGAGAGCGAAGACCCAGGCGCTTCTAGAGGAGAGGGACCGGCAGGCGGCGGAGAGGGAGAGGGAGCTTGAGGATAGGACGGCTAATGCGTTGGAGGAGGAGAGGAACCGGAACATGATGGCTAACCGGGCCCTATACGAGATGTTCGCGGTAAGTTTTTTCTGCATATTAGCCAAATCATGCACGTAATGTTCCTTACAGTAGTATCTAATATGACTGACTCGTCAAAACCAAATGTGCAGACCCTGTGCGAGAAGACCGGCACGACCCCTCCGCCGATGCCAGTCATTGCTCCGGCGGGCACGGTGAGTTTCATTTGAATGGTCATTAGTTACTAGTCTTCACATTTGAGTTGCATCATGCTAACGATACATTGGAAATGATCTTTGGTGCAGCATAACTCCCGACAAGCATCGACCGATCCTCCTCCGTCAGCCACTGGCGCGACCGGTCCTACAACTACACCTACAACTACACCTCCGTGATGACGGTAAGTTTTCGCAAGTGTTTAGCATAACAAATGCGTACTTAGCTTAAGAAATGACCTATTTATCTCCAAAATGCCGTATACTTAGCTTAATTTCCTCGAAAATGACATTATAACCTTACTTAGCTCCAAAATGACCAATTTTACCATCGATAGCTCTCAAATGACCTATACTTAGCTTAGCTTAAGAAATGACATATTTAGCTCCAAAATGACCTATTTAGCTCCAAAATGACTTAATATGCTCCAAAATGACCTATTTAGCTCCAAAATGACTTAATAGGCTCCAAAATGACTTAATATGCTCCAAAATGACCTATTTAGCTCCAAAATGACTTAATATGCTCCAAAATGAGCTATTTAGCTCCAAAAATGACCTATTTAGCTCCAAAATGACTTAATATGCTCCAAAATGACCTATAATTAGCTTATTTAGTTCATTTATGACATACTTAGCATTTTAGGTCAAAAATGGCCTATTTAACTAGGTTAGCTCTAAAATGACACAAGTAAGCAATAAGAAGAAGAAAAAGAAAGAGAAGAAAAATTCTTCTTCTTCTTCTTCTTCTTTTTCTTCTTCTTCTTCTAGTCTTCTTCTTCTAACTTTCTTCTTTCCCATTTTGCAGATTTGATTCACTTCACGGGAGCTTGCGTTCATGCATGGAGTCCTTGTCTTCCTTTTTGTTTATGTGATGGATGATTTTGTATATGTGAAACTTCCTACTATTGTAACATGGACATGTGTTGGATATGTTCATGACAATATTGGATATGTGTTCGATGTGTTCATGACAATATTGTGAAACTTGCTACTATTGGTAACATGTGTTCATGGATATGTGTTCATGAGTATTGGTAATATGTGTTGGATATGCTATATTGTTCATATATATATATATATGTTTGAATTTCTGTGAAAAATGAATTGATATAACAAAAAACAGAAAAAACAGGGGCTATATGGCCACTTTGCCGTTGGCTAGCAGACGGCAAAGAGGTTTGCCATCTGCTAGCAGACGGCAAAGAGGCCACGTGCCAGCAGCCTGTGAAACCTGGGCTGGCCTATTTGGCCTCTTTGCCGTCTGCTAGCAGACGGCAAAGACCATGCTTCTTTGCCGTCTGCTGGCAGACGGCAAAGAGCGCCGTTAGCCCCCTAACGGGGCTGGCACCTTTTCTGTGCCGTCCACGGGCTTTGCCGTCTGCTGGCAGACGGCAAAGAAGGAAAGTTCTTTGCCGTCTGCGAGCAGACGGCAAAGTGGCCTTTGCCGGCAGCCGTCCAGCCGGGCTGGTAGCCGTCTGCTGGCAGACGGCAAAGGCTTTGCCGTCCGCCAGGCATGCCTTTGCCGTCTGCTATGGCAGACGGCAAAGTGCCTGATTCCAGTAGTGTGCTATTGGGTAGCTTGGGATTTATCCCAAAAAGCTTTATTACACATTGTGTGCATGCGATTAAGCATGTGGAATTTAGACATCCGTATAATAAATTGTCACATTTTTTCCCTGACCAGAGTTCACAAATTTTTATTGAATAACACCGAATGCAATCTTTTAGACCCAAGATACATTAATTCTAAAATGTGTTGGAATGATCTAAGAAAGTCAACTACAATTACAAGAAGCTCCATTCTTATTTGGCATGAAGAGAGCACATTTTCTTGAGCTCCACCTCAAGTTTGTACTCCCGACAACAGTTCCCCACAATGTAAGATTTAGCATCAGGTTCAGTTAAATAGGCATCACCGTTTGTTTTAGTTGGTCTGAAAAGAGTGGGCATTCTTAGAGCGAGTATAAAACCCGATGAATCATCGATATGGGCTTTTAAAAGTATCCAACACATTTGTACTCACGTTAGGTACAAATGGACATTCATGGGGTCACTGAAGTTTTGAATTCTTTGGACCCTTAGAGCATCTTCAATGCAAGGCCGCCTGTTTGGGCGCTTACAGTATAAAAAAATAGTTAAGGATGAAGCACCTGTATAGGACTCTGTGTTTGCAATGCAGAACGCCAGTTCGGGCGCTTATGTGATTTTTTATTCAGTACAAACAAGTTTCTCTAATGCGCATAACGAAGCGCCCGTCAGAGTTTGTTGAGGCTATGAGATTTTTAGGACTTTTTAGCACTCGGGATAGCGTCTGTCGTAAGCCAGAACTGCCACACGAGAAAAAAAGCCCAAGCGTCCGACGACTCGTCTGACGGCGATGCCAGAGCAAATCCTGAGATCGACCAAGAATCAAGCGAAACGGCCAGGAAAGAGACACCGACACCTGGGCTATACCGATGATGCACCCTTCCCTTTTCCCACTGGACCCTCTCCTTTCTGCTCGGTTTCTCGCCGCGGGACATTTCTCGCTGCATCCCTCCCCTTTAAAACCAGATGACGCCACGTCACCTTCGCCATGGCACGTTCCCTCCTTCACACCGTACTTCCCCACATACCGCCAAAGAGGAGTCCCCTCAAACCTCCCCGCTCAATACACCATGTTCCCTCCCCTGTGTTCATGTCGATCCGCCACCGCCATCAAAGGGGATGAGGCGTGCTTCGCAAGTGACGCCTCTCGATCCAAGAAAGCAAATCCTATGTCCCTAAGCCATTGTTGAATTACCATGAAACATAATATGATGTCTATTGTTGGGCATGCAACTGATATGTCATACTGTCTGACGAGGTCACTTACCCTGGGTAGGGTCATAGACCTCACATCTTGGACACACCTGGGGTCCTACAAGTTCACGGAAGTCCCTGGACTGCCTTAACACTCGGACGAATGTACAAGATGCACTCGGATCCTTGGAAGTCACTCGGCCTAGCTTTAGCACCCGGACGTGAAGAAGCAAAGGCGGCATGGGAGCTACAACGTTCGAGGGACTTACCTAACATTAAGTGATGTAAATACTACGTTACCTGTAACGCTCGTAGTTAACACGACAGTTTCCAGTAACTCCGACAGTTACTAGCATTAATGACCCTCGTAATGGCACTTGCTGGTGGTGGTGCACTCTATATAAGCCACCCCCCGACGCCAGAGGAGGGGTTACGAACTTCCTGTAATCAGAAACATACACAAAGCAACACTTAGCCCCAGGGCTCGAGATGTAGGACTTTTTACCACTTCCGAGTGGGGTCCGAACTCATAAATCTGAGTGTGACACTTGCTCCGTAGCTAGGCTTCGCCCTTACTCGTACGTACCCCCCGTACTACTGTCAGCATTACTCCCACGGCAGTTGGAGCCCACCGTGGGACGACATTTCTAGCAAACTCCGACGCAAGTGGAGATTCATTTTTTTCGGCCATCATGTTGGCACTCGGAGGTGAGGTTCTCTTCGGCAGCCTTCGCCTCATCACCGACGGTTCGGCTTGGCTACACGATGCACCGCTGGACCCAGATGCGTTCCCCGCCTGCGAGGCTGTGCATTTTAGCGCGGCGGCGCACGGGGTCTTCCTGCGACAGTCATCAGAGCCATACGGCTCAGCGCCGGCCCGTTCTGCGTCCAGCCGCCGCAAGCGTTCTGGGTGCTCGCGGCTGCAGCGGTGGCTTAAGTACGTCATGGCTCGGCAGCCTACTTCCGAGCAGGTCGCCGTGCTCGACTCTGGTGAACCCACTGTCAGTTTGTCTCCCTCATTGGGCGACGAGCTGTCCGATGAGTCTCAGTGTGAAAGCAGCGGAATGCTACTGAGATATTGATGGCGCATTCCACAGATCATGGCCCCTGGGTACTCCATGGGTGGCTCCCTTGGCCGAGACGGAGGCCGCCCTGACGACGGTCACTTCGACGGTTATTTTCCCCGGCCTCTCACTCAGGAGCAGCGGGAAGAGAGGAGAAGAAGGGACGACGAAGTCTTGCTCATCCCCATCACGGGAACGTCCCCAGAGGAGATAGCCTTGGAGGCTACGCGCCAGGCCACCTTGGCCGAGCGCGAGCATTTAGAGAGGCTCCAGCGAGCACTCGATGAACGCGCAGCAAGGGAGCACCCAAGCTCCAGCAATAGCAGGCGGCGGTTGTTTTTGAATGACAAGCCACCCAAGATCCCAGTGATGCGCACTCCTATAGAGAACCTAGCCACAGCCACTCGGATAGCTGAATCCATTCAGCCGTCCGGTTCTGTGGTTGGAGAAGGCATTCGGTAGATTCAGACTCTGCTGAAGACGACGATGAGACAGAATTCGGAGGTCTCTCAATCAAACCAGCGTATATACAGCAAGTCTGTTCGGGCAGACACCGTTCAGTCCGTGCACAGTCCGCATGCTTACGGAAAGCATCAATACTCTCCTCCTCCTCCGAGAGGTCTGCACGGAGGGCGTTGGTGCAATGACCGCGATGTCAGTCGGACGCCTCCTCCGAGGGGTGGTTCGTTTGGCAAGCGGCCCTACGATGATGGTCGGCCTCACAGAGAAGACCGCAATCAGACTCCTCCTCGCCCCCGAGGTTATGAGGAAGCTGGCCGATGGCCTCCACTGCTCAATGCCAGATCCTCCATCACGCAAAAAATGGTGGATAAAAACCGATTGGTCAGAGACCGAGTGAGCGGATGGGGGACGTTAGGTCTCGAGTGTTTCTGCAGGTATATCCAAGAGGTTGAGATTCCCCCCAACTACAGGTTGGGGACGGGGATCGGAAAGTTTAACGGCGAGTCCAAGCCAGAAACGTGGCTCGAAGATTACCGAGTGGCTGTTTAGATTGGGGGCGGTGATGACTTTGTGGCGATGAAGCATCTCCCTCTCATGCTAGAGGGATCCGCTCGGGCCTGGCTGAACCAATTGCCTTCTAGCAGCATCTATTGCTAGGAAGACCTGGCGCAGGTGTTCATCAAGACATTTGAGGGCACATACAAGCGTCCGGGTGGATTAATAGAGTTGCAGCATTGTGTCTAGAAAAACAATGAAACTCTCCAGGTGTACATTGAGCGATGGACTACACTGCACAACACGGTTGAGAATGTTACCGAGCACCAGGCCGTCTGCGCTTTCAAGGTAGACACTCGGTACAGAGAACTCATCCTGAAGTTTGGCGGATCGAGAGATCTGTCTCCCAGTCGGGCCATGGAAATCGCTAAAAAATACGTCAATGGCGAAGAGAAAGACCGCCTACGAAGCGGCAAAGGGCGAGCTGGTGATGCCCCTCAATCGGCAGGAAACACGGGCAAAAAGCAGAAGCAGAAAGCTAATCCTCCGGGAAAGGCACAACTGGCTGCAGTTCCTGGCCAGGGAAAGCCAAAACCCAAGAAAAACAGGAAAAAATACTGGGCTAATAAGAAGAAGCCAGAGTACAATTCTGAGGTGTTGGATCAACCCTGTGCTATCCACATGAAAAACGATGAAGAAGGCAATGATACGTCCATTTTGCATCATGCTTTTATATTGATATTTATTGCATTATGGGCTGTTATTACACATTTTGGTACAATACTTATGCCTTTTCTCTCTTATTTTACAAGGTTTACATGAAGAGGGAGAATGCCGGCAGCTGGAATTCTGGACTGGAAAAGGAGCAAATCTGAGATACCTATTCTGCACAACTCCAAAAGTCCTGAAAATCTACGGGGAATTATTTTTTAATATATAAAAAATATTGGGCGAAAGAAATACCAGAGGGGACCCACCAGGGAGTCACAAGCCAGGGGGGCGTGCACTACCCCCTGGGCGCGCCCCTGTGGCTTGGGGGCCCCCTGGCAGGCCTCCGGTGCCATCTTCTGCTATATGGAGGGTTTTGACCTGGAAAAAATTAGAAGGGAGCTTTCGGGACGAAGCGCCGCCGTCTCGAGGCGGAACTTGGACAGAACCAATCTAGGGCTCCGGCGGAGCTGTTCTGCCGGGGAAACTTCCCTCCCGGAGGGGGAAATCGAAGCCATCGTCATCACCAACAATCCTCTCATCGCGAGGGGGTCAATCTCCATCAACATCTTCACCAGCACCATCTCCTCTCCAAACCCTAGTTCATCTCTTGTATCCGATCTTTGTCTCAAACGTCAGATTGGTACCTCTGGGTTGCTAGTAGTGTTGATTACTCCTTGTAGTTCATGCTAGTTGGTTTACTTGGTGGAAGATCATATGTTCAGATCCTTAATCATAATTAATACTCCTCTGATTATGAACATGAATATGCTTTGTGAGTAATTACGTTTGTTCCTGAGGACATGGGATAAGGCTTGTTACAAGTAATCATGTGAATTTGGTATTCGTTCGATATTTTGATGAGATGTATGTTGTCTCTCCTCTAGTGGTGTTATGTGAACGTCGACTACATGACACTTCACCATTATTTGGGCCTAGAGGAAGGCATTGGGAAGTAATAAGTAGATGATGGGTTGCTAGAGTGACAGAAGTTTAAACCCTAGTTTATGCGTTGCTTCGTAAGGGGCTGATTTGGATCCACTTGTTTCATGCTATGGTTAGATTTATCTTAATTCTTCTTTCGTAGTTGCGGATGCTTGTGAGAGAGGTTAATCATAAGTGGGAGGTTTGTCCAAGTAAGTACAACACCCAAGCACCGGTCCACCCACATATCAAATTATCAAAGTAACGAACGCGAATCATATGAGCATGATGAAAACTAGCTTGACAGAAATTCCCATGTGTCCTCGGGAGCGCTTTGGTTTATATAAGAGTTTGTCCAGGCTTGTCCTTTGCTACAAAAAGGATTGGGCCACCTTGCTGCACCTTTGTTACATTTGTTACTTGCTACCCGTTACGAATTACCTTATCACAAAACTATCTGTTACTGATAATTTCAGTGCTTGCAGAGAATACCTTACTGAAGACCGCTTGTCATTTCCTTCTGCTCCTCGTTGGGTTTGACACTCTTACTTATCTAAAGGACTACGATAGATCCCCTATACTTGTGGGTCATCAAGACTCTTTTCTGGCGCCGTTGCCGGGGAGTGAAGCTCCTTTGGTGAGTGGAACTTGGTAAGGAAAATTTTATTTAGTGTGCTGAAATTTACTGTCACTTGTTACTATGGAAGATAATCCTTTGAGGGGCTTGTTCGGGGTATCTTCACCTCGACCGGAAGCACAAATAGATGCTCCTCAACCTACTGCACCTACTGAAAATATTTATTATGAAATTCCTTCGGGTATGATAGAGAAACTGCTAGCTAATCCTTATGCAGGAGATGGAACACTACATCCTGATTTGCATCTAATCTATGTGGATGAAGTTTGTGGGTTATTTAAGCTTGCAGGTTTGCCCGAGGATGATGTCAAGAAGAAGGTCTTTCCTTTATCTTTTAAGGAGAAGGCTTTGACATGGTATAGGCTATGTGATGATATTGGATCATGGAACTACAACCGATTGAAATTGGAATTTCATCAGAAGTTTTATCCTATGTATCTGGTTCATCGTGATCGGAATTATATTTATAATTTTTGGCCTCATGAAGGAGAAAGTATGGCTCAAGCTTGGGGGAGGCTTAAGTCAATGTTATATTCATGCCCCAATCATGAGCTCCCGAGAGAAATTATTATTCCGAATTTTTATGCTCGGCTTTCTAATAATGATCGGTCCAGGCTTGATACCTCTTGTGCTGGTTCCTTTATGAAGAAAGATATTGATTTCAAATGGGACTTATTGGAAAGAATTAAACGCAACTCTGAAGATTGGGAACTCGACAAAGGTAAGGAGTTAGGTATAAACCTTAAGTTTGATTGTGTCAAATCCTTTATAGACACCGATGCTTTTCGTGAATTTAGCACTAAATATGGACTTGACTCTGAGATAGTAGCTTCTTTCTGTAAATCTTTTGCTACTCATGTTGATCTCCCTAAGGAGAAGTGGTTTAAATATCATCCTCCCATTGAAGTAAAAGTAGTTGAACCTATTAAAGTTGAAGAAGAAACTATTATTTATAATACTGATCCTGTTATTCCTACTGCTTATATTGAGAAAACGCCCTTCCCTGTTAGAATAAAGGAACATGCCAAAACTTCAACTGTGGTTCGTAAGAGTTGTACTAGAACACCTACGCCCCCTGAACAAATTAAAGTTGAACCTAGTATTGCTATGGTTAAAGATCTCTTGGTTGACAATATTGATGGGCATGTTATTCATTTCTGTGATGAAGCTGCTAGAATTGCTAGACCTGATACTAAAGGCAAACATAGACCTATTGTTGGCGTGCCTATTGTTTCTGTTAAAATAGGAGATCATTGTTATCATGGCTTATGTGATGTGAGTGCTAGTGTGAGTGCAATTCCCTTTACCTTATACCTAGAAATTATGAATGATATTGCACCAGCTGAATTAGGAGAAATTGATGTTACCATTAAGCTGGCTAATAGAGATACTATTGCACCAATTGGGATTGTTAGAGATGTTGAAGTCTTGTGTGGGAAAATAAAGTATCCTACTGATTTTCTTGTTCTTGGTTCCCCTCAAGATGATTTTTGTCCCATTATATTTGGTAGACCCTTCTTGAATACTGTTAATGCTAGGATAGATTGTGAGAAAGAAACTGTTACTGTAAGTTTTGGGGATGTGTCTCATGAGTTCAATTTCTCTAAATTTCGTAGACAACCCCATGACAAAGAATTGCCTAGTAAGGATGAAATTATTGGTCTTGCTTCTATTGCTGTGCCTCCTACTGATCCTTGAGAACAATATTTGCTAGACCATGAAAATGATATGCATATGAATGAAAGGAATGAAATAGATAGGATTTTCTTTGATCAGCAGCCTATTTTGAAACACAACCTGCCTGTTGAAATACTTGGGGATCCTCCTCCACCCAAAGGTGATCCCGTGTTTGAGCTTAAACAATTACCGGATACTCTGAAATATGCTTATCTTGATGAAAAGGAGATATATCCTGTTATTATTAGTGCTAACCTTTCAGAGCATGAAGAAAAGAGATTATTGAAAACTTTGAGGAAGCACCGTGCTGCTATTGGGTATACTCTTGATGATCTTAAGGGCATTAGTCCCACTCTATGTCAGCATAAAATTAATATGGAGCCTAATGCTAAACCAGTTGTTGATCACCAATGACGGTTAAATCCTAAGATGAAATAAGTGGTAAGAAATGAAATACTAAAGCTTCTGGAGGCAAGTATAATTTATCCTATTGCTTATAGTAGATGGGTTAGTCCCGTTCATTGTGTTCCTAAGAAAGGAGGTATTACCGTTGTTCCTAATGATAAAAATGAATTGACCCCGCAAAGAATTGTTACAGGATATAGAATGGTAATTGATTTTAGGAAATTAAATAAAGCTACTAGGAAAGATCATTACCCTCTACCTTTTATTGATCAAATGCTAGAAAGACTATCCAAGCACACACATTTTTGATTTCTAGATGGTTATTCTGGTTTCTCTCAAATACCTGTGTCAAAAGAGGATCAAGAAAAGACCACTTTTACTTGTCCTTTCGGTACCTTTGCTTATAGACGGATGCATTTTGGTTTATGCAATGCACCTGCTACCTTTCAAAGATGTATGATGGCTATATTCTCTGACTTTTGTGAAAAGGTTGTTGAGGTTTTCATGGATGATTTTTCCGTTTACGGAACTTCTTTTGATGATTGCTTGAGCAACCTTGATCGAGTTTTGCAGAGATGCAAAGAAACTAATCTAGTCTTGAATTGGGAAAAGTGCCACTTTATGGTTAATGAAGGTATTGTCTTGGGGCACAAAATCTCCGAAAGAGGCATTGAAGTTGATAAAGCTAAAGTTGATGCTATTGAAAAAATGTCGTGTCCCACGGATATCAGAGGTATAAGAAGTTTCCTTGGTCATGCTGGTTTCTATAGGAGATTTATTAAAGACTTCTCTAAGATTTCTAGGCCTCTCACTAATCTTTTGCAAAAAGATGTTCCATTCGTTTTTGATGATGATTGTGTAGAAGCATTTGAAATTCTTAAGAAAGCCTTGATTTCTGCACCTGTTGTTCAACCACCTGATTGGAACCTACCCTTTGAAATTATGTGTGATGCTAGTGATTATGCCGTTGGTGTTGTTCTAGGACAAAGAGTTGATAAGAAATTAAATGTTATCCATTATGCTAGTAAAACTCTAGACAGTGCTCAAAGAAACTATGCTACCACTGAAAAGGAATTTTTGGCAGTTGTGTTTGCTTGTGATAAGTTCAGACCTTATATTGTTGATTCCAAAGTAACTGTTCACACTGATCATGCTGCTATAAAATATCTTATGGAAAAGAAAGATGCTAAACCTAGACTTATTAGATGGGTTCTTTTGCTACAAGAATTTGATTTGCATATTATTGATTGAAAGGGTGGTGATAACCCTGTAGCAGACAACTTGTCTAGGTTAGAAAATGTTCTTGATGACCCACTACCTATTGATGATAGCTTTCCTGATGAACAATTAGCTGTCATAAATGCTTCGCGCAATGCTCCATGGTATGCTAATTATGCTAATTACATTGTTGCTTAATTTATACCGCCTAGTTTCACATACCAACAAAAGAAAAAGTTCTTCTATGATTTAAGACATTACTTTTGGGATGATCCACACCTTTATAAAGAAGGAGTAGATGGTGTTATTAGACGTTGTGTGCCTGAGCATGAACAGGAACAGATCCTTCACAAGTGTCACTCCGAGGCCTACAGAGGACACCACGATGGGGATAGAACTGCACATAAGGTACTACAATCTGGTTTCTTTTGGCCTACTCTCTTCAAGGATGCTCGTAAGTTTGTCTTGTCTTGTGATGAATGTCAAAGAATTGGTAATATTAGTAGACGTCAGGAAATGCCTATGAATTACTCTCTTGTTATTGAACCATTTGATGTTTGGGGCTTTGATTATATGGGACCTTTTCCACAGTCTAACGGGTATACTCATATTCTAGTTGCTGTTGATTATGTTACTAAGTTGGTAGAAGCTATTCCAACTAGTAGCGCTGATCATAACACTTCTATTAAAATGCTTAAAGAAGTTATTTTCCCTAGATTTGGAGTCCCTAGATATTTAATGACTGATGGTGGTTCACACTTTATTCATGGTGCATTCCGTAAATTGCTTGCTAAGTATGATCTTAATCATAGAATTGCATCTCCTTATCATCCTCAGTCTAGTGGTCAAGTAGAATTGAGAAATAGAGAAATTAAATTGATCTTGCAGAAGACTGTTAATAGATCCAGAAAGAATTGGTCTAAGAAACTTGATGATGCATTATGGGCTTATAGAACTGCTTATAAAAACCCTATGGGTATGTCTCCGTATAAGATGGTTTATGGTAAAGCATGTCACTTACCTCTAGAGCTAGAACATAAAGCTTACTGGGCAATTAAAGAGCTCAACTATGATTTCAAACTTGCTGGTGAGAAGAGGTTATTTGACATTAGCTCACTTGATGAATGGAGAACCCAGGCCTATGAGAATGCCAAGTTGTTTAAAGAAAAAGTCAAGAGATGGCATGATAAAAGGATACAAAAGCATGAATTCAATGTAGGTGACCATGTCTTGTTATACAATTCTCGTTTAAGATTCTTTGTAGGGAAACTTCTCTCTAAATGGGAAGGGCCTTATATTATCGAGGAAGTATATCGTTCCGGTGCCATCAAGATCAACAACGCCGAAGGCACAAATCCGAAGGTGGTAAACGGGCAAAGAATCAAACATTATATCTCAGGTACTCCCATAAATGTTGAAACCAATATTATTAATACCATAACTCTGGAGGAGTACATTAGGGAAACCTACCAGAACGTTTCAGACTCCGAAAAGGAATAGGTATGTGTTACGGTAAGCAAACCGACTCCAAAACTTTTTCAATAGCAATTTTTCTCCATTTTGGAATATTTAAAAAATTAGGAAAATTTAAAGTAGTCCGAAGGGTGCACGAGGAGGCGACAAGCCAGGGGGGGCGCGTCCTACCCCCTGGGCATGCCCCTGTGGCTTGTGGCCACCTTGTGTACCCTTCGGACTCCGTTTTCTTGTGGTATACTCCTTCGGTTCGGTAAAAATTCATTATATAATCTCCCGAAGGTTTTGACCTTCGTAACACGACAATATCTCCTGTTTTCGTTTCGAGCTATTTATGCAGCATATTTAGAGCAACATGTCTTTGCAAGAGTCGGTCGGGGAGAGCCGTGTCTCTCACCTGACACCGGGGCCCAGAGTATACAGCGAAGCCAACCACTTCGGTTAGGTTGCAGAGGAAGAGATGGAGGCCAACTTGAAAAGGATAGATGCCATGGAGGAAGACCAAGAAGTTACCTCTTGTCTACAACCTGGAGCCATCTTGGAAGAACTTCAGAGCTCAGAAATTCCGAATTCGGTTATTCCTCCCAATGCTAAATTTCTTACTTATGAAAATATGAAAAAGAGTGTTGCTTCTTCCCCCGCAACAATGAAACATCCTTGGGTTATGGGAGCCCTAACCGTTACTGGAAAACTTCGCAAGGAGGTAATGGATCTCAAACAGCAAAATAATAAGCTTAAGGAGGAGAATCGCATTCTGAGGGGCATCATCGCCAAGAATATAACACCGCCACCTCCGAAGAAAGACAACTAAACACGTGGGTATGGGCACTCCCCTTGGCTTGTGCCAAGCTTGGGGGAGGTGCCCCGGTATCGTATAACCATCACATCTTTTACTTTTACCGTTATTCTTAGTTCGATCCTTTTGATTATATTTTGATCTAGTACAATAAAGTCTTTAGTGTGATCTAGTTTTGAGTTTTGCTTTATGTTCCCCCTATGTAAGCAAATCCAAGAGTTATATAATAAAGAGTAGTTTTGAGTTGAGGGCTTTGCTTGCTTGCTATGATCTTGAGAAAAGAAATAGAAAGAAGTATAGAATAAAAGCAAAGACTATATATGATGATCTTATGGGGAGTGATGACTTCACATATAAGAAGTATGTCGATTGAAACTTGTTGTGAGTTGACAAACATAGCGATTGGTCATTGTGGCAATTAAAAGGAAGTGATAAAGAAAGAGAGGTTCACATATAAATATATTATCTTGGACATCTTTTATGATTGTGAGCACTCATTAAAATATTATATGTTAAGAAGTTGATGTTGGACAAGGAAGACAACATAATGGGTTATGTTTGCTTATTTCCGAATAGAAGTTATATTGTTTTAGATCCTTCAACATGTGTCGCTTGCTTCCACCCCATATCAGTCAAAACTTCCGCGCCAAGTAGAGATACTACTTGTGCATCCAAACACCTTTAACCCAGTTTTGCCATGAGAGTCCACCATACCTACCTATGGATTGAGTAAGATCCTTCAAGTAAGTTGTCATCGGTGCAAGCAATAAAAATTGCTCCCTAAATATGTGTGATCTATTAGTGTGAGGAAAATAAACTTTATACGAACTTGTGATATGGAAGAAATAAAAGCGACGGACTGCATAATAAAGTTCTTTATCACAAGGGGCAATATAAAGTGATGTTCTTTTGCATTAAGGGATTGTACATCCAACTATAAAAGCGCATGACAACCTCTGCTTCCCTCTGCGAAGGGCCTATCTGTTACCTTTACTTTCTAGTACTTATCTTTATACAAGAGTCGTGGTGATCTTTACCACTTCCTTTATTTCGCCTTTATCTCTTGGCAAGCGTCATGTGTTGGGGAATGATCTAGACATATATCCACTCGGATGTGGGTGAGCATGAGTTATTTCTGTTGACATTACCCTTGAGGTAGATAGTTGGGAGGCAATAGTATAAGCCCCTATCTTTCTCTGTGTCCGATTGAAGCTTTGACCTCATAGGTACCGCGTGAGTGTTAGCAATTATGAAAGACTAAAAGATGATTGAGTATGTGGATTTGCTTTACAAGCTCTTATATTGACTCTTTCCTACGTTACGATAAATTGGAATTGCTTCAATGACTGAGATCATAGTTTGTTGGTTCTCAATAAAGTTCTTGATTCATACTTTACCTTGTGAATGAATTGTTACTCTAGCATAAGAAATTATATGTCAATATATGTTGCTGTTCTAAAGATGATCATGATGCCTTCATGTTCGTATTTTATTTTATCGACACCTCTATCTCTAAACATGTGGGCATATTTATCGATTTCGGCTTTCGCTTGAGGATAAGCGAGGTCTAAGCTTGGGGAGTTGATACGTCCATTTTGCATCATGCGTTTATATTGATATTTATTGCATTATGGGCTGTTATTACACATTTTGGTACAATACTTATGCCTTTTCTCTCTTATTTTACAAGGTTTACATGAAGAGGGAGAATGCCGGCAGCTGGAATTCTGGACTGGAAAAGGAGCAAATCTGAGATACCTATTCTGCACAACTCCAAAAGTCTTGATAATCTACGGGGAATTATTTTGGAATATATAAAAAATATTGGGCGAAAGAAATACCAGAGGGGACCCACCAGGGAGTCACAAGCAGGGGGGCGCGCCCTACCCCCCTAGGTGAGCCCCTGTGGCTTGTGGGCCCCCTGGCAGGCCTCCGATGCCCATCTTCTGCTATATGGAGGGTTTTGACCTGGAAAAAATCAGAAGGGAGCTTTTGGGACGAAGCGCCGCCGTCTCGAGGTGGAACTTGGACAGAACCAATCTAGGGCTCCGGCGGAGCTGTTCTGCCGGGGAAACTTCCCTCCCGAAGGGGGAAATCGAAGCCATCGTCATCACCAACGATCCTCTCATCGAGAGGGGGTCAATCTCCATCAACATCTTCACCAGCACCATCTCCTCTCCAAACCCTAGTTCATCTCTTGTATCCGATCTTTGTCACAAACCTCAGATTGGTACATGTGGGTTGCTAGTAGTGTTGATTACTCCTTGTAGTTGATGCTAGTTGGTTTACTTGGTGGAAGATCATATGTTCAGATCCTTAATGATAATTAATACTCCTCTGATTATGAACATGAATATGCTTTGCGAGTAATTACATTTGTTCCTGAGGACATGGGATAAGTCTTGTTACAAGTAATCATGTGAATTTGGTATTCGTTCGATATTTTGATGAGATGTATGTTGTCTCTCCTCTAGTGGTGTTATGTGAACGTCGACTACATGACACTTCACCATTATTTGGGCCTAGAGGAAGGCATTGGGAAGTAATAAGTAGATGATGGGTTGCTAGAGTGACAGAAGCTTAAACCCTAGTTTATGCGTTGCTTCGTAAGGGGCTGATTTGGATACACATGTTTCATGCTATGGTTAGATTTGTCTTAATTCTTCTTTTGTAGTTGCGGATGCTTGCGAGAGGGGTTAATCATAAGTGGGAGGTTTGTCCAAGTAAGGACAGCACCCAAGCACCGGTCCACCCACATATCAAATTATCAAAGTAACGAACGCGAATCATATGAGCATGATGAAAACTAGCTTGACAGAAATTCCCATGTGTCCTCGGGAGCGCTTTGCTTTATATAAGAGTTTGTCCAGGCTTGTCCTTTGCTACAAAAAGGATTGGGCCACCTTGCTGCACCTTTGTTACATTTGTTACTTGCTACCCGTTACGAATTACCTTATCACAAAACTATCTGTTACCGATAATTTCAGTGCTTGCAGAGAATACCTTACTGAAGACCGCTTGTCATTTCCTTCTGCTCCTCGTTGGGTTCGACACTCTTACTTATCGAAAGGACTACGATAGATCCCCTATACTTGTGGGTCATCAGGCAACATCATTTACCCGAAGCACACCACTCGGGAGTGCCAAATGCTCAAGCATGAGATGGGTAAAGAGGCCTCTGCAGAGAAGGACAACGACGAGGAAGGCGAGGGCGACCCCGAGTACCCTCACGTCGACAAGGTCCTGAACATGATCTTTGCAGATGTCAAAAGCAAGGGCCGATTGAAGGCCATCAATCCAGAGGTGAACTTGGTAGCTCCGACCGCCGTCAAGTACCTCAAATGCACAAAGACCCCTGTTACTTTCGATCAGTCCGATCACCCAGCCCACATAGCCACCCTCGAGAGGCAGGTGCTGGTTGTTGATCCGGCTGTAAATGGAGTCCAACTACGCACAGTCTTGATGGATGGTGGCAGTGGGCTCAACATAATTTATGCGGGCACGCTCAGCACAATGGGCATTCCGATGTCCCGCCTGAGTAAGAGTAACATGCATTTCCATGGGGTCATCCCTGGGAAGAAAGCCGAGTCACTCGGTCAAATCGCTCCGGACGTCGTGTTTGAAGGGGAGAAAAACTTCCGAAAGGAACGCTTGACGTTCGAAGTGGTGGACTTTCGCAGTGCTTATCACGCTATCCTGGGTAGGCCTGCCTACGCACGTTTCATGGCCCGTCCATGCTACGTATATCTTAAACTTAAGATGCCAGGGCCCAATGGCGTGATCAGTGACCGGCGATCGGAAAGTCACCGAGGAGTGCCTCCAGCACGGCTCTAAGATTGCCAATGAACAAGTACTCGCAGTCGAACTAGATGGGTACAAGAAAGCGGTGGACGCTTTGGATTTGCTTAAGTCTAAGCGGCCGGCGATGGAATCATACTTGCAGTCGGCTGACGAAACCAAGCAGGTTCACATCCATCCTAATGATCTGAATGCGGCTTTGACCAACATCTTGACGACACTCGGTGAAAAATAGGAAGCCGAGCTCATCCTGTTCCTCCGTGAGAACTGGGATATCTTCGCATGGAAGCCGTCTGACATGCCGGGGGTTCCCAGGGGACTGGCTGAGCACCGACTCCGAGTGGGTCTGAAAATCAAACTAGTCAAGGAGCACTTGCATCGATCCTCCGTTAAGAAGCGCAAGGCAATTGGTGAAGAGATCGCTCAGCTCCTAGCTGCCGAATTTATTCGTGAAGTCTTCCATTCCGAGTGGCTGGCCAACCCAATGTTGGTGCCCAAGAATGACAAGTCCCTCCAGATGTGCATCGACTTCAAGCACCTCAATCAGGCCTGCCCGAAAGATCATTTCCCCCTCCCCCACATAGATCAAATAGTATATTTCACCGCCGGATGTGAACACCTGTCGTTCTTAGATGCGTACTCCGGGTACCATCAGATCCGAATGTATGGATGATAACCCACAAGTGTAGGGGAACGTTTGTAGCCTTTTTCGATAAATAAGAGTGTCAAACCCAACGAGGAGCTAAAGGTAGAACAAATATTCCCTCAAGTTCTATCGACCACCAATACAACTCTATGCACACTTTAACGTTTGCTTTACCTAGAACAAGTATGAAACTATTTTGTAGGTGATAGGATAGTTTGCACGAATAAAACTAGAAGTACTTTCCGGGAATAAAACTATGAGTAAAATGTAAGATAATAAAAGTTAGATGTTTAGTAGAAAGCTTTTGTCAAACAAGAAGGTTATCTGTCCCTAGGCAATTGATAACCAGACCGGTAATCATTATTGCAATTTTATATGAGGGAGAGGCATGAGCTAACATACTTTCCGTACTTGGATCATATGCACTTATGATTGGAACTCTAGCAAGAATCCGCAACTACCAAAGATCATTAAGGTAAAACCCAACCATAGCATTAAGTATCAAGTCCTCTTTACTCCCATACGCAACAACCCACCTACTCGGGTCTGTGCTTCTGTCAGTCACACCACCCACCATAAGCAAATCATGAACATATTGCAACACCCTACAGCGGAGATCCCTCACGTTTGCGCGACACAGATGGCACCATAGGACAACATCAAAATAAAACATACAACTCATACCAACCACGATCATCAATTAGCCCATAGGACAAAACGGATCTACTCAAACATCATAGGATAGCCACATATCATTGGGAAATAATATATGGAGTTGAGCACCATGTTTAAGTAGAGATTACAGCGGGGAAGAGAGGTGTTACACCGCTGCATAGAGGGGGAGAGAGTTGGTGTTGACGGCGGCGAAGTTGTTGGTGTAGATCGCAGTCACGATGATTGCCCCGGCGGCGTTCCGGCACCACCGGGAGAGAGGGGGACAGCGCCCCCTCCTTCTTCTTCTTCCTTGGCCTCCCCCTAGATGGGAGGAGAGTTCCCCCTCTGGTCCATGGCCTCCATGGCGGCGGAGGGGCAGGAGCACCTCCGAGATTGGATCTCCGTCTCTGTTCTCTTCTGTTTTTTCGCGCTCCTGTTTTCTGGCCAAAAACCATTTCTTATATTCCCGAAGATCCGTAACTCCGATTGCGCTGAGATTTTAACACGGTTTTTTCCCAGATATAAGCTTCGTTGTGCCCGAAGTAGAGCTCCAACCGACTTATGAGGTGACCAAAACCCACCACGGTGCGCCTGGGCCCTGGGGCACGCCCTTGTGTGTTGTGGGGGCTGTGGGCCTCCTTTTGCGTTGATTCCAACTCCCAAAAATCACATATATTCCAAAATAATTCTCCGTAAATTTTTATCGCGTTTGGACTTCGTTTGTTATGGATATTCTGTGAAACAAAAAACATGCAACAAACAGGAACTCGCACTAGGCACTGGGATCAATATGTTAGTCCAATAAATCATATAAAATATTGCCAAAAATATGTGAAAGTTGTATAATATCGGCATGAAACAACAAAAAATTATAGATACGACGGAGACGTATCAGCATCCCCAAGCTTAATTCCTGCTCGTCCTCGAGTAGGTAAATGATAAAAAAGATAATTTTTGATGTGGAATGCTACCTAGCATAATCTTGATCATATATCTAATCATGGCATGAATATTAAGGCATGAGTGATTCAAAGCAATAGTCTATAATTTGACATAAAGACATTAATACTCAGGCATCCCAACAAACAATCATGTCTTTGAAAATATCAAGGCTAAAGAACGCTATCCCTACAAAATCATATAGCCTTGTCATGCTCTATCTTCTTAACACAAAGTATTAATCATGTACTATCCCGGTGTCAACCAAGCAATTGGTTCATACTTTTTAACGCGCTTTAGCATTTTCAACTCTCACGCAATACATGAGCGCAAGCCATGGATATAGCACTATGGGTAAAATAGAATGCGGTGGTAGACATTAATATAGAGAAGACAAAAAGGAAGATAGTCTCACATCGAAGCGGCTAATCAACGGGCTATGGAGATGCCCATCAATTGATATCAATGCGAGGAGTAGGGATTGCCATGCAACGGATGCACTAAGAGCTATAAGTGTATGAAAGCTCAAACTGAAACTAAGTGGTTGTGCATCTAACTCTATAATGAGAAATTCCCACTAGTATATGAAAGTGACAACATAGGAGACTCTCTATATGAAAAACATGGTGCTACTTTGAAGCACAAGTGTGGAATTAGCATGCCCCTTCTCTCTTTCTCTCTCTTTTTTATTTTTTTTTAATTTTTTTTGTTTTATATATTTGTCCGGAGCCTCATCCCGACTTGTGGGGGAATAATAGTTTCCATCATCCTTTTCTCACTGGGACATGCTCTAATAATGAATAATGATGATAATCACACCTCTATTTACTTACAACTCAATATTACAACTCGATAGTAGAACAAAGTATGACTCTATATGAATGCCTCTGGCAGTGTACGAGGATGTGCAATGATCTAGCATAGCAAAGATATCAAAAAAATGGACAAGCCATGGAAACATCATGCTAGCTATCTTACGATCATGTAAAGCAATATGACAATGAATGCTTAAGTCATCAAAACGGAAGCGGTGTAAGTTGCATGGCAATATATCTCGGAATAACTATGGAAATGCCATAATAGGTAGGTATCGTGGCTGTTTTGAGGAAGATATAATAAGGCTTATGTGTGATAGAGAGTATCATATCACGGGGTTTGGATGCACCGACGAAGTTTGCACCGACTCTCGAGGTGAGAAAGGGTAATGCACGGTACCGTATAGGCTAGCAAATTGCGGAAAGGTAAGAGTGCGTACAATCCATGGACTCACATTAGTAATAAAGAACTCACATACTTATTGCAAAAGTTTATTAGCCCTCAAAGCAAAATATTACTATGCATGCTCCTAGGGGGGAGGTTGGTAGGAGTTAACCATCGCGCGCCCCCGACCTTCACACAAAGATAGACAATCAAGGATAAATTGTGCTCCAACTCCCTGGCATAACGGGAGACTATACGTGCATGCTTCGGGAATCACAAACCTTAACACCAATATCTTACTAAACACGATCATCCACTAGTACCTCCCACATATTATCATCTCTATATCGCAAAACTATTGCAAGGAATCAAACATATCATATTCAGTGATCCATAAGTTTTATGTAGGATTTTATGACTAACCATGCAAATGACCAATTCCTGTTGACTCTCTAAATAGATATAAGTGAAGCAAGAGAGTTTAATTCTTTCTACAAAATACCATGCTCTAATAAATATAAGTGAAGCAAAAAGAGCATTCTACAAATAACGGTTGTCTATGTGAAGAGAAACAAGCAATCCAAACTTCAAATGATATAAGTGAAGCACATGAAGCATTCTATAAAGCCATACTCAAAAGATATAAGTGAAGTGCAATGAGAATTCTATAAATCAACCATGGACTATCTCATACCAGCATGGTGCATAAAAGAAAAGTGAAAACTAAACATAAAAGACGCTCCAAGATATACACATATCACATGAACGAAACGAAAACGAAAACATACTGATACTTGTTGAAGAAAGATGGGATGCCTTCTGGGGCATCCCCAAGCTTAGACACTTGAGTCTCCTTGGATATTTACTTGGGGTTCCTTGGGCATCCCCAAGCTTGAACTCTTGCCTCTCCTCCTTCTCCTCATATCGAGACCTCCTTGATCTTTGAACACTTCATCCACACAAAACTTAACAGAAAACTAGTGAGATCCGTTAGTATAATAAAGCAAATTACTACTTTAAGTACTATTGCAAACCCATTCATCTTTTATATTTGCAATATCCCTGCTGTATTATAACTTCTCCATGGCTTATACAACCGATAAAATCGATAGTTTCATCAAAACAAGCAAAACAATGCATCAAAAACAGAATCTGTCTTAAACAGGAGAGTCTGTAGTAATCTGAACTTTGACCATACTTCTGTAGATCCAAAAATTCTGCAAAATTAGTAAGAAATAAAAATTTTGTATATAAATACTGTGTAAAAATTTTAGAAACTTTTGACATTCCAGTAAAAAAATGTAAATTCACACACTACAGCCAAAGTTTCTATTTTTACACCGCACATACCAACAAGCAATCTAATCATCCTAAAGGCAAATCTTGGCACATTATTTTTATAATACAATGGATTTGTACAAGGATCTAAATATTTTTGTTGAAAAGTTTCTGTGATTCAAGATTCACAAAGTTTCCATGGGCTTGAATGAAGTTCAAGGAATCCCCCCATTTTCATGATGTTCGTATCTCTCACTTTCACTTTTCTTTTTGTGAAGTTTTAGGTTCCCCTCTATATATTTTTTTGTTTTTAAACTTTATAAAAGCACTCAACAGAATAAAATGACTCTCTAAAACTTCCGGGTTGTCTCCCTGGCAGCGCTTTCTTTAAAGCCATTAAGCTAGGCATAAAGTGCTCAAGTAATTGATCCACCCGGATCCCAAGGTATATCAAAGCCAATTTTAATTAACAATGATTTATAATTTAGTAGTGAGCACAAAGCAACATATATCATGCAATGACGAAGTCTAACTCTCTTCCTATGCATCGGCATGTCATAAAAGAACAATTCATGCACATCAAGTAAAGACCAATGCATAATATAAACATTTTCTTGCAATTTTATCGTATTGGAAACATAAAGAGGTGGAGATGTTGTTCCTCTCTCATAATAATTGCAAGTAGGAGAAGCAAGCACATGCATATTATATTCATCAAAATCATCATGTGTAGTAGCAAAACGCAACCCATCAATATAATCCTTAATAAGAGCAAACTTCTTCGATATAGTGTAGTTGGGAGAATTCAAGAAGATAATAGGACTATCATGTGTGGGTGCAATATCAACAATTTCATTCTTAACATAAGAAACTATAGCAAGTTCATCTCCATAAGCATAATTCATATTGGCATCTTGGCCGCAGGCATAGCAAGCATCAATTTCATCAAAAAGGGATATTTCAAAAGAATCCACGGGATCATAGCAATTATCATAGCATTCATCCTTCGGTAAGCACGAAGGGAAATTAAATAACATATGAGTTGAAGAGTTACTCTCATTAGAAGGTGGGCACGGGTAGCTAATCCGCTCTTCCTCCTTTTTTTCTTCGCTCTCCTCCTCATCTTTTTCATCTAATGAGCTCACAATTTCAGCAACTTCCTCTTCCATAGATTAATGGAAAATATTAGTCTCTTCCAAGGCATCGGTCATTCTTTCAATAAATTCAATAATATCATAATTGTATTCATAATTATCATAGCAATATTTAAGTATGGATAAATTTTCAGATTTGTAAGGAACATCATCATACTTTTCAAGCAAAGAAGCAATTTCATAAGCACCTTTAAAAGCAACAAATTCTTCTATTCGTTCCACATCATAGTAATCATAAATACCATTAGCATAAGAAGTCAAGGTTTCATTATCATTAAATAAACATTGAAAGGGAAGGTGTGGAGCCTTTATCTTAGAGCAACAAGTAAAGTCACATCAAGCATGCATCCCAAGCAAACCATTGCAATATTCTAATTTGATCCCATAAGTGTTTCCCTTTTTGAGACAAGTGATAATCCCTAAAGTACTCACGTTGATCCAACGTGTCTCCCATTATAAAGTTTAATGATGATTTCTCAGGATTATCAAAGGAGTAAATAACGCATTCCACATAACGAGCATCGAGGGTTTTAGGAGGTTCCCCATCTCCATGAGTAGCAAGTACAACTATTTTTTTGGTGTTTTGTGTTCCACATCCATAACTAAAGATATAAAACAACTAATAACAGAAAATAAAAATTACTTAGTGATAAAGCAAATAAAGCACACACGAGAATATTCACCCCACGCTATTGCTCCCCGGCAACGGCGCCAGAAAAAGGTCTTGATAACCCACAAGTGTAGGGGATCATTTGTAGCCTTTTTCGATAAATAAGAGTGTCGAACCCAACGAGGAGCTAAAGGTAGAACAAATATTCCCTCAAGTTCTATCGACCACCGATACAATTCTACACACACTTTAACGTTTGCTTTACCTAGAACAAGTATGAAACTATTTTGTAGGTGATAGGATAGTTTGCACGAATAAAACTAGAAGTACTTTTTGGGAATAAAACTATGAGTAAAATGTAAGATAATAAAAGTTAGTTGTTTAGTAGAAAGCTTTTGTCAAACAAGAAGGATATTTGTCCCTAGGCAATTGATAACTAGACCGGTAATCATTATTGCAATTTTATATGAGGGAGAGGCATGAGCTAACATACTTTCCATACTTGGATCATATGCACTTATGATTGCAACGCTAGAATGCATCCGCAACTACCAAAGATCATTAAGGTAAAATCCAACCATAGCATTACGTATCAAGTCCTCTTTACTCACATACGCAACAACCCACCTACTCGGGTCTGTGCTTCTGTCAATCATGCCACCCACCATAAGCAAATCATGAACATATTGCAACACCCTACAGCGGGGATCCCTCATGTTTGCGCGACACGGATGGCACCATAGGACAACACAAAAATAAAACATACAACTCATAACAACCACGATAATCAATTATCCCATAGGACAAAACAGATCTACTCAAACATCATAGGATAGCCACATATCATTGGGAAATAATATATGGAGTTGAGCACCATGTTTAAGTAGAGATTACAGCAGGGAAGAGAGGTGTTACACCGCTGCATAGAGGGGGAGAGAGTTGGTGTTGACGGCGGCGAAGTTGTTGGTGTAGATCGCTGTCACGATGATTGCCCCTGCGGCGTTCCGGCGCCACCGGGAGAGAGGGGGAGAGAGCCCCCCTCCTTCTTCTTCTTCCTTGCCCCCCCCCCTAGATGGGAGGAGAGTTACCCCTCTAGTCCATGGCCTCAATGGCGTCGGAGGGGCAGGAGCCCCTCCGAAATTGGATCTCCCTCTCTGTTCTCTTCTGTTTTTTCACGCTCCTGTTTTCTGGCCGAAAACCGTTTCTTATATTCCCGGAGATCCGTAACTCCGATTGCGCTGAGATTTTAACACGATTTTTTTTCAGATATAAGCTTCTTTGCACCCTAAGTAGAGCTCCAACCGACTTACGAGGTGACGACAACCCACCAAGGCGCGCCTGGGCCCTGGGGTGCGCCCTGGTGTATTGTGGGGGCTGTGGGCCTCCTTTTGTGTTGATTCCAACTCCCAAAAATAATTCTCCATAAATTTTTATTGCATTTGGACTTCGTTTGATATGGAAATTCTGCGAAACAAAAAACATGCAGCAAACAGGAACTGGCACTGGGCACTGGATCAATATGTTAGTCCAATAAATTATATAAAATGTTGCCAAAAATATGTGAAAGTTTTATAATATCGGCATGAAACAATAAAAAATTTATAGATACGATGGGGACGTATCAATGGACCAGATGAAATAAAAACAGCTTTCATCACCCCAATCGGGTGTTTCTTCTACCTCACTATGCCATTCGGCCTCAAGAATGCTGGGGCAACTTTTATGCGCATGATTCAGAAGTGTTTGCAAGAGCAAATCAGTCGGAATGTTGAGGCTTACATGGATGACATCGTGGTCAAGTCCAAGAAAGGTTCCTACCTCCTAGCTGACCTCGCTAAAACCTTTGCCGTTTCCAAATAAAACTCAATCCTGCAAAATGCACATTCAGAGTGCCCTCGGGTAAGCTACTCGGTTTCCTCATTTCCGAACGAGGGATTGATGCTAATCCTGACAAAATCGGTGCCATTGTCTGAATGAAGAGACCTATCCGTCTGCATGACGTTCAGAAGCTCACGGGATGTCTTGCAGCCCTGAGTAGATTCATATCTCGTCTCGGTGAGAAGGCATTGCCTCTTTACCGATTGATGAAAAAGTCCGACACCTTTGAATGGACCCCTGAAGCGCAAGCCGCATTCGATCAGCTCAAGGCCTTGCTTTCCATCCAGCCGATGTTAGCTGCTCCGAGCAGCCGACAGCCTTTGCTCTTGTACATCGCGGCTACTAGCCAAGTCATCAGCATTGTCCTCACTATGGAGCGCGAGGAATCAGGAATGGCATTCAAAGTGCAAACGCCCGTCTATTACATTTAAGAATTCTTGACTCCTTCCAAGCAAAGGTATTGATGTCTACTACGCAACTTTATTCTTGTAGACTTTGTTGGGCCTCCAAGCGCAGAGTTTTGTAGGACGGTACCAATTTTCCCTCAAGTGGATGACCTAAGGTTTATCAATCCGTGGGAGGTGTAGGATGAAGATGGTCTCTCTCAAACAACCCTACAATCAAATACAAGAAACCTCTTGTGTCCCCAACACACCCAATACAATGGCAAATTGTATAGGTGCACTAGTTCGGCGAAGAAATGGTGATACAAGTGCAATATGGATGGTAGATATAGCTTTTTGTAATCTGAAAATATAAAAACAGCAAGGTAGAAAGTAACAAAAGTGAGCACAAACGGTATTGCAATGCTTGAAAACAAGGCCTAGGGTCTGTACTTTCGCTAGTGCAATCTCTCAACAACCATCCCTCAACGTGCAACGAAGAATCACTCCAAAGTTCTTATCTAGCGGAGAGCATAAGAAGGAATTGTTTGTAGGGTACAAAACCACCTTAAAGTTATCCTTTTCGATCGATCTATTCAAGAGCTCGTACTACGATAACATCAAGTTATCCTTTCCGTTCGATCTATCTAGAGTTCGTACTAAAATAACACCATATGATACCCATCAACCAACTCTAATGTCACCTAGATACTCCAATGCCACCACAAGTATCCATGAGTTAATTATACGATATGCATCAAACAATTTCAGATTCATAATACTCAATCCAACACAAAGAACCTCAAAGAGTGCCCCGAGATTTCTACCGGAGAAAGTAGGACAAGAACGTGTATCAACCCCTATGCATAGATTACCCCAATGTCACCTCGGGAATCCGCAAGTTGAGTACCAAAACATATATCAAGTGGATCAATAGAATACCCCATTGTCACTACGGGTATCCGCATGCAAGACATATATCAAGTGTTCTCAAATCCGATATTCAATCAAACATAACGAGATCTCAAAGGGAAAGATTCAATTCATCACAACAAGATAGCAAGGGAAACATCATATGATCCGACTATATTAACAAAGCCCGTGATACATCAAGATCGTGACATCTCAAGAACACGAGAGAGAGAGAGAGAGAGAGAGAGAGAGATTGAACACATAGCTACTGGTACATACCCTCAGCCCCGAGGGTGGACTACTCCCTCCTCGTCATGGCCTCCGCCGGGATGATGAACATGGCCACCGGAGATGGATTCCCGTCTCCGGCAGGGTACTGGAACATCTCCAGATTGCTTTTTCGTCGATACAGAGAGTTGCGGCGGCGGAGCGGAGAGTCTAGAGTTATTTCTGATGGTTTCTATATTTATAGGATTTTTGGGCGTCGGTTTCATGCCAAGATGGGCTACGAGGAGGGCACGATACTCCAGGGCGCGCCTGGGCCCTCTGGCGCGCCCTGGTGGGTTGTGCCCACCTCGTGGCTCTTCTCCGGTGGTTCTTCGCTCCAATATTGCTTATTTGGTCCAGAAAAAATCACCAAAAAGTTTCGGGCAATTCCGAGAGCTTTCATTTTCTGCACAAAAACAACACCACGGTAATTCTGTTGAAAACAGCGTCAGTCTGGGTTAGTTCTAAATAAATCATATAAAGTGCATCAAAACCATATAACAGTATTGTAAACATAGGTGAATATGGCATGAATACTTCATAAATTATCGATACGTTGGAGATGTATCAGCATCCCCAAGCTTAATTCCTGCTCGTCCTCAAGTAGGTAAATGATAAAAGAACTAATTTATGAAGTGTGAATGCTAGCATAATATATAAGTTTGATCATTGATAATTTCAATCAATTTTCTAGCATCATAACCAGCAACTTTTTCTCATAAAAATCATCATGATAAAGTAGCAACCAATTCACATGTTATGGTTCAAACAATGAATTCTCTTAAAACTTAACAACCTATGTTCTTAGTCACCAAACAATTGCAATTCGACTTATTCTCAACAAAGTCTAAGTAAGAGCTCCACATACTCAATCATCATATAGTCTTCTATGATTGCTAGTACTCAAAGCATATTTTTAGAACAAATGGCATCCATCGAACACATAGAAAGATAGGGGCTTAATGTTTCGCCTCCCAACTCATTTATCATAGAGATAATTGTCAACAATAATAAGTCATGATCAAATATATTTGAATGGCCATATGTGCCTAGATCTTTCCCCACCACATGATGCTTGCCAACTAATAGATTGAGGTTGGAATAAGAAGTTGACTCAACATGAAAGTAAGTAACATGAAAGTAAATAGATTGTCCCTTCGCAGAGGGAAGCAGGGATTTGCATATGTGCCAGAGCTCATTGTTTAAAAATGGAGATAAATATAATTTTGGGAGGTGCACCCTTCCTGTCAACGTTACGACCAAGAGTTATCAATATCTTCCATGTTAAACAAATTAGCGGCGGTTCCCAAGCGGTAAAAGTAAAGGTTTACTCCCCCTCCACCAACAAACACACTCCACGGCTAGCCGAATCCACGGGTACCGTCCATACCAACAACATTCCTAGGGGAGTTTTGTTTAATTATTTGCATTTTTTTTATTTCGGGACTGGGAATCCCTATTACCGCCCCTCTCATGCAAGGACGAGTGAATAAACACTCATCATGAGAATAACCCGCTTAACATGGAAGATACTGACCACCCCCTATCGCTCCATGAGTGGTCCAGGCACACAAAACAAGTGTTCATTTGAAATTTTAGAGGTGGCACATGCAAATTTACTTGGAATGGCAGTGAAATACCATATATAGGTAGGTATGGTGGACTCTTATGGAAGAAACTTGGCTCAAGGATTTGGATGCACAAGTAGTATCTCTACTTAGTATGAAGTGTTGGCTAGCAAAAGGTTCTAAACAAGCACCACATGTTGGAGGATCCATAACAATATAAATTCTATGCAAATATACACGACCATAACTCATTACGTTGTCTTCCTTGTCCAACTTCAACTAATTTGCTCAAGTTTGAAAATAATTAATGGGTATTCACAATCATAGAAGATGTACAAGATAATATATTTGTATGTGAAAGTTCTCTTCCTTATACTAATCATTCACGAATTGCTTGTATGACCAATATTGTGATTATCAAACTTCAATAGATTTTACTTTCTAAACCAGATGTGAAGCTACTACTAAGCATAAAACACATTGATAATTTCATATTTATGATATTCAATTCATTCACAATTTATTCAAAGTATATAAGTGAAGCACAAGAGTAAACATCAAACTACTCTCAAAAGATATAAGTGAAGATCAATGAGTAGGTAAACGGTCAAGTAGCTATGTGAGGGCTCTCTCTCAATAAAGATTTTCAGATCTAAGCATTTTATTCAAACAGAAAACTAAATAAAAATTCATTCCAAGAATAACACATGTCATGTGGACAAATAAAAATTTAGGCTCGACATAGACTAACCGATATTTGTTTGATGAAGAGAGGTGGGATGCGTAGCATCCCCAAGCTTAGATGCTTGAGACTTCTTGAAATATTTACTTGGGGTTCCTTGGGAATCCCCAAGCTTGAGATTTTGTATCTCGTTCAATCCTCTCATATCATGGTTTCACCTATTCTCAAAAACTTCATCCACACAAAACTCGAAAAGAACTCGTGAGATAGGTTAGTACACATAAGAACAAATCGACACTTCATGTACTGCCAAGACAAGTTGCACAATAATTTTCAAACATCATCTACTGTTTACTATCGTTTCCACAATTTATATCTACCAATATAGGCTATGGAAACTATAGGATAAGTAGATAACGAAACTATGACAGCAATCTGTCCAAACTGAACAGTCTGTAGTAATCTATTAAACCAGTGTACTTATGTAACTCAAAAAATTATGAAAATTTAGGAAAAGCTAGACAATTTAAATGACAACACTGTGTAAAATTTTAAGAAATTTTCCACGTTCCAGTAAAATATGAAAATTCAAACACTACAGCAAAAGTTTCTGTTTTTACACAGCACATATCAAACATGCAATGCAAGCATCCTAAGGCAATTCTTGGACATTTTTATTGAAAAACAAGATTATAAATAACACCTAACATAAAATAACAAAATATAATGACGATCCAAGCAAAGCACATATTATGTGACGAATAAGAATATAGCTCTAAGTAAGATATACCGATAATGTTGAAGACGAAAGAGGGGATGCCTTCCGGGGCATCCCCAAGCTTATACGCTTGAGTCTTCCTTGAATATTACCTTGGGGTGCCTTGGGCATCCCCAATGTTAGGTTATTGTCACTCCTTATTCTCCTCATATCGGTGTCTCACCCAAAACTTGAAAACTTCAATCACACAAAACTTAACGGAACTTCGTGAGATGGGTTAGTATAATAAAGATAGATCATTCACTTAGGTACTGTCAAGACAATTGTAAGAGCACATTTATCCATGTGTGGTTTTGGTAATTGATGACAATCCCTATGGACTAATGGTTGCCTTGAGTTATATTCGAAGGATTTGTCCATAGGCACTTCTTGAAGTACATGTGTTGGTTTCAAGGAGTTTATATGGTGACCAAGGTGGTATGTAAGGTTTTATTCAAAAAGATTGGTCATGTGAGAGTTGATCTCATTGCAAGCATGTCTTGAAGAAGAAGATTGTGTGAACATTCATGTTTACCTTCAAGACATCATCTTTGTGAAGAGAGAAGAGAAGACACAAGGTTGATCAAGATTAAGGCAAAGAATCATTCAAGTTGATCAACACACAAAGCCTAGAAGATGTACCAAGTGGGATCAAGTCATCCCATGGTATGGTAAGCATTGTCCATTACGCTTTGTGTACTAACCCATGGTCTACATGAGAGTTTGTTGTGGGGTTAGTTATATTTTCATGGGCTTGCGTCAAGAGGAAGATCTCATACAACCCATGGAGGATGACATCAAGTGGTGATCGTCATCAAGGTTGCGGTGTGCAAGCTCAAGTGAAGCATCATGGAGAGATCATGCTTGAAGCTTGCCGTTCATTGTGGTGACAATGGACTTGTGAAGATGTGCTGAAGAGTGGCTCACCCATGGTGGAGTATGGGGGAGCAATCTACTAATCTTCATCAAGCCGGCGCAATCAAGAAAGGTGGTCCATCTTGAGGAAGTCAAGATCGTCATCATCTAGCTCAAGTGGACAATGCACAAGGCAAAGGTTTGACCTTGATAGGGTTTTCTATTTTACCGGTCTCATGTTGGTAGTTGGGAGACCGGGTTATAGGATCGATAGTCGTACTATCAAGGGGGCTCTCAAGTGAGTAGCTTGATCATATCATTCATTGAGAGCTCAAACCATTGCATTCTTGGCATCATCATCTTTCTTGGTTCTTGGTTGGCTTTTCCCCTTGTGGGTTCTTGAGCTTATGTTCACCTTCATGACAAGCTCAAGTTCATCGAAAACGGAGTCCATGTGCATCTTCTATGATGTTTTCGATGTTGGAGTTTTTGCCGGTTCTTCTTTCATAGAGGTTTAACATCTCTTTATCATTGGCATTTTCATACTACTATTTGGATAGTTCTTGTCGTCTGCTATCCAACAAACTTGAGTTTGCTCATTTCGGAGTCCGTATGCAAAAGCTATGGCGGTTTCGGTTTTGCTTGGGCTGAAGTACGGCCTTAGGCGGTAGTAGAGAGCGGTAGTACCTCTCAAGCGGTACTACCTCTGCCCCGAGCGGCAGTACCTCTTGGGAGGTACTTCCGCTAACCATTACCGCTTCTACTTCCGCTTATTTTATGCTTTTGGTGCCCAATCTGCTTGAGCGGTAGTAGAGAGCGGTAGTACCTCTCAAGCGGTACTACCCCTCCCCCGAGCGGTACTACCTCTCAAGCGGTACTACCTCTCCCCCGAGCGGTACTACCTGTCAAGCGGTACTACCTCTCCCCCGAGCGGTACTACCTCTCTGGCAGAACTACCACTCGTGTTTTTCTGTCTCGTTGGGCTTTTTTGACCGTGCTAAGCAGTAGTACCGCTCTCCCGAGCGGTAGTACCGCTTGAGCACGACTTGTGGGCATAACGGTTGGATTTTGGGAAGCCTATTTAAGGGGGCCTTCTTCCCCAATGGTCCCCAACTCTTGAGCTCGTGTTCTTCTGCCATTGTTGACCTTCTTTGAGCTTGCTAACTCTCAATCCCTCCAATGATTCTTGCTAGTTCTTGAGGGAAAAGAGAGAGGAGATCTAGATCCACATTTCCACCAATCACTTTCTCCTATTTGTGAGGGGAACCCCTTGGATCTTGATCTTGGAGTTCTTCGTGTTCTTCTTCGTTCTTCCTCTCATTTCCTCCATAGCATTAGTTGTTGTTGTGGGATTTGGGAGAGAAGGACTTGGGCACTCCGTGTGCCCTTGCCATTGCATTTGGTGCATAGGTTTGAATTCTCCACGGTGATACGTGGAAGTGAAGTTTGAGAAGCGTATTACTCTTGGGTGTTTGAGCACCCTAGAGCTTGTTCCTCTTGGGTGCCTTGGCGCCCTAGACGGTTGGTGGTGTCTCGGAGCTCAATCATTGTGGTGTAAAGCTCCGGGAAAGCGTCGGGGTCTCCAATTAGGTTGTGGAGATTGCCCCGAGCAATTTGTACGGGTATCGGTGACCGCCCCCAAGGGTTGCCAAAGTGTACGGGTACCGGTGACTGCCCCCAAGGGTTGCCATTTGTACGGGTTCGGTGACCGCCCTCAAGGGTCCCTTAGTGGAATGACGGCATCTTGCATTGTGCGAGGGCGTGAGGAGATTACGGTGGCCCTAGTGGCTTCTTGGGGAGCATTGTGCCTCCACACCGCTCCGAACAGAGATTAGCATCCGCAAGGGTGTGAACTTCGAGATACATCATCGTCTCCTCGTGCCTCGGTTATCTCTTACCCGAGCCCTTTACTTATGCACTTTACTTTGTGATAGCCATATTGTTTGTTGCTATATATCTTGCTATCACTTAGTTGTTTACCTTGCATAGCATAAGTTGTTGGTGCACATAGGTGAGCCTAGTTGTTTTAGGTTTTATGCTTGACTAATTAAATGCTAGTTTTATTCTGCATTAGTTCAAGCCTAAACCGTAATTATTTTAAAGCGCCTATTCACCCCCCCTCTAGGCGACATCCACGTCCTTTCAATTGGTATCAGAGCAAGGTCTCTCTTTATTAGGCTTTACCGCCTAGAGAGTAAGGATGTCAACTAGGGGTTTAGGATTCTCTGACGCTCTTAGTTTCGATGGCACAAATTTTGATGTTTGGGTAATTCGCATGCTTAATCTCTTCAGGGTCATGGACCCGTCTTTGGAGCGAATTGTAGATATGGGTTTTTCTCCTCCAGAGGATTCTCAACACCTATCTTTAGAGGATGAGAAAAACTCTTATCTCAATGCTCAAGCTTCTAATGTGCTTTTTGATGCTTTGTGCAATGTAGTTATATTTGAACTCATGCCGTTCCGGGATGCTCATGAGTTGTGGACAAAGCTTCAAGATAAATATGGTGTGTCCAAGATTTGTAGGGATGATTGTTCTCCCTCCACCTCCGGTCGTGTTGTCTTCTCAACTTCATCTACTTCACCTACATGTGGATTGCCACAAGGTATTGATATGGTGAGTAGTGATGATCATTGTAATGATGATAGTGGGCTTATTGTTGATAATTCTTCTTCACTATCTTATTGCAATGCCTCATCTTTGGAATTTAACACTTCGATCACTCTAAATGTTTCACATGCTTGTGTTGATAGTCCTTGCATATCATGTAGAAATTGCTCGACTAAATCTCATGATGATATGCTTGCTATATCTTGTTGCCATGATAAAAATGTATCTATTTCCTCGAGTTGTTGTGCTAACAATGTAGAGGAAACCCAACACTCCATGGAACAAGATGTTGTCTTGAATGGTGCTTCAAGGGATCCTACATCATCATCTATTGTTTCTCACTTTTGCCTTATGGCTATGGCTTCAAAGGTATCTCCTACCTTGAATCCCAATATATCTCACAATGATGATGTTGATGATAATGACTAAGAGAGTGATAATATTGCTTCCTTAAAAATTAAGGGAGAAATGGTTTTTAAAGCTCTTCATAAGAATAAAATTGCTCGTTCCAACTTCATGGAAATCATGTCTATTGCCATTGACGGCAAGAAATATATTGAGGAGTTGGAAGCTCATCTCGAGGAGCATGAGGCCACCATTGATAAAATGGAAGGGCATGAGCGTGATTACGCTAATGAGATCGCGGAGCTATCTCAAGCTCTTGAAAATGAACGAACCACTAAGGAATCTCTTAAGGAGACCTTTGCTCCAGAATTTTCCAGATTAAAGGAATCCCATGATAGAGCTCTCGAGGTGGCTAATGATTTTAGAACTAAAAATGATAAGCTTGAATTTGCACATGCTAAACTCCTTGAGGACTTTGAGCACCTCGAAAATGGCTCAAGGGTCATTAAGAGTTCGCTTTTTGAACTCACCGAGTCTCATGCTCAACTTGAAGCTTCATATGCTAAAGAGCTTGCTAAGTTGCCTTCTTCTGTTGTTGTTAATGATGATGCTTGTGCTACTAACTCTATTCCTTGTGAAGCATCCATTTTGAAGGAGAATGTTGAGCTAAGGGCTCAACTTGAGTTGCTATCTAGCAATTATGGGATATTGGAAGAAAGTCATGAAAAGCTTTCTAGCTCTCATGGTGATCTTCTAGTATTGCATAATGTTCTAAAAATAGCTCATGAGGCTAGTACTACTAAGGTAACATCTAGTGAGCCTCATGTGGACATTAGCACTATATCTAGTCGAAATGCTTTATTGCCATGTGCTAGTCCTCGCAATTCATCTACTCATAATGTTGCTACATCTTGTGATGAATTACTTTCCTTGCCTTGTTGCACTAACGATGAAGCTTTTACTTCCTCTAGTACTTGTGTTGATACTAACCATGTAGAGGAAATCAAAGAGCTCAAGGTCCAAGTCTCTTCTTTAAAGAAAGACTTGGAAATGAGTCATGAAGGGAAGTCCACACTCAACAATATCTTGTGTGTGCAAAAATTCCCAAGTGACAAGGGTGGACTTGGATTCAACTCCAATAAGAAGAAGAAGTACAAAATCTACAAGAAGAAGGGCCAAGAACAAGTCAAGATCTTGGCCAAGATTATTTGCTTCAAGTGCAAAATAGAAGGGCACCATGTTAGATCTTGCCCATTGAAGAAGAAGCCCCATAGTGACAAGCAACAAGGGAAGCGGCCACAAGTTCAATCTCATGCTCAACCTCAAGTTGAAGAAAGGCCTCTTCCCAAGAAGACCCAAGTCAACGCTCCTCAAGTTGAGAAATCAATTGAGAAGAAAGTAAAGGGTAGATGTTGCTACTTATGTCGTGAGAAGGGTCACTTTGCTTCTTCATGCACGAATGGTAACTTATCCAACCCAATTATTATTGATGATATCTATTCTCTTGGGAAGGATAAGGTTGGCAATGTGTTTGCCAAGTGTGTTGGTACTCAAAGTGGTGTCAAGAAAAGAACCATTTGGGTAGCCAAGCCTATTGTGACTAACCTCTTAGGACCCAACTTGTTTGGGGACCAACAAGCTCAAACTTGATCAATAGGTGTTGTTGGAGGGCATTGGAGACTTGGCTACATCATGAAGATTTAAGGGATCTTCATCATTCATATTATCTCAAGCCAAGTCATTTGGATTATCGAGTTTCTATCTTACATCCAATGTGCCTCCTTGCGGTAACTTGTACTTAAATTGTTTACATTAATAGTTACTTGCCCCTTTGCATGTTGTGGTTTTGTACCTTGCATGTATTTGTATATGGTGCGCCTTCGGCTTGCTTATCTTGAGTAATCAAGTATGGGTATGTTGGTTTGCACACCATGTACGTGTGCGTATTGTGTTGAGCCTTTTTGCATCTTGTCTTATCTTAGTTGGCTCTCTTAAGAGATTAATGGATTATCCAATTTTGGGGGAGTGATGTTCTTTGTGCACTTCACAATCCTAAAAATGTGTGTACATGAGGAATACCACTTATTATTGATATTACAAGATTATCTAGCTTCTATGTGGTATGTCTTCTCATGAGAAATTCAAATTCTAAACGTTCCATTAATTATATCTTGTTGGATTTCATTTGCCACTTGTTAATTTTGTGGGTTATCACATTATGGGGGAGTAATATGCTATGTGCATATTACAAGCCTAGAAAATGTGTACATTTAAGGTATTGCCACTTAGAATTGATATTGTAAATTATCTTGTGCCTAAGTGGCATGTTAGCTCTACAAGTGTCATTTGCTTATATTTTAGGTGTGAAGATGATGTTGGATATCTTGGAAATCTACCAATGGGAATTCTCCCAAAATACTTCTTGTCCTTTGACAATTGGTATTCGTTTATGTGGTAGAAATTGCTAATCATCTTCATAGGATTTTGTTTATCCGTTTGTCTTCCTTACCTCTTGTGGATCTTTTTGAACATGTCTAATGTTTCTATAGATATAGGGAAAGTGATGATACCACATTGTGCATTTTGTTTTCAAATGCAAATTCTATATATCGCACATGTCTTGGGGGGGCTATCCTATTTTTCTTTAGAACACTCTCTTTATGCGCTTATCATAAGATGTTTTGATCCTCATCAAGTGTGTGTTGGTGGTAGGCAAGCCTTTTCTTTATGGTGCTTTGTGCCATCATGAAAATTCGTCGAGGGTTTGGTTTGTCTGGAACCTAACTCTCTTTTGGGAACTTGGTACCTCTTGTTTGTTTTCCTTCTATTGGTATCTTGTTTCCTTCTTTTTGGCATGTGTCAATGGATATCTCATTCCTTGATGTATCTTTTAATTGGTATCCTTCAAGTGATAATTTTTTGTTGGGTATCTTATTTTCACTTGATACCTTGTCTTTTGTATCTTATCAACTATGTGTTGATTTGGTTCTTGAAAGTCTTGAGCATGCATATTACTATATGTACTTTCTTTGGCATGCTTTCTTTCTTTGACCCAATATATATAGGGAAACTCCACTATGTCACAAATTGGCTAAAGTGTGCATGAAATTCAATTTCATGTCTATATGCACATAGTTATGTGGAGTTTGTCCTATGTATTGTGGTCCACTAACTCTTTGGTCCCAATGAGTTTGGGTACCACTTTGTTTGTGTTATTGTTCTAGGAACAACTGGAGATGCATTGGATGCTCGGCTCACTTACAAGGAAGGTGTTGACACCATGTGCTTATTGGAGCCTAGCCAGGATGATCGATGAGCCATTATCTACTACATCAATCCAATGCTATCTCGGTAACAAGTATCTACTTCATGCATACATTTCTTGCATTCAACCTTGTGTAGGTTGCATCATGGCATGATTTTATTGTTTTGTTCTTGTGGTACTTGTTTCCTTTCTCAAAGCATCCCAACGATGATCTCTTGCTGCTAGTTGTGATGTCTTTGATGTTCGTGTGTTGGGAGTTCATTTATGTGCAATAAGAAAATATTAAGCCATGTGCTATGCTTTCTAGCAAAGATCTTATTGGTATATTTATGACTTCCTTTTGGATATCTTGTTCGTTCTTTCTTGTAACTATTTCGTGTGTACATCCTTCTTTGTGGATTTATATCATCATGATTGTCTTCTACGTAGAATCTTATACACATGAGAGAAGTTACATCTATAGTTGATATCCTCTTTTCTTTCACGTCCACCGTTGCATTCCCTTTTATTTCCTTGGTGGTTTCGTGAAAGAATTTGTCTTGAGTGCGGATCTTATATCCTTGCATCTTGATGCACTCTTTGGTGGTGAAGATTATTTTCCTCATGCTTGTCTTCACGAGGGTTTTGGCATCTCGATTGGTATCCCTCCCCTTGACAAGGCTATTATATCATATCTTCACCAGGGGTTATCACAAGCTTTGGTTTTTAGTTTTCTTATTAGTAAGCTTGTGGACCCATTTGCCAGTGGTTTGTGTATGTGGGAAGGATATGGCTTGCACTTTGTGTCTCATTTCTTCAAGACTATGTTGTTGCTTAATGCTCATCCTTATACTAGTCTTCTCAAAGTGCTTGGCCATGACTCACACACATCATTTTGGTTGAGCCCATTCCTAAATTGCCTCTTTTACATGTTGCTCAACCATATGTTTGGTGCAAGTGATATTCTTATTGTCTTATCTACTTGCTTGCACTTTTTGTGTGTTTCTATTGATGTTGGGGGAGTGATGATCCTATTTTGTGCTCTCGTATCCAAATACAAAAAAAATTCTTAATAGTGCACAAATCATGGGGAGCTTCCCTAGTTTCTCTTTAACACTCTATTGCCCTTATCATAATATCTTTTATTCATGTGGCTCGTAGGTCCATGTGATTGTTTGTTCCAATTGGTTTCTTTTGATTGCTTGCTTCACTCTTGTATGTCTTTGTGCCATATGATCCTTTTTGCAATCTTTAGATCCTCAATATAGTTTGTTTTCCTCCAACTACTTATAATTGGATATGTGTATTTCATTGCACTCATATTTTGAGAAATACACACTTTTTGGAGGAGCACCGAGTATATTGGCTTTCTAAGCTTCTCGTCCATTTTGGCAATCAATGCCAATGAGGGAGAAGTTTATAGAGTTTAGTTTGGAAAGTTTAGAGAGTTTTGCTTTTGATTGCTTAAGCATTTGCATCTCGTACCCATGCATTATTGCTTTGCATGTGTGTACTTGGTTGTGCTTATTTCCTTATATAAACTCTCTTGAAAGTGGTTGTCATCAATTACCAAAATGGGGGAGATTGTAAGAGCACATTTATCCATGTGTGGTTTTGGTAATTGATGACAATCCCTATGGACTAATGGTTGCCTTGAGTTATATTCGAAGGATTTGTCCATAGGTACTTCTTGAAGTACATGTGTTGGTTTCATGGAGTTTATATGGTGACCAAGGTGGTATGTAAGGTTTTATTCAAAGATTAGTCATGTGAGAGTTGATCTCATTGCAAGCATGTCTTGAAGAAGAAGATTGTGTGAACATTCATGTTTACCTTCAAGACATCATCTTTGTGAAGAGAGAAGAGAAGACACAAGGTTGATCAAGATTAAGGCAAAGAATCATTCAAGTTGATCAACACACAAAGCCTAGAAGATGTACCAAGTGGGATCAAGTCATCCCATGGTATGGTAAGCATTGTCCATTACGCTTTGTGTACTAACCCATGGTCTACGTGAGAGTTCGTTGTGGGGTTAGTTATATTTTCATGGGCTTGCGTCAAGAGGAAGATCTCATACAACCCATGGAGGATGACATCAAGTGGTGATCGTCATCAAGGTTGCGGTGTGCAAGCTCAAGTGAAGCATCATGGAGAGATCATGCTTGAAGCTTGCCGTTCATTGTGGTGACAATGGACTTGTGAAGATGTGCTGAAGAGTGGCTCACCCATGGTGGAGTATGGGGGAGCAATCTACTAATCTTCATCAAGCCGGCGCAATCAAGAAAGGTGGTCCATCTTGAGGAAGTCAAGATCGTCATCATCTAGCTCAAGTGGACAATGCACAAGGCAAAGGTTTGACCTTGATAGGGTTTTCTATTTTACCGGTCTCATGTTGGTAGTTGGGAGACCGGGTTATAGGATCGATAGTCGTACTATCAAGGGGGCTCTCAAGTGAGTAGCTTGATCATATCATTCATTGAGAGCTCAAACCATTGCATTCTTGGCATCATCATCTTTCTTGGTTCTTGGTTGGCTTTTCCCCTTGTGGGTTCTTGAGCTTATGTTCACCTTCATGACAAGCTCAAGTTCATCGAAAACGGAGTCCATGTGCATCTTCTATGATGTTTTCGATGTTGGAGTTTTTGCCGGTTCTTCTTTCATAGAGGTTTAACATCTCTTTATCATTGGCATTTTCATACTACTATTTGTATAGTTCTTGTCGTCTGCTATCCAACAAACTTGAGTTTGCTCATTTCGGAGTCCGTATGCAAAAGCTATGGCGGTTTCGGTTTTGCTTGGGCTGAAGTACTGCCTTAAACGGTAGTAGAGAGCGGTAGTACCTCTCACGCGGTACTACCTCTCCCCGAGCGGGAGTACCTCTTGGGCGGTACTTCCGCTAACCATTACCGCTTCTACTTCCGCTTATTTTATGCTTCTGGTGCCCAATCTACTTGAGCGGTAGTAGAGAGCGGTAGTACCTCTCAAGCAGTACTACCTCTCCCACGAGCGGTACTACCTCTCAAGCGGTACTACCTCTCCCCCGAGCGGTACTACCTCTCTGGCAGAACTACCACTCGTGTTTTTCTGTCTCGTTGGGCTGTTTGACCGTGCTAAGCGGTAGTACCGCTCTCCCGAGCGGTAGTACCGCTTGAGCACGACTTGTGGGCATAACGGTTGGATTTTGGGATGCCTATTTAAGGGGGCCTTCTTCCCCCAATGGTCACCAACTCTTGAGCTCGTGTTCTTCTGCCATTGTTGACCTTCTTTGAGCTTGCTAACTCTCAATCCCTCCAATGATTCTTGCTAGTTCTTGAGGGAAAATAGAGAGGAGATCTAGATCCACATTTCCACCAATCACTTTCTCCTCTTTGTGAGGGGAACCCCTTGGATCTTGATCTTGGAGTTCTTCGTGTTCTTCTTCGTTCTTCCTCTCATTTCCTCCATAGTATTAGTTGTTGTGGTGGGATTTGGGAGAGAAGGACTTGGGCACTCCGTGTGCCATTGCCATTGCATTTGGTGCATAGGTTTGAGTTCTCCACGGTGAAATGTCGAAGTGAAGTTTGAGAAGCGTATTACTCTTGGGTTTTTGAGCACCCTAGAGCTTGTTCCTCTTGGGTGCCTTGGCGCCCTAGACGGTTGGTAGTGTCTCGGAGCTCAATCATTATGGTGTAAAGCTCCGGGAAAGCGTCGGGGTCTCCAATTAGGTTGTGGAGATTGCCCCGAGCAATTTGTACGGGTACCGGTGACCGCCCCAAGGGTTGCCAAAGTGTACGGGTACCGGTGACCGCCCCCAAGGGTTGCCATTTGTACGGATTCGGTGACCGCCCTCAAGGGTCCTTTAGTGGAATCACGACATCTTGCATTGTGCGAGGGCATGAGGAGATTACGGTGGCCCTAGTGGCTTCTTGGGGAGCATTGTGCCTCCACACCGCTCCGAACGGAGATTAGCATCCGCAAGGGTGTGAACTTCGGGATATATCATCGTCTCCTCATGCCTCGGTTATCTCTTACCCGAGCCCTTTACTTATGCACTTTACTTTGTGATAGCCATATTGTTTGTTGCTATATATCTTGCTATCACTTAGTTGTTTACCTTGTGTAGCATAAGTTGTTGGTGCACATAGGTGAGCCTAGTTGTTTTAGGTTTTGTGCTTGACTAATTAAACGCTAGTTTTATTCCGCATTAGTTCAAGCCTAAACCGTAATTATTTTAAAATGCCTATTCACCCCCCCCCCCTCTAGGCGACATCCACGTCCTTTCAACAAGATTCATAATTGTTTCCACATGATATCTACTGTATTCTACCATTCCCATAATTTCTACCACTAAATATAACCTATGGAAACACTAAAACAAGCAAACTATGCTTGCAAAACAGAATCTGTCAGAAACAGAACAGTCTGTGAAGATCTGAAGTATAGCTATACTTCCCTGTCTCTAACAATTCTGAAAAATTAGGACAACCTGAATAATTTGTATATCAAGACGGTGTAAAAATTTCAGATCATTACAACTCCCCTGTAAAAAATGCAAATTCCTGTACTGGAGTCAAAAGTTTCTGTTTTGGTTCAGCATCAATTCTACTCATCTTGCGAGTCATCCCAAAGGCTTTACTTGGCACTTTATTGAAATAAAAGACACAAAACATGATTAATACAGTAGATTAATCATGTGAACACACAAAAACATAAAGTAAAAGTGTTGGGTTGTCTCCCAACAAGCGTTTTTCTTTAATGCCTTTTAGCTAGGCATGATGATTTCAATGATGCTCACATAGGAATAATAATTGAAACATGCAAAAGAGCGTCATGAATATCATGAAAAGCACATTTTAATCTAACCCACTTCCTATGCATAGGGATTTTGTGAGCAAATAATTTATGGGAGCAAGAATCAACTAGCATAGGAAGGCAAAACAAGCATAACTTCAAAACTTTGAACACATAGAGAGGAAACTTGATATTATTGCAATTCCTACAAGCATATGTTCCTCCATCATAATAATTTTCATTAGCATCATGAAGGAATTTCACAATATAACTTTCACATAAAGCATTCTTTTCATGATGCACAAGCATAGAATTTTCATTACTCTCCACATAAGCAAATTCCTTCTCATTCATAATAGTGGGAGCATCAAATGAAACTCGAATACTATAAATTATTTCCACATTAAAAGAGTAATGTTCAGTAAAAGGATATTCAAAATTATGAAAATAATTATCACTACTTTTTATAACATAAGTATCATCAAAATAATCATCATAAGTAGCAACTTTGTTCTCATCATAGTCAAGTGAAACCTCTTCCGAAATAGTGGAATCATTACTAAATAAAGTCATGACCTCTCCAAATCCACATTTATCATTATAATAAAATTCAACACACTCCAAAATAGTGGGATAATAATTATCTAAAGTTGACACTCTTCCAAACCCACTTTCATAAATATCACAATCATCATAAATAGGAGGCATGCAATCATCATAACAAATTTGATCATTCAAAGTAGGGGAACTAAAAAGATCATCTTCATTAAGCATAACATCCCCAAGCTTGGAAAAAACATTAATTGCAGCAAATAAATTCTCAAACATGTCATTCTCATCAAACATAGCATCCCCAAACTTGTGGCTTGGCATATCATAAGCATAATCACTCTCATCATCAATAGTATGGATAGCACCAATAGCATAACAATTATTATCATCATAATTTACCAAGTTGGTGCCAAAAAGATTTTCAAGATTATAAGAATCATCATTATCTTCCCAATCATAGTCATCACAACAAGCAATAGGCATAACAAAATCACCATCAAGTGTATCATCTTCCACAATTATTTTTGATTCATCCTCGTGAGGCACAACCATAATAGGAGCAACATCATTTGGGAGAGATACCTTTTTACCTCTACTCTTTCTTCTTTTCTTCTTTTTCACCACATCATGTGTGGGTTTAATTAATTTCTTCGAGCTTCTTATTGATGAGATTGGTTGAATAGGGAGCTCCTCCTCATCACCTATTACATCATGAGAGACAATAGGAGGGAAAGTGGAATTCTTTACCCTTTCATTAGTATTCCTTTTATATTCTATTGGTTTTCCCATCTTTCTATAGTTGGCAATATAAGCATTCTCATTGCAATTTACCATGCAAAACATATAGATATTTTTTAGATTAGTTTCAATGTCGTCCGTAAGAATGAATACTTCAAACCAACTATTTTTATGTGTCAATTCTTCACTCCCCAAAAATAGAGAAAGCTCATCATAAAGTTCAAGGGAGATCAAGTCATTACAATGTTTGGCCATGATTTGATCATGAAAAAGTTTGCATTGGAAATTAAGATGACCAACTTTATTGCAAAGTTCACAAGTAATATGACAAAGAGAACATAATTTTGTAGGAAATTCATCTATAACTTTGAGCAAAAAATTGGTTCTATCATGTTTATGCTTCTTACAAAATCTATCATCCCTATAAGGCACGTCTTCACAAACTTTATGCACTCTACAAAAATTGACATGCTTATAAGAAACATTTTTATCATGACTAGTGCAATCATCATTAGTATTTTGGATATTCATATAATTCATACTAACAACATTTCAATCATGCTCATCATTCAAGGAATTCTCATTGCGTATTTTCATAATTTCTTCCTCTACCAATTTAGCACAATTTTCGGAATCCTTATTTTCACGAAAGACATTATAAAGACGAAACAAATGATGCAACCTAAACTCCATTTTTTTGTAGTTTTCTTTTATAAAACCAAACTAGTGATAAAACAAGAAAGTAAAAGATTCAATTGCAAGATCTAAAGATATACCTTCAAGCACTCACCTCCTCGGCAACGGCGCCAGAAAAGAGCTTGATGTCTACTATGCAACTTTATTCTTGTAGACTTTGTTGGGCCTCCAAGCGCAGAGTTTTGTAGGACAGTAGCAATTTTCCCTCAAGTGGATGACCTAAGGTTTATCAATCCGTGGGAGGTGTACGATGAAGATGGTCTCTCTCAAACAACCCTGCAATCAAATACAAGAAATCTCTTGTGTCCCCAACACACCCAATACAATGGTAAATTGTATATGTGCACTAGTTCGGCGAAGAGATGGTGATACAAGTGCAATATGGATGGTAGAGACAAATTTTTGTAATCTGAAATATAAAAACAATAAGGTAGCAAGTAACAAAAGTGAGCACAAACGGTATTGCAATGCTTGAAAACAAGGCCTAGGGTCCGTACTTTCGCTAGTGCAATCTCTCAACAATGCTAATATAATTGGATCACATAACCATCCCTCAACGTGCAACGAAGAATCACTCCAAAGTTCTTATCTAGCGGAGAGCATAAGAAGGAATTGTTTGTAGGGTACGAAACCACCTTAAAGTTACCCTTTCTGATCAATCTATTCAAGAGTTCGTACTAAGATAACATCAAGTTATCCTTTCCGTTCGATCTATCTAGAGTTCGTACTAAAATAACACCATATGATACGCATCAACCAACTCTAATGTCACCTAGATACTCCAATGCCACCACAAGTATCCATGAGTTAATTATACGATACGCATAAAACAATTTCAGATTCATAATACTCAATCCAACACAAAGAACCTCAAAGAGTGCCCCGAGATTTCTACCGGAGAAAGTAGGACAAGAACGTGTATCAACCCCTATGCATAGATTACCCCAATGTCACCTCGGGAATCCGCAAGTTGAGTACCAAAACATATATCAAGTGGATCAATAGAATACCCCATTGTCACTACGGGTATCCGCATGCAAGATATATATCAAGTGTTCTCAAATCCAATATTCAATCCAACATAACGAGATCTCAAAGGGAAAGATTCAATTCATCACAACAAGATAGCAAGGGAAACATTATATGATCCGACTATATTAACAAAGCCCGTGATACATCAAGATCGTGACATCTCAAGAACACGAGAGAGAGAGAGAGAGATTGAATACATAGCTACTGGTACATACCCTCAGCCCCGAGGGTGGACTACTCCCTCCTCGTCATGGCCTCCGTCGGGATGATGAAGATGGCCATCGGAGTTGGATTCTCCTCTCCGGCAGGGTACTGGAACATCTCCAGATTGTTTTTTCGTCGATACAGAGAGTTGCGGCGGCGGAGCGGAGAGTCTAGGGTTATTTCTGATGGTTTCTATATTTATAGGATTTTTGGGCATCGGTTTCGATACACCAGGGCGCGCCTGGGCCCTCTAGCGCGCCCTGGTGGGTTGTGCCCACCTCGTGGCTCTTATCCGGTGGTTCTTCGCTCCAATATTGCTTATTTGGTCCAGAAAAAATCACCAAAAAGTTTCGGGCGATTCCGAGAACTTTCATTTTCTGCACAAAAACAACACCACGGTAATTCTGCTGAAAACAGCGTCAGTCCGGGTTAGTTCTAAATAAATCCTATAAAGTGCATCAAAACCATATAAAAGTATTGTAAACATAGGTGAATATGGCATGAATTCTTCATAAATTATCGATACGTTGGAGACGTATCAGGTATCGGCACTACCAGAAGTTGGTTTATGGCATTTACCTCACTGTCAAGAAGGTAGCTCATTACTTCCAAGAGCACTCAGTCACAGTTATCAGCGATGCCCCCCTGTCGGAAATCCTGCATAACAGAGACGCCACAGGCTGACTAGCAAAATGGGCGATTGAGCTCCTCCCGTTGGAGATCAAATTTGAAGCCAAGAAGGCGATCAAGTCTCAAGTACTTGTGGACTTTCTGGCCGAGTGGATAGAACAAGAACAGCCAACACCAAGTATCCCCGAACACTGGACTATGTTTTTTGATGGATCTAAGATGCTTCAAGGGTCCGGAGCCGGAGTAGTTCTCGTTTCCCCCAGAGGAGACCGACTGAGCTACGTCCTTCAAATCCATTTCGACTCGTCTAACAATGAGGCCGAGTACGAAGCCATCTTGTACGGGCTCCGAATGGCTATCTCGCTCGATATCTGACGCTTGATGATATTCGGTGACTCAGACCTCGTGGTCAATCAGGTGATGAAGGAATGGGATATCCAGAGTCCAACCATGACTGGGTACTGTAATGCAGTCCGGAAGTTGGAGAAGAACTTTGAAGGTTTGGAGCTACACCATATACCCCGAGTGAAGAACTAGGTTGCTGATGACCTGGCCAAAATCGGCTCTACTCGGCGGGTCATTCCGAAGGGCGTATTTCTTGAGCACCTTTGTTCTCCTTCAGTCAAAGAAGATCCTTTTACTGAAGAGCCCCCACAGGCAGTCGGACCTTCTAATCCGACCGAAGTTGATATTCCCGCTGTAGTGGATTTCGTTCAAGAGGTGTTGGTGATCACTCACGAGTGGACCCAACCTTACTTAGCATACTTGCTCCGGCAAGAGCTCCCTAAGGATGAAGAGGAAGCCTGACAGATCGTCCGACGATCCAAATCCTTTGAAGTGATGGGAGAGCAGTTATACAAGAAAAACACTACAGGCGTGGCACATAAATACATATCCCCAGAGGAAGGGCTGCAGATCTTGCACGAGATTCATTCGGGAACCTGTGGCCATCATGCGTCCTCTCGGACGTTGGTCGCAAAGGCGTTTCGTGCAGGTTTTACTGGCCCCGAGCCAACGCAGCAGCAAATGACATGGTCGACCTCTATGTTGGATGTCAGTTTTTTAAGAATCAGACACACAAGCCTGCATCCGCACTGAAGACCATCCCGCTCACCTGGCCGTTTGCAGTGTGGGGCCTCGACATGGTTGGTCCCCTGCGTACCGGGTCGAGGTGGTTTACCCATCTGCTAGTTGCAGTGGATAAGTTCACCAAGTGGGTCGAAGCGAAGCCCATCAAAAGCTTGGATGCGGCTACTGCCGTCAGTTTCATTCGGCAGATCATCTTCAGATTCGGAGTTCCCCATGATATCATCACTGATAACGGGAAGACTTTCGATTCAGATGAATTCCATGAGTTCTGCTACACTCAGGGTACTCGGGTCAATTATGCTTCCGTAGCTCACCCGCAGTCGAACGGACAAGCAGAACGCACAAACGGGATGATTCTTCAAGGATTGAAACCCCGACTGATGAGAGATCTGAAAATCGTTGCCGACGCTTGGGTTGAGGAACTACCGTCTGTCCTATGGGGCATTCGGACGACTCCGAATCGTTAGACCAAGCGCACTCCTTTCTTTACGGTATACATATCTAAGGCTGCTCTACCGAGTGATGTTCGCCACAACGCTCCCCGAGTGGAACTTTACAATGAAGACGAAGCGGAAGTAGCACGTCAGGATGGTCTGGACCTCTTGGAGGAAGAGAGAGTTAGCCTTGGTCAGGTCGATGCTATATCAGCAAGACTAGAGACGCCTTTATGACAGACAAGTCAGAGGGCGCACTTTTCAAGAGGGCGGCCTTGTTCTCCGATTGGACCAGCAGAAGCCACACAAATTAGCGCCTCTGTGGCAAGGGCCTTTCGCAATCTCCAAAGTCCTGAACAATGGAGCCTACCGGTTGTATAACTTCAAAACCGATGCGGAAGAGCCCCGGGCGTGGAACGCGGATCTGCTCCGCAAGTTCTACACTTAGTATAAAAACATTTTGTCATTCCTGCAATGAATTTCCGAGTGGATTCGATGAATACAAGTCTTTACTTTCCATACTCTTTGTTGAAACTTTTTTACTTTTGTTCGTTTTCCTCATCCCCAGTGGGTGCGTGAATAAACTTAGCTGCGAACCTGGTTTCGCCTAAGTTAAAAACTACTCCGAGTGATGACATCGTCCACACTCGGGGGCTTAACTACGAACCTGATTTCTCCTAAGTTAAAAACTACTCCGAATGAGGATATCGTCCATACTCGGGGGCTTAGTGACACGTCTCCAACGTATCGATAATTTATGAAGTATTCATGTCATATTTGCCTATATTTTTACTATGGTTTTATGATTTAATGGGACTAACCTATTAATAGTTGCAAAATTGCACAAGTTCTTGTTTCACACTTTGATGTGTAGGAATTAATTTGAAATTGGCGAAAAAACGCAAAAGGAGCCTTGTTGGAGGAGGACTTTGACTTACCTGAAATCTGTCCACAAACAGTTTTTAGAGATCGTCAGTTTGACCCTGAAGACGGCGTCAAATGGAAAAAGCTAAAACTAGGAAAGTGTGGGGAATTTTATGGCATTGATTCTGGACTCCAAATTCGTCCAAAACGGAGTTCGGATGCGATCGGTAGACCCATTTTACTGTAGGAAAATATTTGATTACGGGATTACGAGAATTGATGACGTGATTGAGTCCAACTCTTACCATATCTGATGTATTCGGCCAAGCCACGACTTTGAAGACTCGTGAGGGCTGTGAGGAGTCCCTAGGAAGGTTCTAGAGGTGCCCAAGAGCCATTGGATTAAGGGTCCATCCATCGGAGGGCCATAGAGCACCACAGAGGCACATATAAGGAGAGAAAAACCCTAATTTCGGGAGAGCCACCAAGAGCCACGAATTTGCCTCTCCCTTGGCAGCTGCCAAGAAGGGGAGAGGCTTCTCCATTGCAGCACCAAAGTCTCCTCCATTGCAACACCAAGACCAAGGAAGAAGTGGGGTGGGGCAAGGGGCCGCCGCCCGTCGCCGGCGCCGTGGCCGCCATCGCCTCCATCTCTTTGGGGCTGCACCTCTCCATCAACAACTCTCTATTTCTCACCATGATAATGTGTGAGTAACCCATCTCGGGGCTGAGGGTATATACTAGTAGCTATGTGTTCAATCTCTCTCTCTCGTGTTCTTGAGATGTCATGATCTTGATGTATCACAGGCTTTGTTAATATAGTCGGATCATATGATGTTTCCATTGCTATCTTGTTGTGATGAATTGAATCTTTCCCTTTGAGATCTCATTATGTTGGATTGAATATTGGATTTGAGAACACTTGATATATGTATTGCATGTGGATACCCGTTGTGACAATGGGGTGTTCTATTGATTCACTTGATATATGTTTTGGTACTCAACTTGCGGATTTCCAAGGTGACATTGGGGTAATCTATGCATAGGGGTTGATACACGTTCTTTTCCTACATTCTCCGATAGAAATCTTGGGGTGCTCCTTGAAGTTCTTTGTGTTGGATTGAGTATTATGAATCTGAAATTGTTTGATGCGTATCGTATAATTAACTCATGGATACTTGTGGTGACATTGGAGTATCTATGTGACATTAGAGTTGGTTGATGCGTATCATATGGTGTTATTCTAGTACGAACTCTTAGATAGATCGATCGGAAAGGACAACTTGGTGTTATCTTAGTACGAACTCTTGGATAGATCGATCGGAAATAATAAATTTAAGGTGGTTTCGTACCCTACAAACAATTTCTTCTTATGTTCTCCTCTAGATAAGAACTTTGGAGTGATTCTTCGTTGCACGTTGAGGGATGGTTATGTGATCCAAATATATTAGCATTGTTGAGAGATTGCACTAGTGAAAGTACGAACCCTAGGCCTTGTTTTCAAGCATTGCAATACCATTTGTGCTCACTTTTTTTACTTGCTACCTTGCTGTTTTTATATTTTCAGATTTCAAAAAGCTATATCTACCATCCATATTGCACGTGTATCACCATCTCTTCGCTGAACTAGTGCACCTATACAATTTGCCATTGTATTGGGTGTGTTGGGGACACAAGAGATTTCTTGTATTTGATTGCAGGGTTGTTTGAGAGAGACCATCTTCATCCTACACCTCCCACGGATTGATAAACCTTAGGTCATCCACTTGAGGGAAAATTGCTACTGTCCTACAAAACTCTGCGCTTGGAGGCCCAACAAAGTCTACAAGAATAAAGTTGCGTAGTAGACATCAAGCTCTTTTCTCGCGCCGTTGCCGGGGAGGTGAGTGCTTGAAGGTATATCTTTAGATATTGCAATTGAATCTTTTAGTTTCTTTTTTTCCCTAGTTTGGTTTTATAAAAGAAAACTACAAAAAATGGAGTTTAGGTTGCATCATTTGTATCATCTTTATAATGTCTTTCGTGAAAATAAGGATTCAGAAAATTGTGCTCAATTGGTAGAGGAAGAAATTATGAAAATAGTTAATGAGAATTCCTTGAATGATGAGCATGATTGCAATGTTTATAGTATGAATTCTCTCAATATCCATGATGCTAATGATATGCAAAGCCACAAGCTTGGGGATGCTATGTTTGATGAAGATAATATTTTTTGTCCCTCAAGTTTTGATGAGCAAATTTATTATCATGATGGCATGCCTCCTATCTATGATGATTATGATGATGACATGTATGCAATAAAGAGTGATAGTAACCATGAAACTTGTCATCATGATTTTAATATAGAATTTGGTTATGAATCAAGTGCCTCATGATGGTTATTTTGTTGAGTTTGCCCCCACTATTATGAATGAGAAGAAATTTGCTTATGAGGAGAGTAATGAAAATTCTATGCTTGTGCATCATGAAAAGAATGCTTTATGTGATAGTTATATTGTGAAATTCCTTCATGATGGTACTGAAAATTATTATGAGGGAGGAACATATGCTTGTAGGAATTGCAATAATATCAAGTTTCCTCTCTATGTGTTCAAAGTATTGAAGTTGCACTTGTTTTGCCTTCCTATGCTAGTTGATTCTTGTTCCCATAAATTGTTTGCTCACAAAATCCCTATGCATAGGAAGTGAGTTAGACTTAAATGTGCTTTTCATGACATTCATGATGCTCTCTTACATGTTTCAAATACTATTCCTATGTGAGCATCATTGAAATCATCATGCCTAGCTAAAAGGCATTAAAGAAAAGCGCTTGTTGGAAGACAACCCAACACTTATACTTCCTATTTTGATGTGTTCACATGATTAAACTACTATAGTAATCATGTTTTGTGTCCTTTATTTCCATAAAGTGCCAAGTAAAGCCTTTGGGATGACTCACAAGATGAGTAGAATTGAAGCTGAACCAAAACAGAAACTTTTGACTCCAGTACAGGAATTTTCATTTTTTACTGGAGCGTGATAATGATCTGAAATATTTACACAGTCTTCATATACAAATTCTTCAGGTTGTCCTAATTTTTAAGAATTTTTAGAGACTGGTAAGTATGGTTATACTACATATCTTCACAGACTGTTCTGTTATTGACATATTCTGTTTTGCATGCATAGTTTGCTTGTTTGAGTTCCCATAGCTTATATTTAGTGGTATAAATTATGGGAATGGTATAATACTGTAGGTATCATGTGATAACAATTATGAATCTTGTCTTCACAGTACCTAAGTGAATGATCTATCTTTATTATACTAACCCATCTCACGAAGTTCCGTTAAGTTTTGTGTGATTGAAGTTTTCAAGTTTTGGGTGAGACACTGATATGGGGAGAATAAGGAGTGACAAGAACCTAAGCTTGGGGATTCCGAAGGCACCCCAAGGTAATATCCAAGGAAGACTCAAGCACCTAAGCTTGGGGATGGCCTGGAAGGCATCCCCTCTTTCTTCTTCAACATCATCGGTATATCTTACTTAGAGCTATATTTTTATTCGTCACATAATATGTGCTTTGCTTGGATCGTCATTATATTTTGTTATTTTCTATTAGGTGTTATTTATAATCTTGTTTTTCAATAAAAAGTTCCAAGAATTGCCTTAGGATGCTTGCATTGCATGTTTGATGTGTGCTGTGTAAAAACAGAAACTTTCTTTGTAGTGTTTGAATTTTCATATTTTACTGGAACGTGGAAAGTTTCTGAATTTTTACACAGTGTTTTCATATAAATTCTTTAGCCTTTCCTAAATTTTCATAATTTTTTGATTTACAGAAGTACACTGTTTTCAGAAATTTCTACAGACTGTTCTGTTTGGACAGATTGTTGTCATAGTTTTGTTATCTACTTGTCCTATAGTTTTCATAGTCTATATTGGTAGATATAAATTGTGGAAATGATAGTATACAGTAGATAATATTTGGAAATTATTATGCAACTTGTCTTGGCAGTACATAAATAGTTGATTTATTATTATGCGCACTAACCTATCTCACGAGTTCTTTTCAAGTTTTGTGTGCATGAAGTTTTTGAGAATAGGTGAAACCGAGATATGAGAGGATTGAAAGAGATACAAAAGCTCAAGCTTGGGGATGCCCAAGGCACCCCAAGTAAATATTTCAAGAATTCTCAAGCATCTAAGCTTGGGGATGCTATGCATCCCACCTCTCTTCGTCAACTATCGGTTAGCCTATGTTGAGCCTAAACTTTTATTCGTTCACATGATGCGTGCTATTCTTGGAGTTCTATTTTTGTTTGGTTTGTTGTTTGAATAAAATACTCAGATCTAGAAATCTTTATTGAGAGAGAGAGAGAGTCCTCACATAGCTACTTGATTGTTTACCTACTCATTGATCTTCACTTATATCTTTTGAAGAGTAGTTTGATGTTTACACTTGAGCTTCACTTATACCCTATGAGTAAATTGTGAATCAATGAAATATCATAAATATGAAATTATCAATGTGCTTTATTCTTAGTAGTAGCTTCACATCTGGTTTAGAAAGTAAAATCTATTGAAGCTTTACAAGCACAGTATTGGTCCTACAAGCAATTCGTGAATTGGTAGTATAAGGAAGAGAACTTTCACATACAAATTTATTATCTTGGACATCTTCTATGATTGTGAATACCCATTAATTATTTTCAAACTTGAGCAAATTAGTTGAAGTTGGACAAGGAACACAACGTAATGAGTTATGGTCGTGTATATTTGCATAGAAGTTATATTGTTATGGATCATGACATGTGAATTGATTGCTCTATCATGATGATTTTTATAAGAAAAAGTTGCTGGTTTTGATGCTAGAAAATTGACTGAAATTATCAATGATCAAACTTATATATTATGCTAGCATTCACACTTCATAAATTAGTTCTTTTATTATTTACTTACTCGAGGACGAGCAGAAATTAAGCTTGGGGATGTTGATACGTCTCTAACGTATCGATAATTTATGAAGTATTCATGTCATATTTGCCTATATTTTTACTACGGTTTTATGATTTATTGGGACTAAACTATTAATAGTTGCAAAATTGCACAAGTTCTTGTTTCACACTTTGATGTGTAGGAATTAATTTGAAATTGGCAAAAAAATGCAAAAGGAGCCTTGTTGGAGGAGGACTCTGACTTTCTTGAAATCTGTCCACAAACAATTTTTAGAGATCGTCAGTTTGACCCCTGAAGACAGCGTCAAATTGAAAAGGCTAAAACTAGGAAAGTATGGGGAATTTTATGGCATTGATTCTGGACTCCAGATTCGTGCAAAACGGAGTTCGGATGCGATCTGTAGACCCGTTTTACTTGAAGAAAATATCTGATTACGGGATTTACGAGAATTGATGACGTGATTGAGTCCAACTCTTACCATATCTGATGTATTCGGCCAAGCCACAACTTCGAGGACTCATGAGGGCTATGAGGAGTCCCTAGGAAGGTTCTAGAGGTGCCCAAGAGCCATTGGATCAAGGGTTCATCCATCGGAGGGCCATAGAGCACCACAGAGGCACATATAAGGAGAGAAAAACCCTAATTTCAGGAGAGCCACCAAGAGCCACGAATTTGCCTCTGCCTTGGCAGCTACCAAGAAGGGGAGAGGCTTCTCCATTGCAGCACCAAAGTCTCCTCCATTGCAGCACCAAGACCAAGGAAGAAGGGGGGGGCAAGGGGCCGCCGCCCGTCGCCGGCACCGTGTCCGTCATCGCCTCCATCTCTTTGGGGCTGCACCTCTCCATCAACAACTCTCTATTTCTCACCATGATAATGTGTGAGTAATCCATCTCAGGGCTGAGGGTATGTACTAGTAGCTATGTGTTCAATCTCTCTCTCTCGTGTTCTTGAGATGTCACGATCTTGATGTATCATGGGCTTTGTTAATATAGTCGGATCATATGATGTTTCCATTGCTATCTTGTTGTGATGAATTGAATCTTTCCCTTTGAGATCTCGTTATGTTGGATTGAATATTGAATTTGAGAACACTTGATATATGTCTTGCATGTGGATACCCGTGGTGACAATGGGGTGTTCTATTGATTCACTTGATATATGTTTTGGTACTCAACTTGCGGATTCCCGAGGTGACATTGGGCTAATCTATGCATAGGGGTTGATACACGTTCTTTTCCTACATTCTCTGATAGAAATCTTGGGATGCTCCTTGAAGTTCTTTGTGTTGGATTGAGTATTATGAATCTGAAATTGTTTGATGGGTATCGTATAATTAACTCATGGACACTTGTGGTGACATTGGAGTATCTAGGTGACATTAGAGTTGGTTGATGCATATCATATGGTGTTATTCTAGTACGAACTCTTAGATAGATCGATCGGAAAGGATAACTTCATGTTATCTTAGTACGAACTATTGGATAGATCGATCGGAAAGAATAACTTTGAGGTGGTTTCGTACCCCACAAACAATTTCTTCTTATGTTCTCCGCTAGATAAGAACTTTGGAATGATTCTTCATTGCACGTTGAGGGATGGTTATGTGATTCAATTATATTAGCATTGTTGAGAGATTGCACTAGCAAAAGTACGGACCCTAGGCCTTGTTTTCAAGCATTGCAATACCGTTTGTGCTCACTTTTTTACTTGGTACCTTGCTGTTTTTATATTTTCAGATTACAAAAAGCTATATCTACCATCCATATTGCACTTGTATCACCATCTCTTCGCCGAACTAGTGCACCTATACAATTTGCCATTGTATTGGGTGTGTTGGGGACACAAGAGATTTCTTGTATTTGATTGCAGGGTTATTTGAGAGAGACCATTTTTATCCTACACCTCCCACGGATTGATAAACCTTAGGTCATCCAGTTGAGGGAAAAATGCTACTGTCCTACAAAACTCTGCGCTTGGAGGCCCAACAAAGTCTACAAGAATAAAGTTGCGTAGTAGACATCACTTAGCTGCGAACCTGATTTCGCCTAAGTAAAAAACTACTCCGAGTGAGGACATCGTCCACACTCGAGGGCTTAGCTGCGAAGCTGATTTCGCCTAAGTTAAAAACTACTCCGAGTGAGGACATCATCCACACTCGGGGGCCTAGCTGTGAACCAGATTTCGCCTAAGTTAAAAACTACTCCGAGTGAGGACATCGTCCACACTTGAGGGCTTAGCTGCGAACCTAATTTCGTCTAAGTTAAAAACTACTCCGAGTGAGGACATCGTCCACACTCGGGGGCTTAGCTGCGAACCTGATTTCGCCTAAGTTAAAAACTACTCCGATTGAGGACATCGTCCATACACGGGGGCTTAGCTGCGAACCTGATTCGCCTAAGTTACAAACTACTCCGAGTTAGGACATTGTCCACACTCAGGGGCTTAGCTGCTGTCCAGTAATCGCCTAAGTTAAAAATTACTCCGAGTGAGGACATCGGCCACACTCGGTGAAAATCGAGCCAAGCGCTCAAAACAGTCAAATAAAGGCATTCAAATGTCATGCAATTCAAAGAAAAAGTGCAGATAGTTGTGGCCGCAAAGTCACGGCAAATGTGCGGGTACAGAAACCACTCAGCATACCGAGGCAAATATCATTTAAAGTTTTTTATCCGAGGTTCCCTCGGATGTTGTCGGGGACGCTGCGTCCGTGAAGGTGTCTGGTCGATGACTTCTGCAATCCGAGTGGCCGCCGGCAGGAAGGTCTCCATGTAGTCTTCAATCTTGGCGCTCTTTCTGTTGACAACCCTCAACAACTTCTACTTCTCCTCGTCTACGCCTTTGCAATGCATGCAGACGAGGGAGAGAGCAATGTCTGCACCAGCGCGGGCTGCGGATTTCTTCCATGATTGCACTCGGCGTGGTATGTCCTTCAGACGGTTGATGAGGGCGTCCAAGTCACTCGGGGACTCCTCTCCGGCGGCGATCTCCTTGTCAATCTCCTTGGCTGCATCGCGTAAGCGGTTGAGGAAGATGGCCACCTCCGCGGTGCGCTCGTCGACTTGAAGTAGTGCAAGAGCCGAGCTATCGCGAAGGATACCCGCACTCGGATCTAGCTCCTTCTTGATTTTGGAAGTTTCTTCTTCGGCGTCCAAGCATAGATCTGATGAACACTCGGAAAAAGGGAGTTAATGGAGGAGGAGAGTTAAAATGAAGTGATTTGAAACTTGGTCGGGCCGAATACATACCTTTGAGCCTGTCATTCATCTTGCTGCAGTAGTCCTCAATGAGCTTCTCCAGCTCCAACTTTTTGGATGTGACTTGCTTTAGCTTCACCTCGGCCTCGACAGCCTCTGCATTGCTCCTCTTGGCGACATCCTCCAGTGCTTTCTTCTCCTCCCCCACTTCTCGAGGGACTTCAGCTTGTCTTCAGCTTCCTTCGTTTCTGACTGGCCTCCTTTTGGGCAGTTGCCAGTTCACGGTCTTTCTTCTCCAGGGCCTCCTTCATGGTCTCTATAGAAATGGAAGCCCGGAGTCTCTTAGTAAGCTGAAGATTTTCACTACATACATCTGATGAAGTGCCTTCAGTCGGACAGGGAAAAGGATCAAGTTCAAAGTACTCGGTCAAGATTCAATTACCTCCGAGTGATCGCTTTTCTTGCTCCAGACAAGTACTCTTGGTCTTCTTAGCTTCGAGGCTACGACGCAAGTCATGTACTTCCTTCTCAAGGGTGTTGTAGTGAGTCCCGAGCTCACACACGCACTAGTAGAAAACAGACCTTTTGTCCAAAGCATTAGTCCCGGTCTGGTTTTGAACCGGCACTAATGTGACCATTAGTCCCGGTTCGTGACGGGCATCATTAGTCTCGGTTCGTTCCGGACCTTTAGTCCCGGTTCGTAACACGAACCGGGACTAAAGGGGTGGTGGCAGGCTGGTGTCAGCCTGGGGCCCCACGATCACCTTTAGTCCCGGTTCGTGGCACGAACCGGGACTATAGGCTCACCTTTAGTCCCGGTTCGTGTCACGAACCGGGACTAAAGATCCCCTACATGAACCCTTCGGCCAGCCCGAGCACACTCCTCCCTGTTTTTCCCCTTCTTCCTCTCCTTTGTTCTTCCCCTTGCTCGAGCTCACCTCCATTTTTTGCCAAAATTTGTCAAGATTTGGAGGCACCCCATCCATCCAAGTGTTCACAAAGGTTAGCAACTTTGTCCTTTCATCTCTCATTGCTAGATTAGCTCTTCCAATGCTCTATAAGTATAGTGATTTGTGGGTTTTAGTTTGGGAGTATTTATATGTGGTAGTTTATTTGATTTATATGCAATTTGAGCTCAAATTAACTTCTTACTTTGCATGTGTAGGTGTGGTTTACTTAGTGCCTTCCCGTCCCCGTCCTAACCACCGTCGATCGCCCGCACCGTCCCGTCGTCGGCACCACCTTGGTGAGCCTCTTGTTCTTATCCTTTTTATATAAAAAAATCATGTTTGTAAGATTTAGATAGTTACTTGTATAGTTTTCTTACCTATATGGTTGTTTGTTATACATAGTGGCATGGTTTTGATATCCGTCCCCGTCGGCCCTCGTCCGGTTTATGAATCGGATGTTGTATATACTCTCTTTTATAACTATTTGTTGCATTTCGTGTTTATGACAATTATGCCCATCAAGTTGACATAGATATTTTTATCTAGGAGGTATGTGAACCGGAAATTGCAACCGACATAGATATTCTTGTCAAGAAGTTAAATTTAGTTAAAAAGAAAATGAGTATTTGAAAGAAAAATTGAAAAGAGTTGAAGAAGAGAAGATGAAACTGGAGTTGTATGTTGCCGATGTCGTCGATGATCACAAGATCAAGATGGATGCAATGCGCTTGAAGATTAGAAAATTTAAAAAATATGCCATTGATAGTGAGGCTTGGTATCACTATGCTGTTGGATCAATTGTTACCTTAGTTGCGATCTTGATCGCATTTGTTGTTGCATTTAAATGCTTTAGCTAGAGAGTTTGTATGTTGTTTTATGAGAACAAGTGTGTATGAACTTGTATTAATTTGATCTTTTCGGTGTTGTGTAATGAAGATGAGCCGGCAATGGATGTACGATGACCGATGCTCTCCCCAGTTCATTAATGGCGTGCATACTTTTCTGGTTGCGGCTGAGGCAAACAAGCGAGCGGATGGTTTTATGTATTGTCCATGTGCTGGCTGTAAGAATGGTCGAAATTACTCTAACTCAAGAACCATTCACGTCCACCTGTTTGAGTCCGGTTTCATGTCCGGCTATAACTGTTGGACCAAGCACGGAGAAAGAGGGGTCCTAATGGAAGAGAATGAAGAAGAAGAGGATGACGACAGCTATCCTGGCCATGGGTTCCATGAATACGATGGTACAACAATGGGGGAAGAAGCTGAGCCGGCAATGCGGGAAGGAGCTGAAGAAGAGGCATCAGATGAGCCCGCTGATGATCTTGGTCGGGCCATTGCCAATGCAAAGAGAAACTGCGCAAGTGAAAAGGAGAAGCTGAAGTTGCAGCGCATGTTAGAGGATCACAAGAAATTGTTGTACCCAAATTGCGAAGATGACAAGAAAAAGCTGGGTACCACACTGGAACTGCTGCAATGGAAGGCAGAGAATGGTGTATCTAACAAGGCATTTGAAAAGTTGCTGATAATGTTAAAGAAGAAGCTACCAAAGGACAACGAATTGCCCGACAGTACGTACGAAGCAAAGAAGGCTGTCTGCCCACTCGGATTAGAGGTGCAGAAGATACATGCATGCCCTAATGACTGCATCCTCTACCGCGGTGAGTACGAGGATTTGAATGCATGCCCGGTATGCTGTGCATTGCGCTATAAGATCGACCACGATGACCCTGGTGATGTTGAGGGCGAGCGCCCCAGCAGAAGATTCCTGCCAAGGTGATGTGGTATGCTCCTATAATACCACGGTTGAAATGTTTGTTCCAAAACAAAGAGCATGCCAAGTTGATGCGATGGCACAACGAAGACCGTAAGAAAGACGGGAAGTTGAGAGTACCCGCTGACGGATCGCAGTGGAGAAAAATCGAGAGAAAGTGGAAGGACTTTGCAAAGGACGCAAGGAACGTATGGTTTGGTTTAAGTGCAGATGGCATTAATCCTTTTGGGGAGCAGAACAGCAATCATAGCACATGGCCTGTGACTCTATGTATCTATAACCTTCCTCCTTGGTTGTGCATGAAGCGGAAGTTCATTATGATGCCAGTGCTCATCCAAGGCCCCAAGCAACCCGGCAACGACATTGATGTGTACCTAAGGCCATTAGTTGAAGAACTTTTACAGCTGTGGAATGGAAAAGGTGTACGTGCATGGGATGAGAAAGAACAGGAGGAATTTGACCTACATGCGTTGCTGTTTGTAACCATCAATGATTGGCCTGCTCTCAGTAACCTTTCAGGACAGACAAACAAGGGATACCACGCATGCACGCACCATTTAGATGATACCGACAATATATATTTGGATAAATGTAAGAAGAATGTGTACTTGGGGCATCGTCGATTTCTTCAGAGAAGGCATCATGTAAGAAAGAAAGGCAAGCATTTCAAAGGTGAGGCAGATCACCAGAAGAAGCCTCGCCACCGTACTGGTGATGATATACTTGATATGGTCAAGGATTTAAAAGTAATCTTTGGAAAGGGTCCTGGCGGACAATCTGTTCCAAATGACGCTGACGGACGCGCACCCATGTGGAAGAAGAAATCTATATTTTGGGACCTACCCTATTGGAAAGACCTAGAGGTCCGCTCTGCAATCGACGTGATGCACGTGACAAAGAATCTTTGCGCGAACCTGCTACGCTTCTTGGGCGTGTATGGGAAGACAAAAGATACACCGGAGGCACGGGAGGACCAGCAATGTATGCACGGAGAAGACGACATGGATCCAAAGCAGTTTCAGGGTCATGCCAGCTACGCTCTTACCAAAGAAGAGAAGGAAATATTCTTCGAATGTCTGCTCAGTATGAAGGTCCCGTCTGGCTTCTCGTCGAATATAAAGGGAATAATAAATATGGCAGAGAAAAAGTTCCAGAAGCTAAAGTCTCATGACTGCCACGTGATTATGACGCAACTGCTTCCGGTTGCATTGAGGGGGCTTCTACCGGAAAATGTTCGATTAGCCATTGTGAAGCTATGTGCATTCCTCAATGCAATCTCTTAGAAGGTAATCGATCCAGAAATCCTACCAAGGTTAGAGAATGATTTGGTGCAATATCTTGTCAGTTTCGAGTTGGTGTTCCCACCATCCTTCTTCAATATCATGACGCACGTCCTAGTTCACCTAGTCGAGGAAATTGCCATTCTGGGTCCTGTATTTCTACACAATATGTTCCCCTTTGAGAGGTTCATGGGAGTCTTAAAGAAATATGTTCATAATCGTGCTAGGCCAGAAGGAAGCATCTCCAAGGGCCATGAAACAGAGGAGGTCATTGAGTTTTGTGTTGACTTTATTCCTGACATTAAGCCGATTGGTGTTCCTAAATCGCGGCATGAGGGCAGACTGGGTGGAAAAGGCACGCTAGGAAAGAATTCAGTAATATGCCAGGACGGGCATTCTTTGGCGCAAGCACACTACACAGTTCTACAAAGTTCCGCCTTGGTGGCTCCGTATATCGAGCAACACAAGAATATTCTACGCTCCAAACACCCCGAGCAGTCTGACGACTGGATTACACATGAACAAACGGTGACTTTCGCCTGTTGGTTGCAGACACGTCTCATGCATGACGACACTGTCGCAGATGACCTGTACTTGCTGTCCAAGTTACCATCTTCGACTATATTGACTTTCAAAGGGTACGAGATAAATGGGAATACATTTTACACGATCGCCCAAGATAAAAAGAGCGCCAACCAAAACAGTGGTGTCCGCTTTGATGCAGCAAACACCAATAGGCCAAAGGACACATATTATGGTTACATAGAGGAGATATGGGAACTTGACTATGGACTTGGTTTGAAGGTCCCTTTGTTTCAGTGCAAATGGGTCAATCTGACAGGAGGCGGGGTAAAGGAAGACCCGCAGTACGGAATGACAACAGTGGATCTCAACAATCTTGGGTACGCAGATGAACCATTCGTCCTAGCCAATGATGTGGCGCAGGTTTTCTATGTGAAGGACATGTCTACCAAGCCGAGAAAAAGAAAAGATAAGGAAGCGAATACATCATACGATGAGCCAAAGCGCCACATAGTTCTTTCAGGGAAAAGAAACATCGTGGGAGTGGAGGACAAGACAGACATGTCAGAAGATTATGAAAAGTTTCATGAAATTGCTCCCTTCAGAGTGAATGTTGACCCGAGCATCAAGTTAAACGATGAAGATTGTCCATGGTTACGACGCAAAGGGACACACGCGAAGAAAAAGTTTTATACCCATAGATCCCACTCTGGGATGTGACCGGCTTCTCTAGTTAGTTGTCGGACTTATATATCTGGAAAGTCCCACTTCGGACAAACCGGAGGGAATCTTTGTAATAGTAGTGTACTTATGTGTTTTGGCATTTGAAACGCATCGAAATATTATGTCCAGAGCCACGTCATCAATTTTCAACCCTTTCTGACTTCATTTGCTATTTTTCATGCATTTACTGATTTTTTTGAGCTAAATGACCCTGGAATTGAAAAGCACTACAAATGAACTCTGAAAAGGTTGAAAGTTGGCATGGTATCATCATTTAACCCACATAGCATGTGCTAAAAAGTTCAGAGGGTTACGGCAAAAACTGGATGCACTTCGTGTACAAAATGGACAATCTCTTTCGAAGTATCAGGGTTTCAGACGAAAACTCGTGTGTTACTAAGGCATTTCATTTTTTAAAACTTATTTCAACTCCAGACTTTTTGTGTGTTCAGTATGCACCATTCGAAGCCACGCCATCAATTTTCAACCCTTTCTGACTTCATTTGCTATTTTTCATGCATTTACTGATTTTTTGAGCTAAATGACCCTGAAATTGAAAAGCACTACAAATGAACTCTGAAAAGGTTGAAAGTTGGCATGGTATCATCATTTCACCCACATAACATGTGCTAAAAAGTTGAGAGGGTTACGGCAAAAACTGGATGCACTTCGTGTACAAAATGGACAATCAATTTCGAAGTATCAAGGTTTCATACGAAAACTCGTCTGTTACAAAGGCATTTCATTTTTTTAAACTTATTTCAACTCCAGTCTTTTTGTGTGTTCAGTATGCACCATTCGAAGCCACGCCATCAATTTTCAACCCTTTCTGACTTCATTTGCTATTTTTCATGCATTTACTGATTTTTTGAGCTAAATGACCCTGAAATTGAAAAGCACTACAAATGAACTCTGAAAAGGTTGAAAGTTGGCATGGTATCATCATTTCACCCACATAGCATGTGCTAAAAATTTGAGAGGGTTACGGCAAAAACTGGATGCACTTCATGTACAAAATGGACAATCTCTTTCGAAGTATAAGGGTTTCAGACGAAAACTCGTCTGTTACAAAGGCATTTCATTTTTTAAATAACCTAAGAATTACCAAATTGAATATAATGATAAAACACGCTAATATTAAACAGCAGAAAAAAGAATCACTGCAAAATCTATTTTTAAAGTAAAGTTATTCACGAATTAGTGATGTACACAAATTTCCAATAATTCGAATTTAAACTATTCAAATTTGAAAACTACTGCCACTAACAGAAAGTTTATAATTTTTTTGACCTAACGCAAAAAGATTCACTCATTAACTCTAAATAAAGCAAAAAAAACTCAGAAACAAAAGAAAATAAATAAAACAGAAATTAAAAAAACTGAAAAGTAAAAAAAAAAACCCGCCTACTGGGCCCCAACCGCAGGCTCACAAGGCCCAGTAGGCCCAACAGGGCAGCACAGGTTCGATAGGCCCACACAGGCCTACTTAGAGAGGAGCTCGAGGGAGCAGCCGCAGCGGGGCTTATAAACCAGTGCGGCTGCCCTTCGCTGGGCGAGGTGGGACTAAACTTTCTGCACCGCGGCTGTGGCAGCACGAGACCTTTAGTCGCGGTTGGTGGCTGCAACCGCGACTAAAGGTAACCTTTAGTCGTGGTTGGTGCCACCAACCGCGACTAAAGGTCTGCGCTTCCCGCCGCTTCGCCTGGTGAAAAATACCTTTAGTCGCGGTTGGAGCCACCAACCGCGACTAAAGGCTCTCATATATATAGCGCCACTTACGAAAAATCCCCCATCCTCTCCATTCTCTCGATGCCAAACACAGACGACGCCGCCAGGCTGCTGCGCGCAGCCGCCTGCCCTGATCGACGCCGTCGCCGCCCCCGACGCCGGCGGCCCGCGCCGCCCCCGACGCCGGCCTCCCGTGCCTCCTCGTCGACCCCTACTCCGGACGCGCCCTCCTCGCCGATCCCCGACGGCGCCGCCCGCGCCCGCTCCTCGCTGCGCTGCCTGCCCCGACGCCGCCGCTGCCCCCGACTCACCTCGCCTCGCCGTCGCCCCGCTGTGAGCTCAGTTCCTCCCTCTCCCCCCTCTCCCTCGCCCCTACTGCCATGGCCGCCCCTCCGGCCCCGAGCCCCCCCCCCCCACACACATGCATGAACACACACACACACAATTTCTATTTATATGTTTTAGTTGTTTTTCACTAGTATATATGTATGTATGAATGCATGTTAGATGGATATAATTAGTGTTTAGTTAGTATAGTTTTTTTTATATAATGTTGTTTTTCTGTTTTTTAATGGATGTATAGAAGTATGCTTAATTAGTGTTTCTTTTTCTGTTTTTTAATTTTATATAATATTGTATATCATAGTATAGAAAAAATTTGCATATAAAAAAGTTGCATAGGAAAAAGTTAACTATATATATATTTGTTAGAAGGACTATATATAAGTGGGAAAAGTTTCAGAATTTTTTGAGAAAGGAATATTATTAGGGTAGTTATAACCTAGGAATGGGACATTATAATTGAAAAGAGGATATTTTGCTCAAAATTTCCTAATAAAATGACATTGCATATATAGGAATTTTTTTTCATAAGAATTTCTTCTCGGAGTCAACGATGCCCGGCCCGCATCCTCGTCGTCGACTCATTCGCGACGACGTCCTGCTTCAGAGGGGCAACGTTCGGGACTGGGCTCCGCCGGGCTGGCACTGGGAGGTGCTACCTTCAGGGGCGCGCAGCTTGGTGAGGAACCCGGCCCCGGGTCCCGTCGTCGACCCGGAGCTTCTTTGGTGGCGTTCGCGTGGGCCACTTTCGGTGCGGATGCAGCCAGCCCTGCCGGAGGTGGTACGTCGCCGTGTCCGGGAGGAGGACGAGCACATCCGTCGCTACATGGATGCATTGGACGTCAGGTTCTCCAATACCTGGCAGGTTCTTCAAGGATCTCACCCGAGCTATGATCCTGTGATGGTTCCTTCTCTTTGGGTGTCCACCGCCCGTGCCTCAGGAACCGCAAGTGAAATAGATTCTTCGATAATATTCGATCTGTATTAGCTAGTGATGTTATATATATGATAATATTCGAGATGTATTAGTGATAATACTCGAGATGTATTCGAGATTATATTCGAGACAATTTATTCAAGATTATATTCGATGATGCATATTATATGAATTATTCGAGATGCATATTATGTACTATGATTCAGTTTTTCCTTATTGATTGCATGCATTCTAATTTGAATACTAAATTGTTTTATCTATCTTCTGGATTAGTTAAATAAAAGCTATGGACAATACCGGCAGAGAAGGAGAAGAGGCTCTGTTCGACATCATACGCTCCCCGAGCCCAGAGCATGAACCTGAAGATGATGACGGCTCGCAATATCTGAACAATTCCGGTGAGGGTTGTATGATATTTGATGAAGATGAACGAATAGATGAAGGTGACGACAACGATGTTGACGAAGAAAATGTTCTTCAAATAACAAAGACCGGCGAGGTATATTTATTATATAAGCCATCCGGTGATCATTACATGTCTTAATTGATTTGTATGTATTAACGAATCGATCTTTCTTCTTTTAGGCCTCCGGATCGAGCAAATCTTCTACAAGCGACAGGGTAGTTCGAGGCCCGGCCAGAAAGTTGGATCATGGCGTAAAGTTCAACATCGATTCCATCAAAACATCAAATGGCGAACCGCTTGAACCTAGGAAAAATGCGACCAAGTTCAAGAATCAATGCAGAGTTATTGTCAGGGACCAAATCCCGATCTCTGTTCAAGAATGGAAAAAGCCAGCAAAGGGAGATCGAGCAGGAGTTACTTTTGTCGACGAAAGAGCAAAAGATGTGCTTTGGACATCGCTCATGTCACATTTCACCCTACCAGATAATTTGACAGATGCAGATCTGAAGAAAGTCAGAAACTATGCTCTTAAAAAGATGGCGATCGCATTCAACACCTTCAAGAAAAATACATGGACTAAGTACGTCAAATCAAAAAAGAAGACTCCAGAATTCAAGGGAGCACTAGTGAAGGCAAAAGATCACTGGGACGCTTTCGTGAAGTTCAAGGAATCGGAAGAAGCTAAGGAACGGTCGAGAAAAAACAAGATTAATGCTGCGAAAAAGAAGTGGCACCATACTCTGGGGCCAGGTGGCTACCAGGTGGCCCTACCTAAGTGAGATCAATCTGAGCAAGAGATGATTAGTGCAGGGGTCACTCCAGTTACATTGACATGGCCCCCCAGGTGCAGGACATGGTTTTATGCGCATGGGGGGAAGTTGGACCCAGAGACAGGGCTGCTTATGGTGAAGGCAAGTCTTAAAGAAGCGACATACGAAATACTTATCGCAATAGAAGAAGCTCGAACGGGGGTGTTCACGCCCAACAGAGAGAACGACGAGCTTACGCGCGCCCTGAATAATCCTGAACACCCAGGAAGAACACGAGGCAAAGGCGTTGTTCCGTGGTTTGAGGGGTTTGCGGATTGGAACGACGACTACAGAAGTCGTGCGAGAAATAAGAAGCAGGAGGAGCAGAAGAAGAAGGAGGAAGCACTCCGCCTTGAAGGCCTAGAATCAAAGCACCTGGAGTTGGAACGCGCTTTCAGGCGGCAGCAGGAGCATATCGACCTCACTCAGCCAGGAAAGGGCGTCTCAGCGGCAGCATGAGCAGATCGATCCAGCATTGGATAGCACCGTCCCATCTATGCCGAGAAGCAGCGTGGGTTCCGCCCCGCCGATATCGATGATGCACTTCTAGCTAGCTACTCTGTGGATGATATCAAAGACAGGACTAACTGTGAGCTACACATGAAAGTGAAGAACTTATCCATGAAGGTGGCGGACGGCTATGCTTTAGCAAATCCCCCTGAAGCAACCTTCCATTGCAATCCCATTCCAGCTGGCTATGCTCGTGTCGGGGTTGATGAAGTGATGTCAGGATATCATGATCTACAACTTGACATTCTTGGAGGTGACGAGGAGAGAACACTGGGAGAGGCCATACATCGTATCATTCTATGGAAAAAGGATTGCATCGTCTTTCCAAGGCCACCGACTCCTCCTCCTCCAAGTCCGTCGCCGTGTCAGTTGACTCCTCCTCCTCCAAGTCCGGGACCGCGTCAGCCGACTCCTCCTCCAAGTCCGGCACGGCGTCAGCCAACTCCTCCTCCTCCAAGTCCAGCACCGCGTCAGCCGACTCCTCCTCCAAGTCCGGCACGGCGTCAGCCGACTCCTCCTCCTCCAAGTCCGGCACCGCGTCTGCCGTCTCGGCCGACTCAGTGTGCTCTGTCGCCTAAGCAACAGCGGAAGAGAGAGGCCGCAGCTACGACGGCTAGCGGTACAACAGGCAAGAAATTCAAATATGGTCCAAACCTCAAGCCTCTTCCGAAGTTGTCTTACCACCTGACTGAGGAGGAACTCAACACCGTAGTGAATGCCCAATTGAAGGCCCATTTTGGACCGAAACCACCCCCGCCGCCAAAGGAGAAAGTACCTGAGCATGTCCCACAACACTTTATTGATATGGCTCGACCGGCTAACAATCAGAAGGACTCCAACTATGTGCGGTCTATCAAGAAGTCATATTTTGCAGGACAAAAGGAGTCGAGCTCGAGCTCGAGCCAAGCAGTTGGCAAAAAAAGCGGGAAAACTGTTCCCCAGCTGGGAGATCAGGCAGTGCAATCGATCCCCCCCGCTCATTGTACAAACACCTGTGAGTACCGCCGATCGGCTGGTAATAACCGACGATCATAAAATGCAGGCTAAAGAGGCCGGTGTCACTGTTGAACAACTCCTAGGCCTTGAGGAAATCCCCGGGATTACAGAGGAGGAAGTAAAATACCAATATGTCCGCGGCAAACCTCTGGTCAAGCCTGACGATGTCAAGCTTCTACCAACGAGATTGTACAATTTGCATACGTGGTACATGCAAGAAACAACAAATACCAATCAAGAGTCCCTCATGGTGAAAGTCAAGAAAAAGCATTACTTCCATAAAAAGATTTGTGGATTCATTATTCAGAGTTGTTTCCGTTATTCAATCAAGACGCACTCGACAAATCTATCGTCAGTTGCTATTGTCAGTAAGTGATTTATTTCTGTAATTTAAGTCTCTAGCTAGCTAGCTGTGCTCTCGTTCATTACCTGTAATTATCCTCACTATATTCTTTTCTGTGGTATTATGCAGAATGAAGATGTATGAAATGAAAAAAGCTGGACGCTATGGCATTGGGTTCATTGACCCAAATACGGTTAATCAGGCGATATGGGAAATTGAATATTCGAGAAAAGACACAGAGAGATTCCTGCTAGAGTTTTTGAAGCAACTAAACACCCAACCAGAAATACTACTTCCTTACAACTTCAGGTGAGTGTTACTATATCTTGTACTACAAATTCTATTTTTTGCTTACTAGATGTTAATAAGTGTAGTTGATGAGTTATGCACATGCCCGCTTAATTATACAAAACGTGTGCGCATGCAGTTACCACTGGATCTTGTTAATCATTGAAGTTGACAAGTGAAAAGTTGAAGTACTGGACTCACTATATAAGAATCCATCCGAATACGCAACCGTGAGGGGGATGGTCGACAGGTAATTTCAATCATTATCGCACTATGTCGGCCTCTTTACTTCATTTCCTGATATCAACTAGTTAATAACTCCTTTATTCATTTTCTTTGCCGGCGGGCAGGGCTTGGGACAAGTTCGTCAAACTGGTCCCAGGCGACTGGGAACAAAAGCTGACATGGGTGCGACCCAAGGTAATTAAGTAGTACTAGCTAGCTACGTCCGTGCATCTCTTTAATTCTAGTTTCAATACCATTATCATGCTTGATTAATTATTACCTGATTGAATTTTATTCTCGTAAAGTGCATGAGGCAGGAGCAGGGGAATAGTTTATGCGCATACTACGTTTGCGAGAACATTCGCATGATCACGTCTGAAAGGAGCAGAAACGAAAGAAATCTTTGGGTACGTTTGCCAGAACACTATCCATAATTTTTTTATCATGATCTAGCTAATATATATACACACAACTAATATATTCATCTTGATCTCCTTCTTATAGATGACGAAGATGCGGGGCCAGCTCCTACCAATGGCTCGCGTACGAGCAATTCAAGAGGAAATAGCTGGATTTCTGCTCGACCAGGTCATAGATCCCAAAGGAGAATACCATTACAAGATCAAGCAGTAATGCCTGCATATGTAATGATCCGCAAATTGTAGGAGAAATTGTATATACCAAATTGTATATATATATATGTATGTGAATGGTCGTCGTATGAGAAATTCGATGATATATATATATATATATATATGATCGGTTCTATGAGAAATTCTATTTATATATATATGCACAACGTGTACAGTATGTAGTAGCGTAATATATGCTTGAAATGAAAAATAATTAAATGGAAAACACAAAATTAAAAGGAAAAATAAACCATAATTAATTCATAAACCCCTAAAGGATTAAAAGGAAAAATAAACCAAAATTAAAAGAATTAAATACTTTTAGTCCCGGTTGGTGTTACCAACCGGGACTAAAAGTCCCCCAGCCCACGGCGCCGGCAGGTGCCACGTGGTGGGCCTTTAGTGTCGGGCCGTGTTGAACCGGGACTAAAGGGGGGGGCTTTAGTCCCCACCCTTTAGTGCCGGTTGGAGAACCGGCACTAAAGGCCCTTACGAACCAGCACTAAAGGTCTGTTTTCTACTAGTGACGCTCTGCCGACAAGAAACAAAGAAACATCAGTGACAACAATCAGACACAAGGTTAAAGTTTAATATCATTCGGATTTTGAGATTACCGCCGACTGCTTCAGTCGACGGCAGCCTCGGGGACTACACCCAGTGGGTGCACTCAGCGCGCCCCCACTGGAGAACTACAGGTTCTACACCCCGACGGTCAACTTCGAGAGGCTCTGGTCCATGGACCATCACCGCATCCTCTTCGACAAGTATCTCATCATTTGGAATGAGTTGTCAGCATCGAAATTATTTGGATTCTCAGACTCTCGCCGACTACTTCAGTCGACGACAGTCTTGGGGACTACACCTAGTGGGTGTGCTCAGCACGCCCCCACTAGAGAACTACAGGTTCTACACCCCGACGGTCAATGTCGAGAGGCTCTGGTCCATGAACCATCACCGCATCCTCTTCGACAAGTATCTCGTCATTCGGAATGAGTTGTCAGCATCGAAATTATTTGGTGTCTCAGACTCCCGCCGACTGCTTCAGTCGACGGCAGTCTCGGGGACTACACCTAGTGGGTGCGCTCAGCGCGCCCCCACTGGAGAACTATAGGTTCTACACCCCGACGGTCAACGTCGAGAGGCTCTGGTCCATGGACCATCACCGCATCCTCTTCGACAAGTATGTCTACAAGGTTTCCTATGAACAGCATTCAGATTCTCAGACTCCCGCCGACTGCTTCAGTCGACGGCAGTCTCGGGGACTCCACCCAGTGGGTGCGCTCAGCGCGCCTCCACTGGAATCAATAAACACCCAGCGGATGTGCCCCTGACGCAAACCCACTCGGGACACTAAAAATATCTACAATGCAAAAATTCTGTCTAAAGAAGGTACTTACAAGAGTACTTACTCGGACGTTCTTCTCCAGAGCCTCGCCGGCGTCGCGAGCCTCCTTCAGTTTGTCATTCATCAGCCTCAGTTGGATCAGCGCCTCCTTGCTTGCCCCCACCTTGTCCTTCGGGACGCACTGCAGTCCGATGGCGCCGGTCGCATGAGGAGTTGGCAGAGGTGTTCCGAGTGCTGATTCGGCTCCCGAAGAGGTTCCCCGGGCTGGTGCTGGCACTTGAGCAGGCGAGACATCTCGCATCATGACATCCACATTGGTGGCAAGATTCGGCGGGTCGACCCGTTCGTCCACATCGATGTCAATCACTTCACGTGGTTCTACAAATATTTGAAGATCATTCAGGAATAAGTCCAAAGAGGAAACAAAGAATTCAAAGGTCATGTATGAGCAAAATCGAGTGTTACCTTTCGAAGTCACGGCGTCAACCTCGACCTTGTCTTTCTCTAGCAAGGCAGTCGACGTGTCAGCCCTGCAGAAGAATCACTCGGAATGTTACCTCATTCGGTTAGTCATTTGAGGTGACAATCGGTACGAAGATACTTACGCAGAATCCACTGGCACGTTCATCTTGGTCTTGGGCAACACCGCCTTCTGAGGTTTGCTGGAGGTGATCTTCGGCTGCTTGGTGCTCTTTTCTGGACATAGAGCGGGCTCGCCGCGCCCGCACTTTGAAGTCCAAGTGGGGGGAATAGTTGCAGAAGACTTGGCGGTACCCGGCCCTCCTGCGTTGCCTCCACGGACCCCCAGGGTCCTGGCGCGCCTTCGTGCGGGGCTCGGGAGGGAGCTCCTCCGAAGGAGAAGACTCCGTCTCGTCTCCTGGTTCCGACTCCTTCTCGTCCCCCCACCGTCGCTTTCATCCACATACTCCTCCTCGCCGTCCGAGTCGTCATGGCGCTCGTTGTCGCTTGCCACGTCGGCGGGGGCGTGGTTACCAGCGGGAATCAAGCTCACCATGCTCGTGTAGCCCTGTCAAAATGAAAGCTACATCAATCAATACTTGCTAAATGAACGTCGCATCACTCGGAAATAATAGTGGCACTCGGGATTTACCTCATTTGCCGGATTCTCAATCGAGTACGGAGGCACACGTCTCATGCCCCTGGGGTTGACTCGAGCTGGGGTGATGGCCTTGAGGTTGTTCGCCACGGCCTCTGCGCCGAGCTCCTCCGGGTGCGTACGTGTAGGGTCACTCGGACCCGAATACTGCCACATGGAGCGGGCTCTGGCCTGCAACGGCTGAATTCTTCTCTGGAAGAAGACCTCCAGCAGGTCGAGACCGTTGATACCCTTGTTCACGAGGGATACCAGCGCAATCACGAGGAGATCTACGTCTACTCTCTCCTCCTTGGACACGGTCAACTAGGGAGCCGCCGAATGCGTTCGGTCGAATATGGTGGGAGACCCGACTGACCCTCTCTGACTAGGATATCCTCACAACAAAACCAAGTCGACTGACAGCCCTTAACCATGTCCGGGAAAGTCATCAAAGGGAAACTACCTTTACCCCTCAATTGGATGCCTAAGCCCCCACACAGTTGAACTACATTCGTCTTCTCATCAGTCAAAGCGGTTTTCTTCACATTCATCACTCGGCATGTGAACAGGTGTTTGAATAAACCCCAGTGAGGGTTGCAACCAAGGAAGTTTTCATAGAGAGAAACAAAAGCAGCCGGATAGGACTTGGAATTTGGGGGAAGATGGTAGAGTTGAGCCCTGAAAAAGTCTAAGAATGCACGGAAGAAAGGGTGAGGGGGCAAAGAAAAACCTCGATCGAGGTGGGTTGTGAGGAGTACCCTCTCGTTCCCGCGCAGCGTGGGCTCGACCTCCCCCTTCTCCGGCAGCCGCCAGCTCCCGGCGACCAGGAGACCCTGGCTCTCCAGGTCCCTCAACCGGCTGGCAGTAGTCCGAGCCACCCGCCAGTCACCCTGGACGAAGCCAGCCGGGGCGCTCGCGCTCGAGGAGGACTCGCGCGAGGAATTCTTCGCCCTCTCGGCCCTCGTGGTGGTGCTCTTCGTCATCTCTGGCGAGGAGCGGCGGCGAATCGGCGAATCGGTAGCGCAGGCGAAGCTCTCGGCGGAGCAGAGGAGGGGATCGGAGAGATAGAGAATGAGGATGTTTTTTCCTACCTCCCTCCCGGTCTCATTTTATACCCCAACTCAGCGGAAGCCTGGCCGTTGGATCTATTGTAACCGCGCAATCAACGGGTGCATGCAGGTCCACGATATCTCTGGGGCAGCGTTGCGGGGACGCGTGGCGAAATTCACGGCACAAAAATTGAGGCGCCACGGCCACCTTTCCCACTTTCCTAACACAACCGTCACGATCGCGCGCATGCTTCCCCACGATTTCGAAATCGCCAGAGATTTCATAGCGCCATGGCCCGAATGAACTCCGTATTCGCTGGTGCGTTCCGACGTGCCAAAACTCACCGAGTGAACCAAAAAGACCTGTCGAGCACTCGGACAAATCCTCAACTGCTCCAAGAGTACCTGAATGAAGGTCAAACAGAAGTTTCAATAGTCTCATCTTCAAGCCTTAGGATTATCTCTCCCGAGAACTGATTTGCGTCCGGTCGAGTGACTTGAATAGTCAGGCCGTTCGAGTCGTTCGGAAGTTACTTAACCTGAACCGGTTGTGGCTTCAGTACCGAGTGAGAAACGATCTGACTCGTTTCCAAGCGTTCCCAAAACGCTACCAACGTCACGACACGTTGGTCACTCGACTCCCAAAACCTCAACCGATTCGGGGCTACTAACGAGGTGACCTACCCTGGGTAGGGTCATAGACCTCGCATCTAGGACACACCTGGGGTCCTACAAGTTCACGGAAGTCACTGGACTGCCTTAACACTCGAACGAATGTACAAGATGCACTCGGATCCTTGGAAGTCACTTGGCCTAGCTTTAGCACCCAGACGTGAAGAAGCAGGCGGCATGGGAGCTACAACGTTTGAGGGACTTAACTCACATTAAATGCTGTAAATACTACGTTACCTGTAATGCTCGTAGTTAACACTACAGTTTCTAATAACTGTGGCAGTTACTAGCATTAATGACCCTCGTAATGGTACTCGGCTGGTGGTGGCGCACTCTATATAAGCCACCCCCCGACGCCAGAGGAGGGGTTACGAACTTCCTGTAATCAGAAACATACACAAAGCAACACTTAGCCCTACGGCTCGAGACGTAGGACTTTTTACCACTTCCGAGTGGGGTCCGAACTCGTAAATCCGAGTGTGACACTTGCTCCATAGCTAGGCTTCGCCCTTACTCATACGTACCCCCCTACTACTGTCAGTATTACTCCCACGACACTGTCCATTATTAACTCTTGAGGCAATGAACCAATGCATTTACCCTTCTATGCTAACCAAAAAATTGTACAACTTGATGATAAAAATATATGAACCACTCCCTCATTCAATTTGTTGCAAAGCCATCTCTAATGAAATGCAACTTGTCAAATTTTCTAAAGTAGGGAAATTATTCCGCTCAGACAACCATAACTAAACAGAACCCCCACCCCGCACACTCTTAACTCTCGCTCTTATCACAAAATCCACTAACTCATGTTGTAAATGAGCAAGTGATCAACTCTGCCGTGGTAGGCCAGCCACAATTTTTTGGATTCCATATGACACATTTTTTCTGATTGAATCATCATTTTAGTCAACACCTTTTGTTTCAACAAATACTAAATGCAAAACAAGCAAACATATCAGGCTGATTCTGATAATTACTTCTAAACAAGTAATCTTGAACTCCTATGATGTTCTCTGAATAACTGAGAAAAACAGAGGATAATATACTAAGAATAAATTTATATTGTGGCAAAGATAATAAAATATTTTCTAATTGACCAAAATATTATTACATCCTCAGATTATCATATATTTAGAGACATCAAAATTCCAGGTCATATGAAATTGAGATGACCCACCATGTTATGTGATGGAAATATGTCCTAGAGGCAATAATAAATTGGTTATTATCATATTTCCATGTTCATGATAAACGTCTATTATCCATGCTATAATTGTATTGACCGGAAACTCAGATACATGTGTGGATACATAGACAACACCGTGTCACTGGTGAGCCTCTACTAGACTAGCTCGTTAAACAAAGGTGGTTAAGGTTTCCTAACCATAGACATGAGTTGTCATTTGATAACGGGGTCACATCATTAGGAGAATGATGTGATGGACAAGACCCAAACCGTAAGCATAGCATTTGATCATATCACTAAGTTTATTTCTACTGCTTTTTTCATGTCAAGTATCCGTTCCTAAGACCATGAGACCATGCAAATCCCTGACACCGGAGGAATGCCTTGTGTGTATCAAACGTCACCTCATAAATGGGTGATCATAAAGGTACTCTACAGGTATCTCCGAGGGTGTTTGCTGGGTTGGCATGGATCGGGACTGGGATTTGTCACTCCGTTTGACGGAGAGGTATCTCTGGGCCCACTCGGTAATACAACATCACAAGAAGCTTGAAAGCAATGTGACTAAGGATTTAGTCACGGGATCTTGTATTACGGAACGAGTAAAGCGACTTGCCGGTAATGATATTGAACTAGGTATGGAGATACCGACGATCGAATTTCGAGCAAGTACAATACCGCTAGACAAAGGGAACTACATACGAGATTGATTGAATCCTTGGCATCGTGGTTCGACCGATAAAGATCTTCGTGGAATATGTGGGAACCAATATGGGCATCCAGGTCTCGCTATTGGTTATTGACCGGAGAGGTGTCTCGGTCACGTCCACATGATTCCCGAACCCGTATGGTCCGCACGTTTAACGTTCGGTGACGATATAGTATTATTGGGTTATGAATATTGGTGACCGAATGTTGTTCGGAGTCCTAGATGAGATACCGGACGTGACGAGGAGCTCTGGAATGGTGCAGAGGTAAAGATTTATATATGGGAAGTCATATTTTGGCTACCGAAAAAGTTTCAGGTTTTTCCGGTATTGTACCGGGAAGCTTGTAGAAGGTTTCAGAAACTTTCGGAGGAGTGCGGAAGTCCACCAAGGGTTCCACCATGTCCCAAGGGTTCGCATGGGCTGAGGGGAGGTGTTCTGGCCTTATTGGGCCAGACCCACAAGTCCCTCAAGGCCAATGTGGCTTGGGAAAGAAGGAAAGTCCACCTGTGTATGGAAAGGGAGGGAATTGGACTAGGAGTCTAGCTCCCCCTGGCTGCGCCATAGGGCTTGGGGGGGATGTTCCCCATGCCCCTCCACCTATATATAGAGGGGAGGGGGCGCCCCAAGAGTACACACCAAGCCCTTGGCGCCCGTCTCTCTCCCTAGAACGTTTTCTCCTCCGTTCGCGGTTTCGGTAGCGCTCGACGTAGCCCTGCCGGGATAGCACCACCCCCACCACCATGTGATACATCTCCAATGTATCTATAATTTTTGCTTGTTCCATGTTGTTATATTATCTTTCGTGGATGTTTTACAATCATTTTATAACAACTTTATATCATTTTTTGGGACTAACCTATTGACATAGTGCCAAAGTGCCAGTTGCTATTTTTGCTTGTTTTTTACTTCGCAGAATATCAGTACCAAACGGAGTCCAATCGCGACGAAACTCTTTGGAGATTATTTTCGGACCAGAAGACACCAAATGGGCCAAAGAAGTGCCAGAGAGGTGGGCCGTGGAGACCACAACCCACCAGGGCGCGCCAGCGGGGCTCCGACGCGCCCTGATGGGTTGTGCCCTCCTCGGGGCACCTCTCCACCGCATCTGATGCCTATAAATTCCCAAATATTCCCAAAACCCTAGGGGAGTCAACGACACAAAATTCCAGCCGCCGCAAGTTCCAGAACCTCGAGATCCAATCTAAACACCATCACGGAGGGGTTCATCTTCTTCATAGGTGCATCTCCGATGATGCGTGAGTAGTCCACCATAGACCTATGGGTCCGTAGGCAGTAGCTAGATGGCTTCCTCTCTCTCTCTCTCTCTCTCTCTCTCTCTCTCTCTCTCTCTCTTTCTCTCTCTCTCTCTCTCTCTCTCTCTCTCTCTCTTATGATTCTCAATACAATGGTCTCTTGGAGATCTATTTGATGTAAACTTTTGCGGTGTGTTTGTTGGGATCCGATGAATTTTGAGTTCATGATCAGTTTCTATCCATGAATATTATTTGAGTCTTCTTTGATCTCTTATATGCATGATTGCTTATAGCCTCGTATTTCTTCTTCAAATATTTGGTTTAGTTAGGCCAACTAGATCGATTTTTCTTGACATGGGAAGAGGTGCTTTGTGATGGGTTCGATCTTGTGGTGTCCTTTCCCAGTGACAGAAGGGGCAGCAAGGCACGCATGTATCGTTGCCATTAAGGATAACAAGATGGGGTCTATTCCTACATGAATAGATCTTTTCTACATCATGTCATCATTCTTATTGCATTACTCTGTTTTTCCATGAACTTAATACACTAGATGCATGCTGGATAGTGGTCGATGTGTGGAGTAATAGTGGTAGATGCAGGCAGGAGTCGGTCTACTTATCTTGGACGTGATGCCTATATAATGATCATCGCCTTGGATATCGTCATGATTATTTGATCTTCTATCAATTGCCCAACAGTAATTTGTTCACCCACCGTGTGCTATACTCATGAGAGAAGCCACTAGTGAATCCTACGCCCCCCGGGTCTACTTTTCCAACATATTGCTTTCCGATCTATATTTTTGCTTCTTTGTTTTCAGATCTACAAAACCAAAAACCCAAAAATATATTGCTTCACTTTTTATTTGCCTTTTTTATTTTGTGTTCTTGAGAGATCTATCTCTCCTATCTATCATTACCTAATCTATATTTTCACCGTAGAGAGATTGACAACCTCTCTTTCGCGTCGGGTTGCAAGTATTTGTTATTTGTGTGCAGATGCTGCTTATTGGGTGGTGGTGATCCTCCTACTGGTTCGATAACCTTGGTTTCATAACTGAGGGAAATACTTACCGTCGCTGTGCTGCATCATTACTTCCTCTTTGGGGAAATACCGACGCACTCTCAAGCCACGTCACCATGCCGCCGTGATGCCGGAGAACCCATCTACTACTCCACCCTCGCTCACTGGATCGAGGATGCGGAGACGTCATTGAGCCGCACATGTGCTGAACGCGGAGGTGCCGTCCGTTCGGCGCTAGATCAGGACGGACCGCGATTAGATCGTGAAGACGTACGACTACATCAACCACATTATATACGCTTCTACTTAGCGATCTACAAGGGTATGTTGATGCAACCCCCTCTTGTAGCTATACATCTCCATGGATAGATCTTACGTGTGCGTAGGAAAATTTTTGTTACCCATGCAACGTTCCCCAACAGTGGTATTAGAGCCAGGTCTATGCGTAGATGATATGCACGAGTAGAACACAAAAGTGTTTGTGGGCATTGATGTTCAGATTGCTTACCTCCTTAGTATTATTTTGATTCGGCAGTATTGTGGGATGAAGCTGCTCGGACCAACCTTACTTGTCCTCGCACAAGAGACCAGTTCCACCGACTGACATGCAACTTGTTTGCATAAAGGTGGCTAGCCGGTGTCTGTCTCTCCTACTTTAGTTGAATCGGATTCGACAGAGGCGGTCCTTGTAGAAGGTTAAAAGGCAACTTGATTATCACCGTTGTGTCTTTGCGTAGGTAAGAACGGTTCTTACTAGTTGCCCATAGGAGCCACGTAAAACATGCAAACAACAAGTAGAGGACGTCTAACTTATTTTTGCAGGGTATGATGTGATGTGATATGGCCAAGACGTGATATGATATATGTGATGTATGAGATGATCATGTATTGTAATAGTTATCACGACTTGCATGTCGATGAGTACGGCAACTGGCAGGAGCCACGGGATTGTCTTTAATTTTTTTTTTGCTATTTGCTTTACTTTATCGCTATGAGTTAGCAATAGTTGTAGAAGCAATAGTTGGCACGACAACCACATGACGACACGATGATGGAGATCATGGTCTCATGCCGGTGATGATGGAGATCATGCCGGTGCTTTGGAGATGGAGATCAAAAGCACAAAATGATGATGGCCATATCATGTCACTTATATGATTTGCATGTGATATTTATCCTTTTATGCATCTTATTTTGCTTGGGAGGACGGTAGCATTATAAGATGATCTCTCACTAAATTTCAAGATAAAATTGTGTTCTCTCCAAGTATGCACCGTTATGAAAGTTCGTTGTTTCAAAGCACCTCGTGATGATTAGGTGTGATAGACTCTTCGTTCCCATACAATGGGTGTAAGCCAGTTTTACACATGTGGAATACTTAGGTTAAACTTGATGAGCGTAGCATGTATAGACATGGCCTCGGAACACAAGAGACCGAAAGGTCGAACATGAGTCATATAGTAGATATGATCAACATGGAGATGTTCACCATTGAAGCCACCTCATCTCACGTGATGATCAGACTTGGGTTGGTGGATTTGGATCATGTAACACTTAGTCAACCTGAGGGATGTTGATTTGAGTGGGAGTTCATTACTAATTTGATTAACTGAACTAATTATCATGAACATAGTCAAAAGTCTTTGCAAATTATGTTGTAGATCAATAGCTCGCGCTGTAGCTCCCTAGTTTTAAATACGTTCCTAGAGAAAAACTAAGTTGAAAGTGTTGGAAATATGCCCTAGAGGCAATAATAAAATGGTTATTATTATATTTCCTTGTTCATGATAATTGTCTATTGTTCATGCTATAATTGTATTAACCGGAAACCGTAATACATGTGTGAATACATAGACCACACCATGTCCCTAGTGAGCCTCTAGTTGACTAGCTCGTTGATCAATAGATGGTCATGGTTTCCTGACCATGGACATTGGATGTCGTTGATAACGGGATCACATCATTAGGAGAATGATGTGATGGACAAGACCCAATCCTAAGCATAGCACAAGATCGTGTAGTTCGTCTGCTAGAGCTGTTCTAATGTCAAGTATCATTTCCTTAGACCATGAGATTGTGCAACTCCTGGATACCGTAGGAATGCTTTGGGTGTATCAAATGTCACAACGTAACTGGGTGACTATAAAGGTGCACTACAGGTATCTCCGAAAGTGTCTGTTGGGTTGGCACGAATCGAGACTGGGATTTGTCACTCCGTGTGACGGAGAGGTATCTCTGGGCCCACTCGGTAATACATCATCATAATGAGCTCAATGTGACTAAGGAGTTAGTCACGGGATCATGTGTTACGGAACGAGTAAAGAGACTTGTCGATAACGAGATTGAACAAGGTATAGGGATACCGACGATCGAATCTTGGGCAAGTAACATACCGATGGACAAAGGGAATTGTATACGGGATTAATTGAATCCCCGACATCGTGGTTCATCCGATGAGATCATCGTGGAACATGTGGGAGCCAATATGGGTATCCAGATCCCGCTATTGGTTATTGGCCGGAGAGGTGTCTCGGTCATGTCTGCATGGTTCCCGAACCCGTAGGGTCTACACACTTAAGGTTCGGTGACGCTAGAGTTGTAATGGGAATTGTATGTGGTTACCAAAAGTTGTTCGGAGTCCCGGATGAGATCCCGGACGTCACGAGGAGTTCTGGGATGGTCCGGAGGTGAAGATTTATATATGGGAAGTCCAGTTTCAGTCACCGGAAAAGTTTCGGGGTTTATCAGTATTGTACCGGGACCACCGAAAGGGTTCCGGGGGTCCACCGGGAGGGGCCACCTGCCCCGGAGGACCACGTGGGCTGAATATGGGTGGGAACCAGCCCCCTAGTGGGCTGGTGCGCCCCCCCCCCCCCAAGGGCCCAAGGCGCCTAGGGTTGGGAACCCTAGGGGGTGGGGGCGCCTCCCACCAACTTGGGGGGCAAGCTCCCCCCCTTAGCCGCCCCCCCCCCCCTCTAGATGGATCTAGGGGGGCCGGCCCCCTCTCCCCTTCAGCCTATAAATAGAGGGGGGGTGGGAGGGCAGCTGCACCCCTTGCCCCTGGCGCAGCCCTCCCCCCTCCTACACCTCCTCCTCCTCCTCCGTAGTGCTTAGCGAAGCTCTGCCGGAGAACCACGAGTTCCACCGCCACCACGCCGTCGTGCTGCCGGAGCTCTCCCTCAATTTCTCCCCCCCCCCTTGCTGGATCAAGAAGGAGGAGACGTCCCCGGGCTGTACGTGTGTTGAACGCGGAGGCGCCGTCCGTTCGGCGCTTGGATCGGATCTTCCGCGATTTGAATCGCCGCGAGTACGACTCCATCAACCGCGTTCTTTGCAACGCTTCCGCTTAGCGATCTTCAAGGGTATGAAGATGCACTCCCTCTCTCTCGTTGCTAGCATCTCCTAGATTGATCTTGGTGACACGTAGGAAAATTTTGAATTATTACTACGTTCCCCAACAGTGGTATCAGAGCTAGGTCTATGCGTAGATTCTATGCACGAGTAGAACACAAGTAGTTGTGGGCGATGATTTGGTCAATTTTCTTTCCGTTACTAGTCCTATCTTGATTCGGCGGCATTGTGGGATGAAGCGGCTCGGACCGACTTTACACGTACGCTTACGTGAGACTGGTTCCACCGCCTGACATGCACTTGTTGCATAAGGTGGCTAGCGGGTGTCTGTCTCTCTCACTTTAGTCGGATCAGATTCGATGAAGAGGGTCCTTATGAAGGGTAAATAGCAATTGGCATATCACCGTTGTGGCTTTTGCGTAGGTAAGAAACGTTCTTGCTAGAAACCCATAGCAGCCACGTAAAAAACTTGCAACAACAATTAGAGGACGTCTAACTTGTTTTTGCAGGGTATGCTATGTGATGTGATATGGCCAAAAGGATGTGATGAAATATATGTGATGTATGAGATTGATCATGTTCTTGTAATAGGAATCACGACTTGCATGTCGATGAGTATGACAACTGGCAGGAGCCATAGGAGTTGTCTTAATTTATTGTATGACCTGCGTGTCAATCAAAAACGCCATGTAATTACTTTACTTTATTGCTAACCGTTAGCCATAGTAGTAGAAGTAATAGTTGGCGACACAACTTCATGAAGACACGATGATTGAGATCATGGTGTCGTGCCGGTGACGATGGTGATCATGCCGCGCCCCGAAGATGGAGATCAAAGGCGCAAGATGATATTGGCCATATCATGTCACTGTATGATTTGCATGTGATGTTTATCATGTTTTTACATCTTATTTTCTTAGAACGACGGTAGCATAAATAAGATGATCCCTCACTAAAATTTCAAGAAGTGTGTTCCCCCTAAGTGTGCACCGTTGCGAAGGATCGTTGTTTCGAAGCACCACGTGATGATCGGGTGTGATAGATTCTAACGTTCGCATACAACGGGTGTAAACTAGATTTACACACGCGAAACACTTAGGTTGACTTGACGAGCCAAGCATGTATAGACATGGCCTCAGAACACGAGAGACCGAAAGGTCGAACATGAGTCGTATAGTAGATGCGATCAACATGGAGATGTTCACCATTGATGACTAGTCCGTCTCACGTGATGATCGGACACGGCCTAGTTGATATGGATCATGTATCACTTAGATGACTAGAGGGATGTCTATCTGAGTGGGAGTTCATTAAATAATTTGATTAGATGAACTTAATTATCATGAACTTAGTCTAAAATTGTCTTTACAATCTATCTTGTAGATCCAATGGCCCATGCTTATGTTGCCCTCAACTTCAACGCGTTCCTAGAGAAAACCAAGCTGAAAGACGATGGCAGCAACTATACGGACTGGGTCCGTAACTTGAGGATCATCCTCATAGCTTCCAAGAAAGCATATGTCCTTGATGCACTACTAGGCGACGCACCCATTTTCCCAGCAACTCAAGACGTTATGAACGCCTGGCAGTCGCGTAGTGATGATTACTCCCTGGTTCTGTGCGGCATGCTTTACAGCTTAGAACCGGGGCTCCAAAAGCGTTTTGAGCAACACGGAGCATATGAGATGTTCCAAGAGCTGAGAATGGTTTTCCAAGCTCATTCCCGGGTCGAGAGATATGAAGTCTCTGACAAGTTCTTCAGTTGTAAGATGGAGGAAAATAGTTCTGTCAGCGAGCACATACTCAAAATGTCTGGGTTGCACAACCGCTTGTCTCAGCTGGGAGTTAATCTTCCGGATTTCTCGGTTATTGACAGAATCCTCCGGTCGCTTCCACCTAGCTACAAGAGCTTTGTGATGAACTTCAATATGCAAGGGATGGAGAAGTCCATTCCTGAGTTATATTCGATGCTGAAATCAGCGGAGGTGGAGATCAAAAAGGAACATCAAGTGTTGATGGTGAATAAGACCACCAGTTTCAAGAAAGGCAGGGGTAAGAAGAACTTCAAGAAGGACGGCAAAGCAGTTGCCGCGCCCGGTAAATCAGTTGCCGGGAAGAAGCCCAAGAATGGACCCAAGCCTGAGACTGAGTGCTTTTATTGCAAGGGAACCGGTCACTGGAAGCGGAACTACCCCAAGTACTTAGCAGATAAGAAGGCCGGCAACGTCAAAGGTATATATGATATACATGTTATTGATGTGTACCTTACCAGCGTTCATAGTAGCTCCTGGGTATTTGATACCGGTGCGGTTGCTCACATTTGTAACTCAAAACAGGAGCTGCGGAATAAGCGGAGACTGGCGAAGGACGAGATGACGATGCGCGTTGGGAATGGTTCCAAGGTCGATGTGATCGCCGTCGGCACGCTACCTCTACATCTACCTTCGGGATTAGTTTTAAACATCACTAATTGTTATTTAGTACCAGCTTTGAGCATGAACATTGTATCTGGATCTTGTTTGATGCGAGATGGCTACTCATTTAAATCCGAGAATAATGGTTGTTCTATTTATATGAGAGATATGTTTTATGGTCATGCCCCGCTGGTCAATGGTTTGTTTTTATTGAATCTCGAACGTGATGTTACACATATTCATAGTGTGAATACCAAACGATGTAAGGTTAATAATGATAGTCCCACATACTTGTGGCACTGCTGCCTTGGTCATATTGGTGTCAAACGCATGAAGAAACTCCATGCAAATGGACTTTTGGAGTCTCTTGATTATGAATCATTTGACACGTGCGAACCATGCCTCATGGGCAAGATGACTAAGGCTCCGTTCTCCGGAACAATGGAGTGAGCAACCAACTTGTTGGAAATAATACATACCGATGTATGCGGTTCAATGAGCGTTGAGGTTCGCGGTGGCTATCGTTATGTTCTCACCCTCACTGATGACTTAAGCAGATATGGGTATGTCTACTTAATGAAACACAAGTCTGAGACCTTTGAAAAGTTCAAGGAATTTCAGAGTGAGGTAGAGAATCAACGTGACAAGAAAATAAAGTTCTTACGATCTGATCGTGGAGGAGAATATTTGAGTCACGAGTTTAGCACGCACTTAAGGAAATGTGGAATTGTTTCACAACTCACGCCGCCTGGCACACCTCAACGTAATGGTGTGTCCGAACGTCGTAATCGCACTCTATTGGATATGGTGCGATCTATGATGTCTCTTACTGATTTACCGCTATCATTTTGGGGATATGCATTAGAGACTGCCGCATTCACTTTAAATAGGGCACCGTCTAAATCCGTTGAGACGACACCGTATGAATTATGGTTTGGGAAGAAACCTAAGCTGTCGTTTCTGAAAGTTTGGGGATGCGATGCTTATGTCAAGAAACTTCAACCTGAAAAGCTCGAACCCAAATCGGAAAAGTGCATCTTCATAGGATACCCTAAGGAAACTATTGGGTATACCTTCTACCTCAGATCCGAAGGCAAGATCTTTGTTGCCAAGAATGGATCCTTTCTAGAGAAAGAGTTTCTCTCGAAAGAAGTAAGTGGGAGGAAAGTAGAACTTGATGAGGTAATTGTACCCCCTCTCGAACCGGAGAGTAGCGCAGCGCAGGAAAATGTTTCTGTGGTGCCTGCACCGACTAGAGAGGAAGTTAATGATGATGATCATGAAACTTCGGATCAAGTTACTACTGAACTTCGTAGGTCCACGAGGACACGTTCCGCACCAGAGTGGTACGGCAACCCTGTCCTAGAAATCATGTTGTTAGACAACGGTGAACCTTCGAACTATGAAGAAGCCATGGCGGGCCCGAATTCCAACAAATGGCTTGAAGCCATGAAATCCGAGATAGGATCCATGTATGAGAACAAAGCATGGACTTTGGTGGACTTGCCCGATGATCGGCAAGCCATAGAAAATAAATGGATCTTTAAGAAGAAGACTGACGCGGATGGTAATGTGACCGTCTATAAGGCTCGGCTTGTCGCTAAGGGTTATCGACAAGTTCAAGGAGTTGACTACGATGAGACTTTCTCACCCGTAGCGATGCTGAAGTCCGTCCGAATCATGTTAGTAGTTGCCGCATTTTATGATTATGAGATCTGGCAAATGGACGTCAAAACGTCATTCCTTAACGGTTTCCTTAAGGAAGAATTGTATATGATGCATCCGGAAGGTTTTGTCGATCCTAAGAATGCGGACAAGGTATGCAAGCTCCAGCGCTCCATCTATGGGCTGGGGCAAGCATCTCGGAGTTGGAACATTCACTTTGATGAGGTGATCAAAGCGTTTGGGTTTATACAGACTTATGGAGAAGCCTGTATTTACAAGAAAGTGAGTGGGGGCTCTGTAGCATTTCTCATTTTATATGTGGATGACATATTGTTGATGGGAAATGATATAGAACTTTTGGAAAGCATAAAGGCGTACTTGAATAAGTGTTTTTCAATGAAGGACCTTGGAGAAGCTGCTTACATATTAGGCATCAAGATCTATATAGATAGATCGAGACGCCTCATTGGTCTTTCACAAAGCACATACCTTGACAAGATATTGAAGAAGTTCAATATGGATCAGTCCAAGAAGGGGTTCTTGCCTGTATTGCAAGGTGTGAGATTGAGCACAGCTCAATGCCCGACCTCGGCAGAAGATAGAGAAAAGATGAGTGTCATCCCCTATGCCTCAGCCATAGGCTATATTATGTATGCCATGCTGTGTACCAGACCTGATGTGAACCTTGACATAAGTTTGGTAGGGAGGTACCAAAGTGATCCCGGAATGGAACACTGGACAACGGTCAAGAATATCCTTAAGTACCTGAAAAGGACTAAGGATATGTTTATCGTTTATGGAGGTGCTGAAGAGCTTGTCGTAAAGGGTTACGTCGATGCTAGCTTCGACACGGATCCGGATGACTCCAAGTCACAAACCGGATACGTGTATATTTTGAATGGTGGGGCAGTCAGCTGGTGCAGTTGCAAGCAAAGCGTCGTGGCGGCATCTACATGTGAAGCGGAGTACATAGCTGCTTCGGAAGCAGCGCAGGAAGGAGTCTAGATGAAGGAGTTCATCACCGACCTAGGAGTGATTCCCAATGCGTCGGGCCCGATGACTCTCTTCTGTGACAACACTGGAGCTATTGCCATTGCCAAGGAGCCCAGGTTTCACAAGAAGACCAAGCACATCAAGCACCGCTTCAACTCCATTCGTGGTTACATTCAGGATGGAGATATAGATATTTGTAAAGTACATACGGATCTGAATGTCGCAGATCCATTGACTAAACCTCTTCCACGAGTGAAACATGATCAGCACCAGAACTCTATGGGTGTTCGATTCATCACAATGTAACTAGATTATTGACTCTAGTGCAAGTGGGAGACTGTTGGAAATATGCCCTAGAGGCAATAATAAAATGGTTATTATTATATTACCTTGTTCATGATAATTGTCTATTGTTCATGCTATAATTGTATTAACCGGAAACCGTAATACATGTGTGAATACATAGACCACACCATGTCCCTAGTGAGCCTCTAGTTGACTAGCTCGTTGATCAATAGATGGTCATGGTTTCCTGACCATGGACATTGGATGTCGTTGAGAACGGGATCACATCATTAGGAGAATGATGTGATGGACAAGACCCAATCCTAAGCATAGCACAAGATCGTGTAGTTCGTCTGCTAGAGCTGTTCTAATGTCAAGTATCATTTCCTTAGACCATGAGATTGTGCAACTCCCGGATACCGTAGGAATGCTTTGGGTGTATCAAACGTCGCAACGTAACTGGGTGACTATAAAGGTGCACTACAGGTATCTCCGAAAGTGTCTGTTGGGTTGGCACGAATCGAGACTGGGATTTGTCACTCCGTGTGACGGAGAGGTATCTCTGGGCCCACTCGGTAATACATCATCATAATGAGCTCAATGTGACTAAGGAGTTAGTCACGGGATCATGTGTTACGGAACGAGTAAAGAGACTTGCCGGTAACGAGATTGAACAATGTATAGGGATACCGACGATCGAATCTCGGGCAAGTAACATACCGATGGACAAAGGGAATTGTATACGGGATTAATTGAATCCCCGACATCGTGGTTCATCCAATGAGATCATCGTGGAACATGTGGGAGCCAATATGGGTATCCAGATCCCGCTATTGGTTATTGGCCGGAGAGGTGTCTCGGTCATGTCTGCATGGTTCCCGAACCCGTAGGGTCTACACACTTAACGTTCGGTGACGCTAGAGTTGTAATGGGAATTGTATGTTGTTACCGAAAGTTGTTCGGAGTCCCGGATGAGATCCCGGACGTCACGAGGAGTTCTAGGATGGTCCGGAGGTGAAGATTTATATATGGGAAGTCCAGTTTCAGTCACCGGAAAAGTTTCGGGGTTTATCGGTATTGTACCGGGACCACCGAAAGGGTTCCGGGGGTCCACCGGGAGGGGCCACCTGCCCCGGAGGACCACGTGGGCTGAATATGGGTGGGAACCAGCCCCCTAGTGGGCTGGTGCGCCCCCCCCCCCCCAAGGGCCCGAGGCGCCTAGGGTTGGGAACCCTAGGGGGTGGGGGCGCCTCCCACCAACTTGGGGGGCAAGCTCCCCCCCCTTGGCCGCCCCCCCCCCCTCTAGATGGATCTAGGGGGGCCGGCCCCCTCTCCCCTTCAGCCTATAAATAGAGGGGGGTGGGAGGGCAGCTGCACCCCTTGCCCCTGGCGCAGCCCTCCCCCCTCCTACACCTCCTCCTCCTCCGTAGTGCTTAGCGAAGCTCTGCCGGAGAACCATGAGCTCCACCGCCACCACGCCGTCGTGCTGCCGGAGCCCTCCCTCAACTTCTCCCCCCCCCCTTTGCTAGATCAAGAAGGAGGAGACGTCCCCGGGCTGTACGTGTGTTGAACGCGGAGGCGCCGCCCGTTCGGCGCTTGGATCGGATCTTCCGCGATTTGAATCGCCGCGAGTACGACTCCATCAACCGCGTTCTTTGCAACGCTTCCGCTTAGCGATCTTCAAGGGTATGAAGATGCACTCCCTCTCTCTCATTGCTAGCATCTCCTAGATTGATCTTGGTGACACGTAGGAAAATTTTGAATTATTACTACGTTCCCCAATAGAAAGATGATAGTAGCAATTATGCGGACTGGGTCCGTAATCTGAGGATTGTCCTTACGGCTACATAGAAGGCTTACGTCCTTGATGCCCCGCTCGGTGTGCCAACCCTCTAGCGTCGTCTGTGGATGTTATGAATGTCTGGCAGACACGTTCTGATGACTACCCGACATTTTAGTGCGCCATGCTTTACGGCTTAGAATTAGGGCTCCAAAGATGTTTGAACGCCATGGAGCATATGAGATGTTCCAAGAGCTGAAATTTTTATTTCGGGCTCATGCCCGTGTTGAGAGGTACGAGACCTCTGACAAGTTTTTTGCCTACAAGATGGAGGAGAATAGCTCAGTCAGTGAGCATGTGCTCAGAATGTCTTGGTGCTACAATCGCTTGAATCAAGTGGGACTTAATCTTCCAGATAAGATAGTGATTGACAGAGTTCTCCAGTCATTGTCACCAAGCCACTAGAGCTTTGTGATGAACTATAATATGCAAGGGATGGAGATGATGATCCCTGAGCTATTCACGGTGCTTAAGGCCGCGGAGGTAGAAATCAAGAAGGAGCATCAAGTGTTGATGGTTAACAAGTCCACTAGTTTCAAGAAGGGCAAGGGCAAGAAGGGAAACTTCAAGAATGGCAAGCCAGTTGCCACTCCAGTGAAGAAACCCAAGGTTGAACCCAAACCCGAGACTAAGTGCTTCTATTGTGAGGGGAACGGTCACTGGTAGCGAAACTACCCCCAAATACTTGGTAGATAAGAAGGCTGGCAACGTCAACAAAAGTATATTTGATATACGTGTTATTGATGTGTACCTTACTAGTACTCGTAGTAGTGCCTGGGTATTAGATACCGGTTCAGTTACTAATATTGGTAACTCGAAACAAAAGCTGCGGAATAAACGAAGACTAGTTAAGGGCGAGCTGACGATGTGTGTTGGAAGTGTTTCCAAGGTTGATGTGATCACCATCGCATGCTCCCTCTACCTTCGGGATTAGTGTTGAACCAAAATAAATTTTATTTGGTGTCTACATTGAGCATGAACATGATTAGATCATGTTTATTGCAATACGGTTATTCATTTAACTCAGAGAATAATAGTTGTTCTGTTTACATGAATAATACCTTCTACGGTCATGCACCCAATGTGAATGGTTTATTGAATCTGGATCGTAGTGATACACATGTTCATAATATTGATGCTAAAAGATGCAAAGTTAATAATGATAGTACCACATAATTGTGGCACTGCCGCTAAGGTCATATTGGTGTAAAGCGCATGAAGAAACTCCATGCCGATGGATCTTTGGACTCACTCGATTTCGAATCGCTTGAGACATGCGGACCATGCCTCATGGGCAAGATGACTAAGACCCATTTTCTGAAACAATGGAGCAGGCAAGTGACTTGTTGGAAATCATACATACTGATGTGTGTGGTCCAATGAGTGTTGAAGAGCGCAGTGGATATTGTTATTTTCTTACCTTCATAGATGACTTGAGTAGATATTGGGATATTTACTTAATGAAATACAAGTCTGAAACTTTTGAATAGTTCAAGCAAGTTTCAGAGTGAAGTTGAAGATCATCGTGACAAGAGGATAAAATGTCTATGATGTGATCGTGGAGGTGAATATCCGAGTTACGATTTTGGTATGCATTTAAGACAGTGTGGAATTGTTTCACAGCTCACGCCACCTGGAACACCACAGTGTAATGGTGTGTCCGAACATCGTAACCGTACCCTATTGGATATGGTGCGTTCTATGATGTCTCTTATAATTTTGCCACTATTGTTTTGGGTTATGCATAAGAGACAACTACATTCACTTTAAATAGGGTACCATCTAAATCGATTGAGATGACACTGTATGAATTATGGTTTGGCAAGAAACCTAAGTTGTCATTTCTTAGAGTTTGGCGATACGACACTTATGTCCGATAAGCTCGAACCCAAAGCGGAAAGTGCGTCTTTATAAGATACCCTAGAGCAACAATTGGGTATACCTTCTATCACAGATCTGAAGGCAAGGTCTTTGTTTCCAAGAATGGATCCTTTCCAGAGAAGGAGGTTCTCTCAAAAGAAGTGAGTGGGAGGAAGGTAGAACTTGATAAGGTTATCGAACCTTCACTTGAATTGGAAAGTAGCGCAACACAGAAAAGTGTTCCTGTGATGCGTACACCAATTGAAGAGGAAGCTAATGATGATGATCATGAAACTTCGGATCAAGTTACTACCGAGTCTCGTAGGTCGACAAGGACATGTACTACCCAGAGTGGTGTGGTAATCATGTCTTGAAAGTCATGTTGTTAGACAACGATGAGCCTACGAACTATGAAGAAGCAATGGTGGGCCCGGATTCCTAAAAATGGCTAGGAGCCATGAAATCTGAGATATGATCCATGTAAGAAAACCAAGTACGGACTTTGGTAGACTTGCCCGATGACCGACAAGCCATTAGGTACAAATGGATCTTTAAGAAGAAGACAGGCGCTGATGGTAATGTCACTATTTATAAAGCTCAACTTGTCGCAAAGAGGTTTCCGACAAGTTTAAGGAGTTAACTACGATGTGACTTTCTCACCCATAGCGATGCTAAAGTCTGTTGGGATTATGTTAGCAGTTGCTGCATTTTTCGATTAAGAAATCTGGTAGATGGATGTCAAAACAGCGTTTACTTAACGGTTTCCTTAAGGAAAAGCTTGTATATGATACAACCGGAAGGTTTTTGTTGATCCTAAGGATGCTAAAAGGTATGCAAGCTCTAGTGATCCTTCTATGGACTGGTGCGAGCATCTCGGAGTTGGAATACACGCTTTGATAAGGTGCTCAAAGCTTTTGGGTTTATACAAAGTTTATGAAGAAACTTGTATTTACAAGAAAGTGAGTGGGAGCACTATAGCATTTCTGATAAGTATATGTGGATGACATATTGTTGATTGGAAATGATGTAGAATTACTGGAAAGCATAAAGGGTTGTTTGAAAGGAGTTTTTCAAAGGAAGACCTGGGTAAAGCTGCTTGCATATTGAGCATCAAAATTTGTAGAGATAGATCAAGACGCTTGATAAGACTTTCACAGACCACACACCTTGACAAGATTTTGAAGGAGTTCAAAATGGATCAGTCAAAGAAGGAGTTCTTGCATGTATTGTAAGGTGTGAAGTTGAGTAAGACTCAAATCTCGACCACAACATAAGAAAGAGAAAGGGCAAAGGTCATCCCCTATGCCTCAGCCTTAGGCTCTATACTGTATGCCATGCTGTGTACCGCATGTGATGTGTGCCTTGCCATGAGTCTAGCAAGGGGGTACAAGAGTGATCCAGGAGTGGATCACTGGACATCAGTCAAAAATTATCCTTAGGTACCTAAAGAGGACTAAGGAAATATTTCTCGGTTAGGAGGTGATAAAGAGTTCGTCGTAAAGGGTTACATCGATGCAAGCTTTGACACCGATCTGGATGACTCTGAGTCGCAAACCAGATACGTATAGTGGAGCAGTCATTTGGAATAGCTCCAAGTCGAGCGTGGTAACAACATCTACAATATGACATATAGATTTGCAAAGTACACACGGATCTGAATGTTGCAGACCCGTTGACTAAAACCTCTCTCACAAGCAAAACATGATCAAACCCCAGAACTCATTGGGAGTGAATCACATGGCGATGTGAACTAGATTATTGACTCTAGTGCAAGTGGGAGACTATTCGAAATATGCACTAGAGGCAATAATAAATTGGTTATTATCATATTTCCCCATTCATGATAAACGTCTATTATCCATGCTAGAATTGTATTGATCGAAAACTCAGATACATGTGTGGATACATAGACAACACCGTGTCCCTAGTGAGCCTCTACTAGACTAGCTCGTTGATCAAAGATGGTTAAGGTTTCCTAACCATAGACATGAGTTGTCATTTGATAACGGGGTCACATCATTAGGAGAATGATGTGAAGGACAAGACCCAAACCGTAAGCATAGCATTTGATCGTATCACTAAGTTTATTGCTCCTGCTTTCTTCATGTCAAGTATTTGTTCCTAAGACCATGAGATCATGCAACTCCCTGACACCGGAGGAATGCCTTGTGTGTATCAAACATCACTTCGTAACTGGGTGATCATAAAGGTACTCTACAGGTATCTCTGAGGGTGTCTGCTGGGTTGGCATGGATTGAGACTGGGATTTATCATTCCGTTTGACAGAGAGGTATCACTGGGCCCTCTCGGTAATACAACATCACAAGAAGCTTGCAAGCAATGTGACTAAGGAGTTAGTCACGGGATCTTGTATTACGAAACGAGTAAAGAGACTTGCTGGTAACGAGATTGAACTAGGTATGGAGATACCGACGATCGAATCTTGGGCAAGTAACATGCCGATGGACAAAAGGAACTGCATACGAGATTGATTGAATCCTTGGCATTGTGGTTCGACCGATAAAGATCTACGTGGAATATGTGGGAACCAATATGGGCATCCAGGTCCCGCTATTGGTTATTGATCGGAGAGGTGTCTCGGTCATGTCCACATGATTCTCGAACCCGTAGGGTCCGCACGCCTAACGTTGGGTGACGACATATTATTATTGGGTTATGAATGTTGGTGACCGAATGTTGTTCGGAGTCCCGGATGAGATCCCGGACGTCACGAGGAGCTCCGGAATGGTCCGAAAGTAAAGATTTATATATGGGAAGTCATATTTTGGCTACCAGAAAAGTTTCGGGTTTTTCCGGTATTGTATCGGGAAACTTCTAGAAGGTTCCGGAAACTTCCGGAGGAGTCCAGAAGTCCACCAAGGGTTCCACCACGTCCCAAGGGTTTGCTGGGCTGAGGGGAGGTGCCCTGGCCTTATTGGGCCAGACGCACAAGTCCCTCAAGGACTATGTGGCTTGGGAGAGGAGGAAAGTCCAGCTGTGTGTGGAAAGGGAGGGAATTGGACTAGGAGTCCAACTCCTCCCCCTTGGCTGCGCCCTAGGGCTTGGAGGGGCTGTTCCCTACGGCCCTCCACCTATATATAGAGGGGAGGGGCGCCCCAAGAGGACACACCAAGCCGTTGGCGCCCCTCTCTCTCCCTAGATCGTTTTCTCCTCCGTTCGCAGTTTCGGTAGCGCTCGGCGTAGCCCTGCCGGGATAGCACCACCACCACTGTCACCACGCCGTCGTGCTGCCAGAGAACCCATCTACTACTCCGTCCTTGCTCGCTGGATCGAGGAGGCGGAGACGTCATCGAGCCGCACGTGTGCTGAACGCGGAGGTGCCGTCCGTTCGGCGCTAGATCGGGACGGATCACGATTGGATCGTGAAGACGTACGACTACATCAACCGCGTTATATACGCTCCCGCTTAGCAACCTATAAGGGTATGTAGATGCACTCCCCCTCTCGTAGCTATACATCTCCATGGATAGATCTTGCGTGTGCGTAGGAAATTTTTTGTTTTCCATGCAACGTTTCCCAACATTATGTTGGCATTATTTAACCAGAAGATACCACCATCATTAGTGTTGACAACTCAATCAAGGGCAAGCCACATGCTTGTTCTCAGCATCTTCTGATAGAAAATCAGGAAAATGCACTTGCACCCTTTATGTAACCAATAGCAATAATACAATCCAACAGAACCAGAGAATGATTTATTTCAACGGAGTTGAACATTTGTATTCTTATCCAATATACTTGAAAAGTTGAATCCCACTATCCTATTTATCTCAACATGCACACATGCCGTCTCATCACACATGTCACCTCATCAATTATTATTCCCTCTTTCTTAATTGCATGCTCCACCGAACTAGCATGCTTAATACACATGCAACCATGCATGCATGAAGAAATGTCTACCTCAATATGAATTTTTTTACACTACATATATGTATGTGTATGTATGTATGTATGTATGTATGTATGTGTCCTGCAAAAAGAATTGTTTCAAGACTGACAATAGTATCTTGTGTCTACAAGGCTGAACATATATGTATCACTGTGACTATCGTTCTCACTTGATAACATGCCTGTGACATAGTCCACCACATAGTCGTGCAAGAACTCCGCGAGTTCACGTCCGCCTCCCTCTCATGCAAGAACTTTGTCACTCTTTTCTCAAATGTGTTGCACAGTCCACAAAGAAACACAGGCCAAAGCCGAAATGGCCTTTGTCACTCCATCATTCAATAATCTGAGAGACGACCTCTCTAATAGCAAGGTGTATACAACCTTTTACTCATCTTCGGTCCACTTTCATTTTACACGCCTACGTGCTTCATCTGCTAATTAAAATTTGAAATTCATATTGTTATGTAAAATGCTACCGTTCCTATTGCGAAAAATATATTTGCACGCGCTGCTGCAAAATCTAATCTTCATTTTTCTAAATTACTAAGTTTCCTCCGACTCCTTCCTAGTTTTCCCATTATTTTTTCAACTGCTAGCGCAGTTACTGTGGCAACTCCGAAAAAGGAAAAATAAATCTACAATTGCAAACTAAATCCTTCCTTCTCACAATGAAGTGTTGGATTCTCTAAATCAGGTTTGCTCCTAATATTTCCTATTCTTTCCACAATTTTCTCAATTGGCAAACGTACAATGGCATGTTAGTGTTGCAATACCGAGACACGAAAAATAGATCTAGGGTGGCAAAATCTAGTCCTTTCTTTCCTATTCTTTCCATGGTTTTCCAAAATAATAAAAATCAACACAGCATATTGGTGACACAACTTTTAACATGGCCATCTCAACTGTGTAAGTATGCTCATGGGACAATTTTATTTTTTGGAGGAAAGCAGTTACTGTCAGTCTTGTTCATGTTGTCGCTGCTGCCACTGCCATGAGTGTTCTCGTTGTACTACATATTGACATTGCCCTGAAAATCCTTGCTGCCCTGCATGCCTACATTTTTTAATTTCATATAAGTGCTAAAAAGTTAGCAGGGTAGAATGAAAATTATCTACTCTCTTTGTTCAGTATTATAAGATGTTCTAACTTCTTCTGTATCGGATATATACAGATGTGTTTTAGTGTGTTTGTTCACTCATTTTAGCCCGTATGTAGTCCATATATTGAAATATCCAAAACATCTTATATTAGTGAACATATGGTGTAGGCTGTTACTCCTTGCATTTATTCAACTATTGTTTTTCTATCATATGGCCTAGCGAGCATTTAGGATACACAATTAGATATAAGATGTTACTGCAGTTTCAAGATCTAGTTTACTCACTTTTGAAATGACATGAAACAGATAGTGTTGGTTTATATGGCAAATAATTCCACAATGATGTATATGCTATGGTGTGTGAATTATTTGCAGAATGAAATTCTTTTTGGGCAAATACTATTGTAACTATCACAGACAAAAGTAATAATTATTTGCAAAATGAAATTCTTTTTGGACACAGAATGTCGAGAACATGGAGAGGGATGCTACTCACCTCGCAGGGCATGCAGCACCTCTCCCAGGAGAGAATCCCAAGTGAGGAAATCCCCCTCGCAACGGGTACGACGTCGGCCAACATCAAACATTTCGTCGTGCGTATGCGAAATTCAAATAGTGGCAATAATACCAAAATTCAGCTAGCAGTAGGAGAGCAGTGGTGCAACACCACATCATCGCTATCTCTCTCGTTCTCATTTTCACATCCAACCTATCCCAAACCTCTCTTCTCTACCTTCATCTTCTCTTGATGACCCCACTGGTGATGATCTTGCCACCCCTTCTTCTTTCCCATCGTCGATTACCACAACCATCATATGGTGCTGGTGGCGTGTGCTGTTGCTACAGAGCGTGACCCAACGGCCACGAGTGGATAATGACATCAATGTGCTTCAATATATTTTTGTTGGTTACCTACACAAGTTTGAGACCTTAAAGTACAATGGCCCTGAGTACATTGTATACTATTGGTATGCTATTGGCCTCGAGAATAATTTAAGAAGGATTAAAGGAGGATTATAAGCAATCATATTTTGATCAGTGATAGTACAATAATCACATAAACAAGTCTGCATGGATGAAAATTGTAACATAAGTAGCTTACCATGTCCCCGAGGGCCAACATGATGTCGTCACCGAAAGTGCTTCCTGGAACGGAACTGGATCCTCTAACATACATAAGAGATGTTAGAGAATCTATAATACCTTAACTTTCCTTCTGTTAATCCATACAATTAAGGCTAAAATGACTTAAATTATTTTCTAAATTACAGATCTAGTATGTACATTCATAGTAATTACATATAAACAAGTTGATGGTGAAATAAAATTAATTTTGGATTTTTTATATCTACAGTAATTACCAAATGTAAACAACCTGCTGATAGTCCTTAACATTCCTTCTTCATTTTACACTAGACGAGCACTGTAGCACCGTGACTTTCCTTTTCTAAATTAGAGGATCCGACTCCGGAACCTGATCCTCTAACATACACAAGGAATGTTAGAGAAGCTATAATACCGACCGTGACTTTCCTTCTTTAAGTTAGAGGATCCGGCTCCGGAACGGAACTGGATCTCCTGGAACAATCCTCGAGGCCAGGAAATTCCTAGGGACGACATGCTTCACTTGAAGCTCTATCTTCTTTCTTATAAGCTGCAACCCAGGCAAGATGAACTCGTTTACTATTGTGATCATAACATTTTCTTTGAAAAATACATCTAATTAAGAAGACCCAAAAAACTGTAGAAAAATAGGCATAAGAGAAGCAACACACAAATCTTTCCGTTGGGCAGCCTCGCATGACATTATTTAGAAACCAGAATACGTTAGATCATCTATGGTTTATATGAACTCCAAAACTTATATGCATGTAGGAGTATAATCTTTCCGTTGGGCACGCCCTCTGCCTTTTTGGACACAGAATGTCGAGAACATGGAGAGGGATGCTACTCACCTCGCAGGGCATGCAGCACCTCTCCCAGGAGAGAATCCCAAGTGAGGAAATCCCCCTCGCAACGGGTACGACGTCGGCCAACATCAAACATTTCGTCGTGCGTATGCGAAATTCAAATAGTGGCAATAATACCAAAATTCAGCTAGCAGTAGGAGAGCAGTGGTGCAACACCACATCATCGCTATCTCTCTCGTTCTCATTTTCACATCCAACCTATCCCAAACCTCTCTTCTCTACCTTCATCTTCTCTTGATGACCCCACTGGTGATGATCTTGCCACCCCTTCTTCTTTCCCATCGTCGATTACCACAACCATCATATGGTGCTGGTGGCGTGTGCTGTTGCTACAGAGCGTGACCCAACGGCCACGAGTGAATAATGACATCAATGTGCTTCAATATATTTTTGTTGGTTACCTACACAAGTTTGAGACCTTAAAGTACAATGGCCCTGAGTACATTGTATACTATTGGTATGCTATTGGCCTCGAGAATAATTTAAGAAGGATTAAAGGAGGATTATAAGCAATCATATTTTGATCAGTGATAGTACAATAATCACATAAACAAGTCTGCATGGATGAAAATTGTAACATAAGTAGCTTACCATGTCCCCGAGGGCCAACATGATGTCGTCACCGGAAGTGCTTCCTGGAACGGAACTGGATCCTCTAACATACATAAGAGATGTTAGAGAATCTATAATACCTTAACTTTCCTTCTGTTAATCCATACAATTAAGGCTAAAATGACTTAAATTATTTTCTAAATTACAGATCTAGTATGTACATTCATAGTAATTACATATAAACAAGTTGATGGTGAAATAAAATTAATTTTGGATTTTTTATATCTACAGTAATTACCAAATGTAAACAACCTGCTGATAGTCCTTAACATTCCTTCTTCATTTTACACTAGACGAGCACTGTAGCACCGTGACTTTCCTTTTCTAAATTAGAGGATCCGACTCCGGAACCTGATCCTCTAACATACACAAGGAATGTTAGAGAAGCTATAATACCGACCGTGACTTTCCTTCTTTAAGTTAGAGGATCCGGCTCCGGAACGGAACTGGATCTCCTGGAACAATCCTCGAGGCCAGGAAATTCCTAGGGACGACATGCTTCACTTGAAGCTCTATCTTCTTTCTTATAAGCTGCAACCCAGGCAAGATGAACTCGTTTACTATTGTGATCATAACATTTTCTTTGAAAAATACATCTAATTAAGAAGACCCAAAAAACTGTAGAAAAATAGGCATAAGAGAAGCAACACACAAATCTTTCCGTTGGGCAGCCTCGCATGACATTATTTAGAAACCAGAATACGTTAGATCATCTATGGTTTATATGAACTCCAAAACTTATATGCATGTAGGAGTATAATCTTTCCGTTGGGCACGCCCTCTGCCTTTTTGGACACAGAATGTCGAGAACATGGAGAGGGATGCTACTCACCTCGCAGGGCATGCAGCACCTCTCCCAGGAGAGAATCCCAAGTGAGGAAATCCCCCTCGCAACGGGTACGACGTCGGCCAACATCAAACATTTCGTCGTGCGTATGCGAAATTCAAATAGTGGCAATAATACCAAAATTCAGCTAGCAGTAGGAGAGCAGTGGTGCAACACCACATCATCGCTATCTCTCTCGTTCTCATTTTCACATCCAACCTATCCCAAACCTCTCTTCTCTACCTTCATCTTCTCTTGATGACCCCACTGGTGATGATCTTGCCACCCCTTCTTCTTTCCCATCGTCGATTACCACAACCATCATATGGTGCTGGTGGCGTGTGCTGTTGCTACAGAGCGTGACCCAACGGCCACGAGTGAATAATGACATCAATGTGCTTCAATATATTTTTGTTGGTTACCTACACAAGTTTGAGACCTTAAAGTACAATGGCCCTGAGTACATTGTATACTATTGGTATGCTATTGGCCTCGAGAATAATTTAAGAAGGATTAAAGGAGGATTATAAGCAATCATATTTTGATCAGTGATAGTACAATAATCACATAAACAAGTCTGCATGGATGAAAATTGTAACATAAGTAGCTTACCATGTCCCCGAGGGCCAACATGATGTCGTCACCGGAAGTGCTTCCTGGAACGGAACTGGATCCTCTAACATACATAAGAGATGTTAGAGAATCTATAATACCTTAACTTTCCTTCTGTTAATCCATACAATTAAGGCTAAAATGACTTAAATTATTTTCTAAATTACAGATCTAGTATGTACATTCATAGTAATTACATATAAACAAGTTGATGGTGAAATAAAATTAATTTTGGATTTTTTATATCTACAGTAATTACCAAATGTAAACAACCTGCTGATAGTCCTTAACATTTCTTCTTCATTTTACACTAGACGAGCACTGTAGCACCGTGACTTTCCTTTTCTAAATTAGAGGATCCGACTCCGGAACCTGATCCTCTAACATACACAAGGAATGTTAGAGAAGATATAATACCGACCGTGACTTTCCTTCTTTAAGTTAGAGGATCCGGCTCCGGAACGGAACTGAATCTCCTGGAACAATCCTCGAGGCCAGGAAATTCCTAGGGACGACATGCTTCACTTGAAGCTCTATCTTCTTTCTTATAAGCTGCAACCCAGGCAAGATGAACTCGTTTACTATTGTGATCATAACATTTTCTTTGAAAAATACATCTAATTAAGAAGACCCAAAAAACTGTAGAAAAATAGGCATAAGAGAAGCAACACACAAATCTTTCCGTTGGGCAGCCTCGCATGACATTATTTAGAAACCAGAATACGTTAGATCATCTATGGTTTATATGAACTCCAAAACTTATATGCATGTAGGAGTATAATATAACCAGGCGAAAAACACAAATAACGTACCATGCACGGTTGGTCGGAACAGATCATTGCACACATGCCGGAGGAGAGCAGAACACAACACTCACGCTGTCCACACCACACGCGCACAAGCAGAACACAACACACACGCACACACTGACCACAACACATCGCACGCCCTCTGCCTTTAGAGCATCTCCACTCCCCCCCCCCCCCCCCCCCCCAAGGCCCTTTTTTATCGCCGGCGCACGAAAAACGGCCCAGCCGCGCCCCCAGGAGCCCAATTTTCGCCGGTTAGGGCCGAAATTGGCGCCGGCGAACCCAAGCCGAACCCGGCGCCCAACGGTGGGTCTTTCACGTCAGCAACCCGCGGCTCTTCGTCGTCCTCATCGCCTCGGTTTCCCGCGGAATCAATGCAAGGCTGCCCGGCGGTCAGCCTTCCATTGATGCCGGGCGGCCCAGTCAGGCCGGGCGACGCGCGTCCACACCTTTCCCTCCACGCGGCCGCACGTTGTCGCCCGCTCGCCGCTATAAAAGGCGACCTCCGGCAGCCCCGCCACTCCTCGCCACAGCTCCTCCCCTCTCTCGCCGCCGACGCCCTCAACCACACTCTCCCCCGGCGAGCTTCTCTTCTTCTCCCGCGACGCCCTCAACCACACTCTCCCCCGGCGAGCTTCTCTTCTTCTCCCGCGATGGCCGCGCGCTACCCAGGCGACGGAGCGGCCCTAAACGGATTCGGCCGCCGCCACCTCCACGAGGACGAGGCCCGCCTCCTGTACGAGATGGACTACCCGGCGCCGCCGGACATGCGGGTGCCGGGCGCGTGGAGGCTCAGCGCCGGCGGAGTCCCGGTGCCACCGGTGCCAACCGGAGCCGAGCGGCGCGCCGAAATTGCGAGGATTCGCTCCTTGCTGACCGAGGCGGTGCGCCAGCAGCCAAGGTACGCCGCCGACAGCAACACGCTGTGGACGGCGTACTTCGAGCGCCGCCGCGAGGACCAGCTAGCCTCCACCAACGGCGGCCCGGCGCGCGGCTGCCACAACTTCGAGGGGCGCCGCATGTGGTGGGGCGTTCCCGGGCGCACGCTCGACGCCGTCCTCGAGCACATCGAGGGCGGTGACTCGCCGCGGCTCGAGTACCCCGAGCCGTCCTCCATCTCGCGCCGGAGGGGCTCCTCGTGGATGCTGAGGCGGATGGCCACGACGTCGTCCTCGTCGTCCGGCTCCCACTCCTCCGGCGCGCGCACGCCGCTCGTCGTCGTGAAGCCCGAGCCAGGCGAGACGCCCCTCCGTCGCAGCAGGCGCAGCGGTGGCGGCGGCATCACCATCAACGAGGGCCGCAGCCGCCAGCCCTTCCCCCCTCCCGGCGGCCACCTTCGCCTTGTCAGGCCCAAGACAGAGCCTGGCACGGCGGCGGCGGCGGCCATAAAACAGGAGCACCTCGCCATGGCGGCCGACGACGAGACGGCCCTCAAATGGGCGCGGGACGATTACGTCCGGGAGGAGATGGAACGCCAGCGGCGCGCCCTCGAGGAAATCGCCGCTCGTCGCCGCGGCCGCGAGGAGGGCGGCGGTGTCATCCTCGACAGCGACGACGAGGAGGCACCGGGGCCCTCCAACCCCGAGCTGCATCGCCACGGCGACCCAGGACAGGGGTGCAGCAGGGACGGCGGCGGCGCGCAGGACGACGACGACGACGGTGGCGACGACGATGGCGGCGACTACACGGACTTCTACAGGCTGCTCGGCATGTAGAAGACGGCGCGACGGCGGCGACGACGTAGTTTACCTAGTTTTCGTTTTTTTATTTACTTTTGTAAAAAACGTTCGAATCTAGTCGTAATTTGGCCGAAACTTGACATGTTTTCGCCGTTTGCTATTTTAAATTTTGCATTCAAATTGTCGTGGGGTGGCGTCGTGGGGCGGCGACTGGGAACCGGTTGCCCCCACGCCGATTTTTTCGCCGGTTGACCCCAGGCGGCGCTATTTTCGCCCCTAGGGGCACCAAAGGGCTGGAGATGCTCTTAGCTGCCGGCTCACGGGTACCCTCAAGCACAAACTTTGAACGTGCCTCCGCCGACCGGGCTTTGGTACACGCCCTCCACTCACCGCCGCTCGCGCCCTTCGATGTGCGACCTCAACCTCTCGCGCTCAGCGACAAGCCCTGGCCACCATGCTCACCTCTGCAAGGACTCGCCGCCACACGTGCTTGTTTGGAGGAGAAGTCATGGATGGCTCTTTACACATCCTTGAGAACATAGCCAGTGACCAGCAACGCATAATCAAGGGAATCCTGCTCTAGTCCAGGCATCTACACGCGTGGCCTTCCCCACCATCTCGTAGTCCTGTGTGCAGCATCTCACTGTGGTAGAAGGAGGTGGCGCCGGGGTGAGGGGATCCCTACCCGAAACAGGGTGAGGTGAGGCATGTGCTGTCCCGAGGTGAGGGGATACCACATGCAATAGGATCAGTAAGTCGTGGGTGGCGTTCGTTGGGGGTAAGAAAAGCGTGGGCTGCATCGGCCGAGGTGACGGAGAGGCGGCGCTGCGGGCCAGTGACGCGGAGGGACTGGGAGGTATTGGAGAAGAAAAGAAAAATTATGTTTCTGTTGATAACCGTTGATTGATTTTTATCTGGAGAAGGAAGGTTCAGATACATATCTATCGATTAGTCAATTGAATTTTTCCTTAAAATCCGTTATTTGTTTTCTTAAAATCCATTTTTTGTTTCTTAAATCAAATTACATTAATGGAATAGATCAGTTGATTTGGGTAAGTTAGAAAAGTTAGATCTATAATCTTTTATACATTAGAAAAGTGTCGGTTGACAAGAAAAGAGGGAAAAAGAAAATAAACGAGTGAGAGGGGACGGTGGGAGGAGAGATGGAAATACCCCGGCCGAATAGATGGTGGTGGAAGGTGAGGCAAAAAAAACCATGAAGGAAAAGCTACCAAGTCCCCATTTAAGAGTAACGATCAGTCCAGATGATTTAAGAAACATAGAATTTTCAAAAAAAAATTTGGAGTAAGAAAGCATATCGTGCAACCCATCCATTCATGTACTCTTGGCAATCTCCTCTCTCGGCAGAACATGTGTGTGTGTGTGTCTTAAATCTTAGTTTGGATTAACCTTACATTTTAGTTTGGATTGACTTGGCCGGATCTATGAAAACATCTCTTGCAACTCCAGACTACAAGAGTACAAGATTCTCCAATAGGATATCTGCTACAGTGCCTCCATGAAGATTTCATTTCTCAATAGTGCAGTGATTGCTCTGCTGCCCAAACATCAAGGTGCTGTCAGACCTCAGGACTTTAGGCCCATTAGCCTTATTCACTTTTTTGCAAAATTGATTGCCAAAATCCTTGCTGCCAGACTTCAACCTTGGATGAACAAATTAACTTCCCCTTGTCAAAATGCCTTTATTAAAGGAAGAAGCATACATGATAACTTTGTATATGTCCAGGCAATGGCAAAGTCTTTGAGGCAGAAGAAAATACCTTCGGTTATGCTCAAGTTGGATATTGCCAAGGCCTTTAACTCTGTCTCTTGGGAGTTTCTATTAAAGCTTTTGCAAGTTCTGGGCTTTGGGCCAAAATGGAGAGGATGGATCTCATCCCTGTTTTACTCTGCCTCAACCAAAATTCTTGTCAACTACAATACCACTCAGCAAATTCTCCATCGAAGAGGCCTACGTCAAGGAGACCCCCTCTCCCCTTTACTCTTTGTGCTTGTGGTGGACTACTTAGGGAGACTTATGGACAAAGCTCAAAGAAGTAATATTCTTTCTCCCCTGGGTAATCAAATGATCAAGCACCGTGCCTCCATATATGCTGATGATGTAATCATCTTCCTAACACTCGAGTTACATGATTTTGATGTGGTTACACAGGTGTTGAGGCTATTTGGTAATGCTACCGGGCTCATAACTAACTTGTCCAAGAGCAAGATCCTTCCTATTTGGTGTGAAGGGCTAGACCTTTCTCCTTTGCAATTGGCCCTCGACTGCTAGTTATCTAGCTTCCCCTGCACATATCTCGGGATGCCTCAGTCAGATAGAAGGCTGAGACTTACTGATTTCCAAGAGCTACTTGACAAGTTGATTAAGAAGATCGCTGCCTGGAAGGCTAGGTGGATTTCTTCCACGGGTAGAATGGTGCTTGTAAGGTTCGTCCTCTCGGCCATGCCCATCTTCCTCCTGCTGGCAGTGCATCAACCGAAGTGGGTGATTAAGCAAATTGACAAACTCCGTCGGGCATTCTTATGGGCAGGTTCCGACACTGTGTGTGGAGGCAAGTGTCTTGTCCGTTGGTCACAGGTGTGCTCCCCAATTAATTTTGGAGGGCTGGGCATTCCTGACCTATATGCTCAGGGAAGAGCCCTCAAAGTCCGCTGGTTATGGCAGAGTGCCACTGAACCGAATAAACCATGGCAAGGGCTGTAGCTACCGATTAACAAACATGTTAAGGCACTGTTTATTGCTAGTACCACCAACAAGATTGACAGCGGGACCAATGTGTCATTTTGGCATGATCACTGGTTAAGCGGCGAGATCCCCTATGTTTCTTTCCCCAACTTATACAAGCATAGCAAGAGCAGACAAATTTCTTTGGCTGAAGGTCTCACAAATAGGAGGTGGGTAACCTTGCTGAAGAGAAACCCTGGAATTGAGGTGTTGCGTGAGTACATCGACTTCTGGCACCGATCCATGGTAGTTACACTCTCAAATGATGATGACGAATTCATTTGGAAGTGGTCAGCGGATGGACGATACACCGCAAAATCAGCCTATCAATGCCAATTCATGGGCAGAATTGACTCCCCCTTCCGAGTTTCATTTGGCAGATTAAGATTCCTCCTAAGGTTCAATTCTTCAGCTGGCTATTTGTACAAGATAAGTGTTTAACTGCCAACAATCTTGCTAAGCGTGGCTGGCCGCATGATCCAACCTGCCAATTATGTCATCTTGGGATGGAAAATGGCATGCACCTTCTCTCCAATTGTCCCTTCACTGCTGGAGTCTGGGGATAGTGTTTAACTCTGTATAGATTCCCCTATTATCTTCTGCCTTGCGATGATGGAGATCACATCTTGGGCTGGCCGGTGGTTAAAAGCACTAGCAGCTACAGCTGCAAACAGGAGAAATGACCTCGTCTCTCTGCTTATGGTGACTGCTTGGCATGTTTGGAAGGAGAGGAACAACCGCATCTTCAACAACAAGGCAGCCACTTTTCTGCAGGTGGCTGAAGGCATCGTCACGGAGCTCAATTTGTGGAGGATCGCAGGTTTTAGAGGAGCGCAGTGGACAGGCATGGGATAGTCTAAGACTTCTATACTCCTGTACATTTGTATAGCTCTTCACTTTTATTTTTTCCTACGGCTTCTTTGCTGGACATCAGGGCTAGTTTCTCCAGGGGTGTTTCCTCCTATCTTAATGAATGAAACCAACAATTTGCTGTTTTTCGTCAAAAGATTGCGGCACCTCTGAATCCTTTTCCGCTCTTTTATGAACCAAAGTTTTTTCCTGCTCTTTTATGAACCAAGATAGATCGAGATATCGAATGACGATGCCGTACTAGTTGATACCATGCAATTATTCGGCACGTGCAGTCTATTTTATCTCTAGACTTACCACCTTATTTATATGCACGTCTTCATATTAATTCAATTAAAGCTTAAATATTTGAGCAATTATTCAGTTCAGTTCTGATGTTCCGAGTTTGGACACAAAAGTAGGAGCATGATGGCCACTCACTTTGCGTACTGTTGAAGCCCGTTATTGATGTTAGGAATGAGCAACTCCATTCTCGGGAGGGCCAAGGACCAGTACATATACATGTGTACAATGGGGATAAACCGAAAAGAGAGACTATACACATCTAATACATCTAACACCCCCCCCCCTCAAACTCATGGTGGATCAACCACACTGAGTTTGGAGAGAAAGAACCCGTGCTGCGCTCGAGTTTGGGCCTTCGTGAAGAAGTCAGCCAACTGTAACTCAGAGGGCACATAGTGGAGAGCAAGAACCTGATCTTGTAATGCAGCACGCACAAAGTGGGCATCCACACCGATGTGCTTGGTGAGCTCATGCTTCACCGGATCACGGGCAATACTGATAGCTCCGGTGCTGTCGGACAGTAAGGGAGTCGAGGTAGTAGTCGACACACCAAAATCCTCAAGTAGCCATCGTAACCAGATCACTTCAGCCGTCAACATAGCCATTGCTCGCAACTCAGCCTCTGTACTCGAGCGAGAAACTGCAGTCTGTTTCTTTGTCTTCCAGGCAATCAGAGAGCCACCAAGAAAAACACAGTAAGCAGACAGAGAACGTCGATCAGAGGGATCACTAGCCCAGGTAGCATCCAAGTAGGCCTGGAGCTCGAGAGAGCTGGAGCGGGGAAAGAAGAGGCGCTGAGAGATCGTGCCACGAAGATATCGTAGAACACGGAGGAGATGACTATAGTGGACAGAGGTGAGGGCTGAAACAAACTGACTCAGGATGTGGACAGGATAGGAGATGTCAGGACGCGTAACAGCAAGATAGACAAGACTGCCAACAAGGTGACGATAGCGAGTGGGATTAGGAAGAGGGTCACCATCAGAGGCACGAAGCTGAACGTTGAGCTCCATAGGAGTCACAACTGTGCGCTCATCACCGAGAGCAGCGCGAGAGAGAAGATCCTGAATATATTTTTCTTGGGAGATGTAGAAGCCATCAGAGGTCGAGGAGATCTCAATCCCAAGAAAATAGCGAAGTGGACCAAGATCAGTCATGAGGAACTGGTCGCGAAGTCGAGCCTTAACAAAGGCAATGTAGTCAGAGTCGTCACCAGTGATGATCATGTCATCAACATAGAGAAGGAGAAGAGTCCGACCACGAGGAGACGTGTGAACGAACAAAGCGGGATCATGATCACTGGGCGAGAAGCCCGCGACAGTCACGACAGAGGCGAACCACTCGAACCAGGCACGAGGGGCCTGTTTCAGACCATAGAGAGAGCGGCGAAGTCGGCAGGCCATACCATCAGGAACAGAGTACCCTGGGGGTGGCTGCATATAAACCTCCTCACGCAACTCACCATTGAAAAAGGCGTTCTGAACGTCAAGCTGAGACATAGACCAATGACGAACAGAAGCAACAGCAAGGAGAGTGCGGACAGTGGTCATGTGGGCCACAGCAGCGAATGTCTCATCATAATCGCGTCCCTGTTCCTGATGAAAGCCACGAGCCACAAGACGAGCTTTGTAGCGCTCAAGAGAACCATCAGAGCGAGTCTTAATCTTATAGACCCACCTGCATGTGATGGGACGAACACCAGAAGGAAGGGAAACCAGATCCCACGTGCCAGAACGCTCAAGGGCAGCAAGCTCCTGGGCCATCTCAAGCTGCCATTCAGGCTAAGTTCGGGCAGCCCGATAGGAAGTCGGCTCAGCAACAACAGAGAGGCCGTACTTAGCAGGAGAGTAGCGATCAAGAGGGGGTCGAGGTCGAGCACGGAGATTATGAACTGGTGGAGGCATGGAAGGAGGAACATCGGAAGTGGAAGATGTGTCAGGAGAATCATCCTCAACACGAGGGCGGCGAGTGTAGTGGAGAGGAAAAGGAGAGAGAGGCCGGCGGATCGGAGAGGATGGTGGAGAGGAGGATGGAGGGGATTGTGGTGTCGGTGGCATGTGAGGGAGAGTGAGACGGGTCGGAGGAAGAGGAGAGACCTGAGGCACAGAGGAGGATGTATCAGGAAGGAGAAGGAAAGAAATATCGTCCACAGAGAAACTCGAGGAGGAAGGGCGGGGGTAGTAAGAGCGAGACTCGTCAAAGGTCACATCACGCGAGATGCGCAAGCGACGACCAACAGGGTCCCAACAACGATAGCCCTTGTGCTCATCACTGTAGCCAAGGAAAACACACTCAACCGACTGAGCAGTCAGTTTGGTGCGTTCTCGCGGGGCAAGAAGGACATAGCACACACATCCAAACATACGAAGAGCTGAGTAGTCAGGAGATCGACCAGTGAGACACTCCATAGGAATACCACCCTGCAGAGCAGTCGATGGCTGAATGTTGATGAGATAGGTGGATGCAGAAACAGCCTCAGCCCAAAAGTGGGGTGGAAGAGAAGCGGCAATCATCAGCGCACGAGCCGTCTCAAGCAGATGACGATGCTTACGTTCAGGAACGCCATTCTGAGCATGAGCACCAGGACATGAGAACTGGGCAAGAGTACCCTGTTCCGCGAGAAAACCACGCAACAGCTGGGAGATATACTCTCCAGCGGAGTCAGCACGAAAAGTACGAATGGGCGTGGAAAACTGGGTGTGAACCATGGCAGCAAATCGTTTGTATATAGAGAGAACCTCGCTACGAGATTTCATGAAGTAGAGCCAAGTGTAGCGAGAGAAATCATCAATAAACAAAACATAGTAGCGATGACCACCTTTCGAATCAAAGGGAGCAGGACCCCAGACATCAGAATGAACTAAGTCAAAAGGATGCTGAGATACGGACTCACTGGTAGGATAAGGTAACTGGGTCTGTTTGCCAAGTCTGCAACCATTACAATGTAAGGAAACATCTCCAGATACAGACCCTAAGAGGCCTTGACGAACTAAAGAAGACAAGCGAGAGCCACAGATGTGACCAAGGCGATGATGCCACTGCTGGAAGGACGCAGACGAAGAGGCAGCAAGAGCATGAGAGCTGGCAGAAGTGGTGGCAGCGGAAGGAACACAAAGCCAGTCAACCTCCCAAAGGCCCTCTGACTCACGGCGCCGGGGGCCAGCACCAACCAAAGCCTTGGTGCGACGATCCTGAATGGAGCAAGAGTCGGTATCAAGAATGACACGACAACCAAAATCAGTAAGTTGGGCAGCGGAAAAAAGATTCATGGTAAGGCGAGGAACATGAGAAACACTAGGAACAGAAAAAGATGGAGTGGAAAGAATACCACGACTAGCAACAGGAAGAGGTGTGCCATCGGCGGTAAGAACATTAACAGGCAAATCGAGAGGTCGGAGAGAAGACAGCGCGGAAGAATCAGAAGACATATGAAAGGAGGCTCCAGAATCCAGAACCCACGTAGATGTACCTGACTGAGTAGATGCTGACGGTGGTGGAGAAGTGGATGCAGTCACAGCAGCAGCGGAACCAGTCGAGGAGGAGCCGGAGGAAGCAAGTAGACGCTTGAGGCATACAATGTCCTGGTCAGTAAGTGACGGAGTCGAGGGAGACGCATGAGTCCCACTGATAGAAGAGCGCCTCTGGTCTCGCTGTTTCTGACGGCAATCAGACTCTGGGTGACCTTGCCTGGAGCAGTAGCCACAGAAAGTGTCACGACGCGACCGGCCCTTCTCAGCATAAGAAGGGCGACCCACCCCCCTGAAGGTGTGGGCAGAAGCAGTGGAGCAGTGAGACGAGCAGACGACACAGGAGCTCGAGCAGCCAACACAGATGGAACCGCAAGCAACCTAGCAGAATGGAGGCGGGTCTCCTCAGCACGAAGCTCAGCAAGCACCTCCGAGATAGGAACACGGCCACGAGCAAGCAAGTGAGCACGTCGAGGTTCAAACTCGGAACGGAGGCGAGATAAGAACTCATGGACGCGCTGAAACTCCAAGTCGGACCTCATAGTCTGGCAGCAACGGCAAGTTCCACAAACAACTGTCCGAAGAGAGTCAAGCTGGCGCCAGATGGCAGAACTCTCTGTGTAGAACTCATCAACAGAAGAGTCACCCTGCTGAAGAGCGTGCTCCCGACGCACCACAGATAAGTAGAGCGCATCACCAGAGGGCTGATAGCGCTGACAGAGGTAAGACCACATGGCTGCAACTGTGCCAAGTCCCATGAACTCCGAAGCAAACTGAGGGAGGACACTCGCTGTGAGAACAGCAGCAGCACGAGCATCATCATTGCACCACTGAGTGTAAGCAGACAGATCATCACGGTACACAGAGAGAGCATCTGAATAAGAGGATACCTGCTGGTCATAAGCATCAACCGCAGCGTCATCGAGAGCCTTGGCAGCATCCCGGTCGGCCTGAGAAGCATCAGCAGCAAGGACCGGTGGCACCGGGGGTATTGGGGCCACGGGCGCAACAGGGCATGGCGGACAGGGGACCTCACCAGAGAGAACACCCCACAGGAGAAGACCGCGCATGTGGATACGCATGAAGCCCGTAAACTCAGCATAGTTGGTGCCATCAAAGATCACCGAGCACCGACGAACAACAACGTAGCCCGAAGAAGACATGAGGAACTCTCTGTTTTTTTTTGTTTTTTTTGTCAACTGCTACAGTAGACCCCGATCTGGATCGGGATCGGGCTCGCCCAGACGCAGCGGCCGAGCGGGCGAGGCGGGTGGCGGCAGCCGGCGGAGGCAGGCGGGCGCGGCTGGGCGCAGCTGGGCGTGGCGGGGCGCAGGCCGGGCGGGCGGCGGCGGTCGGAGAAGAGGTCAGGCGCGGCCGGCCGCAGCAGCCGCGGGCGGGGCAGCCAGCGGGCGGAGACGGCTCGGGGCGGCGCGCGGAGTAGCCTGCGGGAGCCTGCGGGCGCGGGCGCGGGCTGGGAGGCCGGCCTCGCCGGGCCTGCTCGAGCTGCAGCTGCGGGAGCAGCAGCTGCGGGGAGCAGCAGCTGCGGCTTCGGCCGGGTGCGGGTGAGGCGCAGACGGGGCGCAGACGGACGGCGGCGGCCGCGGAAGAGATGGACGGCGGCGGGGGAGGAGGTGGCCGGAGACGAGGGCGGAGATGGCCGGCGACGGGGAGCTAGGCACGGAGCTGCGAGCGTGCGGGAGCGGGAGAGAAACCTAAGCATCTGATACCATGTTAGGAATGAGCAACTCCATTCTCAGGAGGGCCAAGGGCCAGTACATATACATGTGTACAATGGGGATAAACCGAAAAGAGAGACTATACACATCTAATACATCTAACAATTGAGAGAATAAAATGTAGGATCAAACTGAGTCTCTTCATGAATCAAGTACCTAATGGCCATAACTTCTGTACATATGGGACTACATTGTTAGCAAATCTCTAGGTTCACTAGTTCAAACTTGGAGTAGTGTTCTTCATGTTGGGCACCTTGGAAGCCATCCATCAAGAATTTTGCTGAGTATTGATATGCGATCAAAATCGATTTTAGTGCGGAGTTGGTCGTCATCGCATAACATAACAAGCGTTCTCCAAAATCCAAAGTATTAGACGTTCTCCAAGATCCAAAGTATTAGACATACTCAAGAATTGGTCATATAAATGACGCTAGGCTACCCGCACAGCCAGCGCCATCGATGGCCGCGGTCAATCTGGGTCGAACGTTTTACCCCGCAGCGTACCTGCTTTGTACTTTTAACCTCGTTGTCGCTCCATCTCGGTGTTCATTTTTCTTCACATGCCTGCTCTTTATCGGAGAGGATGACGGCTGGGCCACCTATGCGCGTGGTCCCAGGCTTCAGCCACGGTGTATGGGTTTGTCGTGTGGGTTGGCCAGGAGCGAGGTCACGGGGATCGTGGGTCCCGGGCTGACCGAGAGGGACCGAGAGAACGTGCGGGCTGGCCGCGGTCGAGATGATCGTGGGTCCCGGGCTGACCGAGAGAGCGTGCGGGCTGGCCACGATCGAGATTTTTTCCAGGAGCGAGGGCTGGCCGCGGTCGAGATCTTTTTCTACAGTTTTGGGCCCGCATGCCTGCCTCTTTTACCACTCCCATGCGGCGTACTGTTGATGACCGAGCGGTGTCTTCCTTCCATCCTCCTCCTCTCCTCGTCTGCCTCTCTCACTTCCCCTGATTTCCCCTCGCCGCCCTCGTTCGCCCGCTCGCCGTCGCCTCCTTCCCATTGCTGTGCTAGGTGCCTGCTCCCCTCTGCCATGGCGCCACGCGCTGCTGCCTCTGCGTTCGGTTAGGGTAAGCGGCGACCGCGCCGACCGCGGCTTGCTTCACCTTCCCCAGATCGATTCGTTTCCGCGCGGTTCTTGCATCTGATTTCTTCTGGTTTCTTTCTTCTGGTTACTTTTCCTTTACAGATTCGCACCGGCTGCTTCCTCGTCTGCCTCTGCGTCAGCTTGTTCCGTCGTCGATCTGGTGAGCCCTCTCCTGTTCTTCTGTCTGTCCTCTGCATGTCACCTGTTTGCTGAAATGCCCATTGATCCGTTCTTTGTTTCTTTTCTTGTTTGCAGGTCTGCTGCAGTTGTTTTCTCGTGTTCCTCTGCGACAGCTTGCTCCTTCTTCCCGAGGTGAGGTCCTTCCTATGTGGGCTCTGGTTGGTCTGAATATGCTAGATTTGCTACTCTGGATATGTTAGATTTGCTGCTCTGGTAGATTTGCTGCTCTGGATATGTTAGATCTGCTGTGTAATGCTTGTAATGGTTGATTGATGCTTGTAATGGTTGATTTGGTTCTTACATTTGGCTAGGTTAGTCCTATGCTTGGGCTTGCTTCCGCTTCTGCGTCCGTATGTGTGTCGGGGTGTTATTTCTCTTTGGCTCCTTGTTCTTTATTCGGCCGTTTTGTTCTTTCTTGCTTTGCTTGTCACTGTCACTGTCAGTAGTTCCCAAAGATTGTGTCGTTGCATGGCCGTGGTTTTATGTGTGTCGGGGTGTTGTTTCTCTTTGGCTCCTTGTTCTTTATTCGGCCGTTTTGTTCTTTCTTTCTTTGCTTATCACTGTCACTGTCAGCAGTTCCCAAAGAATGTGTCGTTCGATTTGCGCCTGCCTGGCTACGCTTGCATGTTCATGGTTTTGCTGTTCTTTGTTTCCGAGGAATATGAGCTTTTAATGCTATTTTGGCCTGTGATTTGTCCGTTCTAATGCTTCTGCATCAGGTGTTGGTGCATTCAGTTTTTGGTGTCCTGTCCTCAGCTATGTGTTTGTTCTGCGGTTAGCGCGGCTTCCTTTGCCTTTGTACTTTCTGTTGGCGTCTTTTGGTGAGGAAAGCACCTGCCAATTTTGCTTGGTCGAGGGAAAACTGTCATCCATGCGCATTGGTGATTTCTCACGTGCTCTGCATAACGAAAACATATGCATATAGGTATATAAAATCGCCATGAGTGCTCATGTGAGGCACTGTTCTGTTTACCAGTTGGACTGTAAGGCAACAGAGGCCATTTCCTGAACCTTCGTGCAAATAATTTATGATCAAAAAATGGAGGTAGCTGACTAACATTAGAGCTCTCTCGTCATGTCCCTAAAGAAATGAAAAAAAAAACAAATGGTTTCATCTTTTCTTTACCTAATTCAACATCTCCGACCTGGGTTCGTGGCTTAATTTTTGTGCACTTGCGTTTTTTTTACATTGCTGTGTGCCGTATGCTATGTGAAGGATGGTTCCATTGGTTAAACTGTCTGTACTTACATTCTTTTGCATTGCTGTGTGTTGTAGGCTTTTCTCGCTAGGGGTTAACTGCACAGATAGTCCATCTGCTCGCTCTAGCTTTGAAAAGTTTCTGGATACTCAAGGTATCGTCTTCCTCCTTGCCTTGCTTTCCTTTTGATTGTTTCATGTTCTATCATTTACCCAGTTCTAACTGTGTGTGTTCGGTGTGTTGTGTCGTTTTATGCCTTTCTTTTATTTTCTGCTTGCACCCGTTCTTCCCTATATATTATTGTATCCTTGCAGAGTGTGTGCAGAATGTGTTGTGTGGTGACTTTTATTCTACCGATCCTGGAAACTGTAGCCGCCCATTGTGCGCTGCCCCCCCCCCTTGCTATCTGCGTGAGGTTGACGGGGATGGCCATGTTGTTGCTGGGGTAGAAATTGCCGTTCCTGGGGACGGTGTCTTGGCAATGGCCCAGAGAAAGTTTTTCTGGGCTTCTAGCTGTGAGGGTTTTGCCCGTGCATATGAGCAGGCTGCTCTGCAGGCAATCAAGTTCCTGCAGGAGCTATATGGCTTTGTAGTTAGGGATTACAACTATGAGTGTGCTGTTCGCTATAGGAATTCGGGGAATGCTGCTATTGTTGTTGCTGCATCTGCTGTTCGTTATGCAGCTTGTTTAGAGAGTACTCTTGCCTGCATGCGCTCTTCCTCGCTACAAGAGCCAGTTAATGTCCTTGGTGCTCGGCCACAACCGCCGCCTAACCTGTCGTTATTATAATCAGCCCTTTTGGCGTCTTTGCATTCTATTTAGTTAGCGGGGCGTAACCTTGCTGTTCCAGTATTGTATTTATTTGGTAATAATGTCCAGTCGGGGTTGGAAGCCGTTTTTTACCTGTGCCTTCCAGGATAATTGTGTGCTTGGTCTTCACTTCTTTTAGCTGCTTTTGTTTGATTTGTTTTACCCCCTTGCATGTTTGCTGTTTTCTTGCAGCGCTATGGTGCATAGCTTTTCATGTTTTTAGTTTGTTTGTCCGCGCTATGCCCCCACGTTGCTCTGTTCGTGCCCGGAGGGCTGTTCCTTTGGGACATCCTCTTGCTTCGCGTCGTGCTGTTCCTCCACGTCGTGCTGCAGTTGTTGTACCTGTTGTGCTGGTCACGCCTGTCATTCCGATCGTTCGAAAGAGGCAGCGTATGTTCTTTCACTCTTTTAGAGCTGTTAGTTCTTTTACGCATGAGTTGGTAAACAGGCCTTGTACCCTTAGCATGTTCTTTGTTTTCTATCTCCTTAGGAGATGGCTTCTTCTCGTTCCTTACTTCTGCTGAGACTTTCAAAAACCGTAAAAGGTGCAAGTCCATGCTGAAAAGGCGCCGTGCCCACAACAAGGGTGGTTAGTTCGTGCTCTCTGTTATCCTCCGTATGGGGTCCTTGCTTGCTTCTCTGTGTGATATTAGTTTCTTCTTCTTCTCGCTCTTGTAGAGCATACGCTGGCATCCCCTCTGCATCCTAATTGGGTTGGGTTTTCTCCTGATGAGGTGGACATACTTAAATGTATGTCCCTGTTACAATCGATGGTGCAGTTTCCTGGCTTCCTCGAGTCTTATGTTCTTATATCGGTCAAATATTCTTTAGCTTTCTACCCGAAGAGGTCATACTACGGAGGCCCAGACTACTGCTGCAACCGCTGCCACGCTAGCTTTTGGTGGCGCGAGAGGGTGAAGTCACAGTTTGCTATCACAAAAAGACGAGTGGTATACAACAACTGTTGCAAGGCTGGGAAAGTCTTCATTGACCCCTTTAAAAAACCGCCTCCATTTTTAGAAACCCTGGTTGATTATAAAGGCCCGGCCCGTAGCCTCAGATTCCTTAAAAAAATTCGCCAGTACAATTGTTTGTTTGCTTTCACGTCTATGGGGCAAAGATTGATCGATCTATTAACGATGGTGGAGGCCCAAAGTTTTTTAAAATTAATGGCCAGGTCTGTCATCGTATAGGGTCACTGCTTCCAGATGAGGGTGATGCCGCGGTCAATCTGGGTCGAACGTTTTACCCCGCAGCGTACCTGCTTTGTACTTTCAACCTCGCTGTCGCTCCATCTCGGCGTTCGTTTTTCTTCACATGCCTGCTCTTTATCAGAGAGGATGACGGCTGGGCCACCTATGCGCGTGGTCCCGGGCTTCAGCCACGGTGTGTGGGTTTGTCGTGTGGGTTGGCCAGGAGCGAGGTCACGGGGATCGTGGGTCCCGGGCTGACCGAGAGGGACCGAGAGAACGTGCGGGCTGGCCGCGGTCGAGATGATCGTGGGTCCCGGGCTGACCGAGAGAACGTGCGGCCTGGCCGCGGTCGAGATTTTTTCTAGGAGCGAGGGCTGGCCGCGGTCGAGATCTTTTTCTACAGTTTTGGGCCCGCATGTCTGCCTCTTTTACCACTCCCATGCGGCGTACTGTTGATGACCGAGCGGTGTCTTCCTTCCATCCTCCTCCTCTCCTCGTCTGCCTCTCTCACTTCCCCTGATTTCCCCTCGTCGCCCTCGTTCGCCCGCTCGCCGTCGCCTCCTTCCCATTGCTGTGCTAGGTGCCTGCTCCCCTCTGCCATGGTGCCCCGCGTTGCTGCCTCTGCGTTCGGTTAGGGTAAGCGGCGACCGCGCCGACCGCGGCTTGCTTCACCTTCCCCAGATCGATTCGTTTTCGCGCGGTTCTTGCATCTGATTTCTTCTGGTTTCTTTCTTCTGGTTACTTTTCCTTTACAGATTCGCGCCGGCTGCTTCCTCGTCTGCCTCTGCGTCAGCTTGTTCCGTCGTCGATCTGGTGAGCCCTCTCCTGTTCTTCTGCCTGTCCTCTGCATGTCACCTGTTTGCTGAAATGCCCATTGATCCGTTCTTTGTTTCTTTTCTTGTTTGCAGGTCTGCTGCAGTTGTTTTCTCGTGTTCCTCTGCGACAGCTTGCTCCTTCTTCCCGAGGTGAGGTCCTTCCTATGTGGGCTCTGGTTGCTCTGAATATGCTAGATTTGCTACTCTGGATATGTTAGATTTGCTGCTCTGGTAGATTTGCTGCTCTGGATATGTTAGATCTGCTGTGTAATGCTTGTAATGGTTGATTGATGCTTGTAATGGTTGATTTGGTTCTTACATTTGGCTAGGTTAGTCCTATGCTTGGGCTTGCTTCCGCTTCTGCGTCCGTATGTGTGTCGGGGTGTTATTTCTCTTTGGCTCCTTGTTCTTTATTCGGCCGTTTTGTTCTTTCTTGCTTTGCTTGTCACTGTCACTGTCAGTAGTTCCCAAAGATTGTGTCGTTGCATGGCCGTGGTTTTATGTGTGTCGGGGTGTTGTTTCTCTTTGGCTCCTTGTTCTTTATTCGGCCGTTTTGTTCTTTCTTTCTTTGCTTATCACTGTCACTGTCAGCAGTTCCCAAAGAATGTGTCGTTCGATTTGCGCCTGCCTGGCTACGCTTGCATGTTCATGGTTTTGCTGTTCTTTGTTTCCGAGGAATATGAGCTTTTAATGCTATTTTGGCATGTGATTTGTCCGTTCTAATGCTTCTGCATCAGGTGTTGGTGCATTCAGTTTTTGGTGTCCTGTCCTCAGCTATGTGTTTGTTCTGCGGTTAGCGCGGCTTCCTTTGCCTTTGTACTTTCTGTTGGCGTCTTTTGGTGAGGAAAGCACCTGCCAATTTTGCTTGGTCGAGGGAAAACTGTCATCCATGCGCATTGGTGATTTCTCACGTGCTCTGCATAACGAAAACATATGCATATAGGTATATAAAACCGCCATGAGTGCTCATGTGAGGCACTGTTCTGTTTACCAGTTGGACTGTAAGGCAACAGAGGCCATTTCCTGAACCTTCGTGCAAATAATTTATGATCAAAAAATGGAGGTAGCTGACTAACATTAGAGCTCTCTCGTCATGTCCCTAAAGAAATGAAAAAAAAACAAATGGTTTCATCTTTTCTTTACCTAATTCAACATCTCCGACCTGGGTTCGTGGCTTAATTTTTGTGCACTTGCGTTTTTTTTACATTGCTGTGTGCCGTATGCTATGTGAAGGATGGTTCCATTGGTTAAACTGTCTGTACTTACATTCTTTTGCATTGCTGTGTGTTGTAGGCTTTTCTCGCTAGGGGTTAACTGCACAGATAGTCCATCTGCTCGCTCTAGCTTTGAAAAGTTTCTGGATACTCAAGGTATCATCTTCCTCCTTGCCTTGCTTTCCTTTTGATTGTTTCATGTTCTATCATTTACCCAGTTCTAACTGTGTGTGTTCGGTGTGTTGTGTCGTTTTATGCCTTTCTTTTATTTTCTGCTTGCACCCGTTCTTCCCTATATATTATTGTATCCTTGCAGAGCGTGTGCAGAATGTGTTGTGTGGTGACTTTTATTCTACCGATCCTGGAAACTGTAGCCGCCCATTGTGCGCTGCCCCCCCCCCCCCTTGCTATTTGCGTGAGGTTGACGGGGATGGCCATGTTGTTGCTGGGGTAGAAATTGCCGTTCCTGGGGACGGTGTCTTGGCAATGGCCCAGAGAAAGTTTTTCTGGGCTTCTAGCTGTGAGGGTTTTGCCCGTGCATATGAGCAGGCTGCTCTGCAGGCAATCAAGTTCCTGCAGGAGCTATATGGCTTTGTAGTTAGGGATTACAACTATGAGTGTGCTGTTCGCTATAGGAATTCGGGGAATGCTGCTATTGTTGTTGCTGCATCTGCTGTTCGTTATGCAGCTTGTTTAGAGAGTACTCTTGCCTGCATGCGCTCTTCCTCGCTACAAGAGCCAGTTAATGTCCTTGGTGCTCGGCCACAACCGCCGCCTAACCTGTCGTTATTATAATCAGCCCTTTTGGCGTCTTTGCATTCTATTTAGTTAGCGGGGCGTAACCTTGCTGTTCCAGTATTGTATTTATTTGGTAATAATGTCCAGTCGGGGTTGGAAGCCGTTTTTTACCTGTGCCTTCCAGGATAATTGTGTGCTTGGTCTTCACTTCTTTTAGCTGCTTTTGTTTGATTTGTTTTACCCCCTTGCATGTTTGCTGTTTTCTTGCAGCGCTATGGTGCATAGCTTTTCATGTTTTTAGTTTGTATGTCCGCGCTATGCCCCCACGTTGCTCTGTTCGTGCCCGGAGGGCTGTTCCTTTGGGACATCCTCTTGCTTCGCGTCATGCTGTTCCTCCACGTCGTGCTGCAGTTGTTGTACCTGCTGTGCTGGTCACGCCTGTCATTCCGATCGTTCGAAAGAGGCAGCGTATGTTCTTTCACTCTTTTAGAGCTGTTAGTTCTTTTACGCATGAGTTGGTAAACAGGCCTTGTACCCTTAGCCTGTTCTTTGTTTTCTATCTCCTTAGGAGATGGCTTCTTCTCGTTCCTTACTTCTGCTGAGACTTTCAAAAACCGTAAAAGGTGCAAGTCCATGCTGAAAAGGCGCCGTGCCCACAACAAGGGTGGTTAGTTCGTGCTCTCTGTTATCCTCCGTATGGGGTCCTTGCTTGCTTCTCTGTGTGATATTAGTTTCTTCTTCTTCTCGCTCTTGTAGAGCATACGCTGGCATCCCCTCTGCATCCTAATTGGGTTGGGTTTTCTCCTGATGAGGTGGACATACTTAAATGTATGTCCCTATTACAATCGATGGTGCAGTTTCATGGCTTCCTCGAGTCTTATGTTCTTATAGCGGTCAAATATTCTTTAGCTTTCTACCCGAAGAGGTCATACTACGGAGGCCCAGACTACTGCTGCAACCGCTGCCACGCTAGCTTTTGGTGGCGCGAGAGGGTGAAGTCACAGTCTGCTATCACAAAAAGACGAGTGGTATACAACAACTGTTGCAAGGCTGGGAAAGTCTTCATTGACCCCTTTAAAAAACCGCCTCCGTTTTTAGAAACCCTGGTTGATTATAAAGGCCCGGCCCGTAGCCTCAGATTCCTTAAAAAAAATCGCCAGTACAATTGTTTGTTTGCTTTCACGTCTATGGGGCAAAGATTGATCGATCTATTAACGATGGTGGAGGCCCAAAGTTTTTTAAAATTAATGGCCAGGTCTGTCATCGTATAGGGTCACTGCTTCCAGATGAGGGTGATGCCGCGGTCAATCTGGGTCGAACGTTTTACCCCGCAGCGTACCTGCTTTGTACTTTTAACCTCGCTGTCGCTCCATCTCGGCATTCGTTTTTCTTCACATGCCTGCTCTTTTTCAGAGAGGATGACGGCTAGGCCACCTATGCGCGTGGTCCCGGGCTTCAGCCACGGTGTGTGGGTTTGTCGTGTGGGTTGGCCAGGAGCGAGGTCACGGGGATCGTGGGTCCCGGGCTGACCAAGAGGGACCGAGAGAACGTGCGGGCTGGCCGCGGTCGAGATGATCGTGGGTCCCGGGCTGACCGAGAGAACGTGCGGGCTGGCCGCGGTCGAGATTTTTTCTAGGAGCGAGGGCTGGCCGCGGTCGAGATCTTTTTCTACAGTTTTGGGCCCGCATGTCTGCCTCTTTTACCACTCCCATGCGGCGTACTGTTGATGACCGAGCGGTGTCTTCCTTCCATCCTCCTCCTCTCCTCGTCTGCCTCTCTCACTTCCCCTGATTTCCCCTCGTCGCCCTCGTTCGCCCGCTCGCCGTCGCCTCCTTCCCATTGCTGTGCTAGGTGCCTGCTCCCCTCTGCCATGGTGCCCCGCGTTGCTGCCTCTGCGTTCGGTTAGGGTAAGCGGCGACCGCGCCGACCGCGGCTTGCTTCACCTTCCCCAGATCGATTCGTTTCCGCGCGGTTCTTGCATCTGATTTCTTCTGGTTTCTTTCTTCTGGTTACTTTTCCTTTACAGATTCGCGCCGGCTGCTTCCTCGTCTGCCTCTGCGTCAGCTTGTTCCGTCGTCGATCTGGTGAGCCCTCTCATGTTCTTCTGCCTGTCCTCTGCATGTCACCTGTTTGCTGAAATGCCCATTGATTCGTTCTTTGTTTCTTTTCTTGTTTGCAGGTCTGCTGCAGTTGTTTTCTCGTGTTCCTCTGCGACAGCTTGCTCCTTCTTCCCGAGGTGAGGTCCTTCCTATGTGGGCTCTGGTTGCTCTGAATATGCTAGATTTGCTACTCTGGATATGTTAGATTTGCTGCTCTGGTAGATTTGCTGCTCTGGATATGTTAGATCTGCTGTGTAATGCTTGTAATGGTTGATTGATGCTTGTAATGGTTGATTTGGTTCTTACATTTGGCTAGGTTAGTCCTATGCTTGGGCTTGCTTCCGCTTCTGCGTCCGTATGTGTGTCGGGGTGTTATTTCTCTTTGGCTCCTTGTTCTTTATTCGGTCGTTTTGTTCTTTCTTGCTTTGCTTGTCACTGTCACTGTCAGTAGTTCCCAAAGATTGTGTCGTTGCATGGCCGTGGTTTTATGTGTGTCGGGGTGTTGTTTCTCTTTGGCTCCTTGTTCTTTATTCGGCCGTTTTGTTCTTTCGTTCTTTGCTTATCACTGTCACTGTCAGCAGTTCCCAAAGAATGTGTCGTTCGATTTGCGCCTGCCTGGCTACGCTTGCATGTTCATGGTTTTGCTGTTCTTTGTTTCCGAGGAATATGAGCTTTTAATGCTATTTTGGCCTGTGATTTGTCCGTTCTAATGCTTCTGCATCAGGTGTTGGTGCATTCAGTTTTTGGTGTCCTGTCCTCAGCTATGTGTTTGTTCTGCGGTTAGCGCGGCTTCCTTTGCCTTTGTACTTTCTGTTGGCGTCTTTTGGTGAGGAAAGCACCTGCCAATTTTGCTTGGTCGAGGGAAAACTGTCATCCATGCGCATTGGTGATTTCTCACGTGCTCTGCATAACGAAAACATATGCATATAGGTATATAAAATTGCCATGAGTGCTCATGTGAGGCACTGTTCTGTTTACCAGTTGGACTGTAAGGCAACAGAGGCCATTTCCTGAACCTTCGTGCAAATAATTTATGATCAAAAAATGGAGGTAGCTGACTAACATTAGAGCTCTCTCGTCATGTCCCTAAAGAAATGAAAAAAAAACAAATGGTTTCATCTTTTCTTTACCTAATTCAACATCTCCGACCTGGGTTCGTGGCTTAATTTTTGTGCACTTGCGTTTTTTTTACATTTCTGTGTGCCGTATGCTATGTGAAGGATGGTTCCATTGGTTAAACTGTCTGTACTTACATTCTTTTGCATTGCTGTGTGTTGTAGGCTTTTCTTGCTAGGGGTTAACTGCACAGATAGTCCATCTGCTCGCTCCAGCTTTGAAAAGTTTCTGGATACTCAAGGTATCGTCTTCCTCCTTGCCTTGCTTTCCTTTTGATTGTTTCATGTTCTATCATTTACCCAGTTCTAACTGTGTGTGTTCGGTGTGTTGTGTCGTTTTATGCCTTTCTTTTATTTTCTACTTGCACCCGTTCTTCCCTATATATTATTGTATCCTTGCAGAGCGTGTGCAGAATGTGTTGTGTGGTGACTTTTATTCTACCGATCCTGGAAACTGTAGCCGCCCATTGTGCGCTGCCCCCCCCCCTTGCTATCTGCGTGAGGTTGACGGGGATGGCCATGTTGTTGCTGGGGTAGAAATTGCCGTTCCTGGGGACGGTGTCTTGGCAATGGCCCAGAGAAAGTTTTTCTGGGCTTCTAGCTGTGAGGGTTTTGCCCGTGCATATGAGCAGGCTGCTCTGCAGGCAATCAAGTTCCCACAGGAGCTGTATGGCTTTGTAGTTAGGGATTACAACTATGAGTGTTGTTCGCTATAGGAATTCGGGGAATGCTGCCATTGTTGTTGCTGCATCTGTTGTTCGTTATGCAGCTTGTTTAGAGAGTACTCTTGCCTGCATGCGTTCTTCCTCGCTGCAAGAGCCAGTTAATGTCCTTGGTGCTCGGCCACAACCGCCGCCTAACCTGTCGTTATTATACTCAGCCCTTTTGGTGTCTTTGCATTCTATTTAGTTAGCGGGGCGTAACCTTGCTGTTCTAGTATTGTATTTATTTGGTAATAATGTCCAGTCGGGGTTGGAAGCCGTTTTTTACCTGTGCCTTCCAGGATAACTGTGTGCTTGGTCTTCACTTCTTTTAGCTGCTTTTGTTTGATTTGTTTTACCCCCTTGCCTGTTTGCTGTTTTCTTGCAGCGCTATGGTGCATAGCTTTTCATGTTTTTAGTTTGTATGTCCGCGCTATGCCCCCACGTTGCTCTGTTCGTGCCCGGAGGGCTGTTCCTTTGGGACATCCTCCTGCTTCGCGTCGTGTTGTTCCTCCACGTCATGCTGCAGTTGTTGTGCCTGTTGTGCTGGTCACGCCTGTCATTCCGATCGTTCGAAAGAGGTAGCGTATGTTCTTTCACTCTTTTAGAGCTGTTAGTTCTTTTACGCATGAGTTGGTAAACAGGCCTTGTACCCTTAGCCTGTTCTTTGTTTTCTATCTCCTTAGGAGATGGCTTCTTCCCGTTCCTTACTTCTGCTGAGACTTTCAAAAACCGTAAAAGGTGCAAGTCCATGCTGAAAAGGCGTCGTGCCCACAACAAGGGTGGTTAGTTTGTGCTCTCTGTTATCCTCCGTATGGGGTCCTTGCTTGCTTCTCTGTGTGATATTAGTTTCTTCTTCTTCTCGCTCTCGTAGAGCATACGCTGGCATCCCCTCTGCATCCTGATTGGGTTGGGTTTTCTCCTGATGAGGTGGACATACTTAAAGGTATGTCCCTGTTACAATCGATGGTGCAGTTTCCTGGCTTCCTCGAGTCTTATGTTCTTATAGCGGTCAAATATTCTTTAGCTTTCTACCCGAAGAGGTCATACTACGGAGGCCCAGACTACCGCTGCCACGCTAGCTTTTGGTGGCGCGAGAGGGTGAAGTCACAGTCTGCTATCACAAAAAGACGAGTGGTATACAACAACTGTTGCAAGGCTGGAAAAGTCTTCATTGACCCCTTTAAAAAACCGCCTCCGTTTTTAGAAACCCTGGTTGACTATAAAGGCCCGGCCCGTAGCCTCAGATTCCTTAAAAAAATTCGCCAGTACAATTGTTTATTTGCTTTCACGTCTATGGGGGCAAAGATTGATCGATCTATTAACGATGGTGGAGGCCCAAAGATTTTTTAAATTAATGGCCAGGTCTGTCATCGTATAGGGTCACTGCTTCCAGATGAGGGTGATGCTCCTAAATATGTTGAACTGTATATACATGACCGAGAAAATGAAATTAACAACAGAATCCAAGCCCTAAACCACCATAATGAATCTGACTCTGGGTTAGATGAGGAGGTTGTCAAAGGCCTTATGCAAATGCTTGACACAAACAATTCCTTGGTCAAAAAATTCCGGATGGCTAGCGAAGTACTAAAGGCTAATAAACATGCGGTGATTTCCATAAGGCTTGTAGCTCCTGGTGAGGATGATGGCCCACAGTTCAGCCTGCCTACAACAGATGAGCTGGCAGCTTTGGTCTATGGTGATTTCACATTGGAGGCGCCGTGTCGAGACCTGATAATACGCAGCAAAGGAGATCGTTTGCACCGTATTTCTTCTTTAGATACAGCCTACATGTCTTTGCAGTATCCTCTCTTGTTCCCGTATGGCGAACGTGGGTTTCAGCTCGGTGTTCACTATATTGGTGCTGACCCCAATGACACGGACAAGAGAATAAAAATGACCATGCAAGACTACTATTGCTTCTGTTCGCATTACAAGCCAGATCACCACAACCCATACCTGTGTTATGGTCTCTTATCATCACAGGCTGTTGTTGATTCTCGAGCTTGCATTGACGAATGCCGCCTCAATTTTATTATTAAATGCAACAACAAGATGCGGGCTGAAAATCTTCAGGGGGTCGTCGACGCGGTAGGCCAGGGGATGACTGATGGGTCAGAGGTTGGGAAGAAAAATATTATGCCTTCAGCTTACACTGGTGGTCGTCGGTACATGTATGAAAATTTTCAGGATGCTGTTGCTGTCTCACGGGTTCATGGGTCGCCTGACGTTTTTACAACTTTCACATGTAACCCAAAGTGGCAGGAAATACTTGATGCTGTTGAGGATGGTCAGACAGCGACGGATAGGGCTGATATTGCTGTTCGGGTTTACCACATGAAACTCATGCAGTATCTACATCGTATTAAAAAGGGGAATGCCTTTGGTCCTGTTGTTGCTGGTACTGTCCTTTGAATGCTTCTTTCCATTTGCTTTTTCTGCCTCTTTCTATTCCTTACAGTTTTTCCCCTTTTCCCTCCTCTTTTCAGTCCTGCACACTATTGAGTTTCAGAAGAGGGGTTTGCCACACGCACACATCCTTGTTTGGCAAAAGAAGGGAGACGATAGGGTTGTCACACCGCCTTTAATAAATTCTTATATTTCAGCTGAGATCCCTGATCCTGTACAGGATCCTTTGGGTTATGCTCTCGTCGCCGAGTTCATGATGCACGAGCCTTGCGGTGCTGACAACATCAAATGCCCGTGCATGAAAAAAGGAGTTTGCTCAAAAAAAATCCCAAAAACATTTCAGAATGAAACTTCTATTGATGAGAGTGGGTTTCCTTTATATAGGCGTCCTGATAATGGTCGTTTTGTGATGAAGAACAATGTCAGGCTTGATAATAGACATGTGGTTCCATATAACATGGCTATATTAAAAAAATGGCAAGCACATATTAATGTCGAATGGTGTAACAAAACATATGTTATCAAGTACCTATATAAGTATGTAACCAAGGGGCCGGACAAATCAAAGACCTTATTTTAAAACATTAGAAGTGATGGTGACCAGGACGTTGATGAGATCAAAGAGTATAGAGAGTGCCGTTATATAGTTGATTATGATGCTTTTTGGAGGGTTTATGGTTTTGAAATACATGGTAAAACACCCTCTGTTGAGAGATTGCCTGTCCACCTCCTAAACATGCACATTGTGCGCTTTCGTACAAAGGCTACTCTCGATTCAGTTGTTAGTAATACCTGGATGCAGAAAACGATGCTGACAGAATGGTTTGTAGCGAACAGACTTTACACTGCAGCTAGATCCTTAACTTATTGTGATTTTCCCACTAGGTGGTCATGGATAGCTGACGAGAAAAGGTGGAAACCTAGGACAAGAAGCGATAGAATTGGTAGGATATACTACGTTCATCCAACGAGTGGGGAACTTTTTTATTTCAGGATGTTACTTATGATTGTCAAAGGTGCAAGATGCTATGAGGATGTTAGGACTCACAATGGCATCGTGTACTCAACGTTTAGAGAGGCCTGTGCGGCGAGAGGTTTGCTTGATGATGACATAGAATGGTATAATGCTTTTGATGAAGCTGTTAAATGGGGTATGGGAAACCAGCTACGCCAGCTGTTTGTTACTATGATTCTTCACTGTGGTGTTAACGATGAATCTGCTTTCTTTGAAAAGTATGAAATTTACTTGTCCGATGATATTCAGCGTAGAATTCAGCAGGCTAGAAATGATTACTCGTATGTTCTTACTCCGGTTGCATTAAGAGACATGCTGCTTGATGAATTAACTTTCATATTTGCAAAAAACTATGCATGCATCCTAGATCATAGGCTTCCTTTGAAATCTGCTTTGCAAGATGCCCCGATACAGACTGATATGGTTTCTGAAGCGCTTGATGTTGATGTTGGTAGTCTCCTTAAAAAGGCGGAGACTATGTATCATAGATTAAACATAGACCAACTCCATGCTTACTCCACTATAATTGACCGCATTAAATCTGGAAAACCTGGTTTCTTCTTTGTTTCTGGGTATGGTGGCACTGGAAAAACATTCCTTTGGAATGCGCTTGATGCTTATCTTAGAGGTAATAAGAGGATGGTTCTATCTGTTGCATCTTCAGGGGTTGCTGCCTTGCTTCTGCCCGCTGGCAGAACAGCACACTCTAGGTTCAAAATACCTGTTGAGCTATCTGACCATGGCACCTGTGATATTAAAAGATCTACTATGTTGTCCACTCTTATTGAATCGGCTGATCTTATTATATGGGATGAAGCATTGATGTCGCACCGGAAATGCTTCGAGGCAGTGGATAGGTCATTTCGTGATATTCTATCTGCCAATGATCCTGCTTTAGCTCAGGTTCCTTTCGGTGGTAAAGTCGTTGTGTTAGGTGGAGACCTTAGGCAGATCTTGCCTGTCATTGAGGGTGGATCTAGGGCGCAGGTTGTTGCTGCTGCAATCACTAACTCACCTCTCTGGAATATTTTTGATGTCTTGCATCTCAACATTAACATGCGTCTGACTGCACATACAGACAATCCAGATCTACAGGCTGAAGTGGCAGCCTTCACTAGCTGGGTCCTGAGCGTAGGCGATGGCACGACACCTGCTGTGTCCCGTGAGGGGGATGCATCTCCATCTTGGATAACTATCCCTGATGAGCTGTTAGTGCACACCGACGGTAACAAAATAGATGCCATTGTTCAGGTTGTGTACACAGATATTTCTATTAGGTATTCTGATGTCAATTACCTAAAAGAGAGGGCCATCCTAACACCTACAAATGAAGTGGCCGAAAAAATAAATGACCACGTTCTGTCTTTTGTCACTACTTGTGAGCGAGAGTACCTAAGCTGTGATACGATAGGAAATTCATCAGACGGCGTTCGCAACCAGGATGCTTTTTATCCTGTTGAATATCTGAATGGGATCAAGGTGAATGGCTTTCCATACCATAGATTTGTGCTTAAGGTAGGAGTTCCCATCATGCTTCTAAGGAATCTTAACCAATCAACTGGCTTATGCAATGGCACAAGGCTTATAATCACAAAACTTGCTGATAAGATTATTGAGGCGGTTGTTATTACTGGTTCAAACATAGGCGATGTCGTTTTCATTCCAAGGATATGCTTAACTTCCAAACATCCTAAATGGCCATTTACTTTGCATCGTCGGCAGTTTCCTGTTAGAGTGTCCTATGCAATGACTATTAACAAGAGTCAGGGGCAAACCCTTTCAAGTGTTGGGCTATACTTGGATACACCTGTGTTCACACACGGGCAGCTCTATGTGGCGATTTCGCGTGTTACTTCGAAGACAGCACTAAAGATCTTGATAAAAGGCGAGGGTGATGAGACTGTTTCTCAGACAAGGAACATCGTGTTCCCTGAGATTTTTCAGTCCATTACTTAGATTTTATTATTAGCAGCCTGCACCGCACGTGGTATGAAGTTTTGTCTGTATGGATTTTGCTGGTTCCTGTGACCGTCCTTTAATACAGCTTCTGTTTTTACATGTGCCTTAGCCTTTTGCCTATATATAGTTATCTAACTTGCACGACCTTTCGTTCCCACCTCTTTTGCCTTGCCTCTTAACCTTGATGGTTTTCTGCCTCAATATCCTTTTGTGATCTTATATCATACTTGCTTGATTTTAGATTCGCATACTGCCAGGTGAGTTCGAATGTATAGCAACTATGCCTTTACTACTTATTTTCCTGCTTCTCTTCATAGTATTCAGCCTCTGCTTTTATGTTGCAGATGTCGAACAGCATGATCAGTCTTCTCTCAGAGATCCATGACAAAGAGATGGGTTGGAATGCGAAGGTCCTCGTGTCTCGCGTCTGGCACTTCCGTCTTGGGGGTGATGATGGCCCAACTACACATACTGACATTGTGGTGCTCGACCAGGAGGTTAGTACCATGTCGCAACACCTTTGCTTGTGCTATAGTGGTGATATTTGGTTTTAGCCCTAACTTCTGATGGGAATGTGTAGGGCACCCACATGTACGGCCAGTTTCCTGCTGAACTATCAGAACGCCTGAAGGATGTCTTGAAGGAAGGAAGCGTTTATCTAATGAAGAGGTTCATGTGCAAACAATCAAAGCAGACTTACAGGGCTGTTGAAAGCCCTTACATGATGCAGTTCACACACTTTAGTACCGTGGTTCCTGCCCCGGGCAATGAAGAAGACTACCCATACTGCACTTACAATCCCATATCCTTTTCGGATATCCCGGTGCCAGGACCGAGGACTCCTCGCTTTCTCGGTTAGTCGTCCTATGTTGCCTTCATCTATGGCATGTACTTCTTCGTCTTTGTTCGACTTATCTTAGGCTTCTTCTGCTGTTTATAGATGTCGTTGCCCGAATTACTGCGGTCACAGACATAGTTGTTGTCCATTCTCAGCATCAGCCTGAACCTTCAGATACCAGGACTATAGTTCTCCAGGATCAATCGTAAGTTCTATGCTTGTTTCTTCTTCATTTTTCTTGCCTTCTGCCCTGTTTTTCTCTTGACTTGCTTCTTGTGCCTTCTAGAGGGAATGATATCACACTTGTCCTTTGGGGTGCACGCGCTCATGAGTTTGAAGCAGGAGAGGTCCGTGCTGCAAGTGAGCTCGGAGCTGTCATTGCTATCTTTGTAGGGACACTGCCAAAGATGTACCGAGGTCATTATTTGTTCGATGCCTACCTTGTGTCATTGTTTCCTGGACTGCTTTCATACTCCTTTGCACTTACCTGTATTCCGCTATAGGTATTAAGGGACTGAGTGGCAGTTCTGCATGCCGCTGGTATATTGATGAAGACTTGCCAGAGATAAATGCTTTTCGTGCTAGGTAATTATTGTCCCTAGCTGCTTGCTGTCCATGAAGCTCTATACAGATGGTTGACTCATGTTGCGGTTGTTCTTCTTTTAAATAGCCTCCCAGCAGAGATTGCTCCTGTCACTGCTCACATCCCAGGAGAGCAACCAATGGTTGCAGCACCTGTACGCGAACCTCCTGCTGAGATAAGTGTTCGTGAGCTGCTTGATGTTGACCCATATGATAATCTGGTACTCTCTCTCTCTCTCTCTCTCTCGCCTTGTCACTCTTCTTCTTCCACCTTCTTTCTCATTGTAGTTGTATTTGTTATTGAATGCAGAAAAAACAATTCTTGGTCAAGATTGTTGTTACAAGGCTGGGCTCTGACCATCGCTGGTGGTTCCTCTCATGCCGGAAATGCCATAAATCAGCCTATGTCTCTGGAAGGCAGGAACGCTGCGGAGACACCGCTTGCCCTTCCATCGATGCAGATCCATCGTGAGTTTCTTTCCTCCTGGGCCTAAGTATAAGCTATCTACTGTGTTGCTCCTAAGCTCATTTGCTGTGTGGTGTGCAGGTATTGCGTGTGCACTTTTGGAAGTGATGGCACAACAGAAGCAGAATTCATGTGGTTTGATAAAGCTGCAAGGAGTGTTGTTGGCAAGCCACTCATGACTCTTCTTCACCACAAGTATCCGGGTTTTACAAGCGTGCATGATCTTCCTCAGATAGGAGGTGGCGATGTGGTCTTACCTGTTGAGATCTCCCGCATTGTTACCCAGAAGTATGAGCTCGTCGTTACTGTCTCCAACAAGAGCTTCAATCCTACAAGCACCCAGCTTTCTTTCCAGGTTATCAGGATTAATCGAACCTTTAAGCCTGAACTTGCTCCTTTGGGATCTTCTGCTGCATCAAACGCATCTGGAGCATCATCTTCTGCTGGTGTTTCTGGGGTGTCGGTGGCCATTCCCACGTCTTTCCCTGTGGGATCATCTACACTCACCGTGCTACCTCTGGATGAGGTATGCCTGCTGTTGGTTTCAGCCTTTGGGTTCTCTTTTGGTCCTTTGACTATCTTTGATCATCGTGCTATTTGTTTGGCAGATGAACACTCCTATATCTGCATTCAGAGGAAAAGGGCAGGCTATTATGCCTAAGACACCTAGGTATCAAGCCTTACTTTGTCCTGTCATGCGGTTTTATAGTTCTTTTTCTTTGCCTGTGCCTGATGTGGATTCATGTTTTCAACCAGCAAATCACCATGCCCAAAAAGCTCTCGCCGTAAGCTCTTTGCATCACCCTCCAAGGATGATGCGGTTGAACTACCTGCCTCTACAGCCAATGTTGCTACCCAGGCTGAAAATAGTGCTTCTGCTGGAGATGCCGTTGAAGCTACAGCCAGCTTCTTTTTCACATGCAGATGCTTTGCCCCTTCTGCACACATAATGCCTGATCTGCAGCGATGTTTTGTATCAGGAAATAAAACAGGTTGACCAGGAGCCAGAAGCCACAGCTCGTGAGGAAGGAAAGAATGTTCTTGTTGATCAGACAAAATCCAAGAGGTAAAAGCTCATAGTCCATTACATTCAGCCAGTCCAATACAGGTCCTACCATGATGATTGTTTGCTTTCCTTTACCATGTCTTTGTTAGAATCTAAAGTTGCGGTCTGTGTATTTCCAAAAATGGTCTCTTAGCTAATGCATACATTGTCAGTTTCTCAATGTGTACTGTGCTTCTTGTTGCCTGATGCTCTTCTTACATTTCTATTGCATGCAAATGCAACTATTACTGTCCCATGGAGAATTATCATATACCTGAATCACCTGTGTTTAATTTACTAGGGTGATAAACTGCTTATTTGTGTTACCTTGCCTCTGCTGGATCTACTCTATGTTCTTGTCTTCCGGCATTACTGTAACTCTTGCCTGTTTAGACTTATATGGTACCTGATAAATCTGCTGGCATGCCTTCAAGTTCTGCTAATTATTACACCTCAGGGCAAGCATTGCCGCGAAGGGAGCTGGTGGTCTGAAGAAAGCAAGACAGTAGTTCTCGAATGGACTAGGCTGGACATGTACATACGGTACGACTATCCCTGCCTCAATTGTTATCCTTCTGCATCTATGTTACGTCGGCTGTGGCAATGGAGTGACTATAGTTCATCTTCTTGCTCAGGGTTTCTTATGCGTTCTGCTCGCGAAGGGAGCTGGTGGTCTGAAAAAAGCAAGACAGTAGTTCTCGAATGGACTAGGCTGGACATGTACATACGGTACGACTATCCCTGCCTCAATTGTATTCCTTCTGCATCCATGTTACGTCGGCTGTGGCAATGGAGTGACTATAGTTCATCTTCTTGCTCAGGGTTTCTTATGTGTTCTGCTCGCTTCTCGAGCTAGGTCTACCACTAGATGGATATGATGGTCAAGAGAGCTTCTCAGCTCTGCTGCGTCGCATCAACGGTCAGGACTGAAGATCGTCGGTCCGCTTTTGGATATGCACTTAATGTATTTTGTGCACCTTTGTAAGGCAAGGCTATGACTCCCGCGGAACTATGTTAAGCCATTGCCGTGACAATTCCTCTATTTAGGTCACGAACCAAACCACCTGCTATGCGTTGTAAATATCGCCTTTGGCCCTTCCTGTCTTGTCTCCCTACCTATGACAATTCCTGCTCATTGTAAATGCCGTTGGGCCATGCTGCTTAATCTAGCTCTTTCCAGTGTCACTGTATTATGTTTACTGCCTTATGCTTGCTCTTGGTGGTAACGCTGCTGCTTTATAAAGCTGCGTCTTGGCTGGTCTTCCTCGCAGGGCTTGGAGTTCAAAATTCACAATTACGGTTAATTCCACGATGCTATGCACAATGGGAGTACATTTACTCTCGTAAAACTCCCGCTACCGTCGTGGTTTGGCTGGATGCCTTTCCTTCTGTTGCTGCTGGAGGTGTCATTCATCTTGCTACATGGTGCTTTTAATCCGAAACTTGGTCCTCATGGTAGCTATATTCGTTTACTTTGGATTAAGCCAGCGCGTATTAGATAAATCACCACACATGCTATAATTTGAATTCTTGACGATTTGCCATAGTTTCTGGTTCAGAGGGTACTACTTGTGCATACAAAAGATTCATGTAACTTCGTTTGCCGCAGGTTGCTCGCTGTCTTGCTATCTTCTGCTTGCTATTTGGACGGTGCTTTGCTGACTCTGGTGATCGACTAGCTCGTGATCTTCTCAACGTTGACTAAGGGTCTATTCTGAAAAGCCTTAGTCTGACATGGGTGCTGAAATGGTATTACTTATAGTAGCAACTTATGTCTTATAAACTTCGCGATGCCAGTTTGATTTCTTAACTTATGGACTTGCCTGTCTTTTGCATCAGGTTGTTTTGTACATAAAAGCTCACTACCTTGGCCCTCGCTCCTTTGGCTGGCACTGCCCTGGCCTTCGTTGCTCTAATCCTGACTGCTACAGCCTCCAGCCGCAGGGATGGGTGAAGAATACTTCGCCGTGCCGTCGCTGATTTCATGAACTTGTCTTTGCCCCCTTTTGAACGATCTAGAACTCTGTTGCTTGGGTGTTTGCAAACAGTCTTTTGCGCTCGTCAAACCATGCCACCGTTATATTCCTGTTTATGAGGCGAGCTAAGCTATTTTCATGTCTTCTGAATGCTGCCATTAGACCTTAATGTCTTTTCCCTGTATGCCCAGCGACTATTTCTATCCTTTGTAAATGTTCGTCCAGCCATGGTACCTAGCATATCTATTATTGCCAGTGCAATGATAGTTGTTCTGTGCTTTATGCTTGTATGATTACACTGCTCAGCTTTTTATTTGAACCTGAGCTTCTCGTGCTTCAAATGCTTTTCAAATGTGTTATCCAGGCCTCCAAACAATTTGCATCTTTTTGAAATTCCAAAAAATAACCCAGCCACTCAACATATTATTCTTAATAATCCCAGTATTGCTCCATAAAATAAACATTTAATGCCATACTTCGAGTTCTCCTGTGAACCGCTCACGCAGCCCCCCCCCCCCCCCCCCCCCCGCGTCCGCTATTGATTAACAGGGAAACCACTCGCCGCTAGCCGCCGCTAGCCGGCGCGCCTCGCCCCCGCGCCGCCCCGGCGGGGCGACGCGAGCAGGCGCTCTTCAGCCGGCGACGTGGCGCTCTTTGGCAGGCGACACAGAGAGGCGCCGGGGGCGGGCGCTCTTCAGCCGGCGACGTAGCGGTGGTGCTCTTTGGCAAGCGACGCAGAGAGGCGCCGGGGGCGGGCGCTCTTCAGCCGCCACTGGATTAGCTGAGTTGTAGGTCTTCCTCCTTCACTAGCCTACCTCAGAGAGCATATATTCTGTTCTTCCTATGCATATACACTATGCTAAAATTCCCAGTGTTGTATATAAGCATAACGATGTTTTCGATTCTTTTTTTAAATGCTGTTTTATTTAAATAGTTACCTTTCAATCAGTTACCATTTTTAAAAAGAAAAGGATGGAATGATAAACTACTTTAGCAACCACTGGTGCAGCAGCCTCAGTGGAGATCGCATGGCGGCAAAAGAACTTTACCGTATAATAGATACCAACTTCACAGCCGGATCAACATCGAAAGAAAACGATCTGAATCGTATTTTGTCACAAGTAAGATATGTTGCTGATCATCTTAATGATACAACCACACAATCAGGGTATGATCTCAAACGGACAAATGAGTATTATTGGACCCTGGATGATGACACCGAAGGAATTTCTGCTCTAGGCAATGAGAGCGACCAATCAGAGCCACTGTGAAGAGTTGCCTGCCAAACAGAGTTATTTTCAAAACCAATGAAACGCACACCAATGACTCTGCGTACTGGCTATCCACTTTCTTCACTGGAATTTCTGTTCAAATCAATGAGAGCCACTAATCACAACCACCATCAAGAGTTGCCTACACCACAAAGTTGTTTTCAATATCAATCAAACATGCAGCGATGACTCTGTCTAATATTTATCGCTTCATAGCGCATATATGTTGTATCTTCAACTATCTGCTTTCTTTACTAATATCATTGTAAATAATCGATCGTAAGCTTCTTAAAACACTATTTATCATAACCACGTCTTTATATCTACCAGCAATAAGTACTTATTTTCATATGTTCCAATATGTTCCCAAATAATATTAATGCACACTCTTTGAATACATGGCTTGCTCTCGGCATTTGCGCCATCGGCGCAACGGGTCATCTAGTACGTTTTAATGATTAGAGAGAATCAAGTACAGGCTAGAAGATCAGTAGTTGCTGTTGCCGAAGCGAACACGTTTTCCTGGAGCCTCCTCACGATACGAACACTACTGAGTGCAACTCTAACCGATCCCTGTATATAACAAAGGATTTGGTGGAGCAAAATCTAAGTGGAGTATTTTTACTATACTAATATTTGACCGGACCTAGCTGATCTCCTATATATAACTAATCAAAATTTAAATTTGCATAAAAGTTCAACCTACTTTCGATTTAAACAACCGAAATTGATCACATTATCATGACAACCGAATTTAAACAACCGAAATTTAACACATTGTCTTGACAACCGGAGCCGGGGAAGATTCATCACCACTCTTGAACGTCGAATTCCTCCTCTTGCTCCTCCTCCTCTGAGATGTCGATGAGCTCCTTGTTGACCGCCCGCTCCGTGAAGATGGCCCGCTCCGTGAACATGGCCCGCTCCCCTCCACTAGCTCGGGGTACTGGCGGCGCAGGTCCGCCATGTACTTCTCATTGCCGGCCTCCGTCTCGAGGCGCTCCCTCCCCTCCCGATCCTCCCTCGCCACGGCCCCATTCACCACTCTGGGCGCCGTCGGCCACGGGACATTGAGGCGCGCCTCTGCGCCATGCAACTGGACTTGCCACCGGTCGTACTCGAGCGCCATGAGCTCCGCCATGTGGAATGAACCGAGCCACTTCTTGGTGTGGCTCTCGCGGTTTATAATCTCCGCCACCCACGTCCCCCACAGCCGTTGTCGGACGCCGAGGTACTTCCTCTATGGCTGCGGCGGTGGAGGGAGGTCGTGGAAGTCGAAGATGCGGCGGGCGGGGGCCACATCGGTGGGGCGGCGTCGACTCGAGGAGGCACCGCTAGAAGCACCGCAACGGGCGTGGTGGCAAGGATCTGCTCTGTGGATCGGCGGCGGGGATCGCCAACTATGCGGTCCGCCCATGGCGAGGCGGGGGCGTCGGGGAACGGCTAGGGGGGAGGGGCGCTGACTGTGGGGACCCCGACTCACAAGTCGTGATCACTGAATGTACGTGCACAGTGATCCCAGAGATCAATGCTCACTGAACACACAGAAACTGAATAACAAGAGTCTTACATCCGTTACATACCGTTTTACTCAAATATGGCCTTTATGGCCAAGTCTTCATAAACTTGCAGCAGAAATCTTCAACGATAGCGTGAACCCATGCCATCTACCTTAACCCTACAGGCATTCTGACTGGGAAGCGTCTTAGCTCGCATGTTCGTCACCAAGGTAATCTTCATCATGACCTGATCTTTCATGCCTGGCCAATAAAATAACCAGTGGCAAGCCAATGAGTACGTTGAATGTACTCGCAAGCAACCCATGTTTGGAACAAGGTTCAACAGAGCATGATATAGCACTAAGTAGGTAATTTTGCAGAAAGCTAATTTTTGAGTGCAGTGACATGATCAACTAACTTATGTAAGCATGCATCAACAGTTGGCAGATATCCATATGAACAAGTTATAGATATCATCATAAGCAAGGGGTTGAACATCACATGTTCAATCATTTCATCAAGTCTTTCGACTTAGCTCAAGTATCTCTTTGTCACACACACACCAAGTTTTGTGAAAACATCTGAACGTAGTTTAAGCAGTACCACCCAACTGTCCTTGACCATGGACACGGCTATTCGAATAGTTTTACACTCTGCAGAGGTTGCACACTTTACCCACAAGATTCGGGAAACTTCCGTGTCAAGCCACGACTCGCGATATTTTTCATACCCGAGGTAAGTACCCAAACATTGCCTTTCCCCTGACGATACTAAACAAAGAGTCCACTCGATTGGTACCCAGCCCACATGATGTACATCACAAGTAACATCCATGCAGGGACCAACGGTGTGCTCGGTGCCTGTGAAGACAGCGCATGATCGTCCTTACCGGCACGACCCCGTATCGAGAGTGACCACGTCATTCCCGCCACTAGTAATGCGGGCTCTATGCTAGTACCCACCAAAGTAATCAACAAAGCCCCTTCCCATATAGGGGTAGAGTGGTTGTACATGTAAGGTTGGGACGGTCGACAAATCTTAAATCTAATCCGTTTTCGAAAACACACACACTCACTTGCTCCGGTACACCACTTCTTCCTCAAGTGGTTACCTAACTCAACATCATCTCCCTCGGGCATTAGTGGCACCCGACGGGGTTTTCGAAAAGTCTTTGAAATCATTTTTTGTTTCCATCACCATGCATTTTCCCATCCCACTTGCGTAGCATCTACTAAGCATCCTATCTACTCCCACCCGCACAACCTCATAAGAATGGTAGGGTCATGCACGATGCAAGTATCAATGGTAAAGTATCGGAGGCATCCCACCAAAGTGGTCACCGCACCAACATGATCAACATCACGGAAATAAGTGCTATATGCCATGCAATGAAAAAGGGTTCTTAGTCATGGTCAAAGGGCTGCTTGCCTGGCTTAGCAACGTCTTCGAGGTCTTCACACGCTTCTCGTCCATTCCGAGCACTTCATCTACTTCGTCAACTATCATCGGAAACAACCGCAATAAGCAACACAACAAGCAGAAAATAAAAGTGCTCTATAAATAGGAAATATATTTTTCTAGGATGTCTCTGGTCATAAGAAAAGTTAGTAAGGAGGTTCCATTGGATGTGGATCAAGGGGGAGTTTTGAATGGTGGAAATGAAGGAAACGATGATCCTATAAGATGTCCACAGAAAATATTTTTGTAAAAATGAGTGGATGGACCCAACAAATAAGGCATGATTTTAGAAACATGTGGGAAGTGGTTTCACTGGATTTGGAGTTGAAATGATTTTCCTATGAATTTACTAGGATGAACTAAATGGAAAATGGGTCATTTATTAGGTCCAACAGAATAGGTGCATGGAAAAAAATGTTCACTATGGCTAGACAAATGGGTCATGGTTTTATAGACATCCAAGAATTTGAATCACTCCATTTGGAGTTGATTTGAGCTCTAGGGATTTGCAAAGTGGGCTTCTACATGGTTCAAATTCAGATTTGAATTTGAACCTAACAAAAAAGTTTTTGGAAAAATGTGCAATGCACATATTTGGTTAGCCCATGATTTTAGAGACATCTAGGATTTTGAATCATCAAATTTGGGTTTAGGATGAGTTTTCTAGGGATTTTACAAGTTTCTGAAAATAGAAAATGGAAAAGGGCTTTACCTAATGGGCTAAAACGCGCTCAGAGCGCAAGATAACTAACCGGGCCGGCCCAGTGGCTCAGCCGGGCTGGAGGAGGCGACGTCGAAAACGTATTCACTGGAATACGCCTCCTTGAAGCGAAAACGGCCACCCGGGTGGGGCGTCTCCACATAAACAGCGGGCCCCAGCCGCTTAGTCACTGACTGACGGGGCCCGCCTGTCGGGCCTTCCTTCTTCCATCCGCTCGAGCGGGGTGACAGAGGAGGCGAGATAGAGTGTCGGCCGGCGTCGTTCCGGCGGCACGGGCCATCTCTGGCCAAGGTCCGGCCACCGGAGTGCTCAGGGGGAAGGCCCGCACCCACCTGGGGGGTCCATTCCCGCAGGGGAGTGCTGGGGAAGGCGGGGCCTTGGCCGCGGTGGAGACCGGCTACGGCGGCCGTGGGGGCGGTGCTTCGGCCACCGGAAAGAGGGAAGGAGCACGGGGAGGAGGATCGTGGTGTTATGGGAGGCTCTCTGGTGTAGCTAGGAAGAGAGGAGCGGCACTGGCGAGCTCGAATTCGAGCGGTGTCCGAGGCGGCAATGCTGGCCGTGGGAGGTTGGAGAGGGCACGGGGGGATGAGTTAGGGGGTCCGGGAGATTAGCGGGAGTGAGAGGAGGCAAAGGGAGTAGAGAGAGGGGCTCGGGGGAGACTGATATAGCCGCAGCGTCAGGGCACCGTGGGCCACGCCCACAGCCATGGTTCGGATCATGCCAGAGGCAACGGGGGCGCTCTGAGGCATGTTTGCGGGCTTCGTGAGCGCGGTCCACGTCCAGGGAATGGATAGGGAGGAGCGGGGATCCAACAGGGCTCGCGCGTGTGAGCTCTCGGGTTGGAGTTCCCGGGCGGCCATGGCGCGCGTGCGAGGGAACTGGCAAAGGGGGGGAGAGAAGGGGGACAGGACGGTTGCGTGTCCCGGACGTCGAGGTGGTCCTGCTGGCGAGGAGGGGGGGCTCGAGGCTGTCGGGGGAAGGGATTGGTCGCTGGCTACAGTGCGGGTGCGCACTGTAGCGTGCACCAGAGCGCGCCAACTGCATGCCAGGGCATGACTTTGGCATGCAGGGGCGTGGCCACTTGCGTCCTGGGCATGGCCAAGCCTGTCCACTAGCATGTGGGGCTTCTGGAGGTGCTCTAGAGGCTAGGGGAGCTAGGGGAGGTAGGGGTAAGAAGGAGGAGAGGTAAAAATGGTGTGAATCTTGACTGTCCATGGAGGAAATGTGGGGTTTTACCCCACCAATGATTTAGCTGGGAGACTAAAATCTTTACCAGGGGTATAAGGTAACTAGGTGGAGATGTGGTAAAATTTTGAGAGCAAGGAGATTAGTATAGGAGGTCAAAGCAGTAATTCTTAGATTCTGCCAGAAGGTGTTTGATAGAGTTTTGACCTAGCTAGGGGGCTCTCCTTGACATGAAATTTAACAGGAGTGAATTATAGATAGAAATGAGGTTGATCACCAATTTTGGGATTATAAGATGAAAGTTTCCAATACAAACTTTATAAACCCTAGAAATGGGCAGAAATGGATTTGCTTAGATCTAGCTATGCAAATCCATTCTCCTTGATGCACCACTTGATGTGGTAGCATTATTTGCGTATTAGAGCATACCCAAAAAGTTTGGGACCAAATGGGGAGACTTGACAATGCAAACATTTCCAATTCTTGAAATCAGCAGGAAGGGGTTTGGGGGGATTTGGACAAGTTAATCTGTTTTCCTTGATGCACCACTTGGTTTGGATGCATTATTAGAGAATTAGAACATGTATACAAAGTTTGAGCACAATAGGAGACATTTGGCAATGTAGAGTTGTTCAAATTTGGATCTGGACAGGAATGGTTTTGGAATATTTTGGTGAACCAAAACAATTGGTATTGAGATGAAACTTAGCAATATGATCACATATGTCATATTTGACATGCTAGAATTTTCTTGGATTTATTTGAGAATATTTCTTATAGAAATATTTCAAATGCCTGAAATAGGCAGAAAGGGTTTTGGAGGGTTTTGTCCAATATTTTGAACATGACTATGTGTTGAAACTCATATGTATGGAAAATATGTGTCCACTGAGTTTCCCTAAATTTTCTCAAATATTTTGAATGCATAAAAATAATTTTTCCCTATAAAAGACAATTTCTGGCCTTAAGAAAAAGCCTTTAAATAAAATAGTAAAATAATATTTAAAATTAATATTTGGTGGTTTTGGGAAGTATTATATATAGTAGGTTCCAAATAAAGTCTTTGGGGAAAAACAATCCACCCAATTTGAGGACTTGTAGTTAAATCCTCAACTCAGGGGTTTTTGAAAACCTAATTTGAATAAATCCCTTTTGGCCAAAATAATCTTTGATAAAAATAGTTTTAGGTCCTATACACATGGTATGATCATTGGACAAGAGTTTGTATCAAGGAAAAGAGTTCTTGAGGGTAGGAGGGATTTTATGAGTATAGAGCACAAGCAAGCAAACAAGCAATTTACAATCAAGTCAGGCATCACAAGCACACAAAAAGTTTTAATTGGTCCTAATTTTTGAGCTATGTTAACTTAGGCAGAAGAGGCTAAACACAGGGTGTGACTTGATGAAATGATTGAACATGTGATGTTCAACCCCTTGCTTATGATGATATCTATAACTTGTTCATATGGATATCTGCCAACTGTTGATGCATGCTTACATAAGTTAGTTGATCATGTCACTGCACTCAAAATTAGCTTTCTGCAAAATTACCTACTTAGTGCTATATCATGCTCTGTTGAACCTTGTTCCAAACATGGGTTGCTTGCGAGTACATTCAAAATACTCATTGGCTTGCCACTGGTTATTTTATTGGCCAGGCATGAAAGATCAAGTCATGATGAAGATTACCTTGGTGACGAACATGCGAGCTAGGACGCTTCCCAGTCAGAATGCCTGTAGGGTTAAGGCAGATGGCATGGGTTCACGCTATCGTTGAAGATTTCCGCTGCAAGTTTATGAAGACTTGACCATAAAGATCATATTTGAGTAAAACGGTATGTAACGGATGTAAGACTCTTGTTATTTAGTTTCTGTGTGTTCAGTGAGCATTAATCTCTGGGATCACTATGCACGTACATTCGGTGATCACGACTTGTGAGTCGGGGTCCCCACACTGACGGTGGGGAGTGGAGCGGAGAAGAGGCAAAGGAGGCGAAGAGAAAGCGGATGCGAAGTGAATTTGTTTTACTCTGCTGCAGAGCGGTGTAGTAAAAATAGTGAGTCAAGGCGCGGCTGAGGATATACTTTTACTCCTCCAACGTCGATTGAGAACCGGTTAGGTGCCAATTAGAGGAGTAAAACCAGGTTTTTACTTTTCTAACCAATTATTGTGGATCGGTTAGAGTTGCACTAAGCAATGTTCTCCTTTATGTATCTCGAGGGCAGTGCATGCACCGAGACACCGAAAAAATGCACCATGACCGTAACCTTAAGTTCCACAAGTATGGCTGGCTTTCGGTGTAGAACGCGCAAACAAAGCTGCAGGATTTGATGCGGTTGGTTACCTCGACTCCATGGCAGTTTCAGCTACAATTTAAGTCTCGGCTGAATTTTTCAACGTGAAATGGTAAGCTAAGATCTTACCATCTTTTAGGCAAGCGGTATCACATGGGATCCTGATACCTCCTAATCCTAACACGACAAAGCTACCAGAATACTTTTTATGGACTACTCATCTCTTACCTAGCAACGTTGGCACTGGGAGTGGATTTAAGGTTTCCTGTATCACAGTGTGTGGTGGTGTGCTACTAGCTGATGGCTTTATTTATAGCCGCTTTTCTCTACAGAAAAAAGTGGATTTAAGGTGCTTGTCCGGAAAAACGACTTTCCACACTGGTGCTCCCATTCAGAAATATCAAATTCGGCATCCTATACATCCGCAGACATGTTCGGGCGCATCCGCAGATAGTGGCCGTGTCAGTCCTAAAATCTCCTCACCCACAATCATATACCTCATATTCGGTGCTTTAAATTCATACTACCAATGCAACGTAAAGACACTATGTAGATGATAAAAAGAAAATCCCGAAACATAGAACAAATGGCAAAATATGACAGTTAATCTAGACCATAAGACACAGTTTAAACATCACAATTCAGTGGGCGAACGAACATACCTAAACTAAAATTACTACAAATGCAAACAGAGACGGAGAGGGCCAATCATATTCATCACTTTCTCGTTGGTTTTTTTTGGGGGGGGGGGGGGGGGGGGGGGGGAGAAGTGGTTGTTGGACGAAGAGTCGGCAGTCCTCCGGACGGTGTGGTTCTACTCTTTGCCACCTTTACGGCTTTCGCCGCCGCCGCCGCCTTCTCTGCCGCTTCACGCTCCGATTGCTCGATATCGAGCCGGAGCGCCTTGTTGTTCTTCACAAGGAGCCGACGGGCGGCCACCTCTACCATCGTGAGGGAGCGGCACAGAACAGCTGCGAGGTGCTCCTCCTCTGCATCGGGCTCCGGCAATCCGCGTCTGCGATGGGAGGAGGATGTGGCCACCTCTGACGCTGTCGCCCTCTCCCTAGCATGTTGCCTCTCGCGGCAGGCGGCAGGTGCCTCCAATTCCAGCGTCTGTTGTGCCGTTGTTGTGGGCACGAACACCCACCAATGACCGTGAGCAGTAGCCGCCGGAGGGGGAGGAGGATGGCGTTGGTCCATCAGAGTGGAGCGGACCGAGCACGCGGAGCTGAGCGCAGTGCACGACATGCCATCGCGAGTGTCCGCGCAGCAGTGCCGGGCGATAGAGGACGGAGTGGAACCCGAGTTGTCGCTTGTGTCGACTGGCGACCGCTACATCGCGATGCAGAGGGTTGGCTCCTCATCACCGGCCCCGTCCACCTCGTGGACGAATGCGCCCCAGTCGTCCTAGTTGCTAGATCCGGCACCGCCGCCATTGCTTGTGCTCAACATTGGGATGGAAAGGGGAGGGGAATCTATGAAGAGCGGAGCGGAGTGAGAGAGAGAGAGAGAAGCTAGGGTTTGCTCTGGGTGGGGTTTTTAGTGGGGACAGAGTGGGGTCCATGCGGGTCAGGGTAGGCTGGCCTGACATGGTAGACACGTCCGGGCGGCCTCATATCCGCCCCATGTATGAGGAGTGGGTACGAGGGGTGCCGGTCAACCCAGTTGGGCCAGGAAAAAGTGACCACTCACTGACCGGCCGTCTTCTCGATCAGTATTGGGAGTCCAACTGTAGATTCTCTAATATAACAAGAGAGATCATCTATGCCAAAGTACAATTAAGCAAATAGTGATGTAAAGGTGGTGAGCGAAGTCGCCTTTTTCAAGGCAAGAAAACAACAGAACATCCAAAGTATTCCGTAGTTTGTGTTCTGGTCATGGGTAGTGGCATTGCTTTGTTCAAGGATAGCCACTGTCAATGTGTCGAGTGTGCGTTGATCTTCTCTATGTGGCCACCTTCTGATGTCATCCATTCTTGTACTAGGTGGAACAACTCCATCTTTCAACAGTGTGGCGCCTTTCGAGCCAACCGAGGAGACATGAGCCTTCTTGGGAGATGGAATTAGATTCGTTTTGTCGTGTCGGTGCCCTTAGTTGTTTGGAGATGGCATATACCCTGTCTGTGTCGGTCTTCCTTTCTCCTCCAGGGTCAGCATGTTCATAGTCCATGGTACTTCGTCTGCAGAAGAGGGGCCTCAACGTCTTCAGCTCCGTGTTTGTTGTGTCTTTCTTGCGTGAAGCATGTGAGGCTTTGTTAGCTGCTTTCTCGTGCCTCTATCTCATCGCGTTTTTCTTTCTTTGTTGGTTCGGTGTTGGTTATAATCTTGTCCGGTTGATAGCTTTATTAATTTAAAGTCCCTTTCTCTAAAAATATACACTGTGAATCAATTGGTGTCATACACTAAGCACATCCAAGCTATGGTCGGCAACACAATATTTTACTCGTATAAACAAAGTGCGCTTTTCAATTATTCTGAAGTATCGTCGGCGCTCGAGCGAAATATCCATGCCCTGAAATGTTATCATGCTAAACTCGTAAAAGACCAATTTAAACATGTAAAAGATAATGCCTATCGTAGTTATTGGATTGAAAACGCGTGACAATTACTCTGCTGCACAATGTCAAATTTAAACTTTCTGAAAGACCAATTTAAACTTTCCAAAAGACCAATTTAAACAATTACTCTATTGCATAACTTGTAAAAGAACTATTTAAACATGTGAAAGACCAATTTAAACATGTGAAATGCCCTTGAAAACGCGTGACAATTACTCTGCCGCATAATGTCAAATTTCTGACAATCTTTCTGCTAGTATGATAATCTTTTCTTTACAACATGACAAACTTTTATAATAACATGACAAATATATATGTTTTAGCATGACTATTCTCGACTTTTTGTTGAGAATGATTTTTTGAGGGAACACTCTCACATCGCGGCGTCCGCTTGGATGACCTCGATGAGAATAAATATTGCGACTTGCGGGACATAAGTGAATAAATTATTCACATCTTTTGTGATGTTTTGTTGTTTATTCGCAAAAAAATGGCGATGTTCTGTTGTTGAGATGAGAATCAGAGCCTTTTACTTGCGGGGTATTATTGTTTCCGTTCTATACTGCATCGCGCACACATACACAAAAGAAAGTCAACACCTAGAAAGTTCAACGGAAGTCTGCATCCGCCATTGTTACTGCACAGTACGCACGACACGGCACACACGCGCGCAGGGAGAGAGCGCGCGCCTTGGCCCTGGGTCGTGGTGGTCGGTCATGGAGGCAATGGTCGCGTCGGTGGTCGTTAAGGAGGCCATCCGGCGTGTTGCGGCGGCCGCAGGCAGCCCGATGGCCAGGCTGTGGAGGGACTGCAAACCTGACCTCGAGGAGATGCGGAGCACCCTTGTCCTGCTGGAGGCCGGCTTGAGAGACGCCGAGCGGCGGTCCGGGAACGAGGAGGCGGTGCGTTTGTGGCTGCAACAGCTCAAGGCCGTCGCTCGCGACATCTCCGGCGCCCTCGAACAGCCGCCACCGCCGTCGTGGAAGGTACGCGGCATGCCGCACGAGTCCTCTCGCCCTTTCCCCTTTTCATATCTTAACCATGCCAATGAAGTTCCAAATCTTTGCAAAAAGGAAGCGAAAAAAGGAAGCCCATCTACAGGCGCGAAGGGTTGCGCCGGATCTAGGAGTACATATTTACCGCAGAATGAGTGGCTCTCTAGGATGAACTGCAAACTGACAGAAATAAGACATTTGCAGGAAGGGAGATTTGAGGATTTGCTGCAGCTTTCGTAACACTTTGAGGATTTGCCCTTGTTTACATTGACATGGATATTTTGCCACTAATTTGTTAAATACTTGATGATTTGCCCCGCTCTGCAATTTCAAAAATCCCCCTCAGCCCATCCTAAAATTCCCCATCTTCACCTATTCAGATCTCGAGTCTGCCTCCTCCTAAGGCTGCTCCCAATGCTCCACCTTGTACAGGTGCTAAGGCTGCCACGTAGGCTAAAAATCTGATGTGGCAAGGTATTTAAGAGGAGAGAGATGGGTGTGGTGACCCCATGAAGAAACAGTGCTAAGCGCTTGAACCTAGGCAAACTACTTAAATGAAAGAAAGCCCACTAATGCATGAAGAACTTTAGTAGCCAAATCATTAAATAAAGTATGCTTAGCTACAACAAGTTAAGCACCTATGCATTGGAGACTTTGGTTGCTAAACCTTTAAATGTGCTTAGCACCTCATCTTAGCACCAATGCATTGGAAGTAGCCGATGCATGCCAAAAAAAGAAGAGGGGATGATTGACTACTGCGTTAGTAAATCCTCGTTTCTCCTTAAAAAAAGTGCCCTCGTTCACATCATTATTAGTAGGATGCATGCTCTCTGACCATAGTGGGAGTAACTTCACTAGTAACATCGGGTCCAACTCAGCAAATTTGCTTATGTGGCAATGATTTAATGAGGAGAGAGATGAATTGAATAACATAGCTAGTTACTCACACGATGAGTAACATCACACAGACCAAGACAAGATGAGTCTGTAAGTTAATAAATGAAGTGTTGCATGACACCACACATATGTTACTTCCCACTATGGAGGTAGTATCATATGCATGTTACTAGTTGAAGTTACTCCCCACTATGACTAGTCACCAATATGGGCCTCATCGGTGCCCGAGCTCGTCTTTGCCGACCTGGAGGCTGGATGGCAGGGTCCCGCACGGTCCGCTTCAGGATGATGGCATCGATGCGTCGTCGACAAGCACGTGTGCGTGGACCTCTGTGTGAGGCCACATGAACCTCCAGCTCGTCGTCGACACGGCTCAGCTGTGGCGCCCACCCGCTCATGCGCCTCACGGTTGCAGGACCTCCGTACTCATTGTCTGCGTGCTTCGGTCATCTTAAACGGAGCAAAAAGCACATCCACCTGGGCATCGACGGTGTCATCTGTGTTGGTGCCGTGAGGTTGACGTCGCTGCTGCCTACCCGCCTCCACAAGACCAGATCAAGCTCGAGACAATGATGTCCTGCATTTCGTCCACCAGGAGCCTGCGCTAGGCCGCCATAGCTGGCCAACGCGTCGCGCCACAGCGCTCGTCGCGGAGGGGTTGGTTTTCACTGGAAGAGGCGCCACAAACATCGCAGCCTTGGTGCATGCCGAGGTGTCCGCGGCGCCGGCGAGGAGGGAGCACAACACGGCTTGTCGTCAGAGGAGGAGAAGAACAGAGAATGGGTTGGTTCATGCTCGGGGGCAATTTAGTCATGATTTTGGGGTGTAATCTGGAAACTTATGCTAATCGTGTAGAAGGGGCAAATCCTCAAGTTTTTAGCAAAGTAGTGGCAAAATATCCATGTCAGTGTAAACGAGGCAAATCCTCAAAGTGTTAAGAAAGGTGTGGCAAATCCTCAAATTCAGGAAACCTTCTTTAACTCTCTAGGATGAACTGCAAACTGATAGGAGTACTTTTTTTTCTCTCTCTCTACAACTGTTTAGTAGTATTTCTAATTCGCATGCTTATGCAACATGATGCTAGTACAAGAAAAAAAATGTTATTCCAAGTTACTAGCTAAGCTGCTGCATGTTATTTCAAGTTACGAGCTATTCCAAATTTATGCAACCGCCAAAGTACCAATTGCTACTAGGCTACTTTACTATGTACACTGTTATTTCAAGTTATATATTTCTTCGAAGTTGAGAATCTTGTGGGTCTGCGAACATGTCACAGTGTCACTTTTCATTGATTGTGAAAAATTATTGAGTGTCAAGCTAAATTCTTTCCATCCTGCCATCATATATCTGTTCTCTGTCAAGTTAAGTAAATCATTTTTACAACACACATGTGCTGACAGTGATAACTTGAATCTTCAACAGGTTTTCGCAAAACTTAATTTGGTTAAGAAGATAGAAAAGCTAAAGGAGAAACTGAAGGCGGTGGAAGAGAAACGCCATATATTTGGTTTCACCTTCCATAATAGCTCAACTATTGAGGATACATATGCCAAAAGGGAAACAATAGCATGTCTTGATGATGAATTTACAATTGTTGGTCGATCAAGAGAGAAAGAGGAGATAGTAAGGACTCTATTGCAGTCTGAAAGTAAAACGGTAATTCTTCCCATCCTTGGTCTTGGCGGAATTGGAAAGACAACTTTGGCAAAACTGGTCTTCAATGATAACAGAATGCAAGATTTTGAGAGGAGGGCATGGGTTCATGTTTCCCAGAAGTTTAATCTGGTAAGAATAGTAAAAGCTGTTATATCTCAATTTGAAGGGACTGCTGATGGCTTTGATGATCTGCAGTCTCTGTACAGTCAGCTAGAGAAAATTTATAGTGGCAAGAAGTGCTTAATTGTTCTGGATGACTTGTGGGAGAGTGACATTGAACTGTTGCGCAAACTGAAATTAATGGTGAATTGTGGAAAAGAGACGAGCATGGTTAAGATAATTGTAACAACACGTATTGAAGCAATTGCACAGGAATTGTCTACAGTTAGTCCATACAAATTGAGACCTTTATCGGATGATAACTGCTGGACTGTGTTCAAACAAATTGCTTTTCAGTGGACAAATGAAGAAGATCTGCATGTGTTAGAAGCTATTGGAAGAGACATTGCTATGAAGTGCAAAGGTTTACCCTTGGCAGCTCATGCTGTTGGATCCATGCTTCGTAATAAAAATGTTGACTTCTGGAAAGCTGCCAGAGATAGTAACACTTGGGACCAATGTTCATCTCACATCGATGTTTTGCCGTCATTGAGGTTAAGTTATGAACATATGCCATCTTATTTGAAACCATGCTTTGCCTACTGCGCCATCTTCCAAAAAGGTTCCACCATAGATAAGGACAAACTAATTCAACAGTGGATGGCTCTTGACTTCGTTAAACCATCCCTACCAACCTTGTCTCCCAAAGCGCAAGCAGAGGAATATCTAAGAGAGCTTTTGGCAACATCTCTTCTTCAAAACTCGGTATCTTCCATGGTGAGTTCTTATAAACTATTGTAGGGTAACTGTTTACATCAGTGTATAAGATATTTAAGCGTGTCTGTGGGTGTGTATGAAAGCATCCATGCTGGTGTGTGTACTTGACATACAGTGTTGCACACTTTTACGTACTTTCAACCATTTATAATATCTCATAAGTCATACTTCACTACAGATGAATTTCTATTTTCTGATGATGGGTGGTGGAGTTTGTACTATTTAATATTGTTTCATCCAGTATAATATAAACAAATTTGGTTCAACCTTCACCTGATATAAGAGCTTGTATATTGAAATATTACTAATTACTGTGGTAATTACTTACTATTACACACCTTTTATTTTTGTAGGTTACTCATGAGCATGCCAAAGATCCACATGAACTCAGTATGCATGATTTGGTGTATGACTTGGCACAATCAGTTGCTGGTGATGAAACATTCTATCTGCATGCTATAAGCCAGAGTAGTTCACCCAGTGACAACTGTCTTCATTTAGTTGTGGTTAGCTATGATAAAAGGCTTTGCAGGTCATTGTCTGTCAAGGTTAGGTCACTACATTTCAGAGACTGTGGTGGAAAACAACTTCCTGACGATACATTCTCATTGACAAAAAACTTACGCATCTTGGATATAACTGGATGTGCTGTGAGGAAGTTGACGGATCCAACTTGTCAATTAGCTCATTTGAGGTACCTTGATGCTTCACTATTGTGTGATAAAGATTTTCCTATGTGGATTACCAGTCTCTTGAAATTACATTATTTGAGCATACATGGCTCTACCAAAATATCAGAGCTGCCGAAGTCAACCAGGAACCTTAAAGATTTGGAACATCTGGATTTATCACGTTGTGGAAGCCTTGTGCACTTGCCGGAATTTTTTTCCAACCTTACAAGCCTCTTGCTATTGAACCTGGGAGATTGTTCCAGCCTTTCTGCATTGCCCAATTCCATCTGTGACCTTTTGAATCTAGACAACTTAAACCTCTCAGGTTGTAAACTGGAAGAACTACCTAAATTTCTGGGAAATCTTAAGAAGCTAAGGCTGTTGAACCTATCTAGGTGTTCCAGGCTTCGTGATTTACCTGATTCTCTCTGTAATCTTGTCTCCTTAGAAAAGCTAGACCTATCTTATTGTTCTGGTTTGCAAGAACTACCAAATTTCTTTGGCAACCTTCAAGAATTAAGCCTTTTGGATTTATCGCACTGTTCCAGTCTTTCTAGATTGCCTGATTCATTTGGCAATCTGAACAAATTGCAGCACTTAAACTTAGAAGCTTTCATGCATTACATGCCCTTGCACCACAGTGAGCTACACTACTACTTCGACATGTTATTTCGAGTCCTATGTAACCTATCCAACCTGCAATACCTAAACTTCTCAGCATGCCCTGTTTCTGTTCTTCCTGAATCTCTTGCCAACCTCAGAATGCTTCACACATTGAATATCTCGCGTTGCACTTCCCTAAGAAAATTGCCACAAAAACTTCTTGAATTGCCAAACCTTAAATCTTTAGTTGTGAAGAATTGTTTCCCACCTATCGAAGATCAAATCAAGCGATCCTCACTGGCCAATGGTTTGATGTCACTGCCAAAGTTTTTTGTGTATAACATGCCTGGTGGTGTGTCCAGCAATATTGTGCAGCTTGAGGGTGTAGACGCTGAAGAGCTTGAGATAAAATTTCTTGAAAATGTGGTGAGTTTGGAAGAAGCTAAGAAAGTCAACCTGGCATGTAAATCAAGGCTTTCCATGTTGTTCCTCTCTTGGACTGGCAATGTTGTCGACCATCTTGTGGATGATGAGTCTTTGCTTGAGGAGCTCCTACCCCCAACCACCTTGGAACAGTTTATTCTCCAAGGTTACATGGGCATCAAATTCCCAAGTTGGATATGCTCTGCTACATATCTTGCAAACCTTTCCAGAATAGAGCTGCATAATTTGCAGGGATGCACCCAGCTACCATCACTTGGTCAATTACCTAATTTGCAAGAGTTGTCTCTGCGTGCATTGCCAAACATCCAGAAACTAGATAAGAATTTCTGTGGTGGTAATCATGCATTCACAAAGTTGACAAAATTTGTTATACAGGACATGGATAATCTGGAAGTCTGGTATACGAGAGTATCAATAGAGGGTGAAGATAAAAGGGAAGAAGTCATGTTCCCTAACCTTCAGAAGTTGCTGATACATGGATGCAACAAGTTGATGGTGAAACCATGCCCGCCTATAGCTGTGGAGTGGGTCATAGAAGTTAATGATATTATAGTATCATCATGGGAGGATAAAGGACATGCGGAAATTCTGTCCAATTCGATGACTTGTTTGGAAATATCAGATTGCCATGTCAAGCCTAACGGTTGGAGGCTGCTCTATCATCTTCCAGCCCTTTGCAAGTTAAAGCTCCGCATGTGCACTGAGTTAAGAAGCTTACCAGGAAGCATTGAAGTCCTTGCCTCCCTTCGGTCTCTACTTGTGTTTGCATGCCACAATTTGGCCGAACTGCCGGAATGGTTTGGCAATCTCACCGCACTCCAAGAATTGGAAATCAACTACTGTCCTAAGCTCAAGTCCTTGCATAGGAGCATGCAGCACCTTACATCACTCAGGTTGCTGCACTTGGGTCACTGCGACAACATCTCATCACTGCCGGAGTGGTTTGGCAATCTCATCTCTCTCCAAAGACTTGAGATCTCGGGATGCCAACTAGTGAAGTCTTTACCACTATGCATGCAACACCACAGCGCTCTGAGGGAGCTACAGATCAGGCATAACCCTGAACTGAAACAATGGTGTGAATATTTCCTGGATGAGAAAGAAATAGTGTGAATCAGATGAGAAAAAAGCAATCCTTGCTTAATCTTATGAAGGTAATGTGCTTCTCGAGTTTCCTGCCCAAATTATTCCTTGTTTACTTATAGATATATACATGCTTCTTACATTTGCATATCGGCTCTGTCTGTACCTACGATATGTTTCTTATATGCTTAAGCTACACGATTCCACTTAATAGGTTTGGCACCGTCTTACACAAATGCTGTGTTGATCAGATGTACCTGCTGATGTACCGCCCTAGATCACATTGACTCAGCATCTAACATGCAGTAAGTAATGACAACAAACACTCCATGCATCTGTAGATCACTTTGTCTCTCGCTCTGAACCTGATTTTCGGATTTCTGTTGTCCACCACAAAACAGCTTGATAAAGGTACTATTGGATCTTTGAAGCCTTAGCTGTAGGTGAGGATGAGATGCCAGATATGAAATTATGTAGGATGAGACATATCTGATGAAGAAGTGCTCGGGTAGGTATGTTTTATCTGTTTATTTGTTTTTTGCTTTGATATATATAATGGAAGGATCACCATTCTTTATTTGTTTATTTTCTTTCATTTAATCTCAATTCCCTTTTTGTCTGTGAAAATGTAAATTACTGAATAACTGTAGTCAACCATCTTCATTTTGTTTCCCAACACAAACACTGGACTGTAGATGAAACTACTCATGCTCGAATAAGTATAAGATCTAGTACTTGTCTTTGTAAGAAAGCACAATCTACTTCATGCTAAAGTAAGCTTAGTTGGATGGGATACTATAGATCTTAGCCATCCATAATTCTCTCATCAGCGGCTTATGATTTAAATTGAATCCTTGTAGTTGGATGGGATAACCTCTTAGTTGCACACTTATATTATTATTAATTCAGAATCAACACCTACTGATCACGTCCTAACTTCTAGTTTTTGGCTCGTGATTTAACCATGCTTAACGATGATTGATGGTTTGTGAGGGAAAACACCAAATATAATGATGGGTGCATTTGAATTTTAGATATAATTTTCTAACAGATATGAATTATGTTAGTTACATTTTATCTGCAATATACTCCTTCTGTCTCAATTTTTTTTTCGGGAATACGCAAAGCTTGCGTATCATTTCATTGATAGAAGAAGTTAGAGTAAGTACAACAAATGATACAACACATGACACGAACGCAAGGGCGTGAACATGGTGCCCGAAGCAGAGAGACATGAAAAACACGACCCAAACAAAGAAAAACACGGCTATGCTCGCCACTGTAAGAAGCAGCTCAAACCAACAACTAGACAACCAACATCTCCAAAATTAGAACCGAGGACACCGTGAGCAAACAAGACGACGCCTTCATGAAGGAGAACGACGCCGAGACGCCGTCGCCGTCCGATTCGGATAACCGGAATCTAGGGTTTCCCCTGATGCTCGAAGAGGGGCACAGATAACGGCCATGACAACGCCTCCAAGAAGGAAACGACACCCACAAGTGTCGCTGCTGCCAGCATAGGATGCAGGGATTTCGCCCTGGCGAGAATCCGAGCAGTCCCAAGCCGTCGGAGCACGAATCGAAGAAGAGGAAGTCGCGTATAGGCCGAACCGCGACCGAAGGAAGGGGAGCCACGCCCACCACCAAAGGAGGCACCCGGCGCCGCGGGACGTATGAGCTCTGAAGGAGGGCAAGGTTGGGTGGCTAAGCGGAATGAGAAGCAATGGGGATGTTTCGGTGACCGAAGAACCATACGAGCCAGGATCTGGAAGGGAGCGCAGATCTAGGCCACAGGGACCGGAGCAACAGGGAGACCAGCGAGCCCAAAGAGCTGGAAGAAATGAGATGCATATTTGACACTATGATATCCTAAACCCTAAACCCTAAAAAAAAACCTAAACCCTAAAATATAAGATGTTTTTTTGACACTATGATAGTTTCAAGAAACGTCTTATATTTTGAGAGAGGGAGTACATTGCAAGAAGGTGCATTGCGCGATATCCAATATAACAGAATAGTCGTGCATGCATGGTTGCTAGTTGCTGTTACAAAAAAGCAACATACAGTAGGAATCTCTTACCTTGTTTATTTTTGCGGGGGACGTCTCTTATCTTGTTGCCTTATGCGGGATATTTCCTACCACTCTTACCAGAGTCCGAAGTTGTTAAAGTTATTGAGGATTTTAAGGCATGGGTCCAGTAGTGAAAATTATGTTTTATTTTTTTTCGAGAAAACGCAAAAGACTTTTGCGTTTCATTGTATTGAAAAGAGAGAGTTTGGTACAATCCTCCTAGGAGGCAAAATACAGTGCAATTACAGGGGTATTAGTGCACGTCCCAGGTCTGCGGCAAGAGAACGCGGAGGCCCAAAGCTCCGGCTTTGGCCCAAAGTGCAGCCTCATCCTTAATCCTGGCGATCACAGTAGTGATGGAAGGGCGCGTACTCTCGAAGACGCAGTCGTTTCGATGCTTCCAGATCATCCATGGGACGAGCAGGGCAGTGGACGCGAGGCCCTTATGCATGGGCTTGGGGGTGCTCTGCCTTGCATCGCGCCACCAATCATGGAGAGTGGCGTCGTTGTCTGGCGGCCAACATGGGAGGCAAAATACAGTACAATTACAGGGGTATTTGTAAATTATGTTTTATGAGTTTTGACCAAATTGAAGCTATATAAACCGGGTCGCTCTGTGTTATTCTTAATGAAATGCAGGAACACCATGTCCTTTCGAGGTTCCAAAAACAAGATGAAGCTTAGGCAGCAACAGCACAAACTGGAGCTTCATAGGAAGAGCAAGTTGTTTAGCGATACACATCATTATAGAAATATGCATCTCATGATTAGCCAGATCAATTTACAAATACAAGAAAGGTGTTCTACGGATGAAACAATCTAATTCCAAAGGTATGTGTGCATGGTGGTGTGGATGCTCTAGTGCTATTGTGCTCTACCTTGTAATCACGAAAAAAATTAACCAACATAATTTGCGATAGTGTCAAGCTGAACATGGTTCCACGTCCACTCATGTGAATAGTAAAATCAGAAAAAAATACTAGGAAATATAAAAGAATTCTGAAATTTTGGGGTAGCAAACTTGGTCGACAGGTCTACTCACACATGAATTTTCGCGAAGAAATGACACCCATTGTATTCTCAACGAAGAAAACAAAATCAGATCTTACTCTTACTTCAAACGTGTTTTTTATAGCTTTGATTTTAACTTCTTTTGCCTAGAATACCACAAATGTTATTTCTTCACAAAAATCCACTTGTGAGTAGACCAGTCGACCAAGTTTGATACCGGCCCCGAAATTTCAGTTTTTCCCCACTTTTTTTCTAGTAATGTTTTCCTGTTCTAGGAGGAACATCTCCATCTTCCGATGACGCAGAACCTTTTGAGCCACGCAAGGAGGCAGGGGCCTTCTTCGGAGATGGAATTGAATGGTTGTGTCATGTCAGTGTCCTTAGTTGTTTGGAGAGGGCATACCCTGTTTGTGCCGGTCGTGCTTTCTCCTCCACAGCCGGCATGTTCTTAGTCCCCGGTATTTCATTCGCGGAAGAGGGCCACAACGTCTTCAGCTTCATGTTCTTTGTGTATCTTTCTTGCTTGAAGCGTGTGAGGCTTTGTTAGCTGCATTCTCGCGCCTCTGTATCTTAGCGTGTTGTTCTTTCTCTTTCTTGGCCGGTTGATGGCTTTGTTAGTTCAAAGTCCCATTTCTCTAAAAATATACGCCGTGAATCAATTGATGTCATACCGTAAGCACATCTAAGTGATGGCCGGCAGCAAAATATCTTTACTGGCATAAACAACGTGCGCTTTTCAATTATTCTCAAGTGCCGGTCGACGTCCCGGCCAAATATCCATGCCCTGAAATGTTATCATGCTAATGAATACCTGGCTGAGCTCGCCTTCCACCACCGCCGCCATCGGTCACGCGTTGTGTCTAGCAGTTCCCCTAGCAGCAGTGGCCAAGATCAAGCTGATCTCTCTATGGTCTGAATTCGGAAGAAAGTATCTCAAGCTATAGTGGGTGCATGCGTCAAATGTGAAACGCTCCAAGCTAGCAAGCGTTGTTGCCTAATTAATTAACCAGAAGTAGGCCAATGTCACGGAACTGTAGCACTTCTGTTTACTTTTTAAAGAAAGCTATCATCTATAGCACTACGTCCCCTAATTTTAGAGAGCACATATTCAATTGAGATCTTAAATTAGAATTGGTTCATCCGATTTTGACCAAATCAACAATTTCATAAAGCTCTCATTCAATTCTTTTATATTATACATCATGCATCCTAATTTTTAAGGCCTCACAATTAATTAAGGTATTCAATTTAGAATTGGACCATCTGATTTTGACTGGGTTAACAATTTCTCAAGCTCTCCCAATCATGTCTTTTAATTCACTATGTTTACTAATTGTGAAGCTCTTTCATTCAATTGAGGTATTCAATTTGTATTTGGTTTGCAATCTTACCCAGGCCAATGATTTTTCAAATCAATCAACGACAACCGGCCTATAAATATATGTCAATCCCGCGCACCCCTTCTACTACCTAGAAAAAAAGAAGCGCCACCATGTGATTTTGTAGCACCAATATAGTACATGCAATCATCGACACAAAAATTTTCTCACATAAATATATATATTGGTTAGAAGATAACACAAAATCACGCCACGAAAGGCCCATCACATTGTTGCATTATAAATAAAATAAAAAAACACTATCATCTCCCCCACCCGCCAAACTGAATATTCCATCATTTTCAAAATATAAGGGGTATTGCTTTTTTGCAAAGTCAAATTTATTTAACTTTGACTAAGTTCAGAGCAAAAATATCGACATCCACAATATTAAAAAAATATGGAAACTCATTTCGTGATGAATCTAAAAATACAAATTAGATATTATGAATTTTTATATATTTCTCTACAAATTAGATCAAACTTAAAATGTTTGAACTTAAAAAAAAACAATACACCTTATATTTTGAAACAAAGTGATTATTTTTTTAAGAAATCAAACAACACCAACGGTGCAGCAAAACGCGCCCAACCCTTCTAATATGTACTATCTCAGTAATAGCGGTATATATATGACTTCTAAAGATTTCCAAATTAAGAATCTAAAACATATAATATGTGACCATAGGCCAAGATTGTTTTTTTTTTGTATAGATAGAAAACATGACCCTCTTTCTCGAAAACAAAATAACTGTAAACAGATGATACTTGAGCTGTCTTTCTTTTCAATGCAAAAAGTTTATAGCCGGGCAAATCGAAAAATCACTTTCTATCATTGCGACGAGTTGGTCTTTGCGGCATACTCCTGATGTTGTATTATGGAGATGTTTGCACCTATGTTTAAATAAGTAGATTTTGTTTGTTATATATCTTGTCGCGACAACTATGGTAGTCGTTGTCGTTCAACACCAATTTCATGCAGATTTTTTGCATGATAAGACGATAGTGCTTTTCTACATGCGGGGAGCACTTGGTGTGTCTAATTGCTTGCTTGCTGCAGAATACACATTCCATGAACATAGTTGCCTTCCTCTATAAATAGAACCCTACACAAACATTCATCGCATACACCACCAAGGTAAAACCTAGCTAGTTAAGACCAAAATCTCCAATAGCAATCCAGTAGAAAACAAATAAAATACCAGTGTCCATGGCCAAGTCACAGGCATTGGCTGCAGCACTGCTGCTTGTCCTGGTGGTGTCCCTCACCACAATAGAGGGCGTTCATGGCATCTGTGGCATGTCAAATGATGAATTCAAGCTTTGTCAGCCCGCGGCAGCAGTGGAAAACCCAACAGACAGTCCGTCGGCTGAGTGTTGTGCCGCGCTTGGGAAGGCCAACCTGTCGTGCATTTGTCGCTACAAAGGCATAGCCGGCATATGGCTGAGGATGTACCATATCGACGCGGACCGTGCTATGGCGCTGCCCGGCAAGTGCGGCCTCACCATGCCCAGCAACTGTTCGTGATGATCGGATGCACTATCCATAAGCATCTAACCGCCGGTCGGTTTAGATATGCATCAACATTAATTCGGCTAAATAAGTGGAGGAGCACTTGAAAGGTCTTACTATTGTTGTGTGATTTAAATCTCTGCCTATCTCCTTAATCTGTCGTTACGTAGTATGTATGTATACTGGAAGTGTAAGGAGGACAAAAGTGCCTTACATGCAGTTCCATGAATTTACTATCTTAAGTGGTGTGTTTGTTATTGCCCAAAAGTTGTGTGTTTTCATTGAACAAGTAAAAAGCGATCACAAGGTAATTTGAATATTGTAATCAACTATCAGGTTGACCCGTACACATCCTTATAGTTGATACTGTTTTCTCTTCAAGTTATTAAGTCTCACAACAACCTATTGTTCCAAATATATGCCCTACGAAGACATGGATCCACAATGGTTGAAATATTTTTATTGAAGTGTACTGGATTGTTGGCAAGTATCCACAACAACATAAGGCCGACTGCACTGAAATATACGGCTGGCTATACATGACCATGGTCATTACATTCATCACCGGCTTTCCCTCTTCAACTCCACGAAACCCGGTGTCATCTTCACACCAATAATGTTTGAGAAAAAAACAAGTATTAAATCTAAACATTTGAGAGCTTGTACCTGAACAAATCTAAATCTTTATTCACAATTTATTGGGGTTCCTCGATACATTGTCATGCCTCCGTATACTTCACCGCCTTATTATGTTACCGTCGATATAAGGCAGTGCAAATACCAACATGTATGATCTGAAAATACCAATAGATCGTCTCTCATGTCGTCATATATGACCTTTCTGTTCTATTGTTTTGTGTTTACTTACGTATTTTTTCATATGAATAAGATGTTTAACTACACACTCGGCATGAAATGTTGCTTATAATTGTTTTACTAAAACAATTTCACTTTGTCATTCTTATCAGTGGTTGTTTTGCATGCTCAGGGTTGTTTTCTATATTTAAATTGCCCATCTATGGCAACGGTTCGATCTGTCATAAAGTAAGGGTAGCTAAATTCCGTGGGGAGCGAATGCACATTCTTCTTACCTGGATTCAAATCATTGTCGAATGGATTTTATGTTCATATTTTTATATACCAGGACCTCCCCAACATGTTTCTTTTCGTGAAAAAACATAATTAATAGTATATATTAATTATAAATTCCAAATATGAAGTGGTTTTTTGGGGTCTTGGAGATATTGTTCTGAACATCCGGATCAATGGTTTTTTCTCATGATACATGCAAGTACTAGTAGGTATGGAAAATATAGACCCTAATGGTTGTTCGATTTATTGATCTGACCCTCGTGGATATGTAGAGTAGATCGTGATTGGAGTACATGGCAAGTTGTACTTGATTTACCTATTTTGCCTATCTCTCCTTATCTCTATATTTTACCTTGTTGTACTACTAACCCCTCCCCCCCCCCCCCCCCCCACCCTCCCCGAGGCAGTAGTAATGGGAGCAAAGCGAACAATTGCGACTAAATCCGAAGTCTTGTGCTTCTACCTTCTTCACCATCATCAATTGGTCTTAGATGGGTCCTAGAGTGGTGACTTCCCTTCTGGTGCCTTCCATGTCTCTCCTCTATTCACTCCCGCGGTCACATCGGGAGTGTTATGGATGATGGGGTTATGTACCTAGGGTAGGGTCATATGCCTGACCTACATACCTTACCTAAGGACACTGCCCTATCAAACTTAAGGACTACAAGGAAGTCTCCGACTGAAATCACCAAGACGTACAAGTCACTCGACAACATCCACTCGGAGGTTTCTTCATCCACTCGACGCCTACATTTCACTCGGCAAGAACTAGAAGACAGTCGGCCACAGAAGATCAGAAGCCACCCCAGGGAGGCCAACGGGCAGGCGTTTGTCTAGATCATAAGTAGCATTTATTACATACGTTACCAGTAACGTTCATCTTTATAGCCACGATCTGACCCTTAGATGCCGGACATTATGAGGGGCAGCGCACTCTATATAAGCCGCCCCTCCCCTCCGGCACAGGGGTTCGCACCCTGTAACTCCTGCATTCCACATGATAGAAAAGCTCCCGAGCACCTGAGACGTAGGGCTGTTACCTCCACGAGAGGGGCCTGAACTCATACATCCGTGTGTACAATCTCGCTGTAGCTAGGACTCTGCCCTCTCCTTACGTACCCCTAACCTCTACTGTCAGGCTCGTTCCCATGACAGTTGGCGCCCACCGTGGGGTAGGCGTCTAAGCGACTTCCGGCGAGGTTGCGTTTTTTCTCCTTCGTCATGTCTTCCGGCAGTGATTTGTTCCTGGGCCACGAGATCCGTCTCGGAGCGCTCACCTTCATCGCCGACGACTCGGCATGGCTCCAGGAAGCGCCTCTAGATGTTGAGGCACTCCCGATCCGCGGGGCGACGCACTTCTCTGCGAGCTCCTGCGGTGTTCTTCTTCTACAGTCGTCGACTCCGTACCTGTCAGTCCTCCCCGCTGGTCGTCGCCGCAAGCGATCTGGTCGTTCGCGGCTCCAGCGCTGGGTTAGGCGTGCGGCGGCTCGTCAAGTTTCGTCTCCGCAGATTGCGGCTATCGAGCCCGCCGAATCACTTCACGGCGTGTTCGACTCGGCGTCGGATCCATCTGACGTTCCCTCCGAGTGCGAGAGCTGCGATCCTGCGGCGGAGGTTCTCATGGCTGGCTCTCCTCAGAGTCCGCCGCCCGGCTTCAATCGCGACAGACGCGAAGCTGGAGGACCGTCGAATGAACAGCATCGCCGAGATGAGGATATCCTCCATACTCCTATCATCGGTGAGACTACTGAGGCTTAGGCCATGGAGACCACTCGTCTTCGACTCAAAGAGATGCAGGAGGCACTCGACGAGTGTGCCCGCCAGCGTCCACCCGTTTCCAGTCGACGTCAGCGACAACTGTTTCCGATTGGTTCTCATAACAATGTCAAGGTGTTCCGTACTCCAATTCTGAACGTTGCAACGGCTGCGAAGATAGCAGATTCCATTCAGCCGTCCCATTCGGAGGCTGGGAGGGGTTTGCAGCAGATCCGAGCATTGCTAGATGCAGCGCAGCAGCAGAATTCGGTTGTTTCTCAGTCGCGCAACAGGTTGCATAGTAACTCCTCCAGGGCAGACACAGTTCAGTCGGCACACAGCCCGGGGTCGCCTCTGCGTCACAGAGGAGGAGGTTACCGTGAAGATCAGTACCAAGATCAGGGGCGAGACAATTTTGCTCCTCGTTATCACCGTGATGACCGCCGTCGAGTGCTTACTCCTCCGCGGAGTGGATCGCATGTGCCCCGGCACTATGACGATAGGCGCCCGTTCGGCGATGAGCGGAATCCTGGGTTCGATGCAAGGAATGTCCTTGCCCAAAGGCGGATCGACAGAGGCAGAGCCCACAGAGATGGAAATGACAGAGACTATCCGAGTGGAAGTGGTACCATTGTTTCTGGTCCCGAGTGTTTCAGCGGAGCCATTCGCTCTGCGGAGATTCCCCCCAACTTCAGGTTGGCGGCTGGAATAAGCGAGTTCTCCGGCGAGTCGAAGCCTGAAACGTGGTTGGATGATTACCGAGTGGCTGTGCAGATTGGTGGAGGAAATGACAACGTAGCCATGAAGCATTTGTCCTTGATGTTGGATGGTTCGGCCCGGGCGTGGTTGAATCGCTTGGCTCCTTCTAGCATCTATTGCTGGGAGGATCTTGCCCGAGTGTTCATCAGTACCTTCGAGGGTACTTGCAAGCGTCCTGCGGGTTTGATTGATTTGCAGCATTGTGTTCAGAAGCCCAATGAGTCTTTGAGAGATTACATACATCGTTGGTCCACTTTGCATCACACAGTGGAAAATGTTTCCGAGCATCAGGCTGTTTGTGCTTTCAAGGCCGGTGTGAAGTACAGAGAGCTTTACCTGAAGTTTGGGCGGACAGGTGACATTTCCCTGAGTAAAATGATGGAGATTGCCACTCGATATGCTAATGGCGAAGAAGAAGACCGCCTCCGTAGTGGCAAAGGAAAAGTAGTCGACAACGACACCGGTGGTGGCAATTCCAGTCGGAAGCAGAAGCGCAAAGCTGATGCTCCTGCTCAGGCAGAAGCGGCTGCTTTAGCGGCACAAGGAAAAAACAAAGGAAAATCTAAAGCTAATTTTACCCCCAAGAAGTCAAAGAATCAGTTGGGTACAGATGTTATGGATTTACCGTGTGCAATCCACACGAAGAAAGATGAAGAGGGCAATTTGATATTGCCGAAGCATACCACTCGACAGTGCCGTTTGCTGATCCAGCAGTTCAAGGAAAGTCAGTCGAGTGAGAAAGATCCTGAAAAGGAGGATGAGGAAGACAAAGAAGAGTTCCCTGAAGTCAATGCCACTCTGTTGATTTTTGCTGATGTGGAAAGCAAGAGTCGACTGAAAGTTATCAACAGAGAAGTCAACATGGCTGTTCCTGCTACCCCCACGTACCTCAAGTGGTCTCAGACTGCCATCACATTCGACCAGTCAGATCACCCAGCTCATATCGCCACCCCTGGTCGGCAAGCGCTGGTGGTGGACCCGGTTGTGGGAGGCACTCGACTCCGCAAAGTTTTGATGGATGGAGGGAGTGGTCTGAACATTTTGTATGTGGATACCCTAAAGGGGATGGGCATTCCGATGTCCTGACTCAGCGAAAGCAACATGCAGTTCCACGGAGTCATCCCTGGAAAGAAGGCCAAGTCACTCGGCCAGATAGCATTGGATGTGGTATTCGGCACGGACAAGAATTTTAGAAAAGAGAAATTGACTTTTGAAGTTGTAGACTTTCAGAGCGCGTATCATGCCATCCTTGGTCGTCCGGCTTATGCTCGTTTCATGGCCCGTCCATGTTACGTGTATCTCAAGCTGAAGATGCCCGGGCCCAAGGGTGTGATCACAGTCATTGGCAATCGACAGAGGGCTGAAGAGTGCCTTCAGCAGGGCTCCAAAATCGCCGATCATCAGATGGCTGTGGTCGAATTGGAAGAGTACAAGAAGAGTGCTGATCCTGCCGACCTGCTGCGTGCCAAGAAGCCGGCCTCCGAGTCAGCTTTCCAGTCGGCAGGCAAAGTGAAACAAGTGCACATTCACCCGACAGATCCTAGTGCTGCCCCGACCAACATCTCAACGACACTTGACAGCAAATAAGAAGCCAAGCTCATCCAGTTCCTCCGTGAGAACTGGGACATCTTCGCATGGAAGCCTGCTGACATGCCGGGTGTACCCAGGGAACTGGCTGAGCACAGACTGAGAGTCGACCCGAAGGCCAAGCCTGTGAAGGAGCACTTGCGTCGGTCGGCAGCAGAGAAGCGGAAAGCAATCAGCGAGGAAGTGGCTCGTCTCTTGGCGGCTAAGTTTATACGTGAGATTTACCACTCCGAGTGGTTATCGAACGTCGTCATGGTCCCTAAGAAGGACAAGTCACTCCGCATGTGTATTGACTTCAAGCATATCAATCGGGTCTGCCCGAAAGACCATTTTCCGCTCCCCCGCATTGATCAGATTGTCGACTCAACTGCGGGGTGCGAGCGTCTATCTTTTCTTGATGCTTACTCTGGCTACCATCAGATCCGTCTGTTTGGTCCAGATGAAATAAAGACAGCCTTCATCACCCCTTTCGGGTGTTTTTGTTACATCACCATGCCTTTTGGTTTGAAAAATGCTGGCGCTACTTTCATGCGCATGATCCAAAAGTGTTTGCTTGATCAGATCCCTCGAAACGTCGAAGCGTACATGGATGATATTGTCGTCAAGTCTCGCAAAGGTTCCGACCTGTTGTCTGACCTGGCTGAAACATTCGCCAACCTAAGGAGGTACGATATCAAGTTAAATCCAACTAAGTGCACTTTCGGTGTTCCTGGTGGCAAGTTACTCGGTTTTCTCGTTTTCGAACGAGGAATCGACGTCAATCCTGAAAAGATCAGTGCCATCACCCGAATGAAAAGCCCCGAGCGTGTGCACGATGTCCAGAAGCTCATAGGTTGCCTAGCAGCATTGAGTCGGTTTATTTCTCATCTCGGTGAGAAGGCATTGCCTTTATACCGACTGATGAAGAAATCTGATACATTCGAGTGGACTCCAGAAGCTGAAGCAGCGTTTGTTGAGCTCAAAGCCCTGCTTTCCACCCAGCCGGTGCTTGCTGCTCCGCATAGTAAAGAGCCCTTGCTCCTGTACATTGCGGCCACTAATCAGGTCGTCAGTACAGTTCTCACTGTCGAGCGGGAAGAGGAAGGCAAAGCTTACAAGGTCCAGTGTCCTGTTTTTTACATTTCTGAAGTGTTGACTCCTTCAAAGCAAAGGTATCCACATTACCAGAAGCTCGTATATGGTATATATCTGTCAGCGAAGAAGGTGGCACACTACTTCCAGGATCACTCAATTTCAGTCGTCAGTGATGCTCCGTTGTCTGAGATTCTCAACAATCGAGACGCGACTGGTCGAGTGGCTAAATGGGCTATTGAGCTCCTTTATTTTGACATCAAGTTTGAAGCGAAAAAGGCAATCAAGTCTCAAGCTCTCGCTGATTTCTTGGCCGAGTGGATTGAACAACAGCAGCCGATCCAAATTCACTCGGCACACTGGACCATGTTTTTTGACGGCTCTAAGATGCTGAATGGGTCTGGTGCTGGTGTAGTATTGGTGTCCCCAAAAGGCGACAAACTCAGTTATGTCCTGCAGATTCACTTTGATTCTTCTAATAATGAAGCTGAATATGAAGCACTCCTGTACGGGTTGCGTATGGCCATCTCACTCGGCGTCCGACGCCTGATGGTTTACGGTGACTCTGATTTGGTGGTCAATCAAGTGATGAAAGAGTGGGATGTCAGGAACCCTACTATGACTGGATACTGCAACGCAGTAGGAAGCTTGAGAAGAAGTTTGAAGGTTTGGAACTCCATCATGTTCCCCGAGTGAAAAATCAGGCAGCTGATGAGCTAGCAAAGATTGGATCCACTCGGAAGCCTGTCCCCAGCAATGTGTTTCTCGAGCACCTACATTCTCCTTCGGTACAGGAAGACCCCTTCACCGAAGAGCCCCCGCAAGCAAAGAGCGCCTCTGATCCGACTGAAGTCGATATACCAGCGGTCATAGATCTGGTCATGGAGATTCTGGTGATCACGCCCGATTGGACAGTACCTTATATTGCATACATTCTGAGGCGAGAACTCCCAGATGATGAAGATGAAGCTCGACAGATAGTCCGCAGATCCAAGGCCTTTACTGTTATGGATGGACAACTCTACATAGAAAGCGTAACTGGCGTGATTCAGCGGTGTATTTCTTCTGAAGAAGGTCAACTGATTTTGGAGGAGATTCACTCGGGAACTTGTGGTCATCATGCGTCCTCTAGGACAATTGTTGCCAAAGCATACCGAGCTGGTTTCTTCTAGCCGCGCGCCAATGAGATGGCTAAAGAGATTGTTGATCACTGTGAAGGATGCCAGTTCTATTCGAACCTGTCGCACAAGCCTGCGTCTGCCTTGAAGACTATTCCACTCGTCTGGCCATTTGCAGTATGGGGTTTGGATATGGTTGGTCCCCTTCGAACAGGCCAGAGTGGGTTTACTCACTTGCTTGTAGCAGTCGACAAGTTCACTAAATGGATTGAAGCTAAACCCATAAAGAAGCTGAACGCCCGTACTGCTATCAAATTCATAAAAGAGATAACATTCCGGTATGGAGTCCCCCATAGTATCATTACAGACAATGGCTCCAACTTCGACTCGGAAGAGTTCAGACACTTTTGCTCCTCTCAAGGCACTCGGGTGGATTACGCATCCGTTGCGCACCCCCAGACCAATGGTCAAGCTGAGCGAGCGAATGGCCTTATCCTTCAAGGGCTGAAGCCTCGACTCATGCGAGATCTAGATCATGCAGCCGGAGCTTGGGTCACTGAATTGCCGTCTGTTCTGTGGGGCTTGAGGACGACTCCTAACCGATCGACCGGGCGCACTCCTTTCTTTTTGGTGTATGGAGCCGAAGCCGTTTTGCCAAGCGACGTCCTTCACAATTCTCCCCGAGTGGACCTTTACTCCGAGGATGAAGCTGAACAAGCACGACAAGACGGAGTGGATCTCCTACAGGAAGAACGCGAGATGGCTCTGATTCGGTCGACTGTATATCAACAAGATCTTCGCCGCTTCCATGCGAGGCATGTCAAGAGTCGGTCGTTCCACGAAGGTGATCTGGTGCTCCGAGTGGATCAGCAGCGACCTCACAAGTTGGCCCCAGTGTGGGAAGGCCCATTCGTCGTCACCAAGGTGCTGAACAATGGAGCCTACCACCTCTTCAACCTCAAGAAGAATATCGACGAGCCACGTGCCTGGAACGCGGATTTGCTTCGACGCTTTTATACTTGATGACTGAGTTGTTTTGATGTAATAAGAGTACTCCAGACAATGTCGTTTGTTAAGCTATGACTTCCGCAGTCTATTGTCGATTCCGATCGTACAATTACGCTTTCAAGAAAATTACTCCGAGTGACGAGCAATCCTCTCACTCAGGGGTTTAGTTGCGAACCAGTTTTCGCCTAAGTTAAAAAATCCTTCTGAGTCGATGGCATCCCGTACACTCGGAAACTTAGCTGCAAACCAGTCTTCGCCTAAGTTCAAAACTTCTCTGAGTGAAGAGCGATCTTCACACTCGGGGGCTTAGCTGCGAACCAGTTTTCGCCTAAGTTAAAAACCCTTCCGAGTGGATAGTATTCCATTCACTCGGAAACTTAGCTACGAACCAGTCTTCGTCTAAGTTCGAAACTTCTCCGAGTGACGAGCGATCCTCTCACTCGGGGGCTTAGTTGTGAACCAGCTTTCGCCTAAGTTAAAAACCCTTCCGAGTGGATCGCATCCCATTCACTCGGAAACTTAGCTGCGAACCAGTCTTCGTCTAAGTTCGAAACTTCTCCGAGTGACGAGCGATCCTCTCACTCGGGGGCTTAGCTGCGAACCAGCTTTCGCCTAAGTTAAAAACCCTTCCGAGTGGATTGCATTCCATTCACTCGGAAACTTAGCTACGAACCAGTCTTCGTCTAAGTTCGAAACTTCTCCGAGTGACGAGCGATCCTCTCACTCGGGGGCTTAGCTGCGAACCAGTTTTCGCCTAAGTAAAAAACCCTTCCGAGTGGATAGTATTCCATTCACTCGGAAACTTAGCTACGAACCAGTCTTCGTCTAAGTTCGAAACTTCTCCGAGTGACGAGCGATCTTCGCACTCGGGGGCTTAGCTGCGAACCAGTTTTCGCCTAAGTTAAAAACCCTTCCGAGCGGATCGCATTCCATTCACTCGGAAACTTAGCTGCGAACCAGTCTTCGCCTAAGTTCAAAACTTCTCCGAGTGAAGAGCGATCTTCACACTCGGGGGCTTAGCTGCGAACCAGTTTTCGCCTAAGTTAAAAACCCTTCCGAGTGGATAGTATTCCATTCACTCGGAAACTTAGCTACGAACCAATCTTTGTCTAAGTTCGAAACTTCTCCGAGTGACGAGCGATCCTCTCACTCGGGGGCTTAGCTGCGAACCAGCTTTCGCCTAAGTTAAAAACCCTTCCGAGTGGATCGCATTCCATTCACTCAAAAACTTAGCTGCGAACCAGTCTTCGTCTAAGTTCGAAACTTCTCCGAGTGACGAGCGATCCATCCACTCGGAGACTTAGCTGCGAACCAGCTTTCGCTTAAGTTAAAAACTTTTCCGAGTGCCGAGCAACTCTCTCACTCGGAGACTTAGCCGCGAACCAGTTTTGGCCTAAGTCCAAAATCCTTCCGAGTAACGAGTCAATTTAACCAAGCAAGAGATCAGAAAGCAAAATGCGGATAAATCCAGAGTCTCTAGCGCGGTTAAAAGTTATTCGCACAAAGGAAAGTACTCAGGCCCAAGGCCCGAATGAAGTTTAAATCGGTTACACCATCACTCGGCATACCGAGGCAAATAAAGTTTTTAGCTGCAAGCAAAGTATTTTTTCAAGCACCAGTGGGGCTCGAGGGCTCGACGAAGGTGTCCAAGTCAATTCCATCGGCGATCCGAGTGGCTGCTTCGTTGAAGGTTTCCATGAAGTCTTCAAATTGGAGTTTCTTTGTGTTCATCACTCGAAGAGCCTTCAGTTTGTCCTCCCTGGCCTCCTTGCAATGAACCCGGACGAGTGAAAGTGCCACATCAGCACCGCAGCGAGCGGCGGATTTCTTCCATGCCTGCACTCGACCAGGGATCTCATTGACGCGGGTCATCATTGACTCGAGGTCAGTCTGCAGGGAGTCTTCAGGCCACAATTCCTTGTCGACCTTCTCCAACGCAGCCCTCAGTCGAGTGACATAACCTTGGACATTCCTGAGACGAGCTTCAAGTCGAAACATGTCCATGGCCACAGCGTCCCCGACAGGTGACTTGGTGGGATCCAGATTTGGCTCGATCTCTTCAGTTTCCTTCTCAAAATCTTGACAGAATTCTGCGCGAAGAGAAAGCGAAAAGATGATCACATTGCCATTCTGAAGAAATCAAAGAAATTCACACGACAGAAGAAAGTTACCTTCAAGCATACCAAGCATCTTCTTTGCAAAGTCTCCTAGGTGTTGCTCCAGAGCGCTCCTTCTCTTGGTCTGCAGTTCGAGCTTTTTGATCCAATCGGCCCATTCCTGCTTGAGTTTGGTATTCTCTTCTTCCAATTTGCTGGCCGCGGCAAGTTTCTTCTCGGCAGCTTCAGTTTTCTCCCTCGCCGCCTTCTGAGCATCGGCGAGTGCCTTGTCCTTGTCTTCAAGCGCCTTCTTCATGGTATCTAAAGAAATAGCATTGTTGAGTCGCGCTTGGAGTCGGCGGTTCTCATCACGTACGTCTGTTCGAGTGGATTCACTTGGTTCAAAGGATGGAAGATGAAAGTAATAATGCAATTGATCGACAAAGCTTACCTCCCAAGGTCTTCAGTTCAGTCTGTGCACGGTCCAGGTTGTTATTCGTCAGCTCCAGATCCAGCAGAAGTCGATTCTTTTCCTTCTCTAGCTCGACATACTTGGTCCCGAGCCCACAAGCTTTCTGAAACAGCGAAGATGTAGTTCAGTCGACGATATTGTTTTTTCACTCCCGAGTGGAAAAGAACGTGTGCAGTCGACTGGATGGCGGCCCGCCGCCCCACCCCACACCCCTGCAAAGCGTCATATCATGGTTGATGGAAATGATGTCCATGAAACCTGCAGAATAGTTCTTAAGACTACTGCCCATCGTAAACGATCGACAGTAGTCTCGGGGACTACACCCAGTGGGTGCACTCAGCGTGCCCCCACTGGATAAGAAACCACTCGACCAGGTCTGCCCTGTCCGAGTACAAAAAAAAACAATCAAGCGAACATTGTCTCTATCAGACCCCCGCCGATGCAAGCACTCGACGGCGGTCTCGGGGACTACACCCAGTGGGTGCACTCAGCGTGCCCCCACTGGACCTATTACCACTCGACCAGGTCCGTCCTGTCGAGTGAGAAGCAACTATCAACACAAATTTAAGACCCCTGCCGACGTCTCCGTCATTCGACAGCGGTCTCAGGGACTACACCCAGTGGGTGCACTCAGCGTGCCCCCACTGGACCAAAAAACCACTCGAATAAGACCTGATCTACTCGAGGAAAAAGCAAGCAAGTATGCATCTAAAGAAAACACCCAGTGGGTGTAAAAGCAAGATGGACAGGAATTCAATCGGAAATGAACTTACAATCGAACTTACTCGGACATTGGCTTGAAGCGCTGAACTGGCATCATAGGCTAACTTGCTGGCCTTGTACGCCTCCTTCGTTCGCAACATCATTTGCCCAGCCTGGATCATGGCCTCTTTGGCAGCTCCGGTCTGGTCTTCGAGAACGTGGTACAGAGGGTATGCAGGCGCCAGATGAGTCGGTACTGCAGTTGAAGTCACGAGAAGTGCTTGAGGCTGCCCAATCGGCACTGAGGTCACAAGAGTCGAAGTCGTTGGTGGGGCACTCGACAACGGAACCACAAGATCAGTTCTGGCTCGGGAAGAATCACCAAGCTCTTGAGAGGACGCAGCAGTCGACCCACGTAGTGCTTGGGCTGATGATGTTCTCCGAGTGCGTACGCGTGGATTGTCTGAGGCCACAACTTCACCCTCAGTACCCTGTTGCGGTTCCTCGTCGTCTTCCAAATGGATGATGTCTTCAACTATCAATCGACAACGTCAGATGGTTCATTCGACAAATTACCTTCAGAAAATCAGTCTATAGTGAAGATTTATTATACCTCTTTGAGAAGTGGCCGCATTAGGAGTGTCCACTTCCATGTGATCCCCCTCATCCCGCGGAGGCGACATCACTGAGGTAGCAGCTCTGGCGAATAAATTTCACTCGGTCAGCAAAGACATGAAGGTTCACAACAGCAGGAAAAGTAAATAAACACTCACGTTGAGGCGACAGGCACAGCGATCTTGATACGAGGCAGGGCCTTCCGAGGCTTTGGCGCGTCCGGCTTGGGTTGTTTCGCAGCTTTTTCAGTCGACCCTGATGTCGCGGCGCGGTCGTGCTTCGGGTTTCTGGTGCTCGACACCAAAGTCTTGCTTGGGGCGGCCTCCGGGTCTTCACGCAGCTTGCTTTAACGCTCGACACGCGAAGGAGCCTGGGCCTCTACTTTGCCTTCCTCAATCTCTTCCAGGTCGTCGTCGCTGCCCTCACTGTCGTCGGCGTAGTCGATGTCTGCGCTGTCGCCTGCGCTCCCTTCTCCGTCCTCAGGCTGCTCCCCATTTGGCACGGGCGAGTACATGTTCGTAAACTCCTGCAAGATAGAAACTGTGAAGTCAGTCGACTGAGGACGCAGTCACTCGACAAAATATGAAAGTACCCGACAAAGATATAACTCACCAGGTTCGTCGGTGGGTTCAAAGCAGAGAAGGGCAAGATTCGCTTGGCTCCCAGAGGATTATCATAGGCTCCGGTGATGCTCCTGAGCCACTGGGCAACGGTCTCGTCGGAAACTTCCTCTGGATGGGACCGAGTGGAAATCCTCGGGGCCCGAATAATGCCACATAGTGTGATCCCTGGCTTGAAGAGGCTGGATTCGTCGACTGAGAAACGTCTCTAAGAGATCCATACCAGTCACTCCGCCACGGACCAGATCTACTATTGCATTCACTAGAATCCCAACCTGGACTTTCTTTCCCTTAGCCACACTCAGTGTTCTGGGAGTAGTAGGTCGATCCAAAGTGAAAGGGGGAAGACCAGTCGACATATTGGGGGATGCAACATCTTTGCAGTAAAACCATGTCGACTGCCAGCCCCGAACAGAATCAGGAAAAGTCATTAACGGAAACGAACTCCTACCCCTCTTCTGAAGCCCCAGACCACCGCATAACTGGATGACATTGGTCTTACTATCACTAGGATTGGCTTTTTTGACACATTGAGACCGAATGGTGAATATGTGCTTGAATAAGCCCCAGTGAGGAGGACAACCCAGGAAACATTCGCACATGGTGATGAACGCAGCTAGGTACGAGATGGCATTCGGAGGAAAGTGGTGGAGTTGCGCTCCGAAAAAGTTCAAGAAACCGCGGATGAATGGATGGGGAGGCATAGAAAAACCTCGCTCGACGTGGGTGAGGAGGAGGACTCGCTCGCCGTCGCGCGGCCCCGGCTCAGGCTCCCCCTCCGACAGCCTCCACGACCCTGCAGCAACCAGCCCGTCGTCGACAAGGTTCTCGACGTCCTCCGCCTTGACGGTCGATGGGAGAAAATCTCCTTGGATCCACCCCGGCGGCGCCGTAAATCGGGCGCCCGCCGGCTTCTTCGCCTTGGCCCCTCCCTTCTTGGTGCGCTCGAGCTTATCCATCTTGCTCTTCGTCATCGCGGCGGCGGTCGTCGAGGCGGAGTCGAGCGGCACGCGTGGAGCAGGGGAGGCGGAGGAGAAGTGAAGATTTGGGGGGAGAAACACTGTACCGGCCCCGGTGCCGTCGCCTCTTATATTCGCCCGAGTGGGTCACTGACCTGTGGACCCGCCAGATCTCTGGGTATCCCGATTTCAGAGGAAGAGCGGTACGTGGCGGAGATGGCGGCGCAAAAATCGAGGCGTCGTGCTCCCACTTGCCTCAGTCGTTGCGTCATCGTCGCGCGGCGCGCGCTTACCCAATTTTCGAATCCCGTGAAATCCGGGCCTGACGAAGCGACCCGTCGCATCAGAGGACCCTGCTGGCCACTCGGACCGGATTTGGCGCTGAAATTCACTCAGATACATTTCAAGACAGAATCGATCAGGATGACTGACAAAGATTCCAATCGACGCGGATTTCAGTGAAGCCCTAAAATGCACTCGGAATTTTTGTTTCTTATCGGAACCCGCGTCGATCCCTTTTTCACTCGAACCCTGATCCATTCGGGGGCTAATGATGGGGTTATGTACCTAGGGTAGGGTCATAGGCCTGACCTACATACCTTACCTAAGGACACTGCCCTATCAAACTTAAGGACTATAAGGAAGTCTCCGACTGAAATCACCAAGACGTACAAGTCACTCGACAACATCCACTCGGAGGTTTCTTCATCCACTCGACGGCTACATTTCACTCGGCAAGAACTAGAAGACAGTCGGCCACAGAAGATCAGAAGCCACCCCAGGGAGGCCAACGGGCAGGCGTTTGTCTAGATCATAAGTAGCATTTATTACATACGTTACCAGTAACGTTCATCTTTATAGCCACGATCTGACCCTTAGATGTCGGACATTATGAGGGGCAGCGCACTCTATATAAGCCGCCCCTCCCCTCTGGCACAGGGGTTCGCACCCTATAACTCCTGCATTCCACACGACAGAAAAGCTCCCGAGCACCTGAGACGTAGGGCTGTTACCTCCACGAGAGGGGCCTGAACTCATACATCCGTGTGTACAATCTCGATGTAGCTAGGACTCTGCCCTCTCCTTACGTACCCCTAACCTCTACTGTCAGGCTCGTTCCCACAACAATGGACACAGGTGATCATGTCGTTTTGGTTGTAGTTTTTGCCAATGAGTACTTGTATGTGTAGCCCTTGTTTTTGATGTTGAGGGTGGTCAATCATGATGATGTAGTAGCCATGGTTAAGTTAATCATGATCAATGGTGTAATCATCATGGATGATGAAGCCACACTTATATAGCCGAAGGTGCAAAAATGCGCTCAATGGTGGAAAATGAAGCCGCGGTTGTGGACGACGCACCATGCAAGGATGCGTCAGTGTTGAGGCTGTCAATTTTTCCATAACAGGAGGGAACCCATCAGGCACACATTGGTTTTGACTATGCAGGCCATGAAGGGGTCATCACTATGGTAATTTCGTGTTGATGCAGCCTTAGCCTTCGTAGATGACGTGGTCGGTGCCATCATTGTGATGTGATCCTCGCCGTCATCAATGCCATGTCATATAGTACTACTGTCAAAGGGCGCTAACAGTAGGGTGTATCTCGATGCGACTAATTCTCCAGATGCATCGTTAGTACCATGGTGTACCTAAATTTGTCTGAAGTGGCATAATAGGTCTATTCATATATTACTTTCAGGAATGTAGATGCCCATTTCCATTCTACAAGCACAATGTCAATATGATCAATTTCCAATGGTGCATGCTGAGCCACTCGAATTTTGTTTTACACTTATGCCATAACCACAAGGATTTCTCATCATTCTACACTTTGGGTGGCCTTATACGTCTCTGTGTAGAAAAATGGGTGTAGCACCTTTGGATAGTGTCAACGTCGAAGCTATGTGTATCTTGGGAGGGGGGTGGTGGGGCAGCCTTAATATAATCATTGAAGAAAAAGTATTTTAGGATCTTAAATACAAGAAAGTGTAGTGATTAGCCCCCCCCCCCCCCCCCCGGCATTCATGCTTCCCAGAGCTTCTCATACGTGAATCACATGTGTGTGATGTTCTTCTTTCGTGGAAGATCTTTGTTTTCTATAAATGGAAAATAAACGAAGCATAGGAAATTGAATCACCAAAATAGTGGCTACATCCAAGTTCATTGCACCCAGGATGAATAGTAAAATCGAAAAAATAGCAAACAAATTAAAAAAAATCTGAAACTTTCTGGCATTGGTTATGACCAAATGTTTGAGGTTCTTGCAAAGTTTTGTGGCTCGAGAACATCAAATGAGCTCTATACAAACACCATAAAAATTCTATTCAAACAGTGCACACAAGTTTGAGAACACATATTATTATTTTCTCTACTAGAGCTCTTTGGATGTCATTTGGTCACCAAATTTTGCAAGCACCTAAAAACTTTGATCATAATCGAAGCCACAAAGTTTCACAAATGTTTGATTTTTTTGCTATTTTTTTGATTTCACTGTTCATCGTGGGTGCAACTTGGTTACAACCTAACCTCTCGCATGGTTCTTTCGTCGCCTCGCCCACACCGCGGGGGTAGTTCGTGCACAGTAAACAACACGTACACGCGCGCCCCTGCTAGTTTTGCACTTGAGATTGCAGTGAGTGTTGCCGAGCCCTTGAATAAGAGATAATTTAGTACGGCCTTTGTTGAGTATATTGATTATTAGGAAAGATAGGATGGCGTAGGATATTATTCTACCTTGTCTTCTATTTCAAGTAGATCATGTACTCCTATATATATGTCCACGAGGCTAAAGCAATACAACAAACAATTCCACCAATCCCTCTCTATATCCTTCTATATGGTATCAGAGCTCGGCTGCATCGGCCTCGCCATCTTCGGCCGCATCGGGCTCGCCGGTTGCCGGCTGTCGGCTGCCTCGTCGGCCGCGTCGGGCCAGCTGCCGGCTCCGGCCGCGGCCGTCGTCGCTGGCTTCATCTCGGACACTGCCACCCCGCCTCCACGGAGCGACGTCCCCGACCTCGCGCGCGACCGGATTGATCACCTGCCCGCCCGTGACCGCCTCATCTATGTCGTACGACCGATCTGGCCTGTCGGTTGCGCGCGCCTCCGCAAGTCCCGTGAAGACTGTCCCGAGTATAACGCGCCCCTCCACCGATTGAGCATCGGGCTGCCGCTGCGTCGCCCCGTCGGGCTGCAGTGCCGCCGCCCCGTGGTTCTCCCCGCGGCTGCACTGACTCGTGCGTTGCCACTACGTTGTCCCTTCGGGCCGTAGTGCCGCGACACACGGTCCCCGTGACCCACGAGCCGCCGCTACACCGCCCCTTCAGACTGTAGTGCCATGACACGCGGTCTCCGCCGCCGCCCGAGACCGTCCCCGTGGCTACACCGACCCGCGCACCGCCGCTACGCCACCCCGTGGGGCCGTAGCGCCGCGGCGTGCGGTCCACGCTGCCGCCCCAAAGTCTTCCCACCGTCGACTTGGCGTACCAGCTTATGCAGGTCCCTGTCTACGCATGCCCGGTGCTGGCAACACCGACGCGTGCATTCGTTCCTGGTGTGTTCCCAGGCCTGGCAAACCTGGAGCGGCGCATCATCAACATTGCCTGCGTCCTTCTACGCATGCCCGGTGCTGGCAACACCGATGCGTGCCTTCGTCCACAAAGTGTCCCGAGCTTGGCAAACCCGGCGCGACGCGTCGTCAACTACGTCTTCTTCCCGGCGCACCACTACTTCGACACCACTGCGCCCATGACTAACACGGCGCCTCCATGCGCCCGCGGCTCCCCGGCGACTATCTCGACACCGACGACCCCGACTCGACATGTACCACGGCATTCTTCGCACGGCTACCTCGACCACGGCTACACCACCCTACGCTCTAGGCTACCTCGACATCGGCACAAAGGGCTACCGCCTTGCTTGAGCAATCTCATCGGTTTCCACTTCAGTCATAACTTCCGCGATGCATCGACCATTCTGACTGTGGGGGGATGTCCGTCGGCTTACCTTCAGATTCTTCTCTAGTCTCACCATTTTCGTCGCTACCGTTTTGACTGCGGTGGGATGTTGAGTATATTGATTATTAGGAAAGATAGGATGGCATAGGATATTATTCTAGTTTGTTTTGTATTCCAAATAGATCATGTACTCCTATATATGCCCACGAGGCTCAAGCAATACAACGACAATTCCACCGATCCCTCTCTATGTCCTTCTATAACCTTAATATACACCGGATCAATAGATGTCCCACAATATGAAGTGATGGTCGGCAGATTTGCATAATCAACAGACGCTTTTCATTTAGTCTCGAGTGCCGGTCGACGTCCCCGCCAAATTTCCATGCCCTGAAGAATGTTATCATGGTAAGCAAGACCTGGCTGAGTCGCTGAGCTCGACTTCCACAGCCGCCGGCCGCCGCAATCAGTCATGCGTTGAGTCTAGCTGTTCCCCTGTACTGGCAGCATTACTGAGTTAAGTCGGCAAAAGCTAGCTAGCACCCCAAGATCACGCCAATCATGCTCCAGTTCCAGACGCACTGTAGTGTGTAATGCTTCAAGCTAGCGAACGTCGTACGTTTACGTTGTGCCCGAGCTGCAGTGATTTTTGTTTACTTTTCAAACGACACTAAATGTACTATCTCAGTAATAGGTGCATATACATGACTGTGATATATCACCCCCTTTAATTAACTACCATGAAAAACATACCCTGTTCTTAGAAGAAGAAAATAGCTCTGGATACATGGAACAACATAAAAGACTTGAAGTTGGTGTGCGATATCTAGTGAAATCATTCATATAATTCGGCAGTGGAACACATAACACTTGAGAGTCCAGTGGACGCCTTAATGTATTTGGTCAGTTAAACAATTCAATCTTCAAAATGTTGTCATGAGCCATCTTTCTTTTTCAATATAAATGGCAAAAAGTTGAATCACTTTCCATCATTGCGAAGAACGAGTCTTTACGGCGTTGCATTATGGAGATTTTCGCACTAATGTTTCAACAGAAATCAGTAGATTTGCTTCGTTGTATATATTTTTGTCCCAACTATGGTAGTCGTTATCGTTCAACAGGAGGTTCAAGTGCAGAATACTTTTTTTGCATGATAAGACGATAGTGCTTCTACACATGGGCAGCACTTGGTGTTGCTCCTGCTTGACGCAGAATACACGCTTAATGAACACAGTGGCAAAACCCCTATAAATAGAGCGCCACACCAAACATTCATCTCACACACCCTCAAGGTAAAACTAGCTACGACCAAAATCACCAACAGCAATCCAGTAGAAAGCTAAATTCATTACCAGCATCAATGGCCAAGCCACAGGCATTCCTTGCAACACTGTTGCTTGTCTTGGTGGTGTCCCTCGCTGCAATAGAGGGTGCTCATGGCGTTTGCGGCATGTCAAATGACGAATTCAAACTTTGTCAGCCCGCGGCGGCAGTAAATAACCCGACAGACAGTCCGTCTGCTGCGTGTTGTGCAGCGTTAGGAAAGGCGAACCTATCATGCATATGCCGCTACAAAGGCATGGCTGGCATATGGCTGAAAATGTACCATATTGACGCGCGCCGTGCCATGGCACTGCCAGGCAAGTGTGGCCTTACCATGCCCAACAATTGCTCTTGATGATCCGAAGTACTATCCATAAGCATGTAGGTGTGTGTCAGAGTGTGGGTGTACATATGCATCTACACTTTATGGCTAAATAAGTGGAGGAGCACTTGAAAGGCCTTGTGCTACTCAGTCGACGGTCTTATTGTTGTTTTGTGATTTGAACGTGTACTTGTCTCATTTTTTTTTTGAACAAGGGAACGGGTCCAGAAGGACCCAGAGAGCTTATCATTAAGTCAAAGCGGTGGAGTACAAAGCTCAGCCAAGGACGCAAGAAAACAAAAAAATCACATACAGGCCCCTGAAACATGCAATTGATTAACATTATGCATGCATATTGAAGTGTAAGATGATAGTAAAAGTGTCTTATATGCAATCCCATAAACTGGTAACCTAATATAATATCTTATACTCGTAACATTGTATGTGCCAAAAAGTTGTGTGTTTCCTAGTGAACAAGTAAATATCCATCAGAAACTCTTTTTCCATTGGTCACTGCTATGTAAATTGAGTACTTTAATCTTATGCCAGGCACAAACCTGATATCCGAAGCTTGAACCCGAAAAAACCGAATCAAACCCATATAACCCAGACCCAAAAAATTCAAACGCCGCATCGGATAGCAGTTTTGGAAAACCGAATTTTATTCATGAAATTCGGGTTAGAAGACACGACACATGAATTGTCCGAATAGCCCGAAATAATTTGGCCCAGTAAAAGTCCCGCATGGAGAAGGCCCAACCCGAAATCCATCGCTAGCCACCGCAAGTAAAACCTAGGTCGTTTGACTCACGTCCCCAACTCATGAACCCTTCCAAGCACCATATTGCATGCCCTAGTAACCACCACAGCCTCACTCCCCCACCCCGCCGAGATTGCGGTCCAACGCCGATCCCAATCCGCGTTGCCATGACGAGCAAGCCAGAGGTGGAGGCTACGTTTGGCGTGGTGATGACGCTACCCATCATCCATCGACTCGGCCTCGGCATACCATCATTGACTCGGGATGCAACATGGCATGGACAGTTTAAAGGGCACAAGAAGAATCACACCATCATTCTCAAATTCATGGCCTATCAAGAGACATGCATGGATTTGTCATGCATTTTTTCGGATGACTGGATCTTTGTAGCGACATCAATATGCTTCAATGGTCACCACTCATTGCAATGTTAGTCAATGGTGTATCACCGCTGATGGAGTTTCAAGCAAATAGTCGCACATACACCATAGACTACTACATTGCAGATGCCATATATCCGAAGTCGAGTACTTTTGTGAAACCAATTTCAAGTCTCCAAGGTAAGAAAGAACTATACTTCCATAATACTCAAGCGGATGTGAGGAAAGATGTGGAGAGGGCTTTTGTGATTTTGCAATCCCAATTTGCTATTACAAGAGGAATGGCTAGGTTTTAGGATCAAGAGATCCTTGGTACATGATCGCGGTTGACGTGATCATGCATAACATGATCATTGAAAATCAGTGTGGGAAATATTTGGTTTTCACCTTCTATGAATTAGTGGGACAACCGGTTCGACTGCGTAGAAGGGAAGAGCATGTCCACCGCTTTCTTGTAGTGTGCAATAACATTCTAAATTATGATATACACAAAGATCTTCAAAGAGATCTCATCGAGGAGTGGCGAGCATGGCATGGGCAACACACCGACTAGTTCATTTCTATGTTTCATGTATGTGTGATGATAGAACTTTGTGTTATGTTTGATGAACAATTTGTGTTGAATTTCATGTTGTGGATTGATGAACTATGTAACAATTAAGCACTATTTGTGTTATATTTCTTTCTGATTCATTTGAGATGAGTTTGATATTTATTTGTTTCAATATGTATGCAATTGTGGAGGAAAAAAATGGTTTCCCTATTTTACATCATCTGCTCTGACAAAAAATGTGTTGGTGCCCTATTTTATATGATCTGCTATGGCAGAAAATTTTATGATGCCCTAAAACTCATATTTTGGTGCCCTAAAACCATTGTGGGTGCTCTATTATACATCATCAATACATATCACAAGAACACAATGTGAGTCTATACATATATAGTGCAAGTTCCTTTCAGTAAGCGCACCTACCAACTACCATCCTTGCATTTGATGTTGCGCATCTTGCTGGAATAAAATGTAAAAGAAAAGCAAGCTAGTTTGCTTACAACTATTCATAAAACCAATGCATGCCCTTATATTTCATACACCCGGACAATAAAGTCTACGTAACCATGTAACCAACACCCAAACGGTGGGAAACAATAATGCATAAGTCCTAACATCTCTTGTCCCGTAGGAGGCACTAGGAGCTTCCTTTGGCCTGAAACTAAGCCCTGCTCCTCACTGCCGACATCAATATATCATATTTCCCTTGTAGGTCGAGGCATAGACACCCCCCAATGCTCGCACATATATGGGTCGTCCTATATTCGGGAATTTCACGTTCGTTTCTCCCACTTGATTTGGGAAGGTTCTAGAACCTTCCCTAGCTTAGTTTTTCTTTTGGTTTTGGTTTTATTTTTATTTTCAAATTAGGAATTTTGAAAAACAAATTAGGAAAGTTTGTGAAAACTCAAGTATAATTTTTTATTTCGTATTTTTTTAAAATTTGGGAAATTTTGAATTTCGTAAACTATTTTTTCATTTGCGAATATTGTTGGCATCGGTGAATACTTTAGATGTTCAGAATAATTTTTGAAATTCGTGAATGTTTTTTCAAACATCTTTAAAATTTGTTAACATTTTAAGAATATTTTACAAATTTAAATACATTTTAAATTCATTAATGTTTATAAAATTAAAACCAATTTTGGGAAATCCAGAATTATTTCTTTAATTATGAGGACATTTTTTGGAAGATTTTTAACATTCAGATCTTTTAGTGAAATGCCGAACATTTTTTTAAGAAGAAAAGGAACAAAAATTAACAGAAAGGGAAAGTAAAAAAAATGTTGGCCCACCCACCCATGGGCCATCTCAAAAGCGTGCGCTTTTGAGAATTAAATATTATTTTCGGATTTAAAAAAATTACAAAAAGTGGAATAATATTTCCAGATTTTATAAATATGTTTAAAAATTTATAAATATTTTCGAATTTCAGAAAATATACACAAGTTTGCGAAAAAAGTGAATTTCAATAAATCCACTCCCTCCGATCCATATTAATTGATATTTCCTTTGTACTAAAGTTATACTAAATCCACTGCAATTAATATGGATAGTAGGAGTACAAGCTTTTTTAAAAAATTATCAATTTGAAAAAATATTTCAAAAGTTATTTTTTTTCACTAATTTGAAACATTGTATGCGGGTTTTGAGAAAATGTTCATGAATTTGAAATATTAAATAATTGGAAAAAAGAAAGAATGAAAAAACAAAAATAAAGAAAGAAAAGAGAAAATGAAAAATAAATATCATAAAATTAAAAAAAGGATCTGGGAAGGTTCTAGATCCTTCCCAAAAGCGGAAAAGGGGACCTAGTTTTTTCTTTCAAAAAGGAGAGTGACCCCCGGCATCCGAATCAATCGATGCACACAACCATCTTTATTGTTAGTAGCAAAAGGGCCGGTGTGATTGCAACGGGTAGAAAAAAATCTCCAATACTTTCCTAATAACAAGCACAACGTGGGCACGATAATCAACTCTCTTTTTTTAGAGAGAGACTCATTCATTGTAAAAGCTAATGTATATTTCAAAGCAGAAGGATGATGTTTACATCATATGATCCCTATAAACATAAATGCAATTAAACTGCAGAACGCAAATCTATTAAATGAGATAGTTTTACTTTATGCAATAGCTTAAACTTTTTGAATACTTGTAAAATGATAGTAGTAGGAACCGTAAAATTACAGGAAATTTAGAAAATCAAATAACATACTTAGAGTCTGAACCTACTAGAATTTTATTTTATTTTTTATTTTAACTGGGTATATTAACTATGCGTAATATGTAAATATTTTATTTGGATATTTAATGGTCCATATAAGCTATTTTTTCACTATAGGACATATGTTCCTTTCCTCTCTTTCTTTATTGGGTCTCATTCTTATTGTCACCAGTAGCCACCAAGAATCGATCCATCGTCTATTGGGTAGAGCTTCACCGGACGAACCGGCTGATATAGGACTCCTTTGCTACTGCAAAGATGGAACTTTGAGTTCTTGTGTGCGTCCCACCCACACGCCCTATTGGCCGGCCCGTGAACGGCGAGGAGCGCCCCCTATTTTTTGTTTCGTTCTTGGCCTTTTTTTTATTTTTTCTTCTTTAAAATACTATAAGATCTAAAAAATTGAAATTTCAAAATAAATTTTACATTTTTAAATTGTTCCATAAATAGTAAAATGTTCGTGAATTAAAAGTAATGTTCATGAGTTTCGAACAAAAAATTTGCTAATTCAAATATGTTCATGATTTTTTAAAAGAATGTTCACAAAAATAAAAATGATCACGAATTACAAAAAAAGGTTCGTCCATTTCAAAAACAAAATCCTCGGATAAAAATGTTCATGAATTTTACAAACAATTAATTGATTCAAAAAAGTATTCATAGATTCAAAAGAAATCACTGAAATAAAATGTTCACAAGTTTTAAAATAAATGTTCATCGACTTTAAAAATATTCGCCGATTTATCACAATGTTCACAAGTTTAAAAATAATGTTTGCGAAATATTTATGGTTTCATAAAAACTATTCACGAATTAAAAAATGTCGACGATTCTAAAAAAATGTTTGCGATTCTAAAAAATGTTGAAAATTAAGAAGAAATTTTGATTTGAAAAACGATGTTCGCATAAATTTTAAAGAAAACATATAAAAAGAAAATTGAAATAAAAATAAAAAGGGGAAATGGAGTAAAACGAGAAATATAAAGAATAAAAAATCAGAAGAAATAACAAAGAAAAATAAGACTGGGCTGGCCGGGTCAGACTGGGCCGGTCCGTACCGTGGACAGGCGCTCGAGGGTATGCGCTAGCTAGGTTGCTAGACGACAACCTATGTGCCGAATAGGAATGGCTGTGACCATTGATGATGCCTCGGCCAAACAACTCAACGGTCGTCCGAGTGCGTCGCTGCACTATGGCATCCGCGTGTGATCAGTCGATCGTTTGCTTGGAAGCTCGCTGGTACATTGCAAAGTTTCATTCAGTATACAGTATGTGGTTACAACCTTTTGTCATGTAATACATCAACACCAATAGGCCACCATAACTTTCTCCTAAAACACAATACAACATCAACCACACATTTTCCCGTGCTCCTCCTATTTTTTTTTCTCAGGCATATAGCCATTGCCCCCAGCCGCCACAACAACCTGATGTCGTCGTTGTCATCTCGAAGCATCTAGCTGTTGTTATCATCCCCAACACATCAGAGCTTCCTCGGCCGAATCCATACGCCACCAGGATTGCATCCACAAGGAAAATCCATTCAAATGAAGAAAATCTCGAACATTGCATCTTGAAGGACAAACTTTTCCATTTAATCTACATCGACTACTGCAATCCTACGTCGCACTCGGTGATGTTTTTTAGCACGCATATATTCACCTAGATGTCGCCAATCTCATAGACATTGGTCCTTTTCCTATTATTGTTGTTGGTTGTGTCACATGATTCGTGCCACCTGTGCACGTGAACCGGATGTTGGCAATTTCGGCATCACCTTGCCGCGGTCATCGGCATATCATTCCAACGTCAATTTTTCGTGTCACTGTGTTAGGTTTATTTTTAGGAGTTAGATCAGGTAACTTAGAAGCAACTTTAGACTAAAAATGGCTACAACTTGAATGTTCTTAGGAAATTACATCTTTAAATTTATTATTTTCTGAATGTCCTTTTAAAAGTACTTATCTCATTCTCACATAGGTTCAAAATTTTCCTTTATGACTACAATATTTCTATAGCCCGATCCTCAAGCCTTGCACATTGTATTCTTTTACTAGAAGGGTGCCGTCATGTTAGAATATTCTTTCTTCCGTTGCAACGCACGTGCATATTTGCTAGTCTTCTAATAAAAACTGAAAGTTAGCTCTGCTGGTTGCATCCTTTGGTATGTAATAAAGTAGATGCGGTGAGTTTGATCCCCAATAGGAGCAATCTTTTTTTTTTCTTATTCTAGGAGGCGCAATGACATGGCTCGTGGCAATTATTTTTGCCTGGACAGGCTAAGGCCCAGTCAGGCGATGCTAGCTGAAAAATTGGGTGGGCTGAGGCCCAGGTGGGCAACATGCGAGTGTTACGTCTCACACGTGCGACTTGCGAGTGATACTTACGTATAAGAACCGAAAAGACAAATAATCTTGTCGGGCCCATGACAAACGAAAAAAGTGAACAGACCAAAAATAAGAGAAATGCACCGTTCTTTATTATTTAAAAAAATAGCAAAAGAGACAGGTGTTGCAACGGGGATAATACATATCTCTTTTCCTCCGTCTCTTATTGGGGTGTTGATGCTCTCAATCTTCTTAAGCTAGCGCGGAGTATTAGAGCTTGATGCTCCTCCTAGAGGGCAGCACTCAGTAGCGGAGGACGGACAAAAGTTGAGGTGGGGCGGGCTTTGGTCACTCGCCTCCGGCGACGCCGCCGTGCCGCTGCGCCACCTTGCGCCATGCCTGCGATCAAAAAATCAAGGTGGGGCGGCCGCCCGCCCTTGCCCTACCGAGAGCTCCGCCACTGGCAGCACTCATATTGTTGTACATCAATCAATGTAAATAATTATGGAGAAACAACATAAAATTCAATCAAAATGTTACAAAATAGTTTAAAACACTATGATTTACCGTTTTCTTCATGTCTCGAGAATCGAGTGATTTGTTGTATAAGGTACGGAGTACAAAATGTGCCTGCAAAATGATAATTAAAGTTACAATTCGAATGTCTAGAGATTAAATTTAACTTCTACCCCTCTTAATTATCCGACCAAAGTGAAAATGAAGCTCTCCAAAGTTGTTTATGTCAATAATATATGCAAACATGTGCCCATTGTGCTCTCATATAAATTCCACAATATCATTTGTACGCGCATATTCATCTTTTTTTTTTAAAAGGAGGATGATCCCCAGCCTCTGCATCGCAACCACTTTATGCTTTGTATTATCCTTTTATAGTCATGCTTGACAGCTTGAGGCTAAGAGTTCTTTCTACCTACATCGTCTGTATGGCCCTTATGCTATGCATTGTGCTACTGTAAATTCTTTTGGGAAAATGCAATGCATCCCACTTTCGGATGGTTCGTTTAGCTCTATATATAGTTGATAGCTCAATATGGTTGAATTGTTTTATTAGCACTTAGAAGTACACTAAATCATGAGAATCATCAAGGTTCTTAATCAAAGAAGAATGGAAGAGCCAAGTACTAAATTACTAACCTTCAGATTCCTGTGCCCATAGCATCACTGTATGACCTTCAAAGAGGAAGGAAGTTGGCCTACAGGAGGTACGCCACAACCATCAGGTGCAACACATACACCGTCTCATACCAGGCATACGCCACCGCCATGCAGTCATTGTGCCGTCAAACCATGAACTAACTTTGAGCATGTTTTATCTCAGCCTTGTCTCTGAACAAAGTCTTGTCAACGACATAAATTACATGGTTTAACCCGAAGCCATCCATCCGGCAACACCTACACTCTTGATAATGTGCCCGAACCGCATGAACGCGCACTATCTAATCCGATGGCCTCACGCATCTGTCTCGCATTGGTCCGAGAGCCCCACCCGGTCTGGCTGACCCGCAACACACACCACATGCGCACGCTCTGGATCCATCGCCGCCAAAGGGGAGCTAGTTGGGCCGGTCACACAGATGTAGCAACAACACATGGGGTAGGAGATACGTCTGTATGACCGTATGCCCCGCAGTACACGGGCAATAAGATTATCGGAAATAGGAGCTCTTGCCGACACCATCGATCTTTTCGTGACGGCAGCGGGGCTCAATCCCGAGTTCCCCACAGTGCGTGGTCGTCTGCGTGCAGAGGCATATCAATATGTTCCATGCTCCTCCCCATCGGGCAAGCCGACGCTCGAGTCTCCACTGGTGCCGCCATCTCGTCGACTCTCCGTCCAATTGCACACAATTCAAATGTCCATTATGATGGAAAGTGGTGGCTATCATCAGGTTTATCTGATTTTTTTTTGACAAGGAGGAAGACCCCCGGCCTGTGCATCTGGACGATACATGCAACCACTTTATTAATTATTCACAAAGACTTTACAAAGTAGTACATCAGTAAGTCTGAAGCCACCATCTTGACAACATATGTCGTTACTTCTATCCACTTGATGAAGGAGTGCCGATAGTCCGAGCCTAATACCAAACAGACCTCGCACCTAAGCCTAACATCTAAAACCGGAGGCCCCAGCCAAGGCATATACCTGGTATGGGGCACACACCAGTCCGACGCACTCTGAGAGGCCGCCGCCGCCGTTTTCCACCGATCCATCTTCAGAGCAGATATTGACGCCACGACCTTGCCAGGTCTGCCATCAATGTCACCACGATGCCAGACAGCGCCATCCTCCTGCGCGAGTCCGTCTACACACATCGAACGCCGAGACTCCACTGCGCCCCGCCGCCGAGATCCACAGTCATCGATGTGTAAGATGAAACACCACTCCACCAAAGATGCTGTCCGCTGGTCCCTCGAGCCCATGCACACCTCCAAGACTGACGCCCCCAAGGGAGAAACGACGCAAGAGCGCCGCCGTCATCCGATCTACCAATCTAGGGTTTCCCCCGGAGGTAACAGATAGAGGTCTGGAACTTCTCCACGGCGATGTCTTCAAGAAGAGAACGACACAGAAGAGCGCCGCCATCGCTAGCCTTGGCATGTAGCCGAGTGCAAGGTTTTCACCCAGATCTGTTCGAAGAACCTCCATCATGTCTTGTGTACGGATCGCCGCCATCTCCACCGGGAACTGGAAGTAGGCTCCAGGCCGCCGCTGCTTGACCAGCCAGCAGCCGCGCCATGCGAGCAGCAGGGCCACCCGCAAGCCCCAGCCGCGCCACCGGAGAGCCCTACACCAGACCCCGCCGCCGGCCCAGCAGAGGACGACGCCACATACGCCCAGCAGCCACCGCCGCCAGCCCGTGCCGTCACGCCGCCGGGCCCCACACGGCCGTGCCTCGCTGCCACTAGAAGAAAGCGTCCCGCGTCGCCATCCTCGGGCAGGAGGAGTAGAAGCCCCCCCCCCCCCCCCCCCGCCGCCTAGGCCGAGCGGGCTTTGACCGGCGACCTGCGCCGGCGGCGGTGAGGAGTGACGGAGGAGGGAGGAGGGGCGAGGAGCAGCAGATCTGGGCTCCCCCTGGCCGCCCGCGGGGACGGCGCGAGGAGAGGAGAGGAGAGGAGAGATCCGATTTTCCAAGATGTGCATGTAGTATATCTGATAGCATAGATACAAATCGTGAAGCAATAAAACTATATAAAGCACTGGATAAACGTTGATATTCACCTCACGTGTGGCACAATGAACACCCGACCACACGACCCTATGTGGCATACCCAGGAGACAGCCCACACGATCGTATGTGAGCGAACATTAAAACTATCCACACGTGTGGGCGCAGCTACAATGGTCCACACGACCCTGTGTGGCAACTACTCACCCCCATCCCATGAGCGCGAACGCGTGTGTCCCCCCTCATCAACTTTAGTTGCCATGTGTAATTAACTTTAGTTGCCATGTCTAATTAATTGTAGTTGCCATGTATTATTAAATATAGTTTCCATGTGAAACTAATTGAAGTTGCTAAATGTGGTCAAACCATAGTTGCCATGTATGGTAAATATAGTTGCCATGTGAGCTAATTGGAGTTGCCACGTGTGGTCAAACCGTAGTTGCCATGTATGGTCAACCATAGTTGCCATGTGTGATTAACTAGTTGCCACATATGCACAACTGTAGTTACCATCTATCACCGTGCGAGCGTCGTGTGGGCGAAGAGCAGTTTCGCTCACACGTTCGGGCGAGCGTCGTGTGTCAGTTGGGGCGAGTAGCGCCCACACGTGTGGCACTAAATGATAACGGCCACACGACATTGGGTACTTACGTGGCTCTCGACCCAAATGACAACTGCTTCAATATTCGTGCAAATGAATCGAACGCCATCGACTGCGTTTGGACCATGTTGATAAATGCCATACGTGTGGGTGTTATCATTTAGGATAAAATTTTCCCAACTAAATTCACAATCAAAAGTTGTAGGAAGAATGGAAAGGGGTCTCGAACGTGCCTCCTGCACAAGTAGTGGATTGACGACAGTATGTTTAGGGTGATGTACTCATGTTTAATTGTGTGACCTCCCATGTTGGGTGTAGTACAAGAAACGATCTGATAACTCGGCAACCAGCTGAAGCACTCCAGTTTATAAGGGGCAACAAACAATTACAATTGACTACTAGCCCGAGTTGGCAAGGAAAGAACACAAGAGCTCCAAAATCCCATGGTTTCCCAAATCCACAAACGAGTTCTTTTCCATTTACATCCAAATCACCGTAAGCTTACTTTCCCTCCTGGCTGCAGGTACTACAAGCTGTAAAGTAGCACCAACCGGCTGCTCAAGCACTCCAGTTGACAGGAGAGCTCCGGGATTCAACTTCCCTGGTGGGTGCAAGAGCACCTCCCCTCCTTTAGTTTCAACAGCCCCGACCATGGCAACAAATCGGTTCTTGCCACCACGAAGCGTTGTGGGCAGGGTGGCACAAGAGCTCCATATTCCCAATACCTCACAATCTGCAGTAGTCAGATGGAGGCCTTTGGCATGGCCTCCACGAACAAAACATGTGCTTCATTCTCGTGCCTTCAAGCGCTTTTGCTCCTTGGTTTGCTCGTTTATATAGACCAAAAGACATCGTAACAATGCCATGTGAACCCATGCAATTACTAGGCGCACGCCGACTTCAAGTTCACCCGAGAACTTATACCTACCAACTGCCATCCTTGCCTTTGATCATGAGCAAAATAAATCAGGCCAGTTTACTCGCAAAGATTTCGTAAACCTATGCCTGCACTGAAAGTTCATCAACACATCACTGCCTCGGCAGCTGATAATTGAGGTACTATATCCTTTTGCATTCATTTTCCCCAGAGACAGATAACATACACCCGGATAATAAAACTATACACCAACCATGTAACCAAATCCTCAGCCTAGACGGCCAACAACAGTGACAAAAGAAGTCCTAGCATCCTTGCACCATATATCCCACTAAGCTGAAGCTTGTGACCGCACCAATCGCTACGGGCCACAGGGGGTAAAAGGCTAACAAGAACAAAGGCTAACTTCCCTTCTAGAATCAGAGAAACCAGTTTGGAGCCAAGTCATGGACCCGGTCGGGTAGCTGTAGAACTCCTCATTCCTAGGATCCGAGTACCCTTTACAGTGGCGCAATAACAGCGCGAACTGTGAGTGTGAGAGCCCCCGGCCGGACTCGTTGGCCCGGGACTCTAGCGTGTTGTCCAGAAGTTACGCGACCATCACCACCACAGTTGGTCCAGAGCCAAAATCTGTGTTTATGATGTCATTGTATTGCGGCAACAAAGATCACAAAGATGAATTTAGAAACCGGAACAAGGATAGTCCGATGATATAGATGTTCCTCAGGGAATTTTTGTTTGCAAATTGGCTGAACGAGAGTCCCACGGCAGCTGGTGTCAGTAAAATACATATAGTGAAACAATATAGTACAAGGTCACAGAAAAGGAAGTTCTGGCTCACCTACGATGTCGAACAAGATGCAGTAAATTGCTGCAAAGATTGGCAACGAGATCAAAGCAAAGAACGCCCCAAACTTCCCTGCAAGAATGAAAGTTCGCAAATTTGAGTCAGAATTTACTTTTCTTTCCTTCAGTAACACAAGGTGAAAACAGAGGATTACCAAATATGGAGAAGAATATCATAAAGGCAGTGGATATCTGGATCACTCTCCTACTTCCAACTTTTGTTAATCCAGGTAGCCTGATGTTTTCGCTGCATTTATATAGGAAGATAAGTATAGTGCTTTCAGTTGACAAGGCATGGCATAAATAGTTCCAAAGAAAACTTGTCTTGAGAAACAATAGACTAGGTTATATTCAGATGTGATGTGCTAAAAGTGCATCGGTATAGTATTTCTAAGCTCTGACTAGAAATCCCCAGCCTGATCTATAGACACATGTCGCAATATTATAATGTGTGAATGAACCACCGTAAAATTGCACTACTATTATTTTCCGAACACGTCGGGTAGCACCATAGTCATAAAGTCATCAACCAGATGAAGACTAGTTTCATTTATCCCTAAAAGAGATTAGTTGCATTTAGCTTCCCAGTCATTGAGGGCTGCCAAGTAGAGCATACAGCTCGACGAAAATGGGAAGTCAAGGGGACTAAAATTCAAGTTCACAAACTAGACACGACTCTTTACACAATAGGGTTGGCAATTTTGGCATCTTGGCACCACTGTGGAGGTTGAGATGGCCTAAATTACTCGTTGTCAATCAATTTAGTTCCTAATTTCAATTATCTTTTCAAATTCCGAATTTTCCTTGTTGCCCTCTTGTCGATTTTAGTTCGTAATTGCGGTCCCCTTGCCATGGGTTTCCTTTTGGTCTATTTTACAACCTAATGCAGATTTTGTTGTTTTGGTTAAATTATTTTCTCTGACCTGCACACGACAAGTTACAACATTAGAGATTTGTTATTTTTCTCACCCTCGCCAGCAAGTGGGTCCATGTGTGACAATGTTAATGGTCTCATGTTGAACTGAAAATAAATCAAATGCGACAAAGATGGCTTTGAATGGAATAAAATCTTGGCAGGCAATTTTTGGGAGTCATGTTCTTGTCACTCATATTTGAAATACCAGTATGCTAATTAATTTGTTACATTCGTGATGTCGATGGCCATGGGCCTCCCCCCCCCCCCCCCCCCCCCTCCTCACAGATGATGGATACTAGAAGGACTGGGCGGGCTTTGTTGCGCTGTTAGATTAAAAAAACCTAATCACTCTGTTTCAAAATACAATGTGTATTATTATTTTTTAAATATCAAACCTTTTAAATTCGATTAAATTTGTATATAAATATATCAAAATCCATAATATCAAATTGTTGTGATTAGATTAATCGTTAAATGAAATTTCAAATTTTTTATGTAATATTGTGGATGTCGATATTTTTGCTCTCAACTTGGTCAAAGTTGAAGAATTTGACTTTGCAAAAAACTAATAGCCCTTGTACTTTGAAACTAATGAAATATTTCGTTTGATGTGCGGGAGAGATGACATAGTGTGTTTTATTTTTATTTATAATTCGATAATTTGATGGGTCTTTCGTGGTGTGATTCTATATTATATGCTAACCAACCTTATATATGTGGGAAATTTCTATGTCAACGGCTGCATGGGCGTGATTGATATGTTTTTATAGGCCGGTTGCTGTTGATTCGAAAAACTGTTTGTTCGGTCAAAATGATAAACCAAACCCATTAGAAAGCATAGTGTATTTGTCTAAAGAATTGAGTGAGTGAGTTTTGAAAAATTGTTGATCCGGTCAAAATCGGGTGACCCAATTTTAATTGGAGTCTTGGAGACGTTAATTGGATGTGGACTCTTTAAAACTAAAGAGTATAATGTTATAAAGGTATAAATAAAATAATTAAATGAGAGAGGTTTGAGAAATTGTTGACCGGGTCAAAATCGGATATCACAATGTCAATTGGAGACCTCAATTGAATGTGGGCTCTCCAATTCTAAGAAGATCAGTGTTATGTATATTAGCTTCAAGAGAACACCAAGTTAAGATAGACGTACATCTAAAATTAGACTGCGCTACGATCACCTAATGTACCACTGCTAGTCAACCACCTCAGAAAGTCTCGGATGTCCACAAAACTTCATTGTCAAGGACTTTTGCCTATTACCAACCAACAAGAAGCTCTTAAAATGTTAATTATCAGAGAAGTGGGCTATATGAAGATAGTAGAGAAATTTTATTGTAAAACCCTTATGTATAAGTTTCTTAACTTTCTTGGGATTATTGGATTAAAACACATGAATTTTCAAAATCTTTTGCAGTAAAAATAAACATATTGTTCGCATAGGTTGCCCAATACTGTGCCCGCCCGTTTTCGTTTCATCCTCTGTTTTGTTTTTTTGGTTCTTCCTCTTTTTATTTCCCATTCATTTTTACTTTCTTACCTTCCAAGTTTAATTTCTTTTTCTTTTTTCATAAATTTTTTTCAAAAACCTCATAATGTCAATTTTTGTTCAAATTTTTGATATATTTTCCAAATTCCAAAAAACTTCCCGTTTTGGAAAATGTACGGAACTTTGTTTTTTTACATTCCAAAATATGTTCAAAATAATAAAAGTCCTCTCAATTTTTTTATTTTTTTTGTGTTTTCCAGAATTATTCGAGATTTCCAATAATTATTTTTTCATTTTTAAAAATGTTCGACATTTGAAAACATTATTTTTTAATGAAATGATCACGAATTTAAAATAGATTTTGCATTAAAAAACACGTTTTCGAAAATAAATCTGAATGGTTGAAACATGTTGCCATTTAAAAAAAATTGTTCACTAATTCAAAAACTGTACGTGTTTATCCAAAAGGTTCATCTTTTCAGAAAATGTTTTTGAATTTGGAAAAAAAATTCCAATTTCAAATTTTTATCATGATTTTTTGGAAATATTCAGAATTTTCAGAAAAATATTTGGGATTTCAAAAATTGTGCCGTTTCAAAAAATATTCGGAACTTCATTATTTTTTTCTTGAAAATTAAAAACAAATCAAAAAATGTTTCGAATCTGACAATGCATTATGTTCTTAAATATTCACGTTCGTCATTGGTTATTAGGATGCGTTTGTTCAACTAGCTAGCAGCACGTCGTCGGGCTTTTTATTTATGCGCTGCAATTAGTAATTCATTCGGTTACGCCATGGTAGGAGACGCCGACCAACTCCACCACTATCAAGATCTCGTGCGCCAAACATGACCCACGAGAAGACTGCAACTCTAGCTCTGTTGGCCACCGCTTGGAGGACACATCATTTCTCTCAGGTTGCTTGTCGTAAAAAAATATTTCTTCCGTTGCAACGCACGGGCATATATGCTAGTCTACGCTAATGTTTGGAGGTAGATGGCACATGCCATTGGATATCATTGAATCTAACTATAAACAAAGAAAAGGTTGGGATCAAATCAGTCAATGATGTCTGAGTCTGTCCACAAACTACGCAACTATTTGTCACAACTCATCATTGTTTTTAAGGCATATGTAAGGTGTCGCTTAGGCGGCACTTAGGCCAACTCCAGCGCACGACCCCAAACGGACGCCCGTTTTGCCCTGCTTTCGTCCGTTTGGGGCGGCAATGGGGTCGCCCATGTTCGTTTGGGGCCGTTGCCGTGTCGATGCATCCAACGCGCGGCCACACCCCATATCATGCCCGGGGTGGACGTGATATAAAAAAATCGCAAAACTCAAAGAAATGCCGGAAAAAATCAAATAAACGCAAACATAAAACATAATAATTAAACAGTCTTCACGGCCTGTCGATGCCCGTTCCATAGTTCTTAACATAAACATAATTAACATAAACTAAAACAAAAGAAAAACGCCGCCCACGCGCTGCTGCCGTGGCCGTCGATGCCGTGCCCGTCACCATCTCACGCGTCGCTGTTGTCGTCCTTGTCGCCAGTGAGGTCGATGTAGGGCGGCGGCGTCCAGAGGTGGGACGGTGCACTACTGGAATCAGAACATTTGCCGTCTGCCAGGTCTTTGCCGTCTGCTGGCAGACGGCAAAGAGGCTGTTTGCCGTCTGTCTTGCCAAAGCAGACGGCAAAGAACCAACTGATGGCAAAGAGGGTCTTTGCCATCTGCATTTCTTTGCCGTCTGCTGGCAGACGGCAAAGAACTCTTTGCCGTCTGCCAGCAGACGGCAAAGACCAAAGTGGGCCCCACGGAGCACGGCACTGGCTAGGTCAAGCTCTTTGCCATCTGCCACTTCTTTGCCGTCTGCTGGCAGACGGCAAAGATTTCTTTGCCGTCTGCCAGCAGACGGCAAAGAGGTGAGGGTGGGGCCCACAATGTCACGGCGGGGGCGGGCTAACGGTTACCCTCTTTGCCATCTGCTGGCAGCAGACGGCAAAGAAATGAACTTAACTTTCGGCCCCGCGCCCCGCGCCTCTCTCTCTCTCACACACACATCTCTCTCTCCCTCTCTCTCTCAGCGCCGCCGCCCCGCCCTCCCGCCGCCGCCCCCTCCCCGCAGCCCTCCTCCACCACCGTCCCCTCCCTGCCGCCCTTCTCCACCACCGCTGGAGCCAGGCCGCGGCGCCGCCCGCCCCCTCCCCGCGGCCCTCCTCCACCACCTCGGCCCCATCGCCCCCGCCGCCCCCTGCCCCGCCGCTCCGCCGCGTCGGGTCGCCGGCGAGCAGGCACCCCCGACGACCCAGCTCCGCCCCTCCCCCTCCGCCGCCCCGCGCCGCCGCCTCGACCCCCCCCCCCTCCGGTGAGCTCCACCCTCCCCCCCTTTTTATGTTTTTTTCTGTTTTTATTAGTTCATATTAGTTAGTTTATATTAGTTAGTTATTAGTTCATATTAGTTAGTATATATTAGGTAGAAAAAACTTAGATAGAAAAGAAGAAAAGAAGAAGAAAAAAAAGGAAAAATAAAAAAGGAAAAGAACAAAAAATAAGAAGAAGAAGAAGAAACAGAAGAAGAGGAGGAGGAGAAGAAAAAAGAAGAAGAAGAAGAAGAAAAAAAGAGGAGAGGAGGAGAAGAAGAAGAGGAAAAAAGGAAAGGAAGAAGAAGAAGAGGAGGAGGAGGAGAAGAAAAAAGAAGAAGAGGAAGAAGAAGAAGAAAAAAGAGGAGAGGAGGAGAAGAAGAAGAGGAAAAAGGAAAGGAGGGAGAAGAAGAAGAAGAAGAAGGAAAAAAAAGGAAGAAAATGAAGAAAAGGAAGAAGAGGAAGAAGAAGAAAAGAAAAAAAAGAGGGAAAACCCCGATCCCGACCCCGACCCGACACCCCGACCCCGACACCCCGACCCCGACACCCCGACCCCGACCCCGACCCGACACCCCGACCCCGACCCCGACCCCGACCCGACACCCCGACCCCGACCCCGACCCCGACCCGACACCCCGACCCCGACATGGCACCCCGACCCCGACCCCGACCCGACACCCCGACACCGACACGGCACCCCGACCCCGACACCCCGACCCCGAACCGGCACCCCGACCCCGACACCCCAACACCCCGACACCACGACACCCAGACACGACACCCCCCGACACCCCGACACCTCGACCCCGACACCACGCCACCCAGACACGACACCCCCGACCCCCGACACCTCTTCGGCCTCCTGTTGACTGAAAAGGTGCTCTTCGGCCTTCCAGAGGCCGACGGGGTCATATATTTGTGAATTATGAGTTAGGAAGTATATTTCCCGATTTTGTTAAGAAAAACATCATATATATTTGTGTTGATCGGGTGGATTTAAATGTGCAGTTCTTTCGTTGATGTGAGGGTCTGGTGTTCAACGACCTCCCCGTGCATTCGACGAGCTCCGCCCATGCGTTCGTGGGTGAGCACAAATGACATCTCCTCCTCCCCCCTTCATTTGCTCTGTTCCGGTCTTCGTGCCGATGAAACTTGCTAGCTATAGGTGTCAATAATCAGTATGCGTGACCACTATGCGTCTCCTGTTCGAAAGGGTTACATCTATAAATATGCATGCATTTGCATATTTATAACCGTGATTCTTTCGAATTGTCCAACGTTATCCATGGACAGCCCGAGTATGTGTAGATTGGGTTCGTTTTCCCATATGCTCTGCTCCGGATCCGATGCAGAATTTCGTCAGTGCCTCCCTGTTGTTCTCCGGGTACACATCCTCTCTGCTTATTGCCGAGACGTGTATCCGGAGAACAGCGGGGAGGTGCTGCCGAAATTTTGCGTCGGATCCGGAGCAGAGCATGGGAAAACGAACCCAATCTACACATACTCGGGTGGGATTAGGACCTATCTTTACCTACTAGCGTCTAGGTTGCATGGACGTAATAAAACTGACAAACTCTATTAACTGATGAATATGGTTTGCTGAATTATGTATATATTTCTTGTGTGTCCAGTAGCTAGGCAAGATGAGTGATCGTGCGTGGATGTACACCGGTCACACTAGTCAGAAAGACATGACCCATGAATGGATAACAAAAACCAAGGGGTTTGTGACAGCCGCATTTGCAAATGGACAGAAAATAACCTGGTGCCCCTGTGCCGATTGCGACAACTACCATCGGAGGTCAGAGTTTGAAATGATCAAGCACCTGCAGAAGTTTGGTTTTACGCCTAATTATACGGTCTGGACATTTCATGGTGAGTCTGCCCAACGTGCCAGAGCTGAGGTGGTTCGTCGTCGCACCGACGAGCATGGTACCGGGATCGAAGACATGGTGCAAGACTTTGATGATGCTCGGGATTCGGACGATGAGATGGAGGAATCTGCAAAGGCCTTCTATGAAATGTTGGAGTCTTCAAAACGTCCTCTCCACGAGCACACTGAGCTTTGTCAGCTGGATGCCATCGCGCAAGTAATGGCTCTCAAGGCTCAGTTCAACTTGGGCAGAGAATGCTACGACGCGATGATGACGATATTTGGACGCTTTCTACCCAAAGGCCATGTATTGCCAGCAAACCTGTACCAGTCGGACAAAATCCTACGTGCGCTTAAGATGCCCTATGAGAAGATAGATGCCTGTGAGAATGGATGTGCCTTATTTAGGCTTGAGTATGCGGGCTTCAACTATTGTCCCATTTGCAAGTCTTCCAGGTATGTTGTGGTAGACAACGGTATGGGTGAGAAGAGTCGGACCAAAATCCCAGTTAATGTTCTTCGGTATATGCCAATCATACCAAGACTTCAATGTCTTTTCATGGTCGAAGAGACGGCCAGACAGATGACGTGGCATAAATTGGGCAAAAGAACCGAACTAGATGCAGATGGGAATCCGATGTTGGGACACACTTCAGACGCTTTTGCGTGGAAGCACTTCGATGCTTGACATAAGGACAAAGCGGCAGATCCAAGGCATCCTCGAGTCGCCATCAGCACGGATGGGTTCCAAGTGTTTGGTATGACGGCAACCCAATACAGTTGCTGGCCTGTATTTGTCATTCCACTCAATCTCCCCCCGGAGAGATTATGAAAAGAAAGAACATTTTCTTGACGTTGATAATTCCAGGGCCCAACTATCCGGGGAAGAATATGAATGTGTACATGCAGCCGCTTAAGGATGAATTGCAAGAAGCTTGGGATAATGGGATCGAGACATATGACGCCGCTACAAAACAAAACTTCAAAATGCATGTGTGGTACATGTACTCGACGCATGACTTGCCGGCGTATGCGCTATTCGTTGGCTGGTGTGTGCATGGAAGGTTCCCGTGCCCCACATGCAAGGCGACTCTTCAGTTCCGTTGGCTGCAGGCGGGTCGCAAGTATTCTTGCTTCGACTTGCATAGACAGGTCCTGGATCCTGGCCATAAGTTCAGAAAAGACAAGAAAAAATTCATGAAAGGTAGAGTTGTCAAAAACTCTGCACCACCTGCATTGACAGGCCAACAGGCCCTGGATCAGTTAAACGCTCTCGAGCCTAATCCAAAGCGTCCAGGATATTTCAAAGGGTATAATTCAGAACACGCCTGGACTCACAAGATATGCTTGTGGGATCTGCCTTACTTTAAAGACCTCATTTGCCCACACAACATCGACGTGATGCACACTGAAAAGAATATCGCCGAGGCCCTTTTTGGTACATTGTTCGGCATAGAGGGGAAGTCAAAGGATAACCCTAAGGCTAGAGTCGATCAAGAGGCTCTATGTGATAGACCGTTACAAAACATGCGACAACCGAAAGGAAAGAAGAACTGGAGGAAGCCAAAGGCATGGTTCAATCTTGGAAGGCCAGCTATGAGGGAAATGATCTTGTGGGTGAAAATGCAGTTGATGTTCCCCAATGGGTATGCAGCGAATCTAAAGAGGGGAGCGAGTCTTGACAAATTGAAAATATTTGGTATGAAGAGTCATGATTGGCACATATGGCTTGAGCGGGTAATGCCGGTGATGTTGCATGGCTTTATCCCTGAGGATGAATGGCTAGTACTGGCAGAGCTGAGCTATTTCTTCCGTGCTCTTTGTGCGAAAGAACTATCGCCTGACGTGCTAGACGAACTGGAAGAGTTGGCGCTAGAGTTGATCTGCAAGTTAGAAAAGATCTTTCCACCGGGATTCTTTAATCCAATGCAGCATTTGATTTTGCATCTCCCGACCGAGGCAAGATTGGGGGGGCCCGTGCAAAATCGTTGGTGCTTCGCAACTGAGAGGATGCAGAAGACGCTTCGAGCAAAATGTAAAAATAAACGTAGAATTGAAGCATCGATGGCCGAGGCATTCATTACTGAGGAGGCCGCAAACTTCGTGACAGCACACTACAAAGCCAAGAATCGTCATTTGCATAATCCGAAGCCTCGGTACAATGATGGCGACCGTGAAAAAGGTCGATCCAACCTCAGCCTATTCAAAGGGAAGCTCGCACCAGCCGGTGCTTCGAAAGCAATAGCGTTGGATGTCGAAGAATGGCGGACCATTTCGTTGTATATCTTCAACAACCTAACAGAAGTGCGGCCGTACATCGACTAAGTTCTCGGTACATTGTTTCGCAACTTCTAATTCCTTTGAAATGCTCTTATTCCCGGATATGTGATACAGTCGATACGTCGCCAAATTCTCGGATGGAGCGGTGATCCAAAAGGATTCCATCGAAGAGTATGAGCTTCTGGCAAAGCATGGAGGAGGCTATCCCGGTTTCATCTCTTGGTTCAAACAAACGGTAATTTCCATTAGAACATTTCATTTCTTCGTCTAGTTTGCGGCTAATGCAACAATTCTTTCGTATTAAACTTGTAGGCTAATGCAGAGTCTATGGACTCCGAATTGAGACAAGTCGCAAATGGTTTTGACTATAAGGTCCGTTCATTTGACAAATACGACATCAACGGGTATCGCTTTCGTACTTTTGGCAAAGAGCTATCTATGGCCGACCGAAAGTCTACAAATTGTTGTGTCTCCGCTGTCGGCGAAGGAGGGGTCGAGTATTATGGAAGAGTTGAAGCAATTTATGAACTTACATTCTTTGGTGAAAACCCACCAAACGTCGTAGTCTTCAAATGTTATTGGTTCCAGCCAAAGGAGACTAGAAGGACTCATGAACATATAGGGCTAGTCGAAATCAAACAAAGCACCCATTTAGATGTTCCCGATGTCTATATTACGGCTCAACAGGCGACCCAAGTTTTCTATCTACCGTGGGCCTGCCAAACTGATCCAAATCTGAATGGTTGGGATGTCGTTTATGATGTGCCGCCACATTTTAGACCACCTCCCCTCAATGAATATGATTATGACCCTCACATTAACCCAGACACATATGAAGGAGAATTCTTCCAAGAAACACATGTTTCCAAAAAACGTTTCAAGAACCGCTCTACTTCACCCCAGAACATTGAGGTAGACAGCGACAGTGAATCCGACTTCACCCCTGAGCCGGAACAAGAAGAGACGGAAGAAGAAGAGGTTACTGCTGCGGATGACCTGTCAATGCTTGACCTATTACATAAAGGAGGCCTTCCACATGTTGATGCATTTATTGATGATGCTGATGAGCACGTCATTACTGATAGTGATGATGATTCTGCATTTATTGATCCCGGAGCATATATAGACGATGAAGATTAATATTAGTAATGTCAGGTATTCAATTATTATTATGTACATATATATTATTAATTAGTTCATGTTATTAGGTATTCAACAAAATGACATTGACTTAGCTTATTTTCCTCGAAAATGACATAATAACCTCACTTAGCTCCAAACTGACATACTTTACCTAGAATAGCTATAAAATGACCTATACTTAGCATTTTTCCTCCTAAATGACTTAATATGCTTAGTTAGCTAAAAAATGGCATAACTACCTAGGATAGCTCCAAAATGACCTATACTTAGCTTCTTTAATTCATTTATGACATACTTAGCATACTTAGGTAAAAAAATGGCATGATAACCTTGGTTTAGCTCCAAAATGACATTGACTTAGCTTATTTTCCTCCAAAATGACAAAATAACCTTACCTACCTCCAAAATGACCGATTTTAACTAGGATAGCTCTAAAATGACCTACACTTGCCATTTTCTTGTATGATTGTATGATTTATATAGTTACTTGTATAATTTTCTTACTTTGTATGATTGTTTCTTATACATAGTGCCATGGTCTTGAAATCCGTCCCCGTCGGCCCTCGCCCGCTTTATGATTCGGATGTGGTAAATTCTCTTTTATAACTATTTGTTGCATTTCGCATTTATGACAATTATGGCCATCAAGTTAACATAGAGATATTTTAATCTAGGAGGTATGTGAACCGGAATTTGCAACCGACCCTCTTGTCGAGAAGTTAAATTTAGTTAAAAAAGAAAATGAGTATTTGAAAGAAAAAATTAAAAGAATTGAAAACGAGAAGATGACATTCGAGTTGTATGTTGCCAATGTCGTCGATGATCACAAGATGAAGATGAATGCAATGCGCTTGAAGATGGATGCAATGCGCTTGAAGATTAAGAAGATTAGAAAATATGCCACTGATAATGAGGCTTGGTATCATTATGCCGTTGGATCAATTGTTACCTTAGTTGCGATCTTCATCGCATTTGTTGTGATGAGGGTACGTTTTCTCTATACTTAGCTTATTTTCCTCCTAAATGGCATAATTACCTAAGTTAGATAAAAAATGAGCTATACTTACGTAAGTTGGCTCAAAAATGGCATCATCCTCGAAAATGACATAATAACCTTACTAAGCTCCAAAATGACCTATTTACCTAGCTTAGCTCTAAAATGACATACACTTAGCATTTTTTCCTAGCTTAGCTAAAAAATGGCATTTTTACCTACCTTACTTAGAAGAAGAAGAAGATAAAGAAGAGGAGAGGAGAAAAAGAAAGAGAAGAAAAATTCTTCTTCTTCTTCTTCTTCTTCTTCTAGTCTTCTTCTTCTTCTTCTTCTTCTTCTTCTTCTTCTTCTTCTTCTAGCTAGTCTTCTTCTTCTAGTCTTCTTCTTCTTCTTCTAACTTTCTTCTTTCCCAATTTGCAGATTTGCTTTCGATGAGGAAGCTTGCGTTGATGGAGTCTACTCTTCTTCTTGTGCTTCCTTTTTGTTTTGATTTTGTAGGATGAACAATGTGAAACTTGCTACCTATATATGTATGTATGGATGAAACTATATGGACCTTTTGCTTAATTGTTGGATATGTTGGACTTTTCATTTGGTGTATATATGTGTTGGATGATCATATCCATATGGTAGGGATATGTTGGCTATATGTACTTGTTGAAATATTTTGAAATGAATATATATATATATATATATATATGTGTGTGTGTGTGTGTGTGTGTGTGTGTGTGTGTGTGTGTGAAATTGATTGAATTTAAGAAAAAAAACAGCGGGAATATAGCCACTTTGCCGTCTGCTAGCATACGGCAAAGGTCTTCGCCGTCTGCCAGCAGACGGCAAAGAGGCCACATGGCAGCAGCCTGTGCAACCTGGGCTGGCCTATTTGGCCTCTTTGCCGTCTGCTGGCAGACGGCGAAGACCTTTGCTTCTTTGTCGTCTGCCAGCAGACGGCAAAGAGCCTGCGTTGGCCCAGCTGACGCCTGACGTCAGCTGACGTCAGCTACAGTTCTTTGCCGTCTACTGGCAGACGGCAAAGAAGCAAAGGTCTTCGCCGTCTGCCAGCAGACGGCAAAGAGGCCTTTGCCGGCAGCTGTTCGGCCGGACTATTCGCCGTCTGCTGGCGGACGGCAATGGCTTTGCCGTCCGCCAGGCAGGCCTTTGCCGTCTGCTATGGCAGACGGCAAAGACCCTGATTCCAGTAGTGGTGGTCCCTGGAAGGTGTGAGGCGCCTGCACCACCTCCCCCCGTGGCGATGTCTAGTGCTCCGGTGACCGCGGCGGCATGCGGCACCAGTTCACGGCCCCCACGGCGTCGTCCATGTTCGTGGCCGTGCACGACCAGCTCCACCGCTGGCCCACCAGGTGCGGGTGGAACGCGGCGACCGACTGCTCCTCCAGCACCTCCTCCTTGACCTCCTCCTTCACGTCCAGCATCTCCAGCTCCGGTACGGCCACGTCGCCGGCCGCAGAGAGGGCCATCATGGTGTCCAGGCCCACCCATTGGCGCTCATCATGCGTGTTCATGGAGTCTTCCATGACACGTTGAATGAGCCGGACCTCCTCCTCCTCTGTCATGCTAGGAGGTGGTGGTGGCAACGGAAAGGGCGAAGGCGACGGCGTCGGTGTGATGCCGTGCACCCACGTACGCCCGCGCACCTGGGGAGGGGGCAGAGCACGCGCTCGGCGCTCTGTACGTGGCCGTCGCGGGCCCGACGAGCTACCGGCAAAGTAGGACGCGCGCCGCACGTCATGCTCGTCCCGAAACTAGGTGTCCCAGAGAGCGGAGTCAACGGCGTACCTGGGGTCGTCGTACAGGTCGTCAGGCAGGAGGCGGCGGCGGCGTTCGATCTCCTCACGGCGGGCACGACCGCTCATCGGGACCGGCGGGATCGGCACCCGATCCGCGGACAGATGCCAGTTATTGGGCAGGTGAACGTCGCTCCAGGGGAGCGGCGTCCTGGTCTCCCAATAACGACGTCACACATCTGCGTGGATGTAGTGCCGGTCGCGCTCGCCGGCGGCCGTAGGGGCGATGGTGAATGCGGGAGGCACGGGGGCCCTCCGTGGGGGTGGTGCAGGCTCTGATTTGATGATGCGGCGGCGGCCAGAGGACGAACCAGCCTCGTGGTCGTGCGCCCCCTTGCGGCCGGTGCTCTATCACACCATGGCTGGCGGCGGCCGGCGAGCTCGAGGAAGGGGAAGGGAGAAGTAGGGTTTGCGGTTGGGTTTCGAGGAGGCAGCAGGGACTGGAGTGGGGCGTGGACTGTGACCGGTCCACGGCTTCCTATTTAAGAAGGACGGCGACCGCCTGCCTGGGCGGATGACAGGTGGGCCCGACCGTGCGTGCGCAGTTAAGTTGGGCGGTGGGAGGTAGGTGGTCGCCTGTCACGCGGCACCGATGCGGACGAGAGGCGCGTCCGTTCGCTGTTCGCCTGTACCCAAACCGGGCGCATGTTTGCGCTCGAAATAGGTCGGGACGGACACAAAACGGACAAGATGGGTCCAGGCCGTCGCGCGCTGAACCGTGGGGTCTGTTCGTTTTGCCCCAAGCGGACGGGGCCGAACGGGGTAGAGTCGTGCGCTGGAGTTGGCCTTAGGTGTGGGGACGTCCTCCGTGGTCAAGGCGCCGGCCTCGCCTTTGACAATAGTGTAAGGCGTCCACCTTAGGTTGTAATGCGTCTGAATCGTCCACCTTTGCACTGCCTTGCATGTATACCTGGCCATGGGCCGGGCCGGGCCGGGCTTGGGCCTGGCCCTAAAAAGCCCACGACAGAAAACTGAGGCCCAGGCCCAGCCCAGGCCCTGCCATAAAGCCTACTTCGAAGCCCAAGCCCTGAAAAGCCCGTCGGGCCTGGGGCCGTGGGCCGGGCCTCTTCCTTAAATTTCCAACTAGCCAAGCCCAAGCCCGGCCCGGCCCTACTGGTGGGCTCAAAACTCAGGCCCAAGCCCGGCCCACGGGCAAGCCCGTCGGGCCTAGGACCTGGATTTTAGGGCCGGGCCTGGGAGGGCCGGCCGGGCCGGGCCTGAGATGGCCACATATACTTGCATGCCTCATACCAAATCAGACGTCCTCCCTCCTGCCGCAGTTCCTCTCCCTCCTCTCCGGTTTCTTACATCCAGCAATGTAGCTTGCCATGCTTGCCTACTTTGTTATGCACGGTTCCTCTACTAACTGTTAGGTGCTGCCTCTTTTATGCACAACAGTGTAGCTAGATGTGCTTGCCTGCTCCTTCTCATCTACATGTGTTTCTTCCCATATCTGCTTCTCCACCCACAAGGCAGTAGCCTTATCCCCGCTTCTCTCATTCCCCAGGCTTGATCTGGCTTCTTTAGCGAAAGTACCTTTCTACACCCAGGAGCAAATGCTCCTAGTGTGAACAGTAAAATCAAAAAAAATAGAAAAAAATCAAAAAATTCTGAATTTTTTGTGTGACATACTTTCACAAATGTTTGTCGTGCATGTAAAATTTCATCACGAAATCACGCACGGGGCAGCAGCGGCGTCGGGCGTCGATGCCGCCGACGCGGGCACGGGGGGCGGCGGGCGGGACCCAGCCGGCCCAGAACGGCCGGGCCTGCCTTACGGAGCGCGAGGGCCGCCGCGGCAAGCGAGGCAGCAGTAGCGGGGGTGGCAGGAGCAGGCGCGGTGGGCGACGGGGCCGGAGTGGCCGCCGTCGCGGACGCGGTGGGGGGCGGGCGCGGGAGCATTCAGCTGAATCGCATCGCGTTATGCATTAAGATTTACCGGCAAATCAGAGAATCTTGCTACTTTGAATAAGCGATACTTCCTACGGCCTACACTAGTGTCGCTCTTATATTATGGGGCGGAGGGAGTAATTTAGTAGACCCTTAATATACACTGATGTCCCACAGTATGCTTACCTAAGTGATGGTCGGCAGATTTGCGTAAACATTAGACGCTTTTCATTTAGTCAAGAGTGCCGGTCGACGTCCCCGCCAAATTTACATGCCCTGAAAAAATGTTATCATGCTGAGCAAGACCCGGCTGAGCCGCTGAGCTCGACTTCCACACCCGCCGGCCGCCGCAATCAGGCATGCGTTGAGTCTAGCTGTTCCGCTGTACTGGCAGCATTACTGAATTAAGTCGGCAAAAGCTACCCCAAGATCACTCCAGTCTCAAGCTACAGTGCGCGCATGTGTCCAGTTCCAGTCTGTACTGCTTCAAGCTAGCGAACGTCGTACGTTGTGGCCGAACTCTAGTGATTTTTGTGTACTTATCAAACGACACTAAATGTACAATCATCCTCTTTCATTAACTATGAACACATACCCTGTTCTTAGAAGAAGAAAAATAGCTCTGAACACATGGTACGAGATAAACACTTGTTTAGCAAGTTGGCGTGCGATAGCTAGTGGAAATTATATCCGTATAATTCGGCAGCGAAACATATAACACTTGAGAGTTCAAATGCATGTCTTAACGGATTTGGTCAGTTAAACAATTCAATCTTCAAAATGTTGTCATGAGCCATCTTTCTTTTTCAATGTAAATGGCAAAAGGTTGAATCACTTTCTATCATTACGGACAACTAGTGTTTACGGCGTTGCATTATGGAGATTTCGCATGAATATTTCAATAGAAATCAGTAGATTTGCTTCATTGTATATCTTTTTGTCCCAAGTATGGCAGTCGTTATCGTTCAACAGGAGGTTCAAGTGCAGATCTTTTTTTGCATGATAAGACGATAGTGCTTCTACACGTCGGCAGCACTTGGTGTTGTTTCTGCTTGACGCAGAATACACGCTTAATGAATGAACACGGCGGCAAATGCCCTATAAATATAGCCCCATACCAAACATTCATCTCACACACCCTCAAGGTAAAACCTAGGTAAGGCCAAAATCTCCATTAGCAATCCAGTAGAAAGCTAAATACATTACCAACATCAATGGCCAAGTCACAAGCATTGGTTGCAACACTGTTGCTTGTTTTGGTGGTGTCCCTCGCCGCAATAGAGGGTGTTCATGGTGTTTGCGGCATGTCGAATGACAAGTTCAAACTTTGTCAGCCCGCGGCGGCAGTGAATAACCCGACAGACAGTCCGTCTGCTGAGTGTTGTGCCGCGCTAGGAAAGGCAAATCTATCGTGCATCTGCCGCTACAAAGGCATGGCCGGCATATGGCTGAAAATGTACCATATTGACGCACGCCGTGCCATGGCACTGCCAGGCAAGTGCGGACTTACAATGCCCAACAACTGCCCTTGATGACCCGAAGTACTATCCATAGGCATGTAGGTGTGTGTCAGAGTGTGGGTGTACATATGCATCTACACTTTATGGCTAAATAAGTGGAGGAGCACTTGAAAGGCCTTGTGCTACTCGGTCTTATCGTTGTTTTGTGATTTGAACGTGTCTTGTCTCATTAAGCTGTTGATTAACAGTATGCATGCATACTGGAAGTGTAAGAGGGTGGTAAAAGTGACTTATATGCAGTCCCATAAACTGGTAACCTAATATAATATCTTATAAGTAACCTTGTATGTGTCTTTCGCAAAAGAAGAAAACCTTGTATGTGTTGAAAAGGTGTGTATTTCCTAGTGAACAAGTAAATGTCGATCACAAATTTTTTTTTCATTGCTCACTGCTATGTAATTTGAACACTTTAATCTCACGGCAGGCATAAAACCCGGAAAAAAAAACAAATCGAACAGAGTATTTCCAATGCCTCACACTCTCGCAATAGTAAGATGCAGCATGGGCAGGCATTGGGAATATGGAGCTCTTGTGTCACCTCTACGAACGAAAACAAATGCTTCTTTTTCCTGTCATCACTAGGCTCTTCAAGCGCTTCTGCTCCTTGGGCTGCTCCTTTAGAGCATCTCCAACAGGCGCGCTATACTAGCGCCGCGCTGAATAATTAGCCATTTTAGCGTGCGCGGTACCGTTTCGGGCGCTCCAGCCGCGGCCCAAAAATCGCGCGCGCGGCAAATCGAGTTCAGCGCACGGGCGAAAACGCCATCGCGCGCCGTTTATTTGCTGCGCTCGTTGCCGCGCGCTGCACTCTCGCGCGCCCGCTCGCGACTCCACCCACCCCGTCCAGCGCTCGCGCCGCCGCCTCCCGCGCCACCCTTTTTCTCCGGCGACTGCTCCGGCGCTTCCCCGGCCAATCCCAAGTGGCATGCTTTTTTTGGAATGCCTAGATCTTTGAATGACATCAACGTTGTCAACCGGTCACCACTGATGCATAAGATTGCTGACGGTGAACTGCCACCGGTGCAGTTTGTAGCAAATGGCCGTACATACAACTATGGCTACTATCTTGCGGATGGCATCTACCCCAAGTGGCAAACATTTGTGAAGCCGTTGAAAAAACCGGAAGGTAAGAAAAATCTTGATTTCCACAATGCTCAGGCGGCGGCTAGAAAAGATGTGGAGAGAGCTTTTGGGATTTTGCAATCCCAATTTGCTATTGTGAGAGGACCGGCTAGATTTTGGGATCAAAAGATGCTTTGGTACATCATGCACGCTTGTGTGATCATGCACAATATGATCATCGAGAATGAGCGTGGCCAAGATGTAGACTACTCTCACTATGAGCTGTTGGGACATCCCGTGCGAGTGCATCGGAGGGCTGAAAGGGTGGCCCGTTTTGTTGCTTCCTATCATGCCATTCGCCGTCCCGAAGCCCATGATGATCTTCAGAAGGATCTCATTGAGGAGTGGTGGGCATGGAATGGCCGCCAAAGAGCATGATGATTTGTGCGTTTGTTGTTGTATTGTTGAATTATTTGTGGTATTGTTGTATTGTTGGATTGTTGAACTATTTGTGGTATTGTTGTATTGTTGGATTGTTGAACTATTTGTTGTATTGAAAGATAAACTATTTGTTTGAGTTGTAATCACGAAATTAAACTATTTATTATTGATTTATTTTTTTTGTGTTTGATCTATTTGCTTGTGGTTGGAGCCAAAATGTTGTTTGTGCGGGAGCGCGCGCGCTGCATTTTAGCGCGCCTGCTGGAGTGGCTCGCGCGCGCTAAAATGTGCAGCTGCTGCTGGAGCCAGCGCGCCGCGCCGCGCTAAAACGACCGAACCGCGCGCGGCAAACGCATTTTTAGCGCGCCGAGCGTTGGACGGCTGTTGGAGATGCTCTTATGGACCAAGAGATATCGCAGTAAGACCCTGTGAATTCATGCAATTACTAGGGCTGCAAGTATGTACACCTACCAACTACCATCCCTGCCTTTGCTTTTGAGCATCTTCTGACAAAATGCAGAAGAAAATCAGGCGAGTTTACTTGCAAAGGTTTCATGTTCCAACACATGCACTCAAAGTTCATCAACACATATAAGTGCCTCGGTAATTTATAATTGAGGTAATATCCTTTTGCATTCATTTTTCCCTAGAGAAGGACAACATACATCCGAACAATAAAATTCTACGTCAACCATGTAACCAACTCCTTGGCCCATACGGCCAACTATAGCAACGACGGGATTCCTAACATCCTTGAATCCTTGTACCATATCCAACTAAGCTGAAATCTATGACCGCACCAATCGACAACGGGCCACGAGGGTAAAATGCCAACAAGAACAAAGGGGATTTACATTGCACAACGCATAGGATAATTAACAGTACCCCTTCTAGAATCAGAGAAAACGGTTTGGAACCAAGTCATGGACCCGGATCGGTTAGTTGTAGAACTCCTTGTTCCTATGGCTCGAGTACCCTTTACGGTGGCGCAAAAATGGTGTGAACCATGAGAGCCCTCGGTCGGACTCGTTGGCCCAGGGCTCCAGCGTGTTGTCCAGAAGCGACGCGACCATCAGCGCCACCGTTAGGCCGGAGCCAAAAAATGTGTTTATGATGTCATTGAACAGCGACACCAAAGAGCATAGAGATGAAATTAGAAATCAAAATTCACACACCGGGAACTCAAGACTCAAGCTAACAAAATCACTCTCAAATCAGATGGTCCACTGACCGAGTACTCAAACTAGCTAACCAGATCGAAGTACTCAAAGTAAGGAACAAGCTCATCAAGTTTGGTGCCAATCCTAACACGTTTGAGCCTCCAATCACCAGGTTCAACATTGTCTAGTGAGATGCAGCAAATTTGGACATAACCTCTCTCTCACACACACACACACAATGGAATCCACCACCAGCTGGTGGAGTGGCATGTTTTCTTTTCTTCCTTCACTTCACTAAGAAGCAGTCACAACTGTTGTATACAACAAAGATTAATGCCACACATACAACAAAGATCAACGCCACACATGTTGGACTTATGGGTTGATGTTGTGCTGCCAACACACCTCCATGTGGAGAGACTTATCCCAACAACATAGTTGCAACAGGGGTGTCTAACTCGACACCATGTCCGGGTTGCTTGATACATGGAAAAAGGTGTCCCTACGCTCGGCGGCGGGAGTGATGAAACTATGTCCCACCATGGATGTGGACGCTGAGTCACAGGCTACCCCCAACCTTGCCCTCCAGGATCCAATGATTGAGGTCGAACTTGGTTATCTCCTGGCGCGGTCCATCGTTACTGCTATGCTAGCCCTGACCAACCATCGCAGGTGTGCTCTCGACCTGCTATCGACCAAGAGGTTGTCCTTAGTAGACGAGGCGGGCGTCGAGGTTCGCAAGGTGTTGGCCCAACAACAACCACAATGATGTTGCTTGTATCGGTGATGATGATCTGCGGGTCCCTAAAACCAAGCATCACATCCCTCCCCTTCCTCTGGATTTGAGGCTATCATCGAGGACAAATTCTTAATAAAAGATGAGAAAACCGGCGTTATGGCATCAGGATTTGAAGAAACGAAAGTTGACTATCAAGACTCGTAGCCTGTATTGGAGAACTAAGAAACAAACCTCCCTTTAATATTAAAAATAGGGATTTCTATTCCTGTGCCCCTCCTTCCTTAGTTGTGCTCAGTTTTACCCAAGGCATCTAACTTTTCTCACGTTTGCTCTCCACCTCTCGCCCCATTCTCACAAGAGCCCAAACGGAGTCTTGCCGTCGGTCAAAGCAGTTGACCGTTATCTACTCAGTTACTGGCGTGTGGGGCCAGATATCTTTGGACAGGTGGGTCGTGTATGACAGGTCGGCCGTGGTCGTGACCGCTTTTGACTAGTGGGACTTGGGCTAGGTGCCATAGCCCGATCCCGAGCGATCCGTCGCATCCCCCTAGCCTCAGGCCATCCCACGCCGCCGCCGCCGTGCCCCTAGTAGGCCCGCCGTGCACTCCGACCGTACGCCTTATCTCTGATGGCGCACCGATCCGAATAATCGAGTTCGTTTTTAGTTCTTTGATTTGCAAATCTGGTCTTTGATTGATGGCAAGAAGATCAGAGCTCGAACAGGCGATGGGTTTATTTTGCGCCGAGGACGAGCTCTTGCTGGGCAAGTGCAAGGAGATATGTTCTTGGTTTTCGATCGCGAAATCTCTCGTGTTGCACTCGCTTGGCCTGGCGTTGGAAGTGATGAGGGAAGAGCGGAAGCGGTTACTTCCTAAAGGCAAGGGGGCAGTCCCAATTGAGATTCTCCTGTGGGCATTGGTAGAGGCTATGTGTCGGTTCTTAATCCGGCATATCTCGTAGTAGGGGTCCTAAGCTAGGCGTCTTGGAGCGATGGTAACATGGACACAGGATTTTACCCAGGTTCGGGCTCTCTCAAGGAGATAATACCCTACGTCCTGCTTTTGATTGTATTCATATGGGGGGATAGTACATAGTACAGGTATCTACCACGAGATTGTTGTAATGAATATGATGTTGTCTATCGACTAGCCTGGCCTCGGTTTATATAATGCACCGTAGGCCTAGGGTTTAGATGAGTCCTTGTCTTGTGGAATCTCCCTTGTATGCATCATGGGCTGCCCGAAGTGGCCCATTAGTGAATCGCCCTGGGGGTCCTCAGCCCGAACCACTGGTCGGGAGACGACGTGATGAGTACCCCCTAGTCCAGGACACCATCAGTAGCCCCCTGAACCGGTCTTCAAGTTGGGGACGCTCCTCGGTTCTTCCGAATTGTTCTTCGTCTTCAGCCGTCGGCCTTGAAAACCGCTTCAACAAATCTTCCCATCTTCGATCTTGAGGATCACCGGGGTGTGTCCGGAGAGTTCACACGTCGGGCATCCGAGGAGCCCCTTTAAGTTCTCGGCCTTTATCAATGCCTTGTAATTTTTACGCCACACCTCGGGCTCGAAGTGTTTCCCGTGTGACGGTCTCCTCTCGCATCCGAGCTCCAACGCCGGACTACTTACGAGGTGTCTTTTTACAGCCGAGCTCCAACGCTGGTCGGCATCCGAAGTGTCATTTTGCAGTTGAGCCCCAACGTTGGTCGCCATCCGAGGAATTTCCGAGCTTTATGCCGGACTGCTTTCGAGCTTTATGGAGCCAGCCATTCGCATCCGAGCTTTATGCCGGATTGCCTCCAAGCTTTATGACGGACTGCATCCAAACTTTATGTCGGACTGCGTCCGAGCTCCAACGCCGGACTGCATTTGAGGTGTCATAGATTACCTCGGACTTGAAAAAGTTGAAGGAGTTTAGCTGGGCTTAATGACGCAAAATGCCCCTTTATGGAGCCAACCACTTGCATCTGAGTTGTATGTCAGACTGCTTCCGAGGTGGTGCACTGCCTCTATCTCAGGCTGTTTTTTGCAGATTTTTTCGATTGATGCAATTTATTCTCTGCCGAGTTATATAGCAGTAGCCCTCAAGGTGTGTGTCGACCTAAAATCCAAGATGCACTTGAAGGTAAACATAAAATTGCTGATCCCAGTAGCCCCTGAGACTTAGGTCGATTTGCGAAATCGGACTGAGGATCAAGTCCTTACTCAACAGCATACTTAGGAACAGAAACGCGGTGCGCCATAGTTTCCGAGACTCAGGTTGGGTGCGGCCGACCAACCTGAGGATCAAATCTTTTTGGAAACCGTATTGCACTTTGAATTTGCTGCATTGAATAAGCAATGCAGTAGCCCCCGAGCCTTAATTTGGGCACAGGTGGTCGAATTAGGGATCGATATTTGTTTGACACAAACTTTGTTACGTTTAACACAATTTATGTGTAATGATTCTATGTATCTAAGTACTTTTCATCAATAATGCTCGGATCCGCATTGTACAAGACTTTGTTGACCGACCATCGGCTTCAACCTCCTCGGCCAGTAGCCGAGGAGTGTTTGTCCTACTTTATAAAGCCTTTATAAGGGCAAAGATTTACGGCAAACAAGGCAATCCGGCCATACGGTTTTATAAACAAAGGTACGCGGAGAGATATGTTATATTACTATTTAACGTAAGAACCATCTTCTGGGAAAATAGTTCATTTATAAGTTCCTTTTGCCAGGATATCATGTTGACCATGATCGTGAAACCTCAATTCCGATAAATGTGGGAGGAAAATATTGAGGATTTAGTTTGGGGAATGGTCCCGAACTCTGTGGTCTTTAATGAACCGAAATTTTCACTTCCCTCGTTGCCGACCAATTATATTCTTAAGATGGCTAGCTTTCGGCTTCACCCAGTCTGATGTACTAACTCGGATTACCCGGAAGTAACAATCACAGAGGTGCTCCCTTTACCCCCTAGCCGAACAATCGGGAACGTAGGGGGTAAGCACAAGAGCCAGGCAACCCAGCTTGGTCAAAATCTTAAGTCAAATTGATGCATATTTATGGCTTTATAACGATGATTACAGAAGGCAGCACTCGCATATTGAATACAAATGCTTTTATGATATATGATATTTTGACTCCTTTGTGACCGTTTATCATTTGAGAGTGGCCCATCGTCGGCTTCTACCCCTTTGTAGATGCTACGCAGGGTGTTTCCGCAGTAACAAGACAACCCTTAGCCGACATCCCGGTGCCCGGAGGCAGTTGTGTTAGCGGAAACGAGGCAATCAGATATCTAGGCTTTATAACTTTCACTTAGTCATAGGAGCTTAAAGTTTGGGAGGCCAATTACTAGCCCCCGGTTAGTGTTCGGCGTCAGCCGAGGTCAAGCCATTAACACTTTGGCCAAATTTATGAAAGGCCCACGGGGTAACCTCTATCGGTCTATAGTTTGACAGAGTCATCGGATCGCGTGAACAGTTTGCGCTCATTGTGACAGTCAGTTTTTGGCTTTCTTCACTGAGGTACTTGACCGGTTAAATCGGAAGTACAGTCGCAGTGATTCTCCCTTTGCAGACCTAGCCGAACAAAGCGGAACGTAGGAGGCAATCACAGGAGCAGGGCAACCCAACTATTGACCGAAGACACAATTCGAAACTGATGCATATAAAGCAATATCCGAGAACGTTTTGCCGAGGACTACTCGGAGTACCTTGGCTTTTGGTGGGTTCGGCTCTAGTCGGAGACCCCCGTTGATATTGCCGATACTTTAAAGGCATCCGACATTGTACGACGAGAGCTATGCTGGAGACACACAGTATCCCCCGAGACTCAGGTTGGCTGCGGCCGACCAACCTGAGGATCGAATCTTCTCGGGAACTAGTCCAGATGTCATGTGTTGGGGAACGTTGCATGGGAAACAAAATTTTTCCTACGCACACACAAGATCTATCCATGGTGATGAGCATCTACGAGAGGGAGAGTGAATCTACATACCCTTGTAGATCGCTAAGCGGAAGCGTTTAAGAAACACGGTTGATGTAGTCGAACGTCTCCGCGATCCAAATCGCAAGTCGTCCCTCGATCCGATCACGAACTAGCGCCGAACGGACGGCACCTCCGCGTTCAACACACGTACGGCTTGATGACGCCTTCACCTCCTCGATCCAGCGAGCGATGGTGAAGTAGTGGTTGAGTTCCAGCAGCACGACGGCGTGGTGATGGTGGTGAGGAACAATCTCTGCAGGGCTTCGCCAAGCGCTACGGAGATTATGACGGAGGAACTAGAGGGTTAGGGTTGCCGCACACGGCTTGGGGAAATCTTGATGTGTCCCGTGTGCTAGCCCTGCCCCTCTATTTATATGTTGAGCCTTGGGGTCTAAACTTGGAGTAAAAGCCTCCTCCAGGTCGGTTTTGCCCGCACAAGGTCGGTTTGGCCCGCAGGGAAAGAGTCCAACTCGGATCCCTGCAGTACCGCGCACAAGCGGTAGTACCGCTTCACACAAGCGGTAGTACCGCTTGGGCGGTAGTACCGCTTCACACAAGCGGTAGTACCGCTTGGGCGGTAGTACCGCTTCACACAAGCGGTAGTACCGCTTGGGCGGTAGTACCGCTTCACACAAGCGGTAGTACCGCTTGGGCGGTAGTACCGCTTCACACAAGCGGTAGTACCGCTTGGGCGGTAGTACCGCTTCACAAAACGGTAGTACCGCTTACGCGGCAGCAAAACTACTTTTTGCACTTTCCAATACCTCGTGGGCTTTATCCCTTTGGCCCATATAAAGTGTTGCTGCACCCAAACACTTCGGTAAACATCCGGAACCCATTCCGGTGAACTCCGGAACTCTTCCGGAGATCAAAACACTATTATCACATATATCAATCTTTACCTTCGGACTATTCCGGAGATCCTCGTCATGTCCGGGATCTTATCCGGGACTCCGAACAACTTTCGGTCACCAACATAATAACTCAATTATACTAATCGTCACCAAACGTTAAGTGTGTAGACCCTGCGGGTTCGAGAACTATGTAGACATGACCGAGACACCTCTACGGCCAATAACCAATAGCGGGACCTGGATGCCCATATTGGCTCCTACATATTCTACGAAGATCTTTTATCGGTCGAACCTCTATGTCAAGGATTCAGTTAATCCCGTATGATGTTCCCTTTGTTCTTCGGTATGTTACTTGCCCGAGATTCGATCGTCGGTATCACTATACCTAGTTCAATCTCGTTACCGGCAAGTCTCTTTACTCGTTCCGTAATACAAGATCTCGTGGCTAACACTTTAGTCACATTGCTTGCAAGGCTCATTGTGATGTTGTATTACTGAGTGGGCCCTGAGATACCTCTCCGTCACACGGAGTAACAAATCCCAGTCTTGATCCATGCCAACCCAACAGACACCCTCGGAGATACCTGTAGAGCACCTTTATAGTCACCCAGTTACGTTGCGACGTTTGATACACACAAGGTATTCCTCCGGTGTCAGTGAGTTGCATGATCTCATGGTCAAAGGAACAGATACTTGACATGCAGAAAACAATAGCAATAAACTGACACGATCATATGCTACGTTCGTAGTTTGGGTCTTGTCCATCACATCATTCTCCTAATGATGTGATCCCGTTATCAAATGACATCTCATGTCAATGGCTAGGAAACCTTAACCATCTTTGATCAACGAGCTAGTCAACTAGAGGCACACTAGGGACACAGTGTTGTCTATGTACCCACACATGTATTTGAGTTTCCAATCAATACAATTATAGCATGGATAATAAACGATTATCATGAACAAGGAAATATAATAATAACCAATTTATTATTGCCTCTAGGGCATATTTCCAACAGTCTCCCACTTGCACTAGAGTCAATAATCTAGTTCACATCACTATGTGATTTACATTGTAATGAATCGAACACCCATGCAGTTCTGGTGTTGTTCATGTTTAGCCCTTGGAAGAGGTTTAGTCATCGGATCTGCAACATTTAGATCCGTGTGTACTTTGCAAATATTTATGTCGTCCTCCTTGATGTAATCGCGGATGGAATTGAAGCGTCGCTTTATGTGTCTGGTCCTCTTGTGAAATCTTGGTTCCTTGGCTAGAGCAATGGCACCAGTGTTATCACAAAACAGAGTCATTGGGTTAAGCGCACTAGGCACTACTCCAAGATCTGTCATGAACTCCTTCATCCAGACACCTTCCTTCGCCGCCTCCGAGGCAGCGATGTACTCCGCTTCACATGTAGAATCTGCTACCACGCTTTGCTTGGAACTGCACCAGCTAACCGCACCCCTATTAAGAATAAACACGTATCCGGTTTGCGACTTAGAGTCATCCGGATCAGTGTCAAAGCTTGCATCGACGTAACCCTTTACGACGAGCTCTTGATCACCTCCATAAACGAGAAACATGTCCTTAGTCCTTTTCAGGTACTTCAGGATATTCTTGACCGCCGTCCAGTGTTCCATCCCTGGATCACTTTGAAACCTTCCGACCATACTTATGGCAAGGCTGACATCGGGTCTTGTGCACAGCATTGCATACATGATAGAGCCTATGGCCGAAGCATAGGGGATGACACTCATCTTTTCTCTATCTTCTGCAGTCACTGGGCATTGAGTCTTACTCAACTTCACACCTTGCAATACAGGCAAGAACCCCTTCTTGGACTGATCCATTTTGAACTTCTTCAAAACTTTGTCAAGGTATGTGCTTTGTGAAAGTCCTATTAAGCGTCTTGATCTATCTCTATAGATCTTGATGCCTAATATGAAAGCAGCTTCTCCTAGGTCCTTCATTGAAAAACTCTTGTTCAAATATTCCTTCACGCTTTCCAACATTTCTATATTGTTTCCAATCAGCAATATGTCATCCACATATAATATTAGAAACGCTATAGAGCTCCCACTCACTTTCTTGTAAATACAGGCTTCTCCGTAAACTTGTATAAACTCGAACGCTTTGATCACTTCATCAAAGCGAAGATTCCAACTCCGAGATGCTTGCACCAGTCCATAAATGGATCGCTGGAGTTTGCAAATTTTGTCAGCATTCTCTGGATCGACAAAACCTTCTGGTTGCATCATATACAACTCTTCCTTAAGATAACCGTTAAGGAACGCTGTTTTGACATCCATCTGCCAAATTTCATAATCGAAAAAGGCAGCTATTGCTAACATGATTCTGACGGACTTAAGCATCGCTACGGGTGAGAAGCTCTCATCGTAGTCAACTCCTTGAACTTGTGAAAAACCCTTTGCCACAAGTCGAGCTTTATAGACGGTGACATTACCGTCCGCGTCCGTCTTCCTCTTAAAGATCCATTTGTTCTGAATGGCCTTACGCCCTTCAGGTAATACTTCCAAAGTCCATACTTTGTTTTCATACATGGATCCCATCTCAGATTTCATGGCCTCTAACCACTTCTCGGAATCCGGGCTCATCATCGCTTCTCCATAGCTCGTAGGTTCATCGTTGTCTAACAACATGACCTCTAAGACAGGGTTGCCGTACCACTCGGGAGCAGTACGTGTCCTTGTCGACCTACGAGGTTCGATAGCAACTTGATCCAAAGTTTCATGATCATCATCATTAACTTCCTCTTCAGCTAATGTAGGCTCCACAGAAACAACTTTCTGCGCTGCGCTACTCTCAGGTTGAAGTAAAGGTTCAACAACCTCATCAAGTTCTATCTTCCTCCCACTCAATTCTTTCGAGAGAAACTCTTTCTCAAGAAATGTTCCGTTTTTAGCGACAAACACTTTGCCTTCGGATCTGAGGTAGAAGGTATATCCAACTGTATCTTTTGGGTATCCTATGAAGACGCATTTCTCCGCTTTGGGTTCCAGCTTTTCAGGCTGAAGCTTTTTGACATAAGCATCACATCCCCAAACTTTAAGAAACGACAATTTTGGCTTCTTGCCAAACCAAAATTCATATGGCGTCGTCTCAACGGATTTCGATGGTGCCCTATTTAAAGTGAATGCAGCTGTCTCTAATGCATAACCCCAAAACGATAGTGGCAAATCGGCAAGAGACATCATAGATCGCACCATATCCAATAAAGTTTGATTACGACGTTCGGACACACCATTACGCTGTGGTGTTCCAGGCGGTGTCAGTTGTGAAACAATTCCACATTGTCTTAAGTGACTGCCAAACTCATAACTCAGATATTCTCCTCCTCGATCAGATCGTAGGAATTTAATCTTCTTGTTACGATGATTCTCAACTTCACTCTGAAATTGTTTGAACTTTTCAAATGTTTCAGACTTGTGTTTCATTAAGTAAATATACCCATATCTACTTAAGTCATCAGTGAAGGTGAGAAAATAACGATAACCACTGCGCGCCTCAATACTCATCGGACCACACACATCAGTATGTATGATTTCCAATAAGTCAGTTGCCCGTTCCATTGTTCCAGAGAACGGCGTTTTAGTCATCTTGCCCATGAGGCATGGCTCACATGTGTCAAGTGATTCAAAATCAAGTGACTCCAAAAGTCCATCAGCATGGAGCTTCCTCATGCGTTTTATGCCAATATGACCTAAACGGCAGTGCCACAAAAAAGTGGTATTATCATTATCAATTCTACATCTTTTGGCATCAATGTTATGAACATGTGTATCATTACTATCGAGATTCAATAAGAATAAACCCCTCACATTGGGTGCATGACCATAAAAGATATTACTCATATAAATAGAACAACCATTATTCTCTGATTTAAATGAGTAACCGTCTCGCAATAAACAAGATCCAGATATAATGTTCATGCTTAACGCAGGCACTAAATAACAATTATTCAGGTTCATCACTAATCCCGATGGTAATCGAAGAGCGAGCGTGCCAACGGCGATCACATCAACCTTGGAACCATTTCCCACACGCATCGTCACTTCGTCCTTTGCCAGCCTCCGTCTATTCCGCAGTTCCTGTTTAGAGTTGCAAATATGAGCAACCGCACCGGTATCAAATACCCAGGCACTACAACGAGGGTTGGTAAGGAACATATCAATAACATGTATATCATATATACCTTGTTTGTTGTTGGCCGCCTTCTTGTCAGCCAAATACTTGGGGCAATTCCGCTTCCAGTGTCCAGTTCCCTTGCAATGAAAACACACAGTTTCTGGTTTGGGTCCAGCCTTGGGTTTCTTCACGAGAGGAGCAACTGCTTTGCCACTCTTCTTGGAGTTACCCTTCTTACCCTTGCCATTTTTCTTGAAACTAGTGGTTTTATTGACCATCAACACTTGATGCTCCTTCTGAATTTCAGACTCAGCGGCTTTCAGCATCGCAAACAGCTCGGCGACTGACTTGTTCATCCCGTGCATGTTATAGTTCAACACGAAGCTTTTGTAGCTAGGTGGCAATGATTGAAGAACTCTGTCAGTGATAGCCTCTGGCGGAAGGGGCATCCCCAATTCAGCCAGACGGGTGGAGTACCCAGACATTCTGAGCACGTGATCACTGATAGACCCGTTCTCCTCCATCTTGCAAGCATAGAACTTATCGGAGATCTCATATCTCTCGATCCGGGCATTCTTCTGAAAGATAAACTTCAACTCCTGGAACATCTCATATGCTCCATGACGTTCAAAACGTCTTTGAAGTCCCGGTTCTAAGCCATACAACATTGCACATTGAACTATTGAGTAATCATCAGAACGAGCCTGCCAGGCGTTCACAACGTCTAGTGACTCAACTGGAGCGGGTGGATCACCAAGCGGTGCATCAAGGACATAAGCTTTCTGGGAAGCCGTAAGGATAATCCTTAGATTACGGGCCCAGTCCACAAAGTTACTTCCATCATCTTTCAACTTAGCTTTCTCTAGGAACGCATTAAAATTCAGGGGTGCTACTGCGCGAGCCATGATCTACAACATAAATATAGCAAAGACAACTTAGACTATTGTTCTAGATAATGAGTTTAGTTAATCATATTACTTAAAAAACTCCCACTCAAATTGACATCCCTCCGGTCATTCGAGTGTAACATGATCCAAATCCACCAACTCAAGTCCGATCATCACGTGAGTTGAGGTGGTTTCAATGGTGAACATCTTCATGTTGATCATATCTACTATATGACTCATGTTCGACCTTTCGGTCTCTTGTGTTCCGAGGCCATGTCTGTACATGCTAGGCTCGTCAAGTTTAACCCGAGTGTTCCGCGTGTGCAACATGGCTTGCACCCGTTGTATGTGAACGTGGAGTCTATCACACCCGATCATCACGGCGTGTCTCGAAACGACGAACTTTCGCAATGGTGCACACTCGGGGAGAACACAATTTATCTTGAAATTTAAGTGAGGGATCACCTTATAATGCTACCGTCGTCCTAAGCAAAATAAGATGCATAAAAGGATTAACATCACATGCAAATCGTAAGTGACATGATATGGCCATGAACTTGTGCTTTTGATCTCCATCTCCAAAGCACCGGCATGATCTCCATCGTCACCGGCATGACACCATGATCTCCATCATCTTGATCTCCATCAACGTGTCGCCATAAGGTTGTCGCGCCGACTGTTGCTTCCACGACTATTGCTAACGTTTAGCGATAAAGTAAAGCATTACATAGCGCTTAATGATTGACACGCAGGTCATACAATAATTAAAGACAACTCTATGGCTCCTGCCAGTTGCCGTACTCATCGACATGCAAGTCGTGATATTCTATACAAAACATGATCATCTCATACATCACATATATCTCATCATGTAATTGGCCATATCATATCACATCATACCCTGCAAAAACAAGTTAGACGTCCTCTAATTGTTGTTGCAAATTTTACGTGGCTGCTACGGGTTTGCAAGAACCGTTCTTACCTACGCAAAACCACAACGTGGTGTAGTGATTGCTTTTTGATCTTCTAAAAGAACCCTCTTCATTGAAATCAATTCAACTAAAGTGAGAGAGACAGACACCCGCTAGCCATCTTTATGCAACGAAGTTACATGTTAGTTGAAGGAACCTGTCTCGCGTAAGTGTACGCGTAATGTCGGTCCGGGCCGCTTCATCTCACAGTACCGCCGAATCAAATATCAACTAGTAACGGCAAGCAATATGTATACACCCACGCCCATAACTCGTTTGTGTTCTACTCGAGATCTCATCTACGCATAGACCTAGCTCAGATGCCACTGTTGGGGAACGTTGCATGGGAAACAAAAATTTTCCTACGCACACACAAGATCTATCCATGGTGATGAGCATCTACGAGAGGGAGAGTGAATCTACATACCCTTGTAGATCGCTAAGCGGAAGCGTTTAAGAAACGCGGTTGATGTAGTCGAACGTCTCCGCGATCCAAATCGCAAGTCGTCCCTCGATCCGATCACGAACTAGCGCCGAACGGACGGCACCTCCGCGTTCAACACACGTACGGCTTGATGACGCCTTCACCTCCTCGATCCAGCGAGCGATGGTGAAGTAGTGGTTGAGTTCCAGCAGCACGACGGCGTGGTGATGGTGGTGAGGAACAATCTCTGCAGGGCTTCGCCAAGCGCTACGGAGATTATGACGGAGGAACTAGAGGGTTAGGGTTGCCGCACACGGCTTGGGGAAATCTTGATGTGTCCCGTGTGCTAGCCCTGCCCCTCTATTTATATGTTGAGCCTTGGGGTCTAAACTTGGAGTAAAAGCCTCCTCCAGGTCGGTTTTGCCCGCACAAGGTCGGTTTGGCCCGCAGGGAAAGAGTCCAACTCGGATCCCTGCAGTACCGCGCACAAGCGGTAGTACCGCTTAACACAAGCGGTAGTACCGCTTGGGCGGTAGTACCGCTTCACACAAGCGGTAGTACCGCTTGGGCGGTAGTACCGCTTCACACAAGCGGTAGTACCGCTTGGGCGGTAGTACCGCTTCACAAAACGGTAGTACCGCTTACGCGGCAGCAAAACTACTTTTTGCACTTTCCAATACCTCGTGGGCTTTATCCCTTTGGCCCATATAAAGTGTTGCTGCACCCAAACACTTCGGTAAACATTCGGAACCCATTCCGGTGAACTCCGGAACTCTTCCGGAGATCAAAACACTATTATCACATATATCAATCTTTACCTCCGGACTATTCCGGAGATCCTCGTCATGTCCGGGATCTTATCCGGGACTCCGAACAACTTTCGGTCACCAACATAATAACTCAATTATACTAATCGTCACCAAACGTTAAGTGTGTAGACCCTGCGGGTTCGAGAACTATGTAGACATGACCGAGACACCTCTACGGCCAATAACCAATAGCGGGACCTGGATGCCCATATTGGCTCCTACATATTCTACGAAGATCTTTTATCGGTCGAACCTCTATGTCAAGGATTCAGTTAATCCCGTATGCTGTTCCCTTTGTTCTTCGGTATGTTACTTGCCCGAGATTCGATCGTCGGTATCACTATACCTAGTTCAATCTCGTTACCGGCAAGTCTCTTTACTCGTTCCGTAATACAAGATCTCGTGGCTAACACTTTAGTCACATTGCTTGCAAGGCTCATTGTGATGTTGTATTACTGAGTGGGCCCTGAGATACCTCTCCGTCACACGGAGTAACAAATCCCAGTCTTGATCCATGCCAACCCAACAGACACCCTCGGAGATACCTATAGAGCACCTTTATAGTCACCCAGTTACGTTGCGACGTTTGATACACACAAGGTATTCCTCCGGTGTCAGTGAGTTGCATGATCTCATGGTCAAAGGAACAGATACTTGACATGCAGAAAACAATAGCAATAAACTGACACGATCATATGCTACGTTCGTAGTTTGGGTCTTGTCCATCACATCATTCTCCTAATGATGTGATCCCGTTATCAAATGACATCTCATGTCAATGGCTAGGAAACCTTAACCATCTTTGATCAACGAGCTAGTCAACTAGAGGCACACTAGGGACACAGTGTTGTCTATGTACCCACACATGTATTTGAGTTTCCAATCAATACAATTATAGCATGGATAATAAACGATTATCATGAACAAGGAAATATAATAATAACCAATTTATTATTGCCTCTAGGGCATATTTCCAACAGTCTCCCACTTGCACTAGAGTCAATAATCTAGTTCACATCACTATGTGATTTACATTGTAATGAATCGAACACCCATGCAGTTCTGGTGTTGTTCATGTTTAGCCCTTGGAAGAGGTTTAGTCATCGGATCTGCAACATTTAGATCCGTGTGTACTTTGCAAATATTTATGTCGTCCTCCTTGATGTAATCGCGGATGGAATTGAAGCGTCGCTTTATGTGTCTGGTCCTCTTGTGAAATCTTGGTTCCTTGGCTAGAGCAATGGCACCAGTGTTATCACAAAACAGAGTCATTGGGTTAAGCGCACTAGGCACTACTCCAAGATCTGTCATGAACTCCTTCATCCAGACACCTTCCTTCGCCGCCTCCGAGGCAGCGATGTACTCCGCTTCACATGTAGAATCTGCTACCACGCTTTGCTTGGAACTGCACCAGCTAACCGCACCCCTATTAAGAATAAACACGTATCCGGTTTGCGACTTAGAGTCATCCGGATCAGTGTCAAAGCTTGCATCGACGTAACCCTTTACGACGAGCTCTTGATCACCTCCATAAACGAGAAACATGTCCTTAGTCCTTTTCAGGTACTTCAGGATATTCTTGACCGCCGTCCAGTGTTCCATCCCTGGATCACTTTGAAACCTTCCGACCATACTTATGGCAAGGCTGACATCGGGTCTTGTGCACAGCATTGCATACATGATAGAGCCTATGGCCGAAGCATAGGGGATGACACTCATCTTTTCTCTATCTTCTGCAGTCACTGGGCATTGAGTCTTACTCAACTTCACACCTTGCAATACAGGCAAGAACCCCTTCTTGGACTGATCCATTTTGAACTTCTTCAAAACTTTGTCAAGGTATGTGCTTTGTGAAAGTCCTATTAAGCGTCTTGATCTATCTCTATAGATCTTGATGCCTAATATGAAAGCAGCTTCTCCTAGGTCCTTCATTGAAAAACTCTTGTTCAAATATTCCTTCACGCTTTCCAACATTTCTATATTGTTTCCAATCAGCAATATGTCATCCACATATAATATTAGAAACGCTATAGAGCTCCCACTCACTTTCTTGTAAATACAGGCTTCTCCGTAAACTTGTATAAACTCGAACGCTTTGATCACTTCATCAAAGCGAAGATTCCAACTCCGAGATGCTTGCACCAGTCCATAAATGGATCGCTGGAGTTTGCAAATTTTGTCAGCATTCTCTGGATCGACAAAACCTTCTGGTTGCATCATATACAACTCTTCCTTAAGATAACCGTTAAGGAACGCTGTTTTGACATCCATCTGCCAAATTTCATAATCGAAAAAGGCAGCTATTGCTAACATGATTCTGACGGACTTAAGCATCGCTACGGGTGAGAAGGTCTCATCGTAGTCAACTCCTTGAACTTGTGAAAAACCCTTTGCCACAAGTCGAGCTTTATAGACGGTGACATTACCGTCCGCGTCCGTCTTCCTCTTAAAGATCCATTTGTTCTGAATGGCCTTACGCCCTTCAGGTAATACTTCCAAAGTCCATACTTTGTTTTCATACATGGATCCCATCTCAGATTTCATGGCCTCTAACCACTTCTCGGAATCCGGGCTCATCATCGCTTCCCCATAGCTCGTAGGTTCATCGTTGTCTAACAACATGACCTCTAAGACAGGGTTGCCGTACCACTCGGGAGCAGTACGTGTCCTTGTCGACCTACGAGGTTCGATAGCAACTTGATCCAAAGTTTCATGATCATCATCATTAACTTCCTCTTCAGCTAATGTAGGCTCCACAGAAACGACTAAGAAGAAAACACATTTATTATAAAACGGCTCATATAAATTTAAGAGCCCCCGGTTAAATTGGGTAAAGAAATTTTTAACAAACATTTTTTTTTGACAAAAAAATATAATGTTTGGTTGAACCGAACAAAAAGTAAAATTTCAAAGAGAGCAGAGCATGAAAACGACTTAGCTAGTTAATGTGCTCGATGTTGATGACGCGGTTCGAGCTACGGCGGGACAAGGTCCCAGACCCCAAGCCGGTCACGAGGTAGATGACGAAGAGCTTGGCTTGATGAAGTGACAACACAACACTTCCGAATGGCCGAAGCGAAACCCCCGGTCCAGCCGAGGAGACAAAGTAGTTCGGTAGCGTGACAGCGAAGCCCCCACGTCAGTCGACCATGTCAATGACGCAATTTGGTTGATGGAGGCGGGACGACGACATCGGCACACCGAGGTGACCGCATGATGCAGTCGAAGTCAATTATCTGTGCACACAATATAGTGCAATCCAAGAGTAATAAAGGTAATAATAATAAAAAACTTCTACTTATTTAATTTAAGTTAAGTAATTAAATAAATATGACCTGGACACTGAGGTCAGCTCGGTGGAGTGACGGGACGGAGACGTCAGCGCGGGTCGTCTGACTGAGATGATGACACAGTCACAACCAATTTTAGATGTTCGCCAGGCTTATGAAAAATCGGTCGTCTCCAGCGAGACGTTGGCCAGACGCGGACGGAAAGCGCCACGTACAATAGTCGACAAAATATCCCTGCAAAAGTAATACAATAAAGACCAACAAAAAATATTGTGTATGTAATAAATCTAAATAAAACCTGTCAGTATCATGTGTGGTTGGCGATCGATGTAAAGTCGGCAACTCTTGTACAGGAGCAGTGTTCAAAAAAAAAAACTCTTGTACAGGAGCAAAATCAATTAAGTCAGTTTTCCTTCGCGGGTAACTTCCAGCATCAATTGACAGAAAAAAGCAAAGAAATAAATATCAGATTTAGTCTTGATGTGAACAAGCAAAGCCAGATGCGTTGTTTATTTATTAAACCTCGCAGTCCGTGCTTGTGCTTGGATTAGAAGTACTACCTCTCTTGACGGAGTACTAATTGACGAATTAACTACACAATTATCTCTAGAAAACAATTTAATTTACTTCCTTGGTGAACTGGTGGTTCACGTAACGAGGAACTATCAACACCTCGGTTGAACCCATGCAAAGCTCCAACAGCATGTCCCACAAGTTGCACCGGTCGATCCGATCTTGCCGCTGAGTTCGGACGCCAAACATCCTGCCGCTGCCGCCCTACGCGCGGATCGTCATCTGGCGTCAGTAAATTCATGCCTGCCTCCTGCCGCAAAAGCTCGTTTAATATGTTCGGTGTTGACGGCGCGGTCCGAGCAGTGGCGAGACGAGGTCGCAGCCTCCAAGTCGGTCCAGAGTTGGCCGACGAAGAGCTGGGCTTGATGGAACGACAGAGGTGAAGCCCCCGGTCCAGCCGAGGAGACAAAGTAATTCGACAGCGTGACGCTAGAGCCCCCACGTCAGGCGACGTGTTGAAACAGGTCGGCATGGTGGACGTCAGTTTGATGAAGCAACGACGCGATAATGCAGACACAGGGTATCGCACCATGGTGACGACAGAATTTGGTTGATGGAGGCGGAACGACGACTCCGCACGTCGAGTTGACCGTGCGATGCAGCCAAAATTGATTATCTGCACACATAAAAAAATGCAAGGCAGAAGTAATAATAATAAAATGTTTCAAAATAAAAATAAATAATTCCTCCAATTATAGTTAATTCAAGTGAAGATAATAATAATTAAAGGAACATGGCCGGAAGTCGGCTCGACGGAGTGAAAGCATCGAAGTGTCATTGCAGATCAGAATTCGCCGAACAATGGTGTCGTCGGGCCACGGACAGGAAATCAAACCGCTGTAGACCGCCGACTTCAAGGGAGACCGGATTGCAGAGCTGCCGCACCAAAAATTGCCAAACGACACGAGACATGTTCTGATTCCAGATGTAGCCATAGGAGTAAAAAAGAACTACACCAAGTTGCTCTAGAGCTACAGCATGAGAGGTAATTGGGTTAGAATAGCGGGCTTGCACCAGTCAAACCACGTTGCCGTGCCACAACTAGTAGTATTATTTGATTGCTCCATGGGGAAGTGCAGCTCCAATAGGAAAGTGCACGAAAGAAAGATCATATACGAAAGCATAGACGGCCCCTAGCTTAATTAAATCTATATCTATACCTACTATTAAAGTACGAAGTGCTTCTGCCCGTACGTCATTAAAATTGCTCCCGAAGTTACAAAATATTATCCACCAATGCCACCTATAAGTTATAAAAAACGGGCACACGACAGCACCCCTGTAAGGCCCCCGCGTCGCTCCGCACGGGCGACACGGGCGGCGACCCAAACCACCACCGACCGCCGCTTCCGCCGTCGTCTTCCCCCCTCGCCGCCGCCGGGATGCGCCGCCGGGCAAAGCCCGTGTGGCAGCGGCGGCAGCGGGGCTTCTTCTCCAGGGCGCGGGTGGACCGTGGCTGGCTCGTGCGGCGCCGGCGCACGGTCGTCGCGAGCTCTGCGCCGGCGGGCTGGAGCTCCTCTCCTCCGGCGGGGGCGGCGGATCCGGGGCCCTCGTGCCCGGATCTGGTGGTGTGCAGGCGTGGCCGGCCTGCAGCGGCGGCCCTGGCGCCGTGGGGTGATGGCTCGGCGGGGCGCGTCTGGCGTCGGCTGCGGGCGGCGCGGGCCATGGCGCGGCCGGTTCGTGGCGGCTGGGGGCGGCGTGCGTGCGCGTGGAGGCGCCTTGGAGCGGCGCGGAGGCGCCCGACGAGGCGGGGCGCCGGTGCTGGATGGCGTGGGGCGGCTCGGATCTGGCCGAGGCCGAGGGGTGCACTGCCTCGGCGCTGGGGGCGGCCTGGCTGCGCCCGTCGAGGCGGGGCGCCGGTGCTGGATGGCGTGGGGCGGCTCGGATCTGGCCAGGCGAGGTGGCGTGTTGGCGGCTGGCGATGGAGTTTATGCTGCACGGCGGTCTCGGCTCCGATGGCCCTGTGGTGCGGTGGTGGAGGGGTTTGAGCGGCCTGTACGGCGCTCGAGCGGCGGCTTCAGCCGCGAGGGGCGCGGCCGGTGGGTGTCTGCGCGGCCTGGCATCGCGTGGACGTTCCTGGGGTGCGCGGATCGGAGGCCCACGGCGACGAGGAAGTGCGCTCCGGCGGCGTGTGCTGCGGATCTGGTCTCCGGCCGTCGGTGGTCTCCGCGAGGTGCGGTTGGCTGCGGCGGATCTTGGTGCTTCTTCGTCGATGGGCGGCTTCGATGGTGGTGGTGTTTAGTGGGCTTGCCGTCGCCAATGCGGGATGATGTGCGGCTGAGGTGGTGTGGAGCGGGGTGAAAACCATGTCTTGGCCTCGTGCCGGGACCAGCGATGGCGGCGGCTGTGGCCGTCGTTGACCTTCATGGAGGCATCGTTGATTTGTTCTCCCACCCCTCCTGCGCGGATCTGGCCATTTCGGCCTCTCCGGGGGAAACCTTGATCAGTGATCGGACGATGGCGGCGCCTTGGTGTCGTATTCCCTCTTGGGGGCTTCGTCTTGGGAGCTTGGCTTCGGCGAGCGGGACCGGTGGATGGCGGTTGGCGGCGGGTGTGGCGTCCAGGCTTCTGTGGCAACGATGATGGTGGGAGCGACGTCGGCGACGCGGCAATGGTTGCGGTAGTCGGCTCTTCTTCGGCGTGTCCACGGTTTTGCCTCGGTTTGTTTGTTGCTAAGGAGTCGAAGCTGCGGCGGCGGGGCCCTGTGGTATACGATGACTGGCTGCAGGTTTTCCGTTCGGCGATCTACCGTGGCGCCAGCCGTGCCTGGTTTTGTCCTTCTGAGCTCTCCGTCAGAGTCAGAGTTGCGTCGTCTGGCCGCAGGTGGTTGAGATTTTGGCATAGATCTTCATGCAGCTTCACATGTCCTCTACAGCGTGGGTTGAGTCGACGATCGCCTACGGCGGAGTCGGAGTCGTTTGCTCAGAGTGTAGGGATGGCGATGATGCCTCTAGGGGAGGAGTGATGACGATGACGCCTGCGTGCTGTCTCGCCGAGCCCCTCTTTGGAGTGGTGTGCGTGGGCTTTTTTATGTGTGCCGCTCAACGGTTGTAACGGTTTTCGCCCGGTTTTCCATAATTAACTGGGCAATCTGGTTTTCGCTCGGTTTTCCCTAATTAACTGAGCAACTCTTTTCTTCTTAATGAATGCAGGATAACTGCCATTTCGAAAAGAAAAAAAAAGTTATAAAAAACGTTTCACACAGAAAAATCCGGACTGGGCCGGCCCATTTAAGAATCTCCTATACTACGTCCAGCACGCTAGAAAAAGACACGGCTCGCCTGGGCCGGTGTTGGGGAACGCAGCAGAAAACAAAAAATTTCCGACCTACGTACCAGCCCAGGATCACTATGGAGACTGCATACAAGGTTTGATCTGTTTCGTTACCGACTCGTAGCGCAGCGGAAGTAGAGTCGATGACGATCGGCGGTGCAGATCCCCGCAGCTAGGATTTTACAACCTCCCAACCGCGAGGATGTATACCCTCATCTGCCCCGCGGACAGCCCTCCGGGAGGCGGTCACACAGTCCCCCGGACGGTGTCGCGGACAGCCCTTCGGGAGGACCTCCGAAACTCGGACTGTCACTCGGACAGCCCTTCGGGAGGACCTCCAAAACTCGGACGGTCACACGGACAGCCCTTCGGGAGGCACTCTCGAACTAAGACCGAAACTACGATCTCTCTACAGAGTTGCACACATACGGTGTCATCTATCCGGCAGGGCTTCGCCGTCCAGAACTAGTTCCCACCGGAACCCAGACAGCCTTTCGGCTCTACGAAACTATTTCGCTGGGAGGGAGAGAGAAGCCAGAAATGTCATGGCATGTGTATGTGAGAGCAAGGATTAAGCATATGGGGCTGCCTCCTCCCCTCTATTTATAGGAAAAACAAGGGGTAGGATGGGCATATCCAAAATGCCATGTCATCCCAAAATATCTTGGGAAGATATTTGTGGAAAGCCAACTTCCAACCATATCCATAAATCTGATTTCACTATTCACGACGACATTTTTCAGCGTCTGATCGAACTGAAAATATTCATGTGGGCTTAGAACATTTCCAGTACCCACCAAAATAATTTTCAACGCGAGCCGGAACAATTCCGGTTTAGTGATTTTCATCTGCGAAAAGCATCTGAAGCGGTTCCGGCAGCTCCGGAACATTTCCGGTTTTCATCCCGGAAAATTCCAGAAAGTTTCCAGAACGATTCTGGCACCCTCCAAGAATTATCAGGCATGTGCCGAAACCAATTTGACTTTATGGTGTACTCCGAAACAACTTTTCGGTTTAGTGATTTTCATCTGTGAAAAGCAACTAAAGCGGTTCCGGCAGTCCGGAACATTTCCGGTTTTTGTCTCTGAAAAATCTCAGAAGTTACCGGAACAATTCTGGTACCTTCCAATAATTTCCAGGCATGTGTCGAAACCAATTTGACTATATGGAATACCCTGAAACAACTTTTCAGTTTCACCGGAACTATTCCGATATCCTCTCCGGAACGTTTCCGTTTCGTCCGAAACTTTTTCGGTGATTTTCTCTCAGACTCCCCGTCTAGTAATCAGCAGATAGATGACCCTTAAGCGTGTGACCCTATAGGTTCGGTGAAGTATAGACATGACCCGGAACCCCTTCCGATCAATGATCAACATCGGAGCCGTGGACACCCATATTGACCCCTATACCCACACGAATGAATATTCGAGTGAACCTCCAGTTGCCGTGAGCTATTCCTGTTGCTTCACGATATGTTACAATTACCCGAGGTGAGAAACATCGGCATCCTCGTGGATCAACACTTGTCCACAATGCCAGTTACCTCGTTGCCGGTATTGTTCTCTTTTCTTGTTCCCGTGTTTCGGCATCCCTGTGATCAAATCACCCTGTGTCTGGCCAGACGATGATGCATACCGTAACACCGAGAGGGCCCAGAGATATCTCTCCATCGTCGGAGGAGCAAATCCCAATCTTGAGCTATCAAGTCCCTTGACATACTTTTCCATGAACCCGTAAGCCGCCGTAATAGCCACCCATTTACGGATGACGTTTAACAAACCCCAAAGTTCATGAAGCAAGCATGAAGAAACTCGACACTCTCATGGTCTAAGGAATTATGCAAACATTAACTTCTCTGTGTTATTAACCATAAACTTATGACGAATGTATCTCATAGCATAACATCAATTTGGGTCGATTCAACACAAGTGTTCTACCAACAATTGTGCCCTCAAAATTGCCGGCATAGCCATGCCCATGATCAGGAAAACAGGATCATCATGCAATACTTGAGCCAGTCATAGAGGCTTGACTAGGAATACATTTTACCGTTTATTATCCCACACGTGCATATGAGTCTTCCTCCGAGCCTCGTGGTTATTGTAGACTCGAGAACCATAGCAGTTATAGCATGGAACATAAACCTAATTATGAACAGGGAGATAATCAATAACATTTATTATTGCCTCTAGGGCATATCTCCTACAGACTCCCACTTGAACTAGAGTCAATAATCTAGTCAATGCTAATGCACTTTACACCTATGGCATACTGGTGTAAAATATGCTTCGCATGTGGTATAGCCTGATGTCCAACGGATCTGACGACTTCAGCTCTGTGTGTAACTTTGTATATCCTTGCGTTTTCACGCTTTCACAAAATTCATATTTTGTCTGGACTTGGCCTTGCATATGTGTGAATCATTGGTCGAAACCTGATTCCTCAGACTGAGCTATGGAGCAACTATCTGCAATAGTGTCCCATAGACCAAAGTCATCTTGGAACCATACTAAGTTCATGAATGAACTATATGATTCAACAACTTATTTGTCGCTTCTTAAGCATCAACATACTTAGCCTTTGTTATAGAATTCGCCACAGTATCTTGTTTGGAACAATTTCCAACTACCGTGCCACCATATTGTGTATCACACAAAACCCTCAATTTAAATCGAAAATCGCATGGAGCATTGATGAAGACTGTATTGATGTAATCACTTACAACGAGCACTTCATAATCTCTACTTGCGAGAAAACATGTCATCAACACTACTCTTAGCACTTAATGACATCTTTCACTGTTGTACCATGATCAGTACTTTGATCACTATGGTATCTATACTCGCAACAACTTTGGAGTATTGGACATATCTGTTTGTTTTTACATACCATGGAATACATGGTTAATCCAAACACAAGAGTGTGTGGAATCTCCATCATGTATTTTACTCATCAGTGTTTTGGGACACCGAGTCTTGCAAAAACTCTTTCCATGTGACTTCGGCAAGAATCACTCCTTGGCGTTTTAAATGCTAAAAGGTTTTAGGATCTTGTCAATATGTATTCATTGCTTAGCCCCATTAGGTAAATCTATCTCCATAGATCATCATGCCTAATATTGAGGCTATTTAGCCTAAGCACTTCATTGAAAAACTATTTTCAAATGAAGTCCTAATTCGTGTCAAGAAATTTATTTCCAATTAACAATGTGTTAAGTACACAAGGTTTTTAGAAATATTATTATGCTCCCACTTACTTTCTTGAATCACAAGCATCTTCGTTACCCATTTGATGAAGTCAAACTCTTTTGACCATTTCATCAAAAACGAAGATTCCAACTCCACTTTGCTCTCTTCTGTCCATCGCTGGAACTCTGAAGTTTGCATACTTACTAGCATCCTCTGGATCGACAAATTACTTTGGACTGTATCACATACAAGTCCTAGGTTTCATTTCCATCAGATGGAAATCCTTTTGTCATCCATGTTTCATATCTCATGATTGAAATATGTATTAATTGCTAGTTCAACCCGAACCGACTTTAAGCATCGCTACGGTGAGACAATCTCATCGTAGTCAACTCCTTGAACTTGGTATTGCAACAAGTCGAGCTTTATGGATAAACATTTTATCCGTATCAGTTTTTAGTTCCATAAATATTCGTTAGACTCTAAGTCTTCCGAAAGGTGTATTAAGATTTTAATCTCGAATCACTTATATGGAAACTATCTCGGATTGTATTGGCATTTAGCCAATTCCGGAGTCAGGGCCCATCAACGCTTCCTTGTGTATTGTAGGTATACTGTTGTCTAACAACAATATCTCGTTTGCGCACCTGATAGGTTTGCACGAGCTTTGCCTACGTGGTTCAGCTGCAAGTTCGACCGAAGTCCATACATTTTATTGTAGAGACTTCCGTATCAGTCGCAGTAGGAAACTCCGGAATCACTTCTAAGGTTTCTTTCCTTTGATCTGATGACGAAGATACTGGTTATCTCGTCGAGTTGCACTGTCCTCCCACTCGCCTTTTGTAAGAACTATTCTCTTTAAAAGCATACCGTTTTGCGGCAAAATCCTTTGCCTCGGTATAGTGGTGGGGAATACCCAATGACTTGGGATAACCTTACAAAGTAGCACTTTTCTGATTTGGAATAGGTTTGTAACCTTTTACACAAGCCCCATATTCCAAATGTTAAGAAAAGATATAACATGGTTGGGCGTACCATACCATGGCGTCATTTCAACAGACCTGATGGATCTCTTTTCAGTGTAAAAGCCGCAGTCTCTAAAGCATCACTCTTTAAAAGGGATAATGGCAAATTTATTTATGTCATCTTTGATCTTACCATTTCATGAATGGTTCGATTACATCTACACGGATTCTCCACTTGCAGTGGTGCTCCGGGAGGTGTAAGTTATGAAACCCCTTTCACAACTCATCAGACATTCGCTAAACTTGTAACTCAAATATTCCTTTCTGCAATCGAATTGTAGAAACATAATTTTCTTGTTACAATAACTTCTACTTCATTTTTGAAAACCTTATGAATGAATTCAAAAGATCCAGACTTACGTCTCAACAAGTAAATATCCATATATCTACTTGAGTCATTTCTGAAGATAGATAACTCCACTACTTGCAACAACATTTATTGGACTACACACATCATAATGTATGATCACCAATATGTTCTTTGCTCGTTCCTTATGGTCTGTGAACGGTATTTCAGTCACTTCACTTTTCAGAGGAAAGTTGCAAGTGTGAGATGATTCAAAATCAAACGACTTCAAAATCCATCATAATGGAATTTTCCATGCGGGTTTCTCCAATGTGACCAAATGCAGTGCCACACTTGTGTGGTATTCTTTTAGTCTTGCGACATTTAGCGTCAGTGTTATGGATGTATCATATTTCCATCAATATTCATAACATACATCCCATCTTGTATGGAAGCATGGCCCTTCATGTTATTCATAACACCGAACATCAAAAGTTCTCTTATGAATAACCTTCTTGCAAAATACCTTATGCAAAGGGCTAGAGTGTGTAAAACTCTAAAATGATTTATGAAAGTAAATACAGAGGTAATGTATTATTATCAATATTCATAACATACTTCTCATTCATAATGAAAGTATGGCCCTTTTGTTATTCATAACTCCGAACATTAAAAGTTCTCTTATGAACAACCTTCTTGCAAGATACTTTATGCAAAGGGCTAGAGTGTGAAACTCTAAAATGAATTATGAAAGTAAATACATAGGGAATACACCGATGGAAGGCATAGTAACATTTACTATGTTCCCTGCGTGTATCTAAATCTCATTCCTGGCTAGTCTTTCAGGCCATAGTAGTTCTTACATCGAGTTGCAACAGAATGCAATCGAGCGGGTATCTTTGTGATTAACTCACAATACCCAAGAATTAGTGATTAACATGTTTAACCATAATTCCCAAGAACTATATCTCTGACCAGCCTTCTATACATCAAAAAACTTGTATGACTTTCATACTTGAGCTGGATATTCCAGTCTTCTTTCCTTTTGCCATTATACTTCTAACAGTTTAACTTCTAGTATTTCTCCTACTCTCAGAAGAAGCATCCAACTTAAGAGTGGCGTTAGCCCCGGACTTCCTAGGCGTGAAAGTTTCACTAACACCCTTCCGGATACTTCCTTTCTCTTTAAGTTGTTGTTTTATTCACCATCATCATATGACACGCGTTCTTCTGGATCCCTCTCTTATCAGTCTAATGCATAGTAAACTCCTTTACTAACAGTTTGCAAACAAACATTGCTTTGGATATCTCATATCTTTTAGCCTTTGTCTGTCTCTGAAAATGATTTTCAGATTCCATGAATATCACATAACTATCCAAACTTTCGAAGTTTGGGTCTCATGAAAGCAAACGTATTGCACTTGACTGAAATAGAATTCTAGCTTTTGGATCGAAGGACGAGATTCACATGATCCATAGCATTAGTGGGAGAATACCGAAAGCATGCGATAGGACAAAGTCCTTCTTGGCACACTTGAGGACAATCCTCACATTACGTTACCAACCGTAAAGATTTAACCAGATATTTAACAGCTATTCAATTTTAACAGGGAAGGTGGAAACGCGAGCCATTATTCTACAACTATTATGCAAATCACACTTAGACAGTGTTCAAAATTAATTGCACTAAGAATTAAAAGAATTAATTCTAAAGTGCGCTCCCACTCAAATCAATATCTCTCATAATTGATTGTGAGTGATTCAAGACCCACATTTCCATTCAACGCCATTGTTCGAGATGAACACCGATGGCACGAACTTCAATTGGTAGGCAAACTTGCCGATCACATCTCTATGTGACTCTTGTTCATCTTTCGATGCGTGTGTTCCGAGCTCAGGACGATCCTGCCATGAACGTCGAGACAACCAAGTGATCTTGCTGCGAGGTCTGACCTTACCCGCCTTACACCCGTACAATCGTTCGTACCCATATAGATCATGGCGCACCTCGAAAGGAAGGATGCTGTGACGGTGCTACACTTGGGAGAACACTAACTACTTGATATTTTTGTGAGAGATCACCCTAATAAAAGCGACTACCGCGCAATCAAAAAGGGTGCATCATAAGGGATTAACATCTCAGGCAATTCATAATAGCATGATATGGTATAGCCCTTTCTGACGGAGAAGTCTTTATTTCTTCGTCTCCGGCATTCGCGTCGGTGTTCACCTTCGCGAAGATTGCCACCACCTTGTCGATGCACCAGATAATATTGCTATCTCTGTAGCTAATAAAATAAGTGCATTACATAAGGTTGACACGCAGGTCAGTAAAGTGCAATCATATGGCTCCAGCCATCATGCCGAATCATGACACGCAGGTCATGTTAATTTACATCATATAGTCATCTCATACATAATCAAATTTATATGAGCACTGCTATACCACATCACATGCACATGCAAACCATCCTGCAAAACCAAGTTAGACGCCTCTAATCGGTTCATGCAAAATTTTATTTTACGTGGCTTCTAAGGTTTCGAAACAAACCGAAGCTACCTACGTATTATCATCAAGTATGATAATTCAAGTCGCTAGATTAACATCGCGGGGTGTATGAAACACGAGATAATTAAATCTCGAGCCCCATACTAAACTTCGTCATACGCATGACCCCCGTGCAGATCATATCTGCAATGCCCTTTCATCTGCGAATTTCATCTTTCTTTTGACTATGGCGGAACCCAAAGAACTGAAGCACTTCGTTGATCAATCAGGATCGCGGATTGCCAGAACTTTGTGAAATTCCACCATACTGTCTCGAGATTGAGCAAACGCAAATTCTAGGGAAGCAACAAGAACATCGGGTAACAGACTTCATCTGTCACCCGCACAAATAATTTTCAGCAATAGATCTCATCTACTACCTAATTATATTGTGCAACACCCATACATCTCTATGTATTCTAGATCGCAACCTGCATCTACGCATAGCACGGCTCTTGATGCCACTGTTGGGGAACGCAGCAGAAAACAAAAAATTTCCGACCTACGTACCAGCCCAGGATCACTATGGAGACTGCATACAAGGTTTGATCTGTTTCGTTACCGACTCGTAGCGCAGCGGAAGTAGAGTCGATGACGATCGGCGGTGCAGATCCCCGCAGCTAGGATTTTACAACCTCCCAACCGCGAGGATGTATACCCTCATCTGCCCCGCGGACAGCCCTCCGGGAGGCGGTCACATAGTCCCCCGGACGGTGTCGCGGACAGCCCTTCGGGAGGACCTCCGAAACTCGGACTGTCACTCGGACAGCCCTTCGGGAGGACCTCCAAAACTCGGACGGTCACACGGACAGCCCTTCGGGAGGCACTCTCGAACTAAGACCGAAACTACGATCTCTCTACAGAGTTGCACACATACGGTGTCATCTATCCGGCAGGGCTTCGCCGTCCAGAACTAGTTCCCACCGGAACCCAGACAGCCTTTCGGCTCTACGAAACTATTTCGCTGGGAGGGAGAGAGAAGCCAGAAATGTCATGGCATGTGTATGTGAGAGCAAGGATTAAGCATATGGGGCTGCCTCCTCCCCTCTATTTATAGGAAAAACAAGGGGTAGGATGGGCATATCCAAAATGCCATGTCATCCCAAAATATCTTGGGAAGATATTTGTGGAAAGCCAACTTCCAACCATATCCATAAATCTGATTTCACTATTCACGACGACATTTTTCAGCGTCTGATCGAACTGAAAATATTCATGTGGGCTTAGAACATTTCCAGTACCCACCAAAATAATTTTCAACGCGAGCCGGAACAATTCCGGTTTAGTGATTTTCATCTGCGAAAAGCATCTGAAGCGGTTCCGGCAGCTCCGGAACATTTCCGGTTTTCATCCCGGAAAATTCCAGAAAGTTTCCAGAACGATTCTGGCACCCTCCAAGAATTATCAGGCATGTGCCGAAACCAATTTGACTTTATGGTGTACTCCGAAACAACTTTTCGGTTTAGTGATTTTCATCTGTGAAAAGCAACTAAAGCGGTTCCGGCAGTCCGGAACATTTCCGGTTTTTGTCTCTGAAAAATCTCAGAAGTTACCGGAACAATTCTGGTACCTTCCAATAATTTCCAGGCATGTGCCGAAACCAATTTGACTATATGGAATACCCTGAAACAACTTTTCAGTTTCACCGGAACTATTCCGATATCCTCTCCGGAACGTTTCCGTTTCGTCCGAAACTTTTTCGGTGATTTTCTCTCAGACTCCCCGTCTAGTAATCAACAGATAGATGACCCTTAAGCGTGTGACCCTATAGGTTCGGTGAAGTATAGACATGACCCGGAACCCCTTCCGATCAATGATCAACATCGGAGCCGTGGACACCCATATTGACCCCTATACCCACACGAATGAATATTCGAGTGAACCTCCAGTTGCCGTGAGCTATTCCTGTTGCTTCACGATATGTTACAATTACCCGAGGTGAGAAACATCGGCATCCTCGTGGATCAACACTTGTCCACAATGCCAGTTACCTCGTTGCCGGTATTGTTCTCTTTTCTCGTTCCCGTGTTTCGGCATCCCTGTGATCAAATCACCCTGTGTCTGGCCAGACGATGATGCATACCGTAACACCGAGAGGGCCCAGAGATATCTCTCCATCGTCGGAGGAGCAAATCCCAATCTTGAGCTATCAAGTCCCTTGACATACTTTTCCATGAACCCGTAAGCCGCCGTAATAGCCACCCATTTACGGATGACGTTTAACAAACCCCAAAGTTCATGAAGCAAGCATGAAGAAACTCGACACTCTCATGGTCTAAGGAATTATGCAAACATTAACTTCTCTGTGTTATTAACCATAAACTTATGACGAATGTATCTCATAGCATAACATCAATTTGGGTCGATTCAACACAAGTGTTCTACCAACAATTGTGCCCTCAAAATTGCCGGCATAGCCATGCCCATGATCAGGAAAACAGGATCATCATGCAATACTTGAGCCAGTCATAGAGGCTTGACTAGGAATACATTTTACCGTTTATTATCCCACACGTGCATATGAGTCTTCCTCCGAGCCTCGTGGTTATTGTAGACTCGAGAACCATAGCAGTTATAGCATGGAACATAAACCTAATTATGAACAGGGAGATAATCAATAACATTTATTATTGCCTCTAGGGCATATCTCCTACAGCCGGCCCATATATGGGTGATCAATTTTTTATTTTTGGTTTTTCTTTTCCGTCGTTGTTTTTTTCTACTTTAAATAATTTGCGAATTTTAAAAAAAATCCAAATTTAAAACTGGGAATTTTAAAATAATATTTAATAATTCATAAATGTTTGTGGCTTCATAAATTGTTTGTGATTTTTAAAAAATATTAGCAAATTTTCTAATAAATTTCCGGGAAATAAACATACATTCATGAGTTTTTCTAAAAAAGTTCATGTATTAGAAAATGTTTTAAAATTTCACAAAATTTCGCCAATTCAAAAAATATTCATGTATTAAAAAATAGCATAAAATAAAACTGTTCATAAATTCAAATATATAGTTTATTGATTCAGAAAATATACGCTGATTCAAAAAAGATCATGCAGTTCAAAAAATGTTCATTAATGTAGAAAATTGTTTCATCAAATCTCAAAAAAATGTTAATCGATTCTAGAAATGTTCGCCCAGTAAACAAAATGCTTGCAAATAGTATAATATGTTCATGAATTCAGAAAACGTTGTTGATTTTACAAAATGTTCGTGAATTTAAAAACTGTTCACAATTTCAAGTATGCTCACGAGTTTAAAAAATGTTCATGATTTTTAAAAATTGTTCATGTTTTCACAAAAATGAGAGTGATAGTGTATATCGATGATTAGTAAAATGTGATCATTGCCATTCGAAATTATGATTTTTTTCTCCCGTTGCAACGCACGGGCATGTTTGCTGTAATAAATAAAAAGAAAGATCAAATATCCCTGCACGCTGCCGCTGAGACGAACTCTTGTCGACCACAAACAGCGTGGCTCCTCGGCCGAGGCGCCGCTTGATGGATTTCCTTCGGCTGCGCGTTTGTTTCATCAACACATCCACGATGCGCAGGAGTCGCAGCGGAGCTCGAACATAGCATACTGCCAGTCGGCAAACACTTTTATGATCCCGATTTAACTACGAATAAGGTAGCTCAAGGCAGTAGCCTTAATTTTGCAAAAAAGACAGTTTATACAACAGAGATCTGACTGAAAAAATATCACATGATCACCTATCAATCCGTTAAGATCACCCAGCAGGCTCTCAATAAAAGCATCAATGTCGGTTCTTAATCCGGCATATCTCGTAGTAGGGTCCTAAGCTAGGCGTCTTGGAGCGATGGTAACATGGACACAGGATTTTACCCAGGTTCGGGCTCTCTCAAGGAGATAATACCCTACGTCCTGTTTTTGATTGTATTCATATGGGGGGATAGTACATAGTACAGGTATCTACCACGAGATTGTTGTAATGAATATGAGATTGTCTATCGACTAGCTTGACCTCGGTTTATATAATGCACCGTAGGCCTAGGGTTTAGAGGAGTCCTTGTCTTGTGCGCCAAGTCTTTTGGAATCTCCCTTGTATGCATCATGGGCTGCCCGAAGTGGCCCATTAGTGAATCGCCCTGGGGGTCCTCGGCCCGAACCACTAGTCGGGAGACGACGTGGTGAGTACCCCCTAGTCCAGGACACCATCACTATGGACTCTCCGTATCATCGACAGCGAGCCAGCTGGTATGAGTACCGCTCCCGCCTCTCCTCGCTGAATCCAAAGGTGGAAGGGTCGGTGAATTTGCATATTATTCAGTTCGTCGATGAGGAGACAGAGGAGGAGGATAGCGACGAGGAGTAGGATGAAGACGAGGAGAGCTATCAGGGGGGTTGGAGATCATCGCACAGGAGGAAGCAAAAGAGGAGTGCTATCAGGGGGTTGGAGACCATTGCACAGGAGGAGGATGCACACAAGGAGTGCTATCAGGGGGGTTGGGGGTCATCGCTCATCCAGGTCAGGCAGACATGAATTTAGCGTTTAATGTGGACGACGAGGATGAGCAGATGGTTGACCAGGAGCAGTTGGAGGCTGATGCCGGCAACGATGTGGCGCTGGTGCTACTTTGTAGAAGCATTGTGGTTTCCTCGAAGAGGAAGGGATTGATGTAATAGAGTAGAAACAAGTATTCCCTCAGTGAACAAGTAGACCGACTCCTGCCTACATCTACTACTATTCACTTGTTCGTGGCGCGCCATTTCTCACAAACGCGAGCACTAATATTTTCAAATAGTATTGGCGTTGGCTAAATTGAAACGCCATGGCTATTCGATTAGTGCTGGCGTTGCACATTAGCCCCAGCATTGCAAATTAGGCCCATTAGGCCCACGCCAGCACTAATCTATCTAATCCCCGCCCCGCGCCCGGCCTACTCCCCACTCTCTCGAGCCCCAACTCCCTCGACCTCCTCTTGATCGTCGTCGCCGCCGCCGCCCCCGACGCCGCCCGTTACCGCCCCGTCCGACGCCGCCCATCGCCGCCCCGCTCGACACCGCACGTCGCCGCCCCGCCCGACGCGGCCTGTCGCCGCCCCGCTCGACGTCGCCCCGCCCGACGTCGCCCGCAGACCCTCCTCGCCGCCGAGCACCTCCTCGTCTCCGTCACTGGTATTTTGCTATCTCCGCTTTTTTATGCAAAGAAAAAAGTAGAATGCTACAATGCTAGAAAGAACTAGTATTGGGTATTGCTATCTCTAGATGTAGAGTATTGGGGGTATTGGGTATTTTGTTGTTTGAATCTTAGTACATGTTGTAGATTTCATGTTGTACATGTTGTAGATTTCATGTTGTTTGTATCTTAGTAGAAACCATTGTTCTAAACCAGGACACCGTTACGCTGCATATCTCATTCATTTTTTATGTGGTTCATGTATTGTCAAATTTGGTGCTTGGAGCCTTATTTTTATTGTTCTAATGCATAGATAACTTACGTTTACCATATATGTCATACCATGCTATAAGTTTATAACTACCTCTTCTTTACAATAGTCGAGTGCCATATAAGGCTACATTCAGCATAAGTGCTTAAACTTTTGGTCTCTATTAGTCATTGCCAAAAGGCATAAACTTTCAATTTTCCATTTATTAAACACAGCCTAAGTAATTTATTATGTATGCAACATGTTTCTATCAAACACGGCCTAAGTAATTTATTATGTATGACACAATATGTTTCCATTTTGGTAGGCTCCTTCATTTCATTCTTTATGCATTAAACACTCTTTTCATTCTTTAGTCAAATAGCATGGCTGACTCTGGCATGTGGGTAGGCTCCTCTGATCATTGGTCAGGGTTTTCTGAAGATAAAGACGACGTGAGCACCAACCAGGTAATTAAGGTTACAAAAACATGCATTAGCATTGTAAACATCCATGTTTCCCTATATATATATAGGGAAAAGCAAAGATATAAAGGTAGTGTGGCTGCAATCACAAACGCTCGAAGGTGCGGATCTCAAAGCGCATGAACGGTTCTGATAACAACCCCCCTGAGGGATCACTAGAAGAGTGTCTAGAGGGGGGGTGAATAGACTACTAGCAGGAATTTAAAACCTAACCTTTTCCCAATTGAATAGGTTGACAGATTTTAACAATTTTAGTGAGCATAGCAAGTCTAACAGCCCTACACATGCACGTCAATAGATATGGCAGCGGAAAGATGAGAATAATGCATGTGAAGTAAGGAGTAGAGATAGGAAGATCAAACGCAGTTGTAGACGCATGGATTTTTCCCGTGGTTCCGATAGGTGGCGCTATCGTACATCCACGTTTATGGAGTCTTCAACCCACGGAGGGTAACGGTCGCGAGAGTCCACGGAGGGCTCCACCCATAAGGGTCCACGAAGTAGCAACCTTGACTATTCCATAACGGCTTCCGTCCACGAAGGACTAGCCTCACTATGGGTAGATCTTCACGAAGTAGGCGATCTCCTTGCCCGTACAAACTTCTTGGTTCACTCCACAACACGAAGTAGGAGGCTCCCAAGCGACACCTAACCAATCTAGGAGGCACCACCCTCCAAAAGGTAATAGGCTCGGTAATGACGATGAACTCCTTGCTCTTGTGCTTCAAGATGATAGACTCCTCAACACACAATCACTCTCTCACAGATATGGCTTGGTAGAAGAGATGGGATTGGTGGAAAGCAACTTGGGGAGGCTAGAAATCAAGATCCATATGGTAGGAGTGGAAGATCTTGACCTCAACACAAGACTAGGTGGTTCTCTCTCAGAAAACTGGATGGGCAAGTATGGAATAGTTCTGAGTGCTTCTCCTTCGAGTAGGTGGTGGTGGAGGGGTATATATAGGCATCCCCAAAAACCCAACCGTTACACACAAAATGACCAACTCGGTGACACCGATGTGTGAATCTCGGTGGTACCGAAGTGACCAAAAGGTGGCAACTTTTGAATCTCGGTGAGACCGATATAGAAAACTCGGTTGCACCGATAAGGTGACCAACGGTCAGATTTCCAATCTCGGTGACGCCGATCCAACATTCTCGGTGGGACCGAAAATGTGAATTTGCATAACAGAAAGTTGGCAACCCAAACTCGGTGGCACCGGTATGGAATCGGTTGCACCGAAGTGGCTAGGGTTTGGCTGAGTCTGTCTAGGGTTTGGAACTCGGTGGCACCGGGATAGGAATGTTGGTTGCACCGATTTTGAATGTTTGGCTTAGGACAGACTTTGGTGGGAGAGCTTGTGGATGTTTTTGGCGACTATCTCTTGTGCACGTATGAGCATATTGTTCACCAACAAAACCTTACCCCCTTTTAATAGTATTGGCTTTCCTATGGACTCAAAGTGATTTCTCACAAATATAAAATGTAGAGTCCTCTTGCTTGAAGCTTGGCCAACCTATTTCCTTGCATCTTGGGGTATCTCCACAATCTCCTTTTGCCAATCCTTTTCTCCATGGACTTGTATCTGAAACATACTAGATAAAAGCATTAGTCCAAGAGACAATGTATGTTGTCATGAATTATCAAAACCACCAAGGGAGCATATTGTGCTTTCAATCTCCCCCTTTTTGGTAATTGATGACAACATACAATCAAAGCTTCAAATAAAGGTGTGCATGAAAATGATGAAGACTTTGAGAGACACATGACTTAAACTTGCTCCCCCTAAATGTGTGCAGTCCTTTAAAGGATAGTTGCTTTGGAATGCATGGACACACATATGGGTGAAGAGATATAATAAGTCATGTATATCTTGGCTATATGCATCAAATGTATATGAATGAGATGTATCTTTGTTGAAGACTTCACTCTTGCAAACAATATGTGCAAGAAGCAAGAGATCATCTTGACCAAGGATGTGATGCATATACTTACCTTGAGTTCTTGAGCATTCTAGTAGTAGAAACACACTTGAGAAAACAATGTTAGGAAATACAAGAGTATTCTACTAAACAACAAGGCAAATAGAACTCAAGAATGCCAAGATATGGAGAACATATAAAGGATAGTAATCATTAAGATTGATATGTCTCCAAGATCATTTCTTTCTCCCCTTAGATATGAAAATGAATTATCCTCTCCCCCTGAATCTTAGCATGTAGATATTGGGATTGGATAAGGTGAGAAAATCTGAGATGGAAAACAGACTTTTTCTCCCCCTACTTTGGTATTCTCCCCTTGTTTAAGTGAGTATGAATAATACAGATATTGGCTCTCCCCCTTAATCATATCTCCCCCTTTGCATACGCATGTATCTTCCCTTTAGCATGAAGCTTTGTTCTTCTCCCCCTTTGGCATTAATTTCCAAAAAGGTAAAAACAGGGAATGACACAGGGATCATTAATTTAGAAGGGATCCTTGAGAACAAGGGTCATGGAAATGTAGGGTTCATAAAAATTGAGAGTATCACTGAAAGTGTTTTCTCTCCCTTTGAGACGTAGTAGGACTTTGTTCTTCTCCCCCTCTCTTTGTTGAAGATAGGGATCCTTGAAGAAGGAAATACTTTCCTCAAGATTAGCTTTAGTTCTTCTCCCCCGAATTTTTTTTAATAGGATCATCGAAGTAACAGAAGAAGGACAAATAAGAGAAGAAATAAATCGGTGACTCCGAGACAGATAGATCGGTGGTACCGAGACTTGAGGTGCAGCTTATCTGCAATTTCGGTAGAACCGAGATATCTGAGTCGGCGGCTCCGAGAGAAAAACCAAGTTTCTGTTTTCACAGTGATAAGAGAAATGCATTCAAGGAAATGACAGGTTTTTACAAAGGACATCAACTAGAGAAGATTGGAGTGGTTATGAGAAATCATGCAAATAGAAAGCAAACTACACCAGATTCTTAACTAGATGATGGGTGGTGACTAGGTCACCTATATTAGAGTATATTGACTTAGGAGCCAAGCAAGAATACTTGATCATAGGTCATACTCATCGTTGAGTACAGAATGGGGTTACCATTTTGAGATTAAGCATTTTAATGTCTTCATATCACTTGAGTTGCTTTAGCTCATTTCTTGGAGTAAAGCCTATTCAAGGATATGAGTACATACCTTTGAGTGATGTTGATGGCGTAGCTTATAGATGAACTGTTGAGGATGCTCGAGGTTGATGAAGATCATCTTGAGTTGGGAGCAATCCTTCTCATTTTAGTACACTTGTCACCTACAAGGGTTAGCCAAGCAAGGAAGGGCAATGGATATATCCAATTTACATGATACCAAAATTGAGAGTTGTCAGTATATGTCAAGGATATGGTTGAGTGGTCTTCTTCCTTTCATCATCAAGAGGGGTTGTGAATACTTGGTGAAGACAAGATTGCTTAGGATTTGAGTTGAGGGCAATCTTGTGGAATGAAGTTCTTCCAAGTACCTACAAAAGATTAGATGCAATACAAGGGAGCACAGAATTCCATGGCATAAGATAATATGTTAAGGCTACATGGAAACATTTAGAAAGCTCATGCCCTTGCAAGCATCCGAGTGAGTCTAGCTCAGGTTTGAAGCATCAATGATGTTCAACTCACTCCTCAAGTGACAGAAAGTTTTCTCATCAAGTGGCTTAGTAAAGATGTCGGCCAATTGCTTGTTAGTTCGGACATGCTTAAGATTAATATCTCCTTTGGCAACATGATCACGAATGAAATGGTGTCGAACTTGAATATGCTTGGTTCGAGAATGTTGCACGGGATTATGACCAATTTTAATAGCACTTTCATTGTCACAAAGTAATGGAACATTTTTAACATGAATTCCATAATCCTTAAGCGTTTGTGTCATCCATAGTAATTGCGCACAACAAGATCCAGCAGCAATATATTCAGCTTCGGCAGTAGATAGAGATACCGAGTTTTGTTTCTTGGAGGACCAAGATACAAGAGATCTGCCCAAAAATTGACAAGTACCCGAGGTGGATTTTCTATCAACCTTGTCACCGGCATAATCCGAATCGGAATAGCCAACAAGATTAAAGGAAGATCCCTTGGGATACCAAATGCCAAAGTTTGGTGTTTGTATCAAATATCTCACAATACGTTTAACAGCCAAAAGATGACACTCTTTGGGTGCAGCTTGATATCTAGCACACATGCAAACACTAAGCATAATATCGGGACGAGATGCACATAAATATAGCAAAGAACCAATCATAGATCGATAAACCTTTTGATCGACCGGTTCATCCTCTCTAGTAAGATCAATGTGTCCACTAGTAGGCATGGGGGTTTTCATACCTTTGCATTCCTGCATGTTGAACTTCTTGATTAAGTCCTTGGTATACTTAGTTTGAGAGATGAAAGTTCCTTCTTTTGATTGCTTGATTTGCAAACCAAGAAAGAATTTCAGCTCACACATCATAGACATCTCGTACTTCTCAGACATCAACCTTCCGAATCTTTCACTAAATTGAGGGTTAGTGGAACCAAAGATAATATCATCCACATAGATTTGGCACACAAATAATTCACCATTCACTCTCTTAGTGAATAAGGTTGCATCGATTTTACCAATTTCAAAACCCTTTTCGATGAGAAACTTCGTTAGGCATTTGTACCAAGCACGAGGGGCTTGTTTAAGACCATAAAGAGCTTTACGAAGCTTGTACACATGATTAGGTTTTTTAGGATTTAGAAAACCGGGTGGTTGCTTAACATAGACTTCTTCTTCAATTTCACCATTTAGAAAGGCACTTTTAATGTCCATTTGATAAAGTGTGATATCATGGTGATTAGCATAAGCAAGAAGAATACGAATAGCTTCAAGTCTAGCGACGGGTGCATAAGTCTCACCGTAGTCCATACCTTCGACTTGCGTATATCCTTGGGCTACGAGACGTGCCTTGTTCCGTACGACTTGACCGTCTTCGTCTTGTTTATTCCGAAACACCCATTTGGTTCCGATGATGTTGTGCTCATCCTCGGGCTTCTCCACGAGTGTCCACACTTCGTTCCTTTCGAAGTTGTGAAGTTCTTCATGCATAGCGTTCACCCAATCCGCGTCTTCAAGAGCTTGTTCTACCTTCAAGGGCTCAATGCTAGAGATGAAGGAATAATGCTCACAGAAGTTAGCTAGACGAGTTTTAGAGCGAGTGATTCTCCCTGTTTGTATATCACCAAAGATTTGGTTTAGGGGATGGTTCTTGGTCACTTGTGCTCGAACTCGCGGTAGCTTAGGCTTGTTAGATGGTGGAGCTTCTTCTTCTTCATCATCTCCTTCATCTTCGTTGTTGTTGAAGGTGCCGTTCCCTTGAGGTGGTGGTGAAGGAGGTTGTGGTGGATCTTCATGATGCACTTCCTCCTCTTCATCGTCTTTTCGTGTACCGCTTGTGGATGCCTCCATGTCATGTTGTGGTTCACCTTGACGTGAAGTAGGGGCTTCCACTTGAGTTGATGAAGTACTTTCCTTCACCTCCATAGGACGAATCTTGCTGATGGGTAAATCTAGAATAGCTTCCGAAGGGTCCTTATCACCTACATCATTTGGCAATTGTTCGACTTGCGAACCATTAGATTCATCAAACTTCACATCTACCGTCTCTTCAACTTTTCGAGTGAAGTTGTTGTAGACACGGTAAGTGTGAGAGTTCGACCCATAACCAAGTAGGAATCCTTCATGAGATTTAGGGGCAAATTTAGTACGACGATGCTTGTCAAGTATGTAGCACTTTGAGCCGAATACTCGAAAGTATCCAACTTGGGGTTTGTTACCGGTGAGTAGCTCGTATGCCGTTTTACCGAGAAGCTTGTGCAAGTAGAGTCGGTTTGTGGCATGACATGCTGTTTCCACGGCTTCTGCCCAAAAGTGTCTTGGCGTCTTGTATTCAAGCATCGTTCTTGCCATCTCAATAAGCGTTCGGTTCTTCCTCTCAACAACTCCATTTTTTTGAGGTGTGTACGTAGCCGAGAACTCGTGTGAGACACCTTCTTCGTCAAGAAAGGTATCCACATGAGTGTTCTTGAATTCCGATCCGTTATCGCTCCGAACCTTCTTGATCTTCACCTCAAACTGATTTTGCGCTTTGCGAGCGAAGTTCTTGAAGATCTTTTGAACCTGCGACTTATCATCAAGAAAGAATACCCACGTAAATCTGGAAAAATCATCAACTATAACTAGACCATAGGAATTTCCACCGAGACTCTTGTAAGCATTGGGACCAAAAAGATCCATATGAAGTAACTCGAGTGGTCTCCTAGTAGTCATGATATTCTTAACAGGATGACTTCCACCTACTTGCTTTCCGGCTTGACAAGCACTACAAAGTCTATCCTTGTCAAAGATAACATCTTTGACACCAAGTATATGATTACCTTTGATGAGCTTGTCTAAATTACGCATGCCAACATGTCCTAATCTTCTATGCCAAAGCCAACCTTTAGAAGATTTAGCAATTAAACAAGTGCGAGGTTTGGATCTCTTAGTGAAGTCAACAATGTATAGATCACCTCTACGTATACCAGTAAAGACTATTTTATGATTATCTTGACGAAACACTTGGCAATCTACTTTCGTGAATAGCACATTAAAACCAAAGTCGGCAAGTCTAGATACGGAAAGAAGATTGTAGCCAAGAGATTCAACAAGCATAACATTTTGGATAGAGCTATCATGATATATGGCCACTTTACCAAGACCAAGTACCTTACCCTTGGAGTTGTCTCCAAACGTTACGTACCTTCGCGGTCCATGGTTGGGTGTAATTTCTTCGAACATTTCTCTATCTCCGGTCATATGATCGGTACATCCGCTATCGAGAATCCACTCTTTTCCTCCGGACATGTAATCCTTGAAATTTGCCATGAGACTTAGATTCTTCATGATCTTCTCATACTCGATGTCGAACAGCTCATCTTCATCATAGTAGCCATGTTCCACATTGTCATCGTTAAGTGGGAAATCCTCGTCATAAAGAACAAGAGATTCATTAGGATTGTGATCATGACAATGTTCAAGTTTATGAATGCGAAGGGCTTCTATGATGATATTGTTGATGGTAGTGACATCTCCTTTAGCACGCATGAGGTCTCTAAGCTCAAATAGATAAGCATCGAATTTAGGATCACTGGGCTTCATTTTATGGAAGGCAATAGTTTTATGAAGAATTTCATCAAGATTACTTAATGAATAATTTGGATATCGTTTCTCCAAATCATTCCACAAAGTGTAAGCACAAGCAAAATTCTTCATTTGGTTAAGCACAATTCTAGGCAATGCTCTAACAATAAGATTGACAGTTCTAAGATTGCATAGCATATCAATTTCCTCTTCGTGTGTGGGATGCAAGGGATCAATGGGAGGTACATAAGGGCACTTGACATATTTGCTCAAATGAAATTCATTAAACAGCTCAAGCATCAAGGTTTTCCATTGACTATAGTACTCTCCATCAAGAATAGGAACTCTACAACTCAAACTCCCTATGCTAGACACATCCATCTTCCTCCTCGGTGATTAAACCGAAGCAATGGAGACCAAAGCTCTGATACCAATTGAGGTATCACTAGAAGAGTGTCTAGAGGGGGGGTGAATAGACTACTAGCAGGAATTTAAAACCTAACCTTTTCCCAATTGAATAGGTTGACAGATTTTAACAATTTTAGTGAGCATAGCAAGTCTAACAGCCCTACACATGCACGTCAATAGATATGGCAGCGGAAAGATGAGAATAATGCATGTGAAGTAAGGAGTAGAGATAGGAAGATCAAACGCAGTTGTAGACGCATGGATTTTTCCCGTGGTTCCGATAGGTGGCGCTATCGTACATCCACGTTTATGGAGTCTTCAACCCACGGAGGGTAACGGTCGCGAGAGTCCACGGAGGGCTCCACCCATAAGGGTCCACGAAGTAGCAACCTTGACTATTCCATAACGGCTTCCGTCCACGAAGGACTAGCCTCACTATGGGTAGATCTTCACGAAGTAGGCGATCTCCTTGCCCGTACAAACTTCTTGGTTCACTCCACAACACGAAGTAGGAGGCTCCCAAGCGACACCTAACCAATCTAGGAGGCACCACCCTCCAAAAGGTAATAGGCTCGGTAATGACGATGAACTCCTTGCTCTTGTGCTTCAAGATGATAGACTCCTCAACACACAATCACTCTCTCACAGATATGGCTTGGTAGAAGAGATGGGATTGGTGGAAAGCAACTTGGGGAGGCTAGAAATCAAGATCCATATGGTAGGAGTGGAAGATCTTGACCTCAACACAAGACTAGGTGGTTCTCTCTCAGAAAACTGGATGGGCAAGTATGGAATAGTTCTGAGTGCTTCTCCTTCGAGTAGGTGGTGGTGGAGGGGTATATATAGGCATCCCCAAAAACCCAACCGTTACACACAAAATGACCAACTCGGTGACACCGATGTGTGAATCTCGGTGGTACCGAAGTGACCAAAAGGTGGCAACTTTTGAATCTCGGTGAGACCGATATAGAAAACTCGGTTGCACCGATAAGGTGACCAACGGTCAGATTTCCAATCTCGGTGACGCCGATCCAACATTCTCGGTGGGACCGAAAATGTGAATTTGCGTAACAGAAAGTTGGCAACCCAAACTCGGTGGCACCGGTATGGAATCGGTTGCACCGAAGTGGCTAGGGTTTGGCTGAGTCTGTCTAGGGTTTGGAACTCGGTGGCACCGGGATAGGAATGTTGGTTGCACCGATTTTGAATGTTTGGCTTAGGACAGACTTTGGTGGGAGAGCTTGTGGATGTTTTTGGCGACTATCTCTTGTGCACGTATGAGCATATTGTTCACCAACAAAACCTTACCCCCTTTTAATAGTATTGGCTTTCCTATGGACTCAAAGTGATTTCTTACAAATATAAAATGTAGAGTCCTCTTGCTTGAAGCTTGGCCAACCTATTTCCTTGCATCTTGGGGTATCTCCACAATCTCCTTTTGCCAATCCTTTTCTCCATGGACTTGTATCTGAAACATACTAGATAAAAGCATTAGTCCAAGAGACAATGTATGTTGTCATGAATTATCAAAACCACCAAGGGAGCATATTGTGCTTTCACCCCCTAGCTAGTGTGGATAGCAAATCCATGCTCTCTCTCTCTCTATATATATATATATACATATATATATATATATATATATATATATATATATATATATATATATATATATATATATATATATATACAGACCGTCTATTCTGACATCGATGTTAGAATAACTATTCTCACAACACTTCTGAACTGCACGGTTAACGCGGGTGCACTGCATCCCTATCAAATGAACACTGCAATATTAGCAGAAAAAACTGCATGCGTTTTTTCGGCACCGTTTGCGCTCCAGTTTCTAAACCGTTTGTCGGAACGAGACATATAATATACCGTTGGATAGCTACGGAAAGTCCGCAACTTTTCCATGTTGACCACTTCTCGCGATTTCCCACGGTTTAAGAGCAGTTTCGAAAACGGTGGACGCCCGATGAGTGGCAGCGAGCGTATTTTTGCATTTTTTTTTCTAAACCGCTCATCAGAATGATTCAACCGATAGGGCGTTGGAAAGATATCGTCGAGGCGCAACTTTTTCATGTATATTACTCTCTCTAATTCTTTACGGTTTGAGAGCAGTTTCAAATTTACCGAAACACGAAATTCTGTTTTTCAAATTTTTCAAATTTTTTGTTACTGTTTTCGCTGTAGTTTTTAACCGTTTGTCGGAATGAGGCGTGTGATACGGCATTGAAAAGCTACAGAATAGGTGCAACTTTCATATGTTGGGCATTTGTTGAAATTCATCATGGTTTTAGATGAATTTTGAAAACGGTGCAGCGGCCGACGAATGGCAACGAGTGTATTTTCATGATTTTTGCCAAACCGTTCGTCGGAACGATACAAACGATACGGCATTGGAAAGATATCAACGAGGCGCAACTTTTTCATGTAGAACACTCTCTCTAATCCTTACGGTTTTAGAGCAATTTTTAAATTACCGAAATGCGGACATTCTGTTTTTTGCGACACCAAAATCGACGTGTGAACCACATCAGACAGAGGAACATACTTCTTCAGACTGAGCACCACACTGCATCTGAAAGTTAAGCAAACTTCATGGTTTGTTTCGGTAGACGTAAATTTTTCCACTCGAGGAAGTGGACCGCACTTCATGTCGAATGCAAGTGAACCGCAACACTATCAGGAAGTGAACGGCATTCCCTTTTTTGTCGTTTCCGTAACAAATTTGCACTTCACCTTTTAGGAGTAAGTAAACTGCAACACTACCGAAAGTGCACCGTGAGACTACCAATAGAGAACCGCATGAGTTTTGTTGTTCTTTTTCTAACTTTTTTGAATTCACAAACAATTATGTTTGAATTCAAAATGAAACTTGGTTGTGTGAAATGAACCTCTTTTGAAACAAAAATAAAATAGAGAATTGCTAATACATACACACATGCATCACACGTAACATACAAGCGCAAAATTTTCAACGACATAGCAAAATTTGTATAGTACATCGAGTTGCACGTTATTTCTTGTATAGTACATCGAGTTGCATGTCATCGCCATCCGTACTGCATGTCGAGGGTGCCTGAACCTCGCCGCGCGCTTGGGAGTGATCACGTGCTGGTCGGCGCGACTGTGCACTGCGTCTTCGGCTCTTGGCACGCATGTGACCGTGTGCTGCTTGCCCGCGCCGCCCGGACCGCGTGAAATGAGATAGCGAGCTGCTCGTTCCTTGGACGTCGGACGTCTTCGAGCAGTTTGTTTAAGACTGAGCAGTTTTTTTCCATAAAGTGGACGTCTTCGAGCTATCCACGCAACAGAAGGGAATTAGCACAAATCACTCCCAACAAAAAAAACATTTAGTTACTCTTTTTTTACAAAGTGCACTGCAAAAGAAAATGTGCAGCAAACTGCACATTCACGACGCGGCGGCAGAGCCCGCTCTCGAGACGAACTGTACACTACGGGGCGCCGAGCTGCATGAATGCATCGGGAAGACGCAGAGGTCGGGGTAGATTGGTGGTACCCACGTCTACCCATTGGAGATCGGAGAGAGAGCTCCCTCTGAACTGCATATGTGCATTCAAACACAAAAAATCGCAAAAAAAACTGCAAATGTGCAACGAACCGAACCGCACAGGAGCTCCTTGACTCGGGGGGTAGGGCATCGCATCCCAGCCAGATTCGGTGTTTATGGTCGTGGGAGCCGTGGCGCCCGTGGATGAACTGCACGAGCGTGCGCGGCGCACTGCTCGAGGGATCGAGAAGCACAGCAATGCCACGGCAAGGGATCTCGCCGAAGTTGCTGCAGAGAGGCAGCCCGCCTGTTGGTGATGGGTTGGTTGCTGTCAGGGTGGCCCGTGCTGGCGGGGATTGGGGGCCGCAACCCGTGGTAGCCGTCGCGTGGACGGGAGGTGCGGCCGCTCTTCTGCAGGTAGGCAGAGTGGAGAGGTAGCTGCCGTCGGTGTGTCGGCTCCGTAGCCGGTGACGGGGCGGCACGCAGGGCCGTGGCCCGGTGGATCCTTCGCTGGAGCATCTCCTGCCCTCTCTGCTTGCGACGGGAGGAGGTCGGAAGAGGGATGTTGCCCGGGCCCTGCCTCCCCACCATGGTCGTCATGGCCTCCCTGGTCCCCGCCACGGCCCTCCCCGTCGGCGTATCCAGCGCGGGCACTGGGAGATCTGGGCAGATCCGGCGGCCCTGTGCAGTCCATCACGCCGGCGACCCTGAACTCACCGGACCCCTCCAATCCATGAAGCCAGCCGCCCTGACGCGTCTAGAACTCACCAGATCCGATGTAGGGCAGCCGCGGGATGACGGCGACTGGGCGGACCCGTCGGATGGCCGTCGCGGGGGCAGGTGGGACGAGGAGGGAGGTGGTGTTGCGGCACGGGAAGGGAGGTGGTGCCACGGCGGGGTGAGGGAGGTGGTGTTGTGGCGACGGGGAGGAGATGATGCGACGGTGGGCTGGGAGGAGGAGGCATGCGCATGGGGGGAGATGGGTGAGTGTCGAGAGGATAAGGTGGGGGTGGGATTTTCTCTAGAGCAGTTCGGTCGGTCACGGTGGCCGATTAGGGATGTTGTCAGAATAAGACCCTTTGATGTCAGAATAAGGGTCTTAAGGGGTGATGTCATAATAGACCCACCTACGAACTGCACGCACAATGCGAGGGCACTGCACTTTTCGTAGCAAAAGTACTGCAATACAGAGACTAGTGAACTTCATGTCGAAAAAAACTGCACGACACTGTTTTTCGCGACACAAAAATCGACGAGGAAACTGCATCCGACAGAAAAACATACTGCTTCAGACTGAAAACCATACTACATCAGACGGGAAAGTGAATTGCATGAATTTTTTCAGATGAGGAAGTGGAATGAGGTTCACATGGTCAACGTTAGTGAACCACTTGGTCGAGACTAAAGAACTGCATTTCTTTTTCCGGTCACCGATGGGAACTCGTATGCTGGACGTCCGGGCACCGCAACGCTCGCACAACTTGAGCTGGCTTTTGCTGCCTTGTGCACTGCACGCGCACGCCTCGCGTACTGCAAATGCGTGCCACAACCAAATTTCACGTCGTCGCCTTGCGCACTGCACGCGCACCCCTCGCGTACTGCAAGTCCGGTTTATTTGTGAGCTCGACCTCAGGCGCCCGTGGATGAACCGCACGAGGGCGCATGGCGCACTACTAGAGAGATCCGGATGCACTGCAATGCTGCCATTGATGGAGCAACACATGGCGGATCCCGCGTCCTCCCGACCGGTGCCTTCCCTCCAGTCGTCTGATATGTCTGCAACGTATCTATAATTTTTGCTTGTTCCATGCTGTTATATTATCATTCTTGGATGTTTTACAATCATTTTATTACAACTTTATATCATTTTTTGGGACTAACCTATTGACATAGTGCCAAAGTGTCAGTTGTTGTTTTTGCTTGTTTTTTACTTCGCAAAAAATCACTACCAAACGGAGATAAAACGTTGCGGGGATTTTTGTGGCTTTTTTACGGACCAGAAGAGACCAGATGGGCCAAAGAACACCAGAAGAGGGGGCCCAGGGTGGCCAGCCCCACCAGGGCGCGCCAGAGGCCCCTTGGCGTGGCCTGGTGGGTGCTGGGCACCTCGGGCACACCCTCAACCGACTATCGTGCTTATAAATTCCTAGAAAATCCAAAAACCCTAGAGGAGTCGACGAAACACAATTCCAGCCGCCGCAAGTTCCAGAACCTCGAGATCCAATCTAAACACCATCACGGAGGGGTTCATCTTCCTCATAGGTGCCTCTCAGATGATGCGTGAGTAGTCCACCATAGACCTTTGGGTCCGTAGGCAGTAGCTAGATGGCTTCTTCTCTCTCTCTTATGATTCTCAATACAGTGGTCTCTTGGAGATCTATTTAATGTAAACTTTTGCGGTGTGTTTGTTGGGATCCAATGAATTTTGAGTTCATGATCAGTTTCTATCCATGAATATTATTTGAGTCTTCTTTGATCTCTTATATGCATGATTGCTTATAGCATCGTATTTCTTCTTCAAATCTTTGGTTTAGTTAGGCCGACTAGATCGATTTTTCTTGCCATGGGAAGAGGTGCTTTGTGATGGGTTCGATCTTGCGGTATTCTTTCCCAGTGACAGAAGGGGCAGCAAGACACGCATGTATCGTTGCTATTAAGGATAACAAGATGGGGTCTATTCCTACATGAATAGATCTTGTCTACATCATGTCATCGTTCTTATTGCATTACTCCGTTTTTCCATGAACTTAATACACTAGATGCATGCTGGATAGTGGTCGATGTGTGGAGTAATAGAGGTAGATGCAGGCAGGAGTCGGTCTATCTATCTTGGACGTGATGCCTATATAATGATGATCGCCTTGGATATCGTCATGACTATTCGATTTTCTATCAATTGTCCAACAGTAATTTGTTCACCCACCGTGTGCTATACTCATGAGAGAAGCCACTAGTGAACCCTACGGCCCCCGGGTCTACTTTTCCTATCATATTGCTTTCCGATCTACGTTTTTTGCAATCTTTGTTTTCAGATCTACAAAACCAAAAAACCAAAAAAATATTGCTGCATATTTACTCTTTTTATTTGTGTTTTGAGAGATCTATCACTGCCTAATCTATCTATTTACCGTAGAGAGATTGACTACCTCTCTTTCGCGTCGGGTTGCAAGTATTTGTTGTTTATGTGCAGGTGCTGCTTATTGGGTGGTGGTGATCCTCCTACTGGTTCGATAACCTTGGTTTCATAACTCAGGGAAATACTTACCATCACTGTGCTGCATCATCCCTTCCTTTTTGGGGAAATACCGACGCAGTCCAAGCCATGTCATCGTCGCCCCAGCAACGGGCCTCTGACGCGCGTCGTCGCGCAGACGAACAGCGCCACACGTCGGAGTGGGCGGATCCGGCCAGGAGTATGGGGAGAGGGGGAATCCACGGCCGTCCAAATTGCAGCGCGTGGCGGGGTCGTGGCCATGGCTGGAGTGGGCCGGGCCTGGGGCCGGCGCTAGGCGGCGCTGCGGGTCGGAGGCGCGCGGGGGAGTAGGAGGCGGGGCGGCATCGGGCGGGAGGAGGAGGAGGCGGGGCGGCGGGTCGGTGCCGGCCGGGATGAGGAGGAGACGGGGTGGCGTCGGTCGGTAGGAGGAGGCGGCGGGGTGGCGCCGGTCGGGAGGTGAGGGGCGGCGGCGCTCCCAGGCCACTGCTGCGGTAGAAGGCGGGGAGGGAGGGGCGGCGGCGATCTGGTGGGGGATTTACAGAATAACCTATGTGTTATTGGAATAAGACTCTTAAGGGGTGTTATCAGAATAGACCCACCCTATATATATATAGGGTGGGTCTATTCTGATAACACCCCTTAAGAGACTTATTCTAACATCATCTGCTTATTCTAACAACACCCCGAACCGTCCCAACCAAAAAAAACAAAGCACCCCATCCCCCGGTAAAACTCGCAATCCACCCACCTTCCACCCCACGACCCACCTTCTCTCCCGAGATGCAACCTCCCAGCTCGGCCACCACCGCCCAGATCCCCTGACCCGCGCCGGAGGAAGAGGGAGGCAGAGACCTCCTCACCAGCACCACGTTCCTCTCCCCGGCCCATCGACCTCCTCCTCTGCGGTGCCTTCCTTTCCCCTACCCGCGGCCTCCTCATCGGCTCCTTCTTCCACTCCGGCCCCGGGCCTCCTCCCCGGTGGCGCCTTCCTATGCCTGGCAGCGCAGCCTCCTCCCCGGCAGCCCTTTCTCTCCTCGGCCCTGTGGCCTCCTCCCCGACACGCATCCGGGCTCCACCTCCCAGGGCGCCGGCAGATATGCGCCAACGCACGAATCCAGGCCGCCGCCACTGGATTGGGGACGGGCCGCACGGGCGTGCAGTTCTGCCCACGCGGGTGTGCAGCTCCACCAACGGGGTCTTGCAGTGCGCCCTCCGTGCGCAGTTCTGTGTTCGTGTGCGCCTCCTGAGGGAGTTGAGCACCCGACTCGCTTCCTTCTCTCCGGTGAGCACAAGGCCTGGGAGAGCATCCTCATGGGTTCAACTCCCCCCACCCCCTCCCACCGGCAGCTTCCGGATCCTGATTTTGCGCTTGTAGTTCGGCAACCGTGGCAGTGCAGCTTGGAGGCTCTCGGATCCGGCCACCACGGGCCCAAGCAAGACCATAAGCACTGGATCCGACGACCGCCACCGAAGCCACACCGGCCATCTGCATGGGGGCGTGCCGGGAACCACCACACATTTCTCCTCCAGCGCGTAGGAAGATATCCCTGACTCCCTGCCAACCGTCGCGGCATGCGACCTCGTGTCCCTTCAAGCTCGCCGGCCCCCTCCTCTCCTTAGGCCGTGCAGACCGGCGACCAAACTGTGCAGTCCGGCGACCACAGCCGTGCAGCTCGGACAAGTGTGTGATATGTTTTCAACGTATCTACTTTTTCTCATTCTTTTGCCCTTGTTTTGGACTCTAATTTGCATGATTTGAATGAAACTAACCCGGACTAACGCTGTTTTCAGCAGAATTACCATGGTGTTGTTTTTGTGCAGAAATAAAAGTTCTCCGAATGGAACGAAACTTTTTGGAGAATTATTTCAAAATATATAAGAATTATTGGAGCAAAAATCCACCGAAGAGGGGGGCCAGGGTGAGCATCACCCACCATTGTGAGCATCACCTACATTCCATTGATGAATTGGAGCTAGTTTTGTATCGCCCTAGGTTATGACTGTTACATGAAGAATATCATCCAACGAGTTCACCGATCGAGTGCCTACGAGTTTTCCACTTATTGTTCTTGCTAAGTTACTACTGTTGCTGCTACTGTCACAACTGCTACAAAACTATTGCTATCACTGTTACCGTTACTGTTACTGCTGCTACTGTTATCAAAACTATCATATTACTGTGCTACTGATCACTTTGCTGTAGATATTTAATCTTCAGGTGTGGTTGAATTGACAACTCAGTTGCTAATACTCTCAAATATTCTTTGGCTCCCCTTGTGTCGAAACTATAAATTTGGGTTGAATACTCTACCCTCGAAAACTATTGCGATCCCCTATACTTGTGGGTTATCAGCGCTATGTCCGTAAGTTCATCATCATATTCCTTGACGATATATTGGTCTTCAGTACTGACCTGCAGTAACACGAAGAGCACCTCCAAGTCCCCTTGAGACTCCTACGTGAGCATCAGCAGTTCGCCAAGGAAACGAAGTGCTTGTTTGCTCAAATGAGCATTGAGTACTTGGGCCACATCATCTCGAAGGACGGTGTCGCCACGAACTCCAGCAAGACCAGTGCCATGAACTCCTGCCCGTGCCCACGACGGCGACCGAGCTGCGGGTTTTTCTCAGCTTCACTGGGTACTACCGCAAGTTTGTCCCTCACTACGGCATCATCGCCAAGCCACTAACGCAGTTGCTGGCGAAGAAAGGCTTTCACTGGAACGACAAGGCACAAGAGGCTTTCACCATGCTCAAGCAGGACATGGTGAGCACACTTGTGCTCGCTCTTCCGGATTTCACGCGGCCGTTTGCCATCGATACCGACGCATGCGACACCGGCGTGGGCGCGGTGCTCACTCAAGATGGCCATCCGGTGGCATACCTCATCAAGGCATTGGGGGTGCGCAATCAGAAACTATCTACTTATGAGAAGGAGTTCCTGGCAGTAATGATGGCGATCGACAAGTGGTGCCCCTACCTCCAGCGTGCTCCATTTGAAATCGTCATCGACCACAAGAGCTTGTGCGCGCACAGCGACCAGCAACTCGCAACCGATATGCAGCGCAAGTCCATGTCCAAGATGGTGGGGCTGCAATTCTCCTTCCGCTACAAGAAGGGCGCGGACAACAGCGCCGCCGACGCGCTCTCTCGCGTCGGCCACCTGCTAGCGCTCGACGCCCTATCCATGTGCCAACCTCAGTGGCTCCAGGAGGTCGCGAACTCCTATGAAACGGACCCCGACGCCCAAGAACTGCTCGCCAAGCTCGCCATCACCGCCACTGACGACCTAGGGCGCACTTTGCAGCAAGGAGTCATCGGGCAGCGTGGTCGATTGTGGATCGGCGCCAATTCCGCTCTCCAAACCAAGCTCATCACCGCGCTCCACCACAGTGCGGTCGGCGGCCACTCCGGCGCCACTGCCACCTACCACCGCGCCTGCAAGCTCTTCGCATGGCCGGGGCTGAAACGCGCCGTCGAGGACTACGTGAAGCAGTGCGCCATCTGTCAGCATGCCAAACACGAGCACACACAACCAGCCGGCAAGCTCCATCCATTACCAATTCCTCAAGAACCATGGTAGGATCTTACCTTGGATTTCGTCGAAGGCTTGCCAAAGTCAGAGGACTACGACGCAATCATGGTCGTCGTCGATCGCCTCACCAAGTACGCACACTTTGTGTTGCTCCGCCACCCCTTCAACGCGGCGCAGGTAGCCCATGCCTTCTGGGAGAACGTCATCAAGCTCCACGGTGTACCCAGACGATCGTCTCCGACAGGGACAAGGTCTTCACTAGCGCAATGTGACGAGAAATATTGGCCACCATAGGCACGAAGCTTCTGTACAAGATGACGTAGCACCCAAGACCGACGGCCAAAACGAGCGCGTCAACCAGTGTTTGGAGATGTATCTCCGGTGTGCAGTCCACGACACCCCTCGACAATGGCGCAAATGGCTTCCGGCGACAGAATTCTGGTACAATTCAGCTCATCATTCATCTCTGAATTATTCCCCCTTTCGAGCTTTATATGGCAAGGAGCCCAATCTGGACGGCCTCCCTCATCTGAGCGCCAATTTGCCCGGCGATTCTCCGTCCGGCGACTTGGATTGGGCAGCTCACACGGAACTGCTCCGCGCCCAGCTCGTGCGCGCTCAAGCCCGCTTCAAGAAACAGGCAAACAAACACCGCGCGGAGCGAGCATTTGATGTGAGAGAAGAGGTGCTTCTGAAATTGCAACCATACGCACAATCATCCGTCGGCAACAGGCCTTGCCGCAAACTTGCCTACAAGTTCTTTCGCCCCTTCAACGTCACCGAGCGCGTGGGCACCTTGGCCTATCGTCTCCAGCTACCTCCAGACAGCTGCATCCATCCGGTTTTTCACGTCTCGCAACTGAAGCCCTTTGTCTCGGACTATACTCCAGTGTTCTCCGAATTGCCCAAGGTGCCTGATCTTACCTCGCACGAGCTGGAACCAGTGGCCATCCTGGACCTGCGTATGATGAAGAAAGGAAACATGCATGTGGGGCAGCTACAAGTCCAGTGGGATTCCTTTTCACCATCCGCAGCAACCTGAGAGGATTATCAAGTCCTGCGACAACGGTATCCGACAACAATCATCTGGGAAGGAGCTCCGTCTCAAGAGGGGGACAATGTTTTGCCTGCAGCTGCTAATACCGCACCTGCAACGGACTGACGAGTGCAAGTTCAGCTGCGTGGTGTTCTGAGCCTTGGCCCTGTAACTGGTGTGCGTGTGGCCCATGAGGCTGGTCTGTAAGTGTGGGTACTTAAAGACTTGTGTGTGGACTGAGTAGGCATGAATGGAGTAGAACCTGATCCCCTTTCCCCTCCTACACGCTTTCCTCACCTGCTCCTTTCTCTCCTTCTCTCCCCAATTCCCGATCTGGATCCCTATGGCATTACAAAGTATTGAATAAATTGTGCTCAGTTGTATCCACAACCGTGCCTGGAACGTGGCTCGATTGATGACACTGTGTCTACGGTCATGTTTAATTCCCCAACCTCCCAAGTTGGGTGTGGTCACAGAAACAACCCGGTAGCTCCGCAACTAGCTCAAGCACTTCAGTTCATAAGGGCCAACAAACAATTACAATTGACTAACCCGAGTTGGCGAAGAAAGAACACGAGAGCTCCAAAATTTCATGGTCTCCCAAGCCCACAAAAGTGAGGCTCCACGAGTCAAATTGTTTCATTAACATCGAACGCATGGTAAGATTGCTTTCTCTCCCTCTGAAAGGCTAAGAAAGCTAGAAAATAGCAAAAGTCATGTTCTGCTCCCGAGCTCATTTGAGCTCGGGATGAACAGTAAAATCGAAAATAAATGAAAAACAAATTTTAAAATTCTGATTTTTTTTTTGGGTCCAACCATTGACAAAAGTTCTCGGTGCTTGCAAAATTTCATCAAAAAATAAAATTCCTAGAAGTCATGAAAAAATCAGTACTCCAAAATGTTATCGAAAATAACACTTTTGGGACATCATTTTTTTTGCTACGACTTCCACAAATGTTATTTTGTGATGAAATTTTGTGAGCACTAAGAACTTTATCAATGTTTGCACCAAAAAAATCAGAATTGATAGAAAAAAAATTTAGAGCTACTGTTCACCCAAGCTTATTTGATCTCGGGCTCAAAAACATCATGTCCAGAAAATAGAATGTTCGTCTCTCCAGAAATATAATAGAAATGAAGGCGTGACCTGAAGGGGAAGAGAAATCAAATTTCATGATCTCCCAAGAATGTTCGCCTCTTCAGATGACCAAAATTCAAATTTGCATCTTTCAAGAAATTTTGAAAAAATACACATACACTTGGAGACATAATGCACAAGTGTGTAAATTTTTAGGACAAAATACGTTAGAATGAGTGCTGCACAAAATTAACAAATTTGGGGCTCTTTAGTAGATGCACTATTCATCCTCAAAGTTCATGAATGTGGTTTTTTTTTTTTTTGCACAGATCGCATTTCAAGTTATTTCATCATGAAATTTTACACACATACACCTCACATCCTTGTATACTTGTACAATTTTTTTAGATTCTTTTGAATCTAAGAAGTTTGAATTTTGAATTTTTAAGAAATTTCATCCTCCATGGAGGCCGAGCTCCAAAACGCCCAGTCTACACCAGTGCGCTATGTGATCTCTTGTGAAACATTATAACACACATGCTTAATATGATGCTATACTTATATCACAACGCTGCAAATGGGTCTTAGAGTATGCACAACAACGACACGAGGTCTAAGAGCGTCGCATAAAGGTGCAACGGAACATTCTCTACAACACAGATATTATAGGCTGCAAAAAAGTGCCAGACAACTGCTCAAGCACTCCATTTTACAAGAGTGCTCGGATTCAACTTCTGGATGCAAGAGCAAGCCGTGTAGTGTGTAGTTTTAGCAGCCTCGGCCATAGCAGCAGAGCGGTTCTTGCCACAACAAAACGCTGTGGGGTGTGGGCAGGGCGACACAAGAGCTCCATATTCCTAATGCCTCACAATCTCGCAATAGTCAGATGCAGGCCTTTGCTCTTGTGTCGCATCTAAGAACGAAAACCAGTAGTCTCTTCAAGTGCTTCTTCTCATTGGGTCGCTCCTTTATAGACCAAAAGATATCGCAAGAAGACCATGTGAATCCATGCAATTACTAGGGATGCAAGTACGTAAACCTACCAACTGCAATCTACGCCTTTGCTTTTGAGCATCTTGTGACAAAATCCAGAAGAAAAGCAGGTAAGTTTACTTGCAAAGTTTTCACGTTCTAACGTATGCACTAAAAGTTCATCAACACGTCTGCCTCGGTAATCTATAATTGAGGTACTATCCTTTTGCATACATTTCCCCAGAGACAACATACACCCGGAAAATAAAACTCTATGTCAATCATGTAACCAAGTCCTCGGCCCAAACGGCCAACAACAGCAACAACGGAAGTCCGAACATCCGTGTAGCATATCCCATTTTTATCTTTATCTTTACCTAATAATAAAGTAAATAGTGTTTCTGATAGTCCGTTGTGTAATTTGCCCCTAAAGTTCGCAGGAATTACTCACCTATGCCACCGATAAATGAAAAAACCGATTCGTTTTCCTTATCTTTTGAACCCGGCCGTTCCTTTTGATTCAATAGGTGGCGACCCCTCAAAAGATCACAGGTGCGCGCCTATCCCAACTGGTTGCTAGCGTGCGCTTGCACCAGCAAGACACAGGTTCGATCACTCACTGTCCCCTTTTTTTCATCGACTTTTTTCTATTTGTGCTGGCGGGCGGCTGCCTGGCTGGGCTGGCCCAGCGCGGCCTTCAGCACTTATTTTGTCTACTTTTCATTTGCTTTGTTTTTATCTTTTGGCTCTATTTAGATATACTCTGAATATTTTAAAAAATACTCTGAATATTTTAATTATAAAAATCCTCTATATGCAAACTATGGAAAAAAAATCATGCATTAAGAAAATGCCAAACTTCAATAGAAAAAAAATTATATAAAAAGTACAGTACATATGAAAAAATAATGTAACTTTTATTTCTTTTCTGAAAAATGTGGATCATGCAATTTTTCTTTTTTAATGTGCATAGAAAAATGTTTCTAATCTTTAATAAAAATGTATACCAAAATATACAATGTGTATGGAACAAAGTAGACATAAAAAATATAAGTTTTCTAAAATGTTAATTATGTATTTGGAGAATGTCAAACGTGTATATATAAAATGTTTCTGATATATAAAAAAATGTAAAATATGTATAAAAAAGTAGACATCAAAACTAAATATGTTATGAAAAATGTTGACCATGAAATTGGAAAATATTAAACGTGTATATAGAAAATGTTTCTGATGTATAAAAAATGTACAATGTTGTTGATACAAGCTTTTCGTAAACCAATGGCTTAACTTTGATTTTCATATTGTTTTAAATTGTTTTCGTAATGATTTTTTTAAGAACTAGCAAAGATGCCTGTGCATCGCAACATAGAACATTTGGTATGCATGTTCTTACAAATTGATTGTTTTTTATGGAGTTGTCTAATATATTTGCAAACAAATTAAGACTCCACTAGGATTACAAATGCAAATAAATATACCAGCAAGACAAAAATAATACTCTTATGCATATGCTCTCACTAATAAACTAAAACGTACTTTGTTATTTTCATCATAATGCAAATATGGGCATTATCGAGGAGAAACAACAACAAATGCGTAAAGAGATACCTGCGACTTGGTAGATATTTTTATTATCTAATAAACTAGAAACACCTTAAGTACACTTCAAAAATTATCACATCTATATGTTTTATGCAACACCGGTTATCATGTTGTTTTTCATGTGGCATTGTGCAAGATCTCAAGAGATTTACTTTCGAGAGTGTGTATGTGAAGTTAAAAAAATCTTCTGTTGCAACGCAAGGGCATGTTTGCTAATTAAGCTAAAACATGTGACCGCACCAATCTCTACCGGCCACAAGGAGTAAAAGGCTAAGAAGAACCAAGGGAATTTACATTGCACAACAGCACAAGATAATTAACATCACCCCTTCTAGAATCAGAGAAATTAGTTTGGAACGAAGTCATGGACTCGGATCGGGTAGCTATAGAACTCCTCATTTCTCGGGTCCGAGTACCCTTTCTGGCGGCACAAAAATGGTGTGAACCATGAGAGTCCCCCGGTTTGACTCGTGGCCCCGAGCCTCTAGCGTGTTATCCAGAAGCGACGCGATCATCTGTGCCATCGTTGCGCCAGAGCCAAAAAGTGTGTTTATGTTGTCACTAAACCGCAACATCAAAAAGAGCATAGAGATGAAATTAGAAATCAAAATTCACACATGAGGAACTCAAGACACGAACTGGAAAAATCACTCAAATCAGATGCTTCATTGACCAAATCCGCAAATCAGCTAGCCAGATCACAATACACAAATTAAGGAACGGGCTCATCAAGTTTGGTGCGAATCCAAACACGTTTGAGCCTCCGATTACCAAGTTGAACACTGTCTAGTGAGATGCAGCAAATCTGGACAGAACATTTCTCCTTCTTCCTCTCTCTCAGAGGTTATGTTCTTATTGTCTGCTCTCTCTCACCCTCACAATGGCAGCCACCACCAACTGGGTGGAGTGGCTAGGGGTTTTTTCGTCCTTCACTTCGCTAGGAAGCACCCACAACCATTGGATACAACAAAGATCAACGTCACACATGTTGAACTTATGGGTTAATGTTGTGCTGCCAACACACCTTCATGTGAAGAGACTTAGCCCAACAACACAGTCGCGACAAGGGTGTCTAACTCGCCCCCATGTCTGGGTTGCTTGATCCATGGCAGTAGGTGGCCTCGCGCTCGGCGGCAGGAATGAAGAAGCTATGTCCCACCATGGATGCGGACGTCGAGTCATGGGGTCCCTCCCAAGCTGGCCCTCTAGGCGCCAATGGAAGAGGTCAACCTTGGTGATCTCCCGGTGTGGTGCATCGTTGTTGCTGTTGCGCTAGCCCTAGCCGACCATCGCTGGAGTGCTCTCAGCCTATCGTCAACCAAGAGGTTGTCCTTACGAGAGGAGGTGGTTGTCGAGGTCCACGAGGTGTTGGCCCGCCGATGGACACGATGACGTTGCTTGTGCCGATGATGACAATCTACAGGTCCCTAAAGCCAAGCATCACGTCCTTGCCCTTCCCTTGGATTTGAGGCTATCGTCAAGGACGGGGCTTCATAAATGATGCGGAAACTGGCAGTAGGGAATCATGACTTGTAGAAAAGGAAACGGACCATCATGACTCGTGGCCTGTATCGGAGAACTAAGAAACGAACTTCCCTTTACACTGTGTGTATGTATATATATATATATATATATATATATATATATATATATATATATATTGGGGTATAAGGTAGAGATTGTTCGCAAATTGTTGAACAGTGTGCTTCCAAAAATCATATGCTATAATACCTGCGTGCCTCTACACTGTCTGTCAATAGGCCGGCCCAGTCTGGCTCCACCCTACGCGTCACGACCTCTTTTGGACGCAACGAGCCTACATTAGGTGCTCACTTGTCAACGACCTATCCACCAGCAAGCCGTCAAATACACGGATTTTTTTTGGAAATAGTACTTTTTTTGAACAAATTCGGAAAATAAGATCCAAAAATCAAATATTGCAAAACTAGCACACGGTCGTCCTACCGGTGGACGAAACGTACCTGTCGTCCTACTGTAGGACGAAACACTCGTGTGTCGTTCTGGGATTGGACGAAACTGTACCGCACCGACGGCCCTTGTACGTTTCGTCCTACGAGCGGACGAATCTTACCTGTCGTCCTACGAGCGGACGAATCGTCCTACCCGTGGACGAAAGGCTACGGGATAAGGCCGCAGGCCATCTTCTTCCTCCTGCCTCCCTTTCTCTCGGCTCTCTCTCTCTCTGTTCTTCCTTTCCTTCGCGTATTTCTTCAGATTCCAGGCCATTTAGCCATTAAATTTAGTAGATGGAGCTAGAAACCGGCTGCTAGTTACCCGATCCGGCAATGGGGTAGAGGAGGGAAGCCGGGAGCCGCGTGTGGGGGAGAGGATAGAGGAGGGAGGCCGGCGTGGAGGCAGCCATTGGAGCTTGGTCCCGGCTGTGGTGGAGCTTGGCAGGGGCGGGGGTGAGGCAGGGCGGCCATTGGAGGAGCTTGGCAGGGGCAGCCGTCTGCAGTGGCCGAGCTCGTGCGGGTTGACCGTGGGCAGCTCGGTGCTCGGATTAGCGTGGAGAACAGGCGCTCGCCGGAGAAGCACGCGTCAAAGGTATAATCTCACATTTATGTTTAGTGCATTTTTATTTTAGGTATAATGAGCTTCACTTTTTTGTTAGTGTAAAAAAAATTGTTTAGTTCATAATATAGATTGTTTAGTTCGTTAGATCGGTTATTTACTTAGTGGTAGTCATGTATATGTGGTAGACATTTCTGTTAGTGTAAAAAAATTATGTGGTACGTAATGGTAGTCATGTATATGTCTAAAATTTTAATTGCGTAATATGAATTTACTTAGACGGTAATATGAATTTTAATTGTGGGAGACATGTCTGAAATTTTAATTGCGGGAGACATGTTAGTGTACTAAAATTATTTACTTAGACGGTAATATGAATTTTAATTGCGGGAGACATGTCTGAAATTTTAGTTCGTTTGATCGGTTGTTTGCTTAGTGGTAGTCATGTATATGTGGCAGACATTCCGGTTATTGTAAAAAAAATAGGTGGTACTTAGTGGTTGATGGGTATGAATTTTTATGGCAGGAGACATGTCTGAACCAGTCAAATTTGTTGTTTACTATGGTCCTGGTAATGTCCGAACAAACGAGAGTGGGGTTGATCTAACTGAGTTTGCATATGTGGAGTTGCAACTAACCGATCCAGAAAAAGTGAACATTAGTCAGTTGAAACACTGGTTGACAACAAATTTCTCGCTTGATCCCAATGTGTGCACCGTCAGTATTCAGTCAGTGTGGTCGAAATCCCGTACAAAAATTTTCTGGGAGTTGGTTCCGATAGATAGGACACATAAGTGGGTGACCTGGTTAGAATCCTACAAACGCCGGAGGACTCACCCCATTGCCTTAGTGCTCCCCATCCCCATGGAGGATCCTCTAGTACAAGGCGGCGGTGGTTACGAGCCTGGCCAGGTCAGTCAGCCGATTGATGAGATGGATGTAGCTGGGTCAGAACATATGGGTGGTACTAAACTCGAGGGTCGGTCAGATTATGGGTCACACATTGGAGGGGACTACGATGCAGGGGAGAGTAGTCAGAACATAGGAGATCCTGATAGCGGCGAGGCTGATGGGGATGAGGAAGGATCGGAAATGCAGAATCTGATGGAAGAGGAAGACGAGGATGGATTGACGGAGGATCTTGATTCCGAGAACTCAAATGAAGAAGATGGTGAAGATAACGACGAGGAGGTACCGATTCCTGCTTCATGGAATCAGAGCCTCTCGACCGGCATGACCGTGAACGATGGTCATGAATCTTCCTGGGAATATCATCGGAGCAAAGTCGAAATAGGGGGTATGTATACCACAAAGAAAAATCTGAAGGCAGCCGTGACAGAGTGGGCAATGTCCACGCAAAGGATTTTTCAAACGGACGTATCAACCAAAAAAAACTTGACTTTGTCATGTATTATGGATAGTTGTCCCGCGAAGGTGCACGCCCACGTTCCAAAGTATGACGTGACTTGGGTTGTGACGAAGGTTGTGCCCCACAATTGTGTGATGAAATATCCGCCGGTGGATCATCCAAACCTTACTTCAAGTCTCATTGCGGAAGTCATGTTCAGTGAGATAGTGAGCAAGAAAGACATGGAAGCGAAACACATTCAGAATGCAATTAAGAGCAGATATAGTTACGAAATTCCGTATGGGAAGGCTTGGAGGGCCAAGCAGAGAGCGATGGAGAAGAGGTTTGGGACCTTCATCGACTCGTATGATAATGTTGTCCGTCTCCTGCACACATTGCATGTGAGGAATCCTGGCACACATGTCGACATCCAGCACTTGACGCTGCCCGAATTCCCAGATTATAAGTTGCTGCATCGAGTGTTCTTCTCTTTCGCTATATGCATCGAAGCTTTCAGTCATTGCCTGCCTGTGTTGTGTGTGGATGGTACGTTTCTCACTGGTAAGTACAGGGGTCAGATCCTGACCGCTATAGGCGTGGACGGCAACAATCAGATCCTCCCACTTGCTATGGCCTTCGTGGAGGGTGAGAACTTGGAGAGTTGGCTATGGTTCTTCAGGCAGCTAAAAATTGTAATTGTGAAGGACCGTCCAAATGTGTGCATCCTTCATGACAGGCATCCGGGTATACTGGCTGCCATTCGGGCACTGCAGACGCCAGGTTGGAACGAACCAGCACCATGGCAGGACATGCAGAGCCGATGGTGCATGCGCCATCTTGGGGCTAATTTTTACTCCCAGTTCAAGAATAAGCGCCTCATGAATATGTTCAAAAAGCTGTGCGCACAAAACCAACAAAAAAAGTATGATTTTTTGTGGAAGAAGCTCGATGAGTTCACGAAGGCACAGGTTAAGGAAAGGAGAGCTGCACAGGCTAAGCAACCAACTAACACAGAGCTAGAGCCAATTGAGCTTTGTGACTTGCCAGCATTTGACCCGCCCGGTACTAAGAGAAAGAAGGGGAGGGCAATAAAGAATTTTTCACAGTGGATAGAGAAAGAGCCTCCCGTGAAGTGGTCTTTGCTTCATGACACCCATGGAGCGAGGTATGGCACCATGACAACCAACCTTGCTGAGGTTTATAACTTTGTCCTCAGAGGGAATAGGGGTATGCCACTAACAGCAATTGTCGAGGGTGTTTTTCATGGCACGGTGAGGTATTTCAGAGATAGGCGCTTGAAATCTGAGAAGCATATTAAGAAGAACCCCGAAACACCTTACTGTGAAAAGATTATGCGGTACATGGCGAAGAAGCTCAAAAAAGCAAAGTTGCACACTGTCACAGCCATTGGTAATCAAGAAAGGAGGTATGAGGTGCGCCTACCTACCGATAGATTCGGTTCTGCAAATGAGTTGAAGACACACGAGGTGAAAATTGGAAGTGGAGTCAGGCCAACATGTGAGTGCACATGCAACAAACCGAAGCTGCTCCACTTGCCTGGCTCACATGTGTTGGCTGCATGTGGACAGTTAAAAATGGACGCGATCTCTTTCGTGTCTGAATATTATCTAAAAGAGTCGGTGCAGAATGCTTGGACCGGTGAGATGGTTGGATTTAGAGTTATGGGTAACTTCAACACGGTCCCGGATGACAGGCAATACATCCCAGACCCAGATATGATGCGGACAAGTAGAGGTAGAAGGAAGGTATGTCGCATCCGTAATGATATGGACGAATCTGAAGCTGGTGGGTGTACTAGACAATGTTTGCTATGCGCTGGATATGGCCACAGGATGAAATATTGTCCCACTCGTACCGCTGGTGGTGATACTGCTGGTGCGTCCACATCGACGGCTACAATGCCAGTGGCTGCAACGTCAGTAGGAAGGCGTGGACGTGGCCGAGGCAGTCGAGGACGACGTGGACGGAGAGGGTGAGGGAGAGAGACTATGTTTTACTTTGTAATATGTGCGGACTATGTTTAACTTTGTAATATGTGCGGACTATGTTTTACTTTGTAATATGTGCGGACTATGTTTTACTTTGTAATATGTGCGGACTATGTTTTACTTTGTGCAGAAATGGCTCAGTATCCTTTGCTCAATCCTACGATTGATGTAAAACATCGGGCTAGACATATGGAGGCTGGCCATGAGCTCCCTATGTTGGTCACTCGCACTCCAAAGTCTGACTGGATGATACACCCTGATTGGACTGATAGGTATGTGTCGTTCTTATTCCAGTAGTACTTGAAAATATGCACACACTAATTGAATTTTGCATTCTTATTTTGCAGGCTAGCTTGGGCAGGACTTTTACCTTTGGCACGTATGATTGAGGCCACTAGAGAGGAATGGGTTCACATCCCAGCATCTGAGGACATCGATGAGTACAGAGAGAAGTACAGACGTTTCGGTTACGACAGGTCACTGCTCACATGCTTAGTGGACCGATGGAGGCCTGAGACTCACACGTTTCACTTTCCCTGGGGAGAGATGGCGCCTACTCTCCAGGATGTGTCCTACTTGTTGGGACTACCTTTGGCGGGCAATCCCATAGGCCCGTTGGAGGTACCAGATAATTGGCAGGAGGACATGCAGGCACGTTTCGCAGGTCTTCGGCAAGCCGATGGGATGGTGAACTTACGGCCTGATTCACATGGACCTCGGTTTATATGGTTGAGCCAGTTTCAGGTAAATCAATAGTTTTATATTCTTATCTGTTTAGACATACATCTTCTCATTATTTAGCTTCCCATGTTCTTTGTTTCATGCAGATTGGCCTTCTAGGATATCCAGGCATAGACCTGTCGAGGCCACAGATTGATCGATGCCTAGAGGCATATATCTTGTGGCTGTTTGGCAAAGTGATGTTCACGGATAACCACGTCAACACTGTTGATGCCCGATACATCAGTATTGCAAGAGAGATCGCGGACGCACGCGAAGCTCGTCACATCATGCCGAGGAGTTTTGGTTCTGTCGTCGTAGCAGCTACATACAGAGGTATGTGCAAGGCTTGCTTACTACGCGCTCCAAAATCAGGATTGCTAGGATGCCCACTGTTGTTGCAATTATGGTCGTACGAGAGGTTCCCTATCGGACGACCTAACATCTATGTTGAGGATCCATATGATGTTAGACAGATGGATGCAAATCCCATCGACTTGCCTACTTTTGGTACCGTGTGGACACGTAGAGCGGTATGTTTATCATTATGACCGGTACTTTTTATTCTATGTTGACAAACCTGTTGCTCACAACTATATTTTTAATCTGTAGAGAAATTATGCACATCATCAAGTGAGTCGTTGTTACCCGTCCTTCACGGCACAGTTTGATACTTTGCACGAGGATCAGGTCATTTGGCAGCCTTACACGGCGGAGGAGATGGCTCACAGATACCCCCGCGGGATTTCTAACTTGTGCACCAGAGATCACATATATTGGATGACCAAGGTAAAGATTAGTTTTGACATCTTCGTGGAGGAGATGTCCCAGCAGAGGGTTATGAGACAGTTTGGTAGGCGCCAATTGGCTAACCCAATTCACCCGGATCGTCCCCTCGAGTCGCATGTCCACGAGTAAGTTCATTCCTAACTTATATAGTGCATGTGTCCATATTTCTTTGTTTGTTGATTGTCCAACACATATCTCAATCTTAGTTTAAGCCGCAAAGGAGGAGAAAAAGCTCTTAGTGCCTGGATGCGGACCCTTCGACCGTACGTTGACTCGTGGCAAGCGGCGGAGGCACAAGTCTGGGTTGAGAATGGCCCATTTCAGCCCCTGGATTTCGCCGCGTATCTCCAGATGTACAGAAGGTCGACTCGTCTATACTTGGTACCGACGGCAATTCCTGGCCAGATGCAGCCCCCTGGCACATCGGAGATGTACCCAATTCAGTCAATGGTGGGGATCAGACACCATGCTGTAAGTATCATGTCCCTCAATTGCGTGCACGTATCAAATCTTGAATACGTATATAACTTTGTGTTTATTCTTTTCAGGGTGAGTTGACTGAACAGGCTCAGGAGGATGTTGCTGCTTTTATTCACCGGGTTGAGACTGGGCCTCTTCTCCCCCAGGAGGAGCACGTCTCCTGGTTGAGGCGTCTTCAAGAGAATCTACGAGGTATCAAGCAGGCTATTTCGTGTACGCGCTCGTCTGACGTTGTGCCTCGTCGAGCAGCACAACGGCCCCCGCGTCACTCATTGGACATTCACGATCCGCGGCCACATGTTTCACCCCCGCGTCACTCTTTGCGCCGTCAGGATTCGTGCCCACAGGTATCGGCCCCTCGGCACTCTTCGCACATCATGGTCCGCGACCACATGTTTCGCCTCAGATTCCTCCCAGGGCACCACCTCCTTTCCAGCCCGGAAGTTCATCATGGCAGCAGCAACAGGTGCCACAACAGGAAGAGGATTGGCTTCATCAACAGCAGTGGCAGTCGCAACATATGTGGCAAGGTAATAATTCATCATTCTTGTTAGTAATTGATTATAAATATGCAACTCACTATGACGTCGTTCATACCACAGACACTACTGAGGGACAGTACATGGCTTCGCCTGGGGGACACACTGCCGCGTTTTCTGACCGCTCATCAGATGTCCATTCAGATGTCTTGGGAGACCAGCAAGCCTATATGACTCCGCCACCACCTCTCACGCGGGAGACACAACCAGAGGTTGACGAGCCGTTGTACGGCCCAGGTTTACGTAACGTCGTCCGAGGAACCCACTCACGCTTTCCGGTCCTCGGCCGCGGAGACAGCGTACGTGTCCTCATAGAGCCGAGTGATACTATTATCTATGCATGAGACATCTATCTATCTATGTTTGTTTCAGACTTTTATCTATGCATCAGACATCCTTCATGTATGTGTTACTATCTATGTATGAGTCATTATCTATGTAAGAGACTGATTTGTTTTCAAGACACTTGTCTACTTCATATTAGTAGTACATCTGAATTAAACGGTACGACTCAACTAAACGGTACGAGATACATTTCCAAACAGACTACAACAGAAATTTAAGATAGAAGTACATCTAAATTAAACAGTACGACTTAACTAAAAAAATACAAATTAAGATACATAAAAATTAACATGTTTCAAATTAAGATACAACTTGCTGCGAATTTTAAGATACAACTTGCTGCAATGCGAACGTTACGATACAATAACATAAATCTACTGAGTCCAACGGGGATATTTTCCTTTTCCATCACCAGCTTCTTCTGCTGCCTTGGCTGCACGAGCCCTTTCTTTCTTTATCTGCCTCTCAGCCTCACGGGCCTCCTGTCGCTGTCGGTAAACCTCCGCCAGTCGAAGTCCCTCTTCTCGGTTTTCTTCTTCATCTCATCAAGAAAAGCCCTCTGCTTCACACAGTACTCTTGCCACTCTCTCTCCTGCTCTGCTTTCTCCTCTGCTGCCGCCTTCGCGCGGCGCTCTTCCGCGTCCAAACTTGCCCATGCACGACGACCTCTTTCACGAATCTCGGTCACCGCCCAGCCCGGTTTTTTCGTGTCAATCCAACGATAGTACATGCACAGAGACGGAGGAGACTACAACAAAAATAGAAATAGAAATATCAAATCAACAATAATATCAACAACGTGTTTATTCTTCGTGACCGAAACATACCGGAGGCCTGATGTACGGTGAAGTAGCAACGGGCGGATCTTCCTCATAATTGGCGCACATGAAAAACTTCATGCCCAACTAATCTGAAAAATCCGTCACCTCCTTCACCTTGCAGAGATCGCTACACCAACAGCGAAGTACTTCCACCCCCCGAGGCAAAGTCGCACTCTTCATTTTCGTAGGCCTAATGCTTTGATCCGAGCAAGGCAAACTCATAATGACTAGCGCGTTGGTGTTTTGAAGTGCGGCTGGACGATGGAGAAGAGAGTGAGAAAGAGCAAGCAGTGTGGGCAGAAGCAAAGAGAAGAGCGTGAGAGAGCAGGCAACGGCATCTCGTATATAAAGATGAGGAGCACTGTGTTGTCGGTAGAAGAAAATAAAACACGCGCGTCCGCCGCAGCAACATCACCGCACCGCACCGCAGACAGCAGGAATCAGACAAAGCAGACAGCAGGAATCAGACAAAGCAGACAAAGCAGACACCCGCGCGCTCGGCCGAATCTTTGCCTAAAAATCAGCGCCGTTTGCATAAAAATCAGCGCCGTCATAATAACAAATCAGCGCGGTGCGATTCTGCCAATCACTACAGTCTGCCGTGGAAATCATCGCATTTTGCTGCAGTGTGGGCATCGGAATCAGCGTCTGCGCATGGGAAAAAGCAAGGGAAAAGCGAGCTGGCCGAGGGAGAAGCCGTCGGTGGCAAAAAAACTTCAGTACAAAGTTGGAATAAAACTCCAGTACAAAAAATAACACCAACACTACACCATGTTGTACTTCACATATGTCTATTTTATGTATGGGACAAATTACTATCTACTTATGTATGAGACATATTCATGTTTTATTTCAGTGGTCAATTGGTTTAGAGAGATAACACTTGTACTGCGAACTAAATGCATCCAACTGAAATTAAACATTAACACTGAATTAAACAGTACAACTGAATTAAACATTACAACTGAATTAAACAGTACAACTGAATTAAACACTACAACTGAAATTCAACAGTACTACATGAATGCATCATCTTCGTCCTCCGTCGATGCAGATCTCTTGCCCTTCGTCGATGTAGAGCTCTTGCCCTTTGACGATGCGGTAGTCTTGACCTTGGTGCTCGGCATGAAGAGGTCGTCTTCGTCCTCACTGTCTGCTGACCATAAATCTGAATTATTCCTCGCAAGCCTGATGTAAGATTCACTCTTATGCAGTTTGACCTTCTGCCATCTGCCATGCAACCTGAGAAGTTCTTTCCGTATCTCCTCAAATGTCCTGGGAGGCCACCCACTCCTAGCTAATGAGTGAGCCAACTCATTCATTATGGTGTCACTACTGATGAGTTCCTCCCATGGAACTACTCTATCATCCATCTTGAAATTGGAGGCTAGTTTGAGAAGACGATCGGACATACCCGAGTGAAAACTACGATCAAAAGGATAATGAGGATGAGACATCTCCACGAAAGGATGGCGGGAGCGAAAGGCGTGAGAGAAAGGGGGGACAGAAGGGCCTGCTCACCCACCTTACTGCAGATGTGGTTATATAGGTTCACAAGAGAAGATGGCGGGAGAGAAAGGCGGGAAAGAAAGGCGGGAAAGAAAGGCGGGAAAGAAAATGGCGGGAGAGAATGGCGGGAAAGAAAGGCGGGAAAGAAAATGGCGGGAGAGAATGGCGGGAGAGAATGGCGGGAGAAAAAGTGGCGGGAGAGTATGGCGGGAAAGAAAATGGCGGGATAGTACGGCAGGAAAATAAAATGGGGGGATAGTAGGGCGAGATAGTACGATCACTGTGGCAGATGACTGAAAACAACAACTAGCTCCTGATCACGCTCTTTGAAGGTTATGAGCACCAAATTGTTGACTTCAATAGACGATGCCCGAAGAAAATTACCGAAGCCTTCCTTCTTGAACACCATTCTATCACCCAAGCCAATAAAGTAGGAACAAGGAATGCTCACAGATATATCATCATCTTCAGAATCCAAAGTAATTTCAAGAGTTAAAGAACCGGTCCTAGGAATTGACACAAATTCCGTCAAACTCCTCACAACCATGGTCGGAATAACCTGACAAAAAACATCAAGTTATATGATGTTGAGCTTACAAATTTAAAACAGTATACTAGAGCAAAGAACAAAAAAATATACAGTAGCCAAAAACAAAGCTCACCATATGTTGACCATTGACATTCATGGAATCAATCCTATGAACAAAAGGAGTACACAATATGTATTTGTCATCAAAGAGCTGTCGCGACATGACATACATTTGGTGATAATTCAGACTTAAGATACCACGACTATAAAAACAACTGTCAACAAGTTTCCTCTGAGTTTCACTCAGATCATCAAGAGCTACAAAAAAATAATTTCACAAATTTAGCAGAACAGCAAAACGTATAAGTTGAAACAAAACTTTAAATCACTCAAAAAAAAACTTACCAACACAGGGTAAAGGGAACAACATAACACCATCCCGATGAAAATCAACACTACACCATGTTCCATAGTGCTCAAGCCTAACAGTCATCATGTCACGATGACGGAGACCATAATCATTCACAAGTTCCTCCCAGGAAGGACCATGGAATTTACTGCTCACCCGACCATGTGTAAACAGAACATGGTATAAGTTACCCTCACTGTTGTGAAGAGCAAGATCAATATCTGTGTCACCCCTCCGAATAGCTAAAGCTCTGCACTCCTCAATGTACCGAGCAAGATGTGATCTAACACTGCACGGAACATACTACAAAAAGAATGGAAGCAAACATCATAATCATATAAACAAAGGCATTAGAATACATTCCAACCTAAACAACATGTACCATATGCCACAATCAGATAAACAAGATATAGAATCTTACAACACGCCTTGAACAGCGACGATCCAGCACCACAGTGAAGACAGATGCACAAGAATCAAAGGAAGAACAAGGGCCACCTGGAGCTCGGCAAAAGGGGCAAGCCATTACCTGCAAAGAAACGGTGACCAAAAAACACTACACTTGTTTATCTGCTCACCCACCTTGCTGCGGAGGGGGGTTTATAGGGTCAGAAGAGAAGATGGCGGGAGAGAATGGCGGGAAAGAAGGGCGGGAACGAAACTGGCGGGAAAGAAGGGCGGGAGAGAAGGGCGGGAAAGAAGGGCGGGAGAGAAGGGCGGGAAAGAAGGGCGGGAACGAAACTGGCGGGAAAATGCACTCTTCGGCGAAGGAAATACCAAAAAAATAGAGTTTTCGTTCTGCAGAAAAACGAAACTGGCTTCGGTGCCGAATGCATGGATGATTCGGCTTCTGTTTGAATGAAACTGATGTTCCGTCCAACCGTAGAACGAAACATGACGTGTCGTCCAACCAGAGGACGACACGTCATGTTTCGGTCAGTGGTTGACCGAATCGTCAGTTTCGTCCAACCGTAGGACGACGGTGTGCTACTTTTGCAATTTCTGATGTTTTGATCTTATTTTCCCAATTTGTTCAAAAATATGTACTATTTGTGAAAAAAAATCCCAAATACACAATGCGGAGAGGGAGGAAAGTAGGCCCAACCACAAGTTCATGAGCCCTAGTGGCTTACTGAGACGGGTTTGTTCTTGGGAGCTTCTGCTATCAGAGATGCAGGTATTCAGGACCCAACTACTTTAGAAACCTTGGCGTGTAGGGATTAGGGAAGCGTTGACACTTGCAAAAGATATGTCTTTGACTAAGGTGATCGTTTTGTCAGACTGTAAGCAAATCATTGACGACATCAAATCTTGCATTGGTGGAGGAAATTATGTTAATATCATTCGAGACAGCAGCTGAGTTCCTTTCCTGCTCCTTCATCTTCCAAGGACATGATTCTAATATCGAGGCCCATAGCCACACTAAATTTGCTCTAGATTGTCATGTTGGTTGTCATCTTTGGCTCCTTCAGCCTCCAGGTATTCATTGTATATATTACCATGAAAGTTGTTTTTGACCAATGAAGTGGAAGGCCTTTATCCTCCAAAACAATCAAACATATTCATGAGTAAAAGAGGGGTAGCTCAACCACTGGCTACTCAAGTTAAGTCCCATCTGCGAGGAATATGTCATCCCGGCTAGGATTGGAACGGCAAATGTGGAATACTTGTATCTGTTTCCTTCCAGTTCTTCGTCCTCCTCCGCGTTTCGCAAGTGTAAACACTACCCTCTAGGACCCTGACAACTACTGATCGAGAAGTGAGTAGAGAGAGCGATCCTAACAAGTATGCACATCATTGGAATGATTGAGACTAGCTCTATAGCACCAGCAAGAGTGTCAGAAACCCCCCTTGCCAAGCATTCCAGTTTTTAGGACCCATCTTGAACCGTGCAACAGCCTCAACCATAGCAGCAAAGCAATGCTTGGCCCTCCGAAGTAATATGGGAGGGGCAACACGAGAGCTCTGCATTCCTGATGCCTCACAAGCTCATCATGCTCCCATGCAGGCCTTTGCATGGCCCTCCACGAATGAAAGCCGTGTCTCACTTCCCAATAATCTGTGGCAGCACCTCCTCTGCTTGGACTGCTCTTTTATAGGCCACGGGCTGCAACCCCACTTCAGTATGTACTTTTTTTTTTTTTGCGGGGACTTCAGTATGTACACCTACCAACTGACAACTGCCATAGCTTCCTATCATTTTGAGCATTTACTTGTAATATGGGAGGAGTTCTATAGTACTCCCTCCTGTCATTTTTACTCACTCCGCGTATTAGATTTGTGTCAGGTTAAACTTTGCAAAGTTTGACCAAATTTATATTAAAAAATATCAACATTTAAAATATTAATTAGCATTAAAAAATATCAACATCTAGAATAGTTATATTATGAAACTAAATTTTCTAATGAATCTAACAATATTAATTTGGCATTGTAAATGTTGATACTTTTCTCTATAAGTTTGGTCAAAGTAGAGATACTTTGACTTCGGACAAAACTTATATGCAGACTAAAAAGGACCGAAGGGAGTAACAAAATGCAGAAGAAAAGCGAGACATTTACTTGCAAAGATTTTCACCGAACGTTCATCAACACATCACTGCCTCGGTAACCGATAGTTGAGGTAGTAGTACTAGTATCCTTTTGCATTCATTTTTCCCCAGAGACAACATACACCCGGACAATAAAACTCTACGCCAACCATGTAACCAACTCCTTGGCCCAAACGGCCAACAACAGCAACGACGGAAGCCCTAACATCCTTGTACCATATCCCACTAATAAGCTGAAACCTGTGACCGCACCAATCGCTACGGGCCACAGGGGGTAAAAGGCTAACAAGAACAAAGGGGATTTATATGCACGCACAGCAGCACAGGATAATTAGCAGCACCCCTTCTAGAATCAGAAAAACCGGTGCGGAACCAAGTCATGGACCCGGATCGGGTAGCTGTAGAACTCCTCGTTCCTAGGGTCCGAGTACCCTTTACGGCGGCGCAGAAATGGTGTGAACCATGAGAGCCCCCGGTCGGACTCGTTCGCCCGGGGCTCCAGCGTGTTGTCCAGAAGCGCCGCGACGATCAGCGCCACCGTTGGGCCGGAGCCAAAAACTGTGTTGATGATGTCATTGAACTGTGGCAACAAAGAAAACACAGATGAACTTTAGAAATCAAGATTCACACACCAGGAACTCAACACTAAAACTGACATAACAAAACAATGATGCAAAAGGGGGTTGCTTAACATACCCATCCTGCATTTGTTCGGGCAGGTCCACGGCCAGCAGTAGCGGTATACTCGGCGAAATATTGAGGGATTGAAATGCCAAGGAACAAGGATAGTCCGATGATGTAGATGTTCCTCATGGAGTTTTTGTTTGCAAATTGGCTGAACGAGATTCCCACAGCAGCTGGTATCAGCAAAACACATTGGTTAGGCCTAATATTGTGAAACGATATACAAGAGCACAAAAAGAAAGTTCTGGCTCACCTACGATACCGAACAAGATGCAGTAAATTGCCGCGAAGATTGGCAACGGAATTGACGCAAAGAACGCCCCAAACTTCCCTGCAAGGATGAAAATTCCCAAATTTGAGCCAGAATTTATTTTTCTTTCCTTCAGTAACAGAAGGTGGGAACAGAGGATTACCAAATATGGAGAAGAATAACATGAAGCCAGTTGATATCTGGATCACTCGCCTACTTCCAACTTTTGTTAATCCAAGTAGCCCAATGTTTTCGCTGCATTTATATAGGAAGATAAGTCTAGCGCTTTCAGTTGACAAGGCATAGCATAAATAGTTCTAAAGAAAAACTTTGTCTTGAGAAACAGACTGTGATGAGCTCAAAGTGCATCAGTATAATATTTCTAAGTTCTAACTAGAAATCCCCAGTCTAATCTATGGACACCTGTCACAATATTACAATGCGTCCATGAATCACCGTCAGATTGCACTACTGTTTTTTTTTTTTTTTTAACACGTCGGATGGCACCACTTTTAAAGTCATCAACCAGATGAAGACTAGTTGCATGTATCCCTAAAAATAGATTAGTTGCATTTGGCTTCCCAGTCACTGAGGGCTGCCAACTGGAGCCTACAGCTCAGCGAAAATGGGAAGTCAAGCGGCCCAAATTTTTTTACCGAAAAAGGGTTTCCCCCCGCTTTGTATTACAAAGCAACCAACACCGATACATAGATGGCTGGGGCGAGCAGCACAACAAGCCCAAAAGAAAAAGAAGAAGAAACAAATGCCAACAGCGGCAGCTCGACAAAGCGCGGATGATCCGCCACCACTGCGCCCACCGGAAACAAACCACCATACGAGGCTCCGATCCTCCGCGTACCAAGCAGCACCTCCAAGAAGGAATGCGACGCCGACGACGACGCTGCCCGGACGGGTCCTAGGGTTTCCCCCGGCACGCGGAGGGAGGTTGGGGATGGATACCACCGACACCCTCCAGGAAGGAATGGTGACACCCGCAGGCGTCACCGCATCGGTGCCGAAGACCGGCAAGGATTTCTCCCGTACTCCAAACCCCGTCGCCGCCGAACCGGAGCCGACCAGCCAAACCTCCGCCCACCACCATGCGCCATCTCGGTTGCGCCACCACCCACGCCGCCTCACTGCGAACACCACCACGAGGCCAAGAGGACCGTAGAGAAGCTCACCACGACGGGAGCAGCAACACCGAAGCCGAGCGGGAGGGAACCACCTCCACCGCCGTCATGCAGGAGGCCCGTGCCTCCGGCACCGACGCGGTCGCCGTCCGGACGCGGCAGCGGGGCATGCCGGGCCACCCCTGGCCCAGCCAGGCCCGAAGCGGGCCCGTTAAGCCCCGCCGGCCACGTTGCAGCAGGCTGGCGTCGGCGCCGCCAGCACCCAGCCGCTCGTCGCGTCTCCCCCGCCTCCCGGAAGCCACGCCGGAGACCATCCCCGCCGCCGGCCCGCCCAGGCCCAGATGGGGCCCGAAGGGCCCAGATCTGGGCCGAGCGGGCGTCGCCAGATCACGCCGCCGCCCAGCAGCTTGCCTGCGTCGCGCCGCGGAGCCCCGCCGCCACGCCAGACCGCCGCCGCCTAAGTGCACCCCCCGGTGCAGCTCCGCCCGCGCCGGAGAGCGACCAGGAGGGTAAGGGCAAGGGGGCCGCCGCCACCAGCAGCCCCGGGGCCAGGCCGGCCGTGGGCGCCGGCGACGGCGGCGGGAAGGGAGGAGGGAGGGGAGGCTGGAGGGAGGAGGGGGGTGGCGCGGCCGGTCGCCCGCGCGGGGGCGACGCGGTCGCGAGAGGAGGAGAGGGTTTCCGATTCAGTCCACCTTTCTGTTCTTGAATGGAGCAAGTTTATGAAGATCACCAAGCGGCCCAAATTTCACGTTCACAAACTAGAAAAAACTCTTTGCACAATTAGGTCGGCAGTTTTGGCAACTTGGCACCACCCTGTAGTGGGAGACGGCAGTGAGAGGAGAAGCACATGCGAACAGCATCAGCTGCGAGGAGGTAATGCTAGAAGCACGAGACAGCAGTTGAGGCGAAACATTCTACCCTTGCTGATTCACTTGGCTGTCGGCCTGCTTTGCCGGCCCAGCAAGCCCACTTGGTCACCTCGGAAGGTGGGGCTATTACGTTTTCGCTCCGGATATTAGGTTTTCGCAAACTAGAAAAAACTCTTTGCACAATAAGGTCGGCAGTTTTGGCAACTTGGCACCACCCTGTACTCATGTGGTGGAAGACGGCAGTGAGAGGAGAAGCACGTGTGAACAGCATCGGCTGCGAGGAGGCAATGCTAGAAGCACGAGACAGCAGTTGAGGCGAAACATTCTACCCTTGCTGATTCACTTGGCTGCCGGCCTGCTTTGCCGGCCCAGCAAGCCCACTTGGTCACCTCGGAAGGTGGGTCTATTACGTTTTCGCTCCGCTCCTTATAAAGCCACCGCACACAAAGAGATATTAGGTTTTCACTCCCCTCCTCATTGAGCCGCCGCACACAATTCATCACTTCCCGTAGAACGCCTCCAGTGGAGAACTGCAGACCGTCGCCACTAGCAGCCTAACCCGGCGGCGACACCCTAGGGAAGAACTTGCTGCCTCTTACCGGTAAGGCACCCTTGTCGCCAGCCCGAGAAGCAGATCTAGGCGGGGATGGCGATGGCTGACTCCACCTCCCGGTTAGTCTCTCGTCTCCTCTATTTTACTACTCTAGATCTCAATCTAGCTGTTCACCTTTTTTTTTGCTACTCTTCCTCTACCTTCCTCTCCTCGACTCAATTTTGTTGCTTTGTTCTAGGTCAAGGTATCGGTTCTTATTTCCTCTAATCCACTCGGTCTTATTGATTTGATCTAGATCAAGGTACTATCTGTTCTACTCTAGATCTTGATCTAGCTGTTCTCTTTGTTTTGCTACTCCTTCCTCTACCTTCCTCCAATCGACTCTGTCTTGTTGCTTTGTTTTAGATCGGAAGAACTCACTATCGGCAACGCACCTCTGTCACCCACCCATGAAGCAGATCTACGCGGGGATGGCGATGGCGTGTTTTGATGACTGACTCCACCTCCCGGTTAGTCTCCCGTCTCCTATATTTTACTACTCTAGATCTCAATCTTGTTGTTCTCTTTTTTTTCTTTTTTGCTACTGCTTCCTCTACCTTCCTCTAATCGACTCATTCTTGTTCCTTTGTTCTAGATCAAAGGTATCGACTCTTCTTCCTCTAATCGATTCGGTATTGTTGCTTTGTTCCAGATCAAGGTATCTATTTTACTACTCTAGATCTCGATCTAGCTGTTATCTTTTATTTGCTACTACTCCATCTACCTTCCTCTAATCGACTTGGTCTTGTTGCTTTGTTCTAGATCAAGGTATCGGTTATGCTTCCTCTAATTGACTCAGCCTTGTTGCTTTGTTCTAGATCAGGGTATCTATTTTACAACTGATCTTGATCTAGTTGTTCTCTTTGTTTTGCTAATCCTTCATCTACCTTCCTCTAATCGATTTGGTCTTAGTGCTTTGTTCTAGATCAGAAGAACTCGCTACCGGTAAAGCACCCTTGTGGCACACCCGAGAAGCAGATCTAGACGGGGACGGCGATAGCATGTTGCGATGGTTGGATCCAGCTTCCGGTTAGTTTCCCGTCTCCTCTACTTTACTACTCTAGACTAGATCTCAACCTAGTTGTTCTCTCTTTTTGGCTACTCCTTCCTCTAATCGACTCAGTCTTGTTGCTTTGTTCTAGATCAAGGTATCGGCTATTCTTCCTCTAATCGAATCGGGTCTTATTGTGTTGTTCTAGATCAAGGTATCTATTTTACTACTCTAGATCTCGATCTAGTTGTTATCTTTTATTTGCTACTCCTTCATCTACCTTCCTCTAATCGACTTGGTCTTGTTGCTTTGTTCTAGATCAAGGTATCGGCTATTCTTCCTCTAATTGACTCGGTCTCATTGCTTTGTTCTAGATAAAGGTATCTGTTTTACTACTCTAGATCTCAATCTAGTTGTTCTCTTTGTTTTGCTAATCCTTCCTCTAATCGATTTGGTCTTATTGCTTTGTTCCAGATCAGAAGAACTCGCTACCAGTAAAGCACCTTTGTGGCCCACCCAAGAAGCAGATCTAGGCAGGGATGGGCGATGGCGTGCTGTGATAGCTCATAGCTGAATGCACCTCCCGGTAAGCTTCCCGTCTCCTTTCTCTGTTTTATATAGATCTGATCTAGCTATTCTTTTTTTTCCGCAAAAAAAAGATCTAGCTATTTTTTTTCCTACTTCCTCTACCCTCCTCCAATCGACTCGGTCTTGTTGCTTTGTTCTAGATCAAGGTATTTGTTATTCTTCGTCTAATCGACTCAGTCTCATTGATCTGGTCTAGATAATTCAAGTCATCATTGATCACTTGCTCTGGTAGCAAAGGAGTTGGAGTGGCTGGCGCCATGGATGGAGGCTCTTGGTGCAATTGGCCTAGACAGGTATGCCTTTTCCACTTTTTTTCTTGCTTGCATCTTCTTTCTTTCTTCATTGTGTGAGCTTATTGCCAGACTAGCGCCTAAACAGTAGATAGAAGTATATTTCCGACACAAACGGTCTCGAGATTACATGATAAGTTCCGATGGCATGAAAAAGCTGTTTTTAAAGCAATTATGGTTGCTAATAATAAGTCAACGACCAGCCCCAAGATAAACTTAGCTACAATGTTGGATCATCATACCTACAATGCAGGAATGCATTTGAGTTTCATTTACGCGTGAAACTATTCTATAATAGTAACCCCCTACACGTGACTTGCGATTGTGCCGCATGCACACGCGCAGCGCGCAGTGTGTGTGTGGGGGGGGGGGGGGGGGGTGGAGGAGGAGTTGTTCTCTTACACTGATACAGAGGAACCGGCTGGAGCACCACACAGTCCTGCGAGGAATATCCCAATGCCCTGCATATAGACACTTTAATAGCAGCCCAGAAGAATCCGCACAAGAGTCAAAGAAAGTATGGCACAACCAATCATCACATCATACAGAAAGGACTTGAAACTATTTGTGCTCTAGCATATACATCCAGTCAAAGCATTTTGTAAGTAAAAGGAAAGCATTCAAATTCTAGTATTCATGAATAACTATATTTCACTAGCCCTTATAAGACAACTTCCGAAATAACAGTCACCTGTAAACCAATACTTCGAGTAAGAACATGAGCTGGGGGTGGTGTTGCACCGGCTAGACGCGCAGTTGCAAAGTGTGCACCAGTTGACTACACAAGACAGCACAATTAGACTCTAGCAGCAAGAATGCACGAAAAAGATAGAACAAAGGGAAATTCCAATTAGGCTTAACCTCAAAAGATGAAACAAGCACAGCACCCATCATTCCAAATGAATGACCTGCAGTGAAGATTGGTGGACCCCAATGGAAGGGGTATGGAATTTTGATCCTGAAAGTGCAGGCATGCAAAGAGTGGATTAAAAATGGCTGCTTGAAACATTTACGATTCGTAAAGTTAGTTCATAAGAAATATCCTCAAGAGCTATACCATGGTGCAGATGATATAAGGAAAGACTTGTCAGTGCGGCAGTGCTGTTGTGTCTTGAGTGAAACATGGTTGTATGCACCAGCAGCAGTAAGGATAGCTGCAAAGGCCCACACAATGCCGATACAAAGAAGCAACGAATACCTCTCAAACAAGAAGGTGGTTCGCTCATGGATATGTCTGAAGTAAAGTGGCGCATACTGCATAGATCAAATTGAACAGTTGGTTGCTATCTTGCTCCACAAATCATAGCATAACTAAAATGGAAATTAATAAACATTCCCATCAGAAAATACAAAAGGAGATTTAAGTTGTTACCTGTTGCACAACAATCGCAAGAATTAGCATTGGCAACCCAATCTCAACACATTTTCCAACCTACCATGGAAAATAAACATTATATGTTTCCATTCTTTCTTTCTCAATGTTTAGTCCTCCGCTAAAATATAGAAATCATACCTGAGGAAAGCCAATTTGAAATAGCCCAAGACCAACGACACAAACAACAGGGGTCATTATTACAGGACTGAATTTCCTGCAAAGTAAAATTACATGAATATTAATAGCTTGAAAAGAAAATAATACTATTTGAAGTCTAAGAACTAGTACTACAGGATGCATACTTGGCAAATGCCCCCCATGCTCTGCTGTATCCAAGAATCATGTTGAGGATTGAAGCAACAATCAGAGCCCCTTGAGTTGCTCTCATTGTGTGAACGAATCTCTGCAAATGCCTCAATAGTTAGAAGTGTACATATTACCATGTGAAAGATACTTTATCAATGATTCCTCAAAAGAACTATCATTCCAAATAGCATTTGCCAAAACGCGACAAGAAGCACGGTTAAACATTACAGATAAAACAGTGTTATGACTGAGCAAATTAGCGCTACTCTACCTCGTGATTACTGCCGTAGTCGTTTGGGTTAAACTGTCTGGCAATTGACAGCACTGGGACAACAAATGCGAAGGAGGCATTCATAACTGTAGGAAGTCGTGTCCCAACGAGTGTTTGGAGCAGAGTATTAATGCCACTCACAAACAGGAACGCTTGAATAACACGAGCCTTCTCACCCTATCAATAAGAACAACAGAAGCAGCAGGGAATCAACACTAAATCTTCAAAAGGAAATTACATCGATGCGTAACAAAATGGTATGAATAGTAAAACAAATTGATATACTTACAGGACCACCACCCATTGCAGGAACAATAGTTGACGCAAGCATGACAGTAGAGCCCAACATCACTAGGTAGTGGAGGAACGCAAGCCCTGCCACCTGAACTGTAGATGATGGCATAATGGAACAGGGTAAGTGCAAGTTTTACACATATATATCCTAATCATATCCAAACAAGTAAACCAATTCCAGCACTACTGTTCATACCTAAATATACGCAAAGGAGAAGTATAAAATACTACAGGAGATATGCAGACAAAGACTTTTCTTCAAGATTAGGCATACATAGACTTTTTCTTTTCTATAGTTCAAAGTGGCAGATCACAACAATTCCTCTTTTTGTTCCATGAAAAAACATTGCCTCTTATAGCAGCACCTGATAGAAGTGTTGCTAGCTGTCTAATTGAACATCCCAGATTCACATCAAGAATGGTAGGTAGGTACAGCCCTTTACAGATCAACAACAAAGTATGCAATAACAAACGCCACAATTTCTCCATGAACGGGAGATTCAACAAAATCAATACATCAACGAAGTCGATTACATATGGGGACTTTACAAAACAGAGCATTATTGAGCGCAGCCAAACCGAAATCAGAGATATATAGGCCTTGAACAACAGAATGACCAAGAACCATCTGCAAACCAAAATTAATTAAAGATGCCTGAATCTGTAGGTGGCAGTACTAGAAATCAGACTGCCACTTGGTCCTGTATGCACACAATCGAACTGGTGCGTACTACATGCGGAAGCAAAGGAAAGTAAAAGCGGGCAGAGGAGTTAAGAGGGGAGCCAGGATTGGATTTTCCGTACCCCAGGAAGGATTGGAGTGGACGCAGTAGTTGAGTTGGTTGAACTGCTCGTAGGGCGGGTGCATGGCGCCGGCGCCGACCGGCGCGTTCATCATGGGCTGCATCCCCATGGGCGGTGGCACGCCCACCGGCGGCGGCCCGGGCTGGTGGTTCATCTCGCCCATTGGATCAACAGCGACTCAACAACACTCTCTCGCTCTGACTCTGAACCAGAAACTGCTGCACAGAAGAAAGAGAAACAATCAGGGGATGCTCTTGGGCCTTCACACCTTTGGCCCCCTTTTATGCGCGCAGTTTGGGGACTTCACATTGATTGCACAGATTTTTTAGCAGTGCGTAAAACGGAATTTAGGGCAGTTAATGAGTAGAGTAAACCAGTGCCAAGAAATGGCTGGTGCGAGTAACTAGACTCCAAAGATTGCAGCTATGGCTCCTCGCAAGGGGGTGAAAAAACGGCCACTTTGCCAGCAGGAGGAAGGAAGAAAGGTTGCAGAGGAGAAGAGAACACGGACACTCCAGCCAGCGTTGCTTGCCGCTGCTGCTTGTATCTTTCTTTCTTCTTACCCTAGCTCACAAGAATTGACCACGACTCCATGGGCGGCTCGCTCGCAAGCAAAGATGCAAATCTTGAGGGGGAAAGAGACCAAGACCGGTGTGGTAGTATTATCCTACAATTGGGAGGAAAGTGACGGGCAGAGAGAAAGAGAAACATCAACAAGATATGGCCGATGAGAGCTTCACTTGGGTGATTCCTGCAAGTTTGTCCCGAGAAGAATCTCCAAAGAAAATGCAGTGAAAAGGATGCAGGGATTAGAAAAGGCAAAAAGGGCCTCACATCAGCACATTAAAATAACCTAAGGGACAGCAGAAGCGAATCAAACCAAATACTACTCTGCGCACGAAAAGCGGGAGGAAAGAACTCACTCACTCACCGAATTCAGAATCAGAAGCCTGGATTCTCTCCCAGAAAGAAAGAGAGAAAGCGCCGGAAAATCTCCCCGGCGAGCGCAGAGAAAGGCCAAAAATTACGAGCGCTAAAAGCCTCCAGCCTTTATTTATTTATTTTCCGTTTCTTCCTCTCCTTATCTCCTTCCTATGGCCGCCCTCCCGAGAGCGCCAGCGGAAGCAGCGGCAAGAGGACAAACGCAGGATTTTGTAATCTTGCGGGCCGCAGCAGAGAGAAAAGGGATTGCGGGCTCCAAGGCCTCGCCTTCACTGCCGATCTCCCTTCGTGAGCACTCCGCTAATCGCTGGTACTAGTACTAGTACTAATCAACAGAGGTGAGGGAGCGGGGAAGCTCGTGCGCCGCTAATGGAGGCCAACAGTGGTGGCTGATGGGGGCTGGAGCCTTGCCTTGGCTGGATCTAGGTAGCTGGGGCTGCATTAGAAAAACGATTGTTTTTCGAAAGTTGTATTGAATGCAACAGATTCCGAGGATGGGGAGGGGGGGTGTCGCTCGCAGCAGCATTAAACTTGGATTGACGCGAGCGCGAGGTTCCTCTGCGCCGCTCGCTCGCTGCTTCCCTGAGTGGTGCTAGCGACCGTAGGTCCCATCACATTTTGGTAGGCGGATGGGGGAGAGAGAGAGAGAGAGCTCCGTCTCGATCTTCTGGTACCAGGATTTGGATGAGTGAATTGACTAGTACTAGTAGTAGTTATGGTTGGATGAGTAAAACCATCACATTTGGGGCATCACTTGCAGAAAACAACCAAGTAACTAATCATTTGCAAAAAACAACGTGCATTCAGTAAACTTTTTGCAAATTGCACTGATCAGCCTGATTGATCGCTTTCTGACAAGTGGGGTCAGATTGTAAGGAGATGATTTGATGAAAAAATCACATACTATTCCCTGGATTTCACAAAGACACCCCTATGCAGAAAATGAAAAGGCAATCAGCCCCCCTCCCACCTTCGTCGTCTGCCTCCTCTGAGGTGGTGGCTGGCCACCATGAGGCGGACTCCGGCGAGATGGCCTCCCTACTCCGGCGAGTGCGAGGTGGCGCGGTCGTGCTCTGGAGCATACAGCAGCTCGTGCACGACCGGTGCTGCTCCTCGCGCCCCCGTGCCTGGCCGTGGCCGGCACCGCTCCTCGCGCCCCGGTGCCTAGCCGTGGCCGGCGCTGCTGCTCACGCCCCCGTACGTGGCAGTGGCCGGTCGAGACACGAGCAGCAGCGGCTCCAACTGCTACGCGGCGCCGCCGCACGGGGGCGGGTGGAGCGGCGGCGGTCACGCACGGGCGCGTTCAGCGGCATCTGCTGCTCGCCGGCGCATGGCAGGCGCGGTGGAGCTGCTGCTGCTCGCCGGCGCATGGCAGGCGCGGTGGAGCTGCTGCTGCTCGCTGGCGCCGGGCGGAGTGGAGGTAGGGGAGCCGCCATGGCATCCCAACAATCAACAGCTTATGAGGGAGGGGTTGATTGCTTTTCTTTTTCAGATATAGGGGTGTATGTGTTAATTGTATGCTGGGTCAGCTCCTTACAACCGGGTCCCATTTGTCAGAAAATGGTCAAACGGGTTAAATCGACCAATCAGTGCATACTGCAAAAAGTTTACTGAATGCGCGTTGTTTTTTGCAAATGATTAGTGACTTCATGGTTTTCTGCAAACGATGCCCCAAATGTGGTGGTTTTTTGCAATTCACTCTGGTTGGATGAATCTTACAGGTGTTTCGCAGGAAGCAGCTCAATGTCTACCGAGCTGGATTTCTTTATCTATTGTTTTGATAGCAAGGCATTTCTGGTTGAAAGGAAAAGCCGTGTTTGAAAGACAGAAATAGAGTTCAGGGTCTTGTAGATGTTGAACTGTTTCCTCTGAAATTCCTGTAAATTTCAAGGCTAGTTTCGTATTCCTTTGAAAAGCCTATGCAACTATACGAGACACAACAATTTCCAAGGTTTTCAAATGCTTGAAATACGAAATACTACTTACTACCATATTATGAATATGAACTAGGCATTGATAGCTACTTGTTGGCTCGGTGGGACTTCTTTTTTTCCGATGATAGTCGAATGTAAACATTTGTGGCATGTATTTAATTGTTTTGTAATCTTCATACATTTGCCTCATGATGATGATGATGATCTACCACATTAGCACACCCTTTTATCACACTTGTCACACAGCGGAACATAAGTAGAACGATACATGTGTTATGTTGCGTGATAAATGTGATATAAGGGTATACCTATGAGGCAGATGATCATCACCATCATGAGATAGATGTATAAACAGAATAAAATAGTTGAATAAATGCCATCAATGTTTGGACTTAAGTATATATTATTGTTGTAGAAATAAACTTTGACTAGGGCCGCCTCGAGTAGTGTGATTGGAGTTGAGTGTCTTGCAGATATGGTCGAACACCAAATGTTAATTGGGGCATGTATGCCGGTCTTTATTCGTATAAAGGATGATAGAGTAACCCCATCTCTTGACACCCTCAGCGGGAGACGAGGCCCCCTGCCACCCCCCCCCCCCTCGTTTAGCGTTGGCGTGCCGCGGACGGCTCCCCCGGGATCACCGTGTCATCCGATCTGCCTGGATGACGCGCACCCGGACGGATGACCTCGGGGTTCCATGACGAGTGGACCGTGGGTGCGGGCGTAGCCGGAGCCACCGTCATCTGGTGGTTTTGGTTTCGCCCTCGTGCGCTCTCTTGCGGGGAAAAAATAATTTGTGGCGTCACAAATACCGGAATCTTATCACATCTTTTGACATCCATCTGGAAAAATATACGTTAGATTATTATTTCGGTATAAAATTTGACACCAATTTTGTCACTTTTCTTGTAGTGAATGCAAGAGTGTCACACTCGATGACACTAGTAGTCAACACCGACAATGAGGAGCTCTTGGCAAAACAGCATCAGAAGTTTCTGGTGAAGAACAAGGCTTTAGATGGTGCTAATTTTATGAAATTAAACTGAGGACCTTCTGAAGTCTTGTTCTCTACCTGAATCTTCTGATGTTGTTTCGCCAAGAACTCATTGTTGGTCTTGACTATCAGTGTTATCGAGTCTAGCACTCTAGCGTTCGGTACAAAAAAGGTGACAAAATTGGCGTCAGATTTATGCCTCAATCATAACCCAGTGTATAGTGTTTTCATATGGATATCAAAATCTCTCATAAAATCCCAGTGTTGCGACACCACGTATTCTTTTTTCCCGTGCGGGGTGTGTCACTCGCGCCAGTCGACTAGACGCGTGCGCACGACTTGGCAAGGAGGCTGAAAGGATTGATGTGGTTGACTAGAGGGGGTGAATAGGCAACTACTAGTTTTTAGCTCTTTTAAACAAATTAGGGTTAGCAACAAAAAGGTTGTCTAGATCTGCAACTAGGTGAACAACCAATATGATGCTAACAACGAAGCTAGCAAGCAAGCAAGGGATACAACACAATAAATACTTGCACAAGTAAATGTAAGAAGTAACCACAAGTGGAGACGGTAAAGACGGGGATGTGTTACCGAAGTTCCTTCCCTTTGAGACGAAATACGTATCCGCTGGAGCGGTGTGGGGGTACAATGCTCCCCAAGATGCCACTAAGGCCACCGTATTCCTAGATAACCACTTGCAAAAATAAGGTGCTCCTGACTAGTGCACTAGAGGGCGCTTCCTCGGCTCTTCTCGGCGTCCAATCTGCCTGGACGGTGCACATCTGGACGGATGGCCTCAGGGGTCCATGACGGATAAACTAGGGGTGTGGTGCGGCCGGGGTCATCGTCATGTGGTGATTTTGGTCGCATCCGCGTGCGCCCTCTCGTGGGAAAGAAGAATCCGTGAAGCCATAAACTTCGGGATCTTATCAGATCTTTTGGCATCCATTTGAAAAAATATGCATTGAATTATTATTGGGACATAAATTTGACACTGATTTTGTCATTCTGCTTGCATTGAACGCAAGAGTGCCACACCCGGCACTGGTAGTCAAGACCAACAACGAGGAGCTCTTGGCAAGACAGTATCAGAAGCTTCAGGTAGAGAACAAGGCTTCAAATGGTGCTCGGTTTAAATTGGCGAAATTAAACTAAGCACCATCTGAAGCCTTGTTCTCTATCTAAAGCTTCCGATGTTGTTTCGTCAAGGACTCCTCATTGTTGGTCTTCACTATCAGTGTCATCGAGTCTAGCACTCTAGCGTTCAGTAAAAAAAAGGTGGCAAAATCGGTGTCAGATTAATGCCTCAATCATAACTCAATGTATAGTGTTTTCATATGGATGTCAAAATCTCTCATAAGATCTCGGTGTTTACGATGTCACAGATTCTTTTTCTCATGCGGGATGTGTCGCTCTCGCGAGCCGACCAAACGCGTGTGCACGGCTTGGCAAGGAGGCCCTCCCCGACGTTTGTTTCACACTGGCCTCCCGCGGCTAGCTCCCTGGGTCCCTCTGCATCGCTCGATCTGCCCGGACGACGTGCACCCGGGCGGCCTGCCTCGAGGGGGGAGGGGGCATGACAGGTGGACTGCTGGCACGACCGAGCCATCGTCATGTGGTGATTTCGGGCGTGCCCTTGTGCGCCGCCCCGCAGGGTGCCCCACATGTGAGGGGGAGGTCGGGCCACCATGTCAGCTGACGTGGCTTGAGACTGCGTCAGTATTTCCCCAAAGAGGCAGGGATGATGCAGCACTGCGACGGTAAGTATTTCCCTCAGTTATGAAACCAAGGTATCGAACCAGTAGGAGGATCACCAACACTATGTAAACAGCACCTGCACACAAAAGAACAAATACTTGCAACCCGACGCGAAAGAGAGGTTGTCAATCTCTCTAAGGTAAAAAGATAGATTAGGTAATGATAGATTGGATAGATAGATCCCGCAAGAACACAAAATAAAAGAGGCAAATTAAAAGTGCAGCGAGGTATTTTTGGGTTTTTTGGAATAATAGATCTGAAAACAAAAGCGGCAAAAAGATAGATCGGAAAGCAATATGTTGGAAAAGTAGACCCGGGGGCCGTAGGTTTCACTAGTGGCTTCTCTCATGAGTATAGCACACGGTGGGTGAACAAATTACTGTTGGGCAATTGATAAAAGATCAAATAATCATGACGATATCCAAGGCGATGATCATTATATAGGCATCACGTCCAAGATTAGTAGACCGAAACGATTCTGCATCTACTACTATTACTCCACACATCGACCGCTATCCAGCATGCATCTAGTGTATTAAGTTCATGGAAAACGGAGTAATGCAATAAGAACGGTGACATGATGTAGACAAGATCTATTCATATAGGAATAGACCCCATCTTGTTATCCTTAATAGCAATGATACATGCGTGCCTCGCTGCCCCTTCTGTCACTGGGAGAGGACACCGCAAGATCGAACCCATCACAAAGCACCTCTTCCCATGGCAAGAAAAATCGATCTAGTTGGCCTAACTAAACCAAAGATTCGAAGAAGAAATACGAGGCTATAAGTAATCATGCACATAAGAGATCAAAGAAGACTCAAATAATATTCATGGATAGAAACTGATCATGAACTCAAAATTCATCGGATCCCAACAAACACACCGCAAAAAGTTTACATCAAATAGATCTCCAAGAGACCATTGTATTGAGAATCAAAAGAGAAAGAGGAAGTCATCTAGCTACTGCCTACGGACCCGTAGGTCTATGGTGGACTACTCACGCATCATCGGAGAGGCACCAATGAGGATGATGAACCCCTTCGTGATGGTGTTAGATTGGATCTCGCGGTTCTAGAACTTGCGACGGCTGGATGTATTTTTCGTCGACTCCTGTAGGGTTTCTGGAATATTTGGGTATTTATAGAGCTCAGAGGCAGTGGAGGGGACTCCCGTGGCGCCCACAACCCATCAGGGCGCGCCCGGGGGCCCTGGCACGCCGTGGTGGGTTGTGGCCGGCCTGGGCTCCCTCCTGGTTACTTCTTTGGCCCACTGGCCTTCTTCTGGTCCAAAAAAATTCTCCAAAAAGTTTCGTCGCGATTGGATTCCGTTTGGTACTGATATTCTGTGAAGTAAAAAACAAGCAAAAACAGCAACTGGCACTTTGGCACAATGTCAATAGGTTAGTCCCAAAAAATGATATAAAGTTGCTATAAAATTATTGTAAAACATCCAAGAATGGTAATATAACAGCATGAAACAAGCAAAATTATAGATACATTGGAGACGTATCAGCATCCCCAAGCTTAATTCCTACTCGTCCTCGAGTAGGTAAATGATAAAAATAGAATTTTTGATGTGGAATGTTGCCTAACATGTTCATCACATATTCTTCTTTTGTAGCATGGACATTTGGACTTCTAGATGGTTCAAAGCAATAGTCTAGTTTTGACATAAAGACTTTAATACTCAAGCATGCCAACAAGCAACCATGTCTTTCAAAATATCAACACTAAAGAAAGTTATCCCTAGCCCATCATGCTCAATCATTGATCCATTCATGAAACACACTCAAATATTAGCTACACCCAATGCTCAAGTATGATCATAGTGCCCCCTAGTTGGTGCTTTATAAGAGAAGATGGAGACTCAAAAAAATAAAAATTGCATAAAGTAAATAGATAGGCCCTTCGCAGAGGGAAGTAGGGATTTGTAGAGGTGCCAGAGCTCAAAGTTTAAATTGAGAAAGAAAAATATTTTGAGTGGCATGCCTTTCCTGTCAACGAAAATGACAAGGTAGTTCACAATACTTTCCATGCTAGATATATCATAGGCGGTTCCCAAACATAAAGTAAAGTTTATTCCTTTTTCCACCATTCTTTCACAATCCATGGCTGGCCGTATCCACATTTGCCTTCCATACCAACACTTTCCAAGGAATTTATTATTTGACAACAAAAAGTAAATTTCTTTTTCATTTTGGGACTGGGCATCCCTATTACCGCAGTACTCTCGTGCAATGACAAGTGAATACACACTCATCTTGAGAATAACACATCTAGCATGGAAAAATATTGGACACCCCCTACCGTTTCATGAGCGGTACGAGCACACAAAAAGGAAAATTATTTTTAAAATTAGAGATGGCACATACAAATTTGCTTAGAACGGCATGAAAATACCGCATATAGGTAGGTATGGTGGACTCATAAGGCAAAACTGGATTTAAGGATTTTGGATGCACAAGTAGTATTTCTACTTAGTACAAGTGGAGGCTAGTAAATAGATTGAGAAGCAACCAACCAAGAAACGAAAAATCACATAAACGGGCATTGAGTATAACTAACACCGAATAATACACCATAAGTATGATGTAATTTCATTGCTTTCGTACTTGCATAGGGAATCACAAACTTTAACACCGATATTCTTACTAAAGCATAATTACTCACTAACATGACTCACATATCACTATCATCATGTCTCAAAACTATTACAAGGAATCAAGTTTAATTTGTCCAATGATCTTCATGAAAGTTTTTATTATATCCTCCTTGAATATATATCACTTTGGGACTAGTTTCATATATTGCCATTGCTTTTGACAAGCTCAAACAAATTTAAGTGAAGAACATGAGCATAAAGATTTCATCTCTCAAAATAGTATAAGTGAAGCATGAGAGGATTTCTTCAAAATTTACTAACTCTCAAATTAATCTAAGTGAAGCATGAGAGTATTTCTTAAAAATTTCAAAGCACACCGTGCTCAAAAAGATATAAGTGAAGCACTAGAGCAATTCCATAGCTCAAAAAAATTAAGTGAAGCATATAGAGCAATTCTAAAAAATCATAGCATAATTTTGGCTCTCTCAAATAGGTGTGTCCAGCAAGGATACTAGTGACAAACTAAAAAGCAAAGCAAGCAAATACTCAAATGATACAAGACGCTCCAAGCAAAACTCATGATATGTGACGAATAAAAATATAGCTCCTAGTAAAATACCGATGGTCGTTAGAAGAAAGTGGGGATGCCACTCGGGGCATCCCCAAGCTTAGTTGCTTGTTTCTCTTTGGAATATCTTGGGGGTGCTGTAGCATCCCCAAGCTTAGGCTCTTTTCACTCCTTATTCCTTCATCCATCGTGATCTCATCCAAAACTTGAAAACTTCAATCACACAAAACTCAAAAAAACCTTCGTGAGATCCGTTAGTATAAGAAAGCAAATCATCACTTTAAGTACTGTTGCAAACCCATTCATATTTTATTATTGCATTATACCTACTGTATTTTAACTTTACCATGGCTTATACCCTTCAATACAAACCATAGATTCATCAAAACAAGCACACAATGCAAGGAAAACAGAATATGTCTTAAACAGAACAGTCTGTAGTAATCTGTACTCTAACCATACTTATGTAACTCTAAAAATTCTCAAAAATTAGGACAACGTACAATTTGTATAGAAACACTGTGTTAAAATTTCAGCTCATTATCACGCTCCAGTAAAAAATGAAAGTTCACACACAGGAGGCAAAGTTTCTGTTTCAGATTCAGCATTGTTTCTACTCGTCTTATGAATCATCCTAAAGGCTTTACTTGGCACAAACACTAAATAAAACATAAAAACACAATCATAACAGAGGCATAATTATGTCAACACTCAAAAATAGAAAGAGAAAGATGAAAATAAATTTATTCCTTGTGTTGCCTCCCAACAAGCGCTATCGTTTTACGCCCCTAGTTAGGCATAAGGCATAGATTCAAGTATTGTCATCTTTGGTTTTCAACTCCTCCATCACACAACTATATTTCTTCAAGAATTTAGCATGCATACTCTCAATGACAACGCTTCCGGGAATAAGACCAAAAAATTCATTCTTGTAAATAGGGTCTTTTACTATTTCAACAAAATTGGGATGAATACTAATCATTTTAAGATCTCCCTTGTGGCTACTAGATGTAGCACCTTTGTTCTTAGTGACTTGCGTGGTCTTGCAAATTTTTACGGGAGTTTTTTCAATAGTTTTAACAGAAGAAAAGGCCGAACTCAAGTTACTAAAAATTTCTTCCAACTTATCAATCCGGTAAGGACTTTCTTCTATTCTTTCGTTAACTACGGTTTCTTTTTTCCTTCAACAATTTAAAGGCATCTCTCGCTTTTGACCCAATTTTATTAGCAACATTATGCATTTTCTTATCCAAATTTTCAATATATTCTTTGGTAATCATCTTATTTTCAATAGCATCTAGTCTCTCCATAACATGTTCGAGGGTTAAAGTTGTTTCATTGATCGTAAGAGATGGCGATCCCACTAAACTTCCCATTGCATTAAAAGCGTCCAAAGATGGACACATCAAGAAATTCCCACCGATAATCGTATCAAGGACGAATCTATACCAAGTGGTGATGCCCACATAAAAATTGCGAAGGAGAACAACGGTAGATTGCTTATGAATAGATCTATTGTGAGCATTGCAAATCCTATACCAAGCATCTTTTAGGTTCTCCCCTCCCCTTTGCTTAAAATTAAGAACTTCATTCTCGGGAGTACACGCAATAGAGGAAGAACTGGCCATAATGACAAAGTAGACAAACAAGAGATCTGACGAGAAAAAAGGCAAACGAAAAAGAGGGCGAATAAAACGGCAAATTGGGTGAAGTGGGGGATAGGAAAACGAGAGGCAAATGGCAAATAATTTAATTGCAAGGGGATGAGATTTGTGATTAGGAACCTGATAAATGTTGATGGTGTCTCCTCGGCGCCAGAGATTGGCACGTAGAAGAGACCGCTTCCTCCCCGACAACGGCGCCAGAAATTCCTTTGACGTGCTTGAGACTGTGTCAGTATTTCCCCAAAGAGGAAGGGATAATGCAGCACAGCGATGGTAAGTATTTCCCTCAGTTATGAAACCAAGGTATCGAACCAGTAGGAGGATCAACAACACTATGTAAACAACACCTGCACACAAAGAACAAATACTTGCAACCCGACGCGAAAGAGAGGTTGTCAATCTCTCTATGGTAAAAAGATAGATTAGGTAATGATAGATTGGATAGATAGATCTCGCAAGAACACAAAATAAAAGAGGCAAATAAAAAGTGCAGCGAGGTTTTTTTTTTTTTTTGGAATAATAGATCTGAAAACAAAAGCGGCAAAAAGATAGATCGGAAAGCAATATGTTGGAAAAGTAGACCCGAGGGGCGTAGGTTTCACCAGTGGCTTCTCTCATGAGTATAGCACACGGTGGGTGAACAAATTACTGTTGGGCAATTGATAGAAGATCAAATAATCATGACAAATTATATAGGCATCACGTCCAAGATTAGTAGACCGAAACGATTCTGCATCTACTACTATTACTCCCACATCGACCGCTATCCAGCATGCATCTAGTGTATTAAGTTCATGGAAAAACGGAGTAATGCAATAAGAACGGTGACATGATGTAGACAAGATCTATTCTTGTAGGAATAGACCCCCATCTTGTTATCCTTAATAGCAACGATACATGCATGCCTCGCTGCCCCTTCTGTCACTGGGGGAGGACATCGCAAGATCGAACCCATCACAAAGCACCTCTTCCCATGGTAAGAAAAATCGATCTAGTTGGACTAACTAAACCAAAGATTCGAAGAAGAAATACGAGGCTATAACTAATCATGTATATAAGAGATCAAAGAAGAATCAAATAATATTCATGGATAGAAACTAATCATGAACTCAAAATTCATCGGATCCCAACAAACACACCGCAAAAAGTTTACATCAAATAGATCTCCAAGAGACCATTGTATTGAGAATCAAAAGAGAAAGAGGAAGCCATCTAGCTACTGCCTACGGACCTGTAGGTCTATGGTGGACTACTCACGCATCATCGGAGATGCACCAATGAGGATGATGAACCCTCCGTGATGGTGTTAGATTGGATCTCGTGGTTCTGGAACTTGCGGCGGCTGGATGTATTTTTCGTCGACTCCTCTAGGGTTTCTGGGATATTTGGGTATTTATAGAGCTCAGAGGCGCTGGAGGGGACTCCCGAGGCGACCACCCCGGGCGCGCCCTGATGGGTTGTGGGCGGCCTGGGCTCCCTCCTGGTTACTTCTTTGTCCCACTGGCCTTCTTCTGGTCCCAAAAAATTCTCCAAAAAGTTTCGTCGCGATTGGACTCCGTTTGGTACTGATATTCTGCGAAGTAAAAAACAAGCAAAACAGCAACTGGCACTTTGGCACTATGTCAATAGGTTAGTCCCAAAAAATGATATAAAGTTGATATAAAATGATTGTAAAACATCCAAGAATGATAATATAACAGCATGGAACAAGCAAAAATTATAGATACGTTGGAGACGTATCATCAGCGTCTCGCGGCGGCAACGCGTGCGACGGGCTATTTCGATCTCGCGGGGTGGGTAGGCACGTGCGCCCATGCCTGGATGTGTGTGTGCACGGTGTCTCACGACAAGTAGTTGTTCAGTTGCCGGGCGTCGCGGGGTAGATTGATGTTGGGTATGCTGCTCGGATGCCCCGCTGGACTTTCGTTCGCGTGTGCGGGGTCGCCCATCGGGTTCGCACGTGGCACATATGTCCATACGTCCGGGCGGCAGGTGGGACGCCTTGTTAAGCTTTCATTCGTGTGTGTCCTCTGCGCCAGTTAGAGCATCTACAGCCGGCATCCTCAAATCCTTCTAAAATCTCCGTGGGTGTGCCCGATCACTGACCGGATGGGAGAGAGAAGGAAAAAAGTGACCCAATCGAACCTCTCATATCATTCCTATACGTACGGGCTCTCCACGAACCCTCATATTGAGGACAAATGTAGGGAGGATATGACGGCACGTGGACGCGTCCGGTCAGTCCGCCACGTTGGACGGTGCCCCACCCCGGACTTCCTTTTCACTCTTTATTCATTCTTTGATCTCTCTCTCTATCTCTTGGTTTCCACCAATCATGTGCAAGTGGCCGGACATATGAGGGAGAAAATGAGGAGTGTGGCTGCATGAACAGATAAACAGGGACTCAAAAAAACACATTCGGTCACTGACCGGACGCGTCCGTGGACATTCATGGGGCAAATTTGATAGGTCGTACTCGAGATGCTCTTGTAACTAAAAAACAATACAGATAACATCACTTGTACACTAGTTATGGTTGGATGAATCTTACAGGTGTTTCACGGGAATCAGCTCAATGTCTACCGAGCTGAGTTTTTTTATTTATTGTTTTACGAACAAGGCATTTCTAGTTGAAAGGAAAAGCCATGTTTGAAAGACAAAAATAAAGCTTAGAATCTTGTAGATGTTGAACTGTTTCCTCTGAAATTCCTGTGAATTTCAAGAGTAGTTTGGTGTTCCTTTGCAAAGCCTATACGACTATACGAGACACAACATGTTTTTCAAGTGCTTGAAATACGAAATACTACCATATTACGGATATGTGTAGGGTAACGCAGTAGAAAACAAAAAATTTCCGACCTACGCACCAGCCCAGGACCACTATGGAGACTGCATACAAGGTTTGATCATTTTCGTTACCGACTTGTAGCGCAGCGGAAGTAGAGTCGATGACAATCGGCGGTGCAGATCCCCGCAGCTAGGATTTTACAACCTCCCAACCGCGAGGATGTATACCCTCATCTGCCCCGCGGACAGCCCTCCGGGAGGCGGTCGCACAGTCCCCCGGACGGTGTCGCGGACAGCCCTTCGGGAGGACCTCCGAAACTCGGACTGTCACTCGGACAGCCCTTCGGGAGGACCTCCAAAACTCGGACGGTCACACGGACAGCCCTTCGGGAGGCACTCTCGAACTAAGACCGAAACTACGATCTCTCTACAGAGTTGCACACATACGGTGTCATCTATCCGGCAGGGCTTCGCCGTCCAGAACTAGTTCCTGCCGGAACCCAGACAGCCTTTCGGCTCTACGAAACTATTTCGCTGGGAGGGAGAGAGAATGCCAGATCATGCATGGCTTGTGTATGAGAGCAAGAGTGTGTCTTATGGCAGCCCACACACCTCCTATTTATAGGAAACCCAAGGGGTAGGGTGGTTTTACAAGAAAACCCAAAACCCACATGGAAAGGAGTCCTTCCCAAGGACCTAAAGGTGAAACCAAGGAACAGGTGGGGGCTCCATGGAGGAGCCCCATTGTGGCCGGCCACCTCTCCTTGGGGGCCCCCCATGAGGGGTTTCCTTAGCCCCCAAGTCCTTCTAGAAACCTTTTGGAAATATCCCAAAAGGTGACTTTCCATAAATATCCCAAAAAGCACTTTCACTATTCACGATGACATTTTTCAGCGTCTGGTCGAACTGAAAATATTTATGTGGGCTTAGAACATTTCCAGTACCCACCAAAATAATTTTCAATGCCATCCAGAACAATTCCGGTTTAGTGATTTTCATCTGCGAAAAGCATCTGAAGCGGTTTCGGCAGCTCCGGAACATTTCCGGTTTTCATCCCGGAAAATTCCAAAAAGTTTCCAGAACGATTCTGGCATCCTCCAAGAATTATCAGGCATGTGCCAAAACCAATTTGACTTTTTGGTATCCCCTGAAACAACTTTTCAGTTTCACCGGAACTCATCCGGTGACCATTCTGCGGAACTTTTCCGTTGTCCGAAACTTTTCCGGTGTCCGAAACTTTTTCGGTGTTTTTCTCTCAGACTCCCTGTCTAGTATTCAGCAGATAGATGACCCTTAAGCGTGTGACCCTATAGGTTCGGTGAAGCATAGACATGACCCGGAACCCCTTCCGATCAATGATCAACATCGGAGCCGTGGACACCCATATTGACCCCTATACCCACACGAATGAATATTCGAGTGAACCTCCAGTTGCCGTGTGCTATTCCTGTAGCTTCGCGATATGTTACAATTACCCGAGGTGAGAAACATCGGCATCCTCGTGGATCAACACTTGTCCACAATGCCAGTTACCTCGTTGCCGGTATTGTTCTCTTTTCTCGTTCCCGTGTTCCGGCATCCCTGTGATCAAATCACCCTGTGTCTGGCCAGACGATGATGGATACCGTAACACCGAGAGGGCCCAGAGATATCTCTCCATCGTCGGAGGAGCAAATCCCAATCTTGAGCTATCAAGTTACTTGACATACCTTTCCATGAACCCGTAAGCCGCCGTAATAGCCACCCATTTACGGATGACGTTTAACAAACCCCAAAGTTCATGAAGCAAGCATGAAGAAACTCGATACTCTCATGGTCTAAGGAATTATGCAAACATTAACTTCCTGTGTTATTAACCATTAACTTATGACGAATGTATCTCATAGCATAACATCAATTCGGGTCGATTCAACACAAGTGTTCTACCAACAATTGTGCCCTCAAAATTGCCGGCATAGCCATGCCCATGATCAGGAAAACAGGATCATCATGCAATACTTGAGCCAGTCTTAGAGGCCAGACTAGGAATACATTTTACCGTTTATTATCCCACACGTGCATATGAGTCTTCCTTCGAGCCTCGTGGTTATTGCAGACTCGAGAACCACAGCAGTTATAGCATGGAACTTAAACATAATTATGAACAGGGAGATAATCAATAAAATTTATTATTGCCTCTAGGGCATATCTCCTACAATATGTACTAGGCCTTGCTAGCTACTTGTCGGCTCAGTGGGACTTCTATTTTTTTCAATAATAGTTTAATATGAACAGTGGTGGAATTTATTTAATTATTTTGTAATCTTCATACATTTGCCTCATGATGATGATCTATCACACTAGCACACCCTTTTATCACACTTGTCACACAACAAAATATAAGTATCACAATACTTGTGTTATGTTGCATGATAAATGCAATAAAAGGGTCTACGATGAGGCAGATGACCATCATCATCATCATGAGATAGATGTATGAACAGAACAAAATATTTAAATAAATGCCATCAATGTTTGAACTTAAGTATATATTATTGTTGTAGAAACAACCTTTGACTAGGGCGCCTCGAGTAGCGTGATTGGAGTTGAGTGTCTTGCGGATATGGTTGAACACGAAATGTCAACTGAGGCGTGTATGTCGATCTTTACTCATATAAAGGATGCTAGAGTAACCCGCCTCCTAAAAGCCTCTGTGGGCGACGACGCCCTCTGCGCCGTCCGTTTAGCATTGATGTGACGTGGGCACCTCCCTGGGGCTCAGCGTGTTGTCTGATCTGTCTGGACGATGCGCACCCAGACGGATGACGTTGGGGGTCCATAATGGGTGGACCGCGGGTACGGGCACAGCTGGGGCCACAATCATGTGGTGGTTTTGATTGCGCCCGCATGCGCTCTCTCGCGAGGACAAAGAATTTGTGGCATCATAAACACCGGGATTTTATCAGATCTTTTGACATCCATCTATAAAATTATATGTTGGATTATTATTTGGGTATAAAATTTGACACCGATTTTGTCACTTCTTTTATTGAACGCAAGAGTTTCACACTCGATGACGCTGGTACTCAAGACCGACGATGAGGAGATCTTGGTAAAATAGTGTCAGAATTTTCAGGTGAAGAACAAGGTTCCAGATGGTGTCTGGTTTAATTTCACTACTCAAGTTGGATGCACAAATTATGGACATGATATAAAACATGTATGTGGTCTTGACTTAATTGATCCTTACCACATACATATTTTGTATTATGTCCCAAAAAAAATGCATCCATCTTGAGTAGTGAAATTAAACTGAGCACTATCTGAAGACATGTTCTTTAGCTGAAGCTTCTGATGTTGTTTCGCCAAGAACTCCTTATTGTTTGGTCTTGACTATCAGTGTCATCGAGTCTAGCGCTCTAGCGTTTAGTACAAAAAAGGTGAGAAAATTGATGTCAAATTTTATGCCTCAACCATAATCCAACTTATATTGTTTACATATGGATGTCAAAATATCTCGTAAGATCCCGGTGTTTACGGCGCCACGGATTCCTTTTCCCATGTGGGATGTGTCGTTCAATGCCAGCCGGCCAGACGCGTGCCCCCCGTGCGAGGGGGAGGCCGGGTCACCCTGTCAGCGTCCGGGCATATCAAATTTATTTGTGTTACATTGATGTTCATGATCTTCTCACGTGATAGTTGAACACTAAAGGAATTGTCAACCGAAGCTTGCATGGAGGATTTAAAATTAGGTGTTAATATTATGATTTCTCCCTCACCTCTTATTGCACTAGTGTGATAGTTGAACACTAAAGGAATTGTCTATCTTTCCATGCATAGTGTTATTCAATCCATTCAATAATAGTTAAGTATAAACAATGGTGGCATGTATTTAATTATTTTGTAATCTTCATACATTTGGCTCATGATGATGATGATCTACCTCGTTAGCACACCCTGTTATCACACTTGTCACATAACAGAACACAAGTAGAACAATACTTGTGTTATGTTGCGTGATAAATGCGATAAAAGGGTCTACTGATGAGGCAAATGATCATCATCATCATGAGATAGATGTATGAAGAAAAATATATTTAAATAAGTGCCATCAATGTTTGGACTTTATCATATAATGTTGTTGTAGAAACAACTTTTGACTAGGGCAGCCTCGAGTAGCGTGATTGAAATTGAGTGTCTTGTAGATATGGTCGAACACCCAATGTTAATTTGGGTGTGTATGTTGGTCTTTACTCCTATAAATGATGCTAGAGTACTTGCCTTCTAACAGCCTCCGCGGGCGACGAGGCCCTCTGCGCCATCCGTTTAGCGTTGGCATGGTGCGGGCGCCTCCCAGGGGCTCTCCGCGTCGTCCGATCTGCCCGGACGACATGCACCCGGCGAATGGCCTCGGGGGTCCATGACGGGTGAACCGCGGGTGTGGGCGCAACCCGGGCCACCGTCATGTGGTGGTTTTGGTCGCGCACGTGTGCACCCTTTCGCGGGAAAAATAATTTGTGGTGTCATAAACAACGGGATCTTATTAGATCTTGTGGCAACCATGTGAAAACAATATACGTTGGAATAATTGGGGCATACAATTTGTCATTGATTTTGTCACTTTTCTTGTACTGAATGCAAGAGTGCCACGCTCGATGACACTGGTAGTCAAGACCAACAATAAGGACCTCTTGGCAAAACAAGCTTCAGGTAGAGAGCAAGGCTTCAGATGGTGCTTAGTTTAATTTCACTACTCAAGGTGAATGCAAAAAAATGGGACATAACGTAAAATATGTTAGTGATCCTGATTCAATTTATCCTTTTAAATTGTCATATTGAAGGGATCAATTAAATCAAAATCACGAACATATTTTGTATTATGTCCCAAAAGTTTCGCGTCCATCTTGAGTAGTAAAATTAAATTGAGCACCATTTGAAGCCTTGTTCTCTAAGTGAAGCTTCTGATGTTGTTTCACCAAGAACTCCTTATTGTTGGTCTTGACTACTAGTGTCATCGAGTCTAGCACTCTAACGTCCAGACAAAAATGGTTGAAAAAAATCGGTGTTAGATTTATGCCTCAATTATAATCCAACATATTTTGCTTACATATGAATGTCAAAATATCTCATAAGATCCCGGTGTTTATGATGCCATGGATTATTTTTCCCCGTGCGGGGTGCGTCGCTCGCGCAAGCCGGCCAGACACATAAGGGGCCATGACGGGTGGACTGCAGGCGCGACCAAGGCCACCGTCGTGTGATGATTTCAATCATGCCCTTGTGGCCGCCCCAGATGGTGCCCCACATGCGAGGGGGAGGCCGGGTCTGTTGGCGAACGTTGCATGGGAAACAAAAAAATTCCTACTAACACCCAGGATCTATCTATGGAGATGCATAGCTACGAGAGGGGGAGTGTATCTACATACCCTTGTAGGTCGCTAAGCGGAAGCGTATATAACGCGGTTGATGTAGTCGTACTCTTCACGATCCAATAGCGATCCGATCCGATCTAGTGTCAAACGGACGGCACCTCCACGTTCAGCACACGTGCGGGTCGATGACGTCTCCTCCTTCTTGATCCAGCAAGCGAGGGAGGAGAAGTAGATGGGATCTCAACCAGCACGACGGCGTGGTGGAGATGGTGGTGGAGCAATCCCGTCAGGGCTTCGCCAAGCGCTACCGTAGATGCGATCTGAGGACTCACGGACTAACGGGAGAGGGAGGGCTGCCACCGGGGCATAGGAGTTAGTGTGTACAGCCCTCCCCTCCCCTTCACCCCCCTCGGTACACTACCGGTAATGCCCGAAACCTTTCCAGCGACCAAAATAGGACTTCCCATATATAAATGTTTACCTCTGGACCATTCCAGAACTCCTTGTCATGTCCGGGATCCCATCCGAGACTCCAAACAACATTCGGTCACCAACGTGCATGTTGGGTGATATGTCTCCAACGTATCTATAATTTTTGCTTGTTCCATGCTGTTATATTATCATTCTTGGATGTTTTACAATCATTTTATTACAACTTTATATCATATTTTGGGACTAACCTATTGACATAGTACCAAAGTGCCAGTTGCTGTTTTTGCTTGTTTTTTACTTCGCAGAAAATCAGTACCAAACGGGGATGAAACGCTGCGGGGATTTTTGTGGATTTTTTACGGACCAGAAGAAACCACATGGGCCAAAGAACACCAGAAGAGGGGGCCCAGGGTGGCCAGCCCCCCACCAGGGTGCGCCAGAGGCCCCTTGGCGCGGTCTGGTGGGTGCTGGGCACCTCGGGCACCCCCTCAACCGACTATCGTGCCTATGAATTCCCAGAAAATCCAAAAACACTAGAGGAGTCGACGAAACACAATTCCAGCCGCCGCAAGTTCCAGAACCTCAAGATCCAATCTAAACACCATCACGAAGGGGTTCATCTTCCTCATAGGTGCCTCTCCGATGATGCGTGAGTAGTCCACCATAGACCTACGGGTCCGTAGGCAGTAGCTAGATGGCCTCGTCTCTCTCTCTTATGATTCTCAATACAATGGTCTCTTGGAGATCTATTTGATGTAAATTTTTGCGGTGTGTTTGTTGGGATCCGATGAATTTTGAGTTCATGATCAGTTTCTATCCATGAATATTATTTGAGTCTTCTTTGATCTCTTATATGCATGATTACTTATAGCCTCGTATTTCGTCTTCGAATCTTTGGTTTAGTTAGGCCGACTAGATCGATTTTTCTTGCCATGGGAAGAGGTGCTTTGTGATGGGTTCGATCTTGCGGTGTTCTTTCCGAGTGACAGAAGGGGCAGCAAGACACACATGTATCGTTGCTATTAAGGATAACAAGATGGGGTCTATTCCTACATGAATAGATCTTGTCTACATCATGTCATCGTTCTTATTGCATTACTCCGTTTTTCCATGAACTTGATACACTAGATGCATGCTGGATAGCGGTCGATGTGTGGAGTAATAGAGGTAGATGCAGGCAGGAGTCGGTCTATCTATCTTGGACGTGATGCCTATATAATGATCATCGCCTTGGATATCGTCATGACTATTCGATTTTCTATCAATTGCCCAACAGTAATTTGTTCACCCACCGTGCGCTATACTCATGAGAGAAGCCACTAGTGAACCCTACGGCCCCCGGGTCTACTTTTCCTATCATTTTGCTTTCCGATCTACGTTTTTTGCAATCTTTGTTTTCAGATCTACAAAACCAAAAAACCAAAAACATATTGTTGCATATTTACTCTTTTTTATTTGTGTTATTGAGAGATCTATCTCTCCTATCTATCACTACCTAATCTATCTATTTACCGTAGAGAGATTGACAACCTCTCTTTCGCGTCGGGTTGCAAGTATTTGTTGTTTGTGTGCAGGTGCTGCTTATTGGGTGGTGGTGATCCTCCTACTGGTTCGATAACCTTGGTTTCATAACTGAGGGAAATACTTACCGTCGCTGTGCTGCATCATCCCTTCCTCTTTCGGGAATTACCGACGCAGTCCAAGCCACGTCAAAGGAATTTCTGGCTTCTTTGCCGGGGAGGAAGCGGTCTCTTCTACGTGCCTATCGTAGGCGCCGCAGGGACTCCATCATCATCTACCAGGTTCCTAATCACAAATCTCATCTCCTTGCAATTCCATTATTTGCCATTTGCCTCTCGTTTTCCTCTCCCCCACTTCACCAATTTGCCGTTTTATTCGCCCTCTTTTTCATTTGCCCTTTTTCTTGTCGGATCGCTTCCTTGTTTGCAATCTTGTTTGCGTAGTCACGATGACTCAAGAGAACACCAAGTTGTGTGATTTTTCCAATGCCAATAACAATGATTTTATTAGTACGCCTATTGCTCCTCCCGCCACTAGTGCGGAGTCTTGTGATATCAATGCCGCTTTGTTGAATCTTGTCATGAAAGATCAATTTACCGGTAATCCTAATGAGGATGATGCGTCCCATCTAAACACTTTCGTTGAATTGTGTGATATGCAAAAGAAAAAAGATGTGGACAATGATATTGTCAAGTTGAAACTATTTCCTTTTTCCTTGCGGGGTCGTGCAAAATTTGGTTTTCATCTTTGCCTCGCAATAGTATCGATTCTTGGAATAAGTGCAAGGATGCTTTTATCACTAAGTATTTTCCTCCCGCGAAAATTATTTCCCTTAGGACGCAAATCATGAATTTTAAGCAAATTGAGCATGAACATGTTGCCCAATCTTGGGAAAGAATGAAGTTGATGATAAGAAATTGTCCTACACATGGTTTGAATCTTTGGATGATCATACAAATTTTCTATGCGGGATTGAATTTTGTCTCTAGAAATCTTTTAGATTCTGCCCTGGGTGGTACTTTTATGGAGATTACTTTGGGTTAAGCTACTAAATTGCTAGATAATATCATGGCTAATTATTCTCAATGGCATACCGAAAGAGCACCTACTAGTAAAAAAGTTAATTCGGTAGAGGAAATTAGTACTTTGAGTGATAAAGTTGATGCTTTGATGAAATTGGTTGCTAGTAAAAATGCTCCTATTGATCTTAATGATGTGCCTTTGTCTACAATGATTGAGCAAAATAGTGAATCCGTAGATGTGAATTTTGTCTCGCGCAACAATTTCAATAACAATGCTTATAGAGGTAATTTTAATCCTAGGCCTTTTCCTGGAAATTCCTCTAATAATTATGGTAATTCCTATGGTAATTCTTCCTACAATAATAATAGGAACACCTCTGATCTTTAGAGTAATATTAAAGAATTTATCAATGCGCAAAAGGCTTTCAATACTACGATAGACGAAAAGTTGAATAAGATTGATGATATGTCTAGAAGCATTGATAGAATTTCTCATGATGTTGAAAATCTCAAGTTGAAAGCTTTTGTGCCTAAGATTGATGAATCTATTAAAGCTTTATATGTCTCTATGGATGAAAGTAAGAAAAGAACCGCTATGCTTAGAGCTAAAAGAGAAATCTTAGAAAAATCGTCTTCTAGTGATTGCCGTTACAAAAATGATGTAGATCTTAAAGTGATTGATGTTTCTTCTATTGATTCCTTGTTTAGTAATGTTAAAATTGATAATGAAGGGACTGAAGTAGAGTCAACTTTATCTATAAGGCGTCCCAATAATTTGGAGGGTGAAAATCTTGATGAATTTTTTTATGAAAGTGGGTTTGAAGAGGTCAAAACTTTAACTAGTGATGTGCCCACTATCTTGGATTGCAAAGATTTTAATTATGATAGCTGCTCTTTGATTGAATGTATTTCTTTGTTGCAATCTATGTTGAATTCACCTCATGCTTATGAGCAAAATAAAGCTTTTACTAAACATATCGTTGATGCCATGATGCAATCTTTTGAAGAAAAGTTGGAGTTGGAGATTTCTATTCCTATAAATTTACATGATGAGTGGGAACCTACCATTAAGGTCAAGATTAAAAATTATGAATGCTTTGCTTTGTGTGATTTGGGTGCTAGTGTTTCCACGATTCCGAAATCTCTATGTGATGTGCTTGGTCTTACCAACATGGAAGAATGTTCTCTTAATTTGCACTTGGCGGATTCTACTATTAAAAAGCCTTTGGGAAGAATTAATGATGTTCTTATTCTTGCAAATAGGAATTATGTGCCCATTGATTTTATTGTGCTTGATATTGATTGCAATCCGTCTTGTCCCATTATACTTGGTAGACCGTTTTTACGCACTATAGGTGCCGTGATTGATATGAAAGAAGGCAATATTCGTTTTCAATTTCCCTTGAGAAAGGGTATGGAACACTTCCCTAGAACAATAATTAAGCACCATATGAATCAATCATGAGGGCATCCTATGGATCCAAAACCAAAGATGACAATACCTGAATCTATCCAATATGCCTAGCTAGGGGCGTAAAACGATAGCTCTTGTTGGGAGGCAACCCAATGAATAAATAAATTTTTGCTTTTTCCTTTCTATTTTTGAGTGTTGACACAATTATGCCTCTGTTATGATTGTGTTTTTATGGTTTATTTAGTGTTTGTGCCAAGTAGAACGATTAGGATGATTCATAGGATGAGTAGAAGTGATGCTGAATCTGAAACAGAAACTTTGCGTCTAGTATATGAATTTTCATTTTTTGCTGGAATGTGATCTTGAGCTGAAATTTAACACACTGTTTCTATACAAATTCCTCACGTTGTCCTAATTTTTCAGAATTTTTAGAGTTACAGAAGTATGGGTAGAGTACAGATTACTACAGACTGTTCTATTTGAGACAGATTCTGTATTTGTTGCATTGTGTGCTTGTTTTGGTGAATCTATGGTTTGTATTGGAGGGTATAAGCCATGGTAAAGTTAAAATACAGTAGGTATAATGCAATTATAAAATTTGAATGTGTTTACAACAGTACCTAAAGTAGTGATTTGCTTTCTTATACTAACGGATCTCACAAAGATTTTGTTGAGTTTTGTGTGATTGAAGTTTTCAAGTTTTGGGTGAGATCACAATGGATGAAGGAATAAGGAGTAGCAAAAGCCTAAGCTTGGGGATGCTACCGCACCCCCAAGATATATCCAAAGAGTAACAAGCAACTAAGCTTGGGGATGCCCCGAGTGGCATCCCCTCTTTCTTCTAACGACCATCGGTATTTTACTTGGAGCTATATTTTTATTCGTCACATATCATGTGTTTTGCTTGGAGTGTCTTGTATCTTTGCTTGCTTTGTTTGTTAGTTTTACCTTTGTATCCTTGCTGTACACACCTATTTGAGAAAGCCAAAATCATGCTATGGTTTGTTAGAATTGCTCTATGTGCTTCACTTAAACTTTTTGAGCTATAGAATTGCTCTAGTGCTTCACTTATATCTTTTTGAGCACGGTGTGCTTGGAAACTTTTGTAGAAATACTCTAATGCTTCACTTATATTAATTTGAGAGTTAGTAAAAATTTTAAGAAATCCTCTCATGCTTCACTTATACCTTTTTCAGAGATGAAATCTTTATGCTCATGTGCTTCACTTAAATTTGTTTGAGCTTGCCAAAAAGCAATGGCAATATATGAAACTAGTCCCAAAGTGATAGATATCCAAGGAGGATATAATAAAAACTTTCATGAAGATCATTGGACAAATTAAACTTGATTCCTTGTAATAGTTTTGAAATATGATGATAGTAATATGTGAGTCATGTTAATGAGTAATTATGCCTAGTAGGAATATTGGTGTTAAGGTTTGTGATTCCCTATGCATGCACGAAAGTCAATAGTTATGCAATGAAGTTACATCCTACTTGTGGTGCATGATTCGGTGTTAGTTATGTTCAATGCTCACTTATGTGATTTTTCGTTTCTTGGTTTGGTTGCTTCCCAATCTATTTGCTAGCCTTCATTTGTACTAAGTAGAAATACTACTTGTGCATCCAAAATCCTTAAACCAAGTTTTGCCTTATGAGTCCACCATACCTACCTATATGTGGTATTTCCATGCTGTTCCAAGCAAATTTGTATGTGCCATCTCTAAATTTTCAAAATAAATTTTCTCTTTTGTGTGCCCGTACCGCTCATGAAACGGTGGGGAGTGTCCAATATTTTTCCATGCTAGATGTGTTATTCTCAAGATGAGTGTTTATTCACTTGTCATTGCACGAGAGTGCGGCGGTAATAGGGATTCCCATTCCCGAAATGAAAAAGAAAAAAATATTTACTTTATGTTGTCAAATAATAAATTCCTTGGAAAGTGTTGGTATGGAAGGCAACCGTGGATACGGCCCGCCATGGAAAGTGAAAGTTTGGTGGAAAAAGGAATAAACTTTATTTTCTGTTTGGGAACCGCCTATGCTATATCTAGCATGGAAACTATTGTGAGCTACTTTGTCATTTTCGTTGACAGGAAAAGCATGCCACCCAAAATATTTTTTCTCTCTCAATTTAAAACTTTGAGCTCTGGCACCTCTACAAATCCCTACTTCCCTCTGCGAAGGGCCTATCTATTTACTTTATGCAATTTTTATTTTTGCTTTGAGTCTCCATCTTCTCTTATAAGCACCAACTAGGGGGCACTATGATCGTACTTGAGCATTGGGCATAGCTAATATTTGAGTGTGTTTCATGAATGGATCAATGATTGAGCATGATGGGCTAGGGATAACTTTTTTTAGTGTTGATATTTTGAAAGACATGGTTGCTTATTGACATGCTTGAGTATTGAAGTCATTTTTATAAAACTAGACTATTGCTTCGAATCATTTACAAGTCCAAATGTCCATGCTACACAAAGAAGAAAAGAATATGATGAACATGTTAGGCAACATTCCACATCAAAATTTTTGTTTTTATCATTTACCTACTCGAGGACGAGTAGGAATTAAGCTTGGGGATTCTGATACGTCTCCAACGTATCTATAATTTTTGCTTGTTCCATGCTGTTATATTATCATTCTTGGATGTTTTACAATCATTTTATTACAACTTTATATCATATTTTGGGACTAACCTATTGACATAGTGCCAAAGTGCCAGTTGCTGTTTTTGCTTGTTTTTTACTTCGCAGAAAATCAGTACCAAATGGAGATAAAACACTGCGGGGATTTTTGTGGATTTTTTACGGGCCGGAAGAAACCAGATGGGCCAAAGAACACCAGAAGAGGGGCCCAGGGTGGCCAGCCCCCACCAGGGCGCGGCAGAGGCCTCCTGGCGTGGCCTGGTGGGTGTTGTGCACCTCGGGCACCCCCTCAACCGACTATCGTGCCTATAAATTCCCAGAAAATCCAAAAACCCTAGAGGAGTCGACGAAACACAATTCCAGCCGCCGCAAGTTCCAGAACCTCGAGATCCAATCTAAACACCATCACGGAGGGGTTCATCTTCCTCATAGGTGCCTCTCCGATGATGCATGAGTAGTCCACCATAGACCTACGGGTCCGTAGGCAGTAGCTAGATGGCTTCTTCTCTCTCTCTTATGATTCTCAATACAATGGTCTCTTGGAGATCTATTTGATGTAAACTTTTGTGGTGTGTTTGTTGGGATCCGATGAATTTTGAGTTCATGATCAGTTTCTATCCAAGAATATTGTTTGAGTCTTCTTTGATCTCTTATATGCATGATTACTTATAGCCTCATATTTCTTCTTCGAATCTTTGGTTTAGTTAGGCCGACTAGATCGATTTTTCTTGCCATGGAAAGAGGTGCTTTGTGATGGGTTCGATCTTGCGGTGTTCTTTCCTAGTGATAGAAGGGGCAGCAAGACACGCATGTATCGTTGCTCTTAAGGATAACAAGATGGGGTCTATTCCTACATGAATAGATCTTGTCTACATCATGTCATCGTTCTTATTGCATTACTCCGTTTTCCCATGAACTTAATACAGTAGATGCATGCTGGATAGCGGTCGATGTGTGGAGTAATAGAGGTAGATGCATGCAGGAGTCGGTCTATCTATCTTGGACGTGATGCCTATATAATGATCATCGCCTTGGATATCGTCATGACTATGCGATTTTCTATCAATTGCCCAACAGTAATTTGTTCACCCACCGTGCGCTATACTCATGAGAGAAGCCACTAGTGAACCCTACGGCCCCCGGGTCTACTTTTCCTATCATATTGCTTTCCGATCTACGTTTTTTGCAATCTTTGTTTTCAGATCTACAAAACCAAAAACCCAAAAACATATTGCTGCATATTTACTCTTTTTGATTTGTGTTCTTGAGAGATCTATCTCTCCTATCTATCACTACCTAATCTATCTATTTACCGTAGAGAGATTGACAACCTCTCTTTCGCGTTGGGTTGCAAGTATTTTTTGTTTGTGTGCAGGTGCTGCTTATTGGGTGGTGGTGATCCTCCTACTGGTTCGATAACCTTGGTTTCATAACTGAGGGAAATACTTACCGTCGCTGTGCTGCAACATCCCTTCCTCTTTGGGGAATTACCGACGCAGTCCAAGCCACGTCATTGGGTTCTACCGTAGGTGCATCGCATGCGAATTACAAATTTCCTACGCGCAGAACATCCAAGAACATGCTACGGAGATGGATCACAGTTCGTTACCACTAGACGCGCAGTGCCGTGCAGCGGAAGTAGAGTTGGGGCAGTGCGTTCGCGTGGTCCGTCTCCTCCTCGTCCGATCTCCCTCGAACAGCCGATACGATCTCCCTCACGCAGCTGGTCGCCGGATCCCACGTACAGGTTCGCCGGAGCGGCGCAAGTGCACCGCCTCTAACGGTATCCGCGCGTGCAGGAGGAACACCGTGCGGCGGACTGCTAGGTCCGATCACACAGTTCGGCGACGAGTGGAGGTGGCTAGTTGCGACACATGCAAAGCCCTAATGACGGCGCCGAAGCGATCAACCAGATGGGTGTGCCACACCTCCACTATATATAGGCATCCGGTGCGGGCTCAACTCTTGGGCCATGCACGGATCCTAAAGCCCACATGTTCCTTCCCATAAGCGCGCGACCCCTTAGGTTCTCGTTCACTTGGTCGCGAGTCAGATTACATCCGGCTCGACCAGTCGGTTGCGGCCTCTAGCAAAGCATGCCGACTCCAAGTGTTCGATGAAGCTGGTTAGGCGAACATGTACATCACACTTCTGTTCCCTTTGCCACACGATATATGTTGTCATGCTCAAGGCGACATGGTCATCCTTGTGTAGCACGACCTCTTTCTTGTTCTGGTGAATCCGACCAACACTTCGGATTATCTCATAATCCTATTCGCATGGCCATGCTTATTTAGGTCGGACCACCCGAGGGGCCCAGGGTATATCTCTCCTGATCGGAGGGGAAAATCCCATCTTGCTCAACCATGTCTCGCAGCATGGGTCAGGACAAGCCCGAAACCTACCTTTATAACTACCCAGTTACAGAGTAGCGTTTGGTCGGTCCAAAGCAGGTCTATCACCATCCCGAGTACATGCGTCAGCTCAAGTCTTAGGACATAGAACGTATGTTGTACTAGAGACTCTCAGATGACCTATCGCTGCGTCTCATAGTTGGGTCTGTCCAACTCAGGCCTTATCTCGACTCGGGTCCGACTACGTCGAATCCGACCAGATCTTTTTGAGTCCATATTATACGGCTAGCATCCAATGCTACATGGTCAGTGAGACCGGACCATCCACCGTGTCATATGCTAGTCTAACTGGCTGCGCGTCCACACAACCCTTTCGACTAGGGACCATTTAGGACAGTCATCATACAATGCATGGTTTCACAAACAAGTCACGTACTTGTTAATACACATCATTGATAATGTCCAAGGACTATCTTTATTCCTAAACACATAGGAAATATCATCATACATGATTGCCTCTAGGGCATATCTCCAACAGTCTCCCACTTGCACTAGAGTCAATCAAATAGACATCGAATGCCCATAGCTCTAACGTGCCCGTCATGCTTGGGTTGTGGAAGCGGCTTAGTCAATGGATGTGCAACATTTTCATCCGTATGAATCTTGCATAAATTAGTATCACCATTCTTTACGAGCTTTCGTATCAGGTGATACTTTCGGTCTATGTGCCTGGTCTTGTGGTTTTGTCTCGGCTCCTTGGCCTGTGCGATGGCACATGAATTGTCACAATACAGGTCCAACGGTTTTGCCCAGCCCGGGAACACACCAAGATCCTCCAGGAACTTCCGAATCCAAACACCTTCCTTTGCGGCTTCACAAGCCGGAATGTATTCGGCCTCTGTTGTGGAGTCGGCCACCGTATCTTGCTTGGAACTCGTCCAGCTCACTGCTCCTCCATTCATGACATAGACGAATCCAGTTTGCGATCGACAATCATCCCTGTCGGTTTGGAAACTAGCATCAGCGTAACCCTTTACGCAGAGCTCCTCCTCACCTCCATAAACTAGGAACATCTCTTTAGTCCTTTTCAGGTACTTCAGGATAGTTTTCACCGTTGCCCAGTGACTCTCACCTGGGTCGGCCTGGTATCTGCTTGTTAAGCTTATTGCATAGGCAACATCAGGCCGAGTACATAGCATGGCATACATGATGGATCCTATTGCCGAAGCATACGGAATCCTACTCTTCCGGTTTCGCTCATCAGAAGTCATAGGACTCTGAGTCTTGCTTAGCCTTATACAATGTGAGATGGGCAAGAACCCTTTCTTGGCCTCACTCATGTTTAACCGCTTCAACACTTTGTCTATGTACGTGCTCTGGCTCAAGCCGAGCAGCCTCTTCGATCTATAGAGATAGATCTTGATGCCTAAAATGTATACTGCTTCTCCAAGGTCTTTCATCGAAAACTTGCCATTCAATGATTCCTTGACTGAGTTCAGCATCGAAACATCATTTCCGATCAGCAGTATGTCATCCACATACAGGATCAAAAATACTACCAAGCTCCCACTAGACTTCTTGTATAAAGAATAGTCCTCTTCGTTCTTGATGAAACCAAGGTCAACGATGACTTCATCAAAACGAATGTTCCAACTCCGAGATGCTTGCTACAATCCATAAATGGATCTCTTGAGCTTGCATATTTTACTAGCATTATTTGGATCGACAAAACCTTCAGGCTGTATCATGTATACATCCTCATTTAAATTTCCATGAAGGAAAGCCGTTTTGACATCCATCTGCCATATCTCATAATCGAAATATGCACCTATAGCTAGTATGATCCTCACCGACTTTAGCATCGCTACCGGTGAGTAGGTCTCATCGTAGTCAATTCCTTGAACTTGTCCATAACCTTTAGCGACAAGCCGAGCTCTGTGGATCTGAACATTTCCATCCACATCGTTTTTCTTCTTAAAGACCCATTTGCAACCAATGGCAATTACGCCAGGTGGTGGATCAACCAAGTCCCAGACTTGATTATCATCCATGGACTTTAACTCGGATCTCATGGCCTCCATCCATGCCTCGGAATCTGGGCTCACCATCGCTTCCGCATACGTGGCCGGCTCGTCGCTTTCTAGCAATAACACATTGCGCACTCTGCACAACCTTTCCGACCTTTGTGGCTCCGGTGCTGATTCCACTACGGGTTCCCTGACCAACTCCGGTATGATCTCATCACCAGCCGAGTCGTCCCCGAGTGGCTCTCGAATTTCTTTGAGCCGCACCGTTCTCCCACTGGCTTCCCGACTGATAAACTCTTTCTCTAGGAAAACCCCGTTCCGAGCAACAAACACTTTGTTCTCTTCTCGGTTGTAGAAGCTGTATCCCAAGGTTTCCCTCGGATATCCCACAAATATGCATTTATCCGACTTGGGTGTAAGCTTGTCCGACATGAGTCGCTTGACAAATGCTTCACAACCCCAAATCTTTAGAAAAGACAAACTAGGACTCTTCCCAGTCCACATCTCATGTGGTGTCTTATCTACGGATTTTGATGGTACCCTGTTAAGTGTGAAAGCTGCAGTTTCTAGAGCGTATCCCCAGAATGACAAGGGTAAATCTGATTTGCTCATCATTGATCGGACCATGTCCAACAAGGTTCAATTTCTCCGTTCTGACACGCCGTTTCTGTGTGGCGTTCCCGGAGGTGTGAGCTGAGGTACTATACCTCGGTTTTTCAGATGATCATCAAACTCCTGGCTCATGTACTCACCTCCATGATCTGATCGTAGAAGCTTTATTGTCTTGCTGAGCTGATTTTCAACCTCGTTTTGAAACTCTTTGAACTTTTCAAAAGTTTCCGACTTGTGCCTCATCAAATAGTTATATCCATATCTACCCAAGTCGTCGGTAAAAGTCACGACGTACTAATAGCCACCTCTGGCCGTTGTGCTCATGGGACCACACACATCACTGTGTATAAGCTCCAACAGCTCAGACGCCCTTTCGCAACTCTTTGCAAAAGCAGACTTAGTCATCTTGCCTAGCAAGCATGATTCGCATGTCTCGAACGACCCAAAGTCGGACGAAGTTAGGAGTCCATCATCATGGAGCTTCTTCATGCATTTCAGACTAATGTGTCCAAGCCGGCAATGCTAGAAGTATGTTGGATTTATCTCATTAGGCTTATGCCTCTTGACATTCATGTTATAGACTGGTTCCGTTTCCAGATTCAGAATAAATAGCCCATCTACAATGGGTGCATAGCCGTGGAACATTCCATTCAAATAAAATGAATAACCATTGTCCTTTAAACTGAATTCATAACCCTGACTCATCAAGCATGAGGCAGAAATAATGTTCTGACTAAGTGCGGGAATGTAATAACAATTATTCAATTCCAAAATAAATCCAGAAGGAAGCTTGAGCTGCATCGTGCCGACCTCCAACGCAGCAACTCTTGCTTTGTTGCCAACCCTGATGTCAATCTCCCCTTGTGCCACACGCCTAGTTCTTATCAGCCCCTGCATCATGTTGCAAATATGAACAACCGATCCGGTATCAAATACCCAAGAGCTACTAGGTATGTCAGCAAGGTAAATGTCTATAACCTATGTAACAAGTGTAACTTTGCCTGAAGAAGCATTTTCGGCCTTCTTGCCATGCTCAGCAAGCCACTTGCTACAGTTCCTCTTCCAGTGACCAGTTTCCTTGCAATGAAAGCAAACGGTCTTTGAGTCTGGTCCCGGCTTCGGCGCAGCGGCGGAGACAACTTTCTCCGTGCCCTTTGCCTTGCCCTTTTTCTTGGACCAACTCTTCTTGAACTTAGCCGATTTCTGCACCATCAACACTTGATGCGTGCCTTTCTTAATATCTTGTTCTGCCACCTTGAGCATCCCATGCAATTCAGTGAGCTTCTTATCCATGCCGTGCATATGATAGTTCGAGACGAACGTCCCATAGCTAGGTGGAAGAGAACCCAGAATTGCTTCTGTGGACAGCTCGTCCCCAAGTGGGAAGCCTAACCGATCCAAAGCTTGCACGTACCCGATCATCTTGATCACATGCGGGCTCAGTGGATCACCCTCTTTCAGCTTACAATCCGTCAAGGATTGCCAGACGTTGAACCTTTCGGTCCTAGCCTGCACCTGAAACATGCTCTTGAGACTCTCGATCATATCGAAAGCCTCAACGTTTTCGAAATGCTGTTGTAAATTGGGCTCCATACAAGCCAGCATGAGGCAGCTGATCTCGTTTGATTCATCAATGAGTTTCTGGTGGGCATTCTTGGTTGTGGCATTAGCATTATCGACAGGTTCCTCTGGAAGTGGATCCTCTAGAACATGTTCCTTTTTATCGTGCTTGAGAACACTTCTCCAATTTCTATTCCAGGTGGTAAAGTTTGTTCCATTCACTTTATCCTTTTCCAGAATTGATTTCAATGCAAAGTTGGGTTGAGCAGGTGGTGCCATTGATCTACAACAGAAAATATGCAATCACTAAGCAATGTGTTTATGTAGAGTAATTCAAGCCTTAAACAGAACTACTCCCACTGAAGTCAGCATCCCTTCGTGAACTCTCAGTGATTCAGGAACCGTCTAGCGCGAGCGACTAGTGAGCTTTAGCATCACTGCTAGCCAACTTGCCTATTCGGTAAGCAACTCCTTGCTAATCGTATCTCTATACGACTCCTGTCGGTCAGGTAGGTATCTCATACCCTGGCTCCCGACCTTCTTTGCCACAAGGCCCAAAACCGTTTTGATAGCCTTGTCAAGTTAACCTGATGCAGTGCATGTCCGTGTCCGACATGAACCCTCCAGTTCAAGGACACCTAGTAGCACCTCAATTTTATGAGCCCACCACTAGACGTACTTGACGTGCGAAGGTGCAACATCCGCAATGGCAATGTGCTTGATATTAATGAGGGATCTTTCTACCATAATAACATGCATAGAAAACAAGAAGCAATATCAATCACATATACACATAAATATGTGAAATAGTATGGCTCCTTCATGGACATCCTTCCAGGTTGGCTCCAACTCCGATGACCAGGGCGGAACTCCATCTTGTTCGTCACGCCGGGACGCCAAAACCTCGAACTTGATCTCTGTCCTCCATGTACTACAACTAGTGATGAATTTTATAGAGAATCACAAGTCGACACGCAGGTCGTTATACAATATAATGACAACACTTTGGCTCCTGCCGGCTGACAATCATGACACGCAGGTCATGTTAAATTACACACATGCATCACATACATATGAGCCATATTATTCACATCAAACCTGCAAAACAAAGTTATGCATAGAATCGCATTCTACCGGTTGGTGTATCGTGTACGAAACACAAGGCGCTACGCACACGGCGGCGCCCGACGTTTTCGGAAATCACAGATCGAATCTGTATTCCGATCACGTCGGATTTTCTGATCTGACCGATCTCATCGATCATCGCGAACCTGATTCGGATTTACGTTTCACTGTTAACCCCGATGGCGGATACCGACCGGTAGGGGTAGGTTGTGTCATGACCTCATCGATTCCGATGGACAGAAAATATAGCCTCATTGACCCCGATGTGTAGTTGATCTCATCAACCGTGCACATAGCCGATCTCATGAACGACGGCATATCTCATCCGCCACCTCCACATATCCAATATGCATCCGATCTGAATCCAAATCCTATAGCAGAGGCTCTGATACCACTGTTGGATTCTACCGTAGGTGCATCGCATGCGAATTAAAAATTTCCTACGCGCAGAACATCCAAGAACATGCTACGGAGATGGATCACAGTTCGTTACCACTAGACGCGCAATGTCGTGCAGCGGAAGTAGAGTTGGGGCAGCGCGTTCGCGTGGTCCGTCTCCTCCTCGTCTGATCTCCCTCAAACAGCCGATCCGATCTCCCTCGCGCAGCCGGTCGCCGGATCCTACGTACAGGTTCGCCGGAGCGGCGCAAGTGCACCGCCTCTAACGGTATCCGCGCGTGCAGGAGGAACACCGTGCGGCGGACTGCTAGGTCCGATCACATAGTTTGGTGGCGAGTGGAGGTGGCTAGTTGCAACACATGCAAAGCCCTAATGACGGCGCCGAAGCGATCAACCAGATGGGTGTGCCGCACCTCCACTATATATAGGCATGCGGTGCGGGCTCAACTCTTGGGCCTCGCACGGATCCTAAAGCCCACATGTTCCTTCCCTTAAGCGCGCGACCCCTTAGGTTCTCGTTCACTTGGTCGCGAGTCAGATTACATCTGGCTCGACCAGTCGGTAGCGGCCTCTTGCAAAGCATGCCGACTCCAAGTGTTCGATGAAGCTGGTTAGGCGAACCTGTACATCACACTTCTGTTCCCTTTGCCACACGATATATGTTGTCATGCTCAAGGCGACATCGTCATCCTTGTTGCAGCACGACCTCTTTCTCGTTCCGGTGAATCCGACCAACACTTCGGATTATCTCATAATCCTATTCGCATGGCCATGCTTATTCTGGTCGGATCACCCGAGGGGCCCAGAGTATATCTCTCCTGATCGGAGGGGCAAATCCCATCTTCCTCAACCATGTCTCGCAGCATGGGTCAGGACAAGCCCGAAACCTACCTTTATAACTACCCAGTTACGGAGTAGCGTTTGGTCGGCCCAAAGCAGGTCTATCACCATCCCGTGTACATGCGTCAGCTCAAGTCTTAGGACATAGAACGTATGTTGTACTAGAGACTCTCACATGACCTATCGCTGCGTCTCATAGTTGGGTCTGTCCAACTCAGACCTTATCTCGACTCGGATCCGACTACGTCGAATCCGACCAGATCTTTGTGAGTCCATATTATATGGCTAGCATCCAATGCTACATGGTCAGTGAGACCAGACCATCCACCGTGTCATATGCTAGTCTAACTGGTTGCGCGTCCACACAACCCTTTCGACTAGGAACCATTTAGGACAGTCATCATACAATGCATAGTTTCACAAACAAGTCACGTACTTGTTAATACACATCATTGATAATGTCCAAGGACTATCTTTATTCATAAACACGTAGGAAATATCATCATACATGATTGCCTCTAGGGCATATCTCCAACAGTGCATATCCCAATACTACTCTAGCGTCACCAAATGTTAAGCATGCGGACCCTGCGGGTTCGAGAATCATGTAGACATGACTGAGACACCTCTCTGGCCAATAACCAATAGCGGGACCTGGATGCCCATAGTGGTTCCTACATATTCCACAAAGATCTTCATCGGTTGAACCACGATTTCAAGGATTCAATCAATTCCGTATGCAGTTCCCTTTGTCCAGCAGTATGTTACTTGCTTGGGATTCGATCGTCCGTATCTCCATACCTAGTTCAATCTCGTTACCGACAAGTATCTTTACTCGTTTTGTAATACAAGATCCTGTGACTAACTCCTTAGTCACATTGCTTGCAAGCTTCTTGTGATGTTGTATTACCAAGAGGGCCCAGAGATACCTCTCCGTCATACGGAGTGACAAATCCCAGTCTCGATCCATGCCAACCCAACAATCACCCTTGGAGATACCTGTAGAGTACCTTTATGAGCACCCAGTTATGAAGTGATGTTTGATACACACAAGGCATTCCTCCGGTGCCAGGGAGTTGCATGATGTCATGGTCTTAGGAACAGATACTTGACATGAAGAAAGCAGTAGCAATAAACTAATACAATCAAATGCTATGCTTATGGTTGGGTCTTGTCCATCTCATCATTCTCCTAATGATATGACCTCGTTATCAAATGACAACTCATGTCTATGGTTAGGAAACTTTAACCATCTTTGATCAACGAGCTAGTCTAGTAGAGGCTCACTAGGGACACGGTGTTCTCTATGTATCCACATGTATCTGAGTTTCCGATCAATACAATTCTAGCATGGATAATAGATGTTTATCATGAACAGGGAAGTATGATAATAACCAATTTATTATTGCCTCTAGGGCATATTTCCAACAGTCTCCCACTTGCACTAGAGTCAATAATCTAGTTCACATTGCCATGTGATTCACACCCAATGAGTTCTGGGGTTTGATTATGTTTGTCTTGTGAGAGAGGTTTTAGTCAACGGGTCTGTAACATTCAGATCCATGTATACTTTGCAAATCCTTATGTCATACTGTAGATGCTGCTATCACGCTCCACTTAGAGCTATTCCAAATGACTGCTCCACTATACGTATCCGGTTTGCTACTCAGAGTCATCCGGATCGGTGTCAAAGCTTGCATCGACGTAACCCTTTACGATGAACTCTTTATCACCTCCATAATCGAGAAAAAATTCCTTAGTCCTCTAGTTACTAAGGATAATTTTGACCGCCGTCCAGTGATCCACTCTTGGATCACTCTTGTACCCCTTGCCAAACACGTGGCAAGGCACACATCAAGTGTAGTACACAGCATGGCATACCGTATAGAGCCTATGGCTAAGGCATAGGGGACGACCTTCGTCCTTTCTCTTTCTCCTGCTGTGGTCAAGCTTTGAGTCTTACTCAACTTCACACCTTACAATACAGGCAAGAACTCCTTCTTTGACTGATCCATTTTGAACTTCTTCAAAATCTTGTCAAGGTGTGTACTCATTGAAAGTCTTATCACGCGTCTTGATCTATCTCTATAGATCTTGATGCCCAATATTTAAGCAGCTTTTTCCTGGTCTTCCTTTGAAAAACTCCTTTCAAACAACCCTTTATGCTTTCCAGAAATTCTACATCATTTCCGATCAACAATATGTCATCCACATATACTTATCAGAAATGATATAGTGCTCCCACTCACTTTCTTGTAAATACACGTTTCTTATAAACTTTATACAAACCCAAAAGAGCTTTGATCACCTCATCAAAGCGCATATTCCAACTCCGAGATTCTTGCACTAGTCCATAGAAGGATCGCTGGAGCTCGCATGCCTTTTAGCATCCTTAGGCTCAACAAAACCTTCTGGTTGCTTTCCTCAAGGAAACCGTTAAGGAAACGATGTTTTGACATCCATCTGCCAGATTTCATAATCGAAAAATGCAGCAACTGCTAACATAATCCCAATAGACTTTAGCATCGCTATAGGTGAGAAAGTCTCATCGTAGTCAACTCCTTGAACTTGTCGGAAACCTCTTTGCGACAAGTCGAGCATTATAGATAATGACATTACTACCAACGTTTGTCTTCTTAAGGATCCATTTATCCTTAATGGCCTGCCGGTCATCGGAAAAGTCTACCAAAGTCCACACTTGGTTATCATACATGGATCCTATCTCGAATTACATGGCCTCTAGCCATTTTTCGGAATCTGGGCCCACCATCGCTTCTTCATAGTTCATAGGCTCATTGTTATCTAACAACATGACTTTCAAGACAGGATTACCGCACCACTCTGGGCAGTACGTGTCCTTGTCGACCTACGAGACTTAGTAGTAACTTGATCCGAAGTTGCATGATCATCATCATTAGCTTCCTCTTCAATTGGTGTACACATCACAAGAACACTTTTCCGTGTTGCGCTACTTTCCAATTCAAGTGAAGGTTCGATAACCTTATCAAGTTCTACCTTCCTCCCACTCACTTCTTTCGAGAGAACCTCCTTCTCTGGAAAGGATCCATTCTTGGCAACAAAGACCTTACCTTCGGATCTGTGATAGAAGGTATACCCAATATTTGCTCTAGGGTATCTTATGAAGATGCACTTTTCCGCTTTGGGTTCGAGCTTATCAGACATAAGTGTCGTATCCCCAAACTCTAAGAAATGACAACTTAGGTTTCTTGCCAAACCAAAATCCATGCGGTGTCATCTCAACGGATTTATATGGTGCCCTATTTTAAGTGAATGTAGTTGTCTCTAATGCATAACCCCAAAACTATATATAGTGGCAAATCGGTAATAGACATCATAGAAGCACCATATCCAATAGAGTACGGCTACGACGTTCAGACACACCATTACACTATGGTGTTCCAGGTGGCGTGAGTTGTGAAATAATTTCTACATTGTCTTAAATTGCATACCAAACTCGTAACTCAGATATTCACCTTCACGATCATATCGTAGACATTTTATCTTCTTGTCATGATGATCTCCAACTTCACTCTGAAATTGCTTGAACTTCTCAAACGTTTCAGACTTGTGTTTCATTAAGCAAATATACCCATATCTACTCAAATCATCAGTGAAGATAAGAAAATAACGATATCCATCGCGCTCTTCAATACTCATTGGACAACACACATTAGCATGTATGATTTCCAACAAATCACTCGCCCGCTCCATTGATCTGAAAATGGGGTTTTCGTCATCTTGCCCATTAGGCATGGTTCACATGTATCAAGTGATTCAAAATCGAGTGATTCCAAAAGTCCATCAGCATGGAGTTTCTTCATGCGCTTTACACCAATACGACCTTTAACGGCAGTGCCACAAGTATGTGGTACTATCATTATTAACTCTGCATCTTCTGGCATCAATATTATGAACATGTGTATCACTACGATCGAGATTCAATAAACCATTCACATTGGGTGCATGACCATAGAAGGTATTATTCATGTAAACAGAACAACCATTATTCTCTGACTTAAATGAATAACCGTATTGCAATAAACACGATCTAATCATGTTCACGCTCAACGCACACCAAATAACGTTTATTTAGGTTCAACACTAATCCGGAAGGTAGAGGGAGCATGCGATGGTGATCACATCAACCTTGGAAACACTTCCAACACACATCGTCACCTCGCCCTTAGATAGTCTCCGTTTATTCCACAACTTTTGTTTCGAGTTACCAATATTAGCAACTGAATCGGTATCTAAAACTCAGGTGCTACTAGGAGTACTAGTAAGGTACACATCAATAACACGTATATCAAATATACTTTTGCTGACGTCGCCAGCCTGCTTATCTACCAAGTATTTGGGGTAGTTCCGCTACCAGTGACCGTTTCCCTCATAATAGAAGCACTTAGTCTCGGTTTTGGGTTCAACCTTGGGTTTCTTGACTGGAGCGGCAACTAGCTTGCCATTCTTGAAGTTTCCCTTCTTGCCCTTGCCCTTCTTGAAACTAGTGGTCATGTTAACCATCAACACTTGATGCTCCTTCTTGATTTCTACCTTCGCGTCCTTAAGCACCACGAATAGCTTAGGGATCATCATCTCCATCCCTTGCATGTTATAATTCATCACAAAGCTCTAGTAGCTTGGTGACAGTGACTGGAGAACTCTGTCAATCACTATCTTATCTGGAAGATTAACTCCCACTTGATTCAAGCGATTTTAGCACCCAGACATTCTGAGCACATGCTCACTGACTGAGCTATTCTCCTCCATCTTGTAGGCAAAGAACTTGTCAGAGGTCTCATACCTCTCAACACGGGCATGAGCCTGAAATACCAATTTCAGCTCTTGGAACATCTCATATGCTCCATGGCGTTCAAAACGTCTTTGGAGCCTCGATTATAAGCCGTAAAGCATGACGCACTAAACTATCAAGTAGTCATCACAACGTTTCTTTCAGACGGTCATAACATCCACATATGACGCTAGAGGGGCTGGCACACCGAGCGGTGCGTCGAGGACATAAGCCTTCTATGCAGTAGTGAGGACAATTCTCAAATTATGGACCCAGTCCACACAACTGCTTACCCTATCTTTCAACTTGGCCTTTCTCTAGGAACGTATCAAAATACAGGGGAGCTACAGCGCGAGCTATTGATCTACAACATAATTTTGCAAAGACAACTTTAGACTAATATCAGGATAATGAGTTCAATTAATCATATTACTAAAGAACTCCCACTCAAATCAACATCCCTCAGGTGGTCTAAGTGTGACATGATCCAAATCCACCAACCCAAGTCCGATCATCACGAGAGATGAGGTGGTTTCAATGGCGAACATCTCCATGTTGATCATATCTACTATATGACTCATGTTTGACCTTTCGGCCTCCTGTGTTCCGAGGCCATGTCTGTACATGCTAGGCTCGTCAAGGTTAACCCAAGTATTCTACGTGTGCAAATCTGGCTTACACCCGTTGTATGCGAACATAGAGTCTATCGCACCCGATCATCATGAGGTGCTTCGAAACGATGATCCTTCGCAACGGTGCATACTCGGGGAGAACACAATTTTATCTTGAAATTTTAGTGAGGGATCATCTTATAATGCTACCGTCGTCCTAAGCAAAATAAGATGCATAAAAGGATAAACATCACATGCAAATCATATAAGTGACATGATATGGCCATCATCATCTTGTGCTTTTGATCTCCATCTCCAAAGCACCGGCATGATCTCCATCGTCACCGGCATGACACCATGATCTACATCATCATGATCTACATCATCGTGTCATCATGTGGTTGTCGCGCCAACTATTGTTTCTACAACTATTGCTAACGCATAGCGATAAAGTAAAGCAATTACATGGCGTTTAGATATTGACACGTAGGTCATGAATTAAATTAAGACAACCCTATGGCTCCTGCCGGTTGCCATACTCATCGACATGCAAGTCGTGACAACTATACAAAACATGATCATCTCATACATCACATATATCAAATCACGTTTTGGCCATATCACATCACAACATGCCCTACAAAAACAAGTTAGACGTCCTCTACTTTGTTGTTGCAAGTTTTACGTGGCTGCTATGGGCAACTAGCAAGAACCATTCTTACCTACGCAAAGCCACAACAGTGATATTCAAGTTGCCTTTTAACCTTCTACAAGGACCGCTTCTGTCGAATCCGATTCAACTAAAGTGGGAGAGACAGACACCCGCCAGCCACCTTTATGCAAACAAGTTGCATGTCAGTCGGTGGAACCGGTCTCTTGTGCGAGGACAAGTAAGGTTGGTCTGGGCCGCTTCATCCCACAATACCGCCGAATGAAAATAAGACTAAGGAGGTAAGCAATCTGAATATCAATGCCCACAAACACTTTGTGTTCTACTCATGCATATCATCTACGCATAGACCTGGCTCATGATGTCATTGTTGGGGAACGTTGCATGGGAAACAAAAAAAATCCTACGAACACCTAGGATCTATCTATGGAGATGCATTGCTACGAGAGGGGGAGTGTATCTACATACCCTTATAGATCGCCAAGCGGAAGTGTATATAACGCGGTTGATGTAGTCGTACTCTTCACGATCCAATCGCGATCTGATCCGATCTAGCACCGAACGGACGACACCTCCGCGTTCAGCACACGTGCGGCTCGATGACATCTCCTCCTTCTTGATCCAGCAAGCGAGGGAGGAGAAGTAGATGGGATCTCAACCAGCACGATGGCGTGGTGGAGATGGTGGTGGAGCAATCCCGTCAGGGCTTCGCCAAGCGTTACCGTAGATGCGATCTGAGGACTCACGGAGTAATGGGAGAGGGAGGGCTGCCACCGGAGCGTAGGAGTTAGTGTGTACATCCCTCCCCTCCCCTCCACTCCACTATATATAGGAGGCAAAGGGGAGAGGGGAGGCGCAACCTTGACCCCTCCTCCAAGGGAGGGGCCGGCGGCCAAGGGAGAGTCCTCCCTTTACAAGGAAGGGAGGAGTCCCCCTCCTCCAAGGCACCGCCGGGGTGCCTTGTCCCTTTGGGACTCTTGCCCCCAAGCCTAATTCGCCTCTAGGGGCTGATGCACCTGGCCCATGATGGCTAGGGCGCACCCCCTATGGCCCATGTGGGCCCACGGGGTAGGTGGACCCCCGGAACCCTTTTTGGCACCCCGGTACACTACCAGTAATGCCCGAAACCTTTCCGGCGACTAAAATAGGACTTCCCATATATAAATCTTTACCTCCAGACCATTCCGTAACTCCTCGTGATGTCCGGGATCTCATCCGGGACTCCAAAAAACATTCGGTCACCAACGTACATATCCCAATACTACTCTAGCGTCACCGAACGTCAAGCGTGCGGACCCTGCGGGTTCGAGAATCATGTAGACATGATCGAGACACCTCTCTATCCAATAACCAATAGCGGGACCTGGATGCCCATAGTGTTTCCTACATATTCCACAAAGATCTTCATCGGTCGAACCACGATGTCAAGGATTCAGTCAATCCCGTATGCAGTCCCCTTTGTCCAGCGGCATGTTACTTGCCCTAGATTCGATCGTCGGTATCTCCATACCTAGTTCAATCTCGTTACTGGCAAGTCTCTTTACTCGTTCTATAATAAAAGATCCCGTGATTAACTCCTTAGTCACATTGCTTGCAAGCTTCTTGTGATGTTGTATTACCGAGAGGGCCCAGAGATACCTCTCCGTCATACGGAGTGACAAATCCCAGTCTCGGTCCATGCCAACCCAACAGTCACTCTTGGAGATACCTGTAGAGTACCTTTATGATCACCTAGTTACGAAGTGATGTTTGATACACACAAGGCATTCCTCCAGTGCCAGGGAGTTGCATGATCTCATGGTCTTAGGAACAGATACTTGACATAAAGAAAGCAGTAGCAATAAACTAATACGATCAAATGCTATGCTTACAGTTGGGTCTTGTCCATAACATCATTCTCCTAATGATGTGACCTCATTATAAAATGACAACTCATGTCTATGGTTAGGAAACTTTAACCATCTTTGATCAACGAACTAGTCTAGTAGAGGCTCACTATGGACACGGTGTTCTCTATGTATCCACACATGTATCTGAGTTTCTGATCAATATAATTCTAGCATGGATAATAGATGTTTATCATGAACAGGGAAATATGATAATAACCAATTTATTATTGCCTCTAGGGCATATTTCCAACAGGGTCACCCTGTCAGTGTTCGCCGGCGACAACGTGTCCCCGAGTAGTGCTAGCGACCGTAGGTCCCATCACATTTGGGTTGGAAGATAGATGGGAGAGAGCTTCTAGATCTTCCACCAAGATTTCAGTCGGAATTTCTACCTGCATTCCTGATAGTACTACTAGAAAATAATACAGGTAGCTTGACTACACTAGTTATCATTGGATGAATCTTACACGTGTTTCATAGTAGGGATGAAAACGGATGGAACTAGGTGCTACAACATTTGTTTTCATATTTTTTGCAGAAGCGGAAATGAATACAGAAACCCCGGAAATGAATACGAAAATAGATACTACTGGAAAACAGACACAACGAATATGGAGCGGACATGGAAACATAAGTGCGCGTTGACCGGAAATTTAAAACCCATTGTGTCAAAGAAATAAACACAAAAATCAAAAGTAAAATAAAATGTTACCATGGCTACAAAATAATATGATTGTGTTAGTAACTTAGCATAGTATTGTAGTAGTACTCGACATTTGTGTATAGGGTCTAGTTGAGTACGAATGTGGTAGTAGATGTTGGGCCTCGAATGATTCATTATACTCATTGTGTCAAGGTGTGTTGTTTGGTAGTTGGGCTACAAAGTCGCCATAGGCCTATACTAAAAACAAAAATTTCATATTCACGGAAACAAGAATGCTCCGTTTCTGATCACCATCCAAGATGAAGCGCACGAATGGGCTGCTGCCGGCGCGAAGGGACTACAGGGGATCCTTCCTGTAACCTGATCTTGTGCTCTTGGGGCTGGGCAACCCCCCTCTCTTCTGCTCGACCTGTACCCCTCTATGTCCTCTCGTGTACGTAGTCGGATACAGTCCCTGTAACTCTCTGTAACACTCTTTCCATATCAATGCAATGATACGCTGCCAAGCGTATTTCGGAAAAAATGCTCCGTTTCCACGTCTATTCCACCGGAAAACACCGTTTCATTTTTGTTTCCGTTTTCGCATAAAAATCCATTTTCATTTCCGTTTTGCGAACTTCCATTTCCATTTTCATATTTCCTCTCCATTTTCATTTTTCCTCCGAAAAAGCGAAAAGTTTCCACTCCATTTTCATCCCTATTTCACACGAATCAACTCAATGTTTATGAGCTGGATTTTTTTATTTATTGTTTTACTAACAAGGCATTTCTAGTTGAAAGGAAAAGTGATGTTTGAAAGACAAAAAAAAGTCCAGAACTTGTCGATGTTGAACTATTTCCTTTGAAATTCCTGGAAATTTCATGTGTAGTTTTGTGTTCCTTTGAAAAGCCTACACGAGACACAACGATTTCGAAGGTGTTTTCAAATGCTCGGAATACGAAATACTACCATATTATGAATATGAATCTGAATGTAATCATCATGGTTGATGAAAAGTTTCTTTCCCACAAATTGCCTTCGTCAAAGCTTTCAGCATTATTCATTGGTTCACACAAATCAATAGTGAAAATACTACCATGTTGTTTTCTTGCCAAACTTTTGTGGAAATGCTCGATCAGTAGAAAAAAGACAACTTGACCACTAGTTATGACTAGATGATGCTAGTAGAAAGGATGGAGCCAGTTCACAAGTGTTTTCACGGATAATGTGATCCTAGATGAGCTAGGAAATGATACAAAATCCTATAATTTTCATTCATAATATGGTGTTACTTTGAATCTTACAGGTGTTTCGCAGAGAATAGTTTAATGTCTACCGAACTGAAAGTTTGGAAGACAAAATTTCTTTCCAGAATCTAGTGGATGTTGAAATGTTTCCTGTGAAATTCCTGTAAATTTCATGAGTAGTTCTGTATTCCTTTGAAAAACCAATACGAGACTTAGGTATGTCATAGTTTTTCAAAAGGCGCAAATATGAAATGCTACCATATTATGAACTAGGCCATGCTAGTTACCTCTCGGTTGTGTGGGACTTCCATTTTTTTAATGTTTAGTAAATCGAAATGTTTTATCATAACCATATAGTTCATTTTGCTAAAAAAAACTATATAACTCATGCGTTCTTCTTTATCGGTGAAGAATATATGAAACAATCATAATGCGCAGTGCAGATTGGGCCCAAGATGACACATATGTCGCACACCTTTCTCTGCCCAAGATGCTCTGGATTGCTTCCTCCTCTGTGGTCGTCCGTGCCGCCGCATCAGCCGCCTCCGTCGCCGCCATGTCGGCAGCGAGTCGGGCCTCGCCCTTATCCTATTCTTCCCACAACGAGCACATCGGTCCCGGTGAGACTCATACTCCATCCGACGATGACGGGGAAGGAGAGATTCGAAGCCTGTCGATCCTATGGAGTCGCGTTGAGCCCATGCTATGGAGTCGCGTCGGACAGATCCTACCGTCGACTAGGCGTTGTCCTCCCGGGAGCGGAAAAGTGCAATAAGGATGGCCATTGCCTCCTCCAACCCACACGGGATGACACCCCAGTCGACGAAATCGTACTAGTCAGAGTCAGATTCGCTGCCTGCCATGCCGGGAAAGGCCGAAGGTGATCTCACGTGGCGAAGGGGAATTGAGGGAAGGGAAGTGAAGTGGCTAGGGTTTGGTCCGGCGAGCGGATGAGGAGGAATATATGTGGGGTTGGTGGGGCAGCGTGGGCCGGTTCCGACATGAAGGACATGCTCGGACGCCCCATATCCTCCACATATTTGAACTGGATATGAGTGATACTTGTGATTTGCGTTGGGTTTTCCGTGAAGAGGAATGGGTAATTGCAGCACAATACGGGTAAGTAGTTCCCTTAGTTATGAAATCAAGGTTTATCGAACCAATAGGAATATCAATCCACAAGCGTCTTCAGCGGCTGCACACAAAAGTGCAAACAACTTGCACCCAACGCGGGCAAGAGGGTTGTCAATCCCCTTGATCTCGTTATTTGCAAGCAAGTGAAGTGTGTAGATAAAATTTGATAATTGTAAATTGCAAAATAAAATAAAAGGTAAATAATTGCAGCAAGGTAATTTTAGTGTTTGTAACAATATAAGTGAATAGACCCGGGGGCCATAGTTTTCCCTAATGGCATCTTTCATGAAAGTAGGCATACGGTGGGTAAACAAATTACCGTTGGGCAATTGACAGAAAAGCGGATTGTTATGCGATATTCACGGCAATGATCATGTGTATATAGGCATCACTGATACGTCTCCAACGTATCTATAATTTTTGCTTGTTCCATGCTGTTATATTATCATTCTTGGATGTTTTACAATCATTTTATTATAACTTTATATCATTTTTTGGGACTAACCTATTGACATAGTGCCAAAGTGCCAATTGCTGTTTTTGCTTGTTTTTTTACTTCGCAGAAAATCAGTACCAAACGGAGATAAAATGCTGCGGGGATTTTTGTGGATTTTTTACGGACCAGAAGAAAGAAGATGGGCCAAAGAACACCAGAAGAGGGGGCCCAGGGTGGCCATCACCCACCAGGGCGTGCCAGAGGCCCCCTGGCGCGGCCTGGTGGGTGCTAGGCGCCTCGAGCACCCCCTCAACCGCCTCCGATGCCTATAAATTCCCAAATATTCGGAAACCCCCAATAATAACCCTAGACTCTCCGCTCCGCCACCGCAATTCTCTGTATCGACGAAAAACCAATCTGGAGGCGTTCCAGTACCCTGCCGGAGAGGGGAATCCATCTCCGGTGGCCATCTTCATCATCCCGGCGGAGGCCATGATGAGGAGGGAGTAGTCCACCCTCGGGGCTGAGGGTATTTACCAGTAGCTATGTGTTCAATCTCTCTCTCTCTCGTGTTCTTGAGATTTCACGGTCTTGATGTATCACGGGCTTTGTTAATATAGTCGGATCATATGATGTGTTTCCCTCTCTATCTAGTTGTGATGAATTGAGTTTTCCCTTTGAGATTTCGTTACCGGATTGAATACTTTTATGGATTTGAGAACACTTGATATATGTCTTGCATGCGGATACCCGTGGTGACAATGGGGTGTTCAATTGATTCACTTGATATATGTCTTGGTACTCAACTTGCGGATTCCAGCGGTGACATTGGGGTAATCTATGCATAGGGGTTGATACAAGTTCTTGTCGTACTTTCTCCGATAGAAATCTTGGTGCACTCTTTGAGGTTCTTTGTGTGGATTGAGTATTATGAATCTGAAATTGTTTGATGCGTATCGTATAATTAACTCATGGATACTTGTGGTGACATTGGAGTATGTAGGTAACATTAGAGTTGGTTGATGCGTATCATATGGTGTTATTCTAGTACGAACTCTTAGATAGATCGAACGGAAAGGATAATTTGATGTTATCTTAGTACGAACTCTTGAATAGATCGATCGGAAAGGATAACTTTAAGGTGGTTTCGTACCCTACAAACAATTTCTTCTTATGTTCTCCGCTAGATAAGAACTTTGGAGTGATTCTTCGTTGCACGTTGAGGGATGGTTATGTGATCCAATTATATTAGCATTGTTGAGAGATTGCACTAGCGAAAGTACGGACCCTAGGCCTTGTTTCCAAGCATTTATACAACATTTTGCTCGTTGTTTACTATTTGTTACCTTGCTGTTTTTATATTTTCAGATTACAAAAACCTATATCTACCATCCATATTGCACTTGTATCACCATCTCTTCGCCGAACTAGTGCACCTATACAATTTGCCATTGTATTGGGTGTGTTGGGGACACAAGAGATTTCTTGTATTTGATTGCAGGGTTGTTTGAGAGAGACCATCTTCATCCTACACCTCCCACGGATTGATAAACCTTAGGTCATCCACTTGAGGGAAAATTGCTACTGTCCTACAAAACTTTGCGCTTGGAGGCCCAACAAAGTCTACAAGAATAAAGTTGCGTAGTAGACATCAAGCTCTTTTCTGGCGCCGTTGCCGAGGAAGTGAGTGCTTGAAGGTATATCTTTAGATCTTGCAATTAAATCTTTTAGTTTCTTGTTTTTCACTGGTTTGGTTTCATTAAACAGAGTAATGCATGGAGAACGATGACATGATGTAGACAAAATAAACTTAAGCAATATGAATAAACCCCATCGTTTTATCCTTAGTGGCAACAACACAAAGACGTAACTTGTCCCTTCTGTCACTGGTGTCGGGGCACGGATGCACACGATCACCTACGGGACCAGAGGCCCCTTTTTGGTTCGGCAAGGGGGGGGGTCATGTTGCACAAAGAGCGGAGACCATGCAACAACGCGACGATCGGACGCTGGTGTTAACCCTACTCCTGCTTTTGGTGGATTGATCAGAGGAACACGAAGAACACGCAGTGCTTAATCCCGGCAGGGGTTGCCGTCGGGGAGAGCTACTACGTGAGTACAAGTGTCCGAAGGTCCGAATCTTGAGCTAGGTTGCCTTGGGCCTCCTTTTACAGTGCAAGGGGCAACCACAGTGGCAAAACAGTCTTTATCTGGTGATTAGATAGCTAACAGAGCTATCATACCTAACTCTGGCATTTAGGACAAAATACCATGATTGCTAGACTAGGTGGCGCTCGGGATGCATCCCCGGCAAGCTCTTGCCACCGCTTAGCTGGTTGTTGCTTAGGGTCTTGACACGCTACTGGACGGGTGTCAACTGGGTATAATCTGCCTTCCGGTGCGTCGCCACGTGCTTAGCGAGAGCCACTTAGCCGCCTGAGGGCTCGACACCGCATCGACAAGTGACTGGCGTCATGATGCGGTGGAGCGGTGGCTGGTCAGCTCGCGCCTGCCGGGGGATGGCTTGTCGGGTTTTCCTGAGATGCGCGCGCCTCGGTCCCCGGCAGGCTCCGGGGACGTGGCTGGCGCGCCTTGGGCCCCTCCTGGGCTGTTACGTTGGTCTTGCCGGCGTTTGCTTGGCCTTCTTTAGGTCGTTGTTGCCGAGGTTTGGTTCTTGAATGCTCGCTTGGTGGCGTGGTAGCTTTTGTTGATGGGTTTTGCTGCTACCGCCTGTGCATAAGTCAGGGGCACTGGATACCCCTGTCCTAGTGCACCGACACTGGGATAAAGAAACTCGTCAGGTTGAACCCACTACAACGTACCTCTCCCACTGAAGAAATATCAATCTAGTTGGCCAAACTATTTCAATAGATCGGAGAGAATTATGAAGCCATAATAATCATGCAAATAAGAATCATAATATTCAGGTTTGACTCAAATATTTTACATGAATAATCTGAAACATAAACCCACTATTCATCAGATCCCAACAAACTCACCATACAAAAGAATTACATCGGATGGATCAAAGCGAAGATGCGATAATCATTGTATTGAAGATCAAAGAGAGAGAGATAGCCATGTAGGTACTAACTATGGACCCGCAGGTTTGTGGTGAACTACTCACACATCATCATGAGGGCAGCAAGGTTGATGAAGAGGCCTTCCGTGATCGATCCCCCCTCCGTCAGGGTGCCGGAACGGAGCTCCAAATGGTCTCGCGACGGAATAGAGACTTGCGGCAGCGGAAAAAGTGTTTCGGGATGCCCTCTAGAGTTTTTGAATATATGTGAATTTATAGGCCAGAGAACGGGTCGGGAGACCAGTCAGGGAAGCACAAGCCATCTGGGCGCGGCCATCCCCCTGCCCGCGCCTGGTTGGCTTGTGGCCCCCTCGTGTGGCCTCCGGCCTCCTTCCAAAGCTTCCAGGTCTTCTTTTGGTCCAGAAAAAAATCATAAAAAAGTTTCGGGACAGTTGGACTTCGTTTGGTACTGTAAACCTGAAAAGTGAAAAACACGCAGAAAACAGCAACTGGCACTGGGCACTGGGTCAATAGGTTAGTGCTAAAAAATAATGTAAATAGGTAAATAATTACTCAAAAAGTATCCTAGAATGATAATATAATAGCATGGAACAATAAAAAATTATAGATACGTTGGAGATGTATCAATGAGGGGTGTCGGTCAATCCGGACGCTTGGGACCTGTTTGAGACGTCCGTATGGATCGTTTTTTATGACCAATTAATGACCGAACGACATGTCCGAACGTTTGAGACTGGTTTGAAAGGTCCGTCTGTAAATGCTTTTAATGTCAAAATACCTCAAAACTGGCCGCGTAGGAGATAAGCGACACTCTTTATTTGGTACCATCAATCGGTGATTGACATGACACTGGTCTGCTCATATGCGTTGGGAGCCATTAGTTTGACACCCATGCTGCCATGTCAAACAGTGGCATGCACTCTTTCCAAATCAGAGAAGAAAGAGAAAGGAAAAGAACAGAATGAAACTATCACGCCTAATATACGGTCCTATTCTTGCGAAAACTTAAAAGTCTCAATAGGGATAGAAGCGCATATTGAGGACACTTTTGCAAGGTGGATGTCGTCACAAGTACATGCACGGAAAAGAACAGTATACAAGATTTGGCTTACACTCGCCACAAGCTACAACATGAATATCTCAATACATAAAAAATACATACAGTAATCATACAAAAGAGCAGGATCCGACTATGAAGGAAAACAAACAAAAAAGAGATGGCGTCCACCCTGCTATCCTAGGCTGTCGACCTAGAACCCATCCTACGATCGACGACTAAGAAGAAGAAATTCCAAATAGAACAAGCATCACTCTCACGTCAAAGTGTCACTTTACCTGTACCTGCATCTGTTGTTGTAGTAATCTATGATCCATGGGGACTCAGCAATATCATTACCAAGGGTATTAAGACTAGCAAAGCTTAATGGGTGAGGAATGGTTAAGTGGTGGGGTTACAACAGCACTAAGCATTTGATATCTGGCTAACTTACGAGTACAAGAATAAGAAGAGTGTTCTACGCATAATCATATGTGAACTATTAATGATCAAGAAGTGACCCTGAACACCTGCTTACAATTCAATCATAACTCCACCGTGTTCTCTTCTTGGTTCAAACCTCACAACAAGAGACGCTCACGGTTACGCACACGGTTGGTATATTTTAAATCAAGTTTACTTCAAGTTTTCTATAACCAGGTATTATAAAGTTTCCAAGTTGCCACATAACCGCGGGCACGACTTTCCGAAAGATTTAACCCTGCAAGGGTGCTCCAACTCATTCATTACAAACTAGCCACAAACTATGGTGGAAAACATCAACCTCAAGATAGCCCAAGTTTCCTTGGAATCCCGGTGCACAAGACATTCGATAAGGGTAAAACAAATCTAGCAAGGCCTCCCGACGTGTCGACGATCCCGATGGAAGCCGCGTATCTCGTTCTCAGTACACGGTGGATGAGCAACACGTACAGTGGCCAGATTAAACACCCAAGTTGCCCCGGGTGGCCCCGCACAGTGCTCTATTTTGGACCAGCACCATCAGCATTGGCCCACGCTGTATTACGTTGAATTAAAATCCGCGGATTCATGACGCCCTATGCTTTAACAAAGGTGTTCAATATTATTATGTTAGCAATTTTTAAAACCAATGTTGGGCCTTGCCAAAAGAGTTTTATCCCGAAACGAATTATCAAGGGGTTCCCAAAACAATCTCAAGCATGTTAGGAGCGCTCAATATGGAACATAACACCGATAATCGGAAACTAAGACGACAAGGGTGGAACAAAACACTAGGCAAAAGGCCGAGCCTTCCACCCTTTACCAAGTGTATAGATGAATTAAATAAATAATCAAGATAGTGTGATATCCCATGATATCCGTATTTCCACATGGAACAACCTGCACCTGCAACTAGTAACGCTATAAGAGGGGCCGAGCAAGCGGTAACTCAGCCAAACAACAGCTTTCTGCGAAGGTGGAGGTTAGAGGCTTATCATGGCATTTTGGGGGGCTCGACAAACAAGTGGTAGGTAGCGAGACATAGCGATAGAAACGAGGCAACTAGCATAGCAAAGATAGTAGTGATATCCAAGGTAATGATCATTTTGCCTGAAATCCCGTATGAAAGAAGATCGAATCCATGAAGTAGACGAACGTGCGTAGTTGAACGAATCCTCACACTTCGAAACGCTTTCGAAACTCTAGCGAGAAGAAGCAAATCCGGAAACAAACAAATGACACGATAAACATCACAATATATGCATGACATGATGCACAAACAAGGATAATCCATGTCAAGTTTTAAATATGCAAGGCATGACAAAGCACAACAATCAACTACTATGCATTAAGTGAAGTTCAATATGCAACGAGTTGCATATTGATGAAACTCCATGTTCGAATTATTTAGTTCACTCTCGTTTAGGTACCCAACAAGATTAAAGTTTGTTAAGCATGGCAAGAGGTGAAACATAACTAAACTATTTATTTAGGCATTTTAAATGATGCCAAAAACAACTTATAGCATTTCCGAAATTACCCCATATGCAAATTTCGAATTTGGTTCACATCTGACTAAAACATATTTTATATTTATTAAACAGGGAAACAAAATGCACCATGTGATTCTACTCGTCATTCTAGGTGATTTACATATATAGATCATTTAAAACGAAGCTACGACCTAAAAGATATGACCAACCCAAGATTAGCATGTCATGAATGTGAAATGCATGCAAACAACAACCACAAACATTTAAATCATGGATGCAACATGATATTACGAAACTACATGATACTTTAGGCAATTTTCATGCGCAACATGCTTAAAACGGAGCCACGGTTCAACAATTACAATCAACTCAAGTTTTAGTCTCCAAAACAGTGAGAACCTACTTGGGAGCAATAAAACATGATGCTAACATGAAAACAAATGACATGAGACTGTAGTACACATAAAATAGTTCACAAAACATATAAAGATCATCTACATAGGCATCATGGTTTAATTGATGTGATTTTTCCAAAATGCAATGTTTCTATCCAGATTAGGGACTTAGTGAAAATCACAGTTTTAGTCAAGCAGAAACATTGGAATGACATGTTGAGGGCAACTTTTAAATATTCTACAAGAAGTTTTCATGGCAAGAAAAGGCATGGGGTGATAGTATACATGACGATTAGCAAAACATGTTTACTGAACATATTCATATGACCTCTACATCAATGACATTTTCTGTAATTTATGCATGTCCTGGAAATTAGGGAAATCGCCCGACAGTAAAAAAAAGGCACGGGCTGAATCTGTGAGCGCAACATAATATACGGTGCACTGGGCGCACAATAGATGGGATTGGTCCTGCGCAAAGCTCACCCAGTGGGTTGAGGCCCGGTCAGTGGGGAGGCCTCGCAGAGGTGATGAGGAAGCTGGGGCGGCGCTCAGCGTCGTTGTGGATGTGGCGCGGGGTTGGGCCTCGGCTCGAGGCGGAGAAGGCCCACGGGGGCGAGCTGGGCCGGCTTGGGCGTGGCCCACGTGCGCTGGCGACGCGGAGCGTGCACCGTGCGGGTCAACGCGCTCAAGCACGGCATCCATGGCGGCGGCTTGTCCTGGAGGTGATGATGTCGACGGTGGTGGGGCGCAGGAGGTCCGGCAAGCGAGGCAGACGCGGAGGGGCATGAGACGAGGGATCCGGGGCGAAGGTCGCCGGATCGGGTCAGCGGCGTGGTCGTGGTCGCATCCGGCGACGGCTTGAGGAGCTTGGGCGTCCATGGCCCTCTCATGTAGCTCCTGGAAAAATATAGAGCTCGGGGGAGTGAGGGAGAGAGGGGAAAACGGTGGGAGGAGGAGAAGGGAGAGGGCGCTTGGACCTGCTCCGGTGAGGTCGGGCAGCGCATGGGCACCATGGGAAGTGCGTGGTTCGGGAGGTGGGCAACCTACATGACTCACGGAAGGCGACGGCAGGGTCTAGGTCCGGGCAGGCCAGATCTTGGCTCGCAAGCCCGCGTGGGGAGGTGGAGACGGGGCGCGGTGGAGGCGGCTCAGGTGGCGGCGACTTCTTGGGTGGCATGGAAATCGAGGCGCCCTAGGGCTTGCCCGATTTGGACAAGGGTCCTGCTTAAATAGGAAGGGGGGTTGTGGTTAGGGTTTTTAGGGTTTGTTTTTGGACCGTGCAATCGCAATCCGACCATCCGGATCGGAGGGGAAGGCAACGTTGAGCTAGGTAGGCTGTGTAGGTGGTTGGGCCAAGATGAGAGGGAAGATGCAGCCCGGCAACGGAGTTTTATAAACCGAAAACGTTTGATGATTTAAACCGGCTATAGTACCGCTATATATTTAACGGTTTGGGTATCAAATGGACTCCGAATGCGATGAAATTTGGCAGGTGTCCTACCTACAATATAAAAAGACCGCACACCAACTTTCAACCCATTTCGAGAATATTTTATTCCCACTTTAATAATAATATTTTTTACGATGCCGCTGATGCATGCGAGTGTGGTTGGTCCCGAAACGGCCGACGAAGACGAGGAAGAAGCGGCAACTACGAACAGATGCAAATTTTAGAAAACGATGGCAACGGAGTGCCGATGCAATGCGAATGATGCGATGATGAATGCATGAAACGAATAAATCACACGTCGACAACAGAATACATGGAAGGAATCTGAAACTTCAGTCTCAGGCTGTTATAGAAACCACGAGTTTGCAATGGTACATGTAAGGTTTGGGCGTCCGATTGTATGCTCTCATACAACCTCCATTTGCATATACGTAGCACATCATCTGTAAAGAGCATCACAGCATTGTGCACAAAACTTCTGTTGCGGAAGATCACAAGGTGACAGCGTTTTTTCTGACAACTTAAGCATGAGCTTTCAGGGTACTCTCAAACCCACTGCTCATTTCTTTAGCGTGTTTGACCTACTTAAAGCAGTTGACGGCTTGCTGCACACTTAACTCCTCAGATGGTTTGCTTATAACAAAAAGAACAAATTATTTATTTTATATCACACTAGAGTAATGAAATATGATAAGTAACGAAGATCCCATGTTCCTGCCACTACACCGTTTCCAAACTTATGGAGTGATTTTAAATTTTAAATTTGGTCACGCTTTTATTATTGGGGATACCCAACTAGCCTACCTTGTGCTGGCCAGATCACATGAGTTGTGAAAATTTGTCCATTTGGCATGTAGGCTTGAGTGGAAGGCAAACGAGCAGGAGGCAAAAGGTACTCCATCTACTAGCACACCAGACAACGGCACGTTCCATGTTAGCAGGCTACCCTAATACGGAGTAGTATTTTTCTTTTCGCTTTTTTTTCACTTCAGCATATCTCCTAGAAAAATGAATTACTACTAGCAAAACGAATAAATATAATACCCCTTAATTGCTTTGATCTGCAGGAAAGGGGAGGTCGGCACCGACCAGGTAGTGTCAGAGGTGACTCCGCAGCAAGCATCCATTGGGCTCCGAGCAATTAACATGCTGGTGTGGTACAGTACAACGAATTTTATTTTGCGCAGAAGTGGAGTTAAGTATGTAGAATTTAATTTTCTTGGGTTTCTTTCAGTTTCTGATGGCACACCGTACACACAGGTCACCGCATCGGACTAATCAGTAGTACGATAGGACTCTTGCAGTGCAATTCAAACACGGTTTCCGTGGTAGCGGACGGTGATGCCACAACTCAAGAGGAGAGAAGGTACACTTGTCACATGGGCTGCATCTGCTTATGAGTCGTACTGTTAGCTTAAATAACCATTTCAGGTGTTCAAAAAAATAAATTCAGTTGGCTACCCGAACATGCCAGTTACTACCGATAAAGTTTGTTTATAAGCTATAAAAGGAACGAGTAGAAAATTAATATGCACGAAACACACACGGAGAAAAATGGATCATTTTTTTGAGTAACCCACGGCCTAATTAAGTGTGTGCGTCCGTAAGCGAAACGTCAGAGCCTCAGAGGTGAGAGAAGCTGACTACTAGCACTCATGATAAGGGTGTGGAAATAGATGCAAGGTCTAAAAGATTACCAGCACCCTTAAGCTTAACACCTAATGCTAAGTCGATTGAATCATCGTTCTCAATTTATATTGCTAATATAATTTAAAGTCATTAGCACTTGATGGTGTTGCTATAAGGCATATGGCAAAAGAGGCTTAAAAGAGAGGGTGATAGCAATGCCAATGTGCCTACTTAGCGTTTGATTAATACCCCCCCCCCCCCCCCCTCGAAAATGTAAGGTGTATTTAAAAAGAAATCAAACATATTCATGTTCGACCATGTTTTAGAAAAAAAAGGTACAAGTATCTAATATGCCAAATTTGCATCATTAGATCCACCAGGAAGAGTATTTCATAGGGACATTTACATTTTTCCCCCTAATTTCCGCCCGACCTCATCTTTACCCCTAAAAAAAACAAGTGCTCAACTTTGCCCTTCTTCCGTCTGGATCGCTTATGGAAATACCCCTCCGTACCCTTTCCGTCCGGTCAAAGTGGTTTGACCGTCATCGAGATATTTTCTAGACAAGTATGCCCTTTCGTTCTATTTGGAAAAAGAAAAAAAAACTTTGCCCTTCCTTCTTACATGTGGGGCTGCCTTCGAACCAGATCGAGAGGAGCTCGCTCCCGAGCGGCGACCTCCATCCTCCTCGGTCTCCGTCGCCGGAGCCACTGCCTCTGCCTGTCCCCTCCTTACTTCGTCTCTCCCTCACCTCCTTCCCCTCCTCTAATCTCTCTTTCTTGCTACAGGGAATGAACCGCGGCAGACCATGGAGGGGCTCCCTCCGCATCTACACGCCTTGACCTGCTCGGTCTCCGACGATCGCCGGCGGCTACCCGCAGCTTCGGCGCCACCGCAGTGACTGGATCCGACGGGATCTGGCCGCTCCCGACCTGATTTGGCAGCCCCACGCCCGTCCCCAACCTCTGCCGCGTTCGCTCGTCGCCGTCGTGCACAGACAGCCCGCGGCGTCGTGCGCGTCTTCTGCGTCAGCCACAACAGGCAACCGCCGCCCGATCTGCCACCTGGGCCGCGTCGGCGGCACCCCAGCCCAGCGTCCACGCCCTACCAGGCCTGCACCGCCTCTGCCCCTAGTCGCCGCCGTCCACCGTTCTCCGGTAGCCGCCAAGGTTGTCGCCGGCGACGTTATAGCCCACCCCTGGGAGCCCTATGACCACCTTTAGACGCGCGCCACTCCCAGCTCTCGAATGGAACCAGCGGCGCGTCAAACCGCCGTCTGGAGCGTCGATCCGGTGCGTCACCGGCGACTAGCCGCCGACCAAACCTTCATTAGCACCTAATTAACCACTAACCCCTACTGTGAGGATGACAAGTGGGCCCCTGTTTTAATTAACCATGTGGTTTATTTTTTTGCTAAGGGTTAACTTAATCCAAGTGGCCCCGCTGGTCAATTTTGACCAGTGCATAGTCAGCTTTGACAGGCCCCGCTGTCAGTGAGTGAGGCTAGCCACGCCTGAGTAACAAAAGTATTTCTTCGGACAGGGGTAAAAATGTCCAGGAAACGTCTCGGTAACGGTCAAACCCCTTTGACCGGACGGAAACGGCACGAAGGGATATTTCCATAAGGGCACCAGACGGAAGAGGGGCAAAGTTGAGCATAGTTTTTTTTTAGGGGTAAAGATGAGACTGGGCGCAAATAAGGGGGGAAAATGGAATTGGCCCTATTTCATATTTTTATTTTGTTTGTATAGTAGATGTTGATATTTTATTTTGTAATGTTGATCAAACATACTCATGTTTAACTTGCACGAAAATTAATACTCCTTAGAGCATCTACATTAGGATCCCTTATACCCGTCTCAAACGTCCGGGCAGGCCATCCGATCAGCGCCCGGTCAGGAAAAATCGACCCTGACGGACGCCCTAAACGGACCTCAAACGTCCGGGCTGACCGGCACCACTCATATCCAGACCAAAATATGGGGCGGATATGGGGGAGGCCGGGCGTGTCCGGGCACGCCCCCCACGTCAGCCCGGCCCACCACGGACCCCACAAATACCCCATTCCAAAAACCCTTGACATCCGTCACTTTACTCTCTGTCCGCTCCACTTCCATTCACCCATCCTTCGATCCGATGGCCGGCGACGGAAGCAGCTCCGACGGATCAAACGTCGATGTGAAGGAGGTGGCCCTCCACATCGCGTTGCGCCGGTCGCTGCAGGACCAAGGCGGCCCCGGCGGCGGTGGATCTTCATCCTCCGGGCCCGTCGCCCGTCGACGGAGCGCCGCCGACGTCGTAGGCCCTTCCCGCGAGGCGTGCAGCTCCGGCCGCTCCCGCTCCGGCCAATCCGCTCCAGGTCAGGTAGGCCGCCCACCTCCACCACCTTCTGCTCCGGAAGCGGTGCCCCGCCATCGATGGGTCCTCGTGCCTGCGTCGGGGACGGGGCGCACGAGGACGCCGGAGTCCGAGGTGCGTGCAGCCCGTCGCGAGCGGCAGCGGGCGAGGGAGAGGGGGGAGGCGCTGCCCGCGTGACGTTTGACCTTGAGCGCGCCGGTCGACCTCGAGGACGCGCTCCTCGTGGGCGTCCTTCGTCGCTTGCTGACGAAGGCGGAGACGGATGCACGCCGCCTCCGTTGCAAGAATGTCGACGCGCTCCGACTGGCCATCCAGTTATCGGAGCGCAAGGCAGCGAAAGAGGCGGCAACGAAGGCGAAAGCGGCCCGCCACGCGAAGAGCAGGAGCACTTGCTCCGCAGACTGTCCGGCATGCGGTGCAGCTCCGACGAGGACGACAACGACGCCTCCACCTCCAGCTCCGATGACGATGACGACGACGCTCCACCGCACACCGACGCCTACACGGAGGAGGGGCACAGCCGTGTGGACGACCGGAAGGGGAAGGGGTCGGCGAGGAAATGGTGATTTCCTCCGCTCTTTTCCGTTTTGTTTATATTTTAAGTATGTTTTTTTTGTGGGGGATATTTTAAGTATGTTTAAGTAGTTTGTAGTTTGGATTTATCGATGAACTGCACCTTTTGTTCGGCGATGTAATCCGATAAAATAAATTGTGCTTGATCTATTATCTTTACGTAGCGTTATATGAATTGTATGGATTTGAGAGTTCAGATGTGAAAGACGTGGATGTGAAAGGTAACAAATAAGACACGGACGGTCAGTATCCGCGGACGCGTCTGCGCTCCTAGCGTGACAACACCTCAAAATGGGTGCGTATGTGCCTACCTAGTCTTTATTTGGCACCATCAATCAGCGATTGACATGACACTGGCGTACTGATAAGCATTGGCGGCCACTAATTTGCCACTCCTGCTGACGTGTCAAAACGGTGGCACGCACCCCTTCCAAATCAGAGAAAAAAGTGGAAGAAAAGAGACAGTGTGAAACCATGAGTCTGTGATGATACCGGTGACGACTCTCGGGACAAGGTTGGTGCTGGTGTGGTGTCACTTGGGATGATAAGATCGGGATTAGCAGTAGTAGAGAGGGAAAGCGGAACATCCGTCCTTACACCGATCTCTTGCAGACACGACCTTTAGAGCCGTCAGCGTCAGCTGTAGCCTTTCTTCTGCGCCTTTGGCAAACGTCCTTGTCTTACGTGATCTGGAGCTGGGACCTGGAAAGTGGAAAGCCCAAGGGGGAATGATAGGGCGGCGTTGAAGACCTTTTGGGCCTAATTCAAGACGGTTGCTAGTTTAATTAAGCCTGGTAAGAACTAGTTACCCCCTTGGGCTGTTGGGCACCGCACGGATGTTCGTTCTTTCACTAACCTGGTGCTTTCCTAATTCCTTCCTAGTCCTGGAAGGGATACTTTTTGTTGCAAGATGTTCATCTTAATTCTAGGGGTCCCCACCACTTCTCTGTCTCGTTGAATTTTTCTTTTCTTTTGCATGGTAATACGTGTCTCATTTATATCATAAAGATCAAATTACAAGTCACGTAAAACTCGACATGACAAAATTGAAAAGATAGCAAAACATCACCGAGCTTGACACTAACGTTCGTCACCTGTCTTCAGCACCACCACAGCAGCCACCAAAGAAAATAATGACGGATCACCTCCTCATCCGAGCTCGACGCGGCTCCATCGCTGATATGCAGCTTTGCGGACCTCCAAGGTGGCTCACCAAAGATGAAGCCATTGCCGTTGAACGAATCAGACCGGGGCAACACCCCGGACACGCCATCGAACTCCAGATCTGACACCTCACCACGACTAAGACGTCGAAGGAGGAAACCATACCTGCCATCCATCAACCACGAACCCAGCACATGTTTTGTCTTCCAGATGTCGTCGATGCAGACCACGATCTGCATCCGCTCCTGGACTACCTCTCAAGCTCCGCGCCGACGTTGGAGCAGACGCCATCGCAACGGCGGAGCCCGAGGACACAAGTCCACCACAAGGATGCCGTCGCCGTCACGATATCCTCGCTTGAACAGACTGATTCCCAAATCCATCACCGACAATAGAGACGATCGCCTCGTCGGTGAAGAATCCGGAGCTTCTTTATTCAACATCGTTGTCGCCGCCGCTGAAGCCAAGACGTCACACGATCCAAAAACCTAAGCTACTAGGGTCTAAACCTAAAGCAAAAAGGATCCGCATGCACGGGATCCGGCGACCCCCCTCATGACCGACGACCAAGAGGTCGCTGACGGAGGAGAGCCGCCGGAAAACAGCGTCGGATGGTCGGCTTCTTTGGCAGCGGCGGCTAGGGTTTTAGTCCTGGCCAAACCCGCCCCGTGGCCTACGAGACAACGCTGGTTAGCGCGATGATTCCGTTGATTTTATTTCCTAAAGGCTCTGTTGAAGGGTATACTAGTATTCCGTTCTTACGAAAAATATGTTCCATCATATATATACGTACATGCCATATAGGAAGTGTTGATTGTTCGTAAAGCTTGGCAATGGCTCTTTTTGCTAGAGCTTTATTCGGGAACAATTGGGACTTCGAGGTAGCATTGTGAAGTGGCAGTTCCTATTTAACGCTCACAGTGATAGTTTGTTGCTACAACGTTCCTTTGGCTAGTTTCTTATGATTTTTTCTTCCATTTTTCCATTTCTTTTTTGGTTTTATGTAGTTTTTTAATATTTCAATGTTCTTTTCCCTTTTTTCAAGGATTTCTTCTTTTTTCATGTTTTATTTTCATTTTTCCTTTCTTTGTTATGATTAAATACTAAATAAAAAGTGCTCTAACATAAATCTATGTCATGCCTGAACATTTTTATAACATAATGTTTTGTGAATAGGAACTTTTAGACGTCAAAAAACAAGTTCAAATACGGACTCACAAATTTTGTTGTTGTTTTTTTCCCGCAAATTTTGTATTTCAAATTTTAGAATAGAAAAATCAGGATTGTTTTGTCAAAGTTAATTGGGCTGACCCTTGTATCAACCTTTCAACGGCCCATGTAGCAAATAGTCGCCTAGGAGAGCACTTATTCAGGGCGTTTCCTATTTAGCGCTGCGGGCACCCGTTTGTGTGCATTTCGCAAACTGGAGCCTGCAGCGCCCCGTGTTGGGCCGGTCTGTTACATCTGTATGTTAATACTGCAAAAATTCTATGCGCTAGCTGGGATTCGAACCATCGACATGCTGATTCAAAGGACGACGTGATAACCACCAAGCCACCTCTTTGGACGTAGAGGTTAGCTTCTTTTTATTTGATTACTTAATCTTTTTTCGAACGGTTTTGTTTTTTCTCTTTTTTTAGTTTTTCTTTTTTCCCATAACTTTTTTTGATAAATTTTGATGAGCTTTTTACAATTTTGATGAACTTTTTCTCCAAACCACTGATTTTTTTTCAAAATCGATGGACTTTCTTTCAGAATTGGTGAACTTTTTACAGAATCGATGGACTATTTTACAAATTCGATGAACTTTTTTCAATTTTGATGAACTTCTTCTCCAAAGCGATGAACTTTTTTTCTTCAGAATCGGTGATCTTTTTTCAGAATCAATGAACTGTTTTACAAATTCGGTGAACTTTTTTAAAATTCATGAACTTTTTCCATTTTTGTGATTTTTTTCAATGGTACAAACCTTTTTAAAAATATTTGATTTCTTTGAATTCGTGGTTTTCGTGAATGCCTTTTTAAATTTATGTATTCTTTTTCAAATAATTATAGGGGGTATATGATAGTACTGAATGAATGGTGAAAACAACTCTATTTCCCTTAGAAATAAACTAACCGAGCTTGTTCTAGTGGTTAACACTTCCGGGCATTCACAATGGGATTCGGGGTTCAAATAACACTTCTCTTTATTAAACGTGACCTTTTTCCTTCGCGGTTGACTTTTTTCTTTCAGGTTGATTAGATGGGCCGCCCCAACTCGCGTTGTCTTCGAGCGCTAGGAGCGCGAACAGGCGTCTGCAGCGCCGCATAGGAGCTCCTCTTATTCAAGGCTTCATAGCCTGGAAAGAATTATTATAGGCTTCATGATTGTTTAGGGTTCAAAATCTGAAGAACTGCAGTTCTAGTATGGTTTTCATCGTTTTTTTAGTCAAATTATTGCCCCCTTTTCCATACCGACAGGTGTTTTTCACTTAAAAAAATCTCCAAGAATTCTAAAATTGTTCAAGAATTTTTAGAACATATATTTTTATAATAAAATACCGGGACCAATGTTACGAGCTTCTAGAAGATAATGAGATCTTCGTAAAGTAGATCCTTATGAGTCTTACGACCAATTTGATTGGGAAGGCTTCGCCTTTTCTTATCTTCTTCCCGGCACATGTCCTGGACAGGGTGGCACTTAAGGTGCAGCCAATTATTTTAGCTGAACACATAGTTCAAGTATAAACTATTAAAGCTCCCTAGTCTCAAAACAACCAGCTTTGGTTCAGCTCTCGGGGGCACTCATCACCTTGACTTTAAGACGTGGAATTTATCCGGACCTGTTCGTTTTACCATTTGGAAGCTTCCTCAAATCCTAACCCATTGATCATTATCGAGTCTCATGACTCTGGCTTTGCCGATACTTCGTATTACCTGTTATCATTCTATCTATCTGGTAATTGCTTTATGTGTTGGTTGTATTTTACTATTTAAGTTTAAGTAGAAGTGATTTCTTCCTCATTATATCTATTTATTAATAAATAATTTGTAAGAATGTTCATTCATTTTTAAGAAAAAGTTCATGGATTTTTCAAAATCATTATAAATCTGAAACGCTTTCACAAAATGTAAATAATAAGTTAGAAAATGTTTTTGATCTTCTTAGACATGTTACTTCAATTTTATTCACATACTTTAATAATAAAATCATAATTTTTAAATTATGATCATTGATTATGAATTTAAAAATGACTAAATAAAAATAAACAATGTGAAAATTAAAAAGTTAATAAATGAAATATTAAACCAGTGAAAACCAGTAGGAAAAGTAACAAAAAAAACTCAAACAAATAGCTCACAGAGAAACATGTGGAAAAACCAGACAAAAATGAATGGCAAAGTGTATAAACCCTGTGAAATAAATAAAATCAAAACCAAACCAACAAAAAATTCTATTTTAAAAATTGGTTCGAGAAATGTCCAATATCATACCTGTAGATAAAGGGCCGAGCCGATTACTTTTCATGGTATGCAATTTGTATGCCGAGAGTTCCGTTTTCTAGGCAATCCCAATTTGGCGCTTCAGGCGTACATTATAGTTCAGTTTGTAATCAGGCGCCTGAATCGCGCACCCCCTCCCACGAGCTGAGCCGTCCTGTTTCCACTTTTTTTGTCTTCATGTTCTAAACTGCAAAAAAGCGCACAAAATGTGATTTAAACCTGCGACATGTGAGTTTGGTGTAAGACATAATAACCACCCAGTGACCTCACCTAATCACCTTTGATGTGATCACATAGATGTTTTTCTTCTTTTCTTCTTTTTTTCCCTTTCATTTCTTCTATCTTTTTTCACAGTACTTTTTTATTTTTATAATTCGTGAACTTTTTCTTTAAACAGATGATTTTTTATTTTTAAAAATTCATGTTCTTTTCAATTCAATGAACTTTTTTAAAATTAATGCAAATTCTTTTCGAATTATATGGAACCTTTTCAATTTGAATGAACTTTTTATAATTCAATGGACTTTTCCAGATTCGATAAACTTTTTCTCAGATTTGCTAATTTTTTTAAAATTTTGACTTTTTTTTAATTCTATGAACTTTTTTCAAATTTGATGAAATTTTTAAAATTTCATTTTTTTTAATTCGATGAACTTTTTTCAAATTTGTGAACTATTTTTAGAATCGATGAACTTTTTTCGAAATTGATGAACTTTTTTCAAATTTGTGTATCTTTTAAATTCGATGGTCTTTTTCCATAATCGATGAACATTTTTTTTCAAAATCGACAAACATTTTCATTTTGACGAACCTTTTTCAATTTTCAAACTTATTCCACAATTCAATGGTTTTTATTTTTTTGGATTTTTTTTCAAATAATTAATACTGTGTATACAATTTAGTGTTGTACTAGAAGAACGGATCTTTCCTATTAGTAAACAAGCATGTTAGCTCGTTCTAGTGGTTATGGCGCTAGGTTGTTGTTGGTTTGATGCTGAGTTTGAATTCCGGTACTCCCCTATACCGATCTGATTATTTTATTTTCTCGGTCTTTTCTTCACTGGGCCGGCCCACTACGCTTCCCCTCCGAGTGCCCGCAACACCGTTTGGCGCTTACATCACCGAATAGGAGCCCCCTCCGGTCTAGGCTATGACAAAATTACTATTGTATGATTGTTGTATCCCTTTGCACATTACTATATGAAATTTTTCCGAAAAATACTATATAACAGAAAAGTGCAACATTTCTCAAAAACAAATTGAAATTCGGTCGCCTAGAGCGGCGAATAGGAGCACCCGAGTGGGAGATATGAGGCCATTCATACATACAGTATTTGCCGATGGCCCAATACAATATAACATGGAACAGGGCCACCCTCAGGAATTATCGTGTTGCCTAAACAAAGGGAAACACTTGTCTTCAGCCGACGGATAGCACGCGAGCAATCCGTCGCATTCTTTATGTGACGTGTGTACGCGTATTTTTTGCGTCTCTCTTTCTGCAACATCAAGTGTGTTGCAAAATTGCCGTCCGCAACAACGTTCATGTTGTAAAAAAAATTAAGACGAAAAAAACTGCAAATATTTTCTGCATTGCAATTCATTTTCCGCAACAACACTCATGTTATGAAAATAGTGAAGAAAAAAAAATGCAACATCATCTATATTGTAAAAGATTTCTACTCCCTCTGTCCCAAAATAAGTGTCTCAAGCTTAGTACAACTTTGTACTAGAGCTAGTACAAAGTTAAGACACTTATTTTGGGACGGAGGGAGTACAATATAAGCTTTGTTGCAAAGTGTTCTGCAATACTATCCTTGCTGCAACGATGAGAATGGCCGGCGGATCTTTCATCCCTTATTTTCATCGTATGGCCACTGAATCAGCACCCTCTAGAAGCAGATTTTTCTATCTCAGAACGAAGAAGAGCAATTCTGGAAAAAAGTAACTAGAAGCTGAGCAGCACGTAGCCACATACTCATAAGTCTGCGCGGTCAAACTCAAAAGGTTAAAGTCAAACAAGATCAATTCAGGACGAGGTTTCTTCACATGGAAAAAGAAACGCCGCACAACGAGTCAATGATGCACAGCTACATCTCGCTAGCTTTCTAGAGTAAAATGCATGAATCATCCCAAGTTGCTGGCAAGATCCAAAATGGTCCTTAAACTCTGAAACTGCTCCAATACAGTCCCTAAACTCGCGAATACGACGTCAATACGGTCCTCAAACTCGTCCGCCATGTCAGCATAGAGGGCCCGCGGTTAGAAAAGTTGGTCGTCTCCCCCTGGTCAAAATCCCCAAACGCAATCTGAATCCGTAACTCCCCAAATCGCACTCCACCACAACACACTCGCGCATCGAGCACGATGGGTGGCCAGCATGACGGGCAGCTCGGCCGACGGCGGCAGCCTCGGCCTCTCTTCATCTCCCGTCGCTCCTTCCCCTCCCTGTCGCCGGTGGCAATCCCGTCAAGCCTCTAATGGAAGTGAGACCAACATGTATCTGCATTTAACTGAATATATGAAGTGAGAGCAAAAGTTATGACTGAATATATCTGCATTTCGACAAATTATGCATGTATAATGAGACAAACAAATGAGACCAATAAATATGACTGAATGTATGATTGAATATGTGCATGTACAGTGAGACCAACAAATATTCCAATGTGCTTGTACAGTACTAGAGCATAACTGAATTTTGACAGAACACATATATGAAGTGAACCTTAGCACTGAATTTTGGCCTACACATATATGACAGTGAGAACACATATATGAATGAACCTGAATAGTACAAAAGCATAAGTTCTGAACCTGAACAGTATATAGCAGTAGTTTACAAATTTAGTATTCTCATGATCAGCATAATCTACTACCACTATAAAAGGACGAAAGGCGGAGATCCAAACAATCTGGAACGTCAATTAAAAATATCTAAAGGTCTATAATCATCCGGTGTTTAACACAGCAAACCATGTATTTGCTAACGCTGATCATCGCTAACCACACCTCCCTTACCAGAACCGTCCGTCCGCACGTTCCCCACGCCTCGACACCGCGCCCGGCCTCCCCGCCAACGCGCCTCCCCGCCCCACGCGCCCCGTCGGTCCAGCCACCGCCGGCCCCGCCACCGCGGCTCCCCGCCCCGCCGGCCCCGCCACCGCGCCTCCCCGCCCTGCCGGCCTCTCAGCCTCCGCCGCGCCTCCTTCACCGATCTTGCCGCGAAGCACTCCAACTGCTCCTCCGCCCGCCACGACGGCGACCTAGGTATGCCGCCACTCCCCCTGCCTGCGCGCACGCCCATCCTTTATTTTTCCTGAGCCGTCGCCTCCCTCGCTGAATCTATGGCTCCCGACGTCGGCCATTAGCCCCCAAATCAGCCCACTCCACGGCCGTAGCCAGGCCCTCGGCTCGCCTTGGTCAACTGTTGCGTCGCCCCGTTGGCGTAGGGGGGGCGGCGGAAGCCCAGGGCCAACCCCTACACCGTCGCGTACAACGGCGGAGCGCGCGAACATGCTTGAGGGGGGAGCTCGGCCGCGGCGAGTTAGGTCGCCATGCGCGCGTGGATGGCCTGCAAGGCCATCTCCAAGCGCATGCCCGTGGACATGGAGGACGTGTGCCGGGAGGTGGAGATCACCCAAACATCATCACCCTCAGCGGTGCCTACGACGACGACGCCGTGCACCACGTCATGAAACTCTGCAAGGGCGGCGAGCTTTTTGACAGGATCGTCTTGCAGGGCCACTACACTGAGCGTGTCGCCGCCGCCCTCACCAGCACCATCGTTGAGGTGCTCCAGGTAAGAAGGCTGCTTGTTTTTCTTGGTTGCTACTTACTGATTACAAGTACACTTGTACCCTTTCTACTACTGGTTGCTATATGCCGTATATTGGTTCAATTATGAGAAGAATTGTTAGCTACTGCTCAAGTTATGTTATTATAGATTGGTAAAGAAGAGGGCCTCATGTTAGTTTTTAGCTTATATGAGTTTCAAACTAAATTTAGCTGTTCAGTTTTTAGGGATCGATAGCAATTGGTTCAGATAAGCCGCATGTTTCGTCGTTGTTAATTGCTTAACCAAACTGGCAATGTTCAGATAAGCGGCATGTTTCGTCGTTGTTAATTGCTTAACCAGACTGACAATTGGTGAAATGGCCTTGTGGAGTATCCAAGTGCACACTGCAAATATGGCAGTATCCTGATTTCTAAGCATATCTCCATGCAGGCTTTGGGATGCACATTGTGAATGCTGCACCATGTGTTTGCGTCTTATTATCTTGTGTTATTGGATATTGGGATTATTGTCTGACTTCTGACATGTATTGTTTCCATTCTATTTTGATAGATGTGCCACAGGAATGGTGTCATCCATCGGGACCTTAAACCAGAAAACTTCTTATACGCAAACAAGTAAGAGAATTCTTCTCTCAAGCGATGTAGATCTTCCCATTTTCTTCTCTAATTCATGTAGTAATTGCAAGCCTCTCAAAGCAAACATGGAAGCTCTTATTAAGTTATATAATATATTTTCCACTCTATTTTACTACTTGATTTTCCATCCCTGCAAAATGGAGTTAACTTTGCTGATATAGTTTATTGAGAATTTATGTACGCCCAATCGGCGGTTTTGCTTTCCCCACTGGTCAGTTCCTCCTATCCCATTTGATCCGTGTGTGTGTGTGTGTGTGTCAATATTCATGGTATCAGTGTTTGCCAGACTACATTCTTTATGTATGCCCAATCGACGGTTTTGCTTTCCCCACTGGTCAGTTCCTCCTATTCCATTTGATCTCTGTGTGTGTCAATATTCATGGTATCCGTCTGTGTGTCAAAGATCAAGCATACCTGAATTTGGTAGTAAAAAAAATTAGGGCTACAAGGCCATTAATGAGTTAATGACACAGCCCAATAATGTCTAATAAATAGGTTGCATGTAATTTAGTTCATACTGTTCAATGATCTATTGTTTAACTGAATATGGATGTTCTTTATGACAGTAGGTTCTCCAATTCAGTCTACATTCTCTGTACGTTTTCAACATGAAAACTTCAGAAATTATTCAATTCACCTTCATTATTGAATTATTAATCTGAGGTAACTACTATTGTACGACTACATCACCCATATGCACGTCCAGATTTTTTGCTTAATTTGTAGCGCTTGGTAGCCCTCCATCGCCCAGTAATCTGACGATGTCTATGCCCAGCTGATAGTTCCCCTCCCTACTTTCATATCAAAATTCCTGGTCATTCTGCTTTTTTGATTTTTTCTCCAGAAAAAGGTGAATCAGTCTTGAATTCCCCATAGTTATTTCAATCCAATCTGATAGCGTTTCCAGCAGGAGTTGCGAGTATATCTAATAGGTTCACACTGCAACATATTAATATGGAGGGGAATGTATCTGGTGCACCGGGGCAATTGGTGCTACCGGTGCACCGGGCCCTTATTACACATTTAAAAATGTTCGGAAAAATTCGAAAATAATTTAGTGTATTGACACAACATCAATGTGTGTTGTCACAAAAATTCAAATCAAAATTCTAAACATTACTCGAGATACAAAAATGACAAATTTGATACTGAATAGTACAAAACAGAAGTTGGGCTTCAGATTTGGCCCATTAGCATATTGCTGTCAAATTTGTCATTTTTATATCTCAAGCAATGTTTCGAATTTTGATTTGAATTTTTGTGACAACACACATTAATGTTGTGTCAATGCACTAAATTTTTGTCAGATTTTTTGAACATTTTTTTAATGTGTAACGGGGTTTCGGTGCACCGGTAGCACCAATTGCCCCGGTGCACCAGATACTCTCCCTAATATGGAGCTTAGAGATATTTGTATCTGGATAGTGTTTTCAGCAGGAGATACTTAGAGCTAGACTTCAAATTAGTTGTTTTTCGATATCAGTTACGTGTATATATAATATGCGGGTATGCAGGCAAGAAGCTCAGAAATATTCTTGTCCCATGCTATGGCTATCATACTTAGGAGCTCCGGAAGCTAAAAATCTTTACTAATCTTTGCAGATCGTGTACATCTGCGTCTCAACCTTCTGACTATTTGTTTTCTCTACAAGCTGCAGAGGTCCAGTTCAGATTACTGAATTTTGCATGTTCATCTATACTTTTGGTTAGATTTTCAGTTGTTTAAAAAGCAAGTAGTTTCGTTTGTGTAAGAATTCGGGATTGAATGGATGATGGTCCACACTACCTGTTTGGCAGAACACCAGCATGCAGTGCCTTATACTGATTTGTTGCTAAATTATATCATGAGGGATGACTTCAATTATGTTTGGCATGGAGTATTTGCCAATGTGGCGATAGCACAGCACCAGTCCAAGCTAGAAATGGATTGGCTTAATATTATCGGTTCTTACCATCTTTGGCGGGAGGCTACATTGTCACACGATGGAAGCAATTCATAACCGGTAAATCCGCTGATGTTGTTTCAAAATTACTCCTATGCGTAGCCAATATTGGGTGTTGTGATGATGGTAGAAAGTATGATATCGAAAACTCAAATATGATCATTGGATTCTTGATTATGTACATTACTTCAAGGTTAAGACAGCTAGAGAATTGGGAACTATTTTTTAAATTTGTCATAACTGTACGTTCTTTGGATACACTTTCAGTCATCCACTCTTATGTGGCAATAGCGTGGTAAGCACGTATATTATGATGGTTCTACATAACCTTTTTTTACATACCAATAATTTGCCTTGGTCTTTTGGTCTTTGGTTGTTGATGAACATGTCTTGGTGAGATGTAGTGTCATATGCATTTTGTTGGGATCAAATCTTTCACTATGTGAGCGTCGACACTCAACCTGGACAAAATAGTAGATCTAAAGATGATTGGTTTTGTGTTTGCTTCTCGACATCAGATCATAGTCAAAGGGTCTAGCTTGCTATTCTTACGGATCAATCCATTAAAAAAGAGTGGAGTTTAACGGTGACTGTGCAAGAAAAGTTGATGGTTGTATTAATTTTTTTGGTCGCCCTTGAACCGAACATACTGTTACTTCTAATGAAATGCATTTAGTCCTCACACATAGTTTAAACCATAATTTTGCAGTTGAGGACATGTCATTTTCTTGGGAGTGTCATTTACTTGTGGATTACATTTTTCAAAGAAAGAAAAGTTTACTGTCGAAATATAAAATACACTTGTAAAAAATAGTGGAGAATGAATATCAAATTATTTTTCTATGCATTTGAATTCTCTCATCTGTTATTAATTTTAGTCAAAACGTGCGTTGCACGTGCACGCTTACTAGTGATCATAAACAGGACATAGCCATTACAAGTTATGCACCTGATCATAAGCAGAAACCCAAAAGTCATGAAGATCCCCATTTCTGACTACACATTTCTCCTCATCGTAAATTCATCAAACATGCTAACCCTTGTATGTTTCTTGAAGCCTAGCCCGCTCTGATTGGATGATGCACCTATTTCGGGCACCCATCGGCAGCGCAGAGCACAGCCGGCAGATGCGGCGGTGAGCCGTTCCGTTCCGTTCCTCCGCCTTCCATGGGCCCCTCATGCGCTGGACCTGCCGATTGTTAAACTTAGGGTTTGGGAAACTGCACGACACCCATAACGGGTGTGGCTATCTCATATATATAAAGGGGTACACAATCGTGTACAATACAATATACAAGATCTATACAGAGGCTACGTATAAATACAGTCTAACACCCTCCCTCAATCTTAACTATGCCCTGAAGTACAAAGTATGTTAAGATTGCGCCTGCAGCCTACAAACTGAGGTTGTGGTAGAGGCTTCGTGAAGATGTCAGTAAGTTGATCTTTGGAAGAGATGAACTTGATGTGAAGTAGCTTCTGTGCAACACGTTCCCGCACAAAGTGATAGTCAACTTCAATGTGTTTCGTTCGAGCATGAAACACTGGATTAGATGACAGATATGTAGCACTAATGTTATCACACCAAAGGACAGGCGGCTGAGCTTGAGGAACTCCCAACTCTCTCAATAAGGACTGTACCCATATGATCTCAGCCGTAGCATTTGCAACTGCTTTGTACTCAGCTTCAGTGCTACTCCTGGACACTGTAGCTTGTTTACGAGCAGTCCAGGCGATCAGATTAGGACCAAAGAAGACAACATGTCCCCCCGTGGATCGCCTGTCATCTGGATTACCAGCCCAGTCTGCATCTGAGAAAGCGGACAGCTCAGCGGACGGTGCTGGCTGAAGTAGCAAACCATACGAGGCAGAAAAGCAAACATAGCGTAGAATGCGCTTCACCGCTGTCCAATGAGAAGTCCGAGGAGCATGAAGGAACTGGCATACACGATTGACTGCATAGGAGATGTCAGGCCGAGTGATAGTCAGGTACTGCAGGCCACCAACAACACTGCGGTACTCAGTTGCGTCATCGGAAGTGAGAGGATCTCCATCAAAAGCAGACAAACGATCAGTAGCAGACATAGGGGTCATGGCATGTTTGCACTTCAGCATACCTGCCCGTCGCAACAAGTCCAGAGAGTACTTATGTTGTGTGAGTGTCAAGCCGGTGGAGGAACTGGAAACTTCCAGACCAAGGAAGTAATGCAATGGGCCTAAATCCTTCACCGCAAAGTCACCACTCAAGGCAGAGATCAGACAATCAGCAGCCGCATCAGAGGAGCTAATGAGGATAATATCATCAACGTAGACCAGTAGATACATCGTCACCTCAGGCCGATGCAGAAGAAAGAGCGAGGTGTCAGCAGTGGATGGAACAAAGTCAAGTGTCCGAAGAACGGAGCCAAGCCTGGCATGCCATGCACGAGGAGCCTGCTTCAGCCCATAGAGCGCCTTGACCAGGCGGCACAGATGATGAGGGCGAGCAGAATCAACAAATCCCAGGGGCTGACGCATGTACACCTCCTCATCCAGAACACCATGTAGAAAGGCATTCTGAACATCCAGTTGACGAAGAAACCAGCCTCGAGTAACAGCCAAGGACAACAGAAGCCGAATAGTAGTCAGCTTGACAACCGGGCCGAAAGTATCCTCATAGTCAAGACCATACTGTTGCTTGAACCCTTTCGCCACTAACCGTGCCTTATAGCGCTCAATAGAACCATCAGCATGCTTCTTAACTTTGAAGACCCACTTGGAATCAATGACATTGACACCAGGGATCGGAGGAACTAACTGCCAAGTACCATTTGTCAACAACGCCTGATACTCTTGTTCCATGGCCTGACGCCAGTGAGGAATCCCAAGGGCAGCCTGAAAATGACGCGGTTCAGCAGAGGGATCTTCCTTTAGCTGAGCCACACAGGCCGCAAGCCAGGCAACCGTCCCGTCGGTGCGTTCCTTGGGACAAGTAATACCGGACCGGCTGCGTGTATGAGGTCGATGAGCAGCAGCAGCCGGTGGTGCAGCAGGTGGTGATCGCGCCAACGGTGGAGACTCGGTCGGCGAGGCAACTGGTGACAGGGCGACCGCTCTTGGCAGAGGCGAGGCGGAGCCAGTCGATGCGACAGGAGATGCCAGCCCAGGTGACGGGGCGGGCGAATCCAGCGCCAGCGCAGGCGTCGCAGGTGGAGCCGGCTCGGGCGTGGCCAAAGCTCGGGAGACCGGCCCAGGTGAGACCGGCACGGGCGAGGCTGACACTGGGGAGGCCGGTCCAGTGGCGGCTGACGCAGGCGAGGGCGGGCGAGGCGTGCATGGCACATGCACGGGACCGCTACTCACGTCAGGTGCAGCCGACGGCTCCTTTTCCTCCAGCAACTCAAGACGAGCTCCACGACCTGTACCTGCAGCATGATTAGGCAAGAGCGCAGGAGAGTATGCAATATCAACAAACTGAGCAGGCAGTGGAGAGGTGGAATGCAAGGGTGAGGCGGGAGGGGTGGGAGCTAGTGGAGGAGATGAAAACGGGAATACATTCCCGTCAAACACAACATCACGCGAGATGTAGACACGATTAGATGGAATATGAAGGCACTTGTACCCTTTGTGAAGAGAGCTATACCCAAGAAAGACACAGAGTTTTGACCAAAACTCAAGCTTACGCTTATTATAAGGGCGAAGATGAGGCCAGCACGCACAGCCAAAAACTTTGAGAAAGGTATAATCTGGAGATTCATTAAGCAATAGTTCAAGTGGTGTTTTCATCCCAAGGAGTCGTGTAGGAAGCCTATTTATAAGAAAACAGGCGGTGGAAACCGCATCACTCCAAAACCGGAAAGGTACTGACGCATGAGCAAGTAAAGTGAGGCCAGTTTCAACAATATGACGATGCTTACGTTCAGCCGCGTCATTCTGCTGATGTATATGAGGACAAGACACACGGTGCGAAATCCCAAGCTTATTAAAGAACGCATTGAGGTTGTGATACTCACCCCCCCCCCCAATCGGACTGGACATGGATAATTTTATGCTTAAGAAGACGCTCAACGTGAGCTTGGAATTGTAGAAACACATCGAACACATCAGATTTGCGCTTGATAAGATAAAGCCAAGTAAACCGACTATAAGCATCAATAAAACTGACATAATAATTATGACCACTAACAGAAGTTTGGACATGCCCCCATACATCAGAAAATACAAGCTCAAGTGGAGTTTTAACGACACGACTCGACTCTGAAAACGAAAGCTGATGATTCTTGCCTTGCTGACAGGCATCACAAACTGTGGCAGCATCTTTATTGGACACAACTGGAAGATCATGACGATAAAGAACACTATGAACTATGGGGGTGGCAGGACGACCAAGCCGTGCGTGCCAATGAGTAGGCGACACACAGACACCACTGAACGCTCAAGGAGCAGGCGGCATATCAAGTGCATAGAGTCCATGGCGCAGGCGACCTGTAAGTAGAACGTCCCTCGTGTCCCGATCCTTGATAAAAAAATAAAAAGGATGAAACTCAGTGAAGACATTATTGTCACGAGTAAGTTGAGGAACAGACAATAAACTACGAGTAGCAGAAGGGACTCTAAGAATATTGCGAAGATGGAGAGATTTCTGTTTATGAGTTAGAAGTGATGCCTGACCAACATGTGATATGTGCATACCTGCTCCGTTGGCGGTGTGAACCTGATCATGTCCACGATATGGCTCCTGGGTGGAGAACTTACCCATCTCGCCCGTCAGGTGACGAGTAGCGCCCATATCCATGTACCATGTTGGATCAATGGGATACGATGGAGTGTGCCCATGCTCGTGAGTGGCCAAGGTAGCCTGTTTGTCGTTGCCTTTGCCATTGTTGCCGATGCCGAGGAAGTCCTGCTTGAAGCGGCGATGACAGCGGGATGCTATGTGGCCGGAGAGACCACACAGCTGACAGGGGAGCTGGACGCCGCATGATGGGCATCAGGCACACGGGCGGCCACCCCCAGTCGTGGGCATGGAGCCAGCGGCGGGCGGCCGCTGAGCCTGTGGAGTCGGCGGCACCGCCTTGCCTCCGGTGGGTGTCTTGTAGGGCTTCCCTTTTCCGCGAGTGGCAGCGTTTGCAGAAGCGAAACTCGGGTTGGAACGACGGGACTTGACACGCTGTTCCGTGGCGAGGAGGCGTGAGTAGAGCTCACGAGGTTGGAGCGGGGTGTCATGACCGTTGATGTTCTCGGCGAGGTTATCATAGTCGTCGTCCAACCCGTTCATAACAAAGGTGGTGAAGTCCTCAGGACGGAGTGGCTGGCCAATGGAGGCCAAGGTGTCTGCGAGGCGCATCATCTTGTTGAAGTAGTCGGTGATGCTTAGGTCAAGAAGCTTGGTCTTCCCTAGCTCCGTGCGAATGGCGTGAGCACGCGCCTGCTATTGAGACGCGAAGCTCGTGTGCAGGGCAGACCACGCCTCTCGAGAGGTGGCAGCGAAGAGGACCAACGAAGACACCCCCTCGGTGAGAGACGACTGGATCGCAGAGAGGATGGCCTGATCTTGAGCCACCCACGCGTGATACGCTGGGTGATGCGGCGGAGGGCACGGCAGGGTGCCATCGACGTAGCCTTCCAGGTAGCGACTGCGAAGAAGCGGCAGCACCTGCACATGCCTCGATAGATAATTATCCGTCGTGAGTTTCACCGGGATGAGGTGCGCGAAGTAAAACGGCGCAGGAGCCGCAGCATGATCAGCAGCAGGAGGCGACGTGTAGTAACCCGGGTGCGAGAAACCACCGGGTGCGCCATGACTCAGCTCCGTGGAGGTAGCTACAGCCGGCGCAGGAGCTCCATAGTATGGCGCGGCCGAAGGGGACAGGTAGTACTCGCCGTAGACCGACGGCGCAGAAGCTCCATAGGGCGCAGCCGTCGCACCGTAGGGCACCGCGGGTGCAGCGCCGTAAGGAGCCGCGATCGCAGCCGCGTAGGGCGACGGCGGCGATGTGGCGTTGTAGGCGGCCACGGGAGCAGCCGCGTAGGGCACCGCTGGCGACGGATGGATCGGCGGAGAAACCATCCAGGGGCCGGCAGGATTGGTGTACGGAGTTTGGGCACCCGCCCCAGACGGGGGAGGTGCGGACGTAACCGGCGGCGGCGGCCGATCTGAAGAGGTGCCAACCATAGACGACGGGCCGGTGTAGACCGAGACCAGCGGGTGCGAGGAGAGGAACGGCGAGGCACTGGTCGTGGCAGAAACCGGCACGGCGGCGGCGGCGACAGAGGTCGGGCTAGGTGGAGCAGCGGAAGACATATGACCGATCTGAGTTGATACCATGTTAAACTTAGGGTTTGGGAAACTGCACGACACCCATAACGGGTGTGGCTATCTCATATATATAAAGGGGTACACAATCGTATCAATACAATATACAAGATCTATACAGAGGCTATGTATAAATACAATCTAACACCGATGATCATCAGCCGGCAGCCGCCGTCCAAGGTCGACTGCTTCTGTTCTGATGACAGGAACTGGCGAGGGCGGATGAATCAGATCCTGAGGAGCCGAATGAAAAATATATGAAGTGTGCGCTGACGTGGACGTCGCGGCGTACGTGAGCAGTACGCGCACGCGTAGCCCAGGACTGATTACACAAGTTGGAGGACCGTACTCACATCGTATTTGCAAGTTGCGGGATCGTATTGAATCAGTTTGAAAGTTTAGGGACCGTTTTGGTTCTTGCCAGCGAGTTCAGGGACAGCTGGTGCATTTTACTCAGCTTTCTACGTACGACGCCCTAGCAAAGCTGCTGCTGATGCATGATCACATCGACCAGTCCTCCCGTTACCACGTCAGCAACATCACCACGCACGCATGCAGCTTGAAGGCACTGCAAGTCTGCAAGGTAGTAGTAGTAGTAGTGGTCAAATGGAGCACGTGGCACTTTTTGATAAAGGGAGAAGAAAATTGGCAACTCACTAGCTGCGCGTGATCGCGAGAAAGAATTGGGGAAAAAAAGTTTAGTTGTATACAAGTAGGAAAGACGGACAGGTAGACCGTCGACGGATCACAAACTGCGAGCAGTGTCTAGAAAGCACATGCTCTGCCTTGACTTGCCGTTTTGGGCACCACCATGTCCACCAAGAGAGGAGGTCGATGGCCGGAAGCCACCGAAGCATGGAGACGACGTCATCGCTCGTGTCGATATCGTGTTTGTCAACGTGGCTAAGGCCGGCCTACCGCCTCTCTCCATTTGGCAGCGATAGCATGCACACTCGACACATGTTTTAATTTTGACCAACATATATTTTACAACATAATAAGGTCATCTCAACCCTCTACCTCGGCCCAAGCCGAGCTGTCCGGTTGCAATTTACCATTCAACGCGATACCCTATTGTTCCGCGGACCGGTCCGGTCTGTCATTTTCTTCCGAACCAAGGTAGATTAGAGTTGCAGAAGTCCGAACCACTCCTTGGCCCACTCAAATCCTCCTTTTGGTTCACTTTTCTTTCATTTTACCCTCTCTCCTCCTTTATTTTGCATCCGCACCCTACTCGCCCGACGTCATCGGTGTACCTCTTCATCTGCCGCCCAGTCGTCGTAGGACGCCCGCAGCCCCCACCAACGCGCCTGCCCACCTTGAGCTATGATGTCGTCCACCCACAATACCTCCATGGCCAGGTACCCTCCACCCCTTGCTGACGACGTCCATGGCGATCAACATCTGTAAATATGACTGGAATATAGCTGTGTACCGGGAAAAATGTTTAGACAATGTATTATATTCATTTCTAACTAACAGAGGTATATCAGAAAAACTTGGACTAACAGGCACACTCATTTTAGAGAGTGAAGACATTTGGTCTAAACCACAGTGGGTATCACAATCAGCGCTCAGTCGAGAATGCATAACATTTTGAAAACCGCGGTACATGATAACATTAAGAACTAGTTAAGGAAGATGAATGGAACTTAAATGCAACAAGTTTGTGATATCGTAACTTGATGATGAAGTAATAAACTATTAATTGGGAAGCAAAGTAATTCAGACTCACCTAGTATGTTTATGGTTGTATTCAGAAGGAACTGAAATATTCATTGGTACTGAATCAATCGAAGGTACATATTCAGATGTATGGATCTGTAAAACAAGTTTGTTGGTCAAGACAACCATGTTCCCTAGTTGCCGATTCAGAATCGTGTGATGACTGAACCTTAGTAACATTGAGGTCCTCCACAGAAACGTGAGACGGTAAAAAAGAGTTTGCATCAGATGCTCTGAGCACTGCAAATGTGCACTGAAAATGCAGAGACAGGAGGAACGAGATGAACAGGAAGCAAAGAAGTAAACATATAAGGTCCACCCGTCGTCAAAGAGGGAATAGTGGAATAGTACGTAGGACGTATATGTACAAGACCGACATGTATAATCGACCGTATTCCAAGGTATTCATAGCATATATTAACTACAGGCGATTTTTCATGTTTTTCCCGTACACACAAGTGCACGAATCACGGTGCGAATGGATGCACCAGGTCGGCCGCGCAAGTGCGTGCCCCGGCACTTGCGTCCCCCTGCGCATTCCCGGGATAGATAGTAGATGCCTATAATTTATGTAGGGGCCATGAATATATCCTCAAATCTAAAAAGGCCCAGTAGGGGGAGCCCCTACGTTTTTATAAGAGCATCTACAACCGGACTTGCTAAATCCGGCAATCTATACACCATGGACGCGTCCGGGACGTGTCCACGGATAGTAACCGGACAATCCCCAAATCGACGCGTCCACATTCGCATATCGCAAATCCGGCACCCTATATTCATACATAATCATGCAAGGATCAGCAACCGGCCAAAATCATCAGGAAACAGACATATGAACAGATATCAAATGGGCATCATTCACATATAACATCACTAAATGATCACCAAACAGGTATAGTTCACACAATTCAACTGCCGGACAAATGCTAACTGTATAGTACGAGCTAGATTATAAAAACGCAAAGAGGGCCGGAGTTCACCACTTCCTCGCCGACCCTTTGCCCTTCCGGTCGCTGGCACTGTTGTAGGCGTGTGTGGCAAGAGGTGGATCATCGTCGGAGCCGTCGTTGTCGGAGCCGTCATAGGACGAGGAAGAGGAGATGACGATGTAGCCCTTCAAGCGCCGGACGATGCAGTCTTGCTTCCGCTCGAGCTTTGCCAACCTTGCTGCCTCCACCGCTGCCTCCCACCGGAGCGCCTTGGCATTGATCCTCCGGAGCCGCCGTGCGTCTGTCTCCGCCGTCGTAAGTGACCGGCGGTACACCCACTAGAGGAGCCACTCATCCTCGTTGGACACCGCCGACATCATGTGGCGGCGGCGAGAGGACTACGGAGCCGCATCCGACATTGTCGCCATCTTCCTTGCCATCCGCCTCTCGCGGTGGACGGTACGCGCCTCATATTCCGGAGTGCGCATCCGCGGTGCCGGTGGAGAGGGCACTAGAACCACCGCTGACCGCGCGGAGCAATGGCCGAAGGTAGATACGGCCGAAGGAAGGGCGACGACGATTGAGCCGTGGCTGCGGGTGATAGGCGGCGTCACACTTGAACCGGAGCTGCCGCCCGTGTCCACCCGCGAGCGCTCGAGCGCGATGCGGAGGGCCGGCTCGTCCTCGTCTTCGGCGCCATCACGGAGGAAGGCGTCCCAGTCGTCGGCTGTCGGAGTGGCTACCGGTGCTGAACATGGTTGTCGGCGCTTGGGAGTTGACGGATTGGAGAAAATGGGAGCGGAGCAATGTGGAGTGAAGTGAGGCTAGGGTTCGACCTAAAGAAGGAAATTTTGTGGGGTCCAAATGGGCCAGAGGTGGGCTAGACGGACGCGTTCGGACGTGCATGTACCGCCTCATATCTGTCACATATTTGACTGGATATGAGGGGTGCTAGTCATCCCGGGAATTTTAAGTCCGGTTTAAGAGCCCGTGGTCGGCTTTTTGTGACCGGTTCATTCACCCAGACGGTTTACGGCGGGTTTATGGCTTCCGGCTCTGTAGATGCTCTAAGAGCCATGAGACCACTGGGTTAGGACATCTACTTATATATCCTTAAATCTTAGAAGAGTATAATCTTTTTATACTCCATAAGACAAGACTGTACAACATAGTTATCTTTGCTTTTCTGTAATGCATAAAACACTGTCACAGATGACACCGAAGCACGGCACACATGCGTGCTGTGTCGTTCTGGAGGCCTTAAACCTCACCACACACACATACTCTATACACGTCACGTCCATATCCCCTCGATCGGCAGTTGGCGCCGCCTGTCTTCCCCGCACCATTCCACGCCTAATTTTCCATCTCGTGGAGTCTAGACCACCCTAGCTGATTCCACGCGCGCACGAATCCGTCCAATGTCTTCTATCCGATCCCACCCATTTTTAGTGTGTTCCAACTTCCAAGTGTCATTTTGACCTCAAGAATCCCTTCCTTTTCAACAGTCACAGGCGCACACGTTTTGCTAGATCAACTCGTTGCTCCTCCGATATAAAACCACCATTGCAGGAGCTGCTCTGCTCACAACTTTCTCTTTCTCTCGCCCTAGCTACTTGTTGCCCACTGGTTGCTCCTACTCTCATATACGCACGTGATCGAGCTTTGCTTGGCATGGCCGTGGAGGCGGTTCTTGAAGCGGCGGCGATGGTGCCGTCGCCGCCGCCGAGCGAGAAGATGGCGGCGACGTCTAGCAGCAGCAGCGGCGAGGAGGCGTCGGGGTTGCTGCTGCAGGCGGAGGGGTGGTCGAAGCGGAAGCGCTCGAGGCGGCAGCGCGCGCTCCACCCCAGCGAGGAGGAGTACCTCGCGCTCTGCCTCCTCATGCTGGCGCACGGCCACCGCGACAGCGCCCCTGCTGCCGCGCCGGAGCAGCAGCACGGGTGCTCCGTCTGCGGCAAGGTGTTCGCGTCCTACCAGGCGCTCGGCGGCCACAAGGCCAGCCACCGGAAGCCGACAGCGGCGCCGGCTGGCGCGGAGGATCAGAAACCGCAGGCGGCGGCGGTGGCGGCAGCCTCCTCGTCGGGGTCCGGCGAGGCAGCGGCCGGCGCAGGAGGCGGCAAGGTGCACGAGTGCAACGTGTGCAGGAAGACGTTCCCGACTGGGCAGGCGCTGGGCGGCCACAAGCGGTGCCACTACGACGGCACCATCGGCAGCGCCGCCGCGGGGCCCACGCACAAGCTGGCTGCCAAGGCGGCCGCGGCAAGCGCGACGGCGGCGAGCCGGGGATTCGACCTGAACCTGCCGGCGCTGCCGGATATCCCGGAGCGGTGCGCGGTTACGGAAGACGGGGAGGAGGTTCTCAGCCCCGTTTCCTTGAAGAAGCCAAGGCTCATGCTCACGGCGTAAATCGACCGTCGGTTACCTGCTGCATATATATACTTGGTCAAAGTTTAGGGTAGAATCTGCTAATTAGTTGGTGTGCATAACTGTTCATAGCTTGCTGGTGATGAGTGATTACCATCGATTCATTCGTGTCTGTAAAGTAGGAACTCTAGTCCATTAATTGGTTTGTTCATTGTAACTTCAGGATTAGACCTAGCTTAGCTAGATAGGTACGGGCCATCAGCTCGTTAGAAAGATTGATTCTTTCATTGGTTGGTTTGTGCGTGTTCGTCCATGAATAATGTATATATGTATCATCAACGAATGTTAATTTCATGATCTTGACCATATTCTCACTACATATATCCACTTAAGTTGATGGATACGTGTGGGCTACGTACGTGAATAGCTCATGCACGGTCTCGGTACGACCCACGTAGCCAGTTGTTTGTGTGCACACCTGGGCTAGCATAGCAGAGGTTTGGCGCCAAAGCCACTAGCTAGCGCACGGGTCAACACGTCATGCGCGCGCGAGATTTCGTAGCTTAGCAAGCAAGCAGCTTGCATTGCGAGGTCATCGTAGCTTGCAAGGGTGCGCGCGTTCTCAGTCTCCAGTGACCGTACGTGTCTGAAACAGCAGAATGATGTGCTTATCCGGTTCAAATTGGTTTGGTTGCCGGAAGGAAAGACCAACTGAAGCGTGCTGGCCAGTGGTTAGTTAGAGACCGACGTACGGCTGAGTCAGTAGACGGCTATAACAAGCATGCATGTGTGTTTTAATTATGCTTGTTGAGTTAGACTTGGCATCGTTTGCTTGAAGAATTTTTCCGCTTGTGAGAGATGAGATGAGCAACCTCGAATCCTCGATCGATCACCAAGACGTACGTTCACCAACTGCGTGGCACAGAGGGAGCGTGACAGCCGCACCAGCGCGACACTATCCAGTTAGCTGGAACTGTTGCTAGCAAATTGTGAATTGTGCACGCACGCATACAATGCAAGTTGACAGTGTTCCTTAACTATAAGCACGCGTGCGTACTCTAGAGTCTAGACACATGTGTGGACACGTACGTTAGCCTCGATCGCCCTTGGATAATTATGTTTTTAGGGACGAAACCATGGTTCAAAACCCACACAAAGCACCCATGGATTTTTTTGGAAAAGCGAACACGCATGCATGCATGCTTGCATGGAAGTCTCGCGTGCATGGTTTCAAGCATTCCACGGATACTTACCCCCTGCGCAGCGCGCGAAAAGCGTGATCTTGATTTCTCGCCACGTTTCCCATGGAAGTTTCCCGCGTGTTTCTCGCTGCTCAGCACAGTTCGAGTGCTCGATCATGCATGACGGACTGGTGATGTGTCGTTGGAAGTCAACTTCATTGCTGGTAGATAGGCATCGCTTGGTTTGGTGGCCAAGTGAGCTAGGAACAGTCTAGAGCTGAGTTGCAGAGAGTGAGTCAGCCCAACAGGTAATTCAACTATTTTAGGAATGAAAATGAATGGCAGGGAGAAGCTCTGGTACGGGTCAGACATGAGGACCGAAACATAAGGGCACCTTCGACCCATTTTCGTCTTTATGCGTTCGCGGGATCAGTTCGTGGACATGATGCGGGAAGATGGCATCTAACGATAACCTCATACATTTTGACAACAATTCAAACCAATCAGATGAAATTCGTGTAAACACGGCAAAATTTTATATAAACATGACAAATTTCATACAAACTGGATGAAAACGTTTACATTTTGAATATATTTTAACTAAAGGTAAGAGTATGTGCACATATGGTCGCGTGGAGCTTCACTCCCACGACACGGATACACTACACTAGTTTACGGCAGGCGCGGCGGATCCCTTTGTCTTCCCCATGTCCGGCAGCCCGATCGTCGGACTGCCGGGAGTCCCGAAGGCATGTGCTTCAGTGCAAAGGATGGCTCGCTTCCCCACCGCTCATCGGAGCGGAGCCCCGAGCTGATGCTTCAGCGGAAGGGGAAGGGGGCGCTTCCGCTTCCGTGGAGCTCATGCGGGGTCGACGATAGTCCTTGCAAGATAAGAACCGGGCAAGACACTGGCTGTGTATGCCGGCGTCGCCTTGGCGGTGGACTTCATGCAACCCAAGCGGCGGCGGCCTCCCGTGTTCTACTTCTCCTCGATGATGGCAGCTGATGCGTAGGCACAAGCCACCGACTCATAGCTCTCCGCGCACCCGGCTTCTGTCTCAGCCTGCATGGTGCAGCTGGAGGCACGAGAAACGTGATCACAGACAGGGGAGGCGCGGTTGCCACCGTGCTCTCCGTCGTGCCGGCGTGGGGCAACTCGTCACTCCGCATCGAGCTGACCTGGAGCGGCGAGTTTCTAAACCACACGCCAGCTTGGGGCGGCAATTGGCTCCGTCGGCCTAGGCAAGGGAGGTGGAGCAGCGAGCTGCCTCGTTCGTGCTCGTATCCGATAGGCTCGGCGGGCCATCCAGACGGCTTGTATGCCGGAGAACTGCTCTTCGGAAGCCATGGGAACAGTGAAGAAAATGGCGAAGGAGGAGATGGGGGGGGGGGGTAGCGGAGGGGTGTGATTCTTGCCCGACGTCTGGCCTCGTTTAAATAGAGGGCGGATGGGAGGAGCTCGCCCACGCTGCGTTTAATGTCGGCCCGCTCATGAACGGATGTGTGGCCGGAGTAGGTTCCTCGGCTTCCACGTGGTTTTTATGAAGGCGTCTAAATGCAGCGAGGAGACGTGTTCATCCAAGCGTGCAGCGGGCGACGCCCTCAGCCGGCGGGCCACTTCAATGGCGGATGCAGTGAGAGGTCGCGTCCACCCTGAGCCGCCTTCAATGTGGAGCGACACGCTCTACAGCGGCATGAATGCAGGCAGTTGACGCCGGGCTGGAAGTGCGCGCGGGGGAGGGGAGTGGTTTTTGGTGGGCTTGGGTTGTCAGAAGGGGGCTTGGGATCGATCCGGACTCCCGCATCCCCCCCCCCACGTCTGTCTCCGGTTTGTGGAAGAAATCGTGTCCGGACCGCTCCGCGGACAGATACAGGACTGCGTTGCACTGGTGCAGCGACGTGCTATAGAAACGGTTTTTAACACCTTTCTGCGATGCGGTTTTAAACCGTCGCCTTGCATGTGTGGGCGATAGGGGAGGGTCCATCCCACATGACACGGAACACCCGTCGGCGATGGTTACCAAAGAACGCAAACGATCTGCAAACATAATCGTGTATGGTGCAGGAACATATCGCACACACTATATTTTGGGCGTACGTGTGGGATTTGGGATCAATCACACACGTCTAACACGAGTCAAACACGTCTAATTTCTCATGGAAACAAACGGTGTTTGACCTTTTATCGTTTGCGAAACGTTACCTAATCCACACGGGCCATGGTATAAACTGTGTGTAATATCTTCATCATCGCACACGAGATTTTCCTGGCAACTGTCTGCCATGCATGATATCGTCAAACATGTTTCCCTAAAATTTACGCATGGGGTAGTCTTTGCATCGGGCACGGTTTCCTGTTGGCTCACGTGTGAGATAAGGTGCTATCGCAAACGATTGAGGAGCTCCTACGCACACGTACAAGTGATGCAAATTGTTTGCGATTTCTTATGTATCACCGACGTTTTAGTTTATATCTCGTGTGCTTTTCCTGTATAGCACAGGCGGCTGCGCTATGAGTTGCGTGTGCTTTTCCTGCAGATCACAGGAGGTTGCGCTATGAGTTGCGTGTGCTTTTCGTTCTGGATCACACACGCTTAGTTGCTTGAACCGTATGCGCTGAAATGGCCAGGTTATTGTAAAATATCGCATTTGAATCACCCTGCGAATAGCAAATTCGCCACAATATGCAATGGAAAAATAGTGTCCACATGAAGAACATTCATCATAATTTGGCACAATATGCAATTGAACGAATAGTGTCCACAAGAAGAACATTCATCATAATTCACGACAATATGCAATGGAGCAGATGCTAGCTAAATTCCACGGCTGTAAGACCGACATATGCAGTACATAATCACATAGTGTACGAAATACGAAGACATGATCACTTGGAAAACAATGCATCCATGCGTATATGTTTAGCTGATAACACTTTATGAATGCGCACTTATTATTGGGGGATACGAAGGCTGAAATCTTCGACGTCTTTAGTGGGCTTGATATAGTGTTTCACAAAGAAGGTGTTGATAAATTTCCTAACAGACATCAATTCATCTGCGGCGAGCGGTTTAGAGTTCATCTGTCCGAAGATCAACTACATGACATTTAGATTAGAATGTGACATACATGTGGAGTAGAAGATAGTAATTAAGAAACAGACTTACTAGTTCTATCTTGGTAGCATCGGAACCACATTCAACATGTCTACATAGGTTCATCATGTGCGTGCAAACGTAGTATCCACATAGGCTGGTCCCTTGTTGTTGTTGAGGACACTGAAATTTTTTGTACAATATTAGTCATGTATTTGCCCTGGTAGGAACAACCTAATCGATGTAAGTTGTTTCTTTTTTTTTCTTTGGAGAGAAATAGAAAGAGGTTTACTTAGAAACTTGAACATCTGACTAGCATTTTCTGAAAATAACAAATTTCGTTGTCTTACCGGTGAAACGATCACGTGCTCCAGAGGTAGTTGGCTGTCGAACCGTATCCCTCCTAAAGTTATGTTCTTTGACAATACACTGCAAGTGAAGATGAATTTTCACATACTCAATTCTTGAACCAGACATGAACACAACATATTGTACGGATCGAAAGTAGGTCTAGAGGGGGGGGGGTGATTAGACTACTTGACCAAATAAAAACCTAACATTTTCCCAAGTTAATTGGTGGCAGATTTTAGCAATTCTAGCATATCAAGTTCACCCTACACATGCGTGTCTATGAGTATTGCAGCGGAAAGTAAAGACAAGCATATGTAAGAGGATGAGGGTAGGAAGATCAAACGCAATTTGGAGACATGAAGATTTTTCGCGTGGTTCCGATAGGTGGTGCTATCGTACGTCCACGTTTATGGAGTCTTCAAACCACGGAGGGTAGCGGTCGCGAGAGTCCACGGAGGGTTCCACCCATAAGGGTCCACGAAGTAGCAACCTCGACTATTCCATAACGGCTTCCGTCCATGAAGGACTAGCCTCACTATGGGTAGATCTTCACGAAGTAGGCGATCTCCTTGCCCGTACAAACTTCTTGGTTCAACTCCACAACACGAAGTATGAGGCTCCCAAGCGACACCTAACCAATCTAGGAGGCACCACCCTCCAAAAGGTAATAGGCTCGATAGTAACAATGAACTCCTTGCTCTTGTGTTTCAAATGATAGTCTCCTCAACACTCAATCACTCTCTCGCAGATTTGGCTTGGGTAGAAGAGATTGATTGGATGGAAAGTAACTTAGGGAGGCTAGAAATCAAGGTCCATATGGTTGGAGTGGATGATCTTGACCTCAACACAAGGATAGGTGGTTCTCTCTCAGAAGTTTGGATATGGGAAGTGTGGGTCTGTTCTAAGTGCTTCTCTTGCGAGTGGGATGTGGTGGAGGGGTATATATAGGCATCTCCAAAAATCCAACCGTTACAACATTATTGCCCAACTCGGTGAAACCGAAGTGAAAACTCGGTTGCACTGACTAGTGCAAAATGTGGCAACTTTAGGCTTTTCGGTGACACCGATATGGAAATCTCGGTGGTACCGATATGAGTGGCCGAGGGCAATTACACAACTCGGTGAAACCGATTCACAATTCTCGAAAATTCCGATTCTTGTGAATGAGGTAACAGAAAGTTGGTCACTGAAACTCGGTTGCACTGATATGTAACTTGGTAGTACCGAGATGTGGGACTTGGCTAGGGTTTCTGTCTGGGCTTTTGACTCGGTGTAGCCGATATGAAATTGTTGGTGGCACCGATTTTGAGTGGTAGGCTCTATGACAGAATATTTGTGGGAGAGCTTTGATAACCCACAAGTGTAGGGGATCGTTTGTAGCCTTTTTCGATAAATAAGAATGTCGAACCCAACGGGGAGCTAAAGGTAGAAAAAATATTCCCTCAAGTTCTATCGACCACCGATACAACTCTACGCACACTTTAACGTTTGCATTACCTACAACAAGTATGAAACTATTTTGTAGGTGATAGGATAGTTTGCACGAATAAAACTAGAAGTACTTTTCGGGAATAAAACTACGAGTAAAAAGGAAGATAATAAAAGTTAGCTGTTTAGTAGAAAGCTTTTGTCAAACAAGAAGGCTATTTGTCCCTAGGCAATTGATAACTAGACCGGTAATCATTATTGCAATTTTATATGAGGGAGAGGCATGAGCTTACATACTTTCCATACTTGGATCATATGCACTTATGATTGGAACTCTAGCAATCATCCGCAACTATCAAAGATCATTAAGGTAAAACCCAACCATAGCATTAAGTATCAAGTCCTCTTTACTCCCATACGCAACAACCCACCTACTCGGGTATGTGCTTCTGTCACTCACGCCACCCACCATAAGCAAATCATGAACATATTGCAACACCCTACAGTGGGGATCCCTCACGTTTGCGCGACACGGAGGGCACCATAGGACAGCACCAAAATAAAACATACAACTCATACCAACCACGATCATCAATTAGCTCATAGGACAAAACAGATCTACTCAAACATCATAGGATAGCCACATATCATTGGGAAATAATATATGCAGTTGAGCACCATGTTTAAGTAGAGATTACAGCGGGGAAGAGAGATGTTACACCGCTGCATAGAGGGGGGGAGAGTTGGTGTTGACGGCGGCGAAGTTGTTGGTGTAGATCGCCGTCACGATGATTGCCCCGGCGGCTTTTCGGTGCCACCGGGAGAGAGGGGGATAGAGCCCCCCTCCTTCTTCTTATTCCTTGGCCTCCCACCCTAGATGGGAGGAGAGTTCCCCCTCTGGTCCATGGCCTTCATGGCGGCGGAGGGGCAGGAGCCCCTCCGAGATTGAATCTCCCTCTCTGTTCTCTTCTGTTTCACGTTCCTATTTTCCGGCCGAGAACCGTTTCTTATATTCCCGGAGATCTGTAACTCCGATTGTGCTGAGATTTTAACACGATTTTTCCGGATATAAGCTTCCTTGCGCCCGAAGTAGAGCTCCAACCGACTTACGAGGTGACCACAACCCACCACCACGCGCCTGGGCCCTGGGGCGCGCCCTGGTGTCTTGTGGTGGCTGTGGGCCTCCTTTTGCGTTGATTCCAAGTCCCAAAAATCACATATATTCCAAAATAATTCTACGTAAATTTTTATCGGGTTTGGACTTCATTTGATATGGATATTCTGCGAAACAAAAAACATGCAACAAACAGGAACTGACACTGGGCACTGGATCAATATGTTAGTCCAATAAATCATATAAAATGTTACCAAAAATATGTGAAAATTGTATAATATTGGCATGAAACAATCAAAAATTATTGATACGACGGAGACGTATCAAGCTTGTGGGTGTTTTTGGTGACTAACACTTGCTCATTTTGAGCATTTCATTCACCATTATTACCTCACCCCCTTTTGATAGTATTGGCTTTCCTATGGACTCAAAGTGATTTCTCACAAAGCAAAATGTAGAGTCTTCATGCGTATAGCTTTGCCAATCCTACTCCTTGCATCTTGGGGTCTCCTCACAATCCTTTGCCAGTCAAACATTGAACTTTTTCCTGAAATATACTTAGTGGAAACATTAGTCCAATGAAATATATGTTGTTATTAATTACCACAACCACCTAGGGAGAAGTTGTGCTTTCACATATTAACATCAAAGAATTCAATACATATCCATGAAATCCTGAAGATCCTGAGGCTTATTTGACTCTCTGAGAGAATCCAGGTAGTAAACTGTGTTACGTTTGGAACAATGACCACCAAGATCTAGTGACGTCTACAGTTTAAGAAAACCTTGAACTTACAAACTATGTCGGAAACTGAAAGACGATCAATGTATGCGTGGTTATATATTTAAATTACTCTTTATGATATGGCCACATGAAGAATTCTCCTATATGTAAGTCCAACAAGATCTTAGTGACATCATGAATGGAAGCCTTGTGTATCTCATTATTACTTAAAAAATGTCGTTTGCTAAATCAGGATCTATGAAATACACATGCACCCTTAATGATCTCTGCACCGTCAATCCCCTGAAGGGAATACAAGACAATTAGCTTTTTTTTCATTTACAGCCTTGTATGGAGAAGTTGATCAGAGTTTGTGAAGTACTTACAACATCAATCATTTGACAAGAGTGGCAGCAAGCTCATCGAAGTTGAATAAGAGATGAAAATCCTCGAATTCCACACTGATGGTACGTGCAAGGTGAGAGAAATGGCAGCTGTCGTAGTGCACTTCCAGAATGTTATGATCTTCTTCTTCTGACATTCTGTCCATGCAATATTTATGTAACTTGCGACAACTAGAACTACACTCCTCAAAGTATCACCAACAAGAAATGGTTGGCCATGCTTGTACTTTTGTGCTTCAAATGGGTCTACTTTCTTACTAGAAAGTAGCTTTTTAATTTCTGCTTCAGACATACCGTCAGAACCGGGATTACCCAGCCCTTCGGAAAACATATTGCACGCATTTGGACGCTTCAACTCGTGTGCGTAATTATCACATTGAGAACCGCACAATAACTGGAATTTAGAGCGACGGGCCGGGTACACACAATTGCGGTTGATTATATCGGAATTCTAACCGCCTGCCAAGGCGCAATATAATCCGTCAATCCCTCGCTTCAATTGTCATTCCTCTTGTCTTCACACCACGCTTCAGTTGACACCACTTCATTGTCCAGGCCGGCCACTCTACACCTCCACACACTCTGCAATCTCGCTTTCTCGCCGGTTGTTTAATTACATAGCGCAGCAATGTCGAGCGACAGCGAGGACGACAGTTTCGCCAGTCTTGCGCCCGATCTGGGGTCAACATCAGAATCATCGCGCTCGTCTTCCATGAGTCTGGCGTCAAGCCCTGACCTCCATTTTATCCGGCTCATGGAAGGTACGCCGCCGCCGGAGTCATCGGACGACGACCAGACGGATGAGGAGCCATCAAAGTATGAAGAAGGCGACAACGATGAGGAGGAGAAGGAATGGTCGAACAAGGAGGACGACGAGGAGCCGCCGAAGGACGAAGAAGACGACGACGATGAGGAGGAGGAGGAATGGTCGAACAAGGATGACGACGACGAGGACATCAACGACGATGGTGACGACGATGGCAATGAAAAGCCAGCGGTCAGCGGCAAGAAGGGTCCACGTCAAGACGATGGCACGGGGCCATCCAACAAGAAGAAGAAGAAGTAAAATAGACTGTACTCCTTAACTCTGTTGTCATTTGCTCATATTTATTCCTTAACTCTGTCCACCCTGTCGATCTCATCGCAAACGGTTAAGAATACAGATTCGATAGTGATCATTCACAATATCGCACACAGTTGGTTTCTTGAATTGTGTGCCCTGTCGAGCACACAATTCAGAACAACAAATCGTATGTGTTGTCCAGAATTATAGCACACAATTATGATTACCGAACTGCTTGCTGCGTACCACACACACCTTGTTACAAGGAACCGTTTATGATCTTCCGTATCATCGCAAACAGTTCATCTGAGGGACCTATATGCCTTCTACAACACACAGATCTAGATCTACGTAACTGTTTGTGTTATATTGTGTCTTCCCAAACAGTTCTACACTTTGAACTTTATGTCACACATCGCACACATCTATGTTTGATTAACCGTTTGTGCCATTTCGCCTCATCACAAATAGTTCATAAAAGTCAACTGTCTGCCGTAGATCGCACACGCAACTATTTTCTGAATCGTATTTGATGGATCCACCATCGCACACAGTTTGTGTCATTGGTGGCGGAGTTTGAACTACATCGTTTGTGATTCATGCATCGCACACAGTTTCGTCGAAGGGTCTCTGATTGATGTGTCATCTTTGGACCTTCCTGCAATAGTGTTGGATGACTTCTGTAGTCCAGACAGCGCGATCCGGACGTATGCGGGAGGCTTCCGGGTCGGCGTTGGAGATGCCCTAAAGATCGTGAGAGACCGATTGAGGAGCAGGATTGTGCGGCTCTACAATCTCGTTTCTAGTAGTTTTCATCAAATATTTCGGAATGCAAAAATAAATATTTATGAAACGCCAAGCAAATATTGTCCCCGCATGCTAAAGTTCAAGGACCCCATTACCCATCGAACGTCAGATTGTTTAGGGCTCTAGCGAACGCCCTCGAAAACGTCACATCACAATCGAACGGATGACAATCTCTCTATGCATCGTGGCAAATTGTTTTATCATTTCTAGAGTTGCCATGTCAACTTTAGTTTGTATGGCATTGCAAGTTCGGGGTGTTCGCTCGGAAAATGCTCGCAGAGAATATTCGTCAGATAACATTTCCCAAGTTCAAAGGTTGGTCGGTATTCTTTCGATACAAATTTATAGTATGATCTAAATGATGACATTAAAGCAACTTAGATAGATCATTATATTTGCAACCTCCATAACGCATATGTAGCATGGTTCAAAAAAAATAACGCATATGTAGGGTGTTCCATAGTGTTTTAGAGGCTGTGGAGGTTGTGCGCAAATACAAACTGTATAACGCAGCCTCCATATTTGTTCTATAAGGGCATCTCCAACGCCAACTCTTAAAATGCCCGCATACGTCCACACCATGTTGTTCGGATCATTTTTGTCATCCAACAGGAACCTATATATGTCCGCTTAGCAGTTCGGACGTACGAATTCCGATATCCAAGAGATAAATGTGGAGGAGCTTTGTCAAAATCCGGACATGCACTTCACTAATCACATGCATATTCTCTCTTCTCTCTCCTCTCAACTACGAATGCATGGTCCCTCTTTTCTCTCTGTCCTCCCAACCGTACAATAAACAATAAATATCCCCCCACATGCTGCATGCTTCTCACCTACTTTTTCTCCTCCTAACCGGATACTTTGCAATTAGCATTGGATGAATCTCTCCCGCATCATGTCCGCGGACCACGTCCGGACATTAAAATGGACATATATCAAAGACTTTTACAGATCAACGTTAGAGATGCCCCAAGTAGGATCCATCTATTATTGGGTCATACATTCTTTCCAGCCTATTTACAATAATTTAGATCAAACTCTGAGCATAATTCAACAAATATTATTACAAATCATTAATCCGAGTGCAACAGATCATCCAAATTAACACATAATCCAAATGCAACAAATAATCTAATCAGATAAAATTCTTAAGTACAAAATGAATTTTAAAGTAATTTAAACACACTATCTCCTAGTAAACTACGAATGATGCTCAATGAGATTCTCCTTCAGCTGATCATGGGAGTCCGATCTTCAATCTTTCCGTATTGCATCAAGAAATGTTTGAATGCGTCCTATGTGCCTGTGAGGCCCGACAATAGTGCCATGATATTTTTCTCGCAACAAAGCCATGATATTTGCCATGGCATCCTTGTTGCAGAAGCAAGCAAACTGAAGGTGCATGTCATCCCCATCTGTATTTTTGGTAATTAATGACAATCCCTATGAACTAATGTTTTCCATTAACATGTATTTGAAGGAAATTTTCATAGGTAATGCATGAAGAATATTGGATAGATTGATGAAAGCCATCAAGCAAACGATATGCATTGAGTGTTGGAGATTGGTCACTACCCATGACAAACCAAGTTAATGCTTCCCAACTTGATAAAATAAAGAAGGTGGGAAGGGAGAGTACATGTTGCTATATTTGTTGGGAAGTTGAGAAAATAAAGAAGATGGGAAGGGAGAGTACATGTTGCTATATTTGTTGTGAGAAGGAACATATATCTTCAAAATGTCCCAAGGGTAACATTTCTAAGCCTTTAATTATCGATGATCATTGTTCACAAACCTATTGATCAAGTTTGAGCCGGATGGTCCCCGACCAAGTGTTTTTTTGCGGATCAACTTATGATCTATTCATCTTTAATTGTTTACATTGAAACTTACTAGCCCTTTGCATGTTTAGGTTTTGTACCTAGCATGTGTTTGTATATGTTGTTCCTCCTTGTATGTTTGATTTATGTTATCTAGCATTTGTAGATTACAATGCACACTTGAGATAGTTTTGTGTCTAGTTTCGACCTTCTATTGCTTCGTAGCTGAACCTTATTTGTCTCTTTCGAGATATTAATGAATTATCACATTATGGGGGAATGATATGTTTTACACATATCACAAACCCATGGATCTAGGAGTCATTTGTTGATCCCTTCATTGTTCCTCTTCAATACTATCCGTCCATAGCATGAGTTGCTTTGGTGAGATTAGAGCGAAAGGGATTTGAGAATTCTTATTTTCTTTCTTTGCATTTGTTGCATCGATTTAAGCGCTCCGCGTTGACTTGTTCGAATGAGAGCTCGTGAGCTTGTTACTTTGGTTTACTTCGGTGTGAACTTGTTACTTTGTGAGCCTCGCAGACGGTTTGATGGTTGGTGCCTCAGTGACCTCTTATTAGAGGTTGTGAAGACGCTCGGGTTACTCCTTTGGGGGGATTGTGAAGTGGTCGTGGAGCTTGCCATCTCCGAAGTGGAGTAAGAAGCTAACCTTAGTGGTTGGGAATCACCTTTAATTCTTAAAAAAACAAAAAAAATTATGAATTCAAAAAAGTTAAAGGTTTTTGAAAAGTTCATGATTTTGAAAAAGGTTTGCGATTATGGAAAATATTCCAATATTTTTTTTAAAAATCGCATATTTTGTAATAAAAATAAAATATTTGAAAAAAATCAAAGACTTTGAAAATATAATGCACATTTATAAGATAAGTTTTTGGACTTAATAAAATCGTCAACTTGAAGAAAAAATTCATAGATTTGAAAAAAGTTCAAGGATTTTTTTTAAAGTCACATATTTTGAACAAAAAACAAAATTATGAAAAAGTTTGAGAATTTTGAAACAAAAACATAAATCATGTATGCATGTATTTGAAAAAAGTTTGCGGTACTCAAAAACAGTTCACGTGTTTTAAAAAAAGTTCAGGAATTACAAAAAAGTTAACGAATTGGAAGGCACTTCTCTAATTCGAAAAAATTCTGCATATAAAAAGTAAAAAATATAGAAACAAAGTAAAAAACGAAAAGAAAAAAGCCAGAAGAAAACGCACTACAGTTCCTAAGGGTGTGCAATGGTTAGCGCAATACACTATAACCGGTGCTCAAGGCGTGGAAGCGGATCAGGCCCCACGGGAGCAGGGCGCCCCTATATCTCGTGTTCAGCAAGATGGTAGGAACCATGTATGTGGCGCTTCACGCGCCACTGGGGGAACGGGCGCCTGAAGCGCCCCTCCTCGTGGGCCGACCCAGGAAGAAACACAAAAACCGCAAAGGAAAAAGAGGAAACTGGTTAATTCCTCACAAAAATTGGTGGGAAGCAGGATTCAAACCAAGGTCAGGAACATCTTTGGTTCTAGCCAATAACCAATAGGTCGGCATAATTTAGTTGTCCATTGTAAGGAAACAGAACTATTTGACCCTTTCTTTAGTTAACACATACTATTATATACCCAAAATAATTTATATGGAAACAAAACATAAAAATGAAAATAAATTATTAAAACTAGTCAAAAAAAACCACGAGCTAAACGATCATGCATTTTTAAAACGTTCATCGATTTGCAAAAAAATATCAATTTTAAAGAACAGTTCACAAATTTGAAAAAAGATAATCAATTTTGAAAAACGTTCACCAATTTTTGAAAAGAGATCATTGAAATTTAAAAAGTTTATCTATTTTGAAAAAACTTCAACAATTTTGAAAAAATGTTCGTCAAATTTGAAAAAAGTTCACCAATTTTGAAAATAGTTCATGAATTTTGAAAAAAGTTCATTCGAGTTGAAAAAAGTTCATCGAGTTTTTAAAAAGAGTTCATCGAATTGAAAAAAGTTCATCAAATTTTAGAAAAAGTGCATTGAATTTGAAATAAGTTCATCAAAATTGAAAAAAGTTTATCAATTTTTTTAAAAGTTCATTGAATTTGAAATAAGTTCATCGAATTTGAAAAAGTTCATCAAATTTGAAAAACATTCATCGAATTTTCAAAAAGTTCATCGATTTAAAGAAAAAGTTCACGAATTAGGAAAGAATATCATCCATTTGGAAACATTTCACGCATTTAATATAAAAGAAACAAAGAAACAAAAAAAGAAAAGGAAAAAATGCAGAAAACATAGCGGGCATTTCCTCTGCGTATAAAATGGGGAAAGGAAGTAAGAAAGCACCTCAGGCAGGGTTCGTGTTGTGGTTAGTTGAGGTAGTTCAGAAGAAAGAGATCGCCGGTTCAATACCTTTCGCGCGCACTTTCTTTCTCTAGTTTTTTGAGGTTTCGAAACAGAAGAAAAAATGTAGTTGGGCCGAGCCCAACAAGTGCGGCTGCAGGCGCCGGTTTGCAGAAAACCGAAGAAACCAGCGCCTGCAGCGCTAAATAGGAAATGCCAGGAACCATCGCTGAAGGGTAGGCAAGTTGGGACAACCCAGGTGCCGGGAACAAGTGCCTCGTTTTATTTTGCCTTTTTTTTTAGATTTTTACGTTTTATCTTTCTTTTCTTTTGTTTATACTTCCAAATATTTTAAATAAATATATTAGAAAATCGCACTGCATAAACAAATTGAAAAATATCGACCCAGTATTTGAAAAATGTTAAATGTCTATAGAAAAAATGTTTATCACGTATGAAAAAAGTATACTAAAAAATGTGTATGAAACAATTTTATCATGTATTTGAAAAATGTTAATGAAGCATTTGAAAAATATTATTAAGCATTTGGAAACTGTTAAATGTGTATAGAAAACTTATTTACCATGTATTAAAAAAATGATGCATATAAAAATGTTAATCAAACATTTGAAAAAATGTTAATCGGGAATTTGAAAAGATGTTGAACATGTATTTGTAAAATATTAAATCAAGCATTTGTAAGATGTTAAATGTGTATAGAAGAAATGTTTACCATGTATTAAAAATGATGGAAAAATTTGATAATGTATATAAAACTATTAATCAAGTATTTGAAAAAATGTAGAAGAAGTATTTAAAAAAAATCAAGCATTTGAAAAATATTAAATGTTCGTGTGGCACCGATAATGAATTGAGATTACCTGCTATTTAATCGGCAAATGTCTTGTGCACAGCCAAACAAATCAACGTATTGTGTAGTGGCCCTTGGCTTCTCTGAAGCAGAACAATTCCTTTTTATATATGAAAGTTGATTTTATTTAAGACCATACATTTGCTCAATGGCTGAAAGTAAGAGTTTTATATTCCTAGCCTTGTCTAGGTCATGGTTCATAAAAAGAAACGTATCTTTGATACAATGCAAAATAAAGAGACCCCCATGGACAAGGTGTGGTACCACTCCCAAAATTTGTTCATCCTGTTTGCCACGTTCAATCAGGATGACCAACATGTCAGCAAAAATCTCTATTTTTAAGGGAGAGTTGGTAGGTTCGTCTCACCTTACTCCCTCATTTTTTTTCTCCCCATGCTCTCATTCCCACTTGGTTTTCTGTAGATGTTTTGGTAATATCAACTGATGCTGTAGAAAATAAACACCAACTTATATAGAATAACTTGAAATAATCTGAACAAATCGATACTTTTCTTTCCTTGTCCTACTCATTCCTCAAAAAAAAACATCCACTAATTTATGGAAAATATCATCTAGCGTTAATTCTGAAGAGTGTCATTTTTAAAAAAAAAATTGACTATAACATGGGTAGCGCAATTAAATACCTCAAGAAACGATCCCATTAATTTAGGAAAAATATCATTTATGTGAGCTCCACCTAAAATATTTCGTTCCCTTTCCATCATTTTCACTTTCTGCCACACGATCCTAGCCGACGACATCGATGTGGCACGGGCCATAGAAAAAAAGCACTCGCGACGTCTCTCTTGAGGCGCTTATAATTGGTATTGATCACTAAAATATGTCTGCCATTCCAAGAAAAAACTAAAATATGTTTGGCCCTGTTGCAACGCTGGACAATTGACTAGTGTTAAGTGACATTAGACAATGGGTCACCCGACGAAGTCCTTTCTCTCCTACGGGCGGGCCTCTCCTCAATGAGAATTTCAGTTAAGTATCATTGCCGTCACTGAATTGTACATGGATCAAGATTAAGCTGAACAAGCGCTGTCTAATAAGATTTGCAGCACGATTAGGATCTGATAGACCGCCGCCTCCACAATCTGGTTCAGCCATTCAAGCTCCGGCACTGCTAGCTCTTGCCGGCAGCGGCGGATCACATGATGTCAACCGCAGCAGTCTATACTAAAGCCACCACCCCTGATGGTCCGTCATGCTAACCACTTAACTATGCCATAACGGTCCTCATATTAGCTTTGGTTTTGTTTATCCGGACGTGCTATAGTTCAGCATTTTAATAGTATGAGGAAAGCCCGCCTTTGGATGCTCCACTTCTCGGTTATAAAATGGGAAAGTATCAGTGTATTGCTCAACTGTAACGGTTAGGCGTCCAAGAAATTAGGGGAGAAACAGGGCCGTGGCATTTTGTAGTGTAGCAGAGCCGTGGATTCTATACATATCCATTTCTGCAGTTATGGATTTCTATTAACAAACACCCTTCGTTTTGGTAGTATATGTACAACTGTTTTGGGGCCAATCACTGAGAGCAATAGCTGCACAAAGGAGCCTATCATTTCGACTTGTACATCCATTCTTCTGTAATCTGTACACGGCTTTATCATGTACTCCCTCCGTAAAGAAATATAAAAGTGTTTAGATACTAATCTCTCAGAACTTTTGTACTAACCTCTGACAACATATGGACAAGTGGCACTACTATTTAGGAAAAGGAAATTCATGGAAAGAATACTAGTAGTTGATTGTTCATGAGCAACTAAAGAAGATGTTCTGAGTGGAATTGCCTAACCTTATTACCCTAGTTCAGATGTACATAAAACGAGGTTAAATATTCTGTGGAATCTACAATGCATGTGGATTGGTTAGCAAAAGATAAGAAAAGGAATAATTGTTTGATGCGTGACATGATGGGTGTTCAACTGGCTCTCCACGGAGTAGGGCCAAGGCAAAATGCAGCCACACATGCATGCACACATCTAGATTCTTGATTAATTTTCCCTTTGGGAGTGACGATCAAATCAAGATTGATTGCTTCAAGAAACCTCAGAAAATCCAATCTGGGCACTGTTCTCAATGGACTCTTGGAAAGGTCCATGCATGAACAGTTTGTGTGCTTGTCCAGACTCTGATGCAGCTGCAGTTCGGTCGCGGGGCGGCACATGGTGGCTACGATGGGCGGCCTGGCGTTGCCGCGCACGATGGCGCGGCGAGCGCGCGCAGGGCGCGACGAGGGTGTAGATGGTCTCCGGGCAGTGTGGATCTGGCGGAGCTCATGGTGGAGGGGTTTGAGCGGCCTGTACGGCGCTCGAGCGGCGGCTTCGGCCGCGAGGGGCGCGGCCGGTGGGTGTCTGCGCGGTCTGGCATCGCGTGGACGTCCCTGGGGTGCGCGGATCGGAGGCCCACGGCGACGAGGAAGTGCGCTCCGGCAGCGTGTGATGCGGATCTGGTCTCCGGCCGTCGGTGGTCTCCGCGAGGTGCGGTTGGCTGCGGCGGATCTTGGTGCTTCTTCGTCGATGGGCGGCTTCGATGGCGGTGGTGTTTAGTGGGCTTGCCGTCGCCAATGCGGGATGATGTGCGGCTGAGGTGGTGTGGAGCGGGGTGAAAACCATGTCTTGGCCTCGTGCCGGGACCAGCGATGGCGGCGGCTGTGGCCGTCGTTGATCTTCATGGAGGCATCGTTGATTAGTTCTCCCACCCCTCCTGCGCGGATCTGGCCATTGCGGCCTCTCCGGGGGAAACCTTGATCAGTGATCGGACGATGGCGGCGCCTTGGTGTCGTATTCCCTCTTGGGGGCTTCGTCTTGGGAGCTTGGCATCGGCAAGCGGGACCGGTGGATGGCGGTTGGCGGCGGGTGTGGCGTCCAGGCTTCTGTGGCAACGATGATGGTGGGAGCGACGTCGGCGACGCGGCAATGGTTGCGGTAGTCGGCTCTTCTTCGGCGTGTCCACGGTTTTGCCTCGGTTTGTTTGTTGCTAAGGAGTCGAAGCTGCGGCGGCAGGGCCCTGTGGTATACGATGACTGGCTGCAGGTTTTTCGTTCGGCGATCTCCCGTGGCGCCAGCCGTGCCTGGTTTTGTCCTACTGAGTTCTCTGTCAGAGTCAGAGTTGCGTCGTCTGGCCGCAGGTGGTTGAGATTTTGGCATAGATCTTCATGCAGCTTCACGTGTCCTCTACAGTGTGGGTTGAGTCGACGATCGCCTACGGCGGAGTCGGATTCGTTTGCTCAGAGTGTAGGGATGGCGATGACGCCTCTAGGGAAGGAGTGATGACGATGACGCCTGCGTGCTGTCTCGCCGAGACCCTCTTTGGAGTGGTGTGAGTGGGCTTTTTTATGTGTGCCGCTCAACGGTTGTAACGGTTTTCGTCCGGTTTTCCATAATTAACTGGGCAATCTGGTTTTCGCTCGGTTTTCCCTAATTAACTGAGCAACTCTTTTCTTCTTAATGAATGCAGGATAACTGCCATTTCGAAAAAAAACTCCAGATGACACATCCTGCAAGAGGAGGAGATCATGCATGCAAGATGGAAGATTTGCTGCTGGATCTTTCTTCATGTCACTAGCTAGATGCCATGCCATGTGGCATCTACATCACCAAATTATTGCATCTTGTAAACATGATGACAACGAGTGTAACAGAAGCTCTACTAGACTATCAGTATTGTGACAAAAGCTCTGTTATTGTGCTGACTCGGATGAATCAAATTAGCAAAAACTAACTGCTATGCATGCATCTTCCATGTATGAGATAGCAAAGGAGACATTACAAACACAGATGTTAATTTTTGTATGGCATCTTACTAGATACTTCTGTACATGCTTTCTTATATGCATGAACCTTGATTAGGGAGGAAGTATACTATTATACACACACATGCCAAGTTGCCAAGTCATGGGCATGGTGGTCAGTTGATTCCTCCCTTTTGAGTTTCAAGCATCAGGCATATGAGCATGTGAGCCAGTTATAGTTGGTAAAATTCAGGGAAAAAAGGAAAATAAAACATCGATTCGATTTAAGAACGAAACAGTTCGCAAATCACAACCACAGACTCCCAAGTTTTCATCTGGCTGCAACAACTAGCAAGAGATGTGTAGTAGGTGAAGAAGGAATTAATCAGTGATGCTCCAGGCCAAACCAGAGCATGCAGAAGCACAATGCCAGTGAACAAATTGACAGGGAGAGGGATCCAAATCTCACTTTGACTTTTAAGGCTACCAATCGATCCAAGCCATGGTCCCGTCACTTGACCACACACTGTACTACAATGACATGACAGTGGATAGTTAACCAGCTCAGACCAGTCCTCCTTTTGGAGGACAAATCTGATTGATGAGCCACGGATGACTGGAGCTGGACACTGCGAAGTGGGTAGGGCATGGCTGCCATGCTCAACATGGACACATCCTCTGTGCATGCAGAACCATGGAATGCTGCTCGGTACAGTCTCCATGAAGGGCGTAGGCCACTGCTTTCTCCCTCATAGGACACCCTCATTTGCTGACTTTGTGGGCTCCTGCCTGGATGACTGATGAGCACTCGACTTGTTCAGAGCTTATCTCCAAAATATGCTCATGGATCTAGAGATGCATGGCCTGATGCTGCTGCTTGTGTAGGGCAGGCAGCAAAATATTGGGGGGCCTTGGGACTTGTGAGCCAATCTGGATGAATGCAATAATCTACTATCCTAGATCTCACCAGCCTGCAGTATGGACCAAATATTACTCATACATGTACTACCTGTACAGCTGATCTCCAAACCTTTGCAATAAAAAGAAAAAACGAAAAGAGAGGGGCAGATGTGGGATTAGAAGAATGCTAGTACAAGGCATGCCCTCATAACAATGGACAGATTCCTGATGATAACAATGGACACCATGTGTCAAGGTCCATAGTGTGACAGACTGAAAGTTGCAGCCTACCATAATACTATACAGGAAAGTTTGTACTTTGTGTCTGTTTGGTTTCATCATTGCCACTACCTCCCATCTGAATCCAAGCTTATGATATTGCACAACTCTAGGTGTAACAATGCATTTGGTTCTAAGAAAACCAGGCAAAATTGATAAAGAAAGAAAGAAAGAAAGAAAGATTAAGTTGATTAGATTTCAGGGAGGGGACCAAGAAAGGTGAAGTGAGTGAGATCGCCCCAGGTAAAGAGTAGACCACAAGTGCTATATATACTTAAGTAAAGAAGCGCCATCATTGGGAACCGTTAGGAGATATGGTGTGAGTGAGATCTTGCTAAGCATCGTACTAAGAGTTAACTGTACTTGGAAATTAAAGTGATTTTCTAACGAGATTCAGTTAGTTACATTTTCTAGTCAAACCTGAAGAGGGGAGGCCGGTGCTAAAATTAATGGCCATGGTGAAGATGCAAGATTAGGTCGGTCAAAGGAGGAAAGAGAGGTGATCGATCCAACATGATCTTTTGGCAGAAATTTCTTTAGTATTACATCAGGTGGTTTGGCTGATATTCTATTTCTATCCTTCACCTTCACTCATAGTTTTTCTCCCTGAAATCTAATAATTTGTTCTATCGGTGTTGAATCTTCTTCTGGCTATTACAAAATTAGGCCACCCGGGCCAAGCCCGGTATTATTGGATCATTAAGTGCATGGGTTGATGTTCAGAGTGATAAGAGGAACAATGCTGGCTATCTTCAGAGTGATTTGCATAGCAGACTTAGACACACACTTTGACGGTGGTACCCGACATGAAGTTCTGTAGGTCGCAGCATGGGCTTTTTTTCTCTGAAAAGAATTGATGCGCCATGCCACTTTTCTAAAACGTAACATGCTACCTTTTTTCAGCATGATTAGCCTTTTTATAGATTTTTAATGTTTATTATTCTTTCCTCAGAGGACAATCTGGCTACAAAGATTTTGTTATGTGGTTTCACCTGCCGACGATGGACCTAAATGGCAGATTCTTTTACCAATCTCTCCTAGTTATCGCTCTCTTCTCCTACTTGAAAAAAGACATAAAGTGCCGCCGTTCACTCGTCCTTCATCCCTAGTCGTGCCGACTAAGAGATTCTTCGCGGCGCTCGCGAAAAGCCCCCGCGTCGCTCCGGCAGGGCCGACACGAGTGGTGGTCGTAAACCTACCCGTCGCTGCCGCTCATCCGCGCCCATTGATAATTGGAGAATAATAACTGTGTTGATTGAGGCCTCAAAGGGCTGTTTATATAGATTACAAAACTTGGACTCCAAGACTAAGAGAGATAGATTACAATCCAAAACCTGCCGGCCATAATATCCGTAACCGACCTATACTCTAATATCCCCCCGCAGTCTCAGCATCAGGAGTAACGATGTTGAGACTGGAGCGTATGTCGGTGAAAGATGCAGTCGGAAGTCCTTTGGTGAAAATGTCAGCAAATTGAGCACTGGTAGGTACATGAAGAACACGGACCTCGCCAAGAGCCACCTTCTCTCGAACGAAGTGTATGTCAATCTCAATGTGCTTGGTGCGACGATGCTGAACTGGATTGGAAGCCATGTATACTGCAGAGATGTTATCACAATAAACGATGGTTGCACGATCAAGTGGGCGATGAAGTTCCACGAGAAGCTGACGCAGCCACACCGCTTCAGCCACAGCATGAGCAACCGACCTATACTCAGCCTCAGCAGAAGACCTGGAAACTGTTGCCTGCCTTTTAGAACACCAAGAAACAAGATTATCACCCAAATAAACACAAAATCCGAATGTGGACCGTCGAGTATCTGGACAACCTGCCCAGTCTGCATCAGAATAAACTGTCAAGCTTGTTGGAGAAGAAGAATTAATGAGAAGACCATGATCAAGAGTTCCTTTTAAATAGCGAAGAATGCGGTGGACGTGAGCAAGATGAGGAGCACGAGGATCATGCATAAAAAGACAGGCTTGCTGAACGGAGTATGAAATGTCGGGCCTAGTGAGAGTGGCATATTGAAGGGCACCGGTGATGCTATGATACAAAGTGGGGTCAGAAACAGGATCACCATCAGCCGACAATTTGGCACCAATGTCGGCCGGGGTACGAGAGGGTTGACAATCAGACATACCAGAACGAGAAAGCAAGTCTAAAAGATATGATCGTTGAGAGAGAAAAAGGGTAGACTTTGTGCGAGAAACGGTAACGCCAAGAAAATGATGAAGAGGACCAAGATCAGTCATGAAAAATTCATGGCTAAGAGAAGAGATTATATGTAGGAGAAAAGATTCAGAGCTAGCCGTGAGAACTATATCATCAACATAAAGCAAGAGATAGGCAGTGTGGGAAGATGAGCGAAAAATAAATAATGAAGAATCAGATTTGGAGGGAATGAAGCCTACTGTTTGAATAAAGGCAGCAAAACGTTGAAACCATGCACGAGGAGCTTGTTTAAGACCATAAAGAGATTTGCTAAGAAGGCAAACCGAATTGGGAGAAGAGGGATCCTCAAAACCAGATGGTTGCTGACAATAAACTGTTTCATTAAGAGTGCCGTGAAGAAAAGCATTTTTAACGTCTAGCTGATGAATGGGCCAAGAGGAGGAAACAGCAAGACTAAGAACAACGCGAATAGTGCTTGGTTTAACAACGGGAGAGAAAGTTTCATCAAAATCAATGCCATGTTGCTGAGAGAAACCACGACACACCCATCTGGCTTTGTAACGAGCAAGAGTGCCATCAGAATGAAATTTATGACGAAAACCCCATTTTCCAGAAACAACATTAACACCAGGAGGTTTGGGGACAAGAGTCCATGTATTATTTTGTTGAAGAGCGTTAAATTCATCGCGCATAGCTGAGAGCCAAAGAGGATCAAGAAGAGCTCGTTTGTAAGAAGTGGGAATAGGAGAGAGGGTTGGGGTGGCTATTGGGTTGAGGCGTTTTGTGGGTAGAAGGAATCCGCGTTTGCCGCGGGTGCACATGACGTGATCATTAGTGGGTGGTGGAATGGGTACGACGTTGGGTGGTAGTGGTGGTTGGGAGCTTGCCGGGCTTGCCGGACTTGCCTGGCTTGCCGGGGCCGGGCTTGCCGGGCCTGCCGGTGTCGAGCTTGCCGAGGTTACCGGGTTTGCCGGGCTTGCCGGACTGGCCGGACTTGCCGGACTGGCCGGGCTTGCCGGGCTTGCCGAGCTTGCCGGACTGGCCGGACTTGCCGGACTGGCCGGGCTTGCCGGACTGGTCGGGCTTGCCGGGCTTGCCGGACTGGCCGGGCTTGCCGGGCCTGCCGGGCCTGCCGGGCTTGGCGGGCTTGCCAGGCTTGCCGGACCTGCTGGCGTCCTCAGTCTTGCTGGCCTTGCCGCGGGAGAGGGAGAGGCCGCGACAGAGGTGGTGGTGGTAGGGATTGTTGCGGTGTTAGTGACAGAATAAGGAAAAGTGTTTTCATCGAATGTGACATGGCGAGAGACAAGCACGCGACCAGAAGATGGATCGAAACAACGATATCCTTTGTGATCGTCAGAAAGACCAAGATGAATCCAAGGTAGTGAACGTGGTTCGAGTTTGTTGGAGGCGGTAGAGGCGGTGTTCGGAAAACAAAGACAGCCAAAAACATGAAAAAAAGAATAATCGGGATGGGAGAGAAAAAGAGATTGAAAAGGCGAATAAAGAGGACATGTCTTAGTAGGTCGAATATTTAGAAGTAGTGTGGCAGTGCGAAGGGCTTCGGCCCAAAAACAAGAGGGAAGAGAAGCTTGTAATAGCAAGGTGCGAAGAATATCATTAATGGAGCGAATAGAGCGTTCAGCTTTACCGTTTTGAGGGGAGGTATAAGGACATGAAAAACGAAGAAGAATGCCTTGAGAGAGAAAGAAGTTGCGGTTTTGAGTGTTGTCAAATTCTCGACCGTTATCACATTGAATAAATCTAATTGGCAAGCCAAAGTGTGTAAGAACATATTGTCAAAAATTGAGAAAGATGACATGTACTTCAGATTTAGCACGAATAGGAAAAGTCCAAATATAATGAGAATAGTCATCCAAAATCACAAGATAATATTTGTAACCAGAGACACTAGGGACGGGAGAGGTCCATAAATCACAGTGAATTAATTCAAATGGAAAAGTGCTAAGGGTAGTAGAGGTTCCAAAAGGTAATCTAACATGTTTGCCGCATTGACAGGCATTACAAAGAGAGGGATTATGAGGAACACTAGAACTAGGAATACAAAATTCTTGAAGCAAAGATGACAAGGTGTTTTTATTGGGGTGTCCTAGACGACGATGCCACAAATCAACTGATGCAAGCATGGCTTGGGGAGTGGATGTAGGTGCGCCATGAAGCGGATAAAGATCGCCCGTACTATTGTACCGAGCGAGGACCTCCCCCGTTGTCAGATCCTTCACAGACAAACCAAAAGGGTCAAAAGCCAAAATAACTTTATTGTCAATGCAAAATTGGCGAACAGAAATAAGATTTTTGATTAGAGAAGGGACAACAAGAATATTGCGGAGAAGAAAATTGGCGTAAGAGGAAGAGATGTAAGAATGACCAGTGCAGGAAACAGGTATGGTGGAACCATCACCAATGGTGATCTTAGAAAAAACAGAAGGGAAACAAGCTGACAGCAAATTCATATTTGAAGACATATGCGAGGATGCACCAGAATCGAAAATCCAATACGTACCTTCGTTATTGAGAGTAAAGTTGTTCATGGCGTTGATGAAGGCGGCTTGATCCCAGGCTGGCTGCTGTGGAGGAGCAGAGGGGCCAGGAGCGTGCATGGGAGCGTAGGGCAGGGTCAGCGACTGGTAGTATGCTGTCGGGGCCGGCAAGGTGCCGTAAGAAGCCGGCAAGGTGTAGTAGGGTGGCGGTAGTCCTGGCGCACTGGGAGGTGGCGTAGGAGTGGCGGTGTAGACGTGCGCCGGCGGCTTGGGCCCAAGGAGTCCAGGAGAGCCGGTGGCCGGGCGGAGACCAGGGCTCCACGTGCCCGTGTAAGCAGGCGGGGCGCCGTACGGCGAAGGGGCCGACCAGGGCATCGACCAAGCTTGAACAAGGCCGGTCCAGGGATCGTGCTGAGGCTGCCATGTCGAGGGAGCCGGTGGCGATGGAGCGGCCGATGGCGGAGCTGGTGCAGCGCCGGCGGAGCGAGAAGCAGGGGGGCGGTAGATCGGATTCTTGCCCCGGTAGTTTGGGCTCGGGCGCCAGCCTGGGGGCGGTGGAGGAGCTGCTGCCGCCGCGGTAGGAAGGGGGGTGCGGCAGAGTGGCGCGGCAGCCCAGGCACGGGAGGCGCGGCCGCGGCAGGAGCGGCAGCGTGAAACACCTGTGGTGGCCGTTGCGCCTTGCGAGCTTGATTCTTCTCTTCTTGCTGGAGGAGGGAGCGAACCTCCTTGAAGGTGGGGTAGGGCTTGAGCATGGGTATGAAGGACTGCTGCTTCTCGAACTGCTCGCCGAGGCCGACGAGGAGGGCGTTGATGAGGGCGCGATCGTCGACGTGATCGCCGAGTTCACGAAGTTCGTCGCCGATAGCCTTGATCCGCTGGCAGAAAACGGTGACCGGGGCGTCTCCTTGGACGTTCGTACGTAGCTCGGTGTTGAGGGCGTTGATGCGCGCGTCGGAGTTGTCCTGGAACAGCTGCTGGAGAGATGCCCAAAGCTCGGCGGCGGTGGCGTCGTCGGAGGAGACCAGATTGAAGAGCTCCGTGGAGATGCGTGTGTAAATCCACTGGATGATGGCGAGATCATCTTTCACCCAGCGAGGATCGCCGTGCTGCGGAGGGTAGGATGGGTCTATGTGGTGGCGGAGGCCGCAGCGACCGAGGTGGATGGTGAAGAGGTGGCGCCAATGGTAGTAGTTGTGGGCGCCAAGATCTAACGAGATCGGGATGAAGGGGGAGACGTCGGCAATGGTGTCGGCTAGGGAGATCATTGGGATTTGAGGAGGGGTTGTTTGGGTAGTTGTAGAGGAGGAAGAAGAAGCAGGGGCACCGGCGGCGCGGAACTCGGCCATGGAGAAGAGGGGCCGAGTCGGCCGGGGCGGCGGCACGGTTGGCGGTGCCATGCCAGGTGCGGAAAACCTAGACGTCTGATACCATGATAATTGGAGAATAATAATTGTGTTGATTGAGGCCTCAAAGGGCTGTTTATATAGATTACAAAACTTGGACTCCAAGACTAAGAGAGATAGATTACAATCCAAAACCTGCCGGCCATAGTATCCATAACCGACCTATACTCTAATACCCATGTCCTCGTTGCTACCTGAGTAAGCCGACGGAAAGTCGTCAAGCTTCCGAGGATGGTGGCGGTGAGGCGTTCATCCTGTGCTCTTACGGCTCACCGCATTCGTCTGTCGCTACGTGCGCTCGTCGCGCATACGTCCGTCAACCCTTGACTTCCGACGTGTCATCGTACCACGAGCTCCCTCCTCGCTTCGTCGTCATCCAACGCCGCCACCATCCACCCCGTGCACCCCGTTTGGCAGGCATTACGCCTCACATGGGCTTTCTCCTTTAGATCTAGCCCGCATTGGCTCCTAGTCGTGGGGCTGCCAACACATCCCTAGTGACAGGGCGGTCTGCGTCCTCGCACGGTGAGCGCGCTCGTGCCTCCCCTAGCGATGTCGCCAGGGCCCCAGGGCATGAGGCCCGACTCCTTTTATGACTATAGGAACTATCGAGGATGTGAGGCCCAAATCTTGGACAATGCTCGAAGGCAGCCCGGGGCCTGTTGCGCTTCTATCTCCCCGGCTTCTTCTCCTGGCTCGTGGCGTACGGGTGGTGGCTCGTCGGCGGCGGTGGCGCGGGTGGTTGGGGCTGAAGCCTTGTCGTGGGTGGTGGCTCGGGGTCGATCGTGGGGTTGGACCTAGTTGGTGGTGCTGTGGGCTCTGGTATGGGTCCTGGGCTGGCTGTTGGACCTAAGATGGGCCTATCTTCGTGGGCCAAATTCCCTCCGCTTACGTGTCTTGCGGCTGGGTCTGGCTTTATGGTGTCGTCTGGGCCTGTGCGGGCCATGCCCCTCCCCGGCTTGTTGGCCCTCTGCGCGTTGGGTATTTATGGGTGCCCAAGGGGCGTCGTGACCCCCGACTAGTGTTTCCGGATGCCAGTCGTGACGTGCACCGTTATCATCTCCCCACTTCGCGTCTGGTCAGATCCACTCCTCCTCCTCTCTCGCTCTCCTTTCTTGAGGCAACCACCATGGACAAATCGAGAGGCTCGTCCAGCGACGTTGCGTCCGGTAGCAAGCACCGTCATGAAGGCTCGACCGAGGCAACCTTAAATCAGGAGTATGAGGTTGCGCTTCGTGCAAAGCTTGATGCTGAGACTGCCTCCCATGACCAGGTGGCACGGGATCGTGAGCCTGGGCGGCCGGCCCAGCATGGCTCCAGCAGGAGGAGCGCGGCCATGACGAGGTGGCGGCGGAGGAGGTGGCTGCAGGATCCTCTGCGGCGGCGGCGGCTGTGACCATCCAGCCCTATGGCTGGGGGAAGGCGGCGGCAGATCCGTGGGAGCGGGCGGCAACGGGCTCAGTTGCTGGTGCGGGGCGTGGATTTGTGGCTCCCGCTCGTTCGACTGCACGACCGCCTTCTGTCGGCGCTTGCTTTGGTGGGAGGCCTTACGAAGGCGTCGGTGGTGGTGCGACAGGTTTTGGTGGCCGCCAGTTCCAGCGCTCTGGCTACTGGCCGTCTTACCCTAACAAACTCATAGGTATGGCTCTTCCAACCCTGGCTCATCTTCGGGTGTTGTCAGCGACGACATCCTCCCTCATCCCCCTCCACTTCCACTTGGATCCGTCCCCCCCCCTTCTCGGGCCCTTCCTCCATGTTGTCTACTATGCAACTTTATTCTTGTAGACTCTATTGGGCCTCCAAGCGCAAAGTTTTGTAGGACAGTAGCAATTTTCCCTCAAGTGGATGACCTAAGGTTTATCAATCCGTGGGAGGTGTAGGATGAAGATGGTCTCTCTCAAACAAACCTGCAACCGAATACAAGAAATCTCTTGTGTCCCCAACACACCCAATACAATGGTAAATTGTAAAGGTGCACTAGTTCGGCGAAGAGATGGTGATACAAGTGCAATATGGATGGTAGATAAAGGTTTTTGTAATCTGAAAATATAAAAACAATAAGGTAACAAGTGTAAAACAGCGAGCAAAACATTGTATAAATGCTTGGTAATAAGGCCTAGGGTTTATACTTTCACTAATGCAATCTCCCAACAATGCTAACATAGTTGAATCATATGATCATCCCTCAACGTGCAACAAAGAATCACTCTAAAGTTCCTATCCGGCGGAGAACAATAAGATGAATTGGTGTAGGTGATACAACCACCTCAAAGTTATTCTTTTCGATCAATCTTTTGAGCTATTCCTACAAGTGTCACAAGCATCCCGAGAGTTCGTACTAAAATAACATCAATGATACATATCAATCAATCCTAATGTCACCTAGATACTCCAATGTCACCTCAAGTATCCGTGGGTAAATATGCGACATGCATCAAACAATTTTAGATCTATCATATTCAATCCAACACAAAGAACTTCAAGGAGCACCCCAAGATTTCTATCGAAGAACGTAGGACAAAAACGTGTATCAATCCCTATGCATAGATTACCCCAATGTCACCTCGGGAATCCGCAAGTTGAGTACCAAAACATACATCAAGTGAATCAATAGAACACCCCATTGTCACTACGGGTATCCACATGCAAGACATATATCAAGTGTTCTCAAATCCAATATTCAATCCAACATAACGAGATCTCAAAGGGAAAGATTCAATTCATCACAACAAGATAGCATGGGAAACACACCATATGATCCAACTATATTAACAAAGCTCGTGATACATCAAGATCGTGCCATCTCAAGAACACGAGAGAGAGAGAGAGATTGAACACATAGCTAATGGTACATACCCTCAGCCCTGAGGGTGAACTACTCCCTCCTCGTCATGGCCTCCGACGGGATGATGACGATGGCCACCGGAGATGATTTCCCCTCTCCAGCAGGGTACTGGAAAGGCTTCAGATTGGTTTTTCATCAATATAGAGAGTTGTGGCAGCGGAGCGAAAGTTCTCTCTTTATTTATGGGGTTTCTGGAATTTATAGGATTTTTCAGCGTTGGAATCACGTGCAACGGAGCCACGTGGGCCCCACAAGCCAACACGGCGCGGCCTGGGGGGCGCACCTTGATGGCTTGTGGCCCACAGGTGGCTCTCCTCCAGTGGTTCTTCGCTTCAACATTGCTTATTTCCTTCAGAAAAAATCATCAAAAAGTTTCGGGCGATTTCGAGAACTTTCATTTTCTGCACAAAAACAACACCACGGTAATTCTGCTTAAAACAGCGTCAGTTCGGGTTAGTTCTAAATAAATCATATAAAGTGCATCAAAATCATATAAAAGTATTGTAAACATAGGCAAATATGGCATGAATACTTCATAAATTATTGATACGTTGGAGATGTATCAGCATCCCCAAGCTTAATTCCTACTCGTTCTCGAGTAGGTAAATGATAAAAGAAGTAATTTATGAAGTGTGAATGCTAGCATAATGTATAATATTGATCAAGGATAATTCCAGCCACTTTTCTAGCATCAAAACTAGCAATTATTTCTCATAGAACTTCTCATAATCAAGTAGCAAGTTATTCACATGTTAAAGTATAGACCATAAACTTTATTGAAAACTAGCAAACTATGTTTTCAGTCATCAAACAATTACAATTCATCTTATTTTCAGGAAGGATCTATGTAAGAGCTTTGGTTTAGCAAATCCCACATACTCAACTATCATTTAGTCTTCCATGATTGCTGACACTCAAAGCATATTTTTAGAACAAATAGTTTCAGTCAAACACATAGGGGCTTAATGTTTCGCCTCCCAACTTATTTATCTCGGGGATAATGTCAACAAATAATGAATCATGATCACCTATATTCAACTGGATATATGTGTCTGGATCTTTCCCACCACATGATGCTTGCCAACTAAAGAATTGAGGTTGGAATAAGAAGTTGACTCAACATGAAAAGTAAAAGATAAGACCTTCGCAGAGGGATGCAGGGATTTACAGAGGTGCCAGATCTCATTGCTGAAAACAAAGATGAATATATTTTGGGTGGTGTGCCTTTCCTGCCAACGTCACGACAAGAGATTTCAACATCTTTCATGCTAATCACATTATTGGCGGTTCCCAAACAGAATTGAAATTTTACTCCCCCTCCACCATTCAAACACATTCCATGGCTAGCCGTATCCACGGGTACCATCCAAACAATCAACTTTCCAGGGGGAGTTCTTGTTTATTTATTTTTGTATTATGCAGGACTGGGCATCCTTTTTACCAGCCTCTCACGTGCATTGACAAGTGAATAAACACTTACCTGAGAATAACCCGCTTAGCATGGAATATAAGGACCGCCCCGTCGCTCCATGAGCGATACGAGCACACAAAACGGATGTTTATTTGAATGTTTAGATGTGGCACATGCAAATTTACTTGGAATGGCAGTGAAATACCATATATAGGTAGGTATGGTGAACTCTCATGGAAGAAACTTGGCTCAAGGATTTGGATGCACAAGTAGTATTTCTACTTAGTACGAAGTATTGGCTAGCAAAAGGTTCTAAACAAGCATCACATGTTAGAGGATCCATGACAATATAACTGCTACGTGAATATAAACAAACATAACCATTACGTTGTCTTCCTTGTCCAACGTCAACTACTTGATCAAGTTTGAAAATAATTAATGGGGGTTCACATTCATAGAAGATGTCGAAGGTAGTGTATTTATATGTGAAACCTCTCTTCCTTCAATATTCTTTCATGAATTGTTTAAATGACCAATGCTATATTTGCTAGCTTCCAATAAATTTTACCGCTTATACTCCTAGTATGTGAAGTCACTACTCCCCATGGGACAAGAATATGAAGCATATATAATTTCACATTTATGACATTCAATTCATTCAACGTTTACTCTCAGAATATAAGTGAAACACAAGAGTAAATTTTGAACTACTCTCAAAAGATATAAGTGAAGATCAATGAGTAGTCAAACAATAAAGTAGCTACGTGAGGACTCTCTCTCTTAATAAATATTCTCATATCTGTGTATTTTATTCAAGCAGAAAACCAAACAAAAATACACTCCAAGAATAGCACGCATCATGTGAACGAATAAAAATTTAGGCTCAACATAGGCTAATCGATAGTTGACGAAGAGAGGTGGGATGCGTAGCATCCCCAAGCTTAGATGCTTAAGACTTCTTGAAATATTTACTTGGAGAGACTTGGTCATCCCCAAGTTTGAGCTTTTGTATCTCGTTCAATCCTCTCATATCCTGGTTTCACCTAGGTCTCAAAAACTTCATCCACACAAAACATGGAAAGAACTCGTGAGATAGGTTAGTACACATAAGAATAAATCAACACTTTATGTACTGCCAAGAAAAGTTGCATAATAATTTCCAAACATTAGTTATTGTATACTATCATTTTCACAATTTATATCTACCAATATAAGCCATGAAAACTCTAGGATAAGTAGATAACAAAACTATGACAGCAATCTGTCCAAACAGAACAGCCTGTAGCAATCTACCAAAATAGTGTACTTTTGTAACTCCAATTTTTTTGAAAATTTAGGAAATGATAAAAAAATTACATGAAAATACTGTGTAAAAATTTCAGAAACTTTCCACGTTCTAGTAAAATATGAAAATTCAAACACTACAACAAAAGTTTCTGTTTTTACACAACATGTTGGAAATAAACACGGCTTAGTTATCCCATATCTGTATGTGTAGGTTACATGTGTACGTCTATGTCCGAGTACGGCTCGTACATGTAGGCTACAAGTTAGCTGGGACTTTGTGTTCGTGTAGGTTTTCTAAACGGCACCGTATAGGAGTAGTATAGCTAGGTACGCCTAGTATAAATATACAAGCACCTGCCCCTTTGTAACAAGACCGTGAGATCGATCAAAGCAATAAAGTAAAGACAGGACCGAGACGGTCCTGTAGCAATCCAATCTAGCGTCTCGCGTGAGGTTCTGGAGAGATACGTATGTAGTTGATCTCGGCGAGTTGTTCTTCAGAAATCCATCCAGGTGTTAGGCTGCTTGGTTGTTGGTTAGCTCGTAAAGCTTGGAAGTACTCGAGCTAGTCTCGTACGCGCGTCTCGCCGGAAAGTACACGGCGGATCGCAGCGTCGAGGTCGGGCCTGTGCCAACACATCACACATCACACATCAAACATGCAATTCAAGCATCCTAAAAGTCAATTCTTGGAACTTTTTATTAAAAAACAAGATTATAAATAACATATAACAGAGAAAAACAAAATAAAATGACGCTTCAAGCAAAACACATATTATGTGACGAATAAAAATATAGCTCTAAGTAAGATATACCAATAGTGTTAAAGACGAAAGAGGGGATGCCTTCCGGGGCTTCCCCAAGCTTAGGCGCTTGAGTCTTCATTGGATATTACCTTGGGGGTGCCTTGGGCATCCCCAAGCTTAGGTTCTTTTCACTCCTTATTCTCCTCATATCGGTGCCTCACCCAAAACTTGAAAGCTTCAATCACACAAAACTTAACGGAACTTCGTGAGATGGGTTAGTATAATAAATAAAGATCATTCACTTAGGTACTGTCAAGACAAGATTCATAATTGTTCTCACATGATACCTACCGTATTCTATCATTCCCATAATTTATATCACTCAATATAAGCTATGGAAACAGTAAAACAAGCAAACTATGCATGCAAAACAGAATCTGTCAAAAACAGAACAGTCTGTGAAGATCTGTAGTATAACCATACTTATTGTCTCTAAAAATTCTAAAAAAATAGAAAACTGCAGAGAATTTGCATATAAATACTGTGTAATTTTTTTAGCAATTTATCACGTTCCAGCAGAGAACCAAAATTCGTGTACCGGACACAAAAGTTTCTGTTTTTGCATAGAATCAAATCAACAAGTATCCACACCAACCCAAAGGCTTTATTTGGGAATTTATTGAAATAAAAGACACAAAACATGATTACTATAGTATCTTAATCACGTGAACACACAAAAAACAGAAAGTAAAGGTGTTGGGTTGTCTCCCAACAAGCGCTTTTCTTTAATGCCTTTTAGCTAGGCATGTTGATTTCAATGATGCTCACATAAAAATAAAGAATTGAAACACAATGGAAGCATCATGAAGCATATGACAAGCACATTTAAGTCTAACCCTCTTACTATGCATAGGGATTTTTTGAGCAAACAATTTATGAGAGCAAGAGTCAAATAGCTAGGAAGGCAAAACAAGCATAACTTCAAGATTTTCGACACATAGGGAGGAAACTTGATACTATTGCAATTCCTACAAGCATATGTTCCTCCCTCATAATAATTTTTAGTAGCATCATGAAAGAATTCAACAATATAATTATCACATAAAGCATTCTTCTCAGGATCTACAACCATAAAAAAACATCACTCTCCACATAAGCAAATTTCTTCTCATTCATAATAGTGGGAGCAAACTCAACAACATAACTATCATGAGCTGTGGGGTGTAAGCCCTGCAGTTTTCATGGTCAAAAAAATATAACTATCACGAGACACTTGATTGACATAACCACATTGAATATTAAAATCATGATGACAAGTTTCATGGTTACTATCACCTTTTGTAGCATACATGTCATCACCATAATCATCGTAGATAGGAACTTTGTTGTCATAGTCAATATAAACCTCTTCCAATATAGTGGACTCATCACTAAATAAAGTCATGACCTCTCCAAATCCATTTTTATCATTATAATCATCATAAATGGGAGGCATGCTATCATCATCGTAAATTTGCTCATCAAAACTTTGGGGACTAAAAATATCATCTTCATCAAACATAGCATCCCCAAGCTTGTGGCTTTGCATATCATTAGCATCATGGATATTCATAGAATTCATACTAGCAACATTGTAATCATGCTCATCATTCAAAGAATTCTCATTAAGTATTTTCATAAACTCTTCCTCTACCAATTGAGCACAATTTTCCAAACCATCATTTTCACGAAAGACATTAAAAAGACGAAACAATTGAGGCAACCTAAATTCCATTTTTTTGTAGTTTTCTTTTATAAAACCAAACTAGTGAAAAACAAGAAACTAAAAGATTTAATTGCAAGATCTAAAGATATACCTTCAAGCACTTATCTCCCCGGCAACGGCGCCAGAAAAGAGCTTGATGTCTATTACGCAAATTTATTCTTGTAGACTCTGTTGGGCCTCCAAGCGCAGAGTTTTGTAGGACAGTAGCAATTTTCCCTCAAGTGGACGACCTAAGGTTTATCAATCCATGGGAGGTGTAGGATGAAGATGCTCTCTCTCAAACAACCCTGCAATCGAATACAAGAAATCTATTGTGTCCCCAACACACCCAATACAATGGTAATTTGTATAGGTGCACTAGTTCGGCGAAGAGATGGTGATACAAGTACAATATGGATGGTAGATAAAGGTTTTTATAATCTGAAAATATAAAAACAGCAAGGTAACAAGTGTAAAACAGCGAGAAAAACGTTGTATAAATGCTTGGTAATAAGGCCTAGGGTTCATACTTTCACTAGTGCAATCTCCCAACAATGCTAACATAGTTGAATCATATGATTATCCCTCAACGTGCAACAAAAAATCACTCTAAAGTTCCTATCCATCGGAGAACAATAAGATGAAATTGGTGTAGGTAGTACAACCACCTCAAAGTTATTCTTTCCAATCAATCTTTTGAGATATTCCTATAAGTGTCACAAACATCCCTAGAGTTCATACTAAAATAACATCAATGATACATATCAATCAACCCTAATGTCACCTAGATACTCCAATGTCACCTCAAGTATCCGTGTGTAAATTATGCGACATGCATCAAACAATTTCAGATCTATCATATTCAATCCAACACAAAGAACTTCAAGGAGCACCCCAAGATTTCTATCGGAGAATGTAGGACAAAAACGTGTATCAACCCCTATGCATAGATTACCCCAATGTCACCTCGAGAATCCGCAAGTTGAGTACCAAAACATACATCAAGTGAATCAATAGAACACCCCATTGTCACCACGGGTATCCACATGCAAGACATATATCAATTCTCAAATCCAATATTCAATCCAACTTAATGAGATCTCAAAGGGAAAGATTCAATTCATCACAACAAGATAGCATGGGAAACACACTATATGATCAACTATATTAACAAAGCCCGTGATACATCAAGATTATGCCATCTCAAGAACACGAGAGAGAGAGAGAGAGAGAGAGATTGAACACATAGCTACTGGTACATACCCTCAGCCCCGAGGGTGAACTACTCCCTGCTCGTCATGGCCTCTGACGGGATGATGAAGATGGCCACCGGAGATGATTTCCCCTATCCAGCAGGGTACTGGAAAGGCTCCAGATTGGTTTTTCGTCGATATAGAGAGTTGCGGCGGCGGAGCGAAAGTTCTCTCTTTATTTCTGGGGTCTCTGGGATTTATAGGAATTTTCAGCGTTGGAATCGTGCGCAACGGAGCCACGTGGGCCCCACAAGCCAACACGGCGTGGCCTAGGGGGCGCTCCCTGATGGCTTGTGGCCCACAGGTGGCTCCCCTCCGGTGGTTCTTCACTCCAATTTTGCTTATTTCCTCCAGAAAAAATCATCAAAAAGTTTCGGGCGATTCCAAGAACTTTTATTTTTTGCACAAAAACAACACCACGGTAATTCTGCTGAAAACAACGTCAGTCCGGGTTAGTTCTAAATAAATCATATAAAGTGCATCAAAACCATATAAAAGTATTGTAAACATAGGCAAATATGGCATGAATACTTCATAAATTATCGATACGTTGGAGACGTATCACTCCACCCTCACCTGCTTCACCTGCCATCGTCCTGGCCATTTTCAGTCCAAGTGTGAGTTTCCACCTTTCTACTTGGGCTGAAAATTAACTTCTCTAAGAGTGAGGCCCTGGTCACTGGGTTACCAAGGCTGAGGCCTTGAGAGTCACGCAGTTGCTGAATTCCAGTTGGGGTCCTTCCCTTTCAAATATCTTGGGTTGCCTATCGCTCCGTTTAAGCTTTGCTCCAATGTCTTCGCGCCTCTGGTGGCCAAGGTGGGCAATCGGGTCATGCCCAAGCGTGGCAGATATAACACTAACGCTGGCAAAGTTTGTCTCACCAATACATGCCTTACTTCCGTGCCTATGTTCACTATGGGTTTTTACCGCCTCACCGAGGGTACGCATGCGGGCTTCGAAAAGCATAGGGATGCCTTCTACTAGAACTCTGTTGATAATCGCCGTAAATATCGCCTGGTTAAGTGGCAACATATCTGCTGCCCTAAGTCCTGTGGTGGGCTGGGCATTTTGAACACTCCCATCATGAATAATTTCCTCATCATTAAGTGGTGGTGGAAGATTCTTACCTTGGGTCTGTGCTCTCTGTGGTATTCCCTGTTAAAAGTGAAAGCATATATGCTCCCTTGGTGGTTTTGATAATTCATGACAACATACATTGTCTCTTGGACTAATATGTCTACCTAGTTTATTTCAGGTTTAGTCCACAGAGAATGTTGGCAAAAGGGTGTGAGGAGATTCCCCAAGAAGAAGAAGAAGAGGAAGGAATAGGATTGGCAAAGCTTCAAGCTAGAAGACTCTCTTTTTACTTTGTGAGAAATCACTTTGAGTCCATTGGAAAGCCAATACTATTAAAAGGGGGTAAGGTATTGTTGGTGAACAAATTGCTCCACGTGCACAAGTGCTAGCCACCAAAAACACCCACAAGCTTTCCCACAAAAAGACTCTGTTAAAACCCTAATCCACAAAATCGGTGCCACCAAGATTTTCATCCGGCCCTACCGATTTTCTACCCAAGACAGAACCCTAGCCAAACCCTAGAATTTCGGTACAACCGAGATTGCATCGGTGCAACCGAGTTTTGGGAACACGGTTCGGGTGACTGATTTCATAGAATCGGAAATTCTATTTTTATGCTTCGGTCTCACCGAGTTTTGGGAATTGCCCTCGGCCACTCGTTTCGGTACCACCGAGATTCCTATATTGGTCTCACCGAGATTCCGAAAGTTGCCACATTTTGAACAGATCGGTACAACCGAGTTTTGCTTCGGTTTCACCGAGATGGTCAATAATGTTGTAACGGTTGGATTTTTGGAGATGCCTATATATACCCCTTCACCACATCCCACTCGCAAGAAAAGCACTCGGAACAGTTCCCCACTTCCCATATCCAAATTTCTGATAGAGAACCACCTACCCTTGTGTTGAGATCAAGATCATCCACTCCAACCATATGGATCTTTATTTATAGCCTCCCCAAGTAGCTTTCCACCCAATCAATCTCTTCTACCAAGCCAAATCCTTGAGAGAGTGATTGAGTGTTGAGGAGTCTATCATCTTGAAGCACAAGAGCAAGGAGTTCATCATCACTATCAAGCCTATTACCTTTTGGAGGGTGGTGCCTTCTAGATTGGTTAGGTGTTGCTTGGGAGCCTCCTACTTCGTGTTGTGGAGTTGAACCAAGAAGTTTGTACGGGCAAGGAGATCGCCTACTTCGTGAAGATCTACCCATAATGAGGCTAGTCCTTCGTGGACGGAGGCTGTTATGAAATAGTCATGGTTGCTACTTCGTGGACCCTTATGGGTGGAGCCCTCCGTGGACTCTCGCGACCGCTACCCTCCGTGGGTTGAAGACTCCATAAACGTGGATGTACGATAGCGCCACCTATCGGAACCACGGAAAAATCCTTGCGTCTCCAAATTGCGTTTGATCTTCCTATCTCTACTCTCTCTTACATGTGCTTGTCTTACTTTCCGCTGCCATACTCGTTGACTAGCATGTGTAGGGTGCATTAGACTTGTTATAATTGCTAAAACTGCCCACCAATTAACTTGGGAAAAGGTTAGGTTTTAATTCTTGCAAGTAGTCTATTCACCCCCCTCTAGACGTCTCTTCTATCGATCCCTTCAAAAAGGCAAATACTTTCCAAATTGCAGCCCTATGTTTGCCTCGGCCTAAGGTGTCTCTCAGTTCTGGCATGATCTTGTTGAAGTACGTGACGGTTTTAGATCTCATGTCAAGTTTGTGATGGGGAATGGGTCCTCCACCCGGTTTTTGCTCGACTGGTGGTGTGGTGATTCGATTTTAGCGGTAGCCTTCCCTTCTTTGTTTTCGTATAGCTCGTCTCCAGAGATCTCAATCTTTGATCTCTCCCGCCTGGGTTGGGATTTGGGTTTAAGGAGAACCCTCTCTCTCTCTCTCTTGAAGAGTTGGGACAATGGCATCTTCTGGTTGCCTGTTTCCTATTCTCTCGGAAGAGGATGATTCTGTTGTTTGGCCTCATGCCTCTTTTGGCAGATTTTCTGTCACGTCTCTTTATTTACGTCTGATCTCCGGGGCCCCCACGAATAAGTTCAAATATGTTTGGCTCGCTAGGGTGCCACCCAAGATCAAAATCTTCATGTGGCAAGTCATCAGAGGACGGTTGCCAGCGGCTGATCAAATCCGTAAACGTAATGGACCTGGGTCCGATCGGTGTGCCATGTGCGGTGACCTTGAGAACTCGGACCACATCTTCTTTGGCTGTGTTCTGGCTAAGCTGGCGTGGGCTTGTATTCGTGATTGGATGGGAGTGCCTTGGGCTCCGGCCTCTGGCTTCCGACCTGTTGGGACAAAATAAGCGTATTTTCTCGATGGGTTTCTCGACGTTATGTTGGGCGCTCTGGACTACTAGAAACAAATTCACTATCGAACATACTCCCCCTAATAGGCCGGCCGACTACTTGTTCAAATTGTTGATCTTTTTGCAGCAGTGGAAATTATTGACTAAGGATGCTGATCGCGCTGCACTGGAGGAGTTGATCTCAAGGATTCGTGTGTTTGCCTCTTCCCTGGTCAACAGTAGGATGACACTTGATGTGGCGTTGCAATAGTTTGCTCTAGGCCCTGTAGCCCGCAGGCCGGTTATTTTGGCTTTCTACCGGTGCAAGGCTTTCATACTTGGGTCTTTTGGTGGTGCTGATACTTGGTTGTTGCCGTTGCTACTCTGCCTGATGGCTTTGTTTATAAAGTCGGGCTTATGCCTTTCCTCTAAAAAACCTTATGATACATTTTAAGTTAATAAAATGTTCTTTATTAGAAAAAAATCACAAGTTTCTTACCTCATAACAGAATATTTACATGGTACTAATAAATTAATTTTACTCAAAACTAAAGAAAAGAAAATTGTTTTGGCCAGCATGCAGCGGAGACGAGGGAGCAGTGATCTCCGGGGGCAGAACAGTCCATTCTCCGGCCCCACCCAAATGCCATTGCCATTGCCATTTGCCACCCCCCACCGCCACTAGCTTTTAAAGCCAAACTAACTCCATTACTCCTCGCTTTGGAGTAGTCGCAAAGCGAGTCTTGTCCCGGGAACCACACACAGAACCTGAATCACGCAGATGTCTGCTTGATTGCTCCTCTCCCATTCCCGTCCGTGCGCGAGTGCGATCTTGGGCGCTTCCGCTCTGCCTCCCCTGGAGCGGTTCTTGCGGCCCTACCCCAGGAAATTCGGCGGAGAGGTTTGACATCCCCGGCCAGAGGTAATCTCCTCCGCTTCTATCCCCTTTGCTCCCGTTTCTGTATGCAGTTCTTCTCTTGAATGTGAACCTTGCATTGATGATTTTGTGCGCCTCTCTCACTTTCCTAGTAGTGTATTCAGCCTTTGCTTCAAACAAAAATCCAGCTTTATCATGGATTTGTTGTGTATTTCCAACTCTTATTAGCAGTTCATATTCTTGCGATTTTCTTGAATTTACGGTTTTTCTCCCCCATTTTATTTTCTGGCACAGCAAAAGCAACGGTCTGCACAGGACTGTTCAGCGGTTTCTTTATTTATTCTCCGATTGACTGCCTTCATGTGCAAATTCCTTAAAAAAGTCCAGCTTTGGTTTTATTTCCCCGGTGCCATTCATGTGGGTTTCTCCACTGCAACCTGATAAGATTCCAGCCTCACTAGTGCTTGTTCCCATGGTCTCCCTACACCCCATCCCTCCTTGCCTCAGCAATTATTCCCACTGTCCCCTCACCCCAAGGTGCTGCCCCGTGCTTTGCAGGTGCTGCTCGTGTGATGTGATCCAGCTTTGGGGGAGTTCTTGGATTCCTGGCATTGTGCTTTCTTGGACCCAGAGCTAGCTTGACAAGATTTGTTGAAATAGTTTGCCAATCTAGAGAGGGAGATATCCTACTTAATTGGTTTCTTGGCCTTGGCAATGCCATGGAGCAAGGGGAATACCAAGACCTAGATCTTCACAGTTAATTATTGCTTTATAGTTATAGGGATCTTGTCACCTGGTGCTTCTTGGTTCTGATCTGTGCTGATTGGATTGGAGACAAGGAGAAAACGGAGAGGGGATTCAGGTTACTCTCAGTGTGTGAAGATGAAGTATATGAAGCTTGGTGCAAAGCCAGATGTCTTTCAGACAGAGGGGAATATCAGGTGAACTTCTCAATCTGGTTTAAATTTTTTTTCTATTGATTTGATCATTTATGGTCTAGCTTCTGTTTTCAGTCTGTACTCCATGAGTTGTAGTTGATCCATTTGTGTACATAAAAGTGGCTGCACGCTCATATTCATTAAACTTTACTGCCATCCTTAGTTCTCTATTTGTCCAAAGTTAGCAGGGATCTACTTCTCTTATTTCTGTACGTGAGTTAATTTGAGATAGCCCTGTTTTCTCTTATTATTATTATTAAATACAAGCATAACAGGTACTACATGTTCTAAAAAAGTATATGGTCCAAAACAAAAACTACAGACCTTGGGGCAAAGATACCAAAAACTACTATGTAATTAAAAGTTTTAACGCGACCGAAACCAACTTAACTTGATGCTGTTTCTCTGTAATCTATGCTGAGTTGCGATTGTTACTTTGTTAGTGAACTTCAAAATCGTCTACTGCAAGATAGCAACTTTTGAAGTTTGTCTTACAAACATCCTGAGTACTTAGCTGCAAACTGAAATTAGAAGTATGATTATGGGTTTTGTTAGGGGGATTCTTGTACTACACACGTCAAGCAAGTTTGAATGATTGATCTTATTAAAGCTATACTAACCATATTATTTTCGTAGTTTGTAGCAACGGTATATCAAGTAACTAGGTCTACTCTAAATTCCAAAACATTTGCAGTGAAGTGTGTACTATTATTATTGTTCATTTGACAATGATTGACACCAAAAAGTTATGTGTGAAAGGGAGTGCTGTTTGTGTTAAGCAGTGGGCTTTCATGATCGCGCTCAAAAGGCTCTCGATACAATTGATCTCCTTTACAGATACATCTTCTCTGATTCTTTGCCAATGGCATCTCTTCTTAAGTTTTCTGTATACTTCAGATTCAGAGCATGTGCCAATTTGCTCATATATATTTTTTCTAGCATTTTCAATGTTCATGGGTTGGTGGTGGCGTGGTCCATTTTGAAAATGAAGTTCCATTTGTTGTCAGATCATTTTCCTTGGACCACGTAGTAGTCCGATTAGTTATACCTGTCATATACACATGGGACATGGCTACCTTTCATGAATTTGCTTTCTTCACTTTATATCTTTGCCCTTGGTACTTTATTTATGCTATCACTCTGCCATTCCTTTTCTTACTCTTAGCCAATTCAGTGGATGAGTTTGTTATGTCATTTCATGTTATAGTTCAGATTCTAGGGATCTTTGCTTTATGTCTTCTTTTTTCCAAAACATGTTTTTTCCCCTCCGCCGTGTGTGATCATTTTTCCTCGCAATTATTGCGGTCCCAATTCTCTGAACCAACATGGTCCTAGGACAACCTATGAATTAGTTTATCATTCATTCTCATTATTATTAACTCCATTACTATTTCTGATGTAGATTTGCATGAGACGTCATTGTGCAACATATCTATTTGTCTTAAAAGTTACTGGTTACTCAATTTGACAAATCATTGACACATTTCAGTGCCAGAAAATCTTCAAAGTGCTCATGTCTTGAAAATATACTAATGATGTTTGCCTATGATGATGTCAAAGGTGTCATTAAACATATGCATGCAAACGCTTCAAATACTGAGCATTTTTATTCTATTTTCATCTCCAAATTTTTTAATCATTTGCAACCTTATATTTTTCGTGTTGTATGCTGTACACTTCTATGTCATGTCGTGTTGTCTCAGTTTGCACTACATTTATATGATGGTAATGTTGGAATGTCTTTTGTAGGTTTGTGGCAACTGAACTAGCGACAGATATTGTTATCACTGTAGGAGATGTCAAGTTTTATCTTCACAAGGTACAACTTCAGATGCCCCTTCACACTATTTTTGCTTCAAATCTGCACTTTCAAGTCCTTTTAATCATACTCCCTCCGTCCCAAAATAATTGACTCAACTTTATACTAACTTGGTACTAAAGCTGGTACAAAATTGAGTCACATATTTCGGGACGGAGGGAGTACATTTTTATATGTCAATTAGAAGAGATAGAGTATATGTGATATTATTTTAGCATATACCGTTTTATAAAACCGTACATTGGTTGAAGTTAAAGCTTTTGGCATGAGTTTTTGACATATAATCCAGTAGAGTTAGTGACAGCTGATCCATATCCATTGCAATGGTTAAAGAGTGGTACTGACATTCTTGTTCAAATCGCATGCAGTTTCCACTTTTGTCCAAGAGTTCCCGGTTGCAAACATTGGTTGCCTCCACAGACGAGGAAGGCAACGATGAAGTAGACATTTCTGACATCCCTGGTGGACCTTCAGCATTTGAAATCTGTGCAAAGTTCTGCTATGGTATGACCGTCACGCTGAACGCGTACAACGTCCTCGCGGCCCGCTGCGCGGCCGAGTTTCTCGAAATGTTCGAGACGATCGACAAAGGGAACCTCATCTACAAGATTGATGTGTTCCTCTCCTCCAGCATATTCCGCACCTGGAAGGACTCGATCATCGTGCTGCAGACAACAAAGTCACTCCTTCCCTGGTCAGAGAACCTGAAGGTGATCAACCACTGCGTGGACTCCATCGCGGCCAAGGCTTCCATCGACCCGTCGGAGGTCGACTGGTCGTACACCTACAACCGGAAGAAGCTGCCGTCCGAGAGCGACCCCGACTCGCACTGGAACGGCGTGAGGAAGCAGCTGACGGTGCCCAGAGACTGGTGGGTGGAGGACATCTGTGACCTTGAGATGAGCTTGTACAAGAAGGTGATCCTGGCCATCAAGGCCAAAGGGAGAACCGCCGGCGAGGTGGTCGGAGAAGCGCTGCGAGCCTATGCGTACCGAAGGCTGTTCGGCACCTTGGACAGTGCTGCGAGCAACGGGCTTGACTGCACACGGCACCGCGCAGCTCTTGAGACCATCATTTCTCTGCTGCCACCTGAGAGAGGCTCGGTCTCCTGTGGCTTCCTGCTGAAGCTGGTGAGAGCGGCGTGCTTACTGGGTTCAGACGAGGCCATGCGCGGCGACCTGATCAAGAGGATCGGCTCGCAGCTGGACAGAGCTTCGGTCTCTGATCTTCTCATACCCGCGAGCTCCGGCGAGAATGCTCTGTACAATGTTGACCTGGTGTCGTCGATACTGGAGGAGTTCATGATGCAGCGCAACGGCGATGAAGAAGCGTTGGAGGACGGTGAGAGCTACCCGGCCTCTTCGGTCTCCGGCGGTGAGTCGGAGCTCGCGTTGGTGAGGCTGATCGACGGGTATCTGGCCGAGATCGCCAAAGACCCCAACCTCCCTCTCCAAAAGTTCATCGCCGTCGCTGAAATGGCGCCCCTCGCCGCTCGGCCGACCCACGACGGGCTCTACCGCGCCATTGACATGTATCTCAAGGTACGCCCATTTACATAGTGCATCATGTGTTTGTTTACTGGAGCTCAGAACTTTGAACTGAAATAGTAAGGTGTCATGTGCAGGAGCATCCGAGCCTGTCCAAGAGCGAGAAGAAGAGGCTGTGCGGGCTCATGGACTGCAAGAAGCTGACCGCCGAGGCGAGCTCCCACGCCGTGCAGAACGAGCGCCTCCCTCTGCGCTTGGTCGTGCAGGTCCTCTTCTTCGAGCAGCTCCGAGCGTCGGCCTCTGCCGACGCGGATCAGCACCCGTCCTCCGCCCTGCGCTCCCTCCTCCCCAGAGAGAACGGCAACTCGTACGGCAGCTCCAGGTCGGCCGGCACGACCGCGACCACTACCGAGGACGACCAGTGGGGCGGCGGCGGCGGGGCGCCAGCGTCCGGCGACACCAGCTCCTTCCGATCCATGAGCGGCCTGGGCAACAACAACAAGAGCGGAGGCGACGGCGGCAAGAACGGCGGCGGCAAGGCGACGACCAAGGGGCCGCTGCAGATGCCGAGGAAGATGCTGAGCAAGCTGTGGTCCGGCAAGGTGAGCAGCGGGGAGAACAGCGGCGGCTCCGACACGTCCGAGAGCCCCGGCTCCGTCAACCTCCTCGAGGCTGACACCAAGTCCACGCATTCACGGAACACCAGGCATTCCGTCTCCTAGGCTGCCTTGCCATTCTTCCCTTTCTTCTTTCTTCGGTCGGGGCGCGCGAGCCATGGAGGTCTCGATCGCTGCTGAATTCGTGTGCTTGCGCCTGACAAGGACGATCGCCCTCAAAGTTAGTGTATTGTTTGGTTAATGATTTTGGTGTCTATATAGAAATAAAATCTGGTTTTGGGTTGCATTGGATCCAAAATGGTATAGCTTTGTGTTGCCAACATAACTTTTGCGGCACCGCTACTAGAATCTGGTTTTTGTCCCAACTTCCAATACTTCGCCGAGTTCATTCTATCACGCATTCGGCAAGCTTCTGTCTGTTGAGTTTGATTTAAAATTGGACTCGACAGAGCTCTGCCTCTGCCTGGTTCCGACGAAAAACGACTCGACGAACAAAAACAACTTGACAGAATATAAAGTTGTCGAGTTCTCGACGGAAAGAACTCGGTAAAGCCTGACAGGTGGGCCATGACGGAGCATTGGATCCAAAAATGGTACTAGCTGTGTGTCGTCGTCGTTGTTTGGCGACATCGCGACGGTCGGATTTTTTTGAATGCCAGAAAGGAGAGCTCTCAGTGAAATTTACAAAACTACCATAATCAGCTTAGTACATACAGTACGTAGATGGCACACACAAGTTCAGGGGCTCAGAGCGCGCTGCAGTCTGCGGTCTGGAACGAGAGCTCCCCTTTGCCGATGTCATAGAGCAGGTGCAAGTCTTGCTGCTGGAAGTTGCCGATGACGCTCTCGTCCCCTCCTTCCTCGATCAGCATGCACGCCGTGGACTTGTCCACCGGCCCCCAGTAGCTCCCTGCCGGCACCGTCATATCCGCACCGCCACTGAAGTGGAAAACCATCACCGGCACGACCTTGTCGACGTCTTGTCGTGCCACACACAGGTCCAGTCCGGTCTCCGCCGGCGGCTGCACGAGACTGCGGTTCAGTTGCCGGGCCACTTCCTCGTTCAGCGCGCTGTACGCGGCGTCGGCGAGGGACGTCACCGGGCTGCCGGTGTCGATGATCACCCCGCCGGACCAATACCCAGCAGCGACCCGCGTGAGCTCGAACGCCGCGCCGGGGATCGGCAGCTTGGTCTTCCCCACGCTGATCCCCACCAAAGGGAGGTAGTAGAAGGTGCTGTAGGGGTAATCCTTGGGGCTCTTCACGAACGGTATGGACGTCACGGCGCCGCCGCCGCTCAAGCTCGCCGAAGCGCCGACGAACAGGTGGCTGGAGGCGCCGTGGTTGCGGAGATAGGGGGTGAGGCAGTAGGAGAACTTTGTGGCGCCCGTCTGGGAGACGAGTGACAGGCGGCCGCGGCCGAGCCCGATGAGCCCGGACGCGCCGTTCAGGGCGCCCTTGACGATTCGCGTCAGGCTCACGCACCCGAAGGCCAGCCTCGCCGCGCCGGACTGGAAGGCGAAGGCCTCCGTGCCGAGCGACCCGACGACGCTGCCGGCGCCGTAGCTGGCGATGAAGGTGCAGCTGCCGTCCAGGCCGCAGAGGTGCGCGCCGTTGGCCGCGCACAGCCTCGCGCTGTCCGCGCACGGCACGGCCGCGAAGCTCGCCGAGCTCGACAGGTTGTAGTAGGGCAGGTCCTGCTTGGCGCACGCCTTGAGGCACGTCGCCGCGCACTGGGTCCAGATCAGGTTGCTGCCGGTGTCGATGAGGCCATCCGCCCGCTGGGGCGGGTCGTCGATGAGGTACTCGGCGATGTACTGCCGGGTGGCCAGGTGGACCGGCGCGCTCACGTCGCCGGACGCCCGGCGCTGCTGCTGCTGCTGCTGCGTTGTGGCCAGGCGTTCCCGGCTTACTGCGACGGCGCGCCGCACGCGCTCCTCCGTGGTGTAGCCCGCCTTGTCATCGACGTGGGTGAGCTTCATGCGGAGCCCTGCGCCGGTACCACTGCTTGTGACTAGGCTTGCACTGGAGCACAGTAGCACGAGCAGGAACACCAATGTTCGCGCCATTTTCCCACGTTTGAGTAGACCCCTGTTTGGTGACGAGTGGTGGAATAGAGGACGAATATAGATCGATCGACGATGCTATCGTCTCCGACATTCTTGAGGATAGATAATGGGTGGCAATGCTCAAATAGCTTGACGCCAGGTAGTAGACTTACAAATTACCAATCACTGTTGATATCGACGCTGAACATGACTGCATGCACTGGCAAGCACGTAGGGGTCGGTCTCATATATTTTTATTCTAGTTTTGATCTTTAATTTATCAATAAAATATATGTGAGTCATATGTTATAAAAAGTATGCTATTGGATTCACATTTTTTTTAAGGATACGCCAAAGTTGACATATCGAGATCATAGATAAAAGATGCCAAGATGGCAGAATAAAGTTTTACAATCATCCACGGCTGCTTGAGCCAAGTCATCGCATGCTAACTCCTCGCAAATAGTCGACTGATCTATCCTAGCCGGGAGCTAATAGTTTTTTGGATTCAAATTTCAAAAAGAAAATTGATAATAATTTTTTGATGACATATAACCCTTGTTTTGTTGACACGAAAAACAAAGTGACCTTGTATAAAAAAAGGAAGACTAGTTTATGATAAAACTCACATCCCTTTATCTACTAGTAGAATGCCCGTGGCAACGTGCGTTGCCACGGGCATTTGAAATATTTTGTTGAGGTTATATAGAGATAATGCATGCCAAACATAGTTTGTCGTCATGATACAAAAATGAGCCAAATCAGTATTAAAAAATGAGTCAAATTAGTTGAATAGAACAAGCAATATGACGAAGGAAAATCGATCATAACATCAAAAAAATACCTGTGCGATAGCATTTAAATTCACATCTTTTTTGTTTTTTACGAGATATCATCAGTTCCACATGATTATGTTGTAAAAAAAACTCGGTAGATATTCGGCCCCTTCCAACGACGTTGGTTCAGAAGACTTGTCAATGGATTATTTTTTAGCATCTCCAAAATCCATATCTATGTCTCCTATTTTCTAAAAATAATAATATAAATGCACCTTTTGTATTATCATGTATAACATACATACAGTGAAGGATTAGCTATATGCACCTCTTCTCGTGGTGTTTCAGTATGATGGTCTATCATCGTTACATCAGTGTGTATGTTCAAATCCATCACTTTTTAACTCTGATGAAATATAAATGATATTTTATACTGCATCGTATAAGCATATATAATATGTAATAAAAATACAAGTGAAACTAAGACAACTGTTTTATTTTAGAAAAAATAAAAAATCTTGTTCTTTTTTCACATAACTTTTTGGGAAAGTTTTCACCTAACCTTATCAGTACAGCCAGTCCACTACTCTCCCTCTAAACGACAGTCCGCTCACCCCTTCGCAGCGTCTCCCCCATCCTCCTATCCCCTGCATCGCTGCCAGCCTCCGCCCTTGCCCCCACAACCGGTGACCTTGCCTCCCACCGCCGCCCCCTCTCATCGTCTCCCCTCCGCTAGAAATTAGCGGTGCCCGATTTAAACTAAGTGAGATGCATAGTGCTTTGTAGTAAAGTGAGTGGCATCCCAATTTTAATAAATTGTAGGCTCACCTCTAAAAATATAACTTGTTGATGGTTATTATCGGAAATCTCTACTATTTTGGATATGGTATATTGCGATAAAAAATGTTGCATTTCTCTCGAAGCAAACAACCAACTATAATGTTTATATATAAATAAGTAGTCATCTGAAATTTATTGAATCATTTTAATTTATTTATGTAGGCTAAGGAAAATTGTCTGACGAAACACAAATATGCAAGCAATCCAACATAAACCAAGTATATTTTGTTTCTTCTCTCAAAATTGTTTGCCGATCCATGGCCCCAAGAAGCCAAAGCCCTCTCTCGCATTCTGTCGTTCCCCTCATGGGCCAACCATCTCTCACTGTCTCCTTCCCCTCACTCTCTCCACTCCATCTCCACTCACGCACACAATCCCTAGATCACAGCAGACACCCACTCTTTTCTCAAAAAAAAAAAAAGAAAAAAAAGCAGACACCCACTCCACTCCCTTCGCCCTCGCCCCATAGCCGCACAAACCGGCGACCTCGTCTCCCACCACCGCCCCCTCTCATCCCCTCCAATCCACTCATCTGACGGCGGTCACCGCGTAGATCGAGCGACCAGGCGGTGACCAGATGCGCACACAACCGGCGACCATCCATCACGCAAAGGTCGCGATAAAGGCTTTGACATTCGCGTTGCATTCACAGCGCCAATCGCAGCCGCTCGTCCCCGCATATGATTCGCCCCAGCCGGACCCGCTGCCCATGTGCTTTTCTTTCCGGTCCCACCTCTGAACAATTCACAGCTGCAATACACAAAGGAATACAACGGGGACTCGTACACATACGCGTATACTCGCTCACGTGGTCATGACCCCACCTGACGAGAGCTCACAGATCCTCCGTCGCCGACAAGCAAAAAAAAAAAAGATCCTCCGTCGCCGCCGATGGAACGAGCGCCGCCAGCGATGCAGCTCGCGCCCGAATCGGTCAACCAACTCCTGCTAAGGTATGCTCAAAACCCATCCTCAATCGATGCACAGAGTTGTTCTTCAAGGATTCGTCTGACATCCCCGCGGACAGCTTCTCCTCCATCCCCACCCAAGATCCAACTCTCCGTTGGACCCAGCAAGAACAGCAAGAGGAAGTGGGGGTTGCAGATTGGGAGGAGAGCGAACACGATGGAGGGAGCTGGATCCAGACCGAGCAACATTTTTTGTCCTCTCCAACCAGAGCAGATCCAAGTCCCTGGATTGAGGAGGCACTATCACAGCATCCTAGGCCAACAGCAAAATCAATGGCGAGAGGAATGAAGTCCAGCTATGCTCAGATTTTGAGACCGACGGCCAATTCAATGGCCAGACCGACGAATTCCAGCTCTGCTCTCCACCGCCATATTTGGTCGGAGACACTTCGTCCTTTGCAACATCTTGCAAATGACAAGAATCAACCAGTCCAAACGTGATGCATTCAGACCATTCTGGACAGGTAAAATGTTCACGGAAGAGAAGGTAATTGATTTCTTCTTTTAGGAAGTTCTCTGTTTTCAGTCGTAAAATTGGTGATTTGTGCTCTCGGGGATTTCAAGTTTTATTGTACTGGACTACATATGGCAATAGAATCAACCTTTTTCTTGTGTGTAATTTGATTTGAGCTGTGCCTGATTATATACGTCAATTAAATTGAAATAGATTTTAATTAGGTGACCAAAAAGTTGTTCACTCCAAGTCTCTAACTGTCGGAAAGGTCTAAAAGTTAGGCATAAAAGGATATGGATATGCACACACAAGAGCACATAGATGCATCAATTTCCTTCAACAGCAGACTAGCATCTAATAATTATCGTGGCACTTTGGTGAACGATGTGAGGTTCTTCTCTGAACAATTGGGCACTTTTGTGAAATCTCATTGTGAATAACAGGATAGTGTGACAGATACTGAAAATTCAGATAAGAAGATGCGCCTGTACTGTATTCTGCAGATCCTGAAAACTGAAGTTTCTTCTTTTGCAGGATACGACATGGGAAAAAATACCGGATCAGCGAGAGCCAAAACAGGGAAGAGTATGTGCACTTGAGAAAGCAATGCGCAACTATGTCGACCGGCACTCTGGACAAGTGGTCGCCCCTGAGATTGGAAGAGAGTTTGACTTGCTCGCAGAGGCATTTGAGTTTTACAACCTGTATTCTATGGATATTGGGTTTGGCATCCGATATGGTCAATCTAGGACAAACACACAGAAGAGCAAAATTGTTCAAGACATCGTTTGCGGTTGTGCGGTGAGTATAAACAACAGGCATACTTCCTTGCATAGTAGGCTTTTATCTCCCCTGGTGCTAATATTTGAGACGCGTTCAATTTCAGGGAAGGCCAAAGAAAGAAAACACAAAATCTGTAGCGTGCAACTGCCAAGCCTTGATCAGACTACACCGCACAACTGACAAAGGATGGTATATTCATGACTTCAGACCTGAACACAACCACCATTTGTCATCATCGCGTGGCGAGAAACTACATTGGCCATCACACAGAAACATTGACACACACACCAAAGATATAGTTAAGCACTTGAGGAAGTGCCCAACAAATGAAGGATCAAACAACAGAGGAAGGAACCCAATTGCGGGAAGTGTGGCGTGCTTGGTCACATCAGGACACAATGCAATCGTGGATGGGAATCATGGTTTAGATGACTACTAGAATGATTGAAAACTAATCTGGGACATCAGCTCAATGTCCTGAACAAATTGGCAATGCAGTGTTGATCTTTTTTGTGTTAAATCATTTTGTATGATCTATGTTCGAGAATCTGACAAATAATTGACCGTGAAATGAATAATTACTTCATTAGGAAGCATGTTCAACATCGAGGAAAATAAATCATGTGATGCATCTGTGGCAACACTGCATTGGTTAGTCTGATACTGATGTTTAATTATCTGAATGGTTCCTTTTATTCACATGTGACCAAGCATATATGGAACAAATCTATTGGGTGAATATAAAGTACTGATTTGTAGTTGAATCTCGAGGCACATGTTTGGCCTACCACAATTTGGTGTGGTTTGCATGAAAAACCAGTGGGCAAAACTTCAAGTTCTATTCATACTACATAAAAGTATCATGGTTTATCAGAGAGGAGGACCTTTATCATGCTGCCATTTTTCTGTGGTATCTTTCGACAACAGGTTTTTAAGAACGGATACCTGAAGAGAAAATATATCAACATGTTGGAAAGCAAAACATGTACACGAAAAGATGTCCTAATGACAATAATAATGGAACATGTATATCTGACAAAATATCGAACCATAGAAAACATAACCTGATTGTCCACTGTCAAAAAAAGTTGGGGGTATTCTAAACTTTTTTGAAAAATCAACAAATACATAGGGGCATCACCAAACACGTTCTATCAAAACAAGAGTGACTTTTGACAATGTGGTACAAGTGTGCGACAGTTTAACATAAAGACATAAGGGCATAATGAAATACAACTTCGAACTTAGCGTGGGTGGCACCTTTATTATCGGGCACGAGTGACCTTCTATATAACAGTACAAATTACAACGGTGCACCATTTTACTACGTTGATTACTTACTATATCAAAGCATAATGAAATACAACAAAGTTCGCTAAATGGTGCATCAGTTTAACTATATCACATTAAAAACTATGTTCATGCATGTGCCGCACTTGAGATCTCGAAAGGGAAGAACTTTGTTCATGCATGTGGCGCACTGGAGAAATCGATCGGAAAGATAGAACTCTTTGGCAACGGGGTATTAAACCATTTAACTACCTTGAACAAAACCCGTGTGGCACTTATATAATCCGGCATAGTGGACTTTAACCAGTGGCCGACCTAGCACACTAGGCCAGGATGGGACAGCAGTGCTACACATATGCGTTTTTTTTATTTTTCTAGCCTTTCTCCTATATTGTATAAAAGCAATTTTTAAATCTCAGAGTGGGTCGTGGCCCACCCTGGCCACCCTCTACCTCCATTGGACAGAGGACATCGCCTTTCAAACTTTGTTCGTGTATGTTGTGCACTTGAGACATCGATCAAAAAAACTCTTTGGCATGTGGTATCAATCCATTTAACTATCTCAATCAAAACGTGTGTGGCACTTATAACATCGGGTACAAATGACTTTAACTATAAACGAGACGTCACCTTTTGAAACTTTGTTCATGCATGTGGCGCACTTGCGACATCAATCGGAATGAACTCTTTGGCCTCGGGGTATCAAACCATTTTACTACCTCGATTTAAGCGTGAGTCGCACTTATATAATCTCTCATAAAGGACCTTAACTATCACCGAGCCATCCATTTGAACTTTGTTCATGCATGTGACACACTTGAGAAATCGAACGGAAAGAACTTTTGGCCACATCGTAACAAACCATTTTAAGTACCTCGAACAAAACGAGTCTGGCACTTATATCATCAGGGCATAAAGGACTTTGACTATAATAGAGACATCGCCTCTGAAACTTTGTTCATGTATGTTACACACTTTGACTATAAAAGTACTCTTCCGTATGTGGAATCAAACCATTAATCACCTCAAACAAAACGTGTGTGGCACTCATACCATCAGGCACAAAGCACATTAACTAATTGAGAAGTCACCTCTTGAAACTTTGTTCATGCATGTGGCGCTCTTGAGAGATCGATCGGAAAGAACTCTTTGGCCGTCGTGGTATCACGCCTTTTAACTACCTCGAATTAAGCATGTATTGCACTTATATCATCGGGCACGAAGGACTTTTAATATGATTGAGACATCATGTTTGAAACTTTATTCATGCATGTGGCGCACTTTAGACAACGCTCGCAAAGAATTCTTTGGCCACGTGGTATCACACCTTATAACTACCTTGAACTAAGCATGTGTTGCACGTATATCTTCGGGCACGAAGGAATTTTACTATTATTGGGACATCACGTTTGAAACTTTGTTCATGCATGTGGCGCACTTGTGACATCGAACGGCAAGAACTCGTTGGCCACATGGTATCACACCTTTTAACTACCTCGAACTAAAGCATGTGGCCACGTTACATTTTGAAACTTTTTTCATGCATGTGGCGCATTTGTGACATTGATCGGAAAGAACTCTTTGGCCATGTGGTATCACAACTTTTAACTACCTCAAACTAAGCATGTGTTGCACTTATATCATCGGGCACGAAGGACTTTTACTATGATTGAGATATCATGTTTGAAACTTTGTTCATGCATGTGGCGCACTTGATACAATGAAAGGAAAGAGCTTTTGGCCACGTGTTATCAATGTTGGGGAACGTTGCATGGGAAACAAATTTTTTTCCTACGCACACGCGAGATCTATCCATGGTGATGAGCATCTACGAGAGGGAGAGTGGATCTACATACCCTTGTAGATCGCTAAGCGGGAAGCGTTAAGAAACGCGGTTGAAGTAGTCGAACGTCTTCGCGATCCAAATCGCTAGCCGTCCCGTGATCCAATCACGATCTAGCGCCGAACGGACGGCACCTCCGCGTTCAGCACACGTACAGCTTGATGACGATCTCCGCCTTCTTGATCCAGCAAGAGGGAGCGGAGAGGTAGATGAGTTCTCCGGCAGCGTGACGGCGCGGCGGCGGTGGTGGTGGAACTATTCCGGCAAGGCTTCGCCTAAGCACCGCCGAAAACTAGAGGAGATGATCTATTGGGAGAGAGGGCTGCACCGTGGCCTTTAGGGTTGGGTGTCTATGGCCCTCTCTCCCTCTAGTATATATAGGAGGGAGGGGAGGGGCCGGCGCCCCTAGGGAACCCCCTAGGAGTCGGCCGAAGTGGGGAGGAGAGGGACTCCAATCCAATCCTACTCCTAGTAGGATTCCTCCCCCACTTGGAAACCCTTCCCCCTTTTGGGCTTTTGCCTTTTCCCCTCACCCCAGCCGCATGGGCCCTTAGGAGCTGGCTTGCCCAGCCCACTAAGGGCTGGTGCGCCATCCCTAAGGCCCATGTGGCTTCCCGGCGTGAGTGGCCCCTCCCGATGGCTCTCCGGGACCCTCCCGGCACTCCCGGTACACTATCGGAAATACCCGAAACTTTTCCGGTGGCCAAAACGGGACTTTCTATATATCAATCTTTACCTCCGGACCATTCCGGAGCTCCTCGTGACGTCCGGGATCTCATCCGGGACTCCGAACAACCTTCGGTCACCACCATACATAACTCAATATTACCGAAACTTCACCGAACGTTAAGTGTGCAGACCCTGCGGGTTCGAGAACTATGTAGACATGACCGAGACACCTCTACGGTCAATAACCAATAGCGGGACCTGGATGCCCATATTGGTTCCTACATATTCTACGAATATCTTTATCGGTTGAACCTCTATGTCAAGGATTCAGTTAATCCCGTACGATGTTCCCTTTGTTCTTCGGTATGTTACTTGCCCGAGATTCGATCATCGGTATCTCTATACCTAGTTCAATCTCGTTACCGGCAAGTCTCTTTACTCGTCCTGTAATACAAGATCCCGTGGCTAACACTTAGTCACATTGCTTGCAAGGCTTATTGTGATGTTGTATTACCGAGTGGGCCCTGAGATACCTCTCCGTCATACGGAGTAACAAATTCCAGTCTCGATCCATGCCAGCTCAACAGACACCTTCGGAGATACCTGTAGAGCATCTTTATAGTCACCCAGTTACGTTGTGACGTTTGATACACACAAGGTATTCCTCCGGTGTCAGTGAGTTGCATGATCTCATGGTCATAGAAACAGATACTTGACATGCAGAAAACAATAGCAATAAACTGACACGATCATATGCTACGTTCATAGTTTGGGTCTTGTCCATCACATCATTCTCCTAATGATGTGATCCCGTTATCAAATGACATCTCATGTCTATGGCTAGGAAACCTTGACCATCTTTGATCAACGAGTTAGTCTATTAGAGGCATACCAGGGACACGGTGTTGTCTATGTACCCACACATGTATTTGAGTTTCCAATCAATACAATTATAGCATGGATAATAAACGATTATTATGAACAAGGAAATATGATAATAACTAAATTATTATTGCCTCTAGGGCATATTTCCAACAATCAAACCATTTTATCTATCTTGAACATAGTGTGTGTGGCACCTATATCATCGGGCACAAACAACTTTGACTATAACAGAGAACGTCGCCTTTCAAACTTTGTTCGTGTATGTTGTGCACTTGAGACATCGATCAGAAAAAACTCTTCGGCATGTGGTATCAATCCATTTAACTACCTCAATCAAAACGTGTGTGACACTTATACCATCAGGGTACAAAGGACTTTAACTATAAACGAGACATCACCTTTTGAAACTTTGTTCATGCACATGTGGCGCACTTGCGACATCAATCGGAATGAACTCTTTAGCCATGGGGTATCAAACCATTTTACTACCTCGAACTAAGCGTGAGTCGCACTTATATAATCGGGCACACATGACCTTAACTATCACCGAGCCATCCGTTTGAAACTTTGTTCCTGCATGTGACACACTTGAGACATCAAACGGAAGGGACTTATATCATGAGGGCATAAAGGACTTTGACTATAATAGAGCCATCGCCTGTGAAACTTTGGTCATGTATGTTACACACTTGAGACGTCAATCAAAAAGTACTCTTTCGCATGTGGAATCAAACCATTTAACCACCTCAAACAAAACGTGTGTGGCACTCATACCATCAGGCGCAAAGCACATTAACTATAATCGAGATGTCACCTTCTGAAACTTTGTCCATGCATGTGGCGCACTTGAGACATCGATCGGAAAGAGCTATTGGCCACGTGTTATCAAACTATCTATCTATCTCAAACATAGCGTGTGTGGCACCTATACCACATGCTAAAGGCAGAAACAACTTTGACTATAACAGAGGACATCGCCTTTCAAACTTTGTTCGTCTATGTTGTGCACTTGAGACATCGATAAAAAAAAACTCTTTAGCATGTGGTATCAATCCATTTAACCACCTCAAACAAAACGTGTGTGCCACTCATACCATCAGGCGCAAAGCACATAAACTATAATCGAGACGTAACCTTTTAAAACTTTGTTCATGCATGTGGCACACTTGAGACATCGATCGGAAAGAGCTTTTGGCCACGTGTTATCAGACCATTTTATCTATCTCAAACATAGCGTGTGTGGCACCTATATCATCGGGCACAAACAACTTTGACTATAACAGAGGACATCACCTTTCAAAATTTGTTCGTGTATGTTGTGCACTTGAGACATCGATAAAGAAAACTCTTTCGCATGTGGAATCAAACCATTTAACCACCTCAAACAAAGACATGTGTGGCAGTCATACCATCACGCACGAAGGACTTTTACTATGACCGAGACATCACGGGTTATCAAACCATTTAACCACCTCAAGCAAAACATGGGTGGCACTTATATAATCGGGCACATAGGACTATAATAGAGGATATCACCTTTGAAACTTCGTCCGTGTATGTTGGGCACTTGATACATCGATCGGAAAGAACTCTTTGGCAGCTAGATCGCCAGCTGTTCACACATGTGACACGCTTGAGATATCGAGAGCGAAGGACTTGATGCTATTTTTACATCTCACTTAGTGAATACGTAACAAAGGAATTTAGCGAGTGTCGTAACGTAGAATAAGGTTGTAAGGAATAATTTCTCATATATATTTTTAAGGCTTCATCACAACATTGCAGCTGAATGTAGCAATCGGAATACATGATATTTTATTCAGTCACTTTCTTTCCCTTTGTGGCGTACTTAAGAGATCGATCCTGAAGGACTTTAGCCTCGTTAAGATTGTTTATACTGTTGCACTTTATATCCCCTTGGCCGGTACTTAGGGTATCGAACCGGATGAAGGCACAATTAAGGGATCGATCCGGAAGGACTTTATCAAAGTTGGAACTTTCTTCATGCGTGTGCCGTACTTAAGAGTTTGAGCACGAAGTACTTTACACTCATTTATATCTTATTTAAAGTTGCACTTGCCTTCCACCCGCCGACACTTAGTGTATCGGAAAAGAATGACTCTTTATCAATATCGGTATACTCAACAACAGATTATATACATATGATGCAGTCATTTCTTAGACAAATTGAAAAAGAATGACTCTTTATCAATATCGGTATACTCAACAACAGATTAGCTAGTGTCGTAGCATACAACAAGGTCGTAAGGAATAATTTCTCATAGATGTTTTAAGTCTTCGTTAAAACATCCTTTATTACTTCACTGTGGTGTAGACAATCAACGAGTTACGCCCAAGCCCACGCGCCCGCTCCTCGTCTGCCTCGGGCCCGCCTGTCGGCCGTCCACCTACCTCCCATCGCCCACATTTATGACGCACGCGTTCGGCAGACTCACTTCCCAGCCACCATCCACCCGGTTGTCGTCTTTTTTAATGTGGAAGCCGTGTACCGGCAAGTCCACTTCTGAAGCCGCCTTCCTCCTGGAGCTCCGACACGAGCAAACCCTAGCCCCGGCCACCGCTCTTCCACCTCCTCGTCGACGGTCATTGTCTGGGAGTGGATCCCCGGCCACAAGGGGAAGCACGACCACGAGGCCGGAGGTGGTGCAGGCGCCTCCTGCATGGCAGCAGCCGGATGAGATGGAGGTGCCACCTGCCCACCAATGCCAACCGCCGCCCTACATTGACCTCACCAAGGACGGCGAGGAGGACGACGACGGCACCGACCCTTAATCTAGTTTTTTTTATGTCATTTTAATTTCAAGTTTAGTTTGAATGTGTGGCCTTGAGACTTTTGTGGACGTTATTGTAATATATATTACTTTTTAAATTATTTGCAATGTCTATTTACTCTAAATTTGAACGTCCAAAAAACGGTCAAAATTTGGGATGTGACGGCCGGTTGGACGCACCTACTGCCTGACGGTCGCTTGCGGACATGCGTGTCGTTTTGCCTACCCAAACGAACAAAATCTAGATAAAACGGACGTCTATTTGGGTTTACGGATGGAGTTGGCCTTAGGACATGTGTGAGCGGCACTTTGTAAGCCTCTCAGGCCCTCCACTGTGTGCTCGATGCCACATTTCTAAAAAACGAGCCACGTACACACAGTTGCCAATTGAAACTTTTTTAGCACCGACCACACAGTGCAGGAGGACGTACTCAACGTACTTAGTCCACGTAAACGTCATCGTGGGAACCACCTCCCTACTCCAGAACTTAGCTGCGTACGCCGATCTGGTCGAGAAACATCGGTCCCTCTCCCATAGGATGCAGTCTGTACGCCAGTGTGGGCAGGAGGCCTTTGGCATCCCGACCTGGGGTGGCTAAATATAGAGATACAATCGAGATGGTCGTGGCTACAACGCTCCGACCCCTTCAAACCATGGGCGGAGTTCAACATAAGCGTGTGGAAGGAGTCGCCACAACTGTGCAGGGCTACCGCCTTGTCGAAGGTGGGGAATGGAAGGGATATGTTGTTTTGGGAGGATACATGGCTATATGGACAAAGGATCCAAGAACTAGCACCGAACCTCTACGGGAGAGTCGGAAAAAAGAGACGCACTCAGCGCACGGTGAATCAGGGGCTCTCAGACGCCACTTGGGCAAGTGACATTGGCCCGGAGCTTGTATCCGGCGTAAAATTAAACTATTGGCCCGGAACTAGCACATAACCTCTACTTGGAGTGTTCCTGTTTTCCTTCGATCTAATAAAATTAAAATACCCAAGAATAATTCAATTATCCAACTCCCCAATACATCTATTTTCTTTAAAATGATGTGGAGATAAAAAAAGGATATTTGCATGCCAACCGAAGATTTATGTAAATAATACAAAACTATGTTAGTGTGGTGTATGGACTTTGTCATAAAGAGCAGAAAAACTTTCAATAAACTTTGTCATGTGGCTCGTATTTTTCTGGATTTTGTCATAAAGAGTAGAAAACTTTTGACAAACTTTGAATATTTAACTTTTTATTAACACATTCTTGTTTGTTAACAACTCCCGAATATGTTTTTTTATTTTTTATTTTCATCCCTCTCCCAAACGATCGTTTAATAATTCAAAAATATTTCCTGTTTTTTCCTTTTGTATACAAATTAAACCTCTTGGTGGAGACCATTCGGGTACACACGTCTCGGTAATTTTTTTTTGCCATTCATCTGTGTTGATGCAGTAGGAGCATTGGTAATCGGTAGGTACGGTGCTTGACATTGTACGGTTGAATATTTGCAGACGGAGTTGGCCGCTGGGCCTCTATTGTTCTTTGTACTGCCATGATTGAAGATGAATAGATTGGAAGTTTCTAGCAAAAAAAAAAAAAGGCTGATTGGTTTGCTACCAACATTTGGCATTGCCAATATCTGGCAAGCCAACATTTGGCAAAATCAAAAGTTGCCAACATTTGGCAACGTTTTATGAGATTGGCAACGAAAATTGGTATGCAAGCAATCTCTAGCCAGCATTTGGTAGTAGCCAAAATTTGGCATGTCAAAGTTTGGCATCAAACCAATTAGCCTCAAAATATTGGCACTCTACAAGGGCTAATACAAAGGACTTTATATCCTTCTATAGCTCAAACTCGCACCCCGTACGCCCCTAGGACCTGTACAGCAAAACGTTTTGTCCCCTAACACAGAAATCAAAGGATATTTGAAGCAAACAGTGGGAGAGCGTGGGGCGCGTGGGGGTGGGGATCGAGGCGGGACAGTGCATGCAGGAATCTTGACAGGAAAGCAGTCCACCAGTGGGCCCCATCACCAGATGAATACAGTTATACAGAGGAGGGAAATGCATGCATCAGATGGAATACAGTGGAATACTACTGTTTCAGGTGGGGCCGGTGTCAGCTTGAGACAGGGCAAAAGGTTTGATCTGCGGCTCAGATTTCCGCTGCATACGCAACGCGCTGGTCGTACATGGTGTCGTCGAAGACCGGTCTTCTTCCACCTCGACGGACGACCTCGCGCGCCAGGAAAGGAGTGAGAGTCATGTGCTTCTTCCTCGCTCAGCACCCCTATCGCCACGCGATGGACCTCCCTCTGCTCCCAGCGACGCCATGTACCGAGCTCGCTCCCCTCCTCAAGGTAATCTATTCACCCATCTCTTCCTCTGAACTAATGTGCCGCCAACTCTCACCTTCTCTGCCTCCTTTGCTCCCAGATCGAGAACTCCACGTGATTCTGCTCGGCCGCGTCACTCAACATGACCATCTCCTTGGGTAAGAAGCACCCCCCCCCCCCCCCCCCCCCCCCCATGGCGATTTTAGTTTCCATCTATGTTGTGTGTATGTGTGTGTGTGTGTGCTGATGATGGAGTCCAGTTAGCTGCTATCTGTTGCTATTTAGTTTGTGCTTGCTCTGCCTGTGCGTTGGAGTTCAGTTAGCTGGTATCATGGGTCAATGTACTGGTAATAGTAATCTTGTTTAATCTCTCAGATGATTCCTATGTACAGTAACATTCAGACTACAAGTTTCAGAGTAGTCCATGAATTGCAATATCCCAAGGGGCTGTGTGGTAGTTGCTTGTCTTCAAGTGGTGAAGATTCGCTTGCTGAGATTGCAGCCAGTGTGTGGTGTCAAGGAGCTGCATTCCTATCTGGTAAGCTTGTATCTAGAGATGGGTTCTGCTGCCGTGAAACATGTATCAAATGTATACAAGCAAATGGTGATGGACTAAAGACTGTTATCTCAGGCACCTTGGTATCTAAAGGGAATGAACATGGTGTTGGTTTGCTTTTGCCAACATCCTTATCAGAGACAAAGCTTATGCAATTCAAACTTGAGGAGCACGATTGTCAGGTATACATCAAGCATAGATGTTCTAACTGTCCTACTGCTCGTTTTACAGACGAACACATGGTTTGGCATAAAAGATGACAAAGTGAAAGCCGAATTTCAGAGTCTTGTTTTAACACACAACCTTCCTGATCTTCTTGAACAGGAGGTGCGTTGATTCAGCCCAAGTATCTCACATATCTATTTACCTTTGCTCCTTCGCAACATGTTTTAAATATATTTTTCTTACGCAAATTATATCAAGCTTTGTGCATAAATGGATCAGTAATTCAGTATCCTATTAATATTCAATAGGAAACCTGAGATAGGTATCCGAAACCAGCACCACTAACGACAGACAAATAGAAAGCGCAACTGGTTCTTTTTTTATCCTCTTTACACTAACGAAGTTAATCTTAGGTACTTCCTGTATTGAGTGTGGTAGTCTGGGACTCTGTGGTATATTGCAAGTTTTGACTTTCTGTTGTATTTGGGGTGTCGTAGGCAGTGGTAATTTGCTACATGAGTCCATGAATTGCTCACAGCTTGCACAGCCTATTCTAACTCCTGCAGATGTAGACATTGGTCTACATGCCGTTGTATAAGATGGATATTCTAAGTTATAACATGTTTACATATGAATTCAGTAGCACATATCTGAGTAAGAAATGTAAGCGAATAGGTGAGAATGAGATTAAGGGTAAGGATACGAAAAACGACTCTATTATTGCAGCAAGTCAGTAGTCGGAACCAGGTGTTTATCAACCGGTTATTGTCTTACTGGTCTTTATGTCTATTCGTCCTCAATGTCTGTGCTCCTTTGGTTTTCATTTAATTTAGTGTTAGAACCTCTTTCTAGATGGGTATCTACTCTTACCGGCCCAGTTGGTGTTGTCAATTTTCCTGACTGATATCTCTTTCTGTCAGCAGACTGCCACACATTCGTGATAAAAGGGACACTATCACAAAATTTGACCTAAAAGTCTGATGCCAGCTGGGTTCTGTAACTATTTTTTATGTTACGAACTTAGAATAAAACACTATACTTCATTGCATTGTGTATACAGTCCCTCCTGGTATGGTAAACCTACTTCTGATACTCTAGAATTGGTTGTTGCCCAATTTTACTCAGGTACCTCATAGCTGTGAAGTGCCTTGGCCTATACTTTGAAAATGGCATTAAATCACTCAAGGAAGAATATAGTTGGTCATCAGGTGTTAAGGTGAACCATCTAAAATTTTAATCTAATTTGCATTGATATCAGTTTCTTGGTTCTTCCTTGTATCCATGGTTGAGACCTTTGTGGACACAGTAAAATTACCCTTGATGCAAGCATACTTCATTTTGTTTTGCATTTTCATGATAATATTTTGTTTCTCATCCATATTGATTGTAAGTAGGCCATATATTATTGAAATTTTCCTCAACAGTATAAAATAGGAGTCTGAAATGTAACTACAACTAATACCACCAACGCACATGCAGTAGTTGCATAGCCGGTACCACCAACGCATAACCACTTTCGCATGGTGATATTCATGGAAGCTACACAGGTTTCTCTAGTGCAGACTTCAGCCTGAAAGGACTTCCTTATAGACGATGTTCTTCATCGAGGTCTGTAAGGACATGGTAGGTCTTTTTCGCTTCTTTGATTTACTGTTTTGCTTCTTGCCCTTCTCCTTCTCCTTCTCAATGAGGATCTTTATGTTTCTCTTCGCAGTGGCCCGAGACAACGCGACATAGAGTTGACCATGAGAGAACACCGGATTAGGTAGGTACACGCTGACAATCGGGATGGTCTGCCCTTGCGCCTTGTTAATCGTCATAGCAAAGCTAAGCCTTATAGGAAACTGCTTCCTCTTGAACTTGAATGGAAACATGTCGTTGTTAGACGGGCATAGGGGCATAGGGGTATTCGAGGAAGGAATACCCTCCTACCCGCGTGTTGTCCAATCACGATTTCTGCGTCAATGGTGTTCCTCTCAAAACCTCGGACCACAAACCTCGTCCCATTACACAGTCCATTAGCTGGATCAATGTTCCTCAGAAGTATGACAGGGCAATTCAGCTTAAGTTTGAGTGCATGCGGAGGCAGACCGTTGGGAGTCAATCCGTTCAAGAACTCGGGAGCATAGTAGCCATATGGGTCGTCCTCTGCACTGTCAAAGCTATGGTAGATTACTTCTTCTCCCTGAAAACGCTCTATCATGCGTATGTTTATCTTGTCGACGTTGTCGTTTGTGGTGGAGAGGATTGCACGAGATGTCATGTAATTCGGATCAGACATATTGTCATCTAGACTCGGAAATACATGGTCAATCAGCTTCTACAGGTCGTCAACCTCGCCTGTAGACGACACACAAATATCTTCAGGGAGTCGTATGTTGCCTTGATCGTCAGCTTCCTCAGTGCCATTGCCTACCCTTAGCAAGTAATCCGCAAACCACGTGTCATTATGAACCCTCATGTTGGTGACGAGCCTTAGCTGGCGCATACCCTTCCAGAGATGAGAACTTCGGAGGGTCGCATCGATTATCTGACCCCGGGATCCCCTACTGACGACTGGAAGCACCTGCCTAAAGTCCCCGCCAAAAACAACAGTCTTTCCTCCAAAGGGTCGGTCCCGTCTACCCATGACGTCACGCATGTTGTTGTCTAGTGCCTCAACTGCTTGTCGCTTAGTCATGGTGGCCTCGTCCCATAGTATCAATGAGGCCATCCTTAGTAGCTTGGCGGTCCCACTCTGCTTGGTGAAGCTGCATGAGGCACCATCGTCGCAGCTCAATGGGATCTTGAACCTTGAGTGGGCAGTCCTGCCTCCAGGCATGATAGAAGCGGCGACGCCCGATGTCGCGGTAGCGATAGCAATGTTGCCCTCGCTCCGAACCTTCGCGAGTAGCGCCCTGTACAGGAAGGTCTTCCCTGTACCTCCCGGGCCATCAACAAAGAATACACCCCCATCACCACGGTCAATTGCCGCTAGTATCTCGTCGTATGCAACCCTCTGCTCCAAATTTAGCGACGATGTCAATTTAGTGTCGTTCACGTCAAACTCGACAGTGGATTCCTCGATCACCTCTTTGGCCTCGCCGCCAGTTGGGTCGAATGCATCGTCGATGCTTGGAAGAGCGAAATCAACTGCTCGACTGCAACATACCCCTAATGTCAAGCAACACCATCTGCTCCACCTCATTCGGGCACGTGTGTGATCGACGGTAGTCATCAGACATAGGCTCGAGGTGCCTATCCCATAAACCGCGCACGTCGCCTGGCTCGCAATGCACCAAGATTGTTGCGAAGAGCCTCCTAAGCGAACATGGCATTGCCCACTGCTCTGCCTCAGTAAGACAATCATCGAGCGTGTTGTCTGCCTCGATGAGTCCCAACCTCTCAGCAGCCTCCCGAAAGCTCGCACATAACCTTCCGTCCACGGTGAGCAGGTCCTCGAAGGATGTCTTGCCGGAAACATGGTTTAGCAGCACACGCAGATAGTATCGCTCCCCCTCGGCGGGATTGGCAGACACGATTCGACCTATTTGATAACGCTCCACCCATGGCTTCCAATACTTCGTTCTCATCTGCCATGTGAAGCATCCAGGAAAATCCTTGTACAATATTTGCCTAGCCCACGGGTGGTTCTGGTTAGCCTTGAAATACTCCGTTAACATGGATTTTGAAGCATTCTCAGAGGCAACGACACTGGTCAAGTCAGCTTGCGCATTGAATGCCACCCTGTGCATATTCGGGAGATGAAGAGGCAATTGTAGGACAGACGGAGAGTTGGCGCATAAGGGGAAGCCAAATATCCTCCACATCGCCTCTGGAGGAGTAACCCACCTTGCGTCGACGTATCTTTTGATCTCATCAATGTTACCATCGGCATCGGGTTGGTCGATGCTGAAATAAGCCCTATCATGGCCCTTGTATATGTACTTGTAAAGGTATTTGACGGCCTTTATGCTAGAGCAGACCTCAACGTTGATGTGGCAATTGAACATCCGTAGAAGGTAAGGGTTATAAGGCACAACCCATCTGTTGTCCAACATTTTACCTCGGACCTTAGCCCGCCGACCATTGTCTCTATGCCGATAAACTGGGTATGAGTCCTTGCCCTATGCCGTGTTTTCATTGAACGGTCGCGGGTATCTGCACTTGCACTCGTTCTGTTGCATGCACACATTTTTGGGGTTGAGAGCACCGCATGGTCCGTGCATCATATGTTTGACCACCAAGGCGTAGAGTTCTGGATACTTCTGCTTGTGTGGAAGCTCGGCGGAAATGAGTCAGTCGTACTGCTCCGGAACGACGAGCTTATATGTCGAATCCATGATCAACAGAAAGTGTGCGTGGGGGAGGCCCCTCTTCTGGAACTCGACTACGTATACATACGCGACAACAACACCCAGGATATTCTTCTTGAACAACATTTCTTTAATAGCCTCTAGCTTGCCATGGAACACCCGAGCCACAAGATCAGGTCTATCTTGCGCTGTCTGACCAGGAAACAACTCATTCGATATCTCTTCCCAGTTAGGGTTGCAGGTCATGGTCAAGAAGATGTCAGGTTTCCCATATGTATGGACAATTGACATGGCATCCATATGCCTCCGCTTCATGTCGCGGTCGCCACCAGGGTACGTTCCAGGGAGCACTATCCTTACTCCAACAGCGCTTGCTCGCGTCTCCCCGGATGTGATTGCATCAACAACTCCTTTATACAGGTCGACACGGATCTGCGTCTGGTTCTTCCTGTACCATTTCAGCCTACAACTCTCAATCTTGATGTACATATCGACCCCCCATTGCTGGAGCAATCGTGCTCCACAGAGTATGGGATTGAATATTGCAGGTCGTGTCTGCAGCATGTAACAGTAGTAGTCTCTCACGGAGACGCATAACCTGCTATTCCCCTCTGCACATGGATGAGTAACACGGGAATTAGGATTCATATGAGAATTATACTATTTATCAAACAACACATATAATACGCAAAAGGCCTACCTGCATCCTCCTCATCATCACGGCCCCCTCTTGGTTGTTGTACAACCTCCCAAGGGACATTACGTTTAGGTAGTTTCGGATGCCAATCGAGCTCCCCCCTTGGGTAGAAGAAGGGATAAGACAGCGGGTCATACGAGCCATCAGTCACATGTATATTGTGCCTTAGGTCGTCGTTACCGCAAAGTGTAATCCTACGATCGAACCTTTTTGCTAGGTCAGTGCCCTCCACCCAGATTGCAGCGACCTTAGATGACACAGGTCTATTGTATTTCCGTTGGTCAAGCCTCTGGTCGGTGTTGAGGTCTATCCTGTAATCATCGAGGTTGTCCTTGTGTTCGCCCAAACTCCTAAACTGCTGGGAGTACGGGTTTTCCCTTAGTATGTCCACTAACTTCTTGACGACATTTTGGTCCAATTGCTTGGTGGCAGCCTTGCGATGGGCCAGGTTAGGGTCGTCGTCGTAGAAATACAACTGGAGATGTTCTGGACGAGAGCTAGGCCCGAAGGAATGCACGTTGTGGTAGATGGTGCCGTGCGCCCGGAACGTGTACACCCCAGACTTCATGTTTGTGTAGTTTTCATCGAGGCTGACGCCAAGGGTTGTGAAGGAGAAGTGGCCGTTGAAGAACCGTATGTTCTCCCGAAAATGCAGTGGTCGCAGTTCGCGGCGTGCTTCAGGATGTGTGTGCAGTCTGGGAGGTTTGAGTAGACATAGTCGAATGGATCAATGTCGATACAATCAGCGCCAGACATGTTTGTGTTTTCATCTCCATCTATGCTATCAACATCGGATCCTGCGGGCATTTGTTGAAACATCGCATTCAGAACATCGTCCACTAATATTTTTAACCAAAAAAATAGTTACATGATGTGCTTGTTCACCGTTGACCATACCTTGGTCGCCAAATAGATAGTACTCCTCATCTATAAAGTCGGGTGGTATCGGATCCTCGCCCATGATGCCACTCAGGAATGCCTCCATGTCATCTGCGACATCGCTGAGATGGTAAGCAAAAGAGGGTACAACTGAATTTCGTGCAGAAATTGTGACAAAAGCCAATTCTTACCATTGGTGCCGACGGTGTAGGTCGGCATGGTCATCGAAGGGCCGCCATTTAGACACACAGTTTCGGCCTGAAAGACGGGTGCTGCGTGAGGGTTGAAAGCCTGGGTGTCGGACGTTGTGCTAGTTAGATCTGGACGTGGCATTGCGATGGATTCAACACACGGGGTGTTTTTCTTTTTAGCATACTTTGCCTTTCTCTGAGCACTTGACTCCCCCTTCTCATCAGGAGTCATGCTTTTTCAGTGTTGCATGCGTTGCTCTCGTTGCTTTAGATTTTTTTCTTGAACATCGATCCTTCCCTCCTCTATTTTCTTTCGATAATTTGCTCGGCTCCGCGCGTTTGTCTGCTCCCTTTGCCCGTCTGTTAAGTTACACTTGCGTTCTTTATCACGTTGCCTCCTAGCTAGTTCTTTGTCATTAATGACGCCAGATGTGAGTGTAGTTGAAGGAGGCAATACTGCATCATCGTATGAGAATGACGTATAGCTGGAGCTAGTTGGGTTGGCTGGTTAAGCAACAGTGTGAAAACATACTCAGAACTTCATTGTTCAACAAGAATGAAGCTAGTAGAATCTTGTCAATATATCTAATGTTTACTTTGTACATATATGCTATCATCGTAGTGCTGAAACATAAAACATTCTTACCTGATATCATAAGGGAAGGCATATTTTCATCTTGTTGCTTGACGGTTACCCCCTCTTTTTTCTTTCGATAAGCAGCTCGCCTCCGAGCCTTTATCTGCTCCTTTTTTTCGTCAAGAACCATAGAGGTTGGTTGATCAACATTAGTGATATCACCGAGAGGGGACCGGGGAACATTTTGCAAATCATCTTGTAGCTTGATCGTACCCTCATCCTTTTTCTTCCGATAAGCTGCCCGCCTCCGCGCGTTTATAAGCTCCCTCATTTCCTCCTTATCACGTTGCATTCTAGCTAGTTCTTTGTCATTAAAGAAACCATAGGTGAGAGTAGTCGAAGGAGGAAGAGTACGAATCACCACATGTGACAAGGATGTATAGCTGGATCTAGTTGGGTTGGCTGGTTCAACAATAGTGTTCAAACGTAGTATATATGTTTGTTAAACAAGAATGAAGGTAGCTGATTCACTTTAATGTATGTAACATATGTAATGATTACTTTATATGTAATCATTGCTCATGGTATTGCTTAAACATTAAAAAATCGTACCAGAGATTGTAAGGGAAGGTTGATTTTCATCTTGGACCTTAACCGTACCCTCCTCTTTATTCTTCCGATAAGCAGCTCGCCTCCGGGCGTTTATCTGCTCCCTTTTCTGGTCTGTGAAGCTATTTTTCATAGTTGGTTTGGCGACATTCAAGACAGCTTCTGTTGTATGGTGCTCGGATGTTGCATTAGACACGGGTAAAACTTCTAAGGCATCACGAGCAGTAGCATTAAGCTCTACCTGGCTGACGACATCTCTATGGGAAGCATCTAGAGCTAATGGAACAACAGAAAAGCCATAAGCTAGGTTAATATATGAAAATAAACCCCTATAAACACAAATTAGTTCATATCAAAGACGTATCAGGTATTACCATTTGAACTTTGTGCTACATCTGTGGCATAAACTTGTGTGAGATTACTGGGAGCCGGAAACGAAGCTTCATTATGTATGAATGAGATTGCTGGGTTGTCTGCATCATGTAAAAATAACAAATATTGTCCCAAACGCACGAGGCAATTTACTGCTAACTGAATTAAGGCAAATCTTGCTTACGTTTAATACTTACCTGAAATCAGATGGGAAGGTTGCTGACCATTTGTGAGACCACCATCAGTGTGTTGGGGAAGAATTGGTTGTTCGGTCTGTTCGAGGATCATCCCTTCTGAGGGAGAACTATGCATTCCTACATGTCGCACGCTTGGTCCATTAGATATGTTGTGGGTGTCCAAGTCTGTTAGGTATGATTGATCACATAAAAAGCATATGACGGAGGTAAAATATATTTGCACAGCCTTATACCTGGACTACTTGGGTAAATCTCATCAACATCGTCAGCTACCGGTATAATCTCTGGGTTATAGTCGTCAACATTTGTCCCCTCCATCTGGCCCGCAACACCTCCAGTACTCACAATGTCATTATGAGTAGGGCATGGTGTTTGACATGTATAGCAAATTTTATAGATGAACATATACCTGGAGGTACATCTGACATTGTCATTTGATCCGTTGCCTTGCTTTTTGAATTCCCCATATGTACCTATCAATTGCCAGGACAACAACTCTTACTCATAGTGTCCTCACAATTATAAGCAAGTGAAGCAACAGCTATATACTTACTAAGGAAACACACATAAGTGAATAGTTAACAACATACTCTACATTCCATGCAAATATCAGTTTGATTAAACGTTACACATTTCTTCAGTTTGATGTTTGAGTGAACATGCAGATTAAGTTGTTGTTTGAGTGAAATTGGAGCTTTATAAAATGCAAACATGCCCTGTGAGAATTTATAACCTAGATTAATCTGGAAGATGATAATTCAAGTGTCGACCCCTCTCCTATCTTGTATGCTTCACAAAACAATAGAAGGAGGGGGGCAACAGAATGGCTGGGAGTAGTCTGGTCTGTTGTCACAATGATGAAAACCATCAGATGTACGTAAAAGTGAATTGTTAAGATTTAGTAGCATAGTGGGATCTCGAAAGTTGTTCCTCTAATGGTGCCCAATGCACTTATTTACTGAAAAACGGTTAGTTTATGCTAACATGAACTGTTCCTCTGATTCAGCCAGATCACGTGAAAGTTCGTCAATACTAAAGGCTCCTGAAGATCACAATATTTGCAGGTTGCTCTTCTACATAGGTTCCCAGACTCCCAGACACGGCAGGAACTGAAACTGACATTAGTTTATGTTAATTCTCTCTGGTGAAGCAGGAGATGGTCTGGCTCGCATAAAGCAAAGGGATCTAATGATTTGGTATGTGAGCAGCAGAATGTCCAAGGTGCAGGAGAGGTGCAGGAAGAAGTGAAGTGCATCAAGGCCATTACAAAGGTAAACCTATCATACATGAAATGCATACTATCGATGGGTGTGCATCTGCACAGGCTGACACAGAGGGAAGTCTATCTTATAGACATATTATTAAGGGACAACAACATCAGATGACGGCACGACGCTTGACGGCGCGGATTTGTATTTTAGAAACAGTTTTCAGTCTTCCGCATTGCAGGTGGCTTTAACCATTACCTCTCTTGCGGATTTGTAGTTTGAAAAGAGTTTTCCCAGATTATATTGCACGGCCGGCACAGACTCCTTGTTTGCCCCAGTTGTCTGCATTCAATTCCATCATTAAAGTTTGTTTCCCCAGTGTTCAGTATGGTGAGATTTGTTCGTCTGGTTCAGCATACCTGTGCACGGCACGGACTCCTTGCGCCACTCGTTGCAGCCTGCCCCTGGGGTTGAAACCGCCCCGCCCGGGGTTTAGCGCAGGCTTGCGGCGGCGGCGTCTCCCCTCGGACGTCGGCGGCGGCGTCTCCCCTCGGAGGTCGGCGGTGGCGGCGTCTCCTCAGGGATCCCGGATGTCGTCGACGGCGTCGGTCGTGTACGTCGGCGGCGTCGTCCGTGGGAGAAGGCGATCGAGCGGCGTTGTATGTTTTTTTGTTTCGTGCGTGATCGTGGGAGGCGGCAATCGAGGGGATCGAGCGGCGTTGTATGGTTTTTTTGTCGTGCGTGGTGATATGGTTTTTTTACGTGAGTGCGACACGGGAAGACGAAATAAAACCAGACTAAAAATGGGGGACGAAAAATAACCGTGGAAGGGAGGCTACCAAGTGAGACATTAGAAGTAGAGATGCTATCCAGGTTACAATCTTCTTTGTATTGAAATTGCCACCGGGATGAAAAGGGTCCCCATCTGAATATCTCATTGAAAAAAAAAGATTGATTGAGTTTATACTTTTTTCGAAACGGAGGCAAAGATTGCCTTATCTATTAATTAAGCAGAAGAGAATTGCTCGGTTAATTACAGAAAACCGGAACAACAAGGACCAAGTCCACTCCCAAAGACACTAACACACAGGGCAAAGCCCACCCTTGACCAACACTGATGACAACCACATCGCCCAGACGATACGAGATTCATGCCTTCGAAGCTGCAAATCTCTCGAGACCGCTGCCTCGACATCCACTGCTCCGCCGCGTCCTGCGCTCTCAACCTACACCGCCTTCCGGGGCTGCCACCCCGACATGCCACCGCTCACCTCGAGCAGCAACGCTGCACGGTACAGTTACCCACAGCCCATGCTGCTCAGAACAGCTGCACGCAGACCACGAACGTCACACCACATCCGGGGCCGCCGCCCCGACATATCACCACTCACCCCTTTATCTATCCTATCCAGGTTACAATCTTCTTTTTTATTGAATTGCCATCTTCTTTTTATTAAATTGCCGACAGGCCATTGGGTTTTTTGAGACAACCGACGAGAAAAGTGGTAGGTATCGTCACAATTAAATTTCTGGTAGTTTCATGGAGCCATGTAACGAATTGTGATAGTTTTATGCTATTCACTCGAAAAAATAAATATTGATCGAGTATATAAGGATAGCAGATCCAGAACCTAAACATGATAACCATGTTTACGATCAAAACAAGGTCAAAAATCACACAAGCAACAAAACATAACAAAAATACGAAGAGAGAAATAGGTGCCCATGACACGACATGGCCCAACAATCATTTTATTCTGTATAAAACTTAATTTAAGCTTGGGAGAGTAAATATTAAAAAAAGATCATTACATTCCATTCAATCTAAACTGTAAAAACCCACACGATTCACAAAAACCATTGCCAGGAGAGACGCGCACAAGATGCATATATGATTAAGAACAACAACGCAAACCAATGGACACACACTGGCAGACGACTACATCCGGGCGACACAGCCGTGGCGCCTACCAACGAAGCCCCCGATGGCCTCAATGAGCTCGGCGATGCGTGCCGCAACCTCCTCGTCGGCTGGCTCAGGGGCGCCCTGGTTAAGGTAGAACATGTGTCCCACACCGGGGCTCAGCGCCACCTCCACGTCCTTCCCGGCGCGCCGCATCATGTTGCAGTACTCGACCTGTCGATCGCGCATCGTGTCCAAGGTCGCGACACTCACCAGAAGCGGCGGCATGGCCAGCACCGCCGCCGTCGTGTCGTCTCGGACGGGACAGATGTAGGGGTGGTCTCGGGTGGCGCCTTTGGGGAGTGCCAGCGCCAGGAACCTGTCCACCAGCTTGTAGTCCATGTACGGGTCCACTTGGACGTCACTCGACTCGGACCGGCTTGGAGTGGACCGGGAGAAACCCGGGTTGAGCATAATGGCTCCGGCGAGCCGGACCGGGCCCCAGTAACCCGGCTCCGCCGAGTTGAACCCGGCAGCAACATGGTGCACCAGGTTGGCTCCATTGCTATCACCTATTAGGAACACACGTGACAAGTCGGCCACGGCCTTGAGCTTGCCCACCGGGTCGGACGTCGGCTCGGGGACCGGCTCAGCTAGCAGCCCGGGCTGAGTGAGCAACTTTAGCCAGTCAATGGCGGCAAAGCCGGCGGCTATGGCCGCAGGGAGCGGGTGCTCCGGAGCAAGGGGGAGGGTGATGGACACGACGCCGGCGATGGGGATGGAGGCGGCGAGACGGGCGTAGAAGCAATGGTACATCGACCAGGTAGGGTCGCTCAGACAGAACAGGCCGGCGTGGAAGTGGAGGACCGGAAGACGGCGACCAGCCAAAGGAGCTGCCTCCGGGAGGTAGAGACGGAGAGGCGGGTTGGCCCGGATGTCGTGCACCGTCACGCCGTTGCGCGGCACATCGTACGGCGCAATGGTGGTTGCTAGTTGGCGTGCCTCCGGGGGAGGTGGAGACCGCTCGACGGTGCCGTCGTCGTAGACCTTGATCCAACCGCCGATGTCCTCCACTAGTTTCTTGCAGCAGGTAGTGTGTGCCATTCTCTCTAGTGACTTTTGGTACGTGTGCTTGTGTTTGAGCTATGCTGGATGTGTCACTTGATGGGATGATAACCACTGCTTACGGAGCCTTATATAGAGTTTTCAAGGATTAGTTAGTTATTAGCTAGCTAAATAATGTTCCTGCTGGGTGTGTTAGGGTATTCCTTTTTGTTGTACTCTAGTTTTGTTGTTAAGAATGTGCCTTGTCATTGTTGACATTACTGTCTCTCGTCTCTATGTGAAAGTAAAATAACTTCCTGGTTCTGACAAAATACGTTTGGTTGCTGCCGTCCGTGCTGAAATTAATTTCCAAGATTGAATTATTAAGATGTGGGAAATGTCAGGTAGACGGGATTGGTGCACACGATTGACTGGCATAATCTGGTGGTGTTGCTCCTTCAACGTTCTCCATAGAGCAATTATAACACACTACATTATACATTCATCCAGAAGGTATATTCCATTTCATCAAATTTTCATGAGCGAAGTCTATACTTTGTCCTTTTAGCCACGTTTTCTTCTTTGAATTGGTAGTGTATAATAATAGCTATATTGAGCCGGCATGACAACATTTACAATTTTCGACATTTTTCTATATACACAAGTGAAACAATCACTTGAGAGTATCTCATTTGATCTATAGTCGCGAATCTACATGCTAAGATCGTATGGTGTTGCAAAAGGTTTTATTGTCAGTGGCGGATACAGAGGGGCCAGCAGGGGCCCTGGCCTCCCTAACATCCAAGATTCGATATTATATATGCTGATTAACAATGTAGAATTAATGATTATTTGCTGCTTAGAACACATTTGCTATGGTTTGGCCCTCCCCAAGCTATATTCAAAGCACTTGGCCCCCCTAATCCAAGTTTCCTGGCTCCGCTAATGCTTGTTGTCCGAATATCCACCTGGCAACATCTAGCACCGCCTTGTCTGTTAGGCCCCTCCCAATGCTCCACCTTGTATGGGTGCTAAGACTGCCATGTAGGCAAAAATTCTGACGTGGCAAGGTATTTAAGAGGAGAGAGATGGGTGTGGTGACCCCAGGAAGAAACGGTGCCAAGTGCGTGAACCTAGGCAAAATACTTAAATGAGAGAAAACCCACCAATGCATGAAAAACTTTAGTAGCTAAATCATTAAATGAAGTATGCTTAGCTACAACAAGTTAAGCACCTATGCATTGGGGGTTTTGGTTGCTAAACTTTTAAATATGCTTAGCGCCCCATCTTAGCATCAATGCATTGGAAGTAGCCTTCAAAAAATTATGGTGACTGAAACATTCTTGTTTTCCCATCCTGGCAACATCTAGCACCACCTTTCACTACGATTGGGAAGCACACAGTATGGCGGTCATAGCCCAAAAATCAAACAAGGCACAAGTTGGGGGAAATTAGGGCCAATTGAACTCTAGTCAAGGCATGGCATGATATAGCCAATGAAATAGGCAATATAGACTCCTCTCAAGGTTGTAATTAGCAGTAGAAATTTATTAGGGTAACTAGGAATTAGTTTTTTTTTTCTGAAAAGTTGAAACAAAATCTGTTAGCATCCTTGAACGTTTCTTGGGCATTGTGAGTAATACGTTGTTGGCAAGGAACAGCACTGCAGTCTAACAAACAAAGACACAAGCTGAGTAAAATTAGGAGCAATACTGACAAATGTTGTCAATGAAAAATAGGCAAGACGATTAGGTAAACCTGAACCAAAGTGGTAGGTTCCTCGCCTACTGACCACGGCCATGGTAACACAGCAAGTATAACAAATCCTAAATTCAGACGAAGAGAAAGGGAAACTAGTAGCGTAGACAAATCCCACGACGACAAGACTTCCAGACTCATGATGTTTTCTCCTCCACCTCACAAAAACTGTACCTAGGAGCTCTCTGCCCTCCCACATTTCGCCTCTCTTGTTTCACAAGCTGTTCGGCTTCTTTTTTTTCAGAGCGGGCAGGGTGGAACTTCAAGGGTCGCGCCGGCTTGGATCTGGCCCCATCCGATGAGGCGCCAATGCTTCTCGACACGGCGGCTCAGCGCGACCTTCTCACCTTTGCTTGTGCAGACGGGCGCGGTGAGCTGGAGCTTGGCGAGATCGTTCTTCACGGCGACCACACGGGCGCCGGTGGACATCGATCCGATGTTAAGCATCAGGATCTCACCCTTGGTGAGCTTGGAGACCTTCCCTGCCTTCTCTGTACCCTTTGTTCTCACGCCCAGCAGCCTTCGGAGAAGGAAGAAGTTGATCTGCAAAGCAATGTCCAAGGATTGTCATCAACAGCAATCTCTGTTGCCTAAAATCATGAAGCAACAAAGATTCGACAAACCTCAAGCTCCACGAATACATCGGGGAGCGACCCGATTTCTCCTAGAACCTGGCCAACCAGCCTGTCGGCACGAGTCAAAGTTGGATCCATGGTTGTTCCCACACCAATAAGCCCTCCTGGCACAGCAAATTGTAGTTCATTCTGCTCAGCGTAGAGCGAGACAATCCTTGAATAGATTGGGGTGCACTTGATGTTGCCACTCTCATCCTTCATGACAATGCCAGGGCGAACTTCAATGTTCTGGTTCACCCTGAGGACTCCCTGCAAATAAGAATAGACACTCAGTTTATATTTACCACATGAAAAGCAAGAACACTCATGATCTAATTCAGTTTTTATATATATACCCTGAGGATGCTGCCACCTGCTACCCCACCCCTAATTTCATCAACCTCCGAACCAGGCTTGTTGACATCAAAGGAACGAATAACAATCATGTTGGGAGGTGAAGTGAAGTTCCTTTCCGGAATGGGGATTTTCTTAATAATATATTCACAGATCACATCAATGTTGTACTTCAGCTGGGCAGATATTGGCACCACAGGAGCGCCTTCAGCTATCGTGCCCTGCACAGATGGTAGTAAAAAAGATCAAACCATGAAAGAGAAGACATGCATTTATAACACGAGCAATGACAAACAGTAGTCACCTGGATAAATTTTTGGATTGCTTCATGCTGATTCATTGCTGCACTTTCCTGGATAAGATCAATCTTGTTCTGCAAAATTATGAGATGTTGGAGACGCATGATTTCAACAGCTGCAAGATGCTCCGATGTCTGGGGTTGTGGGCAGCTTTCGTTTGCTGCTATCAAGAGCAAGGCTCCATCCATGATAGCTGCTCCATTAAGCATTGTAGCCATGAGAATGTCGTGGCCCTGTTCAACAAGGTAGATATTGTAAATACATATAACACTTATGTAATATCATATTCAAGTTCCACTAATGAGAAGAATATCTAATGTAAACATCAATTATGTTCAATTCATATAATAATTCAGTTCAGTAATTGGTGATACAATTACTAGTGTAAACATCCATTATCATCTATGGTGATGCAAGAGAAACCTCATGATCATAATTGACAGCAACCAAATCCAAATAAAATTGTATGGTGTAAAAATGTTACTAATCACTTGGGTAGGGCAAGAAATGGTCAGGCTATGTACTTAAGCATTCATGTACTCGGTCTGTAGAAGAGAACATTCATAACAGCAAAGGTGTAGAGCTTCATCATACCGGGCAATCAACAAAGGAAACATGTCTCAGGAGCTTCATCCTGGTGTTTTCAAACCCAGGAACATCACAGGCAGGAGTATCTTCTTTTCCGCTTCCATAAGCCCTTTATATAATTGGCAGAAGTCAAATAGTGTACAAGAGCTTAAAACCAAAGAGGTCATTTTGAGTATGTGGCAAATAATCATGCGGTAACTAATTTGTGGAGATCATCAAATTTGAGATTTCAATCATGAGTTCTACCTTGTATTCACTAGAAAATAATCATACGAACATACAGGTCAATAATTTATAGGAGCATAGAACAGTACCCCCTGAAGTTCTTTGCTCTAAATTGTAAAGAGGCTGACAGTAATAGAAGCTAAACATGTAAAAAAGAAAGGAAATTTAGCATACTTGTAACACATTGGCCGTGGACATCTGTCATCCTCGCATTTATAGATTTTTGCATTAGCATAGCCCAGCTTGATAGTGATGTTACGTTCAAGCTCATTCTTGAAGCGAACAGTCTACAAATCGAAACAAAGACATCAGACAATAATCTATATATACTAATATAAAAAGAGCAAATTGCGAAAGCTTTGCTACACCTACGGGGTCATGGTACGAAAAGTTACGTACAAGATGATGTGGGTTTGTTTAATTGGACAGCACACTCCCCCACCCTGAAAATCAGGGGGGGATTAGTTAGGATTATAGAAGGAGAAAACACTTTTACGTAAGATCACGTAACAATTTTCGTAGGTGTAGCATTTTTGAATTGCGAAGATCCAACATATCTCATCCTTTCAACCTCATCTATCCAATGGTCTATGTTGCCCTGGTGCTTAGCGCTGAATGTGTTTAGCACTAAACAAGGTTAGCACTCTCCCCTAATTAATAGTACTCCTGATATCAACGTCAGCCTCAACCAATTAACTATACACTACATAATATCAACGTGCAATTAAGATCTTAACAGATACTATTAGTGTGTGATGCAATTAATATATTGCATAATAGACCCTCAAAAAAATTGCCTAATATTAACGTGCATTGCACGTAAACGATTACTAGTAATACTAAAGAAATTCCATATGGAACAGGATGAGCACATCGACATTCATTAGTCAGTAATCATTCTAGAAATTATTGTAAAAAAACAAGGCAAAGAAGCTTGAATTACAACAGTGCCATTACTCGAGCCAAGAAACTAGAGCACTTGTATTATTTTAATAGTAATATTAAATGAATTCCCAGACCACACTTTTATCAATCAGGTTTAAAGAAATCTTCAGAGCATTCCTAGCAAGTGCTAGGTGTAGTTTGCTTATTTATATATACCAAAAGCAATATTAGCATGACATGTTTGAGTAATATGGCAAACTCACAAGAGTTACTGATAAACGTGACAAATACTTCACAGGCATACTCAAAATGGAAAGAAAATGTGGCCAACAGAATGAATGATACCTGAACTCCAGATATAGCTTTCACAACAGTAGACTTTCCATGGGCCACGTGGCCAATTGTACCTGAGGTGTAACATAAAAATCACAAATATTATGCCACCGCAGAAAATCACCTAAAATTCGGATATGGATATGACCCAAATGCCATGGAAAAATATATAGATAAAAACAAACAAGAGTAAGTGATGGTTGTAAAATCAAAACTGCAAATAAAATCCGCTAGTTATACTAGGAAAGTTTGGTCCATCAAACCACCCTGGCGTTAAGAGTTCCATTGGCATTTTCCAAAACTGGCATTTATTTATTCTTAAATAAGTGACCCGGCATGTGCATTACTTAAGGCAATACATGATCCATCACACTATCATAAAAAAGAAATCATATTGCTTCCCCCCATGCAGTGACAAAAGGATTAAGCGCAACCAAAAAAGCAACAGGTGAGACTTCAGTATCGTGGTCAAGGCTTAAACAGGTGCATATACAGAGAAAAGACAATGGTTCCAACATCTAACAATCTACGTACCACAGAAAATAGGAAACGTCATGCAAACTCCACTGAAAAATATATGTAAAATAGGCATCACCAGAGACTGTACAGCAGTAAACAGCAAACGTTCCACGCTGAATCACATCATAATAAATACGGAGAGCACAAGGGGCAATCCACATAGCTTTGTACTGTTCTACGCCTATAAATTCTCCATGCTGCTAGTTACTGAACATCAAAAGATTGCCAGAAGGACGGAATCAGTACCAATGTTGATCGTCGCTTGGCGCGAGATAACTTCAGGTGACAACGGATGTAGCTTGGTAACATCAAGCTTGGTAAGATCCTGCTCCATCAATCCTCGGCGCGCCATGATTGAAACTGAAAGGAGCAAATGATACAAACAGTGTTATCGTCCTGTGTCTCCAACTCCTAATCACTGACCCAAAGACCGGTTGCAGGAGAACAACATATGCTGGCGCAACTGCAGCAGGACACCGATCCAAAAAGGACAACCACAATCGAGAATCTACCGAGTTCTCCACCGTCCAACCTAAAGATAACTCGAAGGCGAACTTCACTTCTAGGCTGGCTTTAGCCGCGCAATCAGCGGCCTCCCGTATCCGACGGCGACAGCGTGCAAGGAGGGATGGGATCTAGGGGGGGGGGGGGGGGGGGGGGGGGGGGGGGGGGGACGAGGAACTCGCCTTGGGTTGAGGGAGCGTCGAGCTGGGTGTACTTGCCGCGACGAGGAGGGTCGCCGCGGGCGTGGATGTGCTGCGGGCTGAGGGGGGCGAGCGGGGAGGGCGCTAGGAAGCCGGTCGCCGGAGACGGGGGTGTCGCCGGTGGTGCTTGCGAGAGAGAGGACGCGGCGGCAGGGAGGCGGCGTCTGGGGGAGAGAGGGTTAAGGGTTGCGGGGGTTGGCGTCGTGTAAAGGGGTGCGTTATTCTGTCGAGCCGAACAAAAATTCAGTACGCTGTTTTGTCAAATTTCACGAGAAGAAGGCCCGGCCCATCTAGTGCCTCCTTACTCGTATCCTTCTTCAACTCCCGGCAGTCCAGTTCCACGCTAATAATCCCTAGAAAAAAAACTACTCCATCAAAAGAAAACGAAAATCTCTACTCCTAAAGAGGGAGTTGGTGCGCTCAATTTTAGCAAGTTAAGTCCGGCAAAAACTCCCCTGGCGGTGACGTCTAGGGTTCTCTATCTTCCCTGGCGGCGACGTCTAGGGCTTCAGATTGACTTGTGCTTCCGCGCTGATCTGGAAGGATCTGCTCTGGGCGACGAGTCTCGTTCCTGTGGTGTTAGCGATGGCAGGGTCTGGTTCCTAATCCTCGGCGAACAACGCGATGGCGGCGTGGGTGTGGATGTAACAGCCCGAGACCGACGCTCCAGAAGATTCCCCTTTTATTTCCATTCTCGTCGTGTGATTCGATTGATTGTTGCATTCATCATCGCATCATTCGCATCATCTGCATAGCATCGTCACTCGTTTTTGAAAACTTGCATCCGTTCGTAGTTGCCGGTTCTCTCCGTTCGTGCCATCGACCGTTTCGAGTCCAACCACACACGCACTCGCCCGCGGCATCGATAACATATTGTTTTCAAAAGTGCGTATAAAACTTTCTCGGATTGGGTCGAAACTTGGCGTGCGGTCTTTTTATATTATAGGTAGACCGCCTGCCAAATTTCGTCGCAATCGGAGGTCGTTTGATATCCGAACCGTTAAACCTAGAGCAGCTCTATCGCCGATTATAATTGTCGGATGTTTTGGTTTCAAAAATCTATCGCCGGGCCGCACATCTCTATCTTTCCTCAGCCAAGCCCCTCTCCACAGCCCACTAGCCCACCTAAGCCAACCCTAAGCCCCTCCGCGTCCGGAGCCGTCCGATCGACATCGTACTGTCCGAAAACGGAGCAAAACTCCAACCCTAACCCCACCCTGCCTATTTAAGCCAGTACTCCTTCCATTTTTGGACCTCCCTCCCTCCTCCTCGGGATCCGCGCCACAGCCACCTCTCCCCGCCGCCACTTGGCCGCTCCAGAGTAGCCAGCGCCGCCGCAGCCTCGGCCAACCACGGGGCGCCACGCGGCCTCCCCAGCATCCTTCCGCCGCCGAGGCCCTCCGCGGCCCAGATCTGACCCTCCCGGGCCCGGTGCGCCGCCGCCGCAGCCCGCGAGGCCCGGTCGCCCGACCCGCGCCCGCTAGGCGCCCGAGCCAGCGCCGCTCGTTCCCTGGCTATGCCCGAGCGGGAGCTCGCCCGCCGCCCTGGCCTCCCTCGCCGGCGTCCATCGCCCCGCCGACCCTCGCCTCCCCGCGCTGCTCGCCGGAGCTCGCCCGCCGCCCAGGCCTTCCCCGCGTCGTCCCTTTCTCTTCTCTGTCTCCTTCCTCTCCCTCTCACCTAGCCCTGGTCTTCCCACGCAGGTCCGAGCCATGGCGCCGCGGCCGATCTGCTCCGTCCGGTGCCCTCGGGCTAGATCCGACCGGCCCCGAACTCCTCGTCCCCGGATCTGTCCATTCCCGGGCGCCCCGCCCCTCGCCGTCGCTCGACGCCGCCGCCGGCGCCGTTGACCCGCCGCCGTCCGCCTCCAGCTCGGGAACGCGCAGGAGGATGACCGCCCGATGCCCTCGCCAGCGTCCCTGGGCCACGGCCTCGAGCCGGCCCATCGCCAGCATGGTCCGCCCAGCCGCCAACCCAGCTTCGCCTCGGCCTCCAAGGCCCGCTGGTGAGCTGCCCTGACCCTCGCCCATGTGCACAGTATAGCTATCTGCCGCCCATGCACTGTTTCGGCCCTGCTGTAGATTCGGCCCGATGGTTGTTGTTTTTCTGTCCATGCGAATTTGTCAAATATCCAGGATTTTCAATATTTTCAGAAAAAGCCATTAAATTGCATTGCTCATATAAAAAAATAACGGAATAAAATGATTTATATATGTTAAATGCTTAGAATTTCGTGTAGATTCACAATATCCAACTCTCACATGTGTTTAAAATGTTTAACATGTTTTCTTGGAATTCGCATCATTGTCATGATTTGCATTACGCATATATTATTTAAGTGTGCATCCGAATTAAACAAACGCTATAGGTAAAATGTGTACATTATTTATATCGCATTTTCATACATGATAAAAATGCTTGATGTGATGTTTGCATTTAAGTTGCATACATAACTTGCTAAAACAGTTTATGTCCGATACTCGCATAAATGTTGTGGCATTTGTTTTATTATAAGAACCCACATATTATATATGTTTTCGAGGTAGAAAAATCCATAGAATTTATCTGTGCAATTAGTTTTGTCATGTGAGCATTTTTTGTGTGCATATTATTTTTGCTATGATGCCCTTTTGTTATTTTCGTGTGATTTAATCCATGCATGATATGAATAGTTGTTGTATATGAAATATGCCCGTGGACATGTGTGTTAGGCCCTAGTATTTTTGGTTGCTATAGAAATGCATGTTTAAGTGTTATTTTCTGTTGCCAACATGGCATAAAAATGTGCTGTTTTGAGGGGTCCAAATATTTCAAAGTCTGTAATCTGGAATATTTTGTTGCTGTGTTGCCATGTGATTTGCTATTGATCTATGAGTCTTTTGTGAGTGCCACCAAGGAGTCTTTTGTTAAGCATGTTGTTGCCTATCATCTTGTGACAATAGTTTGCGTGAATAAGTTTAGCATCATAATTAATTCTGTTGTCCAATATGTCAATCTGTTAAAAAACTGCTGCACATGTCTACTTTAATTTTCACCAAGTCTAAGAATCTGTTTTCTTCATAATGCCATGTTGTGATGATGCTAGCCATGATTCTATGCATAATTAGACCTTGCCACCATGAAATGATTTGTGGTGCATCATGTCCTATACCATGCTGTAGATTTTCATGCCATAATATGCCCTGTAGCATATAGTTTTGCTGCTGCCAATATGCCTTCGTGAAAAACTGCTATGCTAAAAACTGTTATTTTCACTAAGTCCTAATCTGCTATATTTTGTTGCCATGTTGTGAGTTTCCTACCATGTGTTCCATAACTATTTTGAGTATGATATGTGAAGATGAAATGAAATGTGTGTTATATGCTACTGCCCCATGCTTAGTTTGTGCATTTTACAATCTTGTAGCTTGTTGTTTTCATATGTGCAATATGCCATGTTGCTGTTTTGGACAGATTTGAACTAAAACTCGTATTGGTGTTGTGGTTGAACCGTAGCTCCGTTTTGAACATGTGGCATATGTAACTTGCTTCGAATTTCATGTAGTTTCATAATATCTTGCTGCATCCATGATTTGGTATGTTTGTGGTTGTTATTTTCATGCATTCGCATTCATGGCATATAATCTTGTGATTGTCATATCTTTTAGACCGTAGCTCCGTTTGAGATGTTCCATATATGTTAATCGACTAGAATGACGTGTAGAATTGCATTGTGCACTTTATTTCCCTATATAATAAATATAAAACCTGATTAGTTCAGATCTGGACCAATTTCGAAATTAACATATGGGGTCGTCTCGGAAATGCTATATGTTGTTTCCGGCCTCATTTAATATGCCTAGATGTCTAGTTTACTTATGCTTTACCTCTTGCCATGTTTAACAACATTTAATATTGTCGTGTACCTAAACGAGAGTGAACTAAATATTCGAATGTGGAGTTTCGAATATTGTGCTAGCCATGTCATGCATAACATGCATCATATTTGAAGTGCATCATGTCATGCATATGTTGTGGTGTTTATCGTGTGTTGATTGTTGGTTCCGGATTGTTTCTTCTCGATAGAGTTCCGAAAGCGTTCTGAGTGTGAGGATTCGTTCTTCTTCCAAGAGGGATCTCAGGCAAGATGATCATTTCCCTGGATACCATTACTATCATTGCCATGCTAGATGTCCCGTTTCTATCGATTGTCACGCTACCTACCACTTGTTTGTCAAGCCTCCCAAATTGCCATGAAAAGCCTCTAACCCCTCCACATCCCAGCAAACATTGTTTGGCTATGTTACCGCTTGCTCAGCCCCTTCTTATAGCGTTGCTAGTTGCAGGTGCAATTGTTTCCAGCTATCACAATATTATTGCTATTTAATTTAATGCACATATATACTTGGTAAAGGGTGGAAGGCTTGGCCTTTTGCTCGGTGTTTTGTTCCACCTTTGCCGCCATAGTTACTTGTGTACCGGTGTTATGTTCCATAATTGAGCGCTCCTAACATGCCCGGGGTTGTTATGGGGACCCCCTTGATTTTCATTTTAGGATAAAACTTGTCTCGCAAGGCCCAACATTGGTACTATATTTACCCAACATAATAATACTGAACACCGTTACTAAAGCATAGGGCGTCATGAACCCGAGGAGTTAATTCAACATAATACAGGGGGGCCAGTGCTGCTGGTGCTGGCCCAAAACAGAGCCACTTGCGGGGCCACCTCGGGGCAACTCGAGGGATTTCTATCAGGTCGCCGTATGTAGTGTTCATACGGTTGTGCCCTGAGAACGAGATATGTGGCTCCTATCGGGATTGTCGGCATGTCGGGCGGCCTTGCTGGACTTGTTTTACCTTTCTCGAACGTCTTGTGCGAGGAATTCCGAGAATACTTCGGCTATCTCGAGGTTGCGGTTTTCCAGTGGAATTGCCTAGGAAGATCACGAGATTCGTGGTCGAGGTTATTCCCACGGCGTGTGGTTAGTTTGTGATGGATGAGTTGGAGCACCCCTGCAGGGTTAAATCTTTCGGAAAGCCGTGCCCGCGGTTACGTGGCAACTTGGAAACTTTGTTTAACACCCGGTCATAGCAAACTTGAAGTAAACTCAAATAAAATACAACAACCATGTGCGTAACCGTGACTGTCTCTTCTCGTGAATTTCTGATCCGAGAGAGAACACGGTGGGGTTATGTTTGTTCGTAAGTAGGTGTTCATGATCTCTTAGAGATCATTGCTAGTTCACGTCCGTTTATGCGACAATCATTCCTCTTTATTCTTGTACTCGTAAGTTAGCCACTCAAATAAATGCTTAGTGCTTGCTGCAGCCTCACCACATAACCATACCTCACCCGTTAAGCTTTAATAGTCTTGATACCCTTGGAAATGAGATTGCTGAGTCCCCGTGGCTCACAGATTACTACAACAATAGTTGAAGGTACAGGTAATGCGATGATATGATGTGAGCGCGATGTTTGTTTGATTTGGAGTTCTTCTTCTTCTTCTTCATCGATCTAGGATGGGTTCCAGGCGGCAGCCTGAGATAGCAAGGATGGATGTCATTTTATCGTTTGTTTTCATCCATAGTCGGACCCTGCTCTTCTGTATGGTGATTGTATATGTTGTTGTATTGATGTGAATCTGATTTAGCTTGTGGCGAGTGTAAGCCAATTCCATATACTCCTCTCTTCTTTACATGTACTTGTAATGATATCCATTCTTGCGAAACGACGAGATGCGCTTCTATCCCTGTCGAGGCCCTCGTGCCAAAATAAGGATAGGATCGCATTTTGGGCGTGACAGTGGATGAACTAATTGGCAAACTAAACCTCCATGAGCGGGAGGAAGATGACTTGAACTTCGATGAGGAATTCCCGGATGAGGTGGAGGTGGCAGAATTCATGGCGATCACAAGGGTGCATACCGATAGACCCTTCAGCCGTGGGGCGTTCTATGATCATATGCGTATGGCGTGGAGCCTTGCGCATGAGGCGACGTTCAAAGCAGTTGAAGAGAAACTGTTCGTAATCATAGTGAATTGCATGGGTGTCAGGGATATAACTCCACGGTGTAACCCGCCCTATTGGGCCGGGTCAACATATCAACAGTCTTCTGACCAAGTTCAAGGTGGGCCGTGTCATCCAGACGAGGCAAGTGAGGCGGTGGCAGACTAAAGTTGTCAGACGGCCCAACACTTGAAGATGGCGGCTCAAGGCCCACGAAGCTGACGACGCCGACCGGGTTTCCTTAAGATGCAAGGCAAGTTAGAGATGTTATAAGTCACGGGTCATGACATGACCCGGACTCTATTGTAAACCCTAGGGCTTGACCTATATATAAAGGCAGGCCCCTAGGGCCAAAAGACTCAAGTCACAACCTCTCGATAGCTAGGTTAGCGATTCCGCACCCTTGTAATCAAGATCTGCTCATCAAATACACACAAAGCAGGACGTAGGCTATTACCTCCATAGGAGGGGCCGAACCTAGGTAAACTCGTCTCTCTCTCTCTCTCTCTCGTTTAAACCCTTCGAGTCGCCACCTAGCGGCGATGGCCTCACACCTAAGTCCTGTCATGAGGACATCTGCCGGGTTGACAAAACCACGACAGTTGGCGCCCACCGTGGGGCACTCGCCCGGTGGAGTTGAGTTTTCGAAGGAGATCCAATCAGGATTTGGGAAGTTTGCGGTGAACCAGATGGTCAAGAACCACCGTGACAAGATCTACGAGCTGGTTTTGAGTGTCAAGGACGACCTGATCGGACATGGGTTTCGAGATCCCGCGGGAGAGATCAGTTTAGGAACTTCCGAGTCGGACATCTACATCAACATCGACGAGCCGGCTCGGAGCGCCCGATCCAATCAACGCTAGGGTAGTCTTCGCTATGTATTCGTCGGCTTCACGCAAGGGATCAGCCTTTCGGATGAGCCGGCGTCTAGCGGCGACGTCCTCATCAATTCGGATGGTACATCATCCACAGGAGATACGGAGTCAATCTGCCCTCTTTATGATGGCAGACTTGGGGGCTCATTGGAGACCGAAACCCCTGAGGAATACAATGAGTCGCCTCGACAAGTTATCGTCTACATGGCGGGGGCTACAGCAGTTCCAGATCCGGCCGCAGCTGGAGGTTCTGGCGGGTCAACTAAAACGCCGGCTCAAGCCATGTCTGATCTCATGGCCGAGATGGCGAAACACGTGGATACCCCAGTCACTGCGGAAAACCAGGAAGAGCGCAATATGGAGCTAACCAAATTGGGTAGTCAAATAATTGAGGTACAGAAGGAGATTGATGCTGAAAACGCACGGATGGCGGATTTGCAGGCTCACATACGTCAAGAGATGGAGCGCCTTAAGGCCGAGGCCTGGCGATTAGGAGTTCAGAGAGAGGCATCAGAGGCGGTTTACGAGAGAAGACGCCACCGTGGACTCCCTCCGAACCTTGAGCCACAACAACTTTTTAACACCCCACAACAGACACCAGGAACTGTCCAGCAACCCGGGAATCGGCAAGAGGAACCAGCTCAACCCCCGCCGGCTCAATCCCCGCCTCGGCGATTTCAGACGCCACGGGGCCACTTTTCCAATCCTGTTGACAACATGTTGGCTGCAACCCGAAATTTGGAAGCATTGCCTATTAACGGAAACTTCCCTCTTGAGGTTGAAGCTACAAACGCCATCGAGATGCTAAAAACTGTTGTGATACAAGAGGCACAGTATTCGTACAGCCGGGATCGGATGCATTCCACTCCCTACGCTAGCAAAGGCTGTCATGTGGAGTCCCCGGCTGTCTCTAGCAGTGGGCGAAGACAACAGCTTCAGGTTTCTCCAACCCGTCTCATGCCATCAGACGCCCAGGCAGTTATTGATGCTACGAGAGGCGCACGACAAGCAGAAGCGGAAGCAGTAGCACGGGCGATCCAGCAGGTTCACCCTCAACCGGCGATTTTGGGGGCTGCGTCCAACAGGACGATTGGTATACCATGCTTATCTCTGGCACTCCGCGCTGAGCGCATGCCCAAAGATTTCAAGGGGCCTTGTAAGGTGCCAAACTACACGGCAGATCTTGAGCCGACATCTTGGATCGAAAGTTATGAGTTAGCAATGGACATGCTGGATGTCAGTGACGCTGTATGTGCTAAATACTTAACCATGATGTTGGTAGGACCGGCTCGGACATGGTTGAAAAACTTGCCGCCTAACTCCATCAACACATGGGCCGAGCTGAAAGAGCGATTCATCAAGAATTTCCAAGGAACCTGCAAGAAGCCTATGACAATAGTAGACCTGCAGCATTGCGTTCAACGAGTAGACGAGTCGGCTCACCATTGGACTCGCCGGGTCGCCAAAATCATCCACTCATCGGACAACATCACGACGGCTCAGGCATTCCTAATATTGGAAAAGAACTATCATTTCCAGCCTTTGGTCCAGAAGCTCGGGCGGCTCAAGCGAAAGGTTCAAGACATGGGCGACTTGATGGATGTTCTCACCAGATATGCTGAGTCGGATAGCACGAAGGATCCCGGCTCATATGAGGACAAGACCACCAAAGGCAAAAAAGCTGAAGGAGGGAAAGGTCAGCACGGTTCAGGAGGCAACCAGGGGGCTCAAAATAATAAGCGGAAGAAGCCGGACGACGGGTCAGACTTTGTGGCCAATACTAATACAGGTTTCAAGAACCAGCGCCGGAACGGTCGACCCAGAGGAGCTTACAATGGGAATAAACCTCGCAATTATGAGGAGGCACTTAAAGCACCTTGCCCTAAGCACAACACCCAAGATAAGCCGGCTAGCCACTCCTGGGAGAATTGTTATATCATGCAAGAGTTCCGTAGCCAGGCTTTCCAGAATAACTCAGGAGGCAATGGTGGTGGACACCCGGGTCAACATGGACCTGGCGGGTCACAAGGTGGACCAGGGGCTGGTTTTCAACATCAGGGAAATCATGGCAATGGGCAACATCCTGGCCAGGGCAATCAACATAATAACCAAGGAGGATTTCAAAGTAACCCCAAGCAGTTGAATAACGGTCAGTACCACTAGCACCTGAATCCCTGAATAAAATTCGTACTTTGGAGGGTATCAAAGAAGAAATTTTAAGTCTCCAAGAGGGAAATAAGCTGGCCCTGGAACACCAGTGGCCTTATTAAAATTAGCTCTGCCGTCTCCTTTTTGTAATTTCTCCCCCCCTTGCAGACTTCTGTATATACTTCTTTATGTTTCGAGTATAAATAAAGCCGGCGTATTTTGTCGTTTTCAACCTACAAGTTGAGTTTGAGTCTTTATTTTCCGAAACAAAGGGCACCTGGGGGCTTCTGACTCATCGAGTCTAGCTTTCTCACCCTTGTGACCCGGCATAATAATGCCACCTTATTAAGGGCATTTGGGGGCTTCCAGCCCATCGGGCTTAGCTTTCTCACCCTCTTGACCCGGCAAAAATAAAATGCCATATATGGTTAAACCTGCCTGTATGCTTGATGCGACTCCGATCAGATGACCCCATGAACTCTTGACGAGTCAATCCTTTTTGGACCTTGAACTTGTTAAGGTTAAAACACCGGCTTGAGTCATGAGAGATCCGGCATACGGAAAGCTAGGATAAACCATGGGTTATCATACCCGCTTCATTGAAGCAAGACCCGAGCCTCGAAAGCCGGTCTTTTCCTGTCGAGCCTCGAAAGCCGGCAGATTATATCGGTATTATGATCATATGTCCTTCGCATCAAGGCTAGGACCATCAAAGGTGCCTTCGAAGGGGGACATCTTATATTTCTCAACTTCAAGAAACCGTCCCCAAAACGAGTACTATGTGTTGAAACTCATCACATAAAAATGTTTTGGGTACGCCCTGTTTTTCATTACCGGTTTATGTATGAAATAACTGGGTTATCGGCTGCATGACAGCATAAAGTTATATTATTGGTTAAGGGGCTAGGACCTTATTTGCCTGGTCTTATTAAGCCGGCTTGTCAATATGGCCTCATTTGGCTTTGTTCAATATAACAAGTTTCAGGTCCAAAGCTACCACCGGCTCATGCTGGAAAGGCCGGGTCGAACAATTGAGTTCGCATAAGCGACCGACTGACAAGACATACAAGTCTACAATATTATTGAAAGAATAATAGGTTGCTAAAATCTAGAAAATCAAGACCTTCTGTCGGCTCATTTTGCCCAGCTTTATCTTATCAAAAAGCCCATCAATAGAAAGATGGTGAGCGGACAGGGTGGTGAAGCAGCAAATAAGTATCTTGCATCAAAAGTGCAAAACGTGCACGATGGCACGACAACAGCTTTCGGCTATCCCTATTACATGCTTAAGGAAGCCACAAATTGTTTTTCCGCCCATACTCGGGGGCTTAAGTTGACAAGGTAACAGTTGAGGAAGTTTATATCGCCGACTGCATCATCTGGGTCAGTGGCGGCTAATCTTGTGCGTGAGACGCCTCCGGGTTATCCGCCGATTGGTCTTCTAGCTCCTGTATCTGAAGGTTATCTGCATCCCAGTTGCAGTGAGATAAAGCCTAGAACACAGCCTCATCATCTAGAATTGAAGACGGGTCAACTTCAGGGGAGACATGCTCGCGCCGTTGAGGAGCCAGACTCTTCGTTATCAAATCAGATGGTGGAATCCGTGTATGATTGGCGCCATAAGCTGCTTGATAGTTCCTCAATTTCATCTCAGAAACCAGCTGAGTCGACAGAATTTGAACATTCTTGACACGGGCCGCGTAATCCTCCTGGAGAATTCTGACCCGTCATTTTTAAATTCGGGGAAGCCCTTTGCCAGCTCAGCTGGATCAAGCTCCTCTCCGTAAGCTAAAGCCCGGCTCAATGCATATATCGCTCCAGATCGAGTGGCTGATCTTTTTAACTCTGGAATGTGCTGAGGGATAATGGAAAGACTATCCAATACATTCTTGATAAACTTTAAGGGCTGCTTATCCCCCATTGTTGCCTTGATTGCAAGATGACTCCCAGCGTAGAGTTGCTCCGTCAGAGAATAAACAGCCTTGAGCATGAGCAGACTATTATCATAAAAACTGCTAGTCCGGGGGCCTGCAAAATAGAATCAATGCATGAGTCGCCGGGCGCATTATATCTATATTTCAAGAAGACAGGAGGCTATAAACACTTACCAAAAATAGCTTGGGTCATCTGGGCAATATGTCGTTTTAATCCGGACAATTCTTCGGTGACGGGTTTGAGACGGCCCTCAGCATCCTCTGCATGCTTCAATAGAGCTGCCTTTTCATCTTCGAAGGATTTCTTCTCCTTTAGAAAGCCTGCCTTAGCGTTTTCCAGCTCGATCAATGAGAGGCGAAGTTTTTCTTCAACTTCTGCCTAGGAGTTTTGCCCTTTTTCCAGATCTTTTTTCAAACTGGTCACGCTGGATTCAGCTGTCTTCAAAGCTTCCTGCATCATAAGTAAATTCTATGTCAAGTCCCAAGCAAAATTGCAAGCAATATATTTGGCACTTGGGGGCTAATGTATCTCAGCTCTTTTTGTCATTGAAGATGTGAAAAAGACTCGACTCATCTCAAGGAGATGAGCCAGCCCTTGGGGGCTACAGGTCGAAATTCTTCAAAGTTATTACAAAAAGACCCGACTCATCTCAAGGAGATGAGCCGGCCCTTGGGGGATACAGGTCGAAATTCTTCAAAGTTATTACAAAAAGACCCGACTCATCTCAAGGAGATGAGCCGGCCCTTGGGGGCTACAGGTTGAGTCAGTAACATTCGCAAGACCCAGCTTATCTTAGAAAGACAAAGCTGGGCCTTGGGGGCTACAAAAGGATATATGACGAGAGCATACAAAGGAGAACATACCTCGTATTTATTTTTCATCATGCTAACAAGGCCAATTTCCATCTCACGGCTTGTAGCCAGGCAATCCAAACAGGCAGCATGAAGATCTTCAACACTAAAGCTTTCATAATTTGGAAGCTCCAACTTGGTCTTCCCTTTTTTCTTGCAGTACCGCTTCATCCTTAGCAACAACCTTTGTCAACACCCTGGAAATCTCAGGAGCAGTATAACTCATCCCGGTAATAATAACCTCAGGGGTATCTTTGTTTGTTACTGAAGGATTGGGCGGGTCAAGGTTAACTGCTGAAGTAGCTTCAACAGTTGCGGCATCAGTATTGGTTGGTTCAGATGGAGGAGGTAAATCGTTTTGAATATCCTGAGGGTCTTCAGGATGATCAACATGGGTTTCATGAGCTGCCGGATCAGGAAGCTCCGGCTCAGGGGCCTTCGGGTTAACAGAAGACCCGTCAGTCTTCCTCTTCTTGGCTTTGGCCCTGCCAAGTTAAAAAGTATAATATGAAGAATGGGAAGAGACAATAGTCTACTCAAACAGACAAATTGATGAGGAATTTAGCCATGATTGATAACAAAGGGCGCCAGTTTGGACGTAGTTGAGTCGTCTGACGAAGGTGGCGACTCCTGATTAACCAAGGCATAAGAGTCAAAAGTTGACACATCAAATCGGAACTTCCTTGGAAGGTTGGAATATTAAGTACCTTGGCTGGTCATTTCCGGGCGGCTGATTTATCAGGTAAGCCCTCGACAAGATCACCACTCCCACTTCGGGTCTGACGCCTAGACTGGTGCTGGGTTTTCTTCAAAATGAAGTAAGGATCTAGATGAGCGTTCGGGTGAGAAAAGCCTACCTTCCGAACAACCCGCCTTGTTTTCAACGGAGGCAAAGGTTCTGAGTGGGAAGAGATGGAAATTACCTCAACATCGCCTGCACGGCTTGTCTCGATATCACCCTAAGAGGAAAAGGTGTCAGATAGATTCAAAGAAAATATAAAGAAGAGATTGGTTTTACCTCTGATCGGGTATCAGTGGCAGCTGTTTCGTCCATATGAGACGGTCCTTCTGCAGCCGCCTTATTCTTTTTCTTGCTCGGGGCGGCTTTGGGCTTGTTAGCCGCGGTCTTGACGCGTCTCCGATTCCAGAAAGAGGAGGTAGCCTATAAAATTAAACATCCAGATCAAGAAAGCAAAGGTTCAAAGTTTGTTCAAAAAGCCAGATTAAAATCTTAAAGGTTTTGTACCGGAGGGGCCGGGTTAAGGGCGTAGAAAGGTTTTAACCCGTCCTTGCTGCAAGTCTCCTGGTTTTCACCTAGCAGCTTCTTCACAATCCGGTTTATTTCGCCGGCCTCCAAGGAAAAATTGTTGTACCGTTGAGCGTCATTGAAATCGCGAGAGTAAGTGCACATTAAACCATTGTGCAGGCTTAATGGAAGAATCCTCCAAGATACCCAACACCGGGTTAAGTCGACCCCAGTCAACCCGTTGGCTAGCAGAGCCCTCAATTTTGGATAAACATGGGCGTGTTGGGAGCGTTCCTCTGGAGGAGCCCAACCCGGAAGCTCGAGATCCATGGGGAGGCGGTTGGGCCTATAACCCGGCAAGGGATTTTCATCAGCAGGAGGGGTGTTTTGACAATAAAACCAAGTCTTGTTCCACCCTTTTGGGTGGCTTGGTAAGGTGGCAGCAGGAAAAAGGACGTCCTTCCGCCTCTGGATCGAAACCCCGCCAAGTTCTAAGCCGGGACCGTCCGCACACTCTGTTTGCCGGTTCAAATAGAAAATCTCCCTGAAGAGGGACACAGTGAGTTCCGTCTGAAGATACACCTCGCAAAATACTTGGAACTGGCAAAGGTTCGATATGGAGTTGGGGGCCAAGTCTTGAGGATGAAGATGGAAAAAGTGTAAGACGTGATGGGGATATGTACCTAGGGTAGGGTCATAGGCTTGACTTACATACCCTACCTAAGGACACTACCTTAGAGAACTTAAGGATTACAAGGAAGTCTCCGACTGAAATCACCATGGCGTATGAGTCACTCGACAACATCCACTCGGAGGTTTGTTCCTCCACTCGACGGTTGCCTTTCACTCGGAAGAACTAGAAGTCAGTCGACCGCAGAAGATCAGAAGCCACTCCAGGCAGGCCAACGGGCAGGCGTTCGGCTGGTCGCCATAAGTAGCATTTATTACATACGTTATCAGTAACGTCTATCTTTATTACCACGATCGAACCCTTGGTTGCCGGGTATTGATGAGGGGCAGCGCACTCTATATAAGCCACCCCTCCCCTCTGGCACAGGGGTTCACACCCCCTGTAACTCTCATATTCCACACGACAAGCTCCCGAGCACTGAGACGTAGGGCTGTTACCTCCACGAGAGGGGCCTGAACTCATACATCTGTGTGTACTACCTCGTCGTAGCTAGGACTCTGCCCTCTCCTTTCGTACCCCTACCTTCTACTATCAGGCTCGTTCCCACGACAGTTGGCGCCCACCGTGGGGCAGGTGTCTAAGCGACTTCCGGCGAGGTTGCATTTTTTATTCTTCGTCATGTCTTCCGGCGGTGGTTTGTTCCTGGGCCACGAGATCCGTCTCGGAGCGCTCACCTTCATAGCCGACGACTCGGCATGGCTCCAGGAAGCGCCTCTAGATGTTGAGGCGCTCCCGATCCGTGGGGCGGCGCACTTCCGCGCAAGCTCCTGCGGTGTTCTTCTACGGCAGCCGTCGACTCCGTACTTGTCGGCCCTCCCTGCTGTTCGTCGCCGCAAGCGATCCGGTCGTTCGCGGCTCCAGCGCTGGGTGAGGCATGCGGTGGCTCGCCAAACTTCGTCTCCGCAGATTGCGGCTATCGAGCCCGCCGAATCACTTCACGGCGTGTTCGACTCGGCGTCGGATCAGTCTGACATTCCCTCCGAGTGTGAGAGCTGCGATCCAGCGACTGAGGTTCTTATGGCTGGTTCGCATCAGAGTCCGCCGCCTGGCTTCGGCCGCGGCACACGCGAGGCTGGTGGAGCGTCGAATGAGCAGCAGCACCGGGATGAGGAGATCCGCCATACACCCATCGTCGGTGCGACTGCTGAGGCTCAGGCCTTGGAGGCCACACGCCTTCGGCTCGAAGAGATTCAGAAGGAACTCGACGAGCGTGTTCACCAGCATCCACCACTTCCCAATCGACGTCAGCGACAGTTGTTTCCGGGTGGATCTCAGAACAACGTCGAGGTATTCCGTACTCCAGTTTTAAATGTTGCAGCAGCCGCTAGGATTGTAGACTCCATTCAGCCGTCGCGTTCAGAGGCTGGCAGAGGTTTGCAGCAGATCCGAGCGTTGCTTGATGCAGCGCAACAGCAAAATTCGGCTGTTTCTCAGTCGCGCAACAGATTACATAGTAACTCTCCCAGAGCAGACACAGTTCAGTCGGCGCACAGTCCGAGGTCGCCTCTGCGTCGCAGGGGCGGAGGTTACCATGAGGATCAGTACCAAGATCAGGGGCGAGATCATTTTGCTCCTCGTTATCACCGTGATGACCGCCGTCGAGTGCCTACTCCTCCGCGGAGTGGTTCATATGTGCCCCGGCACAATGATGATAGGCGCCCGTTCGGCGATGAGCGGAATCCTGGGTTCGACGCGAGGAATGTCCTCGCACAAAGGCGGATCGACAGAGGCAGAGCCCACAGGGATGGTTATGACAGAGACTATCCGAGTGGAAGTGGTACCGTTGTTTCTGGCCCCGAATGTTTTAGTAGAGCCATTCGCTCTGCAGAGATTCCCCCCAACTTCAGGTTGGCGGCTGGAATAAGCAAGTTCTCCGGCGAGTCGAAGCCGGAAACATGGTTAGATGATTACAGAGTGGCTGTGTAGATTGGTGGAGGAAATGACAACATAGCCATGAAGCATTTATCCTTGATGTTGGATGGTTCGGCCCGAGCGTGGTTGAATCGTTTGGCTCCTTCTAGCATCTATTGCTGGGAAGATCTTGCCCGAGTGTTCATCAGAACTTTCGAGGGCACTTGCAAGCGTCCTGCAGATTTGATCGATTTGCAACACTGTGTTCAGAAGCCCAATGAGTCCTTGAGAGATTACATTCAGCGTTGGTCCACCTTGCATCACACAGTGGAGAATGTTTCCGAGCACCAAGCTCTTTGTGCTTTCAAGGCCGGTGTGAAGTACAAAGAGCTTTACCTGAAGTTTGGGCGGACAGGTGATATTTCCCTGAGCAAGATGATGGAGATTGCCACTCGGTACACCAATGGCGAAGAGGAAGACCGCCTCCGCAGCGACAAAGGAAAAGCAGTCGACAATGATGCCAGCGGCAATTCTAGTTGTAAACAGAAGCGCAAAGCTGATGGCCCTTCTCAGGCAGAGGCGGCCGCTCTGGCGGTGCAAGGAAAAAATAAAGGGAAGTCCAAAGGGCAGTTTACCCCCAAGAAAGGAAAGAATCAGTCGGGAACAGACGTTATGGATTTACCATGTGCAATCCACACGAAGAAAGATGAGGAAGGCAATTTGATATTGCCGAAGCATACCACTGGACAGTGTCGTTTACTGATCCAGCAGTTCAAGGAAGGTCAGTCGAGTGAGAAAACTCCTAAAAAGGAGGATGATGAAGACAAAGAAGAGTTTCCTGAGGTCAATGCTACTCTGTTGATTTTTGCTGACGTAGAAAGCAAGAGTCGACTGAAAGTTATCAACAGAGAAGTCAACATGGCTGTTCCTGCCACCCCCACATACCTCAAATGGTCTCAGACTGCTATCACATTCGACCAGTCAGACCACCCTGCTCATATCGCTACCCCCGGTCGGCAAGCGCTGGTGGTGGACCCGGTTGTGGGAGGCACTCGACTCCGCAAAGTCCTGATGGATGGTGGGAGCGGTTTGAACATCTTGTATGCGGATACCCTAAAGGGGATGGGCATTCCGATGTCCCGACTCAGCAAAAGCAACATGCAGTTCCACGGAGTCATCCCTGGGAAGAAGGCCAAGTCACTCGGCCAGATTGCATTGGATGTGGTGTTCGGCACCGACAAGAATTTTCGCAAAGAGAAATTGACGTTTGAAGTTGTGGACTTCCAGAGCGCATACCACGCCATCCTTGGCCGTCCGGCTTATGCCCGTTTCATGGCCCATCCATGCTACGTGTATCTCAAGCTAAAGATGCCCGGGCCCAAGGGTGTGATCACAGTCACTGGCAATCGACAGAGGGCTGAGGAGTGCCTTCAGCAAGGCTCCAAAATTGCCGATCATCAGATGGCTGTGGTCGAGTTGGAGGAGTACAAGAAGAGTGCTGATCCTGCCAACCTGCTGCGTGCCAAGAAGCCCGCCTCTGAGTCAGCTTTCCAGTCGGCAGGCGAAGTGAAGAAAGTGCACATTCACCCAACGGATCCAAATGCTGCCCCGACCAACATCTCAACGACACTCGACAGCAAATAGGAAGCCGAGCTCATCCAGTTACTCCGTGAGAACCGGGACATCTTCTCATGGAAGCCTGCTGACATGCCGGGTGTACCCAGGGAACTGGCTGAGCACCGACTGAGAGTCGACCCGAAGGCCAAGCCTGTGAAAGAGCACTTGCGTCGGTCGACAGCAGAGAAGCGTAAGGCAATCGGCGAGGAGGTGGCTCGTCTCTTGGCGGCTAAGTTCATACGCGAGATTTTCCACTCCGAGTGGCTCTCGAACGTCGTCATGGTCCCCAAGAAAGACAAGTCACTCCGCATGTGTATTGACTTCAAACATATCAATCGGGTCTGCCCGAAAGATCATTTTCCGCTCCCCCGCATCGACCAGATTGTCGATTCAACTGCGGGGTGCGAGCGTTTATCTTTTCCTGATGCATACTCCGGTTACCATCAGATCCGTCTGTTTGGTCCGGATGAAATAAAGACAGCCTTCATCACCCCATTCGGGTGTTTCTGTTATATCACCATGCCTTTTGGTTTGAAAAATGGTGGCGCTACTTTCATGCGCATGATTCAAAAATGCATGCTTGATCAGATCCCTCGGAATGTTGAAGCATACATGGATGATATTGTCGTCAAGTCTCGCAAAGGTTCCGACCTGCTGACTGACCTGGCTGAAACATTCGCCAACCTGAGGAGGTATGATATCAAGTTAAACCCGACTAAGTGCACTTTCGGTGTTCCTGGTGGCAAGTTGCTCGGTTTTCTCATTTCCGAACGAGGAATCGACGTCAACCCTGAAAAGATCAGTGCCATTACCCGAATGAAGAGCCCTGAGCGTGTGCACGATGTCCAGAAGCTCACAGGTTGCCTGGCGGCGTTGAGTCGATTCATTTCTCGTCTCGGTGAGAAGGCATTGCCTTTATACCGCCTGATGAAGAAGTCTGATACGTTCGAGTGGACTCCAGAAGCTGAAGCAGCGTTTGTCGAGCTCAAAACCCTGCTTTCCACCCAGCCGGTGCTTGCTACTCCGCACAGCAAAGAGCCCTTGCTCCTGTACATCGCGGCCACTAATCAGGTCGTTAGTACAGTTCTCACTATCGAGCGGGAAGAGGAAGGCAAAGCTTACAAAGTCCAACGTCCTGTTTATTATATTTCTGAAGTGTTGACTCCTTCAAAGCAAAGGTACCCAAATTACCAGAAGCTCGTATATGGTATATATCTGTCAGCGAAGAAGGTGGCACACTACTTTCAAGATCACTCAATTTCAGTCGTCAGTGATGCTCCATTGTCTGAGATCCTCAACAATCGAGATGCGACTGGTCGAGTAGCCAAATGGGATATTGAGCTCCTTTACTTTGATATCAAGTTTGAAGCGAAAAAGGCAATCAAGTCTCAAGCACTTGCTGATTTCCTGGCCGAGTGGATAGAACAGTAGCAGCCAATCCAAATCCACTCGGCACACTGGACCATGTTCTTTGACGGCTCGAAGATGCTGAATGGGTCTGGTGCTTGCGTAGTATTGGTATCCCCAAAAGGCGACAAACTCAGTTATGTCTTGCAGATTCACTTTGATTCCTCCAATAACGAAGCTGAATATGAAGCACTCCTATACGGGTTGCGTATGGCCATCTCACTCGGCGTCCGGCGCCTGATGGTATACAGTGACTCTGATTTGGTGGTCAATCATGTGATGAAAGAGTGGGATGTCAGGAACCCTGCTATGACCGGATACTGCAATGCAGTAAGAAAGCTTGAGAAGAAGTTCGAAGGTTTGGAACTCCATCATGTTCCCCGAGTGAAGAATCAGGCAGCTGATGAGCTAGCAAAGATTGGATCCACTCGGAAGCATGTCCCCAAAAATGTGTTTCTGGAACACCTACATTCTCCTTCAGTGCAGGAAGATCCCTTCACTGAAGAGCCCTCGCAAGCAAAGAGCGCCTCTGATCCGACTGAAGTTGATGTCCCAGCGGTCATAGATCTTGTCATGGAGATTTTGGTGATCACGCCCGGCTGGACAGTGCCTTATATCGCATACATTCTGAGGCAAGAACTCCCAGATGACGAGGTTGAAGCTCGACAGATCGTCCGCAGATCCAAGGCCTTTACTGTTATGGATGGACAACTTTACAGAGAAAGCATAACTGGCGTGACTTAGCGGTGTATCTCTCCTGAAGAAGGTCGACTGATTTTGGAGGAAATTCACTCGGGGACCTGTGGTCATCATGCGTCCTCTAGGACGATTGTTGCAAAAGCATACCGAGCTGGTTTCTTCTGGCCGCGCGCCAATGAGATGGCTAAGGAGATTGTTGATCACTGTGAAGGGTGCCAGTTCTATTCAAACCTGTCGCACAAGCCTGCATCTGCCTTGAAAACTATTCCACTCGTCTGGCCGTTCGCTGTATGGGGTTTGGATATGGTTGGACCCCTTCGAACAGGCCAGAGTGGATTTACTCACTTGCTTGTAGCAGTCGACAAGTTCACTAAGTGGATTGAGGCTAAACCCATTAAGAAGCTGAACTCGCGCACTTCTATCAAATTCATGAAAGAGATAACATTCCGATATGGAGTTCCCCACAGTATCATTACAGACAATGGCTCAAACTTTGACTCGGAAGAGTTCAGACACTTTTGCTTCACCCAAGGCACTCGGGTGGATTATGCATCCGTTGCGCACCCCCAGACTAATGGTCAAGCTGAGCGAGCAAATGGCCTTATCCTTCAAGGGCTAAAGCCTCGACTCATGCGAGATCTCGAGCATGCAGCTGGAGCTTGGGTTACTGAATTGCCATCTGTTCTGTGGGGTTTGAGGACGACTCCAAATCGGTCGACGGGACGCACTCCTTTCTTCATGGTGTATGGAGCCGAAGCTGTTTTGCCGAGTGATACCCTTCACAATTCCCCTCGTGTAGATCGTTACTCCGAGGTTGAGGCTGAGCAGGCACGACAAGATGGTGTAGATCTCCTGGAAGAAGAACGTGAGATGGCTCTAATTCGGTCGACTGTATATCAGCAAGATCTGCGCCGCTTCCATGCGAGGCACGTCAAGAGTCGGTCGTTCCATGAAGGTGATCTTGTGCTCCGAGTGGATCAGCAGCGACCTCACAAGCTGGCCCCAGCATGGGAAGGCCCTTTCGTCGTCACCAAAGTACTGAACAATGGAGCCTACCACCTCTTCAACCTCAAGAAGAATATCGACGAGCCGCGCGCCTGGAACGCGGATTTACTTCGACATTTTTATACTTGACGACTGAGTTGTTTTGATGTAATAAGAGTACTCTAGACAGTGTCGTTTGTCAAAGTTATGAATCTCGCAGTCTATTGTCGATTCCGATCGCGCAATTTCACATTCAAAAACTACTCCGAGTGATGAGCAATCCTCTCACTCGGGGGCTTAGCTGCGAACCAGCTTTTGCCTAAGTTAAAAACCACTCCGAGTGAGGACATCATCCACACTCGGGAGCTTAGCTGCGACTCCATATCGCCTAAGTTAAAAACTGCTCCGAGTGAGGACATCATCCACACTCGGGGACTTAGCTGCGACTCCGTATCACCTAAGTTAAAAACCACTCCGAGTGAGGACATCATCCACACTCGGGGGCTTAGCTGCGACTCCGTATCACCTAAGTTAAAAACCACTCCGAGTGAGGACATCATCCACACTCGGGGGCTTAGCTGCGACTCCGTATCGCCTAAGTTAAAAACTGCTCCGAGTGAGGACATCATCCACACTCGGGGGCTTAGCTGCGACTCCGTATCGCCTAAGTTAAAAATCCCACCGAGTGAATAGCATCCCATTCACTCGGAAGCTTAGCTGCGAATCAGTCTTCATCTAAGTTGAAAACTCTTCCGAGTGACGAGCGCTTCTCTCACTCGGGGGCTTAGCCGCGAACAAGTTTTCGCCTAAGTTAAAAATCCTGCCGAGTGAATAGCATCCTATTCACTCGAAAACTTAGCTGCGAACCAGTTTTCACCTAAGTTAAAAATCCTGCTGAGTGAATAGCATCCCATTCACTCGGAAACTTAGCTGCGAATCAGTCTTCGTCTAAGCTGAAAACTCTTCCGAGTGGTGAGCGCTTCTCTCACTCGGAAACTTAGCTGCGAACCAGTTTTTTGCCTAAGTTAAAAATCCCGCCGAGTGAATAGCATCCCATTCACTCGGAAGCTTAGCTGCGAATCAGTTTTCGCCTAAGTTAAAAACTCTGCCGAGTGAATAGCATCTCATTCACTCGGAAACTTAGCTGCGAATCAGTCTTCGTCTAAGCTGAAAACTCTTCCGAGTGGCGAGCGCTTCTCTAACTCGGAAACTTAGCTGCGAACCAGTTTTCGCCTAAGTTAAAAATCCCGCAGAGTGAATAGCATCCCATTCACTCGGAAGCTTAGCTGCGAATCAGTTTTCGCCTAAGTTAAAAACTCTGCCGCGTGAATAGCATCCCATTCACTCGGAAACTTAGCTGTGAACCAGTCTTCGTCTAAGTTAAAAACTCTCCCGAGTGACGAGCACTCCTCTCACTCGGGAACTTAGCCACGAGTCAGACCTCGCTTAAGTTAAAGGTTGTTCCGAGTGACAGGCAACACTTTCACTCGGAAACTTAGTTGCGAACCAGTTTTCGCCTAAGTTCAAAATTCTTCCGAGTAATGAGCATCCATCTCACTCGGAAACCAAACAAATTCAGCCAAGCAAAAGATTGGAGAGCAAAAAAGCGAACATTGTCTCTATCAGACCCCCGCCGATGCAAGCACTCGACGGCGGTCTCGGGGACTACACCCAGTGGGTGCACTCAGCGTGCCCCCACTGGACCTACTATCACTCGACCAGGTCCGGCCTATCGAGTGACAAGCGACTATCAAAACAAATCTATGACCCCTGCCGATGTCACCGCCATTCGACAATGGTCTCGGGGACTACACCCAGTGGGTGCACTCAGCGTGCCCCCACTGGACCAGAAACCACTCGACTAAGACCTGATCTACTCGAGGGAAAAACAAGCAAGTATGCAAAGTTCACTCGGACGCATATCAAGACAGAATCGATCAGGGTGAATGACAAAGACTCCGATCGACACAGATTTCTGTGAAACCCTAAAATGCACTCGGAATTTTTGTGTCTTATCAGAACCCGCATCGATCCCTTTTCACTCGAACCCCGATCCATTCGGGGGCTAATGATGGGGATATGTACCTAGGGTAGGGTCATAGGCCTGACTTACACACCCTACCTAAGGACACTACCTTAGAGAACTTAAGGATTACAAGGAAGTCTCCGACTGAAATCACCATGGCGTATGAGTCACTCGACAACATCCACTCGGAGGTTTTTTCCTCCACTCGACGGTTGCCTTTCACTCGGAAGAACTAGAAGTCAGTCGACCACAGAAGATCAAAAGCCACTCCAGGCAGGCCAACGGGCAGGCGTTCGGCAGGTCGCCATAAGTAGCATTTATTACATACGTTATCAGTAACGTCTATCTTTATTACCACGATCGAACCCTTGGTTGCCGGGTATTGATGAGGGGCAACGCACTCTATATAAGCCACCCCTCCCCTCTGGCACAGGGGTTCGCACCCCCTGTAACTCTCATATTCCACACGACAAGCTCCCGAGCACTGAGACGTAGGGCTGTTACCTCCACGAGAGGGGCCTGAACTCATACATCTGTGTGTACTACCTCGTCATAGCTAGGACTCTGCCCTCTCCTTTCGTACCCCTACCTTCTACTGTCAGGCTCGTTCCCACGACAAGACGTCCCGGAAGAATTTTGACCCGGGAGGCGAGAAACCCCTCTGTAGGTGATCCAAAAATATCACCACTTCCCCCTCTTGGGGGCTTGGGATCTCCTCTCCAAGGACGACTCGCCAGCCAACCACATTTTGAGGCGGTAGAAACCCATGTTCCTCATAATCCTTTAAGTGAACATCAGAAACTTGAGTTGCCACCCAGTTGCAGGTTTTTGACTCCGACATAATGAGTCGCCTGGATAAAGTAAAAGAGGGTGGCTTAAGTAAATGGTTCAAGTAAAATGATCTAAGTATCTGCAATAAAAGGGCAAGCCTTGTAAAGAGCCAGAATCTATGCAATGGCTTAAACGTATGGTGGGTTACAATTATTAAGCCGGCAGACGTAAGGGCGACTTGTGCTAAAGACCAATGATTTCTAAGAAAGTTTTGCTAAGTGTAAGATAAACAAGTTTCCCCTGGGGCAGCAACAATTTTGGATCTAAGAATAGTTCAAAAAGGCGAAAATATTTGCTGATCCTAGAAACAGAGAAACAATGACGGTACAGTTCATCTACTTCTAGGAAGAATTAAAAGCATATCATACATGAAAACGGAGTTGGTATCTCTATCGTTTACTTTGGTGATTATGTTCGCGGGATCTACTCATAGAGCTAGCAATGACGATGAACCGGAGAAAGGTTGCTGAAGAACTCGAAGAACCTCGAGGTGATATAATGGATCTAGGTCAGAGGAAAGATGACTTACTCGAGCGGTCGCCGGTGGCGGCGGAAGCGCGCGGAGGATTGACTGACGAAGAAGGAATGCCGCGACGACCTCGAGGAAGATTGCCGAGATGAGGAAACCACAGCGGTGGCACGAGGAGTTTCCGGGCTTGAGGAAGAAGAAGAAGCGAAGAGAAGAAGTGGAAAGTGAATTAGGGGCCTTCCGGTAAATATTTAAAGGGAAGGAGCTCAAAGAGGCAACTGACAGGCGCGACAATCGAGGGAATACAGTAAATTTCGGGAAACAAAAACGCCTCGATTTCCGGGATAAGTAGATATGACCAGATTCGCCATGATGTCATTATTGTTCTTCCAGATTGACGACATATGACGTCACAATAAATGAACGCCGGAAAAATGACAAGTGAAGAAGTGGACCAAGCCGGTGTTATGAAATTCATAGAGGATAAACAGTCCAAGGATGAGCCGCCAAAGGAAGGAAAGATCTATTAACATGAATGGATTCAAATCAATATGGGGCCTAATGCCGGGGATATAACTCCATGGTATAACCCGCCCTATTGGGCCGGGTTAACATATTAACAGTCTTGTGACCAAGTTCAAGGTGGGCCATGTCATCCAGGCGAGGCAAGTGAGGCGGTGGCAGACTAAAGTTGTCAAACGGCCCAACACTTGAAGATGGCGGCTCAAGGCCCACGAAGCTGACGACGCCGACCGGGTTTCCTTAAGATGCAAGGCAAGTTAGAGATGTTATAAGTCACGGGTCATGACATGACCCGGACTCTATTGTAAACCCTAGGGCTTGACCTGTATATAAAGGCAGGCCCCTAGGGCTGAAAGACTCAAGTCACAACCTCTCGATAGCTAGGTTAGCGATTCCGCACCCTTGTAATCGAGATCTACTCATCAAATACACACAAAGCAGGACGTAGGCTATTACCTCCATAGGAGGGGCCGAACCTGGGTAAACCCGACTCTCTCTCTTGTTTAAACCCTTCGAGTCGCCACCTAGTGGCGATGGCCTCACACCTAAGTCCTGTCATGAGGACATCTGCCGGGTTGACAAAACCAGGACAATGGGCGATTGGAAAAGAGTCACAGAGGAGGGACCTTGGCCCTTCCGTGATCATGGAGTTCTCATCGAGAGCTATGATGGATTCACCAAATTGGATGAAGTGGTTCTTAATAGGTTGTCGGTCTGGATACAAATTGTTGATCTCACACCATTATACAGGAAGGATGCAGTCATCAGATCCTTGGCGAAAAAGATGGGGAAGGTCACTAGCGTGATGTTAAATCCTATATGGGGCAATGGAAGAATTGTTCGGGTGCGAGTCCAGCTAGATGTTGATGAACCTTTGATGCGCTTTGTTTCCATCACTAAAAACCTGAAGAAGGTTTACTACTCGGTTCTCTACGAGAAAATCCCAGTGTTCTGCTATGTCTGTGGATGCATGGGCCATACACACTTAGAGCATGGAAACGGAAAGCATGCACCCAAGTGCATGGAGTGGGGGGAGTGGATGCTGGCACCACGGCCTGGCGTACAAGGTTAACGAGGTCAGGGAAAGAACGGAGGCCAAGGAGGAGGAATAAAAGCGGGTCTGAATCGAGGAAACGACGACACTAGTGAAGACATGAAAGATGATGTTAATAGTCCTCTGAAAAACGGCAAAGGTGTGGTGGTTGAGACACATTCAAGCAGGAAGAGACTGAACTTTGGCGGGGATGTTTCTAAACTAGCAGCGAACCCTTCAATGCAAGTTGCTATGGTCACAAAGGGAGGTGCAGCGGCGATAGATATTCAGAGCCATATACTGCTGGGTATTGAGGGTGAAGATGATGACACTTCTTCACTGTTAGGGCATTTTCCTACCTTAGTGTTTTGGTGATGATGACAACTCACTATGTGATCTAATCGTGTGCCAAGTTCTCCAGGTACTCTGTGTATGACAAAAGACGATTAGGCATTCCCTCCAGAAGGAAAAGAACGAAGACGGTGTTCTCTACATGTTTATTTCTTTGGTCGTAGGAAACCCGTACTATTAAGAGGGAGTTCACATCCGAAGGTATTGGGTGAATCAATGCACGTACACATTCCTTGTCACCCACCGCATACCCTTTCGTTCATTAAGAGAGAGGTCCTCATCTCTAACCCAGCAGTAGTTTTTACACCTAAGCGGTTGTATCGCTGGTTCTAGCGGTTGTACCGCTTGCACCGGTACGTCAAGTATAACTACCGCCCCAGGAGTGAAACCCTGGGGTTGATGCTCTCAGGAAGTTGCCAGCGGTTGTACTGCTGCCTCCGGGCGGTTGTACCGCCAATAGTCTGGCCAACCCTAAGAAGTAGCTTCAGGCGGTTGTACCGGCCCATTACCGCCCAACCACTGGACAAGGTTTTGTTGTGGTGCGGTACTTGGCCGGTTGTTCCGGTCAATCTTAATTGACCGGTACTATCGGTGTCCCAAGCGGTTGTACCGCTCGGGACTTAGCCACCTCCCATACTCAGTCCAAGCGGTTGCACCGGGGCAACCACCGCTTCAATCATCGCTCGAGGGTGATTCCTCTCGGTTTCAAAGCGGTGGTTGAGCGATGATGGAGCGGTTGTTCCGGTCCGGTGTTACGACCAGTATACTACCCTAGCCACCGGTTGCACCGCTCGGCGGGGTTTTCTGCTGGATACCCTTGTGCACCAGTTGTACTGGTGCACATAGCGGTTGTACCGCTGTCATGTAAAAATGGATGTAATGGTTGGAAATAGGGGACACTATATAAGGCGGTGGTTCTCCCGCCTACCTTCTTACCTCTTGCCTCTCTCCCTCCTCCGTTAATGCCCTTCAAGCTTTCTTGCCCGATCTCTCTCTCTAGCCACTCAAACTTGTTGATTTGCTAGGGATTGAAGAAGGAGATCTAGATCTACACTTCCACCAAAGGAAACTTGATTCCCCCATACTTTCTTGTGTGGATTTTGTTACTCTTGGGTGTTTGAGCACCCTAGACGGAAGAGGTCACCTCGAAGCCATATTCCATTGTGGTGAAGCTTCATTGTGTTGTTGGCAGCCTCCAATTAAGTTGTGGAGATTGCCCCAACCTTGTTTGTAAAGGTCCGGTCGCCGCCTTCAAGAGCACCACCAGTGGAATCACGGCATCTCGCATTGTGTGAGGGCGTGAGGATAATACGGTGGCCTTAGTGGCATCTTGGGGAGCATTGTGTCTCCACACCGCTACAACGGAGACGTACTTCCCCTTAAAGGGAAGGAACTTCAGTAACACATCCTCTTCTCCACCGGTTCCACTTGTGGTTACTTCTTACCTTTACTTTGTGCAAGCTTTACTTGGGTTATATCCTTTGCTTGCTTTTGTTGTTATAGTTGTTAGCATCATATACGTTGCTCACAGAGTTGCATATCTAGACAACCTATTTGTTGCTAAACCTAATTTGTTAAGAAAAGCTAAAAATTGGTAGTTGCCTATTCACCCCCCTCTAGTCAACCATATCGATCCTTTCAATTGGTATCAGAGTTATGTCTCTTTATTAAGGGTTTTACCACCCGAAGAGTATGGTTAACGACGGGGATCGGGTTATGGACTTACTCGAGGCCGAGGGCGTGAGCACGGTCTCTCGAGAGGATTTAAATGAGGCAATGGCCTCACTTAAATCTTCTATGAGCACCAAGGTCAAATCCTTGTTTAAAGAATTCCTTGATGGTCTCAAGCTTTCTACCGATCCGTTGCTAGTGGCTAAAACCACTAACTCGGAGTCGGATGCCAACTCTGGAAGGGAGGGGGCTAGTAGTGATAAGGATAAGGTGCCTCAAGGAATGAATGGGTCGGGAACCTTTGCCTCGGTTCCCCCTCCCCCGGTCTATGGAGGACCGGTTCACACACCTCATATAAACAACCTAGGTCCTCCTCCTAAACTTGTGGAAAATGATTTCGCTAATTGGGTTTTTCGTATCAAGTCTCATTTGAATCACATGTCAACTCAACTTTGGAGAATCATTGAGCAAGGATACTACCCGCATGATCCAAACAACCTAACCCCAAGAGAAGAGGCCGACAATCAACTCAATCACTCCGCCTTGTTCATCCTTCAATCCGCGGTGCCTCCGGAACACTTGCGTCCCTTCACTCATGCTAAAGATTGTTGGGAACATATTGTTTCATTGTACAAGGGAAGCTCAAGCATTCAACGGTCCAACTTTGAGGTGGTTCTCGATGAGGCCGATGAGTTTGTGATGAATGAAGATGAAGACTCTCGTGAGCTCTACCGGAGATTGACAACTCTCGCGGTATCCCTTCAAGATCATGGGAACAAGGATACGGATGACAATTGTATCAAGCGTAAGTTTCTTAAGGCCATCATGCCATTCAACAAGGTCATGTCCTCCATTATCCGTCAAAGACCGGACTTCCACTCCTTGTCCTCGAGTGATGTGTTGGATGAATTCATTGCTATGAACATCTTGAACAAGACCGCCGACAACGCTCTAGCTCGTGTTCAATGGTCAAATAAGTCTTCACCCAACCTTGCTTTGAAGGCCAAGGCAATTCCGGAAGAAGAAGAAGATGAAGAAGAGGAGAGTTGCCCCGAAGACACCAAATATGCATACCACAAGCACATGGCTCTTGCTTCAAGGCAATTTTGGGGCAACAAGAGAAACTCAAAGCCAAACTTCTCCAAGAACAACTCAAGTGGATCCAAAGGCAAGCGACGTGTGAGAACTTGTTACAATTGTGGCAATGTGAGTCACTTCGTGGCGGATTGTCCATATGAGAAGAGGGAAGACAATGGTGACAAGCTCATTCACAAATACAAAGCCAAGTCCTTCCCCAACAAGAACAACTTCACCAAGAAGGCGCCTCACAAGGTGTTGGTGGCTCAAGAAGAGTATGCCTCCGATGATGATGATGATGATGATGATGAAGATACAAGTGGTGAAGGGATGGCAATTGCTAGGGTGGCAATTGCATCCTCTACCCCAACCAAGGTGTCTCTCTTCGACTCCCCCAACGAGAACCGCATTGCCAAGTGCCTCATGGCCAAAGGTATCAACAAGGTAACCTCCAAAATCAAAACTTCATTACCACTACTTCTCCCACGTTTGAATGTTTGGAGGAATATGAAGAGGTGAATGTTGATGAGAATGAGTTTGACAAGTTCATAACCAAACTCAAGGGTAAGACCAAGAAGCACTTTGTTGCTCTCTTGGAACAACTTGGTGAAGCTAGTGATCTCGTTGAATCCCATGAGGAAACACTGGTGTAGCGACGTGCTATATAAACGGTTTTTAACCCCTTTCCGCGATGTAGTTCTAAACCGTCGCCTTGCATGTGTGGGCGATAGGGGGGTCCATCCCACACGACACGGAAAACCCGTCGGTGATGGTGACCAACGAATGCAAACGATCTGCAAATATAATCGTGTGCGGTGTAGGAACATATCGCACAGATAATGTTTTAGGCTTACGTGTGGGATTTGGGATCAATCACACACGTGCAAGACGAGTCAAACGCATCTAATTTCTCATGGAAAACAAACGGAGTTTGACCTTCTACCGTTTGCGAAACGTTACCTAATCCACACGGGCCATTTTAGAAACTATGTGTGATATGTTCATCATCACACACGAGATTTCTCCGGAAACCGTCTGCCATGCATGGCATCATCGGACACGTACGAGTGCTGCAAACCATTTGCGATTACTTATGTATCACCAACGTTTTAGATTATATCTCGTGTGCTTTTCCTGTGGATCACAGGCGGTTGCGCTATGAGTTGCGTGTGCTTTCCGTTCTGGACCGCACACGCTTAGTTGCTTGAACCGTGTGCACTGAAATTGCCAAGTTATTGTAAAATATCGCATTTAATTCACCCTGCAAATAGCAAATTCGCCACAATATGCAATCGACAAATAGTGTCCACATGAAGAACATTCATCATAATTCACCACGATATGCAATTCAACGAATAGTGTCCACAAGCAGAGGATTCATCATAATTCACGACAATATGCAATTGAGCAAATGCTAGCTAAATTCCACAGCTGTTAAACCGACATATGCAGTACATAATCATAGTGTACAAAATACGAAGACATGTTCACATGAAAAATGATGCATCCATGTGTATATGTTTAGCTGATAACACTATATGAATGCGTACTTATTATTAGGGGATATGAACCCGGAAATCTTCGACGCCATCATCGGGCTTGATATAGTGTTTCACAAAGAAGGTACTGATAAATTTCCTAACAGACAACAATTCATCTGCGGCGAGCGGTGAAGAGGTCATCGGTCCGAAGATCAACTGCAGGACTTTTAGATCAGAATGTGACATACGTGTGGAGTAGAAGATAGTAATTAAGAAGCAGACTTACTGGTTTTATCCTGTTAGCATCGAGACCACATTCAACACGTCTGCAGAGGTTCATCATGTGTGCACAAACGTAGTATCCACATAGGCTGGTACCTTGTAGTTGCTGAGGACACTGAAATTTTTTGTACAGTATAAGTCATGTATTTGCCCTGTTAGGAACAAAACCTAACCAGTGTAAGTTGTTTCTTCTTTTTTCTATGGAGAGAAATAGAAAGAGGTTTACTTAGAAACTTGAACATCTGACTAGCATTTTTTGAAAAAAAACGGATTTCGTTGTCTTACTGGAGAAACGATCATGTGCAACAGAGGTAGTTGGCGGTCGAACCGATTCCCTCCTAAAGTTATGTTCATTGACAATACACTGCAAATGAAGATGAATTTTCACACACTCAATTCTGGAACCAGATATGAACACAACGCATTAACATCAAAGAATTCAATACCTATCCATGAAATCCTGAAGATGACTCAGATCCTGAGGCACATTTGACTCTTTGAGAGAATCCATGTAGTAAACTGTGTTGCGTTTTGGAACGATGACCACCAAGATCCAGTGACCTCTACAGTTTAAGAAAACCATGAACGTACGAACTATGTCTAAAACTGAAAGACGATCAATGTATGCGTGGTTGTATATTTAACTTACCGTTCATGGTATGGCCACATGAAGAATTCTCCTATCTGTAAGTTGAACAAGATCTTGGCGACATAATGAATGGATTCCTTGCGTGAGCCATTATCTCGTAACAAAACGCCGTTTGCTAAATCAGGATCTATGAAATGCCAATGCGTCCTTATCGATCTCTGTACCGTCAATCCCCTGAGGGGAATACAATACAGTTAGCTTTTTTTCATTTACAGCCTTGTATGGAGAAGTTGATCACAGAGTTTGTGAAGTACTTACAACATCAAACATTTGACAAGAGTGCCAGCAAGCTCATCGAAGTTGAAGAAGAGATGAAAGTCCTCGAATTCCACACTGATGATACCTGCATCGTGAGAGAAATGCCAACTATCGTAGTGCACTTGCAGAATGTTAGTATCTTCTCCTTCCGACATTATGTCCATGCAATATTTATGTAACTTGCGACAACTGGAACTGCAGTCATCAAAGTATTCGCCAACAAGGAATGGTTGGCCATGCTTGTACTTGCGTTTCTCAAATGAGTCTACTTCCTTACTAGAAAGTTGCTTTTCAAGGTCTGCTTCAGACATGTGGTCAGAACCGGGATTACATGGGTCTTCATCGGCCATGCGATGGTTCTGCTCGAACAGTCTTCGTAGTAGGATGCCCTAGTACTCATCCCTCCTCTGTTTCTACCATGTGTAATAACAAGTTGCCAATTTTACCAGGAAGCTAAATATAAATGCAACAGTCTTTGTAGTACAGGGTGCACATCGGCAGTGTTTGAATGATATCAAATTAATAGTGACAGCTACGTATATTATGCTGTCAAACATTCCAATCTATTAAAAACTACTGTCTTGCACCATGTTTTTTCACTAAGTCTGAGAATCTATTTATTTTAGATTGCCATGTTTCAGGTGGTTCAGCCACCTGACAACCGAGGTGTGTGTACGCTCGAACAGTGTTGATGCTAGCCATGTTTCTGTGCATAATTAGACCTTGCTCGTGCTGAATGAAATGAAGTGCTTCATGTGTACTAACTGGCTGTAAATTTTCATGCAATGATAACTCATGTAGCACATAGTTTTCTTGGTATCAATATGCCTTCAGGTTAAAACTATGACAGTGTCTTAATCACATCCAGAATAAAATAGCACACGGAAAGTGTCTGAATCACACCTAATATAACAAATGATTTCTAACAACGAGAGTTAGGCTTACCTTCTTTGCACGTCCCAAAAACTTCCTCCCACTGTACTCAGATTGAAAAGCTCGTAACTTCACGGATTGAAATTGATGTTGACCATGAACAGGCAGGTCTTCAGCTACCCATCTCCATTCCTTGGAAGTGATTGTCCTAGGGAGCTACAAGAGAAAGAAATGGCGCAAATGGGCCTGCCGCTTTAAAATCCCCAATTCCAAAACAAAACCCTAAGCCTAGTTGAGCCAGAGAGAAGAGAGACGAATACCTGGCTGGTGAGAGATTCGTCGTCGTCGGAGATACCTCTTGAGGGGTCACTCGAGGAGACCATGGCGTGTCTGCGGCGGTCGGAAGCTGGCGGGAGAGATGTGGGCGGCGGCGCGGGTGGAGGGGGGTGGGGGTTGCAGGGGAAATGTGGCCCTTTGGAGGGGAGGGGTGGGGAGGCAGATATTTCGGCGGTCGGCGAAATTTTTCGCTCGTTGCAGGGAATCTTGGCGCGCAAAGATTCATCAGACACGGTGTTTCTGCTTTTATCGTGTGCGATGATACAGAACAAACAAAATTTCGCCCCTCCCAACGTATTCCCTGGTTATAGTGCACATCCACGTCATTCCATAATGTAACATCAACTGCTAACTTGGGTATACAAATTAGCGGACGCACATAGCTCACAGATACTAAACCGAGCAAGTTCACTAAATAATCAAGCTGCTTGAACTAGACATAGCTCTTACAAAAGACCGACTCTCTGAACAAAGGCTATTAGTAATACGCATAATTTTAACAAAGACGCCGACGAGCAGCCGCCCTATGCCTCGCCGTTGTTTGATGAGATGTCGACGACTTGTCCGGGCGACATTCTGCCGGTGCTGGACTCCGCATCCCCCAGGCCGACTTCGACCGTGGCGACGTGCTCATCCTCGGCGTTGTCCTCGTCATCAGCGTCGCCCTCATCTTCGTAGTACTCTTAGTAGTGGCGCCACCATAGCTCGCGTTGGTACTCCACCGCCGATTCCTCGATGGACAGGCGCTTCTTGACCTCCTCCCGAGCCACGTGCAACTCCTCCCAGCACTCGGCGCTCTCGGACGGCTCCCGCATCTCCAGCTCTCGCTCGGAGATCTCGTGCGGAAGGGGCTCCATGGCCTCCGCCACCGCATCGTCGGCATGCATCTCGGCATCCGCAGCAGCCGCCTCTTCGAACGTGTGGTGCATGCTGGATTCTGGCGAAACTTGGAGTATCTTGGCGTGGGCGTTCTCGATGATATAGGCCTGGATGGCCTTGACCCAGGCCAGGGCGGCCTCCGCGGCATGGCACGCTGCTCGAGCGCTCTTGGCGTTTGCAGACGCCGTCGTAGCAGCTGCAGCTGTCGTCTCCGCGGCTACAGACGCCCTTTCGGCCGCCGCAGAGGCCCTTTCGGCGGATGCGGCTGCGCTCTCGGCCGAGGCGGCCGTGTTCCTGGCAGAGGCGGGAGCTCTCGGGGCCGAGGGGGCGGTTGTACGCACCCTTACGAAGCGTTCCCATGGCGTCATTCTTTGCAGAGAGGGTTTGTTGGGGAATGGGGATCGAGGGTGAACAGAATCCGAGCTAGACGAAGCTGTCGAAGCTTCCCTCGTAAGACATAAATAGATCCGTGAATTTTCATCGCAAACGGTTCCTGTATGAAACCGTGTGTACGTAGTTCACTTTTTGTATTGAATTGTAAAACTATTTTGGGGTACAGCGGTAACGGATATTGTTTTATTTGTAAGAAAATGATCCCTACCGTCAAAATCCACTAACGGCATCCTAAAATTAGGAAATATTTGGGGTTAAATTGGCATTTTATACATTAAGTTAGTTTGTACAAATTTTACGGCCATAATTCAAAAGTGTAACACATGAACATGCAAGATGAAGCAAAAACTACTGGAAAAATCATATTTATGTACTACTTGCTTCCCTATATATGCTGCTTGCAATAAATTTTAAGGAGTTGAAAACATCTTGGGTAACGGTTTGGTCACACGTGCACGCATTGGGAATCTAGGTTTTAAAATTCAAAAAATAAAAAAATGCTCTAAAGTACATGATAATAATCTGCATGATTTCCCCCACATGGGGCCAAGGTATCGTGGTCAAAGTAACGGCTTGCTCGAGATAAGCTTTGACACATGCCTCTCACAAAACGGAGCATCACACAAAGGGTCGTGGTTCCAAGAGGGAACATGAGAGCCTTGTTTGATGACGAACCGCTAGTCGTTGTCTCATTTGGCCTAGCTTTTTTTAATTCGTTGCAATGCACGAATACGTCCGTCATCCTGAAATTTGGACATTTTCGGGGTTCAATGAGCATTTTATACATGAAGTTAGTTTCTAAATATCTAGTGTCCATAATTCAAAACTAAAACACATGGACATGTGCAAGATGAAGCAAAAACTGCAGGAAAAAAAATCATATTTGTATATGTACTAGTGCTTCCGTCTATATGCCATGTGCAATAAATTTGAAAGAGTTCTAGACATCTTGAGTAACGGTTAGGACACAAGCATTGAGAATAATATAGATTTTCAAATTAAATAAATAAATAAATATGCTATGAAGTACACAAAAATCAGCATGATTTTCCGCCATGGGGCCAATATGTCGTGGTCAAAGTAACGGCTTGTTCGAGATAAGCTTTGACACATGCCTCGCACAAACCGGAGCATCACACCCAGGCTCGTATAGTTCCGAGAGGGAACGTGGGGCGTTGTGTGATGACGAACCGGATCGCTGCCTCATTCGGCCTAGTTTGTTTTCATCGTTACAGTGTACGAATACGACCGTCATCCTAAAATTAGGAAATATTCGGGGTTCAATTGGCATTTTTACACATGAAGTTAGTTTCCAGAAATTTAATGGCCATAGTTCAAAATTGAAACACATGAACAAGCAAGATGAAGCAAAAAACGCTGGAAAATCATATTTATGTACTACTTGCTTCCGTATATATGCCACGTGCAATAAATTTGACGGATTTCCAAACATCTTGAGTGACGGTTTTGACACAAAAGCATTGGGAATCTAGTTTTTTAAAGTCAAAAAATGAAAACTGCGCGGAAGTACATGAAAATATGCATGATTTCCCGACATGGGGCCAAGATGTCGTGATCAAAGTAACGGCTTGTTCGAGATAAGCTTTGACACATGTCAAGCTGGCAATGCATGGTTAACTGTTACCCGCGTCCCCATGGGTAATTGATCTATTAGGGCACGGGTGCCATCTGGAATGCCCATCTAGAAGTTGGTGGGTCAAATACCTTACCGAGCGTGCAGGACGGGGATGAGGATGGGATAACATTACCAGCCTTACCCATGAATTGAAGTACTTACATGTGGGCTTTGAAATTAGTAGCCCCCACGTAATTTGTGGCCTCGGTCACCCAAATTTACACACATCCCACCCCTTTGGCCCAAAATTCCCTAAGAAATCCAAAACCTAGGCAGAACATATTGTTTATTGCGTTGAAATACTATTTTTTCTACTGGTATACGCGAAGGTTGTTCTTAAATGCATGTGTGAGTTTCCCCACGGTGATAAAGAACTCGGTGGGGACGTGGATGTGAAACTTTTTATCCCCGCGCACGGGTACGTAGACGGGGACGGGGAAGGGAGGGCGGTGATTGATAACCCACAAGTATAGGGGATCGCAACAGTTTTCGAGGGTAGAGTATTGAACCCAAATTTATAGATTCGACACAAGGGGAGCCAAAGAATATTTGAGAGTATTAGCAGTTGAGTTGTCAATTCAACCACACCTGGAGATTGAATATCTGCAGCAGAGTGATTAGTAGCACAGTAGTATGATAGTTTGATAGCAGTAGTAACAGTAACAGTAATGGTAGCAGTGATAGCAATAGTTTTGTAGCAGTTGGAACAATAGTAGCAACAATAGTAACTTAGCAAGAACAATAAGTGGAAAACTCGTAGGCACTGGATCGTTGAACTCATTGGATGATATTCATCATATAACAGTCATAACCTAGGGCGACACAGAACTAGCTCCAGTTCATAAATGTAATGTAGGCATGTATTCCGTAAATAGTCATATGTGCTTATGGAAAAGAACTTGCATGACATATTTTGTCCTACCCTCCCGTGGCAGCGGGGTCCATAAGGAAACTAAGGGATATTAAGGCCTCCTTTTAATATAGAACCAGAACAAAGCATTAACACACGATGAATACATGAACTCCTCAAACTACGGTCATCACCGGAAAGTATCCCGACTATTGTCACTCCGGGGTTTGCGGACCAGAACACGTAATAGGTGTGTATGACTAGCAAGATCGGATCAAGAACATAGATATAATGGTGATAACATAAACGGTTCAGATCTGAAATCATGACACTCGGGCCCTAGTGACAAGCATTAAGCATGGCAAACTCATAGCAACATCAATCTCAGAACATAGTGGATACTAGGGATCAAGCCCTAACAAAACTAACTCGATTACATGATGAATCTCATCCAACTCCTCACCGACCAGCAAGCCTACGAAGGAATTACTCACTCCCGGTGGGGAGCATCATGGAATTGGCGATGGAGAAGGGTTGACGATGACGAAGACCGAAGATTCCCCTCTCTGGAGCCCCAAACGGGCTCCAGATCTGGCCTCCCGATGAAGAATAGGAGGTGGTGGCGGCTCCGTATCGTAAAATGTGATGAAACTTTCTCCTTGATTTTTCTCTCCGAAAATAGGATTTTATAGCATCGGAATTAGGGTCAGTGGGGCCACGAGGTGGGCACAACCCACCAGGGCGCGCCGGGGGAGGGGGGCTGGCCAGGGCCCCCCTCCGGTGGTTCTTGGCTCCAGTATTTTTTATTTCTTGTAAAATAAATCTCTAAAAAGTTTCGTCCAATTCCGAGAACTTTTATTTCCGCACAAAAAACAACACCATGGTAGTTCTGCTGAAAACAGCGTCAGTCCGGGTTAGTTTCATTCAAATCATGCAAATTAGAGTCCAAAACTAGGGCAAAAGTGTGAGGAAAAGTAGATACGACGGAGACGTATCAACTCCCCCAAGCTTAACCCATTGCTTTTCCTCAAGCAATTCAGTTGACAAACTGAAAGTGATAAAGAAAAACTTTTACGAACTCTTTTGTTCTTGTTTACATATATATGCTTAAGTAGCACCCAAGTTATCAGCAAAGATTATGACTAACCATGACAACAATAACTCTTAGAAATTATATTAACTCATATCAATGACATAAGCAACTAGCAAGCAATAATAACATATCTCAAGCGCCAACACTTTGTCAAAACAATCGTGATATAATATGACAATAGTGGTATCTCGCTAGCCCTTTCTGAGACCGCAAAACATAAATGCAGAGCACCTCCAAAGTTCAAGCAGCGACTAAACAATGTAATTCATGGTAGAAAAGATCCAGTCATGCTGCATCCAACATTAACTATAAACAATGCATGAGGATGACAATAGTGCTCTCAGGTTTGGCGCTTATTTGAGAAGGTGATGACTCAACATAAAAGTAAATAGATAGTCCCTTCGCAGAGGGAAGCATGGATTTGCAGCGGTGCCAGAGCTCAAAGCTTTAAAACAGGGATAGATATAATTTTGGGAGGTACACCCTTCCTGTCAACGTTACGACCAAGAGTTATCAATATATTCCATGCTAAACACATTAGCGGCGGTTCCCAAGCAGTAAAAGTAAAGGTTTACTCCCCCTCCACTAACAATCACACTCCACGGCTAGCCGCATCCACGGGTACCGTCCAAACCAACAACTTTCCTAGGGGAGTTTTGTTTAATATTTGTAATTTTTGATTTCGGGACTGGGAATCCCTATTACCGCCCCTCTCGTGTAAGGACAAGTGAATAAACACTCATCATGAGAATAACCCGCTTAGCATGGAAGACACTGACCGCCCCCTATCGCTCCATGAGCGGTCCAGGCACACAAAACAGATGTTCACTTGAATTTTTAGAGATGGCACATGCAAATTTACTTTGGAACGACAGGGTAATACCGCATATAGGTAGATATAGTGGACTCATCTAGAATAACTTTGGTTTAAGGATTTTGATGCACAAGCAGTATTCCCGCTTAGTACAGGTGAAGGCTAGCAAATAGATTGAGAAGCGGCCAGCTAGAGAGCAAAAACGGTCATGAACATGCATTATGAATAATAAACATTGAATGCTAGCATGAGTAGGATATGGACACCATGAACATAAATATCATGAAGGCTATGTTGGTTTTGATTCAACTACATGCGTGAACATGTGCCAAGTCAAGCCACTTGAAACATTCAGAGGAGGATACCATATCATCATACCACATCACAACCATTTTAATGCATGTTGACATCCAAGATAAATTATTATCCACTCCTAGCTACTTAAGCATGGCATGAACAAATATAATCTCTAATTGTCATTGCAAACATGTTTGATCATAATATGCTGAATCAAGGATACTAGGCTAAACATATTTACAAAAACAAAAACAAGTTGAGTTCATACCCGCTTTTCTCTGCCACAGTCACTTCATCAGATATCGTCATTATTGCCTTTCACTTGCACGACCGAATGATAAGAAAATAATAATAGTGCAAGAGTGCCGTGGACTAAGCTGGAATCTGCAAACATTTTATTCACGAGGAGAAGACAAGGTAACACGGGCTCTTTGTTAGATTAAGAATAGTGCATATGAGAGCCACTCAACATTTTCATCGTGGTCTTCTCCTTGGTACGACTCAAATAAAAGAAAAATAAATTCCGAGAAACACACTGAAATATTTTTGGAGTTTTTAGTTTTTCTTGAAGGAGGCAAATTAAAAAGGAAAAACAAAAACGAGAAAAACTATTTACACGGGAAAGCTCCCAACAAGTAAAATAAGAAACAATAATTCTTTTTTGGTTTTCTTTCGATACTACAATTAAACTAAGCTAGAAAGAAAAACTGAAAAGAAGTAGGAAATATTTTTGGATTTTCTCAAAGTTTGTCAAACACACAAGAAGAAAGCGAGAAAACAAATCTAGCATGGATATTACAATGAAGAAGTATGAACACTGACAACTAGAATGAAATGTGTGAACATGAATGTAATGTCGGTGGAAATACGTACTCCCCCAAGCTTAGGCTTTTGGACTAGCTTGGTAATCACCATCCGCATGGATAATAATCTGAGCGATAGCCCACCGAGATCCTTGGTGCAGCCTCCTTAGCCCTCCTGGCAGCTTCAACCTCCGCATTGTATGCACGGGCCTCGCTCTCAAGAACATAGTATCTTCCTGTTGGGGATATAACCCCGCGGTTAACCCTGTTAGCGACTCATAGTGCAAGAGCCTAAGCCGGCCCAGGAAGGCAAGGCGTGAAGACGACGACTTACAGATGGGCCAGTCGAAGGCCTAAAGCCTGGTGGCGACTCAAGGCCCGAAAGGGTAAACCGCCATGTGAAGACTTATCTTGTAAGACTAGGAAAGTAGAACCTGGGTCGGTTACGTTGTGTAACCCGACCCGGATTCTTGTAAGCCCAGGGCCTATACCTATGTATATAAAGGTGAGCCCCTGCGGCGGGTGAGGGGGGGTTAAGAAAGACAGACAAGCCTTACGGCGAGAGAGATCAAGCAATTGAGAGTTACGGCAAGCAAGCCGCCCCTTGTGCTCGATATACCAGTTAATACAGCTTAAGCAGGACGTAGGCTTTCACCTCCACCGTGAGGGGCCAAACCTGGGTAAACCCGTGTCCCTTGTCCCGCTTAACCCCTTTGAGTCCACTTCCATGGCGTTGACTCCGAACCTAAGCCTTCGGGCATCTGCCGTGACAAAACCACGACAGTTGGCGCCCACCGTGGGGCTAGCGCTCGGTGGTGTTGAGTTCTCAAAGGGTGCTCTCCTCGGGGGCGAGGGGCACGTGGTCGGCGAGATGACTAAGAGCCGCCGCGGAAAGCTTTACATCGACGACGCCAGCTGGGGTCCTGAGGCTGACTCAATCGAGTACGGCTTCCGGGTCCCCTTCGGTGGAATCCATGTCTTCATCAGCAAGATTGGCGGATCTGAACCCGGGCCGGACATCTGCACCAACATCGTCGAGCCGGCCCGGCGCAAGCAACCCGCCCAGAGCATGCAACCCGCCCGTTCTGACCCGGGCAGGAAGCATGTCTTCGTCGGCTTCACTCAGGGCGTAGAACTTGAGGGTTCTGTGTCCGAGGAAGAAACTCACGACTACTCCGGGGAGGAATCTTCATGTGGGGAGACGGAATCGGTCTATCAGCTTCGGGATGGAGGGCTTGGGGGCTACGACGAGCCTTACCCCGAGTCAGAATACCATGAGCCGGAGGGTTATGAGCCGCCAAGTCATGCAGCCGTCTTCATGGCCGGTTCAGCGGCGGCTCAGGGCAGTACACCTGGTGCGGCCGTGTCCGGCTCAGGCGCGCCCCCGGCTCAAGTTCTCCTGGATCTGATGAACGAGCTTACAACCTTGATGGCAACTGAGGTCACTGTTGCGAACCAAGCGGCCCGCAATGCAGAAATCACTAGGTTGAAGGATCGGATGGCCGCGGTCCAACAGGAAATTAATGAGCTGAAGGCCCAGATGGATGCTGAGGCGGAGCGCCTTAAGGCAGATGCTCTTCGCCTCGAGATAGAGCAACAGTCGGTCGCGGCGGTTCAGCGGATGAGACATCAGTCCCGCTTGCCGGAGCAGTATGAAGCTAGGAATCTCTTCAACACGCCAGGAACGGGACGAAGTGTGCCTTTGGCCATAACCCGGACGGCGGAAATACCTTGGAGCCGGGCGGCGGTTCAGCGTCAAGACCCACCACGACGGGGCCAAAACCCGCCACCGCTTTATCCGACACCGCCGGGTCATTATTCTAACCCGGCGGAGAACATGGTGGCAGCCGCAACCAGGCTTGATACAATTCCGATCCCCGATGAGGCGCCTTATGCAGAAGAGGTGCGGAACGCCATCGGATACCTGCGCACGGCGATGGCCCAGCAAGAGAAGTATAATTACAGCCGGAGTCACGTGCACTCAACACCCATCCACAGCCGTAGCTACAGCCGGCGTTATGAGTCGCCGGCGGTTTCTAGCAGCGAACGACATCGTAACCCGCCGCAAGCGGATCGGGCGGCTCTGGATGCTCAGACATTGGTGGATCAGGCACGGCGAGAAGAGGCGGCTCAGGCAGCGGCGGCGTCTCAGGAACACACAGTCGCCCCTTCCGTTTCAGGAGGAGCGGGGTTGACTTCCAGGGCTATGGGGGTGCCGTGTCTGGTACCGGCTCTGCGGAATGAGCGTCTGCCGAAGGATTTCAAGGGTCCTCGTAAGGTGCCCAATTACACTGCTGATTTACCTCCAGAGGCCTGGGTTGAAAGTTATGAGCTAGCCATGGAGATGTTGGACGTTAGCGATGCGGTCTGCGCCAAGTATTTCATCATGATGCTGGAAGGGCCGGCTCGCACATGGTTGAAGGGTTTGCCACCCAACACCGTTAACTCCTGGGCCGAGTTAAGGGCAAAATTCATCAAAAAATTTAAAGGAACATGCAAGCAGCCCATGACGATTGTGGATTTGGACCATTGTGTACAGCGTGAGGACGAGTCGACTCATCACTGGGTCCGGCGGGTCTCTACTATCATCCACTCTTCGGAGCAGATTACGGCGGCTCAGGCGGTTTTAATTCTTGAGAAGAACTGTCACTTCACGCCTCTGAAGCAGAAGCTTGGCCGGCTCAAGCGGTCATGTCAAGACATGGGGGAGCTCATGGCGGCTCTCACCAAGTATGCAGATTCTGACAATACGAAGGACCCGGGCTCTGATGAGGAGAAATCAGGTCAGGGGAAGAAGGGTAACAATGGCAAGGGTCAACAGCCGGGTATGGCTGGAAGTAACAACGCTGGAAAGCGGAAACACCCGGAAGGCGGGTCAGAGCTAGTGGCTAATACCAACACTGGGAATAACCGTGCTAAGGGCAATGGGAATTATAGACGGCCTTTTAACAGGGGTAAGATTCCTCTAGAGGAGATGCTTAATAGACCTTGTCCAGAGCACAGCCGGAATGGCAAGCAAGCAGATCATACATGGGGAAATTGCAGCGTTATGCGGGATTTCCGGAACTACAGCATTCAGCAGCATCGTAACAACGGTAATGGCCCGTCGGGCGGCTCAGGGCCGGGCGGCCAGGGTCAAGGCAACCAAGGAGGTCATAACCAACAGTCTGATGGCGGAGGCCAGCAGCAGAATAACCAGTCAGGGTATCAGAGTAACCCGAAGCAGCTCAGCGGGGGTCAGTACCACATCTTCACAACCAGCCTTGACAAGCGGGAACGGAAGGTACGCAAACGGGCGGTTAACGCGGTCATGCCGGCTCTCCCACAGTATCTCAAGTGGTCTGAGTATGACATCACTTGGAGCAGGGCGGATCACCCGCCACGTGTTGATAACCCGGGGCAGCTAGCCTTAGTGGTTGCCCCCCAAGTGGGAGGATACAAGTTCACTAAACTACTTATGGATGGCGGCAGCAGCATCAACATCTTGTACTATGACACCTTTCGCCGGATGAACTTACTTGACAAGGATCTTAAGCCTTCTTCAACAGTTTTTCACGGTGTGGTACCAGGAAAGTCGGCTTACCCAGTCGGGAAGATCTCTTTGGAAGTGGCTTTTGGTGATGAACACAACTACAGGGTGGAGTCTCTATGGTTTGAGGTGGTCAAGATCAAGAGCCCGTACCACGCTATTTTTGGATGGCCGGCTTACGCGAAGTTCATGGCCAGACCCTGTTATGTGTATTTGCAGCTCAAGATGCCCGGCTTGGAGGGAACGATTACTGTACATGGTGATCGGAAGACGGCTATGGAATGTGAGGAAGGTGATGCGGCTTACGCAGAGACAAGCTGTGCAGAGGCAGAACTTAATTTCTATAAGCAGAATGTTGACCCGGCAGATATGACCTCTCTGAAGAAACCCAACACGGAATCTGAGCCGCCCCTCAAGTTTTTGGCAGAAGATACTAAGTTGGTGGACTTTAAACCGGGCGACTCATCACAGTAGTTCACTATTGGGGCCAATATGGACCCCCAATAGGAAAGCGCGCTCATCGAATTCATCCGTGAGAATCGGGACATCTTTGCATGGAAGCCTTCTGACATGCCGGGTGTACCGAGAGAGTTCGCTGAGCACCATCTTAATGTGGATCCTAAGTTTAAGCCGGTTAAACAGTTCCTCCGGCGGTTTAACGAAGAGAGACGTAAAGCCATTGGAGAAGAGGTGGCCCGGCTCTTGGCTGCAGGGTTCATCGTCGAAGTGTTTCACCCGGAGTGGCTTGCTAACCCGGTGTTGGTACTTAAGAAGAACGGCACGTGGCGCATGTGTGTGGATTACACGGATCTCAACAAGGCGTGCCCGATTGATCCTTTTGCCCTCCCCCGCATTGATCAAATCATTGATGCCACGACGGGTTGCGAGAGCCTATGTTTCTTGGATGCTTACTCCGGGTATCATCAGATCAAGATGGCGGTTAAGGACCAAGAGAAGACGGCTTTCATAACGCCTTTTAGTGCTTTCTGCTATGTGTCTATGCCTTTTGGGCTCAAGAGTGCCCAAGCGACTTATCAGCGCTGTGTGCAGAACTGTCTTCACAATCAAATTGGGCGCAATGTTCATGCTTATGTGGATGATATTGTGGTTAAGTCTCGGAAGAAGGAGACTCTGCTCAAAGACCTGAAGGAGACGTTTGATAATCTACGGGTTTACAAAATGATGCTTAACCCGGCCAAGTGTGTTTTTGGAGTTCCAGCAGGAAAACTCTTGGGGTTTCTAGTTTCAGAGCGAGGCATTGAAGCTAACCCGGACAAGATAAAAGCTATTACCTCCCTGTCAGAACCGAAGTGTGTTAACGATGTTCAGCGCCTGGCGGGTCGAATCGCTGCGTTAAGCCGGTTCATAAGCCGCCTGGGCGAGAAAGCTATCCCCTTGTATCAGATGATGAAGAAGACAGACAACTTCATCTGGAGTAAGGAGGCGGGTGAGGCATTTGAAGCTCTTAAGAGGCAGCTGTCTGAGCCGCCCGTCTTGGCTGCTCCGATTGAGAAGGAACCTTTGCTCCTCTACGTGGCGGCTAATAACAGAGCAGTCAGCGCCGCAGTGGTTGTGGAGCGAAAGGAGGCAGGGAAGGAATATCCGGTTCAGAGGCCGGTTTACTACATCAGTGAGGTGTTGAGTGAGTCTAAGCAGAGGTACCCCCATTGGCAGAAGCTGGTGTATGGGGTGTTCATGGCGAATCGCAAGCTGAAGCACTATTTCTTGGGCCACCCGATTACTGTGGTGAGCTCTGCCCCGTTGGGGGACATAATTCAGAACAGGGAGGCCACTGGTCGGATTGCAAAGTGGGCATTGGAACTTGGGCCTCTCAACCTTACGTACGTGCCTCGTACGGCTGTCAAGTCTCAAGCTTTGGTGGATTTCATTAACAACTGGACAGAGCTACAGGCGCCCGAGGAAAAGCCGGATAACACTTATTGGACGATTCACTTTGACGGGTCTAGACAGCTAGAAGGCTCGGGGGCTGGGGTTGTCTTAACCTCCCCTAAAGGTGATAAGTTCTGTTATGTGCTCAGACTAATGTTTACCTGTACTAACAATGCAGCTGAGTACGAGGCCTTGCTTCATGGTCTTCGCGTGGCGAAAGAGATGAGCCTGAGCCGGGTTCGATGCCTTGGCGATTCAGACCTCGTGGCTCAGCAGGTTTCAGGCACTTGGGACTCCAAAGACCCAAGGATGGCGGCTTATCGTCAGGCGGTGGATGAAATTGCTGGTCACTTCAAAGGCTATCAGGTGGACCATATTGACCGTCGCAGGAACGAGGCGGCTGACGCGTTGGCAAGACTCGGCTCACAGCGTAAGCCGGTGCCGCCTAACGTCTTCTTGGACGTGTTACACCACCCGTCTGTCAAGCTGCCTTCAGAGGAAGACCTGGCTGTCCCTGACCCGGAGGGGCCATTGGTGGCGGCTCTACATGCTACTCCTGACTGGACGTTGCCTTACTTGGCATATCTGACGCGCGGCGAGTTACCAGAGGATGAGATCTTGGACAGACAAATCATAAGGCGGTCTAAATCTATGACTATCCTCAATGGCGAGTTACATAGACGCAGCGTCACCGGCGTCTTTCAGCGGTGTGTTTCACCAGAAGAGGGTAAGGAGATTTTAAATGAAATTCATGCTGGCGACTGTGGTCATCATGTCGGCTCAAAATCTTTGGTGGCCAAGGCTTTCCGTCATGGTTTCTTCTAGCTGATGGCTCATAAGGACGCGGAAGACCTGGTTCTTAAGTGTGACAGATGTCAGAAGTTTGGGCGTCGTGCTCACGTGCCGGCTCAGGAGCTGCGTATGATTCCAATTACTTGGCCGTTTGCGGTCTGGGGGCTTGACATGGTTGGACCCTTCAAGAGATCTAAAGATAAGAAGACCCACCTTTTGGTGGCAGTGGATAAATTTACCAAGTGGGTGGAAGCTGAGCCGGTCAGTAAGTGTGACGCGGCTACGGCGGTTCAATTTATTAAGAAGTTAATCTACCATTTTGGTTATCCTCACAGTATCATCACTGATAATGGTACAAACCTGTCCAAGGGGGCTATGCAGACGTTTTGTGAGAGTGAACATATCCGGCTTGATGTTTCGGCGGTTGCTCATCCACAGTCCAATGGTCAGGCGGAGCGTGCTAACCAGGAGATCTTGAAAGGTATCAAGCCCCGGCTTATGGTTCCTTTGCAGCGAACACCGGGTTGTTGGGTTGAGGAGTTACCATCAGTGATATGGAGCATCAATACTACTCCCAATAGATCGACGGGTTATACACCTTTCTTCATGGTTTACGGCGCGGAAGCTGTATTACCAAGCGACATACATCATGACTCGCCGCGTGTGGCGGCTTATGTTGAGCAAGACAACGAGATGGCGCGTCAGGATGCGCTAGATGCTCTGGAGGAGAAACGTGATCTAGCGGCGGCTCGTTCGGCGATTTATCAGCAAGACCTGCGTCGCTATCACAGCCGCAGAGTTAAGACCCGGACGTTTCAAGAAGGCGACTTAGTGTTGCGTTTGATTCAAGACCAGGCGGATATGCATAAGCTATCTCCTCCATGGGAAGGGCCTTTTGTGGTCAGCAAGAATCTCAACAATGGGTCATACTACCTAGTTGACGTGCGAGACGAGTCAAATACCTCTGGGCAGGAGACCCGCCGGCCGTGGAACATAGTTCATCTACAGCCTTATTACACTTGAGTCATTGACTCCCGTCGTTGTACATATCACATATATGATAAATAAAGTTGGCATCCCCATAAGCCGGGGCCTCTGCCGTTTTTTTCGTGTATCTCAGATTGTGCACAAGTTATGTCATCGACAAGGTCAAATTGGGGTGCAGCGAGTTTAATACTTACCCCCTCTTTGATGACTTATTCCAAAATTGGGGTGCAGCGAGTTGAGAACTTACCCCCTCTTTTGATGATTTTTTTCCAAATTGGGGTGCAGCGAGTTGAATACTTACCCCCTCTTTGATGACTTATTCCAAAATTGGGGTGCAGCGAGTTGAGAACTTACCCCCTCTTTTGATGATTTTTTCCAAATTGGGGTGCAGCGAGTTGAATACTTACCCCCTCTTTGATGACCTTTTTTCAAAATTGGGGTGCAGCGAGTTAGCCACTCACCCCCTCTTTTGATAACCTCTCCAATATTGGGGTGTAGCGAGTTGGCCACTTACCCCCTTTTTGGATGACTTGTAAGAGCAGAGAACATCATACATCATGCATTGCATCATGCATCGTGCATTGCATCATACGTCATGCATTGCATCATACATCACACTTACATATCATTCCGGTTTTGACAAGCCGGGTCAAGGAAAGATTATGAAACAAGACGCAAGACCATGAAAAACATCTCCGGGTTGTGCTGTTATAAGCCGCCCTTACAACAATACAGAAGTTTTCTGTCTTGTTTATTTTGCAGGTTTTATCTTTTTTGATAAGCCGCCATGGTTGAGAGTAAGAGCATATGAAAGATATCATTCCAGCAAGACTATTCAAAAAGGGTTATACGCGCACGAAGGCACGACTCAGGCATTTCAGATGTCTCTACAGCTATTACAAAAGCTCCCCATGGAGTACAAGACAAGGCAAGATTAAAGTTTTTTACAAAAGACAGCCTTGGCGGCTCAGACAGGCCGAGTTATCAGTTTCAGCCGAAAGTACAGCTCGCTGGCTAGTCATCCTTCGCCGGGTCTTCGACCTCTTCGATCTGAAGATTGTCGACATCCCAGTTGCAGCGTGTTAAGGCCTCAAATTGGGTCTGGTCGAAGAAGGGAGATGCATCAAGGTCAGGAGTGAAGAGCTGCTTACGACGTGCGGGAGTCAGGCTCCTCGATTCAAAGGTTGGGCCGCGCACGCGTTTGTTTTTCGCGTCATAAGCCGCTTGGTATGTGGAAAGGTCTAACTCATTGGCAAGACTTGAGGCCAGCACCCGGGAATCTTTCATACATTTGACGTAGTCGGCTTCTGTGAAATTTGAGCCGTCGACCTTTTTGGCTGGGAACCCGTCCGTCATTTCCGCTGTAGTTAACTCCGGGGCAAAAGCAAGACACCGGCTTAAAGCAGCCATGGCTCCCTGCCTGGCGGCTGACCGTTTGAGTTCTCCAACCTGTTTGGGCAGGGTGGATAGAAGTTCTATCACCCCCTTCATATGCTTTGGGATGCATTTCTCGGTCAGCATCGCCTTCATGGTGCAGAGGGTCCCGCAATATAACTGTTCGGTTAAGGAGTAGATGGCTTTCAGCTTAATCACGCTGTCAGAAGCGAGTTGGCGGCTCCGTTCACCTGCAAGATAGTCAAGTATTATAAGCCGCCTGTATGAGTTATTCAACAAGACAAGGTAATTTTCAAGTGCTTGGCACTTACCGAAGATCGCAGAGGTCATTCTGGAGATATGGTCTTTGAGAGTTTGTAGCTCATCGGACACAACCTTAAGCCTGTTTTCAGTGTCGTTGGCTCGTTGGGTTATAGCAGCTTTTTCCGCCTCAGCCGTCTTCTGATAAGCAGCGAGTTCAGCCCGGGTTTTCTCCAGCTCTGTCACGGCAACTCGCCATTTATTGTCCGCCTCAGCCCTGGCGGCTTGTTGCACAGTGAAATTCGACTCAGCAGTTGCTAAAGCTTCCTGCGTTACGCAAAAGACAGTTTCAAAGGTTTTCAGTCAGGATATGATTCGCACATTGGTGAAACTATTGTGTTATAAGTCTCAAGCAGATTGCAAGCAATATACTTGACACTTGGGGGCTAATGCCTGTGTTTTTCTCTAAGTCTACATGGCAGTCCCGGCTCATCTTTGTTAAAGTTAAGCCGGCACTTGGAGGCTACACAGAGCTCTCCAAAGTTTACAATGGAGTTCTGGCTCATCGTCATGACCCGAACTCGGGGGCTACACTTGGATCAACCCTTTCAACTAAGTACCGGCTCAATATCAGTATTAACCCGATACTTGGGGGCTACAGGTATTATAATTTGAAGTATGACAAGAAGTATAAGACCCGGTCTACTATTTTGCAAGACTAAACCGGATCTTGGGGGCTACATAAGGGTATAAGGAAAGCAAGAAAGGAGCAGTACCTCAAATTTGGACTTCATAAGGCTAACAAGTTTTCGCTCCATGTTGTGGCTTGCGCTGAGGCGATTTAAATAGCCGGCATGAAGATCATCTGTAGACATCTTTTCCAACGAGGGCAATGCAAAGTCGAATCTTTCTGGCGAGTTCTCTTTAGCCTCGCCGGTGTGTCTTGTCAGCATATGAGAGGTCGATTGATAACCCGCCCCAGTAAGAGCGATGTTTTTGGTAGCTGGAGAGCTCGGCGTTTGGAAGTCAGTTCGTGGAGGGCTCGTAGGAGCGACCGTATCATGAACAGCCGGCTCATGGGGCTGAGGATCATCGGCAGGTGTTTCTTTTATAGCTTCTGTAGGCTCAGCATGAGGTACAGGGGAAGCCGGCTTGGATTTCTCCGGCTCTTGGACAGTGGGGGCGGCTTCAGACCCGCCGGTTTTCTTCCGCTTCGCTTGAGCCCTAGAGAGCAAAAACAATTGTCAAATAAAAGACAAGATTGAAGAAAAATATAGTGCAAAGGAAAAATGCATACTCTGGGTTGATTCTCAATGGAGGCAGCTTAGTGGCCGTTGAGTCGCCAGACGAAGGGGGCGAGTCCTGGAAAAGTTACAGTTCTTCAGGTAAAGTAAGGTTGCAAGACAAGACTGTTAAGATGATCAGACTTGGGTAAAAAGTACCTCTGCAGGACGCTTCCGGGAAGCCGGGAGTTGGGTAAGCCGCCCATCAGCTCCTCAGAGCCGGCACTCCGGGTCTGACGCCTGGAGGTGTGCTGTTGCTTTTTCAAAATAAAATGGCAGTCCAAGTAAGCAAGAGGATGAGAGAATGGGACTTTTCGGATAACCCGCTGTTTCTTCTTTGGGGGAGAATTTTCTAAATCGGAGGAAATATTGATTACCTCAGGAGCATCCACACGGCTAGTCTCTGGTTCAACCTGTGAAATAAATATCATCAGTAAGCTGTATAAAGAGACGGTCAGAAGAAGTCAAGCTTTACCTCTGAATCGTTAGACTCAGGAATGGAGGAGGCGGTGGTTCTCCTTTTATGAGCAAGGGTTTTACCCGCCCTGGGCTTCCTCACGGGCGGGTTGAGTTTTTTATTCCAGAAATCTGAGCCGGCCTGCGCACAAGCCGCCAGAGAGGTTAAAAGATGCTAATTAAAACGAGCAAGATGAAGATTGTAAGGTTTCCAGAAGTTTTTCTTACAGGCGGAGCCGGGTTCTGGGCATAGAAGGGTCTCAGCCCAATTTTATCACAAATTTCCTGTTTTTCGCCGAGAAGATTTTTAACGCTATTGCTGATTTCCTGTTGTGACAATTGGGCGTTTGAGAAGCAGAGGGGGTCATTGGGTTCACCCATGTATTCAAACATAAGCCGGTCACGCCGGCTCAGGGGCGATATTTGCCAACTGACCCAGCAGCGGGTCAGGTCGACACCAGTTAATCCGTTTGCAATCAAAGCTTTGATCTTGGCAATGGAAGGGGCATACTTCGCTCTTTCAGTAGTGGATAGCCTGTCGGGAAGTTCTCCGGAGCTGGGAAGCCGGGTAGGGCGGTAACCCGGCAGCGGATTTTCACCCTCCGGAGAAGTGTCTTTGCAATAAAACCAGGTCCTGTTCCAGTTCTTAGGATGACTTGGCAGGGTAGCAAATGGGTAAGGCACATCTCTCCGCCTCTGGATAGTCACGCCGCCGAGTTCCAGACTTGAGCCGCCTGCTTTCTCAGTTTGGCGGTTGATATAATGGTAATCACGAAAAATGTCCATAGAAGGTTCTTCTTGCAGATACACCTCACTCAAGACTTGGAATTGGCAGATATTGGTGACTGAATTGGGGCCTATGTCCTGAGGGTGAAGCTTAAAAAAGTGCAGAACATCTCGGAAGAATTTAGACCCGGGCGGGCTGAAGCCGCGGACGAGGTGGTCAGCGAAAACAACGACTTCTCCGTCTTGAGGTCTGGGTCTTTTCTCTAACCCGGGAGCCCGCCACTGAATGACGTCCCGAGCCGGTAACACGCCTATCTTCACATAGTCTAACAGTAGATCTTCGGTAATTCCGGATTGGACCCAGTCACAAGACGATGTTGCGCTTGACATATTGGCAGGTTAAGTGCTGAAATTTTAAGCCAGAGGTATGTTGGCGGGTTAAGTGAAAGAAGCAATAGTCAAACTTTATGGCGAGTTACAAACATATGTGCTAAGCCACCCGGAAGATCAATGGCGGGTCAGTCGTCAGTACCCCCAAGATGGCCCAAGATTTCACTAAGTATGGGACAAACAGATTTCATAATCTGCGGCAACATTTTTGGATCTACGAGCGGTTCGGAAAGGGGGAAAAACACTAACCCTAGCAGACAGTGGAAGAACAGATAGATCAGGGACTCGTTAATGCTGAAGCAGAATCAATCCGTACAAGATACAAAGGGGGAGCTGATCACTACCGCAATGTATTTTGACTCGATTTGAATTAAAATACCGTTCCTAGCCCTAAGAACGTGAAGAACAGGGATGAACTCCGGCGAGCTCCATGAACAGTACAGATCTAATGCGAGTCCAGGGAGAGGCAGGAGCTTTACCTTGATGATTCGAGGGAAGAGCGGAGGAGCACCGCGGTTCTCTGGTCCCGATTGGGTTGGTGCAGTGTCCCGTTTCGAGTTCGCTGGAGAGGAGCGACGGCGGCGGGGCTGTTTGCGACAGTAGTCGCGACGGCGTCGGGAGGAGGAAGAAGAAGTGACAGGGTAAAGGAGCGACCCTGTGCCCATTTATAAGGGTAGGTGGGGTAGTGAAACAGCAGGCCCAGAGATCGAGGAGGCGATATAGTTATCATGGCTGAGATGGCGCCTCGTTTCTCGGATGGCGGGTAAATGAAAGATTCATTGTGACGTCACTGTTGGATATGGCGGGTTAGGGAAGACCAGTCAAAGTTGCAGTTCCAGAAGACCCGCAGAAGGCTCGCCAACTGAAGAATTTAAATTGACATGAACAGGTTCAAATTAATTTGGGGCCTAATGTTGGGGATATAACTCCGCGGTTAACCCTGTCGGCGACTCATAGTGCAAGAGCCTAAGCCGGCCCAGGAAGGCAAGGCGTGAAGACGACGACTTACAGATGGGCCAGTCGAAGGCCTAAAGCCTGGTGGCGACTCAAGGCCCGAAAGGGTAAACCGCCATGTGAAGACTTATCTTGTAAGACTAGGAAAGTAGAACCTGGGTCGGTTACGTTGTGTAACCCGACCCGGATTCTTGTAAGCCCAGGGCCTATACCTATGTATATAAAGGTGAGCCCCTGCGGCGGGTGAGGGGGGGTTAAGAAAGACAGACAAGCCTTACGGCGAGAGAGATCAAGCAATTGAGAGTTAGGGCAAGCAAGCCGCCCCTTGTGCTCGATATACCAGTTAATACAGCTTAAGCAGGACGTAGGCTTTCACCTCCACCGTGAGGGGCCGAACCTGGGTAAACCCGTGTCCCTTGTCCCGCTTAACCCCTTTGAGTCCACTTCCATGGCGTTGACTCCGAACCTAAGCCTTCGGGCATCTGCCGTGACAAAACCACGACACTTCCCCTTCTGTGAAAATCAAAGAGAGTAGGAGCAGGCAAAGTGATAGGCACAACGTTTTTTTATTAAATCTCAAGTTATAGGTGTAGTTAGTGACTGTGCCCGTAAGGAACTTATGACGCTTCATGGCCTCAAAGTCTAAGTACTGAGTAGGTAAAATGGGGTCATTAGGCCAAGGTGATACATTTAGCTTCTCTGCTATACGGGAGGCATAAATTCCTCCATAGAAATTACCACTAGCAGCGTTGTAACAGCCCGGGACCGACGCTCCAGAAGATTCCCCTTTTATTTCCATTCTCGTCATGTGATTCATTTTATTGTCGCATTCATCATCGCATCATTCGCATCATCCGCATTGCATCGGCACTCCGTTGCCGTAATGTTTTCAAAATCTTGCATCCGTTCATAGTTGTCGATTCTCTCCGTTCGTGTCGTCGATCGTTTCGAGACCAACCACACACGCACACGCCCGCGTCATCGTTTAAATAAATGTTTTTAAAAGTGCACAAAAAATATTCTCGGATTGGGTCGAAACTTGGCGTGCGGTCTTGTTATGTTGTAGGTAGACCGCCTGCCAAATTTCGTCGCAGTCGGAGGTCGTTTGATACCCGAACGGTCGACCGTAGCGGCACCGTCAGCGGTCAAATTATCAGATGTTTTCGGTGTTTTAAAACTTGCCGCCGGGCCACCACCTCCCTCTCTTCTCAGCCCAATACCCCTCTACACAGCCCACATAGCCCTGCTAGCCCCCCTCCGTTTCCGGACGTCCGATCGAGATCGAACGGTCCGAAAACGGACAAAACTGCTAACCCTAGCCCCCATTGTTATAAATAGATGCCTAGCCCTGTCTATTTTTGGACCTGACCTAGACTTCCCTCGGGAGCTGCGCCGCCGCCCGAGAGCCCGAGCTCCTCCCATGGCGCTCCTCTGCGTAGCGCGCCGCCGCCCCTAGCCCGTCAGCCTCGCCGCCTCGCCGGCAGGTCGCCGGAGGACCCGTCGCCGGCATCCCTCAGGCAAGTGCCGTGCCCCCGCGTTTCCCTCTCCCCTCCCGTTCTGCTCTCGCTCTCTCTAACCTCTCTCTCACCCTGTCCCTCGAAGCTCCAGATCCCGCCGCCACCGTCGGTCGCCTCCCCGCCGTCGTGTCGCACCGGATCTGGCCGAGGAGCGTCGGATCTGCGCCATCCCGTCGGCCTCCGGCCCAATCCCGCCGCCGCGCCATGGCCGGCTCGCCCTGCCGCCGCGTCCTCTGCTCGGGCGTGAGCAGAGAGACGATGAGCGAGCGCCTCGTCGCTGTGGGCCTCGCCCTCCCACGCGGGCCCAGCCCCGCCTCGCGCAGCCCTAGCCCAGCTTCCCCGCCGGCCTCCTCCGCATCCTGATTGGGCTAGGCCCATGGGTGAGCCGCCCCCCCGGTGCCCAGTTTTGGCCCATGTCGTTTTTTTTAATCACAGAAATGCATGTTTTTGAGATGTTAACATTTTAGTAACCGTGCGACGGATTAAATTGTTTTATATATGAAAAATGCTTAGGAAAATGCGTAGATTAATAATATGCCATTTTCATCCATGTTAAAAATACTCACACTCGCTGTTTGCATCATTTTGCATAAATGCATTATTTCGTGTGACATAATTATTTAACGTGCATCGGGATTTAATCCAAAAATATATTAAAATGTTCATATTATCGACATCGCATTTTCATGCATGGCAAACTTGTTCAATGTAATATTTGCATTTAACTTGCATTTATAATTGCTAAAAGGGGGTATTCCATTAACTTGCGTAATTAATTGTGACATATTTACCTACATGAACCTATGCATTTTATATATGTTTTCGGGGTGGAAAACTCCATAGAATTTAACTGTGCATTTAGTTTTGTCATTTGAGCAAGTTCGTGTGCATGTCATTTTTGCCATGATGCCCGTTTGTCTATTTTGTGGGATTTAATCCGTGCATCATATGAAATAATTTTGAACATGAGTTATGACCTTGGACATGTGTGCTAGGCCCTGGTATTTTTGGTTGTTATAGAAATGCATGTTTAGGTGTTGTTTTCTTGTTGCCAACATGCTATAAAAATCTGATGTTTTGAGGGTCCAAAATATTTCAAAGTCTGGAAATCTGTTATCTTATTGCTGTGTTGCCATGTGAATTGCTAGTGTTCTAGGAGTCTTTTGGTGATGCCACCATGGAGTCTTTTGTTAAGCATGTTATGTTCTATCATGTTGCGCCAATAGTTTGCAGGAATAGGTTTTGCATCATAATTATTCCTGCTGTCCAATATATCAATCTGTTAAAAACTGCTGCTCATGACTAGCCTAATTTTCACTAAGTCTGAGAATCTGTTTTCTTCAATATGCCATGTTGTGTTGATGGTTGCCATGAATCTGAGCATAATTTGATGTTGCCATAATGGAATGATTTGTAATGCATCATGTCCTCTTCCATGCTATAGAATTTCATGCCATAATATGCCCTGTAGCATATAGTTTTACTGCTGCCAATATGCCTTCGTGAAAATCGGCTATGCTAAAACTGTTATTTTCACTAAGTCCTAATCTGCTATATTTTGTTGCCATGTTGTGAGCTTCCTACCATGTGATCCATGACTCTTTTGAGTATGAAATGTGAAGATGAATTGAAGTGTGTGTTATATGATACTGCCCCATGCTTAGTTTGTGCATTTTAGAGTATTGTAACTTGTTGTTTTCATGCGTGCAATATGCTATGTTGCTGTTTTGGGCAGATTTGAACTAAAACTTGTGTTGGTTGTAGTGGTTGAACCGTAGCTCCGTTTTGGGCATGCCATATATGTAACTTGTTTAGATTTTCATGTAGTATCATAATATATTGTTGCATTCATGATTTGAAATGTTTGTGGTTGTCATTTTCATGCATTTTGCATTCATGGCATAATATCTTGTGATGGTCATATCTTTTAGACCGTAGCTCCGTTTGAGATGTTCTATATATGTAAATCGACTAGAATGACGTGTAGAATTGCATGGTTCACTTTATTTTGCTGTTTAACAAATATAAAACATGATTAGTTCAGATCTGGACCAATTTTGAAATTAACATATGGGGTCGTTTCGGAAATGCTATATGTCGTTTCCGGCCTCATTTAAACTTGCCTAGATGTGTAGTTTACTTATGCTCCACCTCTTGCCATGTTTAACAACATTTAATATTGTCGTGTACCTAAACGAGAGTGAACTAAATATTCAAATGTGGAGTTTCGTCAATATGCAACTCGTTGCATATTGAGCTTCACTTAATGTGTAGAAGTTGATTGTTGTGCTTGCCATGTCATGCATAACATGCATCATATTTGAAGTGCATCATGTCTTGCATATGTCGTGGTTTATCGTGTGTCGATTGTTGGTTCCGGATTGTTTCTTCTCGATAGAGTTCCGAAAGCGTTCGGAGTGTGAGGATTCGTTCGACTACGTTGGTTCGTCTTCTTCACGGATTCGTTCTTCTTCCAAGCGGGATCTCAGGCAAGATGACCCATTTCCCTAGATAGCATTACTATCATTGACATGCTAGTTGTCTCGTTTCTATCGCTGTTTCGCTTCCTACCACTTGTTTAACAAGCCTCCCAAATTTCCATGAAAAGCCTCTAACCCCTCCACATCCCAGAAAACATTGTATGGCTATGTTATTGCCAGCTCAGCCCTTCTTATAGCGTTGCTAGTTGCAGGTGCAAGCTTTTTTCCATGTGCAACATGGATATTTTGTTATATCACAATATTATTGCTATTTAATTTAATGCACATATATACTTGGTAAAGGGTGGAAGGCTTGGCCTTTTGCTCGGTGTTTTTGTTCCACTCTTGCCGCCCTAGTTACTTGTGTACCGGTGTTATGTTCCATAATTGAGCGCTCCTAACATGCTCGGGGTTGTTATGGGGACCCCCTTGATTTTCGTTTTAGGATAAAACTTGTCTGGCAAGGCCCAACATTGGTACTATTTGCTTAATAACAACTAAAATTTGCATAGGGCATGATCACCCCGTGGATAATTAATCAACCCCCCGGGCCAGTGCTCCTCATGAGTGTTGGTCCAAACCGAGCGATGTCCAGCGCCCCCTGGTCACCTGGGGTTTCAGCCAACCCGACGTCTAGCTCATCTGGTAGTGCCCTGAGAAAGAGATACGCGCGGCTCCTATTGGGATCTGGCCTGCCGGGCGGTCTTGCTGGACTTGTGTTACCTTTCTCGAATGTCTTGCGCGAGGAATTCCGGTTTTTCTTCGGGCTATCTCGAGGTTGCGGTTTTCCAGTGGAATTGCCTAGGAAGACCACGAGATTCGTGGTCGAGGTTATTCCCGCGACGTGTGGTTAGTTTGTGATGGATGAGTTGGAGCACCCCTGCAGGGTCAAATCTTTCGGAAAGCCATGCCCGCGGTTACGTGGCAACTTGGAAACTTTGTTTAACACCCGGTCATAGCAAACTTGAAGTAAGCTCAAATAAAATACACCAACTGTGTGCGTAACCGTGATTGTCTCTTCTCGTGAGTCCTTATCCGAGAGAGAACACGGTGGGGTTATGTTTGACGTATGTAGGTGTTCAGGATCTCTTAGAGATCATTACTAGTTCACGTCCGTTTATTCGACAATCATCCCCCTTTATTCTTGTACTCGTAAGTTAGCCACTCAAATAAATGCTTAGTGCTTGCTGCAGCCTCACCACTTAACCATACCTCACCCATTAAGCTTTAATAGTCTTGATACCCTTGGAAATGAGATTGCTGAGTCCCCGTGGCTCACAGATTACTACAACAACAGTTGCAGGTACAGGTAATGCGATGATTTGATGTGAGCGCGATGCTTGTTTTGATTTGGAGTTCTTCTTCTTCTTCTTCATCGATCTAGGATGGGTCCCATGCGGCAGCCTGGGATAGCTAGGATGGATGTCATTTAATCGTTTGTTTTCGTCCGTAGTCGGACCCTGCTCTTCTGTATGATGTTTGGATATGTTGTTGTATTGATGTGATATTGATGTAGCTTGTGGCGAGTGTAAGCCAATTCCATATACTCATCTCTTCTTTACATGTACTTGTAATTATATCCATTCTTGCGAAACGACGAGATGCGCTTCTATCCCTGTCGAGGCCCTCGTGCCAAAATAAGGATAGGATTGCATCTTGGGCGTGACAAGCGTTGTGCTGTAGTCTCCGTGCAACAATTACTCCGAGATTATAACATTTATTTCCAGTTATGGCAGTGTGTATGAGACTCAAATCAGAAGCACACATGGTGCTACAATCTTGTTTGCCTACAATACATTTACCATTAAAGAGTGCGAAGTAGTGTATTGATGGGAAATGGATGCTTTTAATTCTTCCTTGTGATACTCCCCTATCTTCACCATAGCACATGTTAATAAAAAATGACTCATACTCAGATTTTGGTGGTTCATCAAGGGAACCCCAATATGGAATTTTGCATGCTTCACTGAACATTTCTAAGGGCATGGTGAAGGAACGGTCATAGAGGTTGAATCAAACTCTAGACTCATGAGGAAAATATTTAAATTTCTTTGTGAATGTTTTCGTGAGTTCGAGATGTTGAGGGCACTTATCTGCGATGAAGGGAGCGAGTTTTGCATTGTGGATATATTGTTCAAATTCCCCCTTAATACCTGCACCTTCCATGAACTCATCACACGGCCACAAGCATGATTTGGTAGCGGAATCTCGCATCGAGCTTTTGCTTGGCTCAACATAAGATTGTCGAACCGAGCTTCCACTTGATGAGGCCTCCGAGGACCTCCTCCTCGAAGAACTCCTAAAGAATTGCATTTTTATTTGCGAACAAATTTCTGAAATATTTTTGAGACACAAAATTTTGTTAACAAAACTTCGTGAAATTGATAGCAACAATCCTAAGGATGCATAGAGGCCATATTAAGCATTCAAACTACTTAGAACTCTAAGAATTCTACATGCAAGCTCATCTACAGCAGCACCAAGAGTAGCTAATTACTCTAAAAATAACCCACTAAATCATAAACTAATTGGAGCAATGGAGGAGTCACATACCAAGTAGCAATCCCTCCAAACAGTTTTGGAAACGGAGCTTCGAGCAAAGAGACCGAAATCCGCGGGTTTGAGAGCAAGAACATGGGAATGGAGGCTAAGGTGATTTTTTCTGGAGGTAGGGGATGACATGGGCTAAAGGAATAAGGGAGGGGCCCACGTGGGGGGCACAACCCACCAGGGCGCGCCTGGGGTTGCTGTCGCGCCCTGGTGTCTTGTGGGCACCAGGTGCACCCCCCTCTGGTATTATTTGCACCAGAAATTCAGAAATTTCAGAAAAAAATCGTATCAAATTTTCAAAACATTCTGAGAACTTTTATTTTTGGGTCATTTTTTTATTGCACGGAGAAAACAGAAAACTGGATAAACATGTCATTTTATTTTATTTGACTAAGTAGAACAGAGAATAAAGGTGGGAGCAAAGAGTTGTGCCTACTAGATTCATCGACTTCAAACCTCTCAAAAATGATCCATTAATAAGGTTAATCAAGTCTTATTAACAACCACTTCCGATTAGCATGAAACCGAAGAACTTTCGCAAAACACTAAGTTACCTCAATGGGGATGTGCATATCCCCAACAATAAGTATATCATATTTATTTTTGGCGGTAGGTAGAGGTCATTGAAAACTTCCAATAGTGATTGTCAGAGATTCTTCAATAACATTTATACCATTCACTTGGAATTGTTTCTTCGGAAAGTGCACCGTATGCTCATTACCATTGATATGAAAAGTGACTTTGCTTTTATTGCAATCAATAACAACCCCTGCAGTATTCAAAAAGGGTCTACCAAGGATAATCGACATGTTGTCGTCCTCACAGTAACATTTGCAACAACAACGGGCACATCCTCACAGATACCGATAGGTATAGCAGTTGATTTGTCAGCCATTTGCAATGATATTTCAGTAGGTGTGAGTTTATTCAAATCAAGTCTTTTGTATAAGGAGAAAGGCATAACACTAACACCAGCTCCCAAATCACACAAAGCAGTTTTGACATAATTTCTTTTAATGGAGCAAGGTATAGTTGGTATTCCCGGATCTCCAAGCTTTTTAGGTACTCCATCCTTAAAAGAATAATTAGCAAGCATGATGGAGATTTCAGCTTCAGGTATCTTTCTTTTATTAGTGATGACGTCTTTCATGTACTTTGCATATGGGGCCATTTTTAGGATATCAGTTAAGCGGGTATGCAAAAAGACCGGCCTAATCATTTCAGCAAAGCGTTCAAATTCTTCATCATCCTTTTTCTTAGATGGTTTAGGTGGAAAGGGCATGGGTTTGTGAACCCATGTCTCTCTTTCTTTACCATGTTTTCTAGCCACAAAGTCTCTTTTATCATAACATTTATTTTTAGGTTGTGGGTTATCAAGATCAACATCAGGCTCTATTTCAACATCATTATCTGGTTCTTTATCATTGTTAGGTTGAGTATCCTCATGAACATCATCATTATCATTTTCATTATCACTAGGTGAATGTTCATTACCAGATTGAGTTTCGGCATCAGAAATAGAGACATCATTCTTATGAGGAGGTTTTTGTATCTCAGGTTCACTAGAGGTATGCAAAGTCCTATCATTTTTCTTTTTCTTTTTCTTTTTCTTTTTAGAGGGACTAGGTGCATCAGTATTAATTCTCTGAGAGTCTTATTCAATTCTTTTAGGATGACCTTCAGGATAAAGTAGTTCTTGGGTCATTCTACCTCCTCTAGTTACTACTCTAGCAGCAAAATCATCTATTATATACTTAAAACGATAGAAAACGAACGGTGAAGATTTATCACTTCAGAGTTATGATTTTTGAATGGCCAAGATTTAATAGCCCACGTAATAGGAACCCTTTTTTAACGGAACGTGCTAGAATTAAACCTTCCTAAGCAAATCGATTATACAAGTCAAACACATGGACTATATAACAAAAGTAGTAAATGTGAGTCTGTAAAGGACACACACGTCTGAGATGTATTTGCGTTAAAGTACTACTAGTAAACATGCCCGTGCGTTGCAACGGGAAACAAAAATATTACGCCCTAGCCAAATAAGTATGGCTCAATACCCTGACATATGAGCATCCTCTATTTTGACATGATGGCCCACCATGTTGTCATTTATCTTTCTTCTCATCCATGATGGTCGTGATGTCCACATGATCACAATGCATTCGACGTGATAAACCCCAAGGCTATGAGCTTCCCACTACACGCCGCACTTCACTGTGCCGCGCAAGGGGATGTTTAAAACTCTAAACACAAATTCATCGAGCACGACCTACTACCAATGCCTAGACATATAAAGACTTTCCAAAATCTAATCAATTCCTAGACATAAAATACTTCATGAAGGCCTACTACGAACATTTGTTATGTTGAGACATTTTTTCAAATGCATGAACAGTTTTTGAATTCATGAACTATTTTTGACTCAATAAACATTTTTTAATCGATGAGCTTTAAAAAAAATACACGGTCATTTAAAAAAAATCATGAACATTATTGTATTCCCTGACCATTTTCCAAATCATTTAGGATGGTATTTCTCAAATTTCGTGGACATTTTTTTCAAATTCCCCGATATGATTGGAATACACGAACATTTTTAAAATCACAAACATTTTAATTTCACAAGAATGTTTTCAAAATAATGAATTTTTGAAAATCACACACATTTTTTTAATTCACGAACATATTATGATTTTTTTAAAAAAACTCGTAACTTTTTGAAATTTGGAATTTTTCAAAATCCCGAAATATTTTAAAGAAGGAAAAATAAAAAAGAAATCAGAATAGAAAAAGGAAAAAACTAAATGTAAAAAACAAGGCGTCATGCGGCGCGCATGGGCCGGCACATGAGTTCGTGCGGTGAGGAGAGAAAATGGGTGGGTAGACCTAGGGATCGAACCTAGGTCTCGAGTGTGGAAGATTGAGTGCTAACTAAGTGGAACAATTATGTACCTTGTAGTTGTGTTTTCTAGAGCTTACTGATCACAAGGGAACAACACATGTGATATAAGAAGGAGGGGGCAAGGAGTAGGGAGTTTAGTACTCCATCCATCTCATAATATAAGAACATTTTTTACACTAATGTAGTGTTAAAAACGCTCTTATATTATGGGACGGAGGGAGTACATGATAAGCATTCGAAAAAGAGTCTTTGATGTAAATACGCAAGAGACTGGAATCTACAATGTTTAAAGATGGTAATTCCAAAAGGAGTAAGAATCCATGCAATCCCACCAGTCACGAACAAGCAACGAACCAGCGACGAATCTGTTAGGATTTAATTAATCCTATTAATCAAAAAAAGCAACCCTTATATACACTCGATGACATCGCTAAATCGAACATGATAAGTGGTGTTTTAAGCATTTGAATCTGTCAAAAGCAAAAGAAAGATCAAAAATAGAGTAACTGGGCTGAAACTGCAACATTGTGTAGCTCATCAAATAAACGACGCCTGGGCGAGTCAATTTTATCTCACGCCAACCAAAATTCAGAGAAAGAAAGCAGAAAAAGAGGAGAAGCAGAAAAAGAGGGACAATAGACTCAAACTCGGGTCTGTAGAGGGAGGAGGATAGGCCCAAGCCACTGCCCTAGTTGCATGCCTATTACTATGTAACATGAGCCTTCTTTTAATAGCCTATAGTAGACGGCAACTTGAGAAGGTAAAAGCAAATCGTTTTTTAACTTACCGGTGGCATGCTGGGTAATTTAGGGCAACTTCGGGGGTAATTTTATGATGGACGACCAGAAACACTATTTGCTTTATTATTAGGTAGAGAGGTAACCCATCCCACACATCTTCTTCCTGATAGCATGACTATCAATCACGGAGAAGATGTGGAAAAAATATTGTCATCTTAACAGTCCACCGAGCACTTCTTATACAAATACAGCAAAAAATAAGAATATCATCATGGGAAAATTTTCTCTCCTTTCATGAACCCATATAAATATGAGCCGATACAAAAAATGTGTGTCATAATTCGTAAGGAAATAGTAGGTGCTAGATCATATATGGACTTATTCTAAAAGTTTGAATATATTAGGATGACTAACAATACAGTTATACAGATATTGCATTTGCATTTTGGTCCTTCTAATATTCTCCTTCTAGTATGCATTTTATTTGTCCCAACCGTGTTCCTACAGGTAAAGGTATTTTAATTTGAGATGTTTTTTACTTAACCATACAATAATAAAGTACACATATATGATTTCCATCGATGATCTATCCTATTTTTGGCTCAAGGCTCAAGCACGTTGGGTTCCATCCATACTACACTCGGTAGCTGACCAGCTAAAGTACACTCGTACATCGGTCCACTACATGACGACATCAACCTTATCTCTTCAGCAGCCAGGCGGAGGTCGCCTGTGCATTGGAGTGGTGCCCGTGGCCACCACAGCCGCGGCTCCGCCTCTCCTCGCCACCAAAACTCGCATGCCTGCCTCGGAAACCCTCCATGGCTGAACCTCGCACATCGCCGCACCGTTTTGGCTTTCTCAGCATGCGTCGTCCCGCAGCACCCTTCCTCCCCGGAACCGGCCGGCCCCAACCTCCACATGTCCTTCCACCTCTTGCCTCCTCCCTCTGCGCCCTGCTCGAACGCCGTCGCCGCCTACCTCTGCTCGGGCGAGCTCCACCCCAGGCACAACCCCGCATGTGCTGCGCCGACGACTCCACTCCTGGAGTGGAGAGTGTTGGACGGGCGCCTTGGAGCTCCGGTCGCCAGCCCAGTGCTCCGGATCCGGCCAGCAGCAACGCCTCCGACCCGATTCGGACACCCACAGCCTCCCGCCACCCCCTCTGCGCCGCTCATCGCCTCGCTTCCTCTGCTCGCGGCGGCTCGTGTGACCGCGAGGAGGCCAGCTCCGCCACAGCCACCTCCAGCTCCGAAGTTGGGCCTAGCTCGAGGGATTACATAGCGACGGCTCACCTTGTACTGCGCGCTGGCCTCGGCCTCGTCCTCCGCCGCTGCTGCCACGTCGTGCTCGTCGTCCGCGGGGAAGGCGAGTAGGGTCTCCAGGCTGGCGACGCCCTTCCTCCTATCATCATCGGCCGCAGGCTTCTCGGGCGGCGCCGACCCCACGAGGGGATCTCCGGCCGCGCCTGCTACTGCTTCTACCGCTGGCGGCGGCGGTGGCGGCGGTTGCTGGCCCTCATGATGGACAGCGGGTCCGCTAGAATGGTGGCCACCTCCATTCTCTCTCCATCCAGCTGTTAGGTTGATCTCCGCTGAGCAGGCCCAACGGCCTGCTAGGCCCTTGGTCAATGTGCCCTGATCGGGGGTGCCCAACCCATTATGGTTGGTGGGCCCCTGTGACCCGTGCTATATCAACAGAGGTGGGGGTCGGGGCACGCACGACGAAGTTCACCGCCGCCACAAACCCCACCGACACTCCCTTCCGATCTAGGGTTAGCGCGGTGCTCACGGGAAGCACCACCGCCGCCGATGCACGCACACCGCCGTCACCTCCACACCTCTCTGTCACCGCCGCCATCGCCGTTCCACCATGGCTACCTGCGGCAGCTCCACAGGCCAGGGAGAAGGTAAAACTCCAATCCCTTCTCTCCACTACCAGAATCCCCTAGCCTACACGATCCGACGATTCTATCAATGGAATAAGAGAGCACATCCTCAGGATGAGCAATATGGCAGCAAAGCTCAAGCCCATGGATGCGGATCTGGAGATCAAACCAGCGCTCCTGGTCCACTTGGTCATGGCTTCACTGCCAAAGGAGTTTGAAACCTTTGTTGTAAACTACAATATGTCACCTGAAACATGGGACATTGAAAAGACAATAGCAATGTGTGTCCAAGAAGAGGACAGACTCAAAGCCTCACATGGTGGTTCACTCAACTATGTGAAGGATAACAAGAAAAAGAATTACAATCAAAGTAGCAAAGGTTCTCCTTCAAAGGCGCATGGCAAATCTCACATGCAGCATCAGCATCAGCAGAAGTCCTTTCCAGTGGACAAAGACACTTGCCTCCACTGCAAGCAGACTGGGCACTACAAAAAAGATTGCCTTGTCTGGTTAAAGTCCATCATGGCAAAGAGAGGTAACGACATCATTTCATTTGTAAATGAATCCTTGTATGCACAGTTTTCGAAATCTACTTGGTGGATTGACTCAGGTGCAACTGTTCATGTTGCGAATTCTTTACAGGGATTCCATTCGACGCGGACTATGCAAAGAAACGAAAGACGCATTGAAGTCGCTAATGGAATTCAAGCATAAGTTGAAGCTGTCGGTGCCATCTCCTTGGAGTTAGTTGATGGGTTCAAGCTTCTACTTAGAGATGTCTTATATGTCCCTTCGTGTCATAGAAACTTGATTAGTGTTTCTTGTTTGGACAAAGACAATTATGAATGTTATTTTGGACATGGCAAGTGTGCCATATGGTTTAATAATGCTTATGTGGGTGTTGCTTTACTACACGATGAGCTTTATTTATTATCACTCTATGAAAAAGAGCATTCTGTGTGTAATGTGAATGAACATGTTTCCGCGTCGAACAAAGAACAAAAGAAAAGAAAGAGAACTCACGACTCGTCGAAATTATGGCACTGTCGCTTGGGCCATATTTCCAGGGGGAGAATAGAAAGATTAGTCAAAAGTGAAATTCTTCCTCCGTTAGAGTTCTCAGACTTAGAACAATGCATAGATTGCATTAAAGGAAAGTATGTAAAACAAATTAAAAAGGGTGCAATCCATAGCACAGGCACACTAGAAATCATTCACACTGACATTTGTGGACCATTTCCGGTGAAAAGTGTGGATGGATATGACTCGTTCATAACATTCACACATGATTACTCTCGCTATGGATACATTTATCCAATCAAAGAAAGATCTGAAGCATTGGATAAATTCAAAATATTCAAAGCTGAAGTTGAAAATCAGCATGATAAAAGAATAAAGATAGTAAGATCTGACCGTGGGGGGAGTACTACGGTCGACATACTCCATATGGCCAAGTCCCTGGACCTTTTGCAAAGTTTTTACAGGAGAATGGCATAGTAGCCCAGTATTCAATGCCGGGCGAGCCTTAGCAAAATGGAGTGGCTGAAAGGCGCAACCGTACTCTTATGGATATGGTGCGCAGCATGATGAGTTACTCTACTTTACCATTGGGATTGTGGATGGAGGCGCTTAAAACCGCCATTCACATTCTCAATAGAGTGCCAAGCAAGTCGGTGCCCAAAACACCGTACGAGCTGTGGACAGGACGAGTGCCCTCTCTACACCACTTCAGGGTGTGGGGGTGCCCTGCTGAGGCCAAAATGTTTAATCCAAACATTGCAAAGTTGGATCCCAAAACAGTGAGTTGCCACTTCATTGGCTATCCAGACAGATCAAAGGGTTTTTGTTTCTACTGTCCAGACAGATATACAAAGTTTGTAGAAACAAGACATGCAGCCTTCTTAGAGGACGAAATGATGAGGGGGCGCTTGGTAGCTCGGAAAATTGATCTTGAGGAGAAGAGGGTGCATGCACCTAATCCGATGATTCAGGAGCCATTTTTCTCACTACCAGTTGCAACTTCACCCATGACAACTATGGGGGTAGACCCGGAACCTGTCCGTCAGGAGCCGACTGAACCCGTTGTTGAGCAGGAAAGGGAGGTGCAGCAGCCAATTGTAGAAGATGTGCCGGAAGTTGAAGCACATAATGTGCCAGAAACTGAGGCACTTAGAAGGTCTAATAGAACAAGAAGATCAGCTATTTCTACTGATTATAAAGTCTATAACACAGAAATGGTTCATATGGATGGTGACCCCACCACATATGAAGAAGCCATTAGAAGCCCTCACTCATCGAAATGGCTAGAGGCAATGGAAGATGAAATAAAATCAATGAGTTCCAAAGATGTTTGGGACTTAGTGGAAATTCCTAAAGGAGCCAAAACAGTAGGCTGCAAATGGGTCTACAAAACTAAGTATGACCCTAATGGGAATGTAGAAAAGTATAAAGCACGACTCGTGGCTAAAGGATTTACACAAAGAGAAGGGATAGATTACAATGAGACTTTTTCCCCAGTCTCATGTAAGGACTCCTTCAGAATCATAATGGCATTAGTTGCACATTTTGATTTAGAGTTACATCAAATGGATGTAAAGACGGCATTTCTGAATGGTGATTTAAAAGAAAAGGTCTACATGAAACAACCCAAGGGTTTTATCATGGAAGGCAAGGAAAATATGGGATGCCGCCTGAAGAAATCCATTTATGGATTAAGGCAAGCCTCTAGACAATGGTATCTAAAGTTTAATCAAACGATTAAAAGTTTTGGATTTAAAGAAAATATTGAGGATAACTGCATTTATGCAAGGTTTAAAAATGGGAAATATATTTTCCTAATCTTGTATGTGGATGATATCTTGCTTGCTAGCAGTGATGTTAGTCTACTACTAGAAACAAAGAAGTTCTTATCCTCAAATTTTGATATCACAGATCTTGGTGAAGCATCCTATGTTTTGGGCATAGAAATTCACCGAGATAGAAACAATGGAGTCTTAGGACTATCATAGAAGGCATATTTAGAAATGGTTCTTCAAAAGTATAATATGCATGCGAGTAAAGCCACACCTGCTCCTATAGTCAAGGGCGATAGTTTTGGGAAATTCCAATGTCCCAAGAACCACTACGAGATCGATCCCATGAAACCAGTACCATATGCTTCGGCTGTTGGAAGCTTACAGTATGCACAAGTGTGCACTCGCCCTGACTTAGCTTTTGTTACCGGGGTACTCGATAGATATCAAGAGAATACAGGCATGGAGCACTAGAAGATGGCAAAGAAGGCATTGCGTTATGCGCAAGGCACGAAGCACTACATGCTAACATACAGAAGATCTGATTCCCTAGAGATAAAAGGGTATTCAGACGCAGATTTTGCGGGGGACAGAGATAATAGCAAATCCACGTCAGGATACGTCTTCACTCTCGCTGGAGGGGCTATTTCGTGGAGAAGCTCCAAACAATCAGTAGTTGCATCATCCACGATGTATGCAGAATTCATAGCATGTTTCGAGGCCACGGGACAGGCGATATGGCTAAAGAAATTTGTACCCGACTTGAAAGTGGTAGATTGTATTCACAAACCACTAAAGATGTACTGTGACAACCAGCCCGCGGTATTCTATGCTCACAACAACAAGTCGAGTAATGCTGCCAAAACAATAGAGATAAAGTATTATGTTGTGAAAGATAAAATCCAGGATCACACTATAAGTCTCGAGCATATAAAGACAAAGGATATGCTTGCGGATCCGCTTACGAAAGGCTTACCACCCAATGTGTTCAAGGAACACTTAGCCGGCATGGGTTTAATGGAAAGCCTTATGATTCCTGGATCATGAGAGGCCCAAAAGGGATAGAATTTGTTTCTAAACAAAACGTATGTCGTAGCTGTATGATTCTATTGGCAAATTAAGCTGTGACGATGAGACATGCTCTATGTACCAATATGTGATGAAACAAATAAACTAGAAAGTATAAGGTTAAAAGTAAAGTTGAGATCAAGGGGGAGAATGTTAGGTTGATCTCCGCTGAGCAGGCCCAACGGCCTGCCAGGCCCTTGGTCAATGCGCCCTGATCGGGGGCGCCCAACCCATTATGGTTGGTGGGCCCCTGTGACCCGCGCTATATCAACAGAGGTGGGGGGTCGGGGCACGCATGACGAAGTTCGCCGCCACCACAAACCCCACCGACACTCCCTTCCGATCTAGGGTTAGCGCGGTGCTCACGGAAAGCACCACCGTCGCCGCTGCACGCACACCGCCGTCACCTCCACACCTCTCTGTCACCGCCGCCGTCGCCGTTCCACCATGGCCACCTGCGGCAGCTCCACAGGTCAGGGAGAAGGTAAAACTCCAATCCCTTCTCTCCACTACCGGAATCCCCTAGCCTACACGATCCGACGATTCTATCACCAGCATCCCATCTCCTTCCTCCCGTGCTCCCTTTCCTCTCCTGTTCGTCTCTTTCCTATCTCACAGGTTCCCGACGCCATGCTGCGTCCGCCAGCCGTCGTGCTCCAAGCTCCGTCCGCCTTCCTTCCAGATCCACCCCCTGAGCACCACTTCCAACCGGATCCAGCGAGATCCGGCAGGTACACGCCGACCGGGCCAGCGCAAGGCCGCGGGGCGGGATGGGGCAAGAGGTGGGAGGTAGGAGGCGGCCGGCGACGCGCGGGGCATGGCCGGAGGTGGGCGGGGCAGCAGGTGGGAGGCAGGAGGCGGCCGGCGGCGCACGGGCGTGGCAGGAGGTGGGCGGGGCGGGGCGGGGCAGAGTGCCGCCAGGGCAAGGCAAATCATGGCTGTGTTTTTCCCCTTTGTACCGGTTCGATTTGGACCGCGGGTTGATTGCCGAAAAATACAGGGACTTTTTTGCAAAAACGTCAACGACGTACGACCAGAAGCGATCGCCGCTTTATTATTATTACTATATTACATTATTATTACTAGCAAACATACCCGTGCGTTGCACCAAAAAAGATAATCAGCGAGTCTACCAAATCGTCTATCAGCGCGCCATATAACATCTGGACAGTGTCACCTGGAGACGGGGAGGAATCCACCAAAACGTCCATCAGCGTGGCACGCTAACATCCAAATGGCGCCACCTGATGGTAGCAGGAAGGAGTACACCGAGGATGCATTAAGAACCATTCAAACTTTGGCATGCCTTTTGTATGACATTTCTGATCACATCAAACATGAATAAATCAAAACGCATCAAATTCACTAAGTTGACTATCGACGTAAATCGTACTCCCTCCATCTATTTTTACGGAGCTTAGTTTCCAAGGCAGCTACAAAATTGGAGCATTTTTGAATCTTGGTTTTGGACACATTTTCCTAAGTGTATGTAGCCCACAGAAACCTTCGCAAATTCCTTTTTTATTTAACCCGTTTTTCTTCTTTTATTGACCAACAATAGTATCCACAATCGAATTAATTTTATTGGGTCAATTTTTATCTAATTGCATGTAGCCCGCCATGCCTTCCCGTCCTTTATTTTATTTTATTGGATTTTTATTTTATATTGGTCTGCCACGCAACTGAAAGCACAACATGCTCCCTTGGTGGTTTTGATAATTCATGACAACATACATTGTCTCTTGGACTAATACATTTACCTAGTGTATTTCAGATATAGTCCATAGAGAAGGGCTGGCAAAAGGATTGTGGAGATTGTGGAATACCCCAAGATGCAAGAAAATGGATTGGCAAAGCTTCAAGCAAGAGGACTCTACTTTTTACATTTGTGAGAAATCACTTTGAGTCCATAGGAAAGCCAATACTATTAAAAGGGGGTAAGGTTTTGATTGGTGAACAAAATGCTCATACGTGCACAAGTGATAGTCACCAAAAACACCCACAAACTCTCCCACCAAAGTCTGTCCAAAGCCATATACTCAACATCGGTGCAACCAACATTTCCATCCCGGTGCCACCGATTCTCAACCATAGACAGACTCAGCCAAACCCTAGCCACTTCGGTGCAACCGATTCCATACCGGTGCCACCGAGTTTAGGTTGCCAACTTTCTGTTACGCAAATTCACAATATCGGTACCACCGAGATTGTTGGATCGGCGTCACCGAGATTGGGAATCTGACCGTTGGTCACCTTATCGGTGCAACCGAGTTTCCTATATCGGTCTCACCGAGATTCAAAAGTTGCCACCTTTTGGTCACTTCGGTACCACCGAGATTAACACATCGGTGTCACCGAGTTGGTCATTTTGTGTGTAACGGTTGGATTTTTGGGGATGCCTATATATACCCCTTCACCACCACCTACTCGAGAGAGAAGCACTGAGAACTATTCCATACTTGCCCCATCCAGTTTTCTGAGAGAGAGCCACCTACCCTTGTGTTGAGGTCAAGATCTTCCACTCCAACCATATGGATCTTGATTTCTAGCCTCCCCAAGTTGCTTTCCACCAATCCCATCTCTTCCACCAAGCCAAATCTGTGAGAGAGTGATTGTGTGTTGAGGAGTCTATCATCTTGAAGCACAAGAGCAAGGAGTTCATCGTCATTACCGAGCCTATTACCTTTTGGAGGGTGGTGCCTCCTAGATTGGTTAGGTGTCGCTTGGGAGCCTCCTACTTCGTGTTGTGGAGTTGAACCAAGAAGTTTGTACGGGCAAGGAGATCGCCTACTTCGTGAAGATCTACCCATAGTGAGGCTAGTCCTTCGTGGACGGAAGCCGTTATGGAATAGTCAAGGTTGCTACTTCGTGGACCCTTATGGGTGGAGCCCTCCGTGGACTCTCGCGACCGTTACCCTCCGTGGGTTGAAGACTCCATAAACGTGGATGTACGATAGCACCACCTATCGGAACCACGGGAAAAAACTTTGCGTCTCCAATTGCGTTTGATCTCCATATCTCTACTCTTTACTTCATGTGCAATGTCTTTTCTTTCCGCTGCCATATTTGTTGACATGCATGTGTAGTGCTGTTAGACTTGCTAGACTTGCTATAACTGTTAAAATCTGCCAACCAATTAACTTGGGAAAAGGTTAGGTTTTAAATTCCTGCTAGTAGTCTATTCACCCCCCCTCTAGACACTCTTCTAGTGATCCCTCAATTGGTATCAGAGCATTGGTCTCCATTGCTTCGGTTTAATCACCGAGGAGGAAGATGGATGTGTCTAGTATAGGTAGTTTGAGTTGTAGAGTGCCTATTCTTGATGGAGAGTACTATAGTCAATGGAAAACCTTGATGCTTGAGCTGTTTAATGAATTTCAATTGAGCAAATATGTTAAGTGCCCTTATGTACCTCCCATTGATCCTTTACATCCCACACACGAAGAGGAAATTGATATGCTATGCAATCTTAGAGCTGTTAATCTCATTGTTAGAGCATTGCCTAGAAATGTGCTTAATCAAATGAAGAATTTTGTATGTGCTTACACTTTGTGGAATGACTTGGAGAAACGATATCCAAGTTATTCATTGAGTAATCTTGATGAAATTCTTCATAAAACTATTGCCTTCCACAAAATGACGCCTAGTGATCCCAAGTTTGATGATTGTCTATTTGAGCTTAGAGACCTCATGTGTGCTAAAGGAGATGTCACTACTATCAACAACATCATTATTGAAGCCATTCGCATTCATAAATTTGAACATTGTCATGATCATACCCCTGACGAATCCCTTGTTCTTTATGATGAGGATTTCCCACTTGATGATGACAATGTGGAACATGGCTACTATGATGAAGATGAGCTGTTCGACATCGAGTATGAGAAGATCATGAAGAATCTATGTCTCATGGCAAACTTCAAGGATTACATGTCCGGAGGAAAAGAGTGGATTCTCGATAGCGGATGTACCGATCATATGACCGGAGATAGAGAAATGTTTGAAGAGATCACGCCAAACCATGGACTGCGAAGGTACGTAACGTTTGGAGACAACTCCAAGGGTAAGGTACTTGGTCTTGGTAAGGTGGCCATATCCCATGATAGCTCTATTCAAAATGTTATGCTTGTTGAATCTCTTGGCTACAATCTTCTTTCCGTATCTAGACTTGCCGCCTTTGTTTTAATGTGCTATTCACGAAAGTAGATTGCCAAGTGTTTCGTCAAGATAATCATAAAATGATCTTTACCGGTTTCCGTAGAGGTGATCTATACATTGTCGATTTCACTAAGAGATCCAAACCTCGTACTTGTCTTATTGCAAAATCTTCTAAAGGTTGGCTTTGGCATAGAAGACTAGGACATGTTGGCATGCATAACTTAGACAAGCTTATCAAAGGTGATCATATACTTTGTGTCAAAGATGTTATCTTTGACAAAGATAGACTTTGTAGTGCTTGTCAAGCTGGAAAGCAAGTAGGTGGAAGTCATCCCGTTAAGAATATCATGACTACTAGGAGACCACTCGAGTTACTTCACATGGATCTCTTTGGTCCCAATGCTTACAAGAGTCTCGGTGGAAATTCCTATGGTCTAGTTATAGTTGATGATTTTTTCAGATTTACGTGGGTATTCTTTCTTGATGATAAGTCGCAGGTTCAAAAGATCTTCAAGAACTTCGCTCACAAAGCGCAAAATCAGTTTGAAGTGAAGATCAAGAAGGTTCGGAGCGATAACGGATCGGAGTTCAAGAACACCCATGTGGATACCTTTCTTGACGAAGAAGGTGTTTCACATGAGTTCTCGGCTACGTACACGCCTCAACAAAATGGAGTTGTTGAGAGGAAGAACCGAACGCTCATTGAGATGGCAAGAACGATGCTTGACGAATACAAGACGCCAAGACACTTTTGGGCAGAAGCCGTGGAAACAGCATGTCATGCCACAAACCGACTTTACTTGCACAAGTTTCTCGGTAAAACGGCATACGAGCTACTCACCGGTAACAAACCCCAAGTTGGATACTTTCGGGTATTCGGCTCAAAGTGCTACATTCTTGATAAGCATCGTCGTACTAAATTTGCTCCTAAATCTCATGAAGGATTCCTACTTGGTTATGGTTCGAACTCTCACACTTACCGTGTCTACAACAGCTTCACTCGAAAAGTTGAAGAGACGGTAGATGTGAAGTTTGATGAATCTAATGGTTCGCAAGTCGAACAATTGCCAAATGATGCAGGTGATAAGGACCCTTCAGAAGCTATCCTAGATTTGCCCACCGGCAAGATTCGTCCCATGGAGGTGAAGGAAAGTACTTCATCAACTCAAGTGGAAGCCCCTACTTCACGTCAAGGTGAACCACAACATGACATGGAAGCATCCACAAGCGGTATACGACACGATGATGAAGAGGAGGAAGTACATCATGAAGATCCACCACAACCTCCTTCGCCACCACCTCAAGGGAACGACACCTTCAACAACAACGAAGATGAAGGAGATGATGATGAAGAAGAAGCTCCACCATCCAACAATCGGAAGCTGACCCGAGTTCGAGCACAAGTGACCAAGAACCATCCCCTAAACCAAATCTTTGGTGATATACAAACAGGGAGAATCACTCGCTCTAAAACTCGCCTAGCTAACTTTTGTGAGCATTATTCTTTCATCTCTAGGATTGAGCCCTTGAAGGTAGAACAAGCTCTAGAAGATGCGGATTGGGTGAACGCGATGCATGAAGAGCTTCACAACTTCGAGAGGAACGAAGTGTGGACACTCGTGGAGAAGCCCAAGGATGAGCAAAACATCATCGGAACCAAATGGGTGTTTCGGAACAAGCAAGATGAAGACGGTCAAGTCGTACGGAACAAGGCTCGTCTCGTAGCCCAAGGATATACGCAAGTCGAAGGTATGGACTACGGTGAGACCTACGCCCCTGTCGCTAGACTTGAAGCTATTCGCATTCTTCTTGCTTATGTTAATCATCATGATATCACACTTTATCAAATGGACATTAAAAGTGCCTTTTTAAATGGTGAAATTGAAGAAGAAGTCTATGTTAAGCAACCACCTGGTTTTGTGAATCCTAAGAAACCTAATCATGTGTACAAGCTTCGTAAAGCCCTTTATGGTCTTAAGCAAGCCCCTCGTGCTTGGTACAAATGCTTAACGAAGTTTCTCATTGAAAAAGGGTTTGAAATTGGTAAAATTGATGCAACCTTGTTCGCTAAGAGAGTTAATGGTGAATTATTTGTGTGCCAAATCTATGTAGATGATATTATCTTTGGATCTACTAACCCACAATTCAGTGAAAGATTTGGAAGGTTGATGTCCAAGAAGTATGAGATGTCTATGATGTGTGAGCTGAAATTCTTTCTTGGTTTGCAAATCAAGCAAACGAAAGAAGGAACTTTCATCTCTCAAACTAAGTATACCAAGGACTTGATCAAGAAGTTCAACATGCAGGAGTGCAAAGGTATGAAAACCCCAATGCCTACTAGTGGACATGTTGATCTTACCAGAGAGGATGAACCGGTTGTTCAAAAGGTTTATCGATCTATGATTGGTTCATTGCTACATCTATGTGCCTCTTATCCCGATATTATGCTGAGTGTTTGCATGTGTGCTAGATATCAAGCTGCACCTAAAGAATGTCATCTTTTGGCCGTGAAACGTATTGTGAGATATTTGATACAAACACAAAATTTTGGCATTTGGTATCCCAAGGGATCTTCCTTTAACCTTGTTGGCTATTCCGATTCGGATTATGCCGGTGACAAGGTTGATAGAAAATCCACCTCGGGTACTTGTCAATTTTTGGGCAGATCTCTTGTATCTTGGTCCTCCAAGAAACAAAACTCGGTATCTCTATCTACTGCCGAAGCTGAGTATATTGCTGATGGATCTTGTTGTGCACAATTGTTATGGATGACACAAACGCTTAAGGATTACGGAATCCATGTTAGAAATGTTCCATTACTTTGTGACAATGAAAGTGCTATTAAAATTGGTCATAATCTTGTGCAACATTATCGAACAAAACATATTCAAGTTAGACATCATTTCATTCGTGATCATGTTGCTAAAGGAGATATCAATCTTAAGCATGTTCGCACTAACAAGCAATTGGCCGATATCTTTACCAAACCACTGGATGAGAAAACATTTTGCCACTTGAGGAGTGAGTTGAACATCATTGATGCTTCAAACTTGAGCTAGACTCACTCGGATGCATGCAAGGGCATAAGCTTTCTTGATATTTCCATGTTGATCCTAACATGTTATCTTGTGCCATGGAATTCTATGCTCCCTTGTATTGCATCTAATCTTTTGTAGGTACTTGGAAGAACTTCATTCCACAAGATTGCCCTCAACTCAAATCATAAGCAATCTTGTCATGACCAAGTATCCACAACCCCTCTTGATGATGAAAGGAAGAAAACACCTCAATCATATCCTTGACATATATTTATAATTCTCAAGTTGGTATCATGTCAAATGGATATGTCCATTGCTCTTCCTTGCATGACTAACCTTTGCAGGTGACAAGTGTACTAAAACAAGAAGGATTGCTCCCAACTCAAGATGATCTTCATCAACCTCGAGCATCCTCAACAAGTTCACCTACAAGCCACGTCATCAACATCACTCAAAGGTATGTATTCATATCCTTGAAAAGGCTTTACTCCAAGTCATGAGCTAAAGCAACTCAAGTGATATGAAGACATTAAAATGCTTAATCGAAAAATGGTAACCCCATTTTGAGCTTAACGTAGAGTATGACCTATGATCAAGTATTCTTGTTTGACTCCTAAGTCAATGTACTCTAATATAGGTGACCTAGTCACCGCCCATCATCTAGTTAAGTATTTTGGATGGTTCACTTTCTATTTTGCGAAGACTTCTTGGAACCACTCAAATCTTCTCTAGCTGATATCCCTTTGTAAAAACCTTCACATTCCCTTTGAATTTTTTTTTCTGGCAACACTTTGAAAACAGAAACTTGGTCCTTTATTTCCTTTGCCGTTTTAACCTCGGAGCCACCGATACATATTTCTCGGTTCTACTGACATTGCAGATAAGCTGCACCACAAGATCTCGGTACCACCGATTTATCTGTCTCGGAGTCACCGACTTGTTTTCTTTTCTTATTTATGATCGCTGTTGCAAATCTATGTTTCTCTTGTGCCATTTCATGTGAGGATTTTGTTACTTCGATGATCCCTTCCTTTAAAAAAAAGGGGGGAGAATAACAAAAGAAATTCTTTATTCAAGGATCCCTAACTCAACGGAGGAGCAGTCTTACAAAATCTCAGAAGGAGAGAAATTCTTTTCAATGATTCCCTCAGTTTTCATTTCCATAAACCCTACATTCAATGACCCTTGTTCTCAAGGATCCCTTCCTATAAATGATCCCTGTATCTATTCCTGTGTTTGACCTTTTTGGAAATTAATGCCAAAGGGGGAGAATACCAAACCTTCATGCTAAAGAGGAAGATACATGCTTATGCAAAGGGGGAGATATGATCAAGGGGGAGAGCCAATATCATAAACAAGGGGAGAATATCAAAGTAGGGGGAGAAAAACATATTTGGAGGATTATCTAAGATGTGTTGGAAGCTTACTTTTCTCACCCTATCCAATCCCAATATCTACGTGCTGAGATTCAGGGGGAGAGGATGTTTTAATACTGTCATATCTAAGGGGAGAAAGAAATGATTTTGGAGACATATCAATCTTAAGAAATACTATCTTCTATATGTTCTCCATATCTTGGTACTTTTGAGTTCTATTGCCTTGTTGATTGGTAGAATACTCTTGTGTTTCCTAACATTGTTTTCTCAAGTGTATTTCTACTACAAGAGTGTTCAAGAACTCAAGGTAAGTATATGCATCATATCTTTGGTCAAGATAATCTCTTGCTTCTTGCACATATTGTTTGCAAGAGTGAAGTCTTGAATAAGGACACATCTCATTCACATATATTTGATGCATATAGCCAAGATACATATGACTTACTATATCCCTTCCACTACATGTGTGTCTATGCATTCCAAAGCAACTATCCTTTAAAGAAATCACACATTTAGGGGGAGCAAATCTAAGTCATGTGTCTCTCAAAGTCTTCACTATATTCATGTATATCTTTATTTGAAGCTTTGATTGTATGTTGTCATCAATTACCAAAAAGGGGGAGATTGAAAGCACAACATGCTCCCTTGGTGGTTTTGATAATTCATGACAACATACATTGTCTCTTGGACTAATACCTTTACCTAGTGTATTTCAGATATAGTCCATAGAGAAGGGCTGGCAAAAGGATTGTGGAGATTGTGGAATACCCCAAGATGCAAGAAAATGGATTGGCAAAGCTTCAAGCAAGAGGACTCTACTTTCTACATTTGTGAGAAATCACTTTGAGTCCATAGGAAAGCCAATACTATTAAAAGGGGGTAAGGTTTTGATTGGTGAACAAAATGCACATACGTGCACAAGTGATAGTCACCAAAAATACCCACAAACTCTCCCACCAAAGTCTGTCCAAAGCCATATACTCAACATCGGTGCAACCAACATTTCCATCCCGGTGCCACCGATTCTCAACCATAGACAGACTCAGCCAGACCCTAGCCACTTCGGTGCAACCGATTCCATACCGGTGCCACCGAGTTTAGGTTGCCAACTTTCTGTTACGCAAACTCACAATATCGGTACCACCGAGATTGTTGGATCGGCGTCACCGAGATTGGGAATCTGACCGTTGGTCACCTTATCGGTGCAACCGAGTTTCCTATATCGGTCTCACCGAGATTCAAAAGTTGCCACCTTTTGTTCACTTCGGTACCACCGAGATTAACACATCGGTGTCACCGAGTTGGTCATTTTGTGTGTAACGGTTGGATTTTTGGGGATGCCTATATATACCCCTTCACCACCACCTACTCGAGAGAGAAGCACTGAGAACTATTCCATACTTGCCCCATCCAGTTTTCTGAGAGAGAGCCACCTACCCTTGTGTTGAGGTCAAGATCTTCCACTCCAACCATATGGATCTTGATTTCTAGCCTCCCCAAGTTGCTTTCACCAATCCCATCTCTTCCACCAAGCCAAATCTGTGAGAGAGTGATTGTGTGTTGAGGAGTCTATCATCTTGAAGCACAAGAGCAAGGAGTTCATCGTCATTACCGAGCCTATTACCTTTTGGAGGGTGGTGCCTCCTAGATTGGTTAGGTGTCGCTTGGGAGCCTCCTACTTTGTGTTGTGGAGTTGAACCAAGAAGTTTGTACGGGCAAGGAGATCACCTACTTCGTGAAGATCTACCCATAGTGAGGCTAGTCCTTCGTGGACGGAAGCCGTTATGGAATAGTCAAGGTTGCTACTTCGTGGACCCTTATGGGTGGAGCCCTCCGTGGACTCTCGCGACCGTTACCCTCCGTGGGTTGAAGACTCCATAAACGTGGATGTACGATAGCACCACCTATCGGAACCACGGGAAAAATCTTTGCGTCTCCAATTGCGTTTGATCTCCATATCTCTACTCTTTACTTCATGTGCAATGTCTTTTCTTTCCGCTGCCATATTTGTTGGCATGCATGTGTAGGGCTGTTAGACTTGCTAGACTTGCTATAACTGTTAAAATCTGCCAACCAATTAACTTGGGAAAAGGTTAGGTTTTAAATTCCTGCTAGTAGTCTATTCACCCCCCCCCCCTAGACACTCTTCTAGTGATCCCTCAGCAACCCACAATCAGTTTAATCTTATCAGGTCTTTCTCTCTTTTATTGGGACCGCGTCACACTTTATGTCTTCATCGGGTCTTTATATTTTTTATTGGCATGTGAAGCCACACGTCCGCATCACATGTTAAGTAGGTATAGATATAATATGCATTTCCAAAATACGACATATAAAGAAGAGTATTAATTAAGAGTGCATCTTAAACATAATTTTAGAAATAATTAACCTGCAAGATAATTGAATATTTGGAATCTACACATTTTTTGTGAGATTTTCATACATAACATGTTTAATTTGGAGTTAGGATTTGAAATAAATGTTTTTTAAAGCATTTGAATCTGTCAAAAAAAATAGAGTTCGTGGGACAAAATCGCAACATTGCGCAGCCCATCAGCTAAGCCATGCTTGGGCGAGACAACCTTATGCTACGCCAGAGGTTACTAAAAAGAAAGGCAGAAAAAGGGAGGAAGTGGGGTTCGAACCAGGGTCTCCCGGGTGGAGCGGCAAGGCTTGAACCACCAGGCTAGTTGGATGGTTGTGACTTTTTAAGGGCTGGCTGTAAATAACGTGAAGCTCACGGTGACTTGTGAGGAGAAAAAACAAATCGTATTTGTCTACTTACCGGTGGCATGGTGGGTAATTATGGACAACTTCGGGGGCAATTTCCATGACGGACGGCAAGAAGCACTATTTGCTTTATTATTAGGTAAAGATTAGGCAGAGATAAAAAAGAGATACACACATATAGTACGTGTTAGAGCATCTCCAGCCGTTGGCCCCCCAGGGGGCCGAAATAGCGCCGCCCGGGGCCGAGCCGGCGCTAAAATCGGCCTGGGGGGGCTCGTTTTCCCAGTCGAGCCCCCGGGGTCACCCCCCAACCACCGCTTTCGGCCCATTATCGACGTAGAATCGGCCCAGATTCGGCGCTATTTCGGCTTTAAAATCAACAAAATCGGCGCTCTTTCGGCATAAATTCAACAAAATCGGCGCTCTTTCGGCATAAATTCAACAAAAAACTGAATGTTTCGTACGAAAGTTCATCATAGAAATTAATACAAAATCAAATAGTTCAATGAAGCAAGTTCCAACATAAATTAAAACAAATCGAGCTAGGCGTTGCCCTTGAGCCTCCATAGGTGCTCCACCAGATCGTCTTGCAGTTCTTGATGCACTTGTGGGTCTCGGATCTCCTGGCGCATATTGAGGTAGGCAGTCCATGTTGCTGGTACCTGGTGATCAACAACTACAAGAGGTCCCATCCTGTGATATGGTTTAGGATCAAACACTGGCTCTTCCTGCTCGCTCTCAATGATCATGTTGTGCAAGCAGACACAGCAATTCATGATCTCCCACATCTGCCTTTTGGACCAGGTCATAGCGGGGTACCGGACAACAGCAAATCGCGATTGGAGCACACCAAATGCTCGCTCGACATCTTTCCTGCAAGCCTCCTGACACTTAGAAAAGTGTGCCTTCTTTGGCGCCACAGGTTTTGAGATAGTCTTCACAAATGTGGACCATCTCGGATAGATACCATCTGCTAGATAGTATCCCTTGTTGTATTGGCGTCCATTGACCTCAAAGTTCACCGGAGGAGCATGACCTTCAACAAGCTTGGCGAAGACATTCGAGCACTGCAAGACGTTGATATCATTGTGAGTTCCTGGCATACCAAAGAAGGAGTGCCAAATCCATAGGTCATGTGTGGCTACTGCCTCAAGTACCACACTGCAACCACCTTTGGCGCCTTTGTACATCCCCTGCCAAGCAAATGGGCAGTTTTTCCATGACCAATGCATGCAGTCGATGCTTCCAAGCATCCCTGGAAATCCTCTTGCTGCATTCTGTGCTAGGATTCGAGCAGTGTCTTCAGCATTGGGTGATCGCAAATATTGTGGTCCAAACACTGCCACCACTGCCCTGCAGAACTTGTATAGACACTCAATGGTGGTGGACTCGGCCATTCGCCCATAGTCTTCTTGTATGTCCGCGGGAGCTCCGTATGCAAGCATCCTCATAGCTTGGGTGCATTTCTGAAGTGAGGAGAATCCAACTGTGCCGGTGCAATCCTTCTTGCAAACGAAATAGCTGTCGAACTCCCGGACGGAATTAACAATCCTGAGGAAGAGCTTCCGGCTCATCCGGTAGCGACGCCGAAATACTTTCTCACCGTGCAATGGAGAGTCGGCGAAGTAGTTGGTGTAGAGCATGCAATACCCCTCCATCCGATGCCTCTCCTTGCTCTTGCGCCGGCCCGGCGCCGAGCCACCTCACCGGGGCTTGTCATTGTTGACGAACAGGCCGGCCAGCGAGGCGAGTATCATGAGGTGCTCCTCGTCGGTGGTGTCGGCCTCGGCTTCTTCCTCCAACAGGGCCGCGAACGCCTCCTCGTCGTCCGAGTCCATGGCCGAGCAGGCAAAACGTCGAACACCTTGTCGGCGTGACGGGCGAGCAGCCGCCGGCGCCCTGCCGGCGTGGCTTGGGCCGGAGGACGGCGATGGGCGAGGGTCGGGGGAAGCGAAATCCGGCGAGGGGGGGCGAAGTGGGGCCTTCTAGCGGCGGCGCAGTGGCCGTGAACAGGCGAGGGGCGCCGGGGTCGGCATTGGGGAGAACGCGGGGGGAGTGGCTCGGCGCCAGGAAAAGGACGAGATTCGCCTAACAGTGGCGTGCCGCACGCCGGTTTGTTACCGCCGGAGCCCCCCAAGAGGCCCCCAGCGCCCTGGGTTCGGCCTGGGTTCGCCGGCCCAAAAAAGGGCTCTAACCGGCGAAAAACGGGGTCCTGGGGGCGCGACTGGGCCGATTTTTCGGCGCCGGCGATGAAAAATGGGCCTGGGGGGGTCCTTTGGGGCCGTGGCTGGAGATGCTCTTAGTGCTAGACATGTGGTAATTCTAAAAAAAAAGTGCTAGACATGTGGTCAGCTAATCAATTAGCCACCAGTCAGATCCGAAGAAAAAAAAACCTCCGGCCAGATCGTATATCTAATGTTATCTCGCTATAAACAGTGTCCAACTTGGACACACCAAGTAGCGATCACGTTCACATCCAAAAAAAGAGTTTTTCTTTTTGGAATAAGATAAGAAAAGAGAAATTTATGGCAGGTCTTTGCTTAAAAAAGCACAATGGCCATTGCGCACATCCATAAACCTATAAGCAATATACCACGTGTATATAGCTGCTCTAATAGAGCAAGATGCATGAGCTCTAGGAGTTAGAAGGAAAAAAGTGCTTGGGCGCTACAGGTTTTGATAGCCAGTACATCAAAACCAAACACCAATCCACTGAAAATCTCATATAGCTGCACGTATGATCAAGATTTTATGTAAATAAAAAAAAATCTATTTTTTGCAAGTGCGAAATAATAATTTCTCATACATGAGTGCAAATACTAGCAAAGAAAATAACACCAAATATAATTATAAGACGTGTGTGAATGATCGAAATCCTAGGTAGATGATGTAATAACCATATATAAAAAGGCACGGATACATGTAATCGCTGTCCAGATTGCATGGAAATATAAATTTCTGTTGGAAATATGCCCTAGAGGCAATAATAAATTGGTTATTATTATATTTCCTTGTTAATGATAATCGTTTATTATCCATGCTATAATTGTATTGATTGGAAACTCAAATACATGTGTGGGTACATAGACAACACTGTGTCCCTAGTAAGCCTCTAGTTGACTAGCTCGTTGATCAAAGATGGTTAAGGTTTCCTAGCCATTGACATGAGATGTCATTTGATAACGGGATCACATCATTAGGAGAATGATGTGATGGACAAGACCCAAACTGTAAACGTAGCATTTGATCGTGTCAGTTTATTGCTATTGTTTTCTGCATGTCAAGTATCTGTTCCTTTGACCATGAGATCATGCAACTCACTGACACCGGAGGAATACCTTGTGTGTATCAAACGTCGCAACGTAACTGGGTGACTATAAAGGTGCTCTACAGGTATCTCCGAGGGTGTCTGTTGGGTTGGCATGGATCAAGACTGGGATTTGTTACTCCGTGTGACGGAGAGGTATCTCAGGGCCCACTCGGTAATACAACATCACAATGAGCCTTGCAAGCAATGTGACTAAAGTGTTAGCCACGAGATCTTGTATTACGGAACGAGTAAAGAGACTTGCCGGTAACGGGATTGAACTAGGTATAGTGATACCGACGATCGAATCTCGGGCAAGTAACATACCGAAGAACAAAGGGAACAGCATACGGGATTAACTGAATCCTTGACATAGAGGTTCGACCGATAAAGATCTTCGTAGAATATGTAGGAGCCAATATGGGCATCCAGGTCCCGCTATTGGTTATTGGCCGTAGAGGTGTCTCGGTCATGTCTACATAGTTCTCGAACCCGCAGGGTCTACACACTTAACGTTTGGTGACGATTAGTATAATTGAGTTATTATGTTGGTGACCGAAAGTTGTTCGGAGTCCCGGATAAGATCCCGGACATAACGAGGATCTCCGGAATAGTCCGGAGGTAAAGATTGATATATGTGATAATAGTGTTTTGATCTCCGGAAGAGTTCCGAAGTTCACCGGAAGAGGTTCCGGATGTTTACCGAAGTGTTCGGGTGCAGCAACACTTTATATGAGCCAAAGGGATAAAGCCCACGAGGTATTGGAAAGTGCAAAAGTAGTTTTGCTGCCGCGTAAGCGGTACTACCGCTTGGTGAAGCGGTACTACCGCCCGAGCGGTACTACCGCTTGTGTGAAGCGGTACTACCGCCCAAGCGGTACTACCGCTTATGTGAAGCGGTACTACCGCTTGTGCGCGGCTGTGCACGGTTCGGCAGGGATCCGAGTTGGACTCTTTCCCTGCGGGCCAAACCGACCTTGTGCGGGCAAAACCGACCCGGAGGAGGCTTTTACTCCAAGTTTAGACCCCAAGGCTCAACATATAAATAGAGGGGCAGGGCTAGCACACGGGACACATCAAGATTTCCCCAAGCCGTGTGCGGCAACCCTAACCCTCTAGTTCCTCCGTCATAATCTCCGTAGTGCTTGGCGAAGCCCTGCAGAGATTGTTCCTCACCACCATCACCACGCCGTCGTGCTGCTGGAACTCAACCACTACTTCACCATCGCTCGCTGGATCGAGGAGGTGAAGGCGTCATCAAGCCGTACGTGTGTTGAACGCGGAGGTGCCGTCCGTTCGGCACTAGATCGGAAGGATCGTGATTGGATCGCGGGACGCTCGGCGATTTGGATCGCGAAGACGTTCGACTACATCAACCGCGTTTATTAACGCTTCCGCTTAGCGATCTACAAGGGTATGTAGATTCACTCTCCCTCTCGTAGATGCTCATCACCATGGATAGATCTTATGTGTGCGTAGGAAAATTTTTGTTTCCCATGCAACGTTCCCCAACAGTGGCATCATGAGCCAGGTCTATGCGTAGATGAGATCTCGAGTAGAACACAAACGAGTTGTGGGCGTGGGTGTATACATATTGCTTGCCGTTACTAGTTGATATTTGATTCGGCGGTACTGTGAGATGAAGCGGCCCGGACCGACATTACGCGTACACTTACGCGAGACAGGTTCCTTCAACTAACATGTAACTTCGTTGCATAAAGATGGCTAGCGGGTGTCTGTCTCTCTCACTTTAGTTGAATCGATTTCAATGAAGAGGGTTCTTTTAGAAGATCAAAAAGCAATCACTACACCACGTTGTGGTTTTGCGTAGGTAAGAACGGTTCTTGCAAACCCGTAGCAGCCACGTAAAATTTGCAACAACAATTAGAGGACGTCTAACTTGTTTTTGCAGGGTATGATGTGATATGATATGGCCAATTACATGATGAGATATATGTGATGTATGAGATGATCATGTTTTGTATAGAATATCACGACTTGCATGTCGATGAGTACGGCAACTGGCAGGAGCCATAGAGTTGTCTTTAATTATTGTATGACCTGCGTGTCAATCATTAAGCGCTATGTAATGCTTTACTTTATCGCTAAACGTTAGCTATAGTCGTGGAAGCAACAGTCGGCGCGACAACCTTATGGCGACACGTTGATGGAGATCAAGATGATGGAGATCATGGTGTCATGCCGGTGACGATGGAGATCATGCCGGTGCTTTGGAGATGGAGATCAAAAGCACAAGTTCATGGCCATATCATGTCACTTATGATTTGCATGTGATGTTAATCCTTTTATGCATCTTATTTTGCTTAGGACGACGGTAGCATTATAAGGTGATCCCTCACTTAAATTTCAAGATAAATTGTGTTCTCCCCAAGTGTGCACCGTTGCGAAAGTTCGTCGTTTCGAGACACGCCGTGATGATCGGGTGTGATAGACTCTACGTTCGCATACAACGGGTGTAAGCCATGTTACACGTGCGGAACACTCGGGTTAAACTTGACGAGCCTAGCATGTACAGACATGGCCTCGGAACACAAGAGACCGAAAGGTCGAACATGAGTCATATAGTAGATATGATCAACATGAAGATGTTCACCATTGAAACCACCTCAACTCACGTGATGATCGGACTTGAGTTGGTGGATTTGGATCATGTTACACTCGAATGATCGGAGGGATGTCAATTTGAGTGGGAGTTTTTTAAAATATGATTAACTAAACTCATTATCTAAGAACAATAGTCTAAGTTGTCTTTGCTATATTTATGTTGTAGATCATGGCTCGCGCAGTAGCACCCCTGAATTTTAATGCGTTCCTAGAGAAAGCTAAGTTGAAAGATGATGGAAGTAACTTTGTGAACTGGGCCCGTAATCTAAGGATTATCCTTACGGCTTCCCAGAAGGCTTATGTCCTTGATGCACCGCTTGGTGATCCACCCGCTCCAGTTGAGTCTCTAGACGTTGTGAACGCCTGGCAGGCTCGTTCTGATGATTACTCAATAGTTCAATGTGCAATGTTGTATGGCTTAGAACCGGGACTTCAAAGACGTTTTGAACGTCATGGAGCATATGAGATGTTCCAGGAGTTGAAGTTTATCTTTCAGAAGAATGCCCGGATCGAGAGATATGAGATCTCCGATAAGTTCTATGCTTGCAAGATGGAGGAGAACGGGTCTATCAGTGATCACGTGCTCAGAATGTCTGGGTACTCCACCCGTCTGGCTGAGTTAGGGATGCCCCTTCCGCCAGAGGCTATCACTGACAGAGTTCTTCAATCATTGCCGCCTAGCTACAAGAGCTTCGTGTTGAACTATAACATGCACGGGATGAACAAGTCAGTCGCCGAGCTGTTTGCGATGCTGAAAGTCGCTGAGTCTGAAATTCAGAAGGAGCATCAAGTGTTGATGGTCAATAAAACCACTAGTTTCAAGAAAAATGGCAAGGGTAAGAAGGGTAACTCTAAGAAGAGTGGCAAAGCAGTTGCTCCTCTCGTGAAGAAACCCAAGGCTGGACCCAAACCAGAAACTGAGTGTTTTCATTGCAAGGGAACTGGACACTGGAAGCGGAACTGCCCCAAGTATTTGGCTGACAAGAAGGCGGCCAACAACAAACAAGGTATATATGATATACATGTTATTGATGTGTACCTTACCAACTCTCGTTGTAGTGCCTGGGTATTTGATACCGGTGCGGTTGCTCATATTTGCAACTCAAAACAGGAACTGCGGAATAGACGGAGGCTGGCAAAGGACGAAGTGACGATGCGCGTGGGAAATGGTTCCAAGGTTGATGTGATCGCCGTCGGCACGCTCGCTCTTCGATTACCGTCGGGATTAGTGATGAACCTAAATAAGTGTTATTTGGTGCCTGCGTTAAGCATGAACATTATATCTGGATCTTGTTTATTGCGAGACGGTTACTCATTTAAATCAGAGAATAATGGTTGTTCTATTTATATGAGTAATATCTTTTATGGTCATGCACCCAATGTGAGGGGTTTATTCTTGTTGAATCTCGATAGTAATGATACACATGTTCATAACATTGATGCCAAAAGATGTAGAATTGATAATGATAATACCACTTTCTTGTGGCACTGCCGTTTAGGTCATATTGGCGTAAAACGCATGAGGAAGCTCCATGCTGATGGACTTTTGGAGTCACTTGATTTTGAATCACTTGACACATGTGAGCCATGCCTCATGGGCAAGATGACTAAAACGCCGTTCTCTGGAATAATGGAACGGGCAAGTGACTTATTGGAAATCATACATACTGATGTGTGCGGTCCAATGAGTATTGAGGCGCGCGGTGGTTATCGTTACTTTCTCACCTTCACTGATGACTTAAGTAGATATGGGTATATTTACTTAATGAAACACAAGTCTGAAACATTTGAAAAGTTCAAACAATTTCAGAGTGAAGTTGAGAATCATCGTAACAAGAAGATTAAATTCCTACGATCTGATCGAGGAGGAGAATATCTGAGTTATGAGTTTGGCAGTCACTTAAGACAGTGTGGAATTGTTTCACAATTGACACCGCCTGGAACACCACAGCGTAATGGTGTGTCCGAACGTCGTAATCGAACCTTATTAGATATGGTGCGATCTATGATGTCTCTTGCCGATTTGCCACTATCGTTTTGGGGTTATGCATTAGAGACAGCTGCATTCACTTTAAATAGGGCACCATCGAAATCCGTTGAGACGACGCCATATGAACTTTGGTTTGGCAAGAAGCCAAAGCTGTCGTTTCTTAAAGTTTGGGGATGTGATGCTTATGTCAAAAAGCTTCAGCCTGAAAAGCTGGAACCCAAAGCGGAGAAATAGGTCTTCATAGGATACCCAAAAGAGACAGTTGGGTATACCTTCTATCTCAGATCCGAAGGCAAAATGTTTGTCGCTAAAAACGGAACATTTCTTGAGAAAGAGTTTCTCTCGAAAGAATTGAGTGGGAGGAAGATAGAACTTGATGAGGTTATTGAACCTTTACTTCAACCTGAGAGTAGCGCAGCGCAGAAAGTTGTTTCTGTGGAGCCTACATTAGCTGAAGAGGAAGTTAATGATGATGATCATGAAGCTTTGGATCAAGTTGCTATCGAACCTCGTAGGTCGACAAGGACGCGTACTACTCCTGAGTGGTACGGCAACCCTGTCTTAGAGGTCATGTTGTTAAACAACGATGAACCTACGAGCTATGGAGAAGCGATGATGGGCCCGGATTCCGAGAAGTGGTTAGAGGCCATGAAATCCGAGATGGGATCCATGTATGAAAACAAAGTATGGACTTTGGAAGTATTACCTGAAGGGCGTAAGGCCATTCAGAACAAATGGATCTTTAAGAGGAAGACGGACGCGGACGGTAATGTCACCGTCTATAAAGCTCGACTTGTGGCAAAGGGTTTTTCACAAGTTCAAGGAGTTGACTACGATGAGACCTTCTCACCCGTAGCGATGCTTAAGTCCGTCAGAATCATGTTAGCAATAGCTGCCTTTTTCGATTATGAAATTTGGCAGATGGATGTCAAAACAGCGTTCCTTAACGGTTACCTTAAGGAAGAGTTGTATATGATGCAGCCAGAAGGTTTTGTCGATCCAGAGAATGCTGACAAAGTTTGCAAACTCCAGCGATCCATTTATGGACTGGTGCAAGCATCTCGGAGTTGGAATCTTCGCTTTGATGAAGTGATCAAAGCGTTCGAGTTTATACAAGTTTACGGAGAAGCTTGTATTTACAAGAAAGTGAGTGGGAGCTCTATAGCGTTTCTAATATTATATGTGGATGACATATTGCTGATTGGAAACAATATAGAAATGCTGGAAAGCGTAAAGGAATATTTGAACAAGAGTTTTTCAATGAAGGACCTAGGAGAAGCTGCTTTCATATTAGGCATCAAGATCTATAGAGATAGATCAAGACGCTTAATAGGACTTTCACAAAGCACATACCTTGATAAGATTTTGAAGAAGTTCAAAATGGATCAGTCCAAGAAGGGGTTCTTGCCTGTTTTGCAAGGTGTGAAGTTGAGTAAGACTCAATGCCCAGTGACTGCAGAAGATAGAGAAAAGATGAGTGTCATCCCCTATGCTTCGGCCATAGGCTCTATCATGTATGCAATGCTGTGCACAAGACCCGATGTCAGCCTTGCCATAAGTATGGTCGGAAGGTTTCAAAGTGATCCAGGAATGGAACACTGGACGGCGGTCAAGAATATCCTGAAGTACCTGAAAAGGACTAAGGACATGTTTCTCGTTTATGGAGGTGATCAAGAGCTCGTCGTAAAGGGTTACGTCGATGCAAGCTTTGACACTGATCCGGATGACTCTAAGTCGCAAACCGGATACGTATTTATTCTTAATGGGGGTGCGGTTAGCTGGTGCAGTTCCAAGCAAAGCGTGGTAGCAGATTCTACATGCGAAGCGGAGTACATCGCTGCCTCGGAGGCGGCGAAGGAAGGTGTCTGGATGAAGGAGTTCATGACAAATCTTGGAGTAGTGCCTAGTGCACTTAACCCAATGACTCTGTTTTGTGATAATACTGGTGCCATTGCTCTAGCCAAGGAACCAAGATTTCACAAGAGGACCAGACACATAAAGCGACGTTTCAATTCCATCCGCGATTACATCAAGGAGGACGACATAAATATTTGCAAAGTACACACGGATCTAAATGTTGCAGATCCGATGACTAAACCTCTTCCAAGGGCTAAACATGAACAACACCAGAACTGCATGGGTGTTCGATTCATTACAATGTAAATCACATAGTGATGTGAACTAGATTATTGACTCTAGTGCAAGTGGGAGACTGTTGGAAATATGCCCTAGAGGCAATAATAAATTGGTTATTATTATATTTCCTTGTTAATGATAATCGTTTATTATCCATGCTATAATTGTATTGATTGGAAACTCAAATACATGTGTGGGTACATAGACAACACTGTGTCCCTAGTAAGCCTCTAGTTGACTAGCTCGTTGATCAAAGATGGTTAAGGTTTCCTAGCCATTGACATGAGATGTCATTTGATAACGGGATCACATCATTAGGAGAATGATGTGATGGACAAGACCCAAACTGTAAACGTAGCATTTGATCGTGTCAGTTTATTGCTATTGTTTTCTGCATGTCAAGTATCTGTTCCTTTGACCATGAGATCATGCAACTCACTGACACCGGAGGAATACCTTGTGTGTATCAAACGTCGCAACGTAACTGGGTGACTATAAAGGTGCTCTACAGGTATCTCCGAGGGTGTCTGTTGGGTTGGCATGGATCAAGACTGGGATTTGTTACTCCGTGTGACGGAGAGGTATCTCAGGGCCCACTCGGTAATACAACATCACAATGAGCCTTGCAAGCAATGTGACTAAAGTGTTAGCCACGAGATCTTGTATTACGGAACGAGTAAAGAGACTTGCCGGTAACGGGATTGAACTAGGTATAGTGATACCGACGATCGAATCTCGGGCAAGTAACATACCGAAGAACAAAGGGAACAGCATACGGGATTAACTGAATCCTTGACATAGAGGTTCGACCGATAAAGATCTTCGTAGAATATGTAGGAGCCAATATGGGCATCCAGGTCCCGCTATTGGTTATTGGCCGTAGAGGTGTCTCGGTCATGTCTACATAGTTCTCGAACCCGCAGGGTCTACACACTTAACGTTTGGTGACGATTAGTATAATTGAGTTATTATGTTGGTGACCGAAAGTTGTTCGGAGTCCCGGATAAGATCCCGGACATAACGAGGATCTCCGGAATAGTCCGGAGGTAAAGATTGATATATGTGATAATAGTGTTTTGATCTCCGGAAGAGTTCCGAAGTTCACCGGAAGAGGTTCCGGATGTTTACCGAAGTGTTCGGGTGCAGCAACACTTTATATGAGCCAAAGGGATAAAGCCCACGAGGTATTGGAAAGTGCAAAAGTAGTTTTGCTGCCGCGTAAGTGGTACTACCGCTTGGTGAAGCGGTACTACCGCCCGAGCGGTACTACCGCTTGTGTGAAGCGGTACTACCGCCCAAGCGGTACTACCGCTTATGTGAAGCGGTACTACCGCTTGTGCGCGGCTGTGCACGGTTCGGCAGGGATCCGAGTTGGACTCTTTCCCTGCGGGCCAAACCGACCTTGTGCGGGCAAAACCGACCCGGAGGAGGCTTTTACTCCAAGTTTAGACCCCAAGGCTCAACATATAAATAGAGGGGCAGGGCTAGCACACGGGACACATCAAGATTTCCCCAAGCCGTGTGCGGCAACCCTAACCCTCTAGTTCCTCCGTCATAATCTCCGTAGTGCTTGGCGAAGCCCTGCAGAGATTGTTCCTCACCACCATCACCACGCCGTCGTGCTGCTGGAACTCAACCACTACTTCACCATCGCTCGCTGGATCGAGGAGGTGAAGGCGTCATCAAGCCGTACGTGTGTTGAACGCGGAGGTGCCGTCCGTTCGGCACTAGATCGGAAGGATCGTGATTGGATCGCGGGACGCTCGGCGATTTGGATCGCGAAGACGTTCGACTACATCAACCGCGTTTATTAACGCTTCCGCTTAGCGATCTACAAGGGTATGTAGATTCACTCTCCCTCTCGTAGATGCTCATCACCATGGATAGATCTTATGTGTGCGTAGGAAAATTTTTGTTTCCCATGCAACGTTCCCCAACAATTTCAAGGGTTGAGAAATTGTGGAAAATAAAAGCGTTAAATATGTATGTATGTTATTTGTTAGTCAAAGGATAACCCTCGATTTATTTGTGAATTTCGAAATAATAAATAAAAGGCATAAATAAGTTTTAGTTTTATTTATTTCACCTACTGAACTTAATATATAATATAACATGTAAAGCCAAACAATGATAAAAGTTCAATTATTTAGTCATTTGATCTTAATTTCTTAAAACATAAGTTGGTGTGGAGAAACATGGACACGGAAAATAACCACAAAAACAATTAGAATATGGGCATATTTTAACAGAGCATCTGAAAGCATGTGTGGTAAATCGAGAGCGTACTATTGTACTATCAGGAAATCAGAATTGCAACACATATAGTGCCGACATATAGAAAAAAAGATGACATGCCGCTTAGGCCTTTAATTATTGCAAAATAGTTTGGTGAGGTAGGAGGTCACTCACAAAACTCAGTACCATTAATTAGTAACATAATGTCATATGCCTATGTCATTAGCACTAATTACACCTTTGAGAGAAAGATTTTAGCTATAGCTTGATATGTTTTCTCAAGACACACATTTCAATTACAATGTTTTTCTGTATTTTAATGCCGATGGGTTCTTCGACGCTAAGATAACATTTGGCTGCCCGAAGATAATAGTCATAAATAAAGATAAGTAGAAGAGCCAAAAAAACAATATAATTAGGGAATTATATTCTTTTGCATTGCATGATGTTGATTTTTTTATCAATATATGTGTTTGTAAAGAATAATACAACTAACTGCATAATGCTAATGCAACGTCAAGAATAAGTTCAATTATATTTGGCCATAGGGGCAAATACTACCGGAGTCAACAATAAAATAATTATTACAAGCACGTGTGTGAATTGTAGAAATCCTACGCTGATGATGAAACGTGTAAAAAAGGTATGGCTAGATGCCTTCAATATATAAATTTATACGAGGGAAATAAAAAAATTATTGGATTAAAATATAAATGTTGAATGATGATTTTTTTTTCGAGAGTGAAAGCTAAATATCAATAAAATTATATGGTTTGGCATGGCAGGACAAAGGCAATAGGTATTTCCGTGTTCTCATAGTCACGCATACAAATCTTGAGAAATAATTTTGTACAAATGATGAAAGTATGTACTCCAATGGTTAAACATATATTTTGAAGACACACATTTTGGCCCTATTTGTTTATATAGAAATACTAATGCGGAGAAGAATCAAAGATATGTCCAAATCAATACGATGTTAACTAAAAAAACTAACAAATATAAAAATATATGTCTAGCCACGCAAATGCGCGGGTAACACCGCTAGTTCATATTGTTATTCATTTCGTAATTCTTTTTTAGATTTAGCAACTTGTTCTAACTGAGTTTGAACCATAGAGGCATGATTTCCTACACCTCTAACATCATTACTGATTCTAAATAGCAAGTCACTCAAGCGAGCAATCATATCAGAATTATATTTCAATTGTTTTAGAACATGTGCATTGAAATGATCTTGATTCATAATATAGTTTTCAAACTCATATAAGCATTGACTAGGATGTTTATTGTAAGGGGTATCACCTTCATCAAACTTTAATAAAGAATTTACCTCTACCACCTTTGGAGGTGGTGGTGTGTCAAGGCCATGTATTTCTTCAATAGGTGGTAAATTCTTAACATCCTCAACTTTAATACCTTTTCCTTCATAGATTTCTTTGCCTCTTGCATATCTTCAGGACTGAGAAATAAGATAGCCCTCTTCTTTGGAGTGGGTTTAAGTGGTGGTTCAGGAAGAGTCCAATCATCATAATTCTTCAATATGTTATTCAATAGTTCCTCAACTTGTTCAACAGTTCGTTCCCTGAAAACATAACCAACACAACTATCTAGGAAGTCCCTAGAAGCATCAGTTAGTCCATTATAGAGGATATCAAGTATTTCATTTTTCTTGAGAGGGTGATCAGGCAATGCATTAATCAATTGGAGAAGCCTCCCCCAAGCTTGTGGGAGACTCTCTTCTTCAATTTGCACAAAGTTAAATATTTCCTGTAAGGCAGCTTGTTTCTTATGAGCAGGAAAATATTTTTCAGAGAAGTAGTAAATCATATCCTGGGGACTACGCACACAACCAGGAGCAAGAGTATTGTACCATGTCTTAGCATCACCCTTTAATGAGAACGGAAATAATTTGATAATATAGTAGTAGCGAATCTTCTCATCATGAGCAAAGAGGGTGACTATATCATTCAGGTTAGTAAGATGTGCAACTACAGTTTCGGTTTCATAGCCATGGAAAGGATCAGATTCAACCAAAGTAATCAACTCTGGGTCGACAGAGAATTCATAATCCTTATCGGTAACAAAGATAGGTGAAGTAGCAAACTTAGGATCACATTTCATTCTAGCATTCAAAGTCTTTTCCTTATACTTGCGCAACAATTTCTTATGATCATCTCTATCCTTACAAGAAAGGATTTCTCTAGCTATCTCTCCATCCAAAACATAACCTTCAGGTATCTTAGGCATTTCAAATCTAGGAGAGCCAGGTCTAATAGGTGTTTCATAGTCATCAGTTTCAAAGGTTTCATATATTTCAGTAGTTTCACCAGTTTCAATAATTTCGTTCTCTTTAGCTCTAGCAATTTGTTCATCAAGAAATTCACCTAGTGGCACATTATCATCAAGCATGGTACTAGCATCATCATAAGCATCATTCATAGCAGAAGTAGCATCATCAATCACTTGCGACATATCAGGATTACTAGCATGTGGTGGTGTTGCAAACTTACTCATAACAGAAGGTGAATCAAGTGCAGAGCTAGATGGCAGTTCCTTACCTCCCCTCGTCTTAGAGAGAAAAATCTTAGTCTTTGGATCCTTCAGATTCTTCATAGTGATCAATTGATATAAATCCCAAGTGACTCAACACATATAGCTATTCTCCCCCGCAACGGCGCAGAAAAAGGTCTTGATAACCCACAAGTATAGGGGATCGCAACAGTTTTCGAGGGTGGAGTATTCAGCCCAAATTTATAGATTCGACACAAGGGGAGCCAAATAATATTTGAGAGTATTAGCAGTTGAGTTGTAAATTCAATCACACCTGGAGATTAAATATCTGCAGCAGAGTGATCAGTAGCACAGTAGTATGATAGTTTGATAGCAGTAGTAACAGTAACAGTAACGGTAGCAGTGATAGAAATAGTTTTGTAGCAGTTGGAACAGTAGCAGCAGCAATAGTAACTTAGCAAGAACAATAAGTGGAGAACTCGTAGGCACTAGATCGTTGAACTCGTTGGATGCTATTCATCATATAACAGTCATAACCTAGGGCGACACAGAACTAGCTCCAGTTCATAAATGTAATGTAGGCATGTATTCCGTAAATAGTCATACGTGCTTATAGAAAAGAAATTGCATGACATCTTTTGTCCTACCCTCCCATGGTAGCGGGGTCCATAAGGAAACTAAGGGATATTAATGCCTCCTTTTAATAGAGAACCGGAACAAAGCATTAACACACGATGAATACATGAACTCCTCAAACTACGGTCATCACCGGAAAGTATCTCGACTATTGTCACTCCGGGGTTTGCGGATCAGAACACGTAAAAGGTGCGTATGACTAGCAAGATCGCATCAAGAACATAGATATAATGGTGATAACATTAACGGTTCAGATCTGAAATCATGGCACTCGGGCCCTAGTGACAAGCATTAAGCATGGCAAAGTCATAGCAACATCAATCTCAGAACATAGTGGATACTAGGGATCAAGCCCTAACAAAACTAACTCGATTACATGATGAATCTCATCCAACTCCTCACCGACCGGCAAGCCTACAAAGGAATTACTCACTCCTGGTGGGGAGCATCATGAAATTGGCGATGGAGAAGGGTTAATGATGACGAAGACCGAAGATTCCCCTCTCCGGAGCCCCAAACGGGCTCCAGATCTGGCCTCCCGATGAAGAACAGAAGGTGGCGGCGGCTTCGTTTCGTAAAACGCGCTGAAACTTTCTCCTTGATTTTTTTCTCCGAAAATAGGATTTTATAGCATCAAAATTAGGGTCAGTGGGTCCACGAGGTGGGCACAACCCACCAGGGTGCGCCGGGGGGGGGGGGGGGGGGGGGGGCTAGCGCGCCCTGGTGTCTTGTGCCCAGCCAGGGGCCCCCCTCTGGTGGTTCTTGGCTCCAGTATTTTTTATTTATTGTAAAATAAATCTCCAAAAAGTTACATCCAATTCAAAGAACTTTTATTTCTGCACAAAAAACAACACCATGGTAGTTCTGCTGAAAACAACGTCAGTCCGGGTTAGTTTCATTCAAATCATGCAAATTAGAGTCCAAAACAAGGGCAAAAGTGTGACGAAAAGTAGATACGACAAAGAATTATCAGTGATGGGGACGGAGATGTGACTCTACTCGCCTAAGAAATCCATAACTTTAGACACAAGCCTCTTACAAACCAGAGCATCACACGAAGGCGCGTGGTTCCGAGAGGGAACGTGGGGCCATGTGTGATGACGAACCGCCAATCGCTGTGTCATTCGACCTAGTTTTTTTTCATTGATACAATGCACGAATATGACCGGTATCCTATTTTTTTTTAAAAGGGCGTTCTATTGGCATTTTCATACATTTAGTTAGTTTATAGAAATTTAATGGCCATAGTTCAAAACTGAAACACATGAACAAGCTAGATGAAGCAAAAACCGCTGGAAAATCATATTTATGTACTACTTGCTTCCCTATATATGCCGCTTGCAATAAATTCGAAGGAGTTCCAAACTTCTTGAGTGACGGTTTGGACACAAAAGCATTGAGAATCTAGGATGTAAATTCAAAAAAATGAAAAAAAATGCTTTGATTTCTGAAGTACATGAAAATATGCATGATTTCCCGCCATGGGGCCAAGATGTCGTGGTTACTGCTCTCGAACTTGCTTCCGTAACACAAATGCCACGCATGCATTACATTTGGATAGAAAATGTAAATATTTGGCAAAACAAACGGGTCGCACATGATTGGCGCCGTGTTTCGCGTTTCGAGTTTTGGAAGCCAATTTTCGCGGGCTATTAATCACATGCGGGCATGCATTGGGAACCGTCGGTGATATTAATTCACACGCGGCTGTTGACTAGGAAATCGTGTGCAATCACTGCTGGCGTCGATCAAGATTCCAGCCGCCTATAAATGCTGCCCCTCGAGACATCATCCCGCCTGCATTCTCTCGTCTCTCTATCCCACCCCTCGCACAAAACTCTGCCATGGCACGGCCGGTCTGTGCACAAGCAAAGGAGGAGGCGCCACCCCGCGAGGACATGGCGAAATGCAGCGATGAGGAGGACCCCTTCGCGCCCCCAGACGAGGTCGCGCCAGACCCCCCAACTGAAGATTGGTTTTGGGGCTAGTACGATCTGGCTTTGTGAAAGGCGCTGCTGCCGGCTGAGAGAGCCAGGCAGGTGGCGTTCAAGAAGGAGCGGGATGAGGAGCGCACCAGGAACCTCGCGGCCTAGAATGCCCTTAGTGCCGCAAGGGAAAAGGAGGAGGTGGAGCTTTGGCGGCGGGCGAGTCGACGAGCGGTGGAGGTGTACAAAGACGGCCGGTACCACGCAAGGAAAGCCAGAGGCGCTATGCACCTCACTGCTGCGTGGGCGTGGGCCGATAAGCTCGAGGGTGCCACCGCCAAAGAGCTCCAGTGGGCGCCCACTGAACTGTCCTGCATGGTCGCGCGCCTCCGCCAGCAAGAGGCTGATCGGCACGTCGAGCGCTGCGAGGCGGAGGAGGCGGCGAACTCCCTCCGCATTGGAAAGCCACCGCGCACCAGGGAGCTGCTGGCGAGAGGCTGCCATTTTACTGCTCCCCGCTCCAGGAGGGGTTATTATTAGTTTAGTTTTTATTCATTGTATGTATTAGTTAAGTACTATTATCACGTATATGTGATGATATATACTGTATATGTATCATGTCTTCAATGAGCTATTCAACAATTAATATATATTATTAGTTTCACATTTCTATCTGTTTTCATACTGATTTTCTGGCTCTAACTGTTAGCCTTTTACACATATTGAAACATAACAATAGAACATAAATCATTCATACATCGAAACATATCAATATTGTGATTGTTGTCAAGACATTGGGATCGACATCTAAACGATTCAACAAAATAAAACGCGTCCATGACTACACCCTAACCTACGGAAGCTCTTGGCTGTGCCTGAACTCGGCCAGGCATTCGTCCATGCGGTTTACACGCTCGCGGTACAGCTATAGCGCGATCTCGAGCTCCAGGTTGGCTATTTCATCAGAGATTGCCATCTCGAGGATGCGACGGCCATTTTCTTCTATTGCTCCCCGCTGGACACCTGGGCCAAGGAGGCGCTCGAGCCTACCGACGAGCCCGTTAGCATCAAGGGGGCCGCGGACAAGGCGAACGGCGCGACCCATGCGAACGGCGCGGCCGACGCCCGGTGCAAGGACGATGCGGTCGGGCTCTGGTGCAAGTACGGCGCAGACAGCCGCTGCCCATTCCTAGCGAGAAATAGGGCTACTCACGTGCCTTGTACACAGCTGCAACGTAATGTCGGGTGGGATAGCAGGCAAGCGGGGATGGAACCACTCTTGCTCTGCCGCGCGCCGTGCCTCTCGCTCTGCGGCCCTCCATCGGTCTTGCTGTGCGGCGCGCCTTGCCCTCTCGGCGTGGACGCGATGTTTTGCTCTACAGAGCACCACCGATGATCTTCTTGTGCGGCGCGCTGCAGCCTCTCGGCGGTGATGCGGCTATGTTGCTCGGCGGCGCTGCCGCGCCCTGTGCCAAGGGTCTGCTCAACCCTTGCGATGACACGCAACACAGCGTTGTCCGGCGCGTCACCGGACACGCCATCGGCCTCGACAGGCCATTGCGCCTGCACCGGATCGTTTTCGTCATCGTGGAGGTTGTTGGCAGAGGCGGCGCTTGGTCGGGTTGGCATGCTTCGTAGATGGGCTAGGCTGCACTAGGTGTGCATCCGCGTGTGACGCGCGCAGGCTCTTATGCTCATTCGCTTCTGACGTGGCTTGAGACTGCGTCGGTATTTCCCCAAAAAGGAAGGGATGATGCAGCACAGCGACGGTAAGTATTTCCCTCAGTTATGAAACCAAGGTTATCGAACCAGTAGGAGGATCACCACCACCCAATAAGCAGCACCTGCACACAAACAACAAATACTTGCAACCCGACGCGAAAGAGAGGTTGTCAATCTCTCTACGGTAAAAAGATAGATTAGGTAGTGATAGATAGGAGAGATAGATCTCTCAAGAACACAAAAAAGAGCAAATAAAATATGCAACAATATGTTTTTGGGTTTTTTGGTTTTGTAGATCTGAAAACAAAGATGCAAAAAGATAGATCTGAAATCAATATGTTGGAAAAGTAGACCCGGGGGCCGTAGGGTTCACTAGTGGCTTCTCTCATGAGTATAGCGCACGGTGGATGAACAAATTACTGTTGGGCAATTGATAGAAAATCGAATAGTCATGACGATATCCAAGGCGATGATCATTATATAGGCATCACGTCCAAGATAAGTAGACCGACTCCTGCCTGCATCTACCACTATTACTCCACACATCGACCGCTATCCAGCATGCATCTAGTGTATTAAGTTCATGGAAAAACGGAGTAATGCAATAAGAACGATGACATGATGTAGACAAGATCTATTCATGTAGGAATAGACCCCATCTTGTTATCCTTAATAGCAACGATACATGCGTGTCTTGCTGCCCCTTCTGTCACTGGGAAAGAACACGGCAAGATCGAACCCATCACAAAGCACCTCTTCCCATGGCAAGAAAAATCGATCTAGTTGGCCTAACTAAACCAAAGATTCAAAGAAGAAATACGAGGCTATAAGTAATCATGCATATAAGAGATTAAAGAAGACTCAAATAATATTCATGGATAGAAAATGATCATGAACTCAAAATTCATCGGATCCCAACAAACACACCGCAAAAGTTTACACCAAATAGATCTCCAAGAGACCATTGTATTGAGAATCATAAGAGAGAGAGAGAGAGAGAGAGAGAGAGAGAGAGAGAGGAAGCCATCTAGCTACTGCCTACGGACCCGTAGGTCTATAGTCGACTACTCACGCATCATCGGAGAGGCACCTATGAGGAAGATGAACCCCTCCGTGATGGTGTTTAGATTGGATCTCGAGGTTCTGGAACTTGCGGCGGCTGGAATTGTGTTTCGTCGACTCCCCTAGGGTTTTTGGAATATTTGGGAATTTATAGGCATCAGAGGCGGTGGAGAGGGGCCCCGAGGAGGGCACAACCCATCAGGGCGCGCCGGGGCCCCCCTGGCGCGCACTGGTGGGTTGTGGTCTCCTCGGCCCACTCCCCCGGCACTTCTTTGGCCCACTGGGTGTCTTCTGGTCCAGAAAAAATCTCCAAAAACTTTCGTCGCGATTGGACTCCATTTGGTATTGATTTTCTGCGAAGTAAAAAACAAGCAAAAATAGCAACTGGCACTTTGGCACTATGTCAATAGGTTAGTCCCAAAAAATGATATAAAGTTGTTATAAGATGATTGTAAAACATCCAAGAATGATAATATAACAGCATGGAACAAGCAAAAATTATAGATACGTTGGAGACGTATCAGCTTCTGGCGGGAAACCGATGGGGAAGCTTGCGTGGGAACATGCGCGGTTCCGCGCGGGGACGTGGCCAATAGAAACGCCGATGTGGTGCCGAACCGTGCACTGGAATCCACGGGCGAAAACGCGGTGACAAGACGTGAGAGAGGAAGAAGAGGTGATGCGCAGTCAGACTGGTAATAATAATAAAACGTCTGCGATATTAATATGGGCAAACGGCACTTCCGTACGTACCGTCGGTAATGTTTTCATCAATTGCTGACAATTGTTTGGCAACAACCGTCTGCCCACAACACACACAACTTGTCCGGATGAATCGTTTCGGTTATTATTGGTCTTCCCACACAATTCTGATGAATGAACGGATTCTTGCGTATCACACACACCTTCTTACGCTAACCCGTTTGTGTTTTGCTGGATCAGCGCAAACAGTTTATCCGAGTGAACTGTGTGCCGTACTTCACACACGTACGTAGTTTTGTTAAATGTTTCTGTTATCTTAGCTAATCCCAAACAGTTCAGAAGAATAAACCGGCTGCCGTGGATCACACCCGCAACTATTTTCTGAATCGTATTTGATGGATCCACCATCGCACACAGTTCGTGCCATTTGCGACGGAGCTTGAACAATACCGTTTGCGATTGGTGGATTGCACATAGTTTCGTCAAAGGGTCTCTGATTGATGTGTCGTATTTGGACCATCCTGCAGTAGTGAAACCATCTCCAATTTGTAGGGGCATAGTCGTGACTATGCCGATGAGATAGCGAATCTTTCTTTTGCTCTTGAGAAAGAGCAAGATCTTCGTTTGGCTCTTGAGGAGCCACACAACGACGATCTTGCTAAGTTACGAAAAGATCATGATCATGCTATTGTTCTTACTCGTGTGCTCAAATCTGAAAAGGTTGCACTTGGGGTTGACCATGATAGACTCAAAGAGGAGTTTGGCACACTCGACAAATCTCACAAGGCTTTGAAGAGTGCTCATGCCTCTCTTAAGGAGTCTCATGATCAACTCCAAGTAAGACTTACTAAGTAAATAGCCACATGTCCTAATTTTGTGTTAATTGATAATGCCAATAGTACTAACCCTTGTTGTGAGCATGCACACCTTGTGGAGGAAAATGCTAAGTTCAAAGAGCAACTTGAGAAAGGCCTTGTGACATGTATCCAAGGTGAGAAGAATCTCAATGACCTTTTGAGCAATCAAAAGGATGTTGTAGCAAAAGAAGGGGTTGGGTTTGCACCCAATTCTAAGAAGAAGAAGAAGTTGAAGACCAAACAACCTCTCCCGCTCAACGAAACCTTTGTTAAAGCGGGGAAGGTTACTCATGAGAAGAAGAAGGACAAGGTTGTGGGTGGTAATGCCAATAAGGGCAAGACCACCCCCTCCAATAAAGTTGGCGATTTTAACCCCTCTTATGTTTTATGCCGTGGTAGTGATGGGCATGTTTATGCCAAATATGTTGGTTCTTCTTATGAGTACATTGAATGGTCTATTTGGGTTCCTAAGACCCTTGTTACTAACATGAAAGGACCCATTAAAGAATGGGTACCTAAATCCAAGCATTGATCCATTATAGGAGTTTGCTTCCGGGAGAGTGTCATGGTTGCTTGATAGTGGAGCAACAAATAATATGACCGGAAGCAAGGACTTGGTGGTGGACGATCGAACCGACGCATCTTTGGCCACTCAAGTCTCCTTTGGTGATGACACAATTTCAAAGGTATTGGGTCTTGGCAAGGTGGTTATCTCTCCGGACTTAACCATTGAGAGAGTCATGCTTGTTGAGACCCTTGCATACAATTTACTTTCCATTCGTCAACTTGCACTCATGGGTTTTATTACTTTATTTGGCATTGATACATGGCCCTTTTGTGGAGCAAGACTCTTAAATTAGCCTTTGTTGGGCATGTGGTCAACTTCTCGGAGCGACCCACTAAGACCGCGACTTGCCTAATGGCTAAAGTTGATGTGGGATGGCTTTGGCATCGCCGGCTAGCCCATGTCAATATGAGATCTTTGCAAAGTTTCCTCAAAGGGGATCACGTTCATGGATTAACAAATATGAGTTTTGCTAGAGATCGTGCTTGCAGTGCTTGTATCAAAGGAAAGCTACATGAGAAGGCTCACCGACCCACGACTACCATCTACTCGAAGAGGGCCCTGGAGCTCCTTCACATGGATCTCTTCGGTCCTCCATCATTCGATAGTCTTGGGGGAAGAAAGTATTGCTTGGTGATTGTGGATGATTACTCAAGATATACATGGGTATATTTCTTCAAGAGGAAGAGTGAGACCCAATAAACCGTCATCGACTTTGCAAATGAAGCTCAACGCCAACATGATGCAAAGATATTGATGATTAGAAGTGACAATGGCACCGAGTTCAAGAACTACACCTTGGACGAGTTTCTGACTGATGAGGGGATCAAGCATCAATACTCTGCACCCTATACCCCTCAACAAAATGGTGTTACGGAGAGGAAGAACCGGACATTGATAGATGCGGCAAGGACCATGATGGCGGAATTCAAATCTCCGTACAACTTTTGGGCCGAAGCCATCAACACCGCGTGTCATGCATCTAATCGGCTCTACCTCCGCAAAGGCTTGAACAAGACTCCATATGAAATACTTACCGGTAACAAGCCCAACCTCAAGTACTTCCGGGTGTTCGGTTGTAAGTGTTTCATTCTCAAGAAAGGTGTTCGTTTGTATAAATTTGAACCTAGAGCTAAAGAGGGCATATTTGTTGGTAATGGTACAAACTCTCATGCTTACCTTGTTCTCAACAAGTCCACTGGACTCATTGAGGAGACGTGTAACATAGAGTTTGATGAAAATAACGGCTCCCAAGTGGAGCAAAGTGGTCTTTGTGATGTAGGTGATGAAATTCCTCCCCAAGCCATAAGAAGAATGGGTGTGGGACACTTCCTACCCATTGAGGAACCCCTTGTGGCCGAAGGAAAAGGACAATGTTCTACGCAAGTGGAACCATCACCGACGCAAGACCCACACACTTCCGAAGAGCAAAGTGAAGGCCCTCAACCAAGTGAACAAGATCAAGGGCAAGATCAACCTCATGATTATGGTGATACACCAAGAGATGCCCAAGATCAAGTTCAAACCCCCGAGCAAGCTCAAGATCAAGAGCAAGCTCATGATGGCACTCAAGATCGTCAAGATGACGCTCCTCAACCTTCCATGGAGGATATTTTAGAAAGACGATACGCCAAGATTGCTTCCAAGATTAAACATAAACAACACATTTTGGAGAACGTCTACGGAAGCTTGAATAAAGGGGTAAACACTCATAGTCAATTAACAAACTTTTGTGCACATCACGCGTTTGTTTCTTGCATTGAACCCCTAAAGGTACAAGAGGCGCTTGAGGACACACTACTGCAGGATGGTCCAAAGACGACACAGCAATCAGAGACCCTTCAACGAAGCTGTGTGCGATGACCAAATTGCAAACGGTATAGTTATAGCTCCGTCACTAATGATGTGAACTGTGTGCGATGACGGGCCCATCAAATACGATCCCAAAAAAAGTTGCGTGTGCGATCTGTGGCAAACAGTTGGCCCAGATAAACTGCTTGCGATTGGACAATATAACACAAACGGTTAGAAAAATGCAAGTGTGTGCGATGTATGACATACAGTTCACCCTGATAAACTGTTTGCGCTGATCCAGCAGAACACAAACGATTGTCCAGATGATTACGTGTGCGATAGATGGCATACAGGTCACTCGGATGAACTGTTTGTGATGAGATAAGATAACATAAATGGTTACATAGATCAAGATGTGTGTGATAGACAGCATACAGGCCACTGGGATGAACTGTGTGCGATGAGCAAAAATAACACAAACGGTTACTCAGATCAAAATGTGTGTGATGTACAACATACACAGGCCATTCGGATGTGTTGTGGGCAGACTGTTCCAGATAAAGAACTGTCAGGGACTGATGAAATCATCACCGACGAATATGGTTGTTTATTTCGCATGCGATGTGATTTGCTCAATCTACCCACAAACATCTATGCTTCTGTTTAGAACAACATGATTTCAGAAGCAAATTAAACATCCAAATACATAAGTGACTACACACATAACATTGGCACACCTCAGTAAACAATTACACACATAACAACATGATTGCCATAACCTAATTAAGCATCCAAATACATAAGTGGCTACACACATGACATTGGCGCACACACCTCAATAAACTATTACATGCATAATAAACTTATCCCTCTAAAACTACAAATATTTCGGCGTAGAGGGAGTATGAGCAACGATCATCAAATCATCTACTTCCTGTTACGCTTGCCACCACCGCTTTGCTTATGGATCGATCTCGCGTTGTCTTCAGGTAGGAGGCACTTCCTCATGTCAACAATCCGCCTGAACATCTCGTAGCAAGTGTACGCTTGCTTGGCCGCGGTCTGGAGGTGATATTCATCCAGTTTCTTCACCCAGCCCCTATGCCAGACAGGCTTGTTCTTGTCGCACTCAGCCTTCATGTCTCAGTAGTAGGGGTCGATGATGGCCTCGGACAGGTCAACATGGGAGTCCAAGTTCTTCTTGCTGCCCCAGACCTTGTAGTGGCCGCGGATGTCGACAAGCTTCCGGCGGGCCAAGCCCGAAGTCTTGAGCACCTTTGGATCGTTGGTGGTGTCCACCGTAGCAAACTTGTAGTTGGGGCTATTGACAAACTTGGTGAAACGCTCGCAAGGCACTGTGGCTAGGCAGTAGTGGTAGAGTAGGACGTGATGGCCGACGCACAACTGGGCGACAACAACCTTCTGATCATGCCCGGCACGACCGCTGCTGTAAGCGAGGTCAAAGCCGGCCACTTTGTACTTGTCATCCGGATCAAGCAACCGCTCCATAGTGCCGATGGAGTCCTCCACCATGCCAAGGTCGTTGGTGTACACCACCGTGAGGTCTGTCTTCCTCGTGTGGGTTTCCACATGATGCATGCCGTACTCCATTGGAGCGACGCTGGACATCCTCTCTGTATGCGTCGTCGAGGGTGTGCTTATTGTGTTGTGGGGTGCGATCGAAAGCGTGAAGAGACTATGGTTAATGGCCGTGTGTATAAATGGGGACCGAACGTCCTGTAAAACTGGCACTTTCGGATGGCAGTTTTTGCAGCACGTGATTCAGTCGAGGAAGCACGTAACTGCGTGGGGCGACGCGCGTGGCGCAACCGCATGCATATGGAGCCCCGAACGTGATCGTGGGCTGGCCCCAACCGCTGGCAGAGCACACGCGGAGGGGCGCGAGAGCAGAGCACGCGGAGGGACGCGAGAGCAGAGCACGCGGTGGGACGCGAGGTCGAACCAGACCACTTTGTGCGTGTCGACTACGGCATGCATGGTGAACTAGCGCTCATCGACGGCAGCCGCCGGGAGCACCATTGGAGCCGCGCAGGATGCCCTCGGTCATGGTTCTGCTTCTTAAGGTCCGGATATTAATCGTCAATTGCATGTTAATGTCCAGATATTAATCATACATTGCATACTAAGGAAAAGATGGTACTACCAACATACGAGCCTCCTTCATAAGATGCCATTTGCATGGTTGTATCACAAATGACAGAAATAGTACAAAGGTTCAAATTCCAGCATTACAAGGCTCAAATTCAAAGATTACGAGGTTCAAACCGATAATAGAAATGAAATTCAGCTTATGCAGAAACTTTGTCATGCAGCTCTAGACGCCCGCGCTGATCTGCTGAACATGAACATATATGATAGGTTCATACTGATATTACTACTAGTTTGGCAACTTCAATATTTCTGCAAAGGGATCCGCCACTGACATGTCATTTATGGGCTTGACATAAGGACTTCCGAATAGTCTGTCAACTGAAGTTACAAAACGAAATTGAGCTTCTGCAGAGCCTTTTCCATTCTGTCCTAGTCGCCGGATCTGATCAGCAAACCATTCTTTCTTGCACGATAAATGTAGGGAAAATCTCATTATCTTTAGCACACTTACTCTCACAACAAAGAACCTGGCGAATATAATCTCCAGTAAGGTCCCTCGGTAGGAGTTCAAAGTAATATCTGAGAGATGGAGATCAAGGCATTCGATGGGATTGTTATATTGTATCACATTATCCACTATCGGGCCTAACCATATCTGCAAAAGAAGAGAATGTATTAGTGCTTGGACACACAAGGGACCTCTTATGATTTGCAGGGTTTCAAAAATTGAACTCCCATGTGGTTAAAATTTAACATGAAAGAGCATCACCTCGATATATAGCTTCTCCAGGCACGGAAAGCATCTCAGCAATCTGACAACTTGGTCCAGGTCGGGGCCGATAGATTCTACTGCCAAGACCTTCACTGTGCGCAGATACGGGGTCGAGCTTGTCGATATAATTTTCTGGATGACAGATGAACATACATCTTGAATAGAGAGAAAAAATGTTAATTCAAGAATGAGAAGAGGGCGACTATTGTACCTGGACGGTTATGGATCCAAAAACAAGTTCAGATAAGTTGACGGGCGAGTAGCCAAACACTGTCAATTTTGGTGCTTGAATGACCTTGATTCTTGTTGGACCTTGTTGATCAACAACAAGTAATCTCTCAAGTAACGGCACGTCCTCAATGACCATTTGGTGATTCACCTTGTGCGATCTCCTATTGCAGCATCAGCAATACACACAAATTGTCCGGAGACTCATGGAGGTGATGTGGAGGCTACTCAATCCATTGATCGCCTGAAGATGAAGGTACTCGAGCGCAGTACAACCATGGATCAACAACAAGTAATCTCTCAGGTAGCAAAAGAGCGGGATTGGCGTTAATCTGGGGGAAATGGTAGTTCATGAACCTGGCGATGAGCAGCGTTGGCGCGAGGCGCAGCGCGGAGGGTGGAGGGTGGCAACGGGCGCATATGTCCATCATTAAAAGTGAGTTCCTCGAGATGATCTAGGGTGGTCGATAAGAACCACTCGTCAAGCTTGGCTCGGTCTTTGCCATTGGAATGGAACTTGCCCATAGTAAGGCCTTTGATTGGGCCACAGTGCGTGCCGAGGATCTGGGACAATGCATCCAAGCGTTTGCGATAGACAGTGCAGAGCATGTGCTCGCCGATGAGGCCGAGAGGGGCACAGCGCCATAGGGGGCACCACCACCGAGAGAGGACGGTTGTGCACACTCCATCTTCGATAGGGAGGAGTAAGATGATGACTCTCAACATATCGTCGGGGAGGCTGCTGATGAGGTCTGGGCCTATCGAAGGCGCTTGTGTTTCTGGCTCAGCCCACCTCCGCTTGTTGGCAACCTCGACATCCACGTCCGAAGAATGGCCGCCGGCGTATCTTTCTGTCAACAGTAGAGCAGTGGGAGGATAGTGATTATGTAGCTAGATCAGTGCAGAATAATAGTGCATTGGTAATTACAAGTTACTAGGTAGGAACAGTTTTAACAGATTAAGAAAATGAAATCCCAATTGGTTGCTGAAATACTACACAGTTACATTGATATTGCTATGCAAGTCAACATGCAGATACTAGAAAGAACACTTACTTCCAACAAAGCATGGACGGAGAATGTCGTCGGGGAAGTTAGCATTTATCGCATGGTAAGGCTCTTTTAGGTGCAGCGTAATTTTAGTGCCAGCTTTCAGTACATAGAACTTAGAAATTTCTCCCCAAAGGCCTTCTTCAAAATAGGAGTGACAATCTTCATCAAGTTTTACAGAAACAACGATTGTAAATCCATGGTTTGTGCTCAATATGACATCCCTGGAGTCTTCATTTATGTGAAGGCCAAGATTTCACGTTACAGTTGTCGTTGCAAAGCAAGGGATGTACTGCAGGAATTGATAAGATTGTTAAAGAACAGGGTAACATGATAGTATGGGAGTAGTAGTTAAAAGAACAGTGCAACAATTCATATGAAAGGACAAGAAATTACAAGTAAACAGATAATGTAACCATGATGTCGTGCAAATATATATGAGAGTAAACGAAAGAACAATACAACATTAATTTGCCTAATATAGAAGGAGAAAAATAAGAAGAAGAGAAGAAATCACATTTGACGCAAATGCTGCATGTGGCGCCTTTTACCCAAATGTAGCAATATATAGTATAGGTTCAGAAAAAGTATAGTGTCATAGCCCTAGCTTTCCTTGGTTTGATAATGCATTCATGCGTGCATTTAAGTTTCAAATAATATTGAAATGAGGAATGATCAAGCCTCACCATTCAAATTTTTGTCAAATAAGCAATATAAAAATTGCTTCAAATAAACCCAAGAAAATGTCTGTGGTTTTCCAATAAAATATTGGATTGAGCTAAAAATGTCAACCAATATTTGTGGATCACAAAAACATTTTATCTTGGGCATTTGAATTAATTTAAACCCTATTTGCAAAAGATATATATTTTCTATATGGACAATATATGTCCAATAATTCTGAGAATTATTATGTGGCATTGGATAATTCCATTTGGTCCACATATATATTTTCAGCATTTACTAAAATGGTCTTCTATTTTTGCTGGAGCCAAAACAAATGTCAGAAAACTAGAATAGAAAACATAAAAAGAAAAGGCCAGAAACTTACCTGTAGCCAGCCCAACCCAGGAGACGGCCCAGCCCAACTGGCTTTGCCAGTCATCTTCCACCTCTCGCCAGTAGGCAGAGGGGAAGGTGTGCACGGCGTTGCGCCTACCGGCACGCAGCTGCCTGCCTGGCCAGCCCCTTGCCACCGCGACAATGGGGATGAGCTCCCCCGTGCCGTCTGGATCCTTCCCTCCCTCTCTTTCCTCTCCTCCTCGCCCCTGCTGTTTCTCCCCCTCGCAGCCCGAAAGTCGCCGCCATCGTCGCACGCAGCCACCGCAGCCACCGGCTTCGACTCGCCCCGCCTTGCTGCTCGCCAGCTCCACCACGACCCCCACGCCGTCTCCACCGAGCCACGCAGAGCTAGACGGACCCGAATGCCCTTGAGCCACCGTCTTCTTCCTCGGCCTCCGCCGGACGCCGGCCGTCGATTCACAGGCTCCGGTGCCCCCCCGAGCTCTCCGACACCTCAAGCAGCACCGCGGTGAGCCACTGGTGCGCCTCCCCCTCTCCCCGTGGTCCCTCCCGTTCTCTAGCTGCCGCCCCATCGCGAGCCCGAGCCCCTCGCTGTCGGCGATGGCGTGGCCATGGCCACAGCCTCCACGGCTCATGCCTGAGCATCCCTACGAGCTCCTGGAGCTCCTGTGAAGCCGCCCAGCCGCTCGCCTTGCTCGCTCTTGCCCCGCAGTGCTGCACCGCCGATGACCGATCGCCGACCGCCACAAATGAGCTCGCCGCCGACGACAGCGATCACCCCAGCTCCCCCTGCTGCCCCAGCTAGATGCGACGCTTCGCCAGCTCGCCGTAGCCGCAAACCGCACTCGAAATGGTGCCCCACAACACGATTCCGAGCATCTCTGGCGAACTTCCGCCACGGGTTTGGTCGCCGGCGACCTCTCTCTGGCGAGTGCCGACGTGGACTGGCCATTAGGGCCTAATCCACCATTTGTCAGGCCCCCCAGCCGCTGACAGTGGGCCCCAAGGTTGGGTCAAACCCCAGTCAACGCGGGGATTAGCCCTGTGTCACTGACGTGTGGGCCCCGGTCGTCAGGTTTGCCCTGGGACCGGCGCTGTTGACCGCTGACGCAAGCATGACCTCAGGCTGACACAATTAATATTTTCTGTTATTAAATAATTCCAGAAAATAGCTAAAACTTCTAAAAATCATAGAAAATAATCTGTAACTCAGATTGAAATAATTTATATATGAAAAATTATCAGAAAAATCCAATGAATCTGATGGTACCATTTTCATGCATGTTTGAGCAACTTAAACTTGCTGGATAGGACAATTTTACTAAAGGCATTTAAATGCTTATAAATGGGTTTGAAAATTGATCTATATTGATCAAATGAATCCCATTTAACTTGTGGTCACTTGCATTAGATAAATCCAGCAACATGTTAACATGACATGATCATGCATCATTGTGAAGCATTTGCCGTGTTTAATTATACCTTGTTTGATCTTGTCGATAGACTTGCGAGACGTAGTTATCGACGACATCGAAGAACAGCTGAGTTCTTCCAATAAACAGGCAAGCAACCCCCCTTGAGCATATTCGATACAATCCCACTCTCTCGCTCTTGCTCTCATTTCAATGCATTAGGACAATATGATTCAACTGCTACTTGTGTTGCGGTAGATGAACCCACTCCTTTGCATGACCTATCATTGTCACAGTAAATAGCTAAACCAAGCAACCTAGCATACCTGGTAGATGCTTGAGCCATGTTGTGCTATCACCCTGTTATGCTTGATATGCTTAGAGTTGTGTCAGGTCTGATTCATCTGGGTGATGAACCGGAGTGAAATGATTGTGTCCTGATGATGAGGGTTAAGTGTTGAACCTGTTTTGGTAAAGGTAGCGATGAGAGGCCATGTAGGAGTACATGGTGGGTTGTCTCATTGAAGCCGCTCATAGGAACCGAGTTCCGTGTTTGTGTTCCAAGGCTAGCTACTACCGCACATTGGGCTCCGGTAACTCGAGCTCTCTTGGCCTATTAACCTACCATGTTCTCAGTCCAGGAGTCGCAGTAGTTCGAAATGTTGATAGGTGTGGCCGGGCCTGCGAAGTGGATGAACGTCCCAATCGGGACCGGCTTGGGGCCCTGCTCACAACGTTTGAGGCCATGTTGGAAACCTCGGTCGGACTTCCATTATGGGTTCCAACTCAGATAGGCAACTGCCTAGGACGTGAGTCGTTGTAAGTTAACGTCCGTGGCCGACTCCCTCGCCTGGCTTCCGCTTGAAGGTTGCCGAGGTGCCTTTTTAACGTGCACATGGCGATAAGTGGCGGGAACATGTGTAACGAAGTACACCCCTGCAGGGTAATCTATCTATTCGAATAGCCACGTCCGCGGATATGGACTACTTGGGAACTTGCATTGTTCATAGATAACTCTAAATGGATACTCTAAAATACTCCAGATAAGTGTGAGTGCTATGGATGGCTTCTCGTAGGAAGACGAGAGAGGATCCATAGTGGGGTATTGATATGGTGAATATGTGGACTCGTGTGTGCTCTCTCGTAGGGAGACGAGAGAGTAGTGATACGTTGGATACTTTATCTTATTTCAGTCTAGCCAAAGGTCAAAGCTGGCATTCTGCAGTAAACCCCACAATCCCGTTCATTGATACATGATGCATAATTAGATAGTTCTGATGTAAGACTTGCTGAGTACCTTCATACTCACTGTTGCTTATTTACATTTTTGCAGAGATAGACGTTGTTCACTTTATGTTTCTTCTGACGATGACATCGACGAAATAACTTAGTAACCCAGACAGGAGTCTGGCTCCTTTGGTAGGGTCGTTGTAGCTTTTCAGGCTCTTCCAGCTGCTTTTATTAGATGTCTGTACTCAGACATGTAACTTCCGCTTGTTGTTTGTATGCTCTGAATGTTGGGTCATGTGATCCACCCTGCTTGTAACATTATACTATGTTGGCTCTTCGGAGCCCTCTAAATAAATGTTATGTTGTAGAGTTTTGTTGTGATGCCATGTTGTATCTACACATATCGTGCATATTGCGTGTATGTTTGAAATGCATTGGTATGTGTGGGATTCGACACCTAGCTGTATACCTTTAGTAGCCTGCTTTACGGGGAAATGCCTCTTTGTGCTTCCATCGAGCCTTGGTAGCTTGCTACTGCTCCGGACACATTGATTGACCGGCGTGTATCCTTCTTGCTGCTGTGTTTGTCCATTCGGGGAAATGTCTCGCAGTGTAATGGAGTCCATGTACCTGCTATGACTCGTCTACGCGCAGTTGATGACATTTATGTCCCACGGCGTAATGGAGTCCCTGTATCTTGCTATGACTCATCTACACACGCTGATGACTGACACCTGCATTGTTGGGTTACGTATGCCTGTCCCTGTACGGTTGTGCCACTTGGGTCTATAACTAGTCATGTCGACCCGGGTTCTTTGACGTGTGAATGCTAGCGACATGTTCATATCCGTGAGCCAAAAGGCGCAAACGGTCCCGACCAAGGTAAGGTGGCAGCCGTGGGTTACCGTGCGTGAGGCCGCAAAGTGGTGTGACATGTTACAGGCTGGATTCATATGGCTTAGGATCAGGGTCCCGACATATAGGCCATGCATGTCAACACAGGTAGTGTGAGATTGAACATACCGTGTGCTTCGTGAAGTCATCTGGTACGGTGAGATGGAACTCCTCGGTTTTTTGGCCGAGGCTGCATAGCCCTGATGTGTCCTTGCACAGTACACTATGAATGAAAACCCTCAAATCAGCTAGAAGAAACATGAATCCACGGCGATTTCGGACAGGTGATTAAAAGGGGCCGACGGACTGGGATAAGAGATGAGCGGAAATATTTCAGTAGATTAGTTACCTGGTTCTTCATGGGGAAAAAACCAGTACCGAAGATTCCCCAATCGAGCGAGCTGGGTCGACATCAAGCAGCGTCCAGAAAGTCAGTGCCGATAGGCCGCGGCAATCGGCGGTGGAGATATGCGGTGGCGTTTTGTGGCAGCCGGCGGCGGCAACAAGCGTCGAGCTAAGTGGTTGTCGCGGGGATAGGCGGTGACATGCATGGAGAGTCCCGGAGTACTAGTGTTAGTGTAGGTGCTACTAGGGAGGGGGAGGGGAAGGGGAGCAGGCGAGGGTTTTGTGACGTGTGGGTGCTGAGTTTTTTTTAAAGTGGTGCTGAGGGTTTTCTGTCCTAGAATAATGTGCTTCGGAGGAAACGGTTTATTAGATCCAACCGTGTGTGATAAATCCTATATAAATATTACTCTCAACTCAAGTAAACTAGCACTCCGGTGTGATGGAGATACCACACAATTAAAGTCGTCGCACATTTTCAATCTCGAGAACAAATATAATACACAAGCATAGATATAATACACACAAACTAGATAGATTCAATCCAACATCTCATCTTCATGCTTGATCGTTAAGATTCTCCAGGAAATGGGCGTACGCGGCGTGCGCTATCCTGCGAGAATACTTCTGCTTGAAGGAGCCAATGGCTCGTCCTCTTGCATGCGCCAGAACACTAGAGTACGTGTTGTTAATCTTATGGTTGCAGAACGGGCATCCATAGCCCCCATTCTTCCTGACACGCATGTTATGCTTTCCAGCCATAAGCTCTCTCAGCATTTGCCTCTTGAACCTCTCCTGGACGTCTTCATCCTCGTTGTCCACATCGTCAGATAGCACCTATACATAGTAAAAAATGTGACGTCCGTATATTTTATAATGCGAATTTGCAAGGCAGAGTTTATGAAACATAATATATCATGCGACAACGTGAACCCTAAATCGAAGCTAATTGGTTTGATGCCAAAAGTTAGCATGCCATGTTTTAGCAACTGCCAAATGTTGGCTAGAGATTGGTTGCATACCTATTCTCATTATCAATCTCACAAAAGGTTGCGAAATGTTGACAACTTTTGATTTTGCCAAATATTGGCAGCAATGCCAGATGTTGGTAGCAAACCAATCAGCCTTTTATATATTTACCAAAAATGGGTATATATGACCAACCGGTTCTCCGTCCGAGTCGCTGTCGTCGCTGGAGTGTTCGTTGGAGTCGCTATGGACCACCGGCTCTGGCTGGGGAAGCACGGCGGCGACGACAACGTCAAGGCCGCGCTGCTGTCCGCGCGATACGTCATCTCCGACGACGGCAATCTCTGTGCCCACCTTCACGCTGTGCTCGGGTGCTTCGCCGGCACCGACGTGGTTACCCCCTCCCATGGTGCAGGGAGGCCAGTGATGACGATTGAGAAAGGCGGCGAGGATGCAGGGGGTGAGAGAGGATTGTGTGTAGCGAGAATGTTAAAACAAGCGGCTCGGGCGCGGTTAATAAAGGGTAGTTGGGACTTGAGAGGGAGGCGTGTAACAACCCAAGTGCATTCCCTTGCCACCTTTGTAATATTTCCATGTGTGAACCTTCAATGTATGCCATCAGGTGGTTTGAGTAATAATAATTGCTTCATGACATTTTGCATCATGGCATCATAATCATAATTTCATAAGTTGCATCATGCTTTGCTTGTCATGTTTGTGAAGTGTTATTTTGTGTGAGTGTGTGTGGTTGTGGTGTTGGTGTGCAAAACCATGGTCTGAAAGCCCTCTCCCAATTTCTCAAAAACTTTGCCCACCTCTCTTATTTCAAAATTGCAACATGTGGTGTTTCACTTGCTTGTTCATCTCATATAAAAATGTTGCTCTACTTCTAAATAATCTGATAAGATTTGTTGAATAGCTCTCAATCATGTTTGAGTATATTGCCTTTTGAATCTTTGCAAAAACAAATCCCAATATTAAATATATGTGAATTATTCATTTGCTCTAAAAATGCCCAAACCATTTTTATTAATTAGAGCTTATTTTTGTGAGTACAAATCTATTTTTAGTTTTCTCAAAAACTTTTCCAATCTTCCCTGGCATTTTATTTTGTTTTGCTATTTATTTCAAAAGGAAAAGCCCTTTCTCTGAGAGAGAGAGAGAGAGAGAGAGAGAGAGAGAGGTCCAGTAGGTGGGCCTATGCCTTCTCCGCGTGGCCCACCTAGCGCGCAGCCGCAGTCCAGCACAGCCCAGCCGGCCTCCCGCATGCGTTCATCTCCCTCCTCTATACGGCGCGCATCCAGGGAGCCACGTCGCCGTCCTTGTTGATTTGACGGTCGACGGTCGCCCTATCCCCCTATAAGACCTGTCCGAGCCCTAGCCCCGAGAACCCTCTCTCAATTCCTCCCTCCTCCTTGCCTCGCCGCCGCAGGTAGGTCCTCTCCAAGCGCACGCCGTCGCCGCGCCCGCGATGCTCCGGCCGAGCCAAGCTCGAGCTCGAGCTCACCCCCGCATCTGTAGCTCCTCGTAGCCCCGGGAACGGAACCCCTAGGAGATCCCGCACCCCGCCACCACTCGTCTGCTCCAGCGATCGCCTGAGAAGCTCGCCGGAGTAGCGCTGCCTCCTCTGTCGCCGGAAGGTAAAAGGGGGCGCCTTGCCTATTCAAAAGAGGAGAGGCCCCCATATGTTCAGACATCCGTCCCTAGCGCAGTGGTTGCACCCTCGCTCTCCTTCAGGGGAGGCCCGGGTTCGATCCCCGCGGGGGCACATGAGCCCCCCTTTTTTCGTTTAATCGCCGAGCCACTAACACTGGGCCCTAGGCCCACATGTCAATTCCACAGGCCTCTGGTGACAATGCCAGGTGGGGCCTGGTGTGTTTGTTTTTATATTTTGTTTTGTTTTTTTTATTCTGTGATATTTCCTTTTAAGGAAATATTCCATTCTGGGGCTTTGCCTAATCTGTCTAGACATTTTGGGACATGCCAATTTTGGCATATGACAAGTTATAAGCGAATATGCAGGATTTCGATTTGACTTTGTGGGATTTTTGTCCATAGAAACATAGGCTTATGATAGGTGATTTTGGGGTAGAAAAATCCAGTGAATCCAATGGTGGTATTAGTTTTATCATTTGGCCAAGTTTGTGAAAATGTTGTTTTGTGATAATATGTCATTTTGTCTTTTTCACATGATTTAATTCTTGCACTATATGATAAACTTGTCAACATGTAAATTGTTCATTGATATGTGTGCTAGCCCCTGGTATTTTTGCATACCATGATAAATTATGATATGGGTGGGATTCTTGCTGTCAACATGTCACCAACAATGTTGCTTCACATGCTCAATTATTTCTAAGTGTTGAAATCTGTTATTTTGTTGCCATGTTGTCTTGATGATTCCCATGAATCCTTTGCTCCTTTGAGGTTGGCACAATGTTATGGATTGATGAGCATGTTGTCCTCTGCTAGTTTGTGCCACATGCTTGTAGGTTGAACTATTGCATCTTATGTAAACTTGGTGTCAACTTGCCATTCTGTTAATAAGTGACCTGTTTGACACTTGTTGATTTCACCAAGTCTGGAAAACTGTTATTCCCAATATGCCATGTTGTGAGGATGATAGCCATTGATATATGCATATTTTGATGTTGCCATAATGTAGTTAACTGCGGTGCATGTTGCCCTCTATAACCCTGTTAATTTTCATACCATGAAAGTCCCTCTAACATATATAAATGTTGCTGTCAAAATACCATCCATTTAACTCAGATTTGTAAAACTGGTAATTTTCACTAAGTCCCTAAAAACTGATTCAACATGCCATCTTGTGAGCTCATTTGATATTGATCCTTACTTCCTATCATGTTTCTGTAGATAGATGAATTGTTGAGCATGCTGAATACTTCATGTCCATGCCTTGGTTGTGATTTGAAACTTGTTGTAGCTCTGGTTATGTGTGTTACAAGATGACACGTTGCTGTTTGTGGACAGATTGTGTGTTTGAATGTTTTGTGACTTGTGGGAGTTGTACCCAATGGTTTTGCATGATATTTAGCTCTATTCTTGCTAGATTTTCATTTCCAATCCAGTGGCATCCTTGGAATACCAAGGAATATCCCATGACCTTCTTCATCTTTGTTTTTGTCTCCGTTAACGTTCGTACCTTGCTGTGAGTGTTCCATGAGTCCCGTTACTCCGTTTGCAACGTTCTGCATATGCATTTGCATCGTTTTTACGTGAAGCATTCATTTCTGTCATGTTCATGCATGTTCAAATAACTAATCTTAAGGTACTGTCCAGAATACTAAAGAACTTAATAATTGCCTGAGAAACAAGACTAGCATAGGGTTGCCATGTTAAATACTTCAAATTGGTCATGCATCATCTTTGATTGCGCATTGCACTTTGTTTGTATGTTTATTTGGTGTTGTTCTCTTTGGGTAGACCCGAGTGTCGAGCCTGAGTACGAGGATCCTGACGAGAACAACTACGAGGACCCAACTCTTTGTCCCTCTAAAGACCCAACAGGCAAGATGATCGTACCCAGATCCCGACACTATTTTTGCTATGCTAGATGTCACGCTTCTACCGTTATGTTTCGTTACCTACCACTTAAATTGTCAGCCTCCTAAATTGCCATGAAAGCCTCTAAATCCTCCACTTCCTATTAAACATTGATTGGCTACGTTACCGCAGCTCAGCCCTTATCTTATAGCGTTGCTAGGTGCAGGTGCAAGCTGTTTCCTTGTGCCAACGTGGATTTCTGAGATATCACAATATAATTGCTATTTAATTTAATGCACATATATATCTGGTGACAGTGGAAGGCTTGGCCTTTGGCCCGGTGTTTTGTTCCACTTTTGTCGCCCTAGTTACTTGTTACCGGTGTTATGTTCCATATTTTGCGCTCCTAACATGCTCGGGGTTGTTATGGGGACCCCCTTGACCATTCATTTTAGATTAAAACTTATCTGGCAAGACCCAACTTTGGTACTCCATTTGCTAAACAACTTAATAAAAATGCATAGGTCATAGCTACCCCATGGATAATTAATCAACCCCCGGGCCAGTGCTCCTCATGAGTGTTGGTCCAAACCAGAGCCACTTGCGGGGCCACCCAGGGCAACTCGGGGATTTCTATCAAGCCACCGTATGTACTGTTCATCCGGTCGTGTCCTGAGAACGAGATACGCGACTCCTATCGGGGTTGTAGACACGTCGGGCGGTCTTGCTGGACTTGTTTTACCTTTCTCGAATGTCTCGCGCGAGGAATTTAGAGGATACTTTGGGCTATCTTGAGGTTGAGGTTTTCCAACGGAATTTCCTCGGAGATCACGGGATTCGTGGACGAGGTTATTCCCGCGGCGTGTGGTTAGTTTGTGATGGATGAGTTGGAGCACCCCTGCAGGGTTAAATCTTTTCGAGAAGCCGTGCCCGCGGTTATGTGGCGACTTGAAAATTTGTTTAACACCCAATTATAGCAAACTTGAAGTAAACTCAAATAAAATACACCAACTGTGTGCGTAACCGTGACTGTCTCTACTCGTGAACATGAATCGAGAGAGAACACGGTGGGGTTATGTCTGACGTAAGTAGGTGTTCAAGATCACTTAGTGATCATTCTAGTTCATGACCGCTATGCGTAGGCCATCATATTTACTTCTTGTTCTCATAAGTTAGCCACCAAATACATGCTTAGTGCTTGCTACAGCCTCACCACTTAACCATTCCTCACCTATTGGCTTACATAGTTTCGGTACCCGGGTTATGAGATTGCTGAGTCCCTGTGGCTCATAGATTACTACAACAATACAGGTACAGGTGTTGATGAGTTCGTGCCAGATGATGTGTCTCGGCTCCAGTGGGAGTACGACGAAGAACGTAGGGGTATGTACGTTACGTATCCGGATGAGTAGGGGAGCTTCATGGTGGTGTTCCTGGGCTAGCAAGACAGTTTCATTGCTTTCTTTATCGTTTGATTTCATCCGTAGTCGGACCCTGTCTTCTGGATGAATGTATGAATAATTGTGTGGATTTGTAAGTTAGCTTGTGGCGAGTGTAAGCCAACTCATATACTCATCTCTTCATTACATGTATGCAATGATTTCTGTACTTGCGAAACGACTAGATGCGCTTCTATCCCCGTCGAGGCCCTCGCGCCTTAATAGGGATAGGACCGCATCTTGGGCGTTACAAGTTGGTAATTAGAGCCATACCGACCATAGGAGCCCCTTGCTTGATCGAACTTGGCAGAGTCGAGTCTAGTGAAAAACTATTTTGAGTCTAGTTATATCGGAGAGTAGGTTTCTTTTACTCCTCTTCTATACTCTGGTGAAGAATTACGACTTAGGAATTTTAATTCTATCCTCTTCCCACTCAAAAAAAATTAGGATCACGCGGGTATTTTGGAGCCTCTATGATAACGATGTGACCCGAATTCTGTTCTTGGTGCCTCCCGATCGTATGGATTGGACCCGGGGAGTAGAGCTCCAAGGGATTCTTGACACATCGTTATCGTTCAGTTTCCTTAGTACTTCAGGACGCGGATGTTCGAAATTGCTTCAATACTATTCGTGGTGCAAAGAGTGTGGCGGCACCCAGTACTGGGGAGCGGGATCACATGTACTGCCATCTTTAGTATCGTTGTGATTACGAGGGTCTGAGGTAGATGAGTTTCCGAGACCTCCGGTTTTGTGTTGACGGATGTGATACACTGGAGAGTAGTGTTACTGCTAGGAGTTGAGTGATGGATAAAAACTCCGTGTATCCGTGGACCCGATTGCATAACCAAGATTTCGGGAGTTCCTACGTGGGATTTCCAGTAGTTACCTAGGATCATCTTCTGACAGATGTATGGTGGCTATACATTTGTTCTGAGCAACCTTAGCTCAATACTTGTTGTGTTATTTCAAGTGGCTCATGATCTAATGATGTTATCACGATCCTGCAGAAGGCATTCTTCTAATTTTCAGTTGAATGCAATTGATGATATCCCATTGCAATTTCTTTAAGCCATTTGATTCAGCTTATTTCAATCATCTTTGTCAATGGTGTGCTGATATTCTTGTCCATCTTCAGGATGGCTCCGGCAACTCGTGGGAACCCAGGTCGTGAGGGGGAGTAGTCTGATCCTCCACCACCCCCACTACCACCTCCACCTCCGAAGGCATGGGAGGCAGTGATGGCCTCAACCAATGCCAACTCCCAAATGTTGCTCAGTTTGTTGCAAGGTTTTCAGAATCAGGGACAACAAGGTCATCAAGGGAATTTCAATAACCGGCCACACTTTGCAACTCTGAACCAGTTTCTCGCAAATCAATCAAAGTCCTTCACTTGTTGTGATCAACCTCTTGATGCGGACGATTGGCTCCGTGACATGAACAAGCATTTTGAGTGCAGCAATGTCAGGCCTGAGGACTATGTCAAGTTTGCGACTTTCTAGCTTAAGGGTCAGGCAGCAGATTGGTGGCAATAGTACAAGGATTCCAGAGGTGGTCGTGCAGTCACTTGGGATGATTTCTGTCGTGACTTCAGAGCTCATCATATCCCGACAAGCTTTGTCGAGGGTATGCGTGAGAAGTTCAGGAACCTGAAGCAGGGGAGTATGTCCGTCTATCAGTACAACTCTGAGTTTCAGAATCTGGCCCGCTATGCTAAGCAAGATGTTCCTGATGAGAAGTCCAAGATTTATCAGTTCAGAGGTGGCCTCAGGGAAGATCTTCAGCTTGCTCTCGTCCTTCACGAGCCCCTTGTGTTGATCAGTTCTATAACTTGGCTCTAAAGTTCGAGGCAGTTCAGCTCAAGCTTGAGAATTCCAAGAAGCGGTTCAGGGACTCCAACCCTTCTTCGTCCAGCTCTCGGATTGTTCCTAAGCAGCAGAAGTATTGGGTTCCTCCTCCACCTCCGTTTCATCCTCCTCAGCAGCAGAGGCAGCATGGTGGTCGTGGACCTCCCCACCCACCCAACCCAGGTTTTCAGCAGAGGCCTCAGGCTCCCAAGTAAGCAAATGCTCCTCCTCCAGGCAACTTCCGTCCGCTCTCAGTGGTTACGTGTCACAAATGTGGTCAGAAGGGCCACTACTCCAACAAGTGCACCAACCAGCGGTGTCTTCCGCCTCCTCTTCCTATCAGGCCCCCAGGCAGTGCTATGGTGAAGCACAATCCCAAGTCAGCAAGAGTGAACATGGTCAATGCAGCTAAAGCAGAGGATTCTTCTCAAGTGATAATGGGTAATCTCTTGGTTAATTCTATTCCTGCATAAGTTTTGTTTGACACTGGTGCATCGCATTCATTCATATCAAGACCTTTTGTTGCTAAGCATGATATAGTGACAAAAGTGACTCCTAGGCCTTTTAAGGTTGTTTCTCCGGGGTTGCAAATGACTTCTCGTGTGATGGTTCCGGATGTCTCTATCAAGATGGGCAATTATTCTTTTCTGGCCTCTCCAATAGTTCTCGGCAATTCAGATATCGATCTAATTCTTGGCATAGATTTTCTTGCGATGTACAAGGCTTATGTTGATTGTAAAGCCAAAGAAGACCAATTGACTCATCCTTCTGAAGATGTGATCATTTTCGCTGCTCGCGATGACACGATTCGTCTCTTTTCTCTTAATGAGAAGGGTGAGATTTCTGCCATTTCTCAAATCCCCATCGTTTCTGAGTATGAAGATGTCTTTCCAGAAGAATTGCCAGGAATGCCTCCTCACCGGCCAGTGGAGTTTGTGATTGAACTCGAGCCTGGAACTGAACCGGTATGCAAGCGTCCTTATAAGCTTGGCCCCAAAGAGCTGAAAGAATTGAAGAAGCAGCTAGATGAACAAGAGCGTCTGAGTTTGATCAGACCAAGTTCTTCGCCGTGGGGTTGTGGTGTTCTTTTTGTCAAGAAGAAGGATGGCACGGACCGACTATGTGTCGATTACCGTCCATTGAATAAGAAGACAATCAGGAACAAGTATCCACTTCCCAACATCAATGAGTTGTTTGAGCAATTGAAAGGGGCCAAGGTTTTCTCGAAGTTAGATCTCCGTATGGGCTATCATCAAATCCGTATTCGTGAAGAAGATATTCCAAAGATTGCTTTCAGGACGAGTTTTGGCTCTTATGAGTACACCGTCATGTCCTTTGGTCTAGCAAATGCGCCTCTGACTTTCTCCAGAATGATGAACTTCATCTTCTCTCCCTTCAAGAATGAGTTCATCTTGCTGTATTTGGATGACATTCTTGTTTTCTCGGAGACCGAAGAAGAGCATGCGGAGCATCTTCGGCTTGTGCTCGACAAGTTAAGAGAGCATCGGTTCTATGCTAAGTTCTCCAAGTGTGAGTTTTGGTTCAATGAAGTGGTGTACGTTGGGCATGTCATCTCTGCCGAGGGCATCAAGGTGCATCCTGAGAAAGTTGAGGCCATCTTGAAGTGGGAGCCTCCTCAGAATCACTACACCACAACACTGATGTAAGGACAGAAAAACTGTCAGGAGAAAGCACTTTAAAGGGCAGACAAACTGCCGGGACAGTGTTTCTCCCGGCAGATAGAACCGTCACGAGAACGGCTGCCGGGGATAACTTCTCCCGGCAGATAGTTTTTTGCCGGCAGTTTCTTTGCCCTTGCCCGTGTATTTGCCGGCAGTCTGTTTTCTCCCGACAGATTCGTCAAAGCACATCAAACATCAATTACTGGCGATCCCACTGCCTTCAGAACCTCATTTACCCGGCAGTTTTTATGCCAACAGAACCTCGTTTACCCGGCAGTTTTTATGCCAACACATAGATTACGGTACCAAATAGTACTAGGCATCCCTAATGTAATATCCATTCACTATGTCCAATCAATCAGTACATATCACATAATTTATACATACGCTTCACTCAAAGTAACATATGTCTCATCCATACACTTTAATCAAAGTAACATGTATACCTCATCCAAAATCTTAACATTGATTCGAGAAATTAACATAACGACCATATATACATATATAAGCAGGTTGTGCCACAAAAGGTGTAGTACATACATGTTTCTAAACGTGTGCCACAAAAGGAGTACATATATTTATGGGGTGCCACACAACCACTCTACCAAATCTTCAACAGCTTGAGATCTTCCAGATTTCCCAAACTTCAACAGCTTAAGATCTTCGAAATTCCCATCAACTTCTGTAGGGAAACCTGCAATAAATAGGAAACTCAAAATGGAGTGTCGTTTCAGATTTTAAATTAGACATTAGAGATTTTGATATGCTGCAGTTTAACTCGTCGTCATAAATAAAACTCTTCTAAATGTGCATCACTTCATCATCACATAAGCAATGTTACATCATTGGATCAAGAAGGAATTGTTTGAAGTACACATACAAAATCTTCATGTGCAAATAAGGAAAACAGGAACCTGTACAATTGACTTGCAAAAGCTGCTCAGTTCAAGACAAATTAGAACTTAGTACTCTGAGTTAAATATGTATAGCATCATCTCTGGAGTTAATATAGTACTTTGAGTTTTAATCTTTTTTTCGTACTGAGTTAAACTCTACTAATAGGCAGCACTATATACGGTACTATATTGAAAATGCTAAAGTCCGTGTCAAGTAAATAAACCCAAAAGACACCCAAAATGCTAAGACATTCACAAATAGAATGGTACACAATATAGAAGTCTTTATTGTTCATTCTATTAGAAATGACATATAGCACATAAATGTATTTTATGCCTAAAACTGATTGTCATGAAGCAACACCAACTGCGCTCAACTTCTAGGAGAGGGCCATGAAAATAACAACTAACATGAGCTAAGACTCGTAATAACAAATGACACCGAAACAAATCAGCAGGCTATTAATCTTTTCGAAGTAGCACTGTAGTAGATAAATGTTCCAGAGTTTTGAAGTTCCTGATTTTTGCAACATGGTAAAAGGGAGTGATCCAGAGTTCGGACTTGCTCAACATGGGGGAACACTTTTTTTCACCAAAAGAAAAAGGAGGAACACTTGACAATTAGGATAGCTTATCATATAATTATAACTGAATTATGCCTGAATAAAAATATGAATAGGGCGTGGCAAACATATGTACACAAATGATTCAGATTTCCTGGATTTTGAAAAACCAAATAGAATTGTACGGGTAAACTTCTTAGATTTAATAGTTGATATGCCCTCCAATATTTTGTATAGTATAGAAGTACTCCCTCTGTAAACTAATATAAGAGCGTTTAGATCACTAAAGTAGTAATCTAAACGCTCTTATATTAGTTTACGGAGGGAGTACAAAGGATGAAACGTCTAGTTAACACTGCATCTCATAGAATTACTAAAACCTATGGCCTAATCTTTGATTTCAAGGCATTGTCAGTTTTTCACTACCCAATGGATAATCAAATGTAATATGACACCATAATATCCCACAAAATCCTTCACAAAGGGTGATTAAAAAATTACAATCCGATAAATAGTTTTAATCTGGCATCCAAAAGAAGTCACTTGACTTCAGAAGAAACATATAAAGATCAAGAAATTTAATATATACAACTACTATGTGTTACCTAAATCCATGGAACTAACAATAAAGAAGATAAATTCACTTGTTTGATTACTAACCTCAAGCAGATCAAGATCATTAGCGCAGAGCCGCAGAGACTGAGAATTACAGTAGACAGCATCAAGACCTTCCATTGAGGGTACTCCTGAGATCATAAGCTTGCCTATTCCTTGACAGATATCCTCATTTGGAGTGCCCAGCAACCTATCTAGCATTCGAAAAACGAAGATAGTCCATCAACATCTAATGCAATGACCTGCATCTTCCAGCTTTGATGTCAGCTTCTTTAACAGAAAATTAGGGCATGTACTGAAGCGTAGTTATCTTGGACCTTCAGCGGAATTTTAGTATAATGAGTATGTTGTCCAGATGTTGAACTTATACGGAATTTGAGTTCTAGAAAGAAAAAAATCTACGTTGTCCCATTGGTAATTGCAGTAAAAAAATATTTATGCTCCTAGGTCTACCTTGACACTCTGCTTTGGTATGCAGAAACTGGTTGCCCATCCGGATAGCTGATGTAATGCCATGCAGAACTCACAGTATTTGTTGCCCCTCCGGATATAGTATATCCTCTTAATGCACCAACCCGAGTCAAAAACAAATGCCATTTTGGTTTGCTTAAATATTTTATTCTGAAGGAAAGGCAATTATATGCTAATAAAAAGAACTCTATGACGTTTGTATAAATTCCGAAATTGATGGGAGAACACTATGATTTCTCTACATGTTAGGAAATTTTGCAATTTTTTTACCAAAGATGGGAGCTCAGCAAATACTCTACTAGATTTTTCTGGTTGTCCCTTTTTATTTCACGTTATTTTCTGGAAACCCATATAAGTGGTTAGCTACTCAGTCTATCTTGACAATGTTAACTTTGTATGCAGTTTCATTTCAATCAAAATGGAACCTGAGAGGGGTCCCTGTTTTCTGAAAAGAACTAAAACATTGTGGCTTTAGAACAACAGAAAATAACAAACATTACATATATCATTACCTTAATTTAGGTTCAGTTTAAAGGTCCTGATGCTCCAATTTCTTGCTTGGATTGAAGATCGAACACAGGGTTACTTTTCTTCTATTGACACCTGAAACTGAAACCAGTTTAACAGATCAATAAGCCTTGTTGAACCTTATCTTAGTTGCATTAAGCCTAGAATAGTAAGAATGAATTTCTTTACTTTGGATGTGACGACTCTCCTGTTCCTTGAAAAACACCATTTCAGGATAATCTTCCTAGTACAACACTTTGCCGCATTTCCTGTAAAAAAAATACCAACCATCATTATGAATTTCAAAGATGAACACAAAAATCCTTAATTTGGTTTGCTATAAACTATAACCAAATTCAGATTCTTCCATGTTTGTCAAATTTGAAGGGATAATTTAATGTATCAAAGACTGTAATTCATACAGCATGCATGCCAACTGAAAACCGAAATAGATGAGTATGGCAGGTAGGAAACATCAATCTTATCCTTACCTAGATCACATGAAGCAAATGTTAGTTGGGCTCATATGACAACTAGCATGGAGAGACGACCTAACCCTTACGGCTGCTCAATCATAGGAGGATCATATGGGACGGATAAAATGAAAGGCGAAACCTTGCTCAATTCCTCTGCATCTATCACTCGCTTGGGGACCCTGCAAGACGAGGAGGAGAATACAATGTTGGCAGCCATGTGCTAGAGCGAGGGCAGATAGGGAAGATGCCAAAACTGTTGTACGGGGATGTAAGACAACCGAATCAAAACTAAACCTAACTGGATTACCTCGTGGTCATGCCAGATCTGGTGAAAGTTAGACGTCATCCTTGGTCACCCTCACTCGAACAGATCCTTCCGCTGAAACGCTTGAGCAACTCGAGAATAGGGGAGCCTGGCGGAGAACTCATGGAGGAGGCTTGGGCGCTGGGCTGCTTGGGCGTTGCTGGAGCCTGGAGGTCCAACGAATGGTGGTGCTCGGCGGCGGAGGGTGCTCGGCGCAATGGTCCGGGAGGGAGTGGCACTGGGACTGGAGGATGGTGGTCGGCGGCGTGGTCAGGGAGGAAGCTGGCACTGGGGTGTGGCGGCGAAGGCAGTAGGCAGCGGCAGAGGGTGGGCGGCGGCGGAGGAGTGTGCTCGGGGAGGAGGCTAGGTCAGGGTGGTCGATTTGGGGATTTCGGCCTGACTAGAGTTTGGGGATTTTGTTCATTTGGAGCGAAAACTTTCGCCTCTTGCGCGCTCTCCCGCGCTATCGCGCGCCTAGGCCAAATATTATTTTGGTCGGGCCCACAAGTAGTCCCCGGCAGATAATATGCCATAGTTTAGTTGTGCCAGCAGATATCGTGCCCGGAGAAATAGGCATCTATGCCGGCAGTGTGTATGCCCTCGTTGTTTGACTTTTATCGGTAGTTCATCTGTCTTTGGATACTTCTACCGGCAGTAGAATAATTCCCGGCAGATTATTTGTCCTTATGATGGTATTTCTCTCGGCAGTTAATTTCCCCTAATAAAGGGTTGTGGTGTAGTGAATATCAAGCAGCATCGGAGCTTCCTTGGTCTTGCAAGTTACTGCAGAAGATTCATGGAGAACTTCTCTCAAATTGCTAAGCCTCTGTCTAACATCCTTCAGAAGAGTGTCAAATATGTGTGGACTCCTGAGTGTGATGTGGCGTTCAACACACTCAAGGAAAAGCTGACTTCAGCTCCAGTTCTCACTCCTCCAGATGAATCCAAGCCTTTCCAAGTGTTCTGTGATGCTTCCCTTCAAGGTGTTGGTGGTGTTCTCATGCAAGATAAGAAGGTTGTGGCTTATACCTCGCGTCAGCTGAAGCCTAGCGAGAAGAACTACCCCACTCATGATCTTGAGTTGGCGGCAGTTGTGCATGCTCTGATGACCTGGAGACATCTATTGTTGGGAAGACCAGTTGAGGTGTTCACCGACCACAAGAGCTTGAAGTACATTTTCACTCAACCGAATCTCAATCTTCGGAAAACACGTTGGGTGGAAATGATCAAGGAGTACAATCCGAGCATTGAATATACTCCGGGAAAAGCAAATGTCATTGCAGACGCGCTGAGCAGAAAGGCGTACCGCAGCAGTCTCATCCTCAAGCCTCTCTAGCCCGAGCTTTGTGAAGCTTTCCACAAGCTCAATCTCCAAGTTGTTCCTCAAGGATTTCTTGCAAACCTTCAAGTCTCTCCGACTTTGGAAGATCAGATTCACCAAGCTCAGCTTCTTGATGCTATGGTGAAGAAAGTGAAGAAAGGTGTGGCCAAGAGCATTCCAAAGTATAAGTGCTTCTGTGTTGATGACAAAGATACCTTGTTCTTCGAGGACCGTCTGGTGGTTCCAAAAGGAGAGCTAAGGAAAGTTATCATGGATGAAGCACATAGTTCTGTCCTCTCCATTCATCCAGGAAGTTCCAAAATGTATGAGGATCTCAAGCAAACCTTCTGGTGGACTTGTATGAAACGTGAGATTGCTTAATTTGTGAACGAGTGTGATGTTTGTCGCAGAGTGAAAGCGGAACATCAACGTCCAGCAGGCTTCCTTCAGCCTTTGCCTATCCCAGAGTGGAAATTCGATTATGTTGAAATGGATTTCGTCACTGGGTTTCCTAAGTCCAAGAGAGGGAATGATGCCATCTTCGTGGTCATCGACAAGCTCACCAAAGTTGCCCACTTCCTTCTGGTCAAAGAATCTATCTCGGCAGCTCAGCTGGCAGAGCTGTACACGTCAAGGATAGTTTCTTTGCACGGTATACCTCGGCTCATATCTTCAGATCGTGGAAGCATCTTCACTTCCAAGTTCTGGGATTCCTTCCAGACTGCAATGTGTACTAAGATCCGTTTCAGTACAACTTTCCATCCTCAGACTAGTGGTCAAGTTGAGAGAGTCAATCAAATCCTTTAAGATATGCTCAGAGCTTGTGTGATTTCTTTTGGCATAAAGTAGGAAGACTGCCTCCCGTTTGCCGAGTTCTCATACAACAATAGCTTCCAAGCAAGTTCCGGCAAGGCTCCTTTCGAGATTCTCTATGGCAGGAAGTGCCATACCCCGCTCAATTGGTCTGAAACCGGTGAGCGTCAAATCCTTGGTAATGACATGATCACTGAAGCAGAAGAAATGTGCTGTGTCATTCGTGAAAATCTCAAAGCAGCTGAATCCCATCAGAAGAGCTATTATGATAGCAAGCATCGTGACATGACCTTTCAGATCGATGATTTTGTCTATCTACGAGTGTCTCCCATGAAAGGCACTCAGCGCTTTGGCATCAAAGGAAAGCTTGCTCCATGCTTTGTAGGTCCTTTCAAGATTGTGGGCAAGAGGGGTGACCTTGCCTACCAACTCGAGCTTCCTCCCAATTTCTCAAATGTGCATGATGTGTTTCACGTCTCTCAGCTCCGGAAGTGTTTCAAGACTCCCGAGCGCACCGTTGATCTCCAAGAGATTGATCTCCAAGCAGACCTATCCTATCATGAGCATCCAGTTGCTATCCTTGAAGAGACTGAGCGTAAGACTCGCAACAAGTCAATCAAGTTTCTTATGGTGAAGTGGTCACATCACTCCGACAAAGAAGCCACTTGGGAATGAGAGGACCTTCTCCGTTCCAAATATCCCGAATTCTTCCGTTCATAGATCTTGGGACGAGATCCTCTTGTAGTGGGGGAGAGTTGTAACAGCCCAAGTGCATTCCCTTGCCACCTTTGTAGTATTTCCATGTGTGAACTTTTAATGTATGCCATCATGTGGTTTGAGTAATAATAATTGCTTCATGACATTTTGCATCATGGCATCATAATCACCATTTCATAAGTTGCATCATGCTTTGCTTGTCATGTTTGTGAAGTGTTATGTTGTGTGAGTGTGTGTGGTTGTGGTGTTGGTGTGCAAAACCATGGTGTGAAAGCCCTCTCCCAATTTCTCAAAAACTTTGCCCACCTCTCTTATTTCAAAATTGCAACATGTGGTGTTTCACTTGCTTGTTCATCTCATATAAAAATGTTGCTCTACTTCTAAATAATCTGATAAGATTTGTTGAATAGCTCTCAATCATGTTTGAGTATATTGCCTTTTGAATCTTTGCAAAAACAGATCCCAATATTAAATATATGTGAATTATTCATTTGCTCTAAAATGCCCAAACCATTTTTATTAATTAGAGCTTATTTTTGTGAGTACAAATCTATTTTTAGTTTTCTCAAAAACTTTTCCAATCTTCCCTCGCATTTTATTTTGTTTTGCTCTTTATTTCAAAAGGAAAAGCCCTTTCTCTTCAAGAGAGAGAGAGAGAGGTCCAGTAGGTGGGCCTCTGTCTTCTCCACGCGGCCCACCTAGCGCGCAACCGCAGTCCAACGCAGCCCAGCCGGCCTCCCGCACGCGTTCGTCTCCCTCCTCTATACGGCGCGCATCCAGGGAGCCACGTCGCCGTCCTTGTTGATTTGACGGCCGATGGTCGCCCTAGCCCCCTATAAGACCTGTCGGAGCCCTAGCCCCAAGAACCCTCTCTCCATTCCTCCCTCCTCCTTGCCTCGCCGCCGCAGGTAGGTCCTCTCCAAGCGCACGCCGTCACCGCGCCCGCGATGCTTCGGCCGAGCCAAGCTCGAGCTCGAGCTCACCCCCGCGTCTGTAGCTCCTCGTAGCCCCGGGAATGGAGCCCCTAGGAGATCCCGCACCCCCGCTGCCGCTCGTCCGCTCCGGCGATCGCCTGAGAAGCTCGCCGGAGTAGCGCTGCCTACTCTGTCGCCGGAAGGTAAAAGGGGGAGCCTTGCCTGTTCAAAAGAACAGAGGCCCCCATATGTTCAGACATCCGTCCCTAGCGCAGTGGTTACGCCCTTGCTCTCCTTCAGGGGAGGCCCGGGTTCGATCCCGGCGGGGGAACATGAGCCCCCCTTTTTCGTTTAATCGCCGAGCCACTGGCAGTGGGCCCTAGGCCCACATGTCAATCCCACAGGCCTCTGGTGACAATGGCAGGTGGGGCCTGGTGTGTTTGTTTTTATATTTTGTTTTGTTTTTTATTCTGTGATGATTTATGTGATATTTCCTTTTAAGGAAATATTCCATTCTGGGGCTTTGCCTAATCTGTCTTGACATTTTGGGACATGCCAATTTGGGCATATTACAAGTTATACGTGAATATGCAGGATTTCGATTTGAGTTTGTGGGATTTTTGTCCATACATAGGCTTATGATAGGTGATTTTGGGGTAGAAAAATCCAGTGAATCCAATGGTGGTATTAGTTTTATCATTTGGCCAAGTTTGTGAAAATGTTGTTTTGTGATAATATGTCATTTTGTCTTTTTCACATGATTAAATTCTTGCACTATATGACAAACTTGTCAACATGTAAATTGTTCATTGATGTGTGTGCTAGCCCCTGGTATTTTTGCATACCATGATAGATCATGATATGGGTGGGATTCTTGCTGTCAACATGTCACCAAAAATGTTGCTTCACATGGTCAATTATTTCTAAGTCTTGAAATCTGTTATTTTGTTGCCATGTTGTCTTGATGATTTCCATGAATTCTTTGCTCCTTTGAGGTTGGCACAATGTTATGGATTGATGAGCATGTTGTCCTCTGCTAGTTTGTGCCACATGCTTGTAGGTTGAACTATTGCATCTTATGTAAACTTGGTGTCAACTTGACATTCTGTTAATAAGTGCCCTGTTTGACACTTGTTGATTTCACCAAGTCTGGAAAACTGTTATTCCCAATATGCCATGTTGTGAGGATGATAGCCATTGATATATGCATATTTTGATGTTGCCATAATGTAGTTAACTGCGGTGCATGTTGCCCTCTATAACCCTGTTAATTTTCATACCATGAAAGTCCCTCTAACATATATAAATGTTGCTGTCAAAATACCATCCATTTAACTCAGATTTGTAAAACTGGTAATTTTCACTAAGTCCCTAAAAACTGATTCAACATGCCATCTTGTGAGCTCATTTGATATTGATCCTTGCTTCCTATCATGTTTCTGTAGATAGATGAATTGTTGAGCATGCTGAATACTTCATGTCCATGCCTTGGTTGTGATTTGAAACTTGTTGGAGCTCTGGTTATGTGTGTTACAAGATGACATGTTGCTGTTTGTGGACAGATTGTGTGTTTGAATGTTTTGTGACTTGTTGGAGTTATACCCAATGGTTTTGCATGATCTTTAGCTCTATTCTTGCAAGATTTTTATTTCCAATCCAGTGGCATCCTTGGAATACCAAGGAATATCCAATGACCTTCTTCATATTTGTTTTTGTCTCCGTTAATGGTCGTACCTTGCCGTGAGTGTTCCGTGAGTTCCGTTACTCCGTTTGCAACGTTCTACATATGCATTTGCATCGTTTTTACGTGAAGCATTCATTTCTGCCATGTTCATGCATATTCAAATAACTAATCTTGAGGTCCTATCAAGAATACTAAAGAACTTAATAATTGCATGAGAAACAAGACTAGCATAGGGTTGCCATATTAAATACTTCAAATTGGTCATGCATCATCTTTGATTGCGCATTGCACTTTGTTTGTATGTTTATTTGGTGTTGTTTCTCTTTGGGTAGACCCGAGTGTCGAGCCTGAGTACGAGGATCCTAACGAGAACAACTACGAGGACCCAACTCTTTGTCCCTCTGAAGACCCAACAGGCAAGATAATCATACCCGGATCCCGACACTATATTTGCTATGCTAGATGTCACGCTTCTACCGTTATGTTTCGTTACCTACCACTTAAACTATCAGCCTCCTAAATTTCCATGAAAGCCTCTAACCCCTTCACTTCCTAGCAAACATTGATTGGCTACGTTACCGCTGCTCAGCCCTTATCTTATAGCGTTGCTAGTTGCAGGTGCAAGCTGTTTCCTTGTGCCAACATGGATTTCTGATATATCACAATATAATTGCTATTTAATTTAATGCACATATATATCTGGTGACGGTGAAAGGCTTGGCCTTTTGCCCGGTGTTCTGTTCCACTTTTGCCGCCCTAGTTACTTGTTACCGGTGTTATGTTCCATATTTTGCGCTCCTAACATGCTCGGGGTTGTTATGGGGACCCCCTTGACCATTCGTTTTAGATTAAAACTTGTCTGGCAAGACCCAACTTTGGTACTCCATTTGCTAAACAACTTAATAAAAATGCATAGGGCATAGCTACCCCGTGGATAATTAATCAAGCCCCGGGCCAGTGCTCCTCATGAGTGTTGGTCCAAACCAGAGCCACTTGCAGGGCTACCCGGGGCAACTCGGGGATTTCTATCAGGCCACCGTACGTACTGCTCATCCGGTCGTGTCCTGAGAACGAGATACGCGGCTCCTATCGGGTTTGTCGACACGTCGGGCGGTCTTGCTAGACTTGTTTTACCTTTCTCGAATGTCTTGCGCAAGGAATTCCGAGGATACTTTGGGCTATCTCGAGGTTGAGGTTTTCCAACGGAATTTCCTAGGAGATCATGGGATTCGTGGTCGAGGTTATTCCCGCGGCGTGTGGTTAGTTTATGATGGATGAGTTGGAGCACCCCTGCAGGGTTAAATCTTTTCGAGAAGTCGTGCCCGTGGTTATGTGGCGACTTGGAAATTTGTTTAACACCCGGTTATAGCAAACTTGAAGTAAAATCAAATAAAATACACCAACTCTGTGCGTAACCGTTACTGTCTCTGCTCGGTAACATGAATCGAGAGAGAACACGGTGGGGTTATGTCTGACGTAAGTAGGTGTTCAGGATCACTTAGTGATCATTCTAGTTCATGACTGATATGCGTAGGCCACCATATTTACTTCTTGTTCTCGTAAGTTAGCCATCAAATACATGCTTAGTGCTTGCTGTAGCCTCACCACTTAACCATTCCTCACCTATTGGCTTACATAGTTTCGGTACCCGGGTTATGAGATTGTTGAGTCCCTGTCGGGGCACGGATGCACACGATCACCTATGGGACCAGAGGTCCCTTTGTGGTTCGGCAAGGAGGGTCATGTTGCACAAAGAGCAGAGAGCATGAGACGGCGCGATGATTAGGATGTTGGCATTTTTACCCAGGTTCGGGCCACTGCTAAGCGTAAAACCCTACTCCTGCTTTTGGTGGATTGATCGAAGGAACACGAAGAACACGCATCGCTTAACCCCGGCAAGAACTGCTGTCGGGACGAGCTGCTACGTGAGTACAAGTGTCCAAGGTTCCGAATCCTGAGCTAGGTTGCCTTGGGCCTCCTTTTATAGAGCAAGGGGCAACCACAATGGCAAAACAGTCATTAACTATCGATTAGATAGCTTAGAAGAGCTATCATACCTAACTCTGGCATTTAAGACAAAATACCATGATTACTAGACTAGGTGGCGCTCGGGGATGCATTCCCGGCAAGCTCTTGCCACCGCTTATCTGCCTGTTGCTTAGGGTCTTGACACGCTGCTGGACGGGTGTCAACTGGGTATAATCTGCCTTCCGGTGCCTGGCCACGTGCTTAGCGAGAGCTACTTAGCCGCTTGAGGCTTTGACACCGCATTGACAAGTGACTGGCGTCGCGATGCGGTGGAGCGGTGGCCGGTTAGCTCGCGCCTGCCGGGGGATGGCTTGCCGGGTCTTCCTGGGATGTGCACGCCTCGGTCTCCGGCAGGCTCCGGGGACGTGGCTGGCGCGCTTTGGGCCCCTCCTGGGTCGTTGTGCTGGTGTTGCCGGGGTCTGGTTCTTGAATGCTGCTTGGTGGTGTGGTAGCTTTTCCTGACGGGTTTTGCTACTACTGCCTGTGCATAAGTCAGGGGCACTGGATACCCCTGTCCTAGTGCACCGACAGGAGCCCCCGAGTCTGGCCCACACGCACTTGCTCAGTGCCGTTGGGTCAGGCCCAAAATTTATGCACAGGCGCGCAATGTGAGGGGGTAACTGCCAATTTACTAGTCAGCACTGTCCCACCACCTCAGGCCGCTTCCGCCACGCACGCCGCATGCATAGCGAGGAGCTTGCGGTGAGCGCTCGTGACTTAAAGGCTCGATCGTGGCAGAAACCGCAGCGCCATGGATTGGAGCAATGGGGCGGTTACCTGTTCGCCCATGAGTCGTGGGTAGTGGGATTCCTGGAGATGGGCGGCCGCTCTGGAGCGGGGAGAGCCAGCCCCCGTGCTCTCCCCTATAAATTAGGGGGTCACGGTGGCGATGCTCATCCAGCTCCATCTCGTCCTTACTCCCAAGTCCTCACTGTTCGTCCTTCACTTCTGGTTCGCCTCTGAGTCGCCCCTTCCTCCCTGATGGTTAGGGGGGAGGGCCTGGTGAGTGTGTCCGTCATTGCAGGGTCTCCCCCTTGTGTCCACGCCCAGTCCTCGCTCTGGATCGACGACTTTGAGCTGAAGGTCAGCAGGAGGAGTCTCGAATGGGGGAGCAGGCGGCGTGGTGGTCGCACCGGGGACAGCTGCGGCGGCACGCCTGCCGCTGCGTCGCCCGCTTCTTTAGCTTTGATGGAGCGTCATGCGGTCGACATCGCGCCAGAGTCTATAACAGAGACGCCACGTCGCGGTGGACCGTGGTTCCCGCACCCCTTCTTCGGGGTGATGGAGAAGGATCATTCGCACAGCCGCCGCTTGCATGTGTGTGGTTGCAGTCGTGGTTCGCCGTCTATCGCGGTGAAGCTCTCCACCCATAGCGTTCTGGATGGCGCGTATGGGTGGGAGTTCTTCACCTGTGCGTGCTTCTTAAGGGCGGGGGAAATTCCCCGCCTTTGGCCACCGGGGATGACCATGCTCTCTGTGGGGTCCCCGGGCTGCCGCGTCGGGAGCTTGGACGACGGCGGAGGCGTTCCCTCGAGCGGTGGTGATGAGGAAGACGATGGGGGTCGGGGATCCACGACGCATCAGGAGCGCGGATGAGGGCTCTGATGCGTCGCACTCCCCGGCAGCACCATCATCACCAGCTGGGCTCCGGCAGCGCCACCATCTGCACCTGCCCTCCGCCTTCTTTCCCCTTGTCGATCTTGTCCGCCCCGTCGGCTTCGTCCGCCCTGCCTGGGGATGGGGCCCTTCTGCTCTTCGGACGCGTCCCTCTGGTCCTGGCGGGGAGGCGCCGAATCCCAGCCAGGCGCTCCTTTTGCCCTATACTTCTTCTTCACCTAACTCCTAGGAGGAGAGGGGCAAGAAAGGCATTACGGGGTACTTATCTTTTTATAAGCCAAAAGATGTAGGCATTTGCCAAGTTTTAGTTAATCATAATGTAATCCTTATCTGATTTGTATCAACAAATGAATGAATGAATGAATGTTACTTTATTTCCCTGAGTACTATCCTTTTCTCTCTTTGTTTCTACTTTGTCAGTGTGTTCGTCCTCACCACACGGGACCGCCTGCCGGGTCACTATTAACCGCGAGCGCCAAAAGGGAGCGAGCCCCCCGGCAGCAGGCAGTCATTGTTCTCCGGCAGGGGTCCTTGTCGGTATCGGCGCGGTCCCCCAGAGCTGATCAGTTATCAGGAGCTGGGGAATAGCTCGTCTCGACAAAGGTTTTTACCTCGTGGTGGAACTTTACCGAACACATCCGAAAAAAGAGAGTAAGGATTTCCTTTAGGGAGCATGAAACTTGGGATATGCGATTAGACTTATTCTCGTTTTAGGCAGTATCCCTTTCCAGAGTACGCTGGGACGCCGTCCTTGTTCCTTCGTCCTCCTTCCATGTTTACCCGGTGACAAAACACGGAGGGCAAGAGGCCTCCTCCCTTCGAGGAAAGAGTGTGGTAACAAGGATTATAGGCTCAACGAATACTCTAGCAAATCTCTAGAAAATAGGCAATGACATTGCAATCATAAAAGATGCATAATGAACGTGCAATGCAATGATATGATGCCATGCCTAGTTTTATTATTGTTGCTCAGGATCTGCTCCTGGCTTTGTACAAAGGGTTACATGCAACTTCGGCAAGGCCTGTACAAAAGGTGGCTACCGGGGACTACGCCTGGCAGCCGCGCCTTACGGGTAGAACTTACGAAGATGCTCAATATTCCATGAGTTAAGCACCTTGGTGCCATCTTCGGTCTCCAGACGGACTGCGCCAGGTCTGGTGAATTGTGCTACCCGGTAAGGGCCTTCCCACTTCGGCGTCAACTTGTTGGTACCCTTGGCGGACTGAACGCGCCTAAGGACAAGGTCGTCTTCCTCAAGGCTCCGGGCATGTACCCTGTGGCTATGATAGCGGCGCAGGGCTTGCTGGTAGCGTGCAGCATGCACAGCAGCCCGGAGACGATCTTCCTCGAGGAGCATGGCATCGTCATGCCGTAGCTACTCTTGCTCTACTTCGTCGTAGGCAAGTACTCGAGGTGACCCGTATATGAGTTCCGTGGGGAGCACTGCTGCCGCCCCGTATACCAGGGAGAAGGGAGTCTGGCCGGTAGCTCGATTTGGTGTCGTTCTGAGGGACCAAAGAACCACCGGCAGCTCATCTATCCAGCGCTTGATGCTCTTCCGCAGCCTATCGAAAGTCCTTGTCTTGAGACCTCGCAGCACTTCAGCATTCACCCTCTCGACTTGCCCGTTGCTTTTTGGATGGGCAACAGAGGCGAAGGAGACCTTGCTTCCAAGGTTTTGGGTGTATTGCATGAAGGCGCGGCTCGTGAACTGGGTGCCATTGTCGGTGATCACTCTGTTAGGCACTCCAAAACGACACACCAGTCCTTTCATGAACTTGATAGCTGACTGCGCGGTCACCTTCCTTACTGGATCCACCTCAGGCCACTTTGTGAACTTGTTGATTGCCACGAACAAGAACTCAAAGCCCCCGACAACGCGAGGGAAGGGGCCCAAAATATCGAGCCCCCAGACCGAGAAGGGATCGTCTGGAGAGCTTGCGCTGGTTGATGGATGTTCTTGGAGTGGAACTGACAGGCCTCACACTTGGTGACCAATTCAGTTGCATCTTGGAGGGCAGTGGGCCAGTAGAAACCCTGTCGGAAGACTTTCCTGGCAAGAGCTCTAGATCCAATGTGCGAGCCACATACACCTCCGTGAATCTCCGCCAACAGCCCTAGTCCGTCCTCCCGGCAAATGCACTTCAATTTCACGCCGTTGGATCTTTTTCTGTACAGAGTGTCATCGACAAACTGGTACATACTTGACCGACGGGCTACTTTTTCGGCCTCTTCTTGCTCTTCGGGCAGTTCTCCTGTTTGAAGGAAACAGACTATGTGTTGTGCCCAAGTTGGAGCCTGGGGCTCGACAACTAGGACTAAAGGCATCTCCTCATCCGTGGGAGCACTTGTCTCGACCACGAGAACCTAGGGTTCCGTAGGAGAAAGCTGCTCACCATGCGGAGCGAGACTGTCTTCGGCAGCTTCTCTACCAGCGGCTTCGGGAAGTTCTGCCGGGAAATGCTTGCCGGAGTTCAGCTTTCTTCTTTTCCTGGCCATCGTTGATGGGGATACTGAAGGTTGAGTGAGGCGGAGGATAAAGGTTCCTGGTTCCACAGGGAGCTTTTGCGCGACGCACTTTGAAAGATGATCAACGATGGTGTTTTCCGCACGGGGCACATGTTCTGCTTGCAATCCATCAAAGCGCTCCTCCAGTTTCCTCACTTCTTCCACGTATGCCTCCATTAGTGGGCTATGATAATCTTTGTTGACTTGTTTCACCATGAGCTGCGAATCCCATCGGATGATCAGTCTCTTGATTCCCAATTCCACCATGATTCTGAGTCCGGCAAGGAGCCCCTCATATTCAGCGGTGTTGTTGGTAGCTTCCTCCCAGGGGAAGTGCATTTGAACCACGTACTTGAGGTGCTCTCCGATGAGGGCGACGAGGAGCACACCTGCTCCGGCACCCTGGAGCGAGAAAGCACCGTCAAAGTACATGATCCAATCCTTGGGTGCTTCTTTGCCGGGGAGGACTGTCTCTGGGATCTCTTCATCTGGCGTGGGTGTCCATTCTGCAATGAACTCCGCCAACACCCTACTCTGAACTGTGGAAGTGCTCTCATACTTTAAACCAAAACTTGACAGCTCAAGGGCCCACTCGATTATCCCGCTAGTAGCTTCGGGGTTCCTCAATGCGCTGCAGCGGGAAGCGAGTGACGACGGTGATCTCATGGGCTTGGAAGTAGTGGCACAGCTTCCTCAAGGCCATGATGAGGCCGAAGATCAGTTTTTGCACTCCAGAGTACTTTGACCTAGCCCCCTGCAACAAGGAGCTGACAAAGTACACCGGCCGCTGCACCAGTTTCTTCTTCGCCACTTCCCCGGAACTGCCTTCGTCAGCTTGTTGAGATTCCTCTGGTTGTGCATTGGGTCCTTCCATGGAAGCTTCAGTTTTGTCCCCTGCAGCATCGGCCGCAGCAGCTACATCCTCATCTACTTCTCGCTGCGCCACCAGCGCTGCACTAACCACTTGATTCGTTGCCGCCAAATATAGCAACAACGGTTCTTGTGGTTTAGGAGCGACCAAGGTGGGAGCGGAAGAAAGGTAAGTTTTCAGATCTTGCAGCGCTGCTTCTGCTTCCGGGGTCCACTTTACCGGGCCTGCCTTCTTCAGGATCTTGAAGAACGGCAGGGCGCGTTCGGCGGATTTGGAGATGAACCTACTTAGTGCGGCAACGCACCCAGTCAAACGTCTGATGTCCTTGATGGTCTTGGGTGCCTGTATCTGCTCAATTGCCTTGATCTTGTTGGGATTTGCTTCTATCCCCCGCTGAGATACAAAGAACCCAAGTAGCTTTCCGGATGGGACGCCAAATACACATTTTTCAGGGTTGAGCTTCAGGTTGATCTTGCGCAGGTTTGCAAAAGTCTCTTCCAAGTCTTGTATGAGAGTTGCTTCATCCTTGGTCTTGACAACTATATCATCCATGTAGGCTTCTACATTCCTGTGCAATTGCGGTCCAAATCCAGTATGCACGGCTCTGGCAAAAGTAGAACCAGCGCTCTTTAACCCGAAGGGCATCCGTACAAAGCAGTACGTGCCGCACGGAGTTATACGCGGTTTTTTCCTCATCTTCCTTAGCCATGAAGATCTGGTGGTATCCGGAGTAAGCATCCAAAAAGGAAAGCAGGTCACACCCGGAGGTGGAATCAACAATCTGGTCGATGCGCGACAAGAGAAAAGGGTCCTTCGTGCATGCTTTGTTCAGGTCAGTGAAATCTATGCAAAGCCTCCATTTCCCATTCGCCTTGCGCACCACCACCAGGTTGGCTAACCAAGTTGGGTGCAACACTCCTCTGACCAAACCAGCTGCTTCAAGTTTTCTGATCTCTTCGGCGATGAACTACTGCCGCTCCAAGGCTTGCTACCTAACCTTTTGCTTGACGGGCCTGGCGTGGGGGCAGACAACAAGGCGGTGCTCGATTACCTCCCTGGGAACACCGGGGATGTCAGATGGTTGCCAGGCAAACACATCGACATTCGCCCGCAGGAAGGCAACGAGCGTGCTTTCCTATTTGTCAGTAAGGGTGGCGCTGATGGTGAACTTGCCACCGGCGCCATCCTGCCCTGCCGGGATTCTCTTCGTCTTAGGATAGGTGACCTTGGCTTTCTTGCTAGTGGAACTCTCCGGCAGATCCTCGACGGGCGCAGCGCACTCCGAAGAGGCGCGCTTCCCGGAGTCCTTGCCGGCGTCCCTGCTAGACTTCCTTTCTTTCCTTGATTCCTTGGCGGGAGCCGGCGCTTCCACGACTTCAGCTGCTACCGCGTCTCGCTAGATCTTATCCACGCATATGACTGCATCCTTCTTGTCGGAAGGGATAGAGATGATTCCAATGGGTCCTGGCATCTTCAAAGTGTTGTAAGCATAGTGGGATGCTGCCATGAACTTTGCCAGGGCTGGGCGACCAAGAATTCCATTGTAAGGCAGGGGAAGCTCAACCACATCGAACACCACCTTCTCGGTTCGGTAGTTTAATTCACCGCCAAACGTCACAGGCAAAGTGATCTTCCCCTTGGGTCGGCTCCTGCCGGGGTTGACTCCTTGGAAAGTACCTGTAGCTTTGAGCTCTTCGTCATGGATTTGCAGCCTCTCGATCACCTTTGGGGAGATCAAATTCAGTCCTGCCCCGCCGTCAACTAACATCTTGGTAACCTTCAGGTTGCGGATCGTTGGAGAAACCAACAATAGTAAACACCCGACCGCGGTGGTGCGATCAGGGTCATCCTCTTCATCAAAGATGATAGGCGTACGGGGCCATCTGAGTGGCCTTTTGGACTCTGCAGCAGGTTCCACAGCGTTGACCTCACGTGCCCACTGCTTGAGCTGCCGATGAGAGGAGTGCAAATATGCACCCCCGTCAACACACATGGCTTTGGTTGCTCTCTGGAATTCTCGGTCACTGGAATCCTCCTCGCCATCCTCATCCTCACTCATATCCTTTGTTTCTTTCTTCTCACGACCTCTGGCTGGCCTTTCCTTCTACTGCGGGGCCTTGCCGCAGCGGCCTCCTCTGCCGCCACGGCCCTTCCCGGCAGCAGCGTCTTGGCCCTTCTCTTTGTCATGCTTCTCTTACTCCGCCTTCTGCTTTTCAACAAGCTACTCAACTTAGCGGCACTCTTGGAGATCATGGCCCTTGGTGCGGTGGATCTTGCAGTACGGCCCGTCGGACTTCCCAGTTTTCTCTGCTGCTGCGGCCTCCCGGCAATCAGCGCACGCGGCAGCTTCCTTGCCGGGGGTCTCGGCCTTGGCCTTCTTGCCGGCAGTGAGATTACCAGAGCCCTCCAAAGCCAGCACTGCTTTTCCCTTGCACTTATTGTTGCGCTTTCGGCTCCTCCCTTTTGAGCCGGGGGCGTCGTCGTCGTCGTCTGAGTCGATTTCGACGCCAGCCTCCTCTCCGGGGAGTCGCCTTCCTTCCTCAGCACGAGCACACTTGCCCGCCATTGTGTACATCTCATTGATAGTCTTGGGGAGTTTCACATTCATCTTGGCCCGCATCCTTCTGTTGCGCACGTTCGAATGGAATGCGGCAATTACGGCTGCGGGGTGTATTTCTGGGATGTTGCGGTGTACTCGACTGAATCTCTGAATGTACTTTTGCAAAGTTTCTCCTTCTTTTTGCGGTAGGACTTGCAAATCGCTGGGCTGTCCTGGCTCCTGATGGCTGCCTGTGAAGGCACCAACGAACTCGTTGCACAGATCAGCCCAGGATGAGATGGAGTTTTATGGTAGGTGCATCAGCCACGATCTCACATTTGGCTTAAGTGCCAAAGGGAAATAGTTGGTGAGCACCTTCTCGTCTCTTCCTCTGGCAGCCTGAACGGCTATCGTATAGATGCCTAGGAACTCCGCCGGGTTTAGCTTTCCAGCATACTTCTCCGTCAGCTCTGGTTTGAAAGCTCGGGCCGATGGCCAGCGGACCTGTCGCAGCTCGCGAGTGAAGGCAGGGCACCCCACCTTGTAAGGCAGGTACCTGCCAGCACTGGGCGCGGGGTTGCCAGCGTCTGGGCCATTGCGTCTGTCGGACTGATGGTGCGCTTCTCGACGCCGCTCGATGGTGATGCGCGCGTCTTCTTTCCGCCAATCGTCCAGGACACGCCGCTGGTCCCGGTGATCGCGTGGGCCGGACGAGGCCATAGATGCCTCGTCGAACTCATCAGCGTGTGAAGCTCGTCGCGGCTACTCCTGGGTTTGTTGTTGCGGAGGGAACTGCACCGTTGGTGTGGCCCCCTCGACACGATCGCCAGCCCGAGCCGCTGTAGTCGTACGCGCGTGCTGCGATGGCTCCGCATGCTGAGACTTATTGGCTTCGACGAAATATATTAGACTCTGGATGGTAGCTCTCCATTCATCCATCTTGTCAGCCGCCGGCGGGAAGTTAAGTAGAAGCTGGACTCGTGCCATCGCTTCCGACGCCGTGTCTGGCATGGCGAAAGAGACGGACCGCGATGTCGCCCCGCTCTTGGTGGAACCAAGAGGGACGTCACCGCGTTCATGACGCCATGCGCCGCTAGCCGGGGCAGTCTGACGTGGGGGAGGCCGAGTCCACTGGTTCGCGGCTCCGCTCGGTGCTCTGTCTCGTTCTGGACGGGGCGTGCGTCCAGTAGCCGCGCTGGTGACGGGCGGTGACGGGGGGTCGCGGTTTGCTCCGGATGGTGCGCCGCCGTGGCGACCACGACCATCCGCATGGCGGGGAGGCGGTGATCGGTCGTCCCCTCCGCCCGCGGCACCAGGGACGCGTTCATCAGGGCGTTGTTGCTGTTGCTCCTCTCCGGCGTTCCCGGCTCCAACCTCGGCCACGGGGGACACGACGGTGGCGCTACCTGCGCTAGCCGCATCGCCCACGACGCCGGTCTCATTCGCAGCCGCCGCGGCGCCCACAGCGTCCGCGGCTGCATGCGAAGGAGCCTTTGAAGTGGAGGGATGCGTGGCCGCGCTGGGCTTCTTCTTGGGAGCCATGGATGAAGAAGATGATGATGAAGATCGACTCGCCGTTCACGAACTCGGGTTCACGCAAACGACGCGCACCCCCTACCTGGCGTGCCAAAGATGTCGGGGCACGGATGCACACGATCACCTATGGGACCAAAGGTCCCTTTGTGGTTCGGCAAGGGGGGTCACGTTGCACAAAGAGCGGAGAGCATGAGACGACGCGACGATCAGGACGCTGGCATTTTACCCAGGTTCGGGCCGCTGCTAAGCGTAAAACCCTACTCCTGCTTTTGGTGGATTGATCGAAGGAACACGAAGAACACACAACGCTTAACCCCAGCAAGAACTGCTGTCGGGGCGAGCTGCTACGTGAGTACAAGTGTCCAAGGTTCTGAATCCTGAGCTAGGTTGTCTTGGGCCTCCTTTTATAGAGCAAGGGGCAACCACAATGGCAAAACAGTCATTAACTATTGATTAGATATCTTAGCAGAGCTATCATACCTAACTCTGGCATTTAAGAAAAAATACCATGATTACTAGACCAGGTGGCGCTCGGGGATGCATTCCCGTCAAGCTCTTGCCACCGCTTATCTGGTTGTTGCTTAGGTCTTGACACGCTGTTGGACGGGTGTCAACTGGGTATAATCTGCCTTCCGGTGCCTCGCCACGTGCTTACTGAGAGCTACTTAGCCGCTTGAGGCTTCGACACCGCATCGACAAGTGACTGGCGTCGCGATGCGGTGGAGCGGTGGCTGGTTAGCTCGCGCCAGCCGGGGGATGGCTTGCCGGGTCTTCGTGGGATGTGCGTGCTTCGGTCCCCAGCATGCTCCAGGGACGTGGCTGGCGCGCTTTGGGCCCCTCCTCGGTCGTTGTGCTGGTGTTGCCGGGGTCTGGTTCTTGAATACTGCTTGGTGGTGTGGTAGCTTTTCCCGACGGGTTTTGCTACTACTGCCCGTGCATAAGTCAGGGGCACTGGATACCCCTGTCCTAGTGCACCGACAGTCCCTGTGGCTCACAGATTACTACAACAATACAGGTACAGGTGTTGACGAGTTCGTGCCAGATGATGTGTCTCCGCTCCAGTGGGGGTACGATGAAGAACGTAGGCGTATGTACGTTTACGTATCCGGATGAGTAGGGGAGCTTCGTGGTGGTGTTCATGGGCTAGCAAGACAGTTTCATTGCTTTCTTTATCGTTTGATTTCGTCCGTAGTCGGACTCTGTCTTCTGGATGAATGTATGAATAATTGTGTGGATTTGTAAGTTAGCTTGTATCGAGTGTAAGCCAACTCATATACTCATCTCTTCATTAAATGCATGCAATGATTTCTGTACTTGCGAAATGACTAGATGCGCTTCTATCCCCGTTGAGGCCCTCGCGCCTTAATAGGGATAGGAACGCAACTTGGGCGTTACAAGGTGGGCGGCGATGTAAAGGGACGGCTCGCCTCCCGATGAGCCGCCTGCGCGCCGGACTGCTGGCATGCGCACCGTCAATTCACATGCCTGACGGCATGTCTCCCTGCGAAACTGCGTAGCGAACACACCTCCCATCAATTCACACACCTTCTCGCACGCATCCCGGTCAGCCTGCGAGGCGATCTGATAGCATGTGTCCCGTCAAATCATATCTGCGTGCACGGATCGCGGGGCGTGTATTGTTTTTCTGCGAAGCTACGGCACTTACTCCCTCTGTTTTTATTTAGTGTGCATATTAGAGTTGACTGAAGTCAAACTTGATACAGTTTGACCAACTTTAAAGGAAGAAATAGAAATAATTACCATGACAGATATATATGATGTGAAAGTACATTCAATAAAGAATCTAATGGTAATAATTTTTAATTGTAAACGTTACCATTTTTTTTCTAAATTTGGTCAAAGTTTACAAAGCTTGACTTTAACCAACGCTAATACGCGGACTAAATAAAAACAGTTTGGATTAATAAACAGTTTGCGATGTAAATGTGATGGTTCTGTGTTGCATCTATTAATAAGCCCCCATTTGCAAGAAGCTTAGATGAAAACTTCTCTCAAATTGGACGATTTATTTACCACGACCTATAAGGTCCCTATCATGAAATCATGTCAATGTTTCATGAATTCTAGCTTAGCTGGGCGTTTGCTGGAATTTGAAAGCCAAGAGTCAACGTTTGCGGCCCCGAGATGTTCAAAATTTATTGTTTTTCCTTCCATGGGTACTAAACATGCACCCAAGACAAAAAAATGAATATCTAATCCATTCGGGCGCACAACCGCGTGTGCATATAGTTCAAATTTGAAATTTGCAAATTAAATACCTAAGGAATCAATTTAATGTATAAAATGTCTTAATGTTCTTTAAAAATCAAATTTTAACACTGCACTCCTATTGTCACATGTGCACTACATAAAAAAGTTTGACATGCATGCCTCGAAGTGATGGTGGTGTGGTGGGACGAGTGGGGGTGTGGGGTCCGGCACACAATACGCGTCGTATGCGCGCCACCACGTGGGGTTGTCCGGTTAGTTAGGCATCAAGATGACAATGGGGATTACTCAGGCGGGTATATTGGAGTCCCATCCATGTCCCCATCACCGCCCTCCCATTCCCGTCACCGTCTCCGTACCCGTGCGCGGGGATAAAAAGTTTCCCATCCCCGTCCCCATCATCGCCCTCCCATTCCCGTCACCGTCTCCGTACCCGTGCACGGGGATAAAAAGTTTCCCATCCCCGTCGCCACTTCTTTATCCCCGTGGGGAAACCCAACATGCATTTAAGAACAACATTCGATAGTATTTCAGTAAAAAAACAGTATTTCAATGCAATAAACAATATGTTGTGGCTAAGTTTGGGATTTCTTAGGGATATTTGGGCTAGATGGGTGGGATTTGTGGAAATTTGGGTGACCAAGGGCACAAATTACGTGGGGTCTACTAATTTCAGAGCCCACATGTAAGTACTTCATGGTTAAGGCGGGTAATGCTATATATGTCCCATCCCCATCCCCGTCCTGCACGCTTGGTAAGGTATTTGACCCACCATCTTCCCCATGGGAATTCAAGCTGGCACTTCTCCGTGCCCTAATAGAGTAAACACCCATGGGCATGCGAGTAATGGTTTTAACCATTGACAGCTTCAGGTGAGGCACACGTGCCACGTCTAAAGTCGTGCATTGGGTATATATTTAAAGCATCTCGATCATGACCTTTTTCATGCATATGTTTGTGTCTCATGCATGCGGTGGTGGTCCTCATACACTAACTCATGCGTTTACCACCGACACACCCATTCGTTGCCCCCGCGTGGTCTATCACCTTGGATGGCGCACGCGAGAGGGGTTTGATCAAAGTTGGATTCATCTTAGTTCGTGTTTCGGCGAATATCATGGTGAGATTACAGACGAAAGTTTGGGCGCATGTGTGCACGCGCGTGCTCATTGTACAAGTTGTGAACCTCCGTTTTTTCCGATTTGTGAAGGTGCCACATGAAAGGTGTGCATTGGGTATTCAAAACATCACACAACACCTCCGTACATATGTTAGGGCAGCATGGAGGCGGTGGTTGTCCTCGGACACCGCCCCCCTCGCACAATTATTAGTGTCACTCCCATCTGTGGCCTCGCGTACTTTTGTACCACAACGAGAGAGGTTAATTATTGTGAATTCTTTTTTGGTCGATGTTTGCGGTAGGCCATGGGTGTGAGATTACATGGTATAATTTGAATACGTGTAGTGTACGCATGAATGTCTCTCCCATCGGCTCGAATGGGGGTGGGTATATATATACTACGCGTCGTGAACCTCGCTTTCCGTGCGGACTTTAAGATTCCCGAGGAAGGTGTGCCACTCTAAAGTTTGTGTGCTGGGTATGTAAACATCACACAACACTTCGATGCATATGTTTGATCCACGCTTAGACGGTGATTGTCTTTGGATACTCCTTCGTGTGGTTGTCGCTGGAAAGTCCATTCCTGGGCCCATGTGGATGTCCATCACATTGACTGACAACGAGAGAGAGTTTACCATGGTGGATTCTTCAATTATTTTGTGTTATGGTATATATTATATAGGTCATTTGAGTTTCCTTACCCAAGTCTGAGCAACGCGTACGTATGCATGAATCGTTGCCATCGACGCTCGGCATACTAGTTGTACGCGTCATGAACACTCGCTCGGGGGGGGGGGGAGGGGGGTCTTTCCTGTTACAAAGCATGTGACACATCAAAGTTGCACATGAGGTATACATTAATGAATTCAAACACAAACACAACATTTCCGTACATATGTTTGTACCACCAGCAGGTGATGGCTGTCCTCGACACTCCACCGCGTGGTTATCGGCGTCACGCCCATTCATGGGCCTCGGTGTGTAACAGCCCGAGACCGACGCTCCAGACGCCTTCCAATTATTTCGAGTGTCGCCTTGTGATTCATCTGTTTTGTCGCATTAATATCTGCATCACTTGCATTGCATCATTTCATCATGCCATCATGTCATTTTTTTTCCAACTCAAATAAATAAATTGTATGGATCTTCGATCCATTTAAATCGAGGGAAATTCACATGGTGATTTCTCTTCATAACTTATAAAATATCCTCCCAATATCATGAGGGAGCTATAATAAATATTCCATTAATTCGAAATTAACCAAAACACATTTGCACTAAATTCCTTTGATTCCTAATATTTTATGTCCATGCTCTTCCCTCCTTTGATCCCCTTTTAAGGTCGTGATGCTTTGAATTATGTCAAAGTGGCCACATGTCATTTGAAAATTATTTGACCCTTCAAATAATTTCTTCCCTTCACCTCCATATTCTATTTTCTGTTTGGGAAATAGGAAATCCTTTTATATAAATAAACGGCCGACCCAATTTGCTTTCGCATGACCTTTTCTAGCCCATTCAACCAGCCCACCAGAGGCCCAGCCGCCCCACCTAACCCTAGCGCCAGGGAGAGCCTCGGCTCGATCCCCATCCCCCGATCGATGCCCTCGCTCCCTCGTCCTCCTCCCGCCGCCACACTCACAGGCACACATGCATCGCGCAGGGAGAGGAACTCCCCTCACCCCCGATGGCCTCCCATCGCTCGACTCCGCGCGCGCCGCTAGAGCCACCTCACCGGACCGCCGCCGTCGGCCAGGCAGGACCCCACACCCTGCCTCTCCTCCCCGCGAGCGCCTCGACCCCGAGCCCCGAGCTCCTCCCATGGCCGCGCCTTGCCGCCCCTCCTCCTGAAGCCTCGTCCCCGCATGCCTCCTAGCCTCCTCCTTGCTGCCATGTGCTGCTGCTACTTGTTGCTGCTGCGTGCTGCCGCCGCTGTCCGCCTCCCCGCGAGCATCACCTCCTGGTGGAGTTCGCCCCCCTGTTGTCCGCCTCTCCTTGCTGCCCTCTGCCTTCCTCGCCGACCCCCATGGCGTAGCCGCCCGCGCCGCCGGTGAGGGCTGTCCTCTGGTGTCCTTCCCCGTCCCCGGTCAGCTGCGTCCTCGCGTGACTCTGCTCTTCATGCGTCCTTCTCTTGCCCCTTTGCCCCGCCTTCCTCCTGCGCCCCAGGCCACTCGACGCCCGCCGCCGTTCACGCCTTGCAGGAGCTCTGTAGAGCCGCACCTTCTCCTCCCGCTGCTGTTCGTTCATGCTTGTCGCGTCCCTGACCTCGCCCGCTGCGCTGCACCCGCCGTCCCTGCCGTTTTCCACCATTTGCTGCTGCCGCAAGCCCACCAGGACACGCTGCGCCACCACCACTTGTTGCGGCCTGTTGTGGTGGTCGCAAGGTTTGCCTCCGTGGATGTTACGAGTTCCACGACTCCCGAATGAGCACTGTCTTGGTGGTTTTCACCGAGTACCCATCCATCGCCGTGACCATCAAGGCCGAGAAAGCCCTGAACCACTACGCCTCGCCAGATCGACAAGTACCTCGCGTGACCCGGATGTTCTCCAAGTTCGACCTCCATCGTTGTGGATCCGTGAAGACCGCATGTACCACTACTTCCATGGCGTCCTCGACGACCCCGAACATCTATAGAGTGTGTACGACTACCGTCGCCGAAGACCCGTGTACAACTACTTCGTCCGCCCCGAAACGCATGCTTCGAAGGTATGCCCGATGAGTCAACACCTGTGAACAAATGCATGTGTGATATATGAGATGAACCGCATGTTTGCACCATATAAGATTGCTCTAAATGCTCTCCCATGTTGGAAGTTCTTATCCAAGCCTCTCTTGCTTATTCATCTCTCTATTCTATCCGGAGTTTTCAGCATATCTCAGAAGATTCGTGTTCCCATTAAAATCCTTTCAAATTATTTTGAGATTCTCAACTCATCAAGTTTTCAATTTGTACCGGTGCAATCTCTCTTTCCAAGCAATCGTTTCAACGGTGTTCTCTTTGAGTGGGCTCATAACCCACAGGTTTTCCCTAGGATCTTACCTGGCTCTTCTAATCTTTTCCGGAGATGTCCTCAAGTTCTTTTCAAATATGATGTCAGATTGGTTTTCATCAGTCATATTCCTTCTCAAAGATCGCTGCTAAATCATTTTCATCATTGGCTCAACCTTTCCTTATTTGTTGTTCCGGAGTGTCTCAGTAATTCATGATGTTCTTCCTGTTATCATTTTCGGCGTTGAAGACCGAAGGAGAGTTTCTCTTAAATCTTTGTTCATTCTCTTGAAGGTTCTTGGTTTCAGCTTGTTGCTATCCTCTCAAATTCTTTTCGATCATGACTAATTCCTCCATATCTATCCGGAGCATTTCAGAGTTGTTTTCATTCTCGATCCTCCGAAGGTCATCATTTCAGAAGATTTCTTCGTTCTTAGCTTTCAGCTTCGTTCTCCTATTCTTCTCAATTGTTGTCTCTTCGTTCATATCTCAATTATTCTGGTGCCTTGTTTAAGTTTTCTGCTAGACGGTTCATGATCTCTTCGTTTTCATGTGTTCCCATTCATTCGTTCTATCCCCATTCATTTCATATTCTTACCGGTGTTCTCGTTCAAGACTTCCTCAAGTTTGTGCTCTTTTCTATCCTCAATCTTTGCAGAAGAATAAGTAGTATGCATAATCCGTTGCTTGTCATCAATTTAACTTGATGAAGGATAAGCGTAACATAATTCCTATTCTTGTTGGTCAAGGTGATTTCAATCCTTCTTCCGGAGTTGTTCATGATATCAATTCTCGATTCTAAGTTGTTCATCTCTCTTTCCGGAGTTCCAAGTTTCCTCAAGTATCTCATCGAGAAGCTTCTTCTAAATCTTTGCAAGGTCTTAATCTTATTATTTCCATCCTTCATTTCTTTTGATCATTCTTTTGTATACGGAGGTTCTTCATGGTGGCTCTTCAAGGATTTAAATCATTCTTGAAGTGTTCTTCATGATTCTTGTTCGAAGAGCTCAAGTATTCTTTATCTTGCATTTCAGTGCAATTCATTCTCCCTCATCTTCTGAGATGGTGTTATAGCATTCTTGGTTCATGAGGAGTCTCGAAGAGAAGTAGTTTCGAGAATGAGATATTTAAACCCATCATTTCTTTCTTGGAGTTATCTTGGATTATATTTCACCTAAAGTCTTTCCTAAGGATTGTTGCTATCATGGTAATCATCAATGATCCAAGTTTTCTCCTCCTCTCGGTGAAAGAAATTTTCATCTCTTTGTTGATCTCAATCAAATCAATTGTTGTCATTAGTGGCTGGTTGTCACCTCATAATTTTGAGATGTTGTCCATAAGCCCACAACAAGCATTTTCTTTTCGTTGTTGATGTTCCAACAACTCCGTTCAATCTCTTCTTGTAATGATGGTTTCCAAATTCAATTGTGGTAGAAGTTGTCTGTTTCTTCTCTGTTCTTTTCCTTCCAATGATCTAGCTTCTATTCTTTTGTTCCAGAGGAATTGTGATGTTGCTCTATTCATCCCATCATCTCGATTTGTCAAGATCTTGCTCTTCCCTCGCTTGCCCATCTAACCGGACTGTTGTGTTCTCTTTTCAAGTTCTTTCCATCTTATCAAGTTTTGCTTCTCTTTTCTACCGAAGTGCTGCCCAAATTTCTTATGAATTCTTCTTGTTCTTCGTGCCATTCTTCATCTTGCATGCTTCAAGATGCGTTGATTTCACTCATGTGTCAAAGAAGCAACTAGGTTTTACCTCTTCCTTTCCTCTTCCTCTTCCTCTTCTCATTTTAAGATCTCGGGTCGAGATCTCTTGTAAGTGGACGAGAGTTGCAACAGCCCGAGACCGACGCTCCAGACGCCTACCAATTATTTCGAGTGTCGCCTTGTGATTCATCTATTTTGTCGCATTAATCTCTGCATCATTTCATCATGCCATCATGTCATTTTTTTTCCAACTCAAATAAATAAATTGTATGGATCTTCGATCCATTTAAATCGAGGGAAATTCACATGGTGATTTCTCTTCATAACTTATAAAATATCCTCCCAATATTATGAGGGAGCTATAATAAATATTCCATTAATTTGAAATTAACCAAAACACATTTGCACTAAATTCCTTTGATTCCTAATATTTTATGTCCATGCTCTTCCCTCCTTTGACCCCCTTTTAAGGTCGTGATGCTTTGAATTATGTCAAAGTGGCCACATGTCATTTGAAAATTATTTGACCCTTCAAATAATTTCTTCCCTTCACCTCCATATTCTATTTTCTGTTTGGGAAATAGGAAATCCTTTTATATAAATAAAACGGCCGACCCAATTTGTTTTCGCATGACCTTTTCTAGCCCATTCAACCAGCCCACTAGAGGCCCAGCCGCCCCTCCTAACCCTAGCGCCAGGGAGAGCCTCAGCTCTATCCCCATCCCCCGGTCGATCCCCTCGCTCTATCGTCCTCCTCCCGCCGCCACACACACAGGCACATATGCATCGCGCAGGGAGAGGAACTCCCCTCACCCCCGATGGCCTCCCATCGCTCGACTCCACGTGCGCCGCTGGAGCCACCTCACCGGACCGCCGCCGTCGGCCAGGCAGGACCCCACACCCTGCCTCTCCTCCCCACGAGCGCCTCGACCCCGAGCCCCGAGCTCCTCCCATGGCCGCGCCTTGCCGCCCCTCCTCCTGAAGCCTCGTCCCCGCGTGCCTCCTAGCCTCCTCCTTGCTGCCATGTGCTGCTGCTACTTGTTGCTGCTGCGTGCTACCGCCGTTGTCCGCCTCCCCGCGAGCATTACCTCCTGGTGGAGTTCGTCCCCCTGTTGTCCGCCTCTCCTTGCTGCCCTCTGCCTTCCTCATCGACCCCCATGGCGTAGCCGCCCGCGCCGCCGGTGAGGGCCTCCTCTGGTGTCCTTCCCCGTCCCCGGTCAGCTGCGTCCTCGCGTGACTCTGCTCTTCCCGCGTCCTTCGCTCGACCCTTTGCCCCGCCTTCCTCCTGCGCCCCAGGCCACTCGATGCCTGCCGCCGTTCACGCCTTGCAGGAGCTCTGTAGAGCCACGCCTTCTCCTCCTGCTGCTGTTTGTTCATGCTTGTCGCGTCCTTGACCTCGCCCGCTGCGCTGCACCCGCCGTCCCTGCCGTTTTCCACCATTTGCTGCTGCCGCAAGCCCACCAGGACACGCTACGCCACCACCACTTGTTGCGGCCTGTTGTGGTGGTCGCAAGGTTTGCCTCCGTGGATGTTACGAGTTCCACGACTCCCGAATGAGCACTGCCTTGGTGGTTTTCACCGAGTACCCATCCATCGCCGTGACCATCAAGGCTGAGAAAGCCCTGAACCACTACGCCTCGCCAGATCGACAAGTACCTCGCGTGACCCGGATGTTCTCCAAGTTCGACTTCCATCGCCGTGGATCCGTGAAGACCGCATGTACCACTACTTCCACGGCGTCCTCGACGACCCTGAACATCTACAGAGTGTGTACGACTACCGTCGCCGAAGACCCGTGTACAACTACTTCGTCCGCCCCGAAATGCATGCTTCGAAGGTATACCCGATGAGTCGACGCCTGTGAACAAATGCATGTGTGATATATGAGAAGAACCGCATGTTTGCACCATATAAGATTGCTCGTTGCACGTTACTTCTCGAGCATGCGTTGATTTCCGTGAAGAGGAACGGATGATGCAGCAAAGTAGATAAGTATTTCTCTCAGTTGTTGAGAACCAAGGTATCAATCCAGTAGGAGATACAAGCAAGTCCCCAATAGATATACCTACACAAAGAATCAAACACTTGCACCCAACGCTATAAAGGGGTTGTCAATCCCTTCACGGTTACTTGCAAGGATGAGATCTGATAGAGATAGATAGAATAGATTGCTTGAACGGAATGTAAAACAAAAGTAAAAATAATGCAGCAAGGTATTTTTGGTATTTTTGGTTTTAGATCTGAAAGTATAAGATGGAAAATAGACCCGGGGGCCATAGGTTTCACTAGAGGCTTCTTTCATGATGGCAAGTATTACGGTGGGTGAACAAATTACTGTCGAGCAATTGATAGAAAAGCGAATAATTATGAAGATATCCAAGGCAATGATTATGCATATAGGCATCACGTCCGTGTCAAGTAGACCGAAACGATTCTGCATCTACAACTATTACTCCACACATCGACCGACTCCTGCCTGCATCTAGAGTATTAAGTTCACGAAGAACAGAGTAACGCATTAGGTAAGATGACATGATGTAGAGGGATAAACTCAAGCAATATGATGAAAACCCCATATTTTTATCCTTGATGGCAACAATACAATACGTGCCTCGCTACCCCTACTATGTCACTGGGTGAGGACACCGCAAGATTGAACCCAAAACTAAGCACTTCTCCCATTGCAAGAATTACCAATCTAGTTGGCCAAACCAAACCAATAACTCGAAGAGACTTGCAAAGATATGAAATCATGCATATAAGAATTCAGAAAAAACTCAAATAATATTCATAGATAATCTGAACATAAACCCACAATTCATCGGATCTCGACAAACACACTGCAAAAGAGTATTACATCGGATAGATCTCCATGAAGATCATGAAGAACATGGTATTGAAGAGCAAAGAGAGAGAAGAAGCCATCTAGCTACTAGCTATGGACCCGAAGGTCTGTGGTGAACTACTCACGCATCATCGGAGGGGCAATGGAGTTGATGTAGATGCCCTCCGTGATCGAATCCCCCTCCGGCAGATTACCGGAAAAGGCTCCAAGATTGGATCTCACGGGAACCGAGGCTCCTGGCGGCGGAAAAGTGTTTTCGTGGCTCTTCTTGGTATCCAGGGAATATTTCTGAATTTATAGGCCGAAGAATAGGGTTGGAGGAGTTGCCGTGGGGCCACAAGCCAGGGGGCGCCCCCCCCAGGGCGCCCCCCTGTGGCTTGTCGCCAGACGGTGGCTCCCCTGCCTTGGTCTCCAAGTCCTCTGGGTTGCTTCTGGTCCAAGAAAAATCATTCCGAAGATTTTATTCCGTTTGGACTCCGTTTAATATTCCTTATCTGCAATACTCAAAAACAAGGAAAAAACAGAAACTGGCACTAGGCTCTAGATTAATAGGTTAGTCCCAAAAATAATATAAAATAGCATATTAATGCATATAAAACATCCAAAACAGATAATATAATAGCATGGAACAATCAAAAATTATAGATACGTTGGAGACGTATCAAGCATCCCCAAGCTTAATTCCTGCTCGTCCTCGAGTAGGTAAATGATAAAAACAGAATTTTTGATGTGGAATGCTACCTAACATATTTATCCATGTAATATTCTTTATTGTGGCATGAATATTCAGATCCGTAAGATTCAAAACAATAGTCTAATATTGACATAAAAACAGTAATGCTTCGAGCACACCAACAAGGCAATTGCGTCCTTTCGAAATAAAATGGCATTAGAAAGTTATCCCTACAAAATCATATGGTCTGGCTATGCTCCATCTTCCCCACACAAAGTATCTAAATCATGCACAACCCCGATGAACAAGTCAAGCAATTGTTTCACACTTTTGGTGTTCTCAAACCTTTTCAACTCTCACGCAATACATGAGCGTGAGCCATGGATATAGCACTATAGGTGGAATAGAATATGGTGGAGGTTGCAAGGAAAAAGGGAGAAGATAGTCTCACATCAACTAGGCGTATCAACGGGCTATGGAGATGCCCATCGATAGATATCAATGTGAGTGAGTAGGGATTGCCATGCAACAAATGCACTTAGAGCTATAAGTGTATGAAAGCTCAAAAAGAAAACTAAGTGGTCATGCAAGATGAAACTCCACTAGTTATATGAAAGTGACAAAATAGGAGACTCTCTATCATGAAGATCATGGTGCTACTTTGAAGCACAAGTGTGGAAAAATATAGTAGCAATTGTCCCTTCTCTCTTTCTCTCATATTTTTTTTCTTTTTTTTTCTTTTTGGTGGGCATGTTTGGCCTTTTTTTTTATTTGGGCTTCGCTGGCCTCTTTTATTTTTTTGTAAAGTCCGGATACTCATCCCAACTTGTGAGGGAGTCATGGCTTCCATCATCCTTTTCTCACACGGGACAATGCTCTAATAATGAAAATCATCACACTTTTATTTACTTGCAACTCAAAAAGAAAATTACAACTCGATACCTATGACAAAATATGACTCTATATGCAAGATGAAAGTGATGGTGCATGTCATGAAAAGCGGAACGGTGGAAGTTGCATGGCAATATATCTCGGAATGGCTATGGAAATGCCATAATAGGTAGGTATGGTGGCTGTTTTGAGGAACATATATGGTGGCTGTTTTGAGGAAGGTGGGTTTGATGTACCGGCGAAAGTTGCGCGGTACTAGAGAGGCTAGCAAAGGTGGAAGGGTGAGAGTGCGTATAATCCATGGACTCAACATTAGTCATAAAGAACTCACATACTTATTGCAAAAGTCTATTAGTTATCAAACAAAGCATTAGACGCATGCCCCTAGGGGAGAGGTTGGTAGGAGTTAACCATCGCGCGCTCCCGACCCTCACACAAAGGTTGACAATCATTAAACAAATCATGCTCCGACTTCGTTACATAACGGTTCACCATACGTGCATGCTACGGGAATCACGAACTTCAACACAAGTATCTCTTCCAATTCACAACTACTCACTAGCATGACTCTCATATTACCATCTCCATTATCTCAAAACTATATCCAAGGAATCAAACTTCTCATAGTATCCAATGCACTTAATATGAAAGTTTTTATTATATCCCTCTTGGATGCCTATTATATTAGGACTAAATTCATAACCGAAACAAATTACCATGCTGTTTTAAGAAACTCTCAAAATAATATAAGTGAGGTACGAGAGTTCAATAATTTCTATAAAATATAACACCACCGTGCTCTAAAAAGATATAAGTGAAGCACTAGAGCAACATTGCCTAGCTCAAAAGATATAAGTGAAGCACATAGAGTATTCTAATAAATTCACGATTCAGCGTGTCTCTCTCAAAAAGATGTGTGCAGCAAGGATGATTGTGGCAAACTAAAAAACAAAGACTCATATCATACAAGACGCTCCAAGCAAAACACATATCATGTGGTGAATAAAAATATAGCCTCAAGTAAATTTACCGATGGATTGAAGACGAAAGAGGGGATGCCATCCGGGGCATCCCCAAGCTTAGGCTTTTTGGTATCCTTAAATATGGCTTGGGGTGCCTTGGGCATCCCCAAGCTTAGGCTCTTGCCACTCCTTATTCCATAGTCCATCAAATCTTTACCCAAAACTTGAAAACTTCACAACACAAAACTCAACAGAAAACTCATGAGATCCGTTAGTATAAGAAAAATGAATCACCACTTTAGGTATTGTTGTGAACTCATTCTTTATTTATATTGGTGTAATATCTACTGTATTCTAACTTCTCCATGGTTCATACCCCCCGATACATCCCATAGATTCATCAAAATAAGCAAACAACACACAGAAAACAGAATCTGTTAAAAACAGAATAGTCTGTAGTAATCTATAGACTTCAAATACTTATGTAACTCCAAAAATTCTGAAAAATTAGGACAATCAGGGAAATTTGTATATCAATCTTGTGTAAAAATTTCAGATCAAAAGCAAGTTCCAGTTAATTTACAAAATTTCTGGACTGAGAGCAAAAGTTTCTATTTTTCAGCAAAATCAAATCAACAAACACCGTAGACCATCCCAAAGGTCTTACTTGGCTCAAACACTAATTTAAACAAGAAAACACAATTATTACAGAAGTAATAATGTGGAAAACACACCAAAACAGAAACAAAAACAGAAAGCAAAAATAAAATTGGGTTGCCTCCCAACAAGCGCTATTGTTTAACGCCCCTAGCTAGGCAAAACGCAATAGATCTAGGTATTGTCATCTTTGGTATGCAATCCATAAGCAGCTCTCATAATAGATTCATAAGGTAATTTTATTTTCTTTCTAGTAAAGTGCTCCATGCCTTTCCTCAATGGAAATTGGAATCTAATATTTCCTTCCTTCATATCAATAATTGCACCAATCGTTCTAAGGAAAGGTCTACCAAGAATAATAGGACATGTAGGATTGGAATCTATATCAAGAACAATGAAATCTATGGGCACATAATTCCTATTTGCAACAATAAGAACATCATTAATCCTTCCCATAGGTTTCTTAATAGAGGAATCCGCAAGATGCAAATCATGCGCGGGGCAATTTCTAATCATTAGTTTCATCCTCTCCCAAGATTGTGCAACATGCTCATGATCAAGTTGCTTAAAATTCATTATATCGTTCCTAAGGGAGATGATCTTAGCGGGCGGAAAGTACTTGGAAATAAAAGCATCTTTACACTTATTTCGTGAATCAATACTATTTTTAGGCAAAGATGAAAACCAAGTTTTAGCACGATCTCGTAGTGAGAACGGAAATAGCTTCAATTTAACAATATCATTATCCACATCTTTATTCTTTTGCATATCACACAACTCAACGAAAGTATTTAGATGGGATGCGGCATCTTCATTAGCAAGGCCGGAAAATTGTTCTTTCATAACAAGATTTAGCAAGGCAACATTAATTTCATAAGATTCCACACTAGTGGCGGGAGCAATCGGAGTACTAATAAAATCATTATTATTAGTATTGGAAAAGTCACACAACTTGGTATTCTCTTGAGTCATTGTGATGAAGCAAACAAGCAAGCACACAAGCAAATGAAAAGATGAATGGAAGAAAGGCGAATAAAAAGGCAAATCTTTTTGGAAAATCGTTTTAGAAGTGGGGGAGAGGAAAACGAGAGGCAAATGGCAAATAAAGTAAATGCAAGAGATGAGTTTGTGATGGGTACTTGGTAGGCTTGATGTAGATCTCTCCGGCAACCACGTCAGAAATTGACAAGTTGACGGGAAAGTTCTTCTCTTGACTTGCTATGTATCTCCCCGGCAACGGCGCCAGAAATCCTTCTTGCTACTTCTCGAGCATGCGTTGGTTTCCGTGAAGAGGAACGGATGATGCAGCAAAGTAGATAAGTATTTCCCTCAGTTGTTGAGAACCAAGGTATCAATCCAGTAGGAGATACAAGCAAGTCCCCAATAGATATACCTACACAAAGAATCAAACACTTGCACCCAACGCTATAAAGGGGTTGTCAATCCCTTCACGGTTACTTGCAAGGATGAGATCTGATAGAGATAGATAGAATAGATTGCTTGAACAGAAAGTAAAACAAAAGTAAAAATAATGCAGCAAGGTATTTTTGGTATTTTTGGTTTTAGATCTGAAAGTATAAGATGGAAAATAGACCCGGGGGCCATAGGTTTCACTAGAGGCTTCTCTCATGATGGCAAGTATTACGGTGGGTGAACAAATTACTGTCGAGCAATTGATAGAAAAGCAAATAATTATGAAGATATCCAAGGCAATGATTATGCATATAGGCATCACGTCCGTGTCAAGTAGACCGAAACGATTCTGCATCTACTACTATTACTCCACACCGACTCCTGCCTGCATCTAGAGTATTAAGTTCACGAAGAACAGAGTAACGCATTAGGTAAGATGACATGATGTAGAGGGATAAACTCAAGCAATATGATGAAAACCCCATCTTTTTATCCTTGATGGAAACAATACAATACGTGCCTCGCTACCCCTACTATGTCACTGGGTGAGGACACTGCAAGATTGAACCCAAAACTAAGCACTTCTCCCATTGCAAGAATTACCAATCTAGTTGGCCAAACCAAACCAATAACTCGAAGAGACTTGCAAAGATATGAAATCATGCATATAAGAATTCAGAAAAGACTCAAATAATATTCATAGATAATCTGAACATAAACCCACAATTCATCGGATCTCGACAAACACACCGCAAAAGAGTATTACATCGGATAGATCTCCATGAAGATCATGAAGAACATGGTATTGAAGAGCAAAGAGAGAGAAGAAGCCATCTAGCTACTAGCTATGGACCCGAAGGTCTGTGGTGAACTACTCACGCATCATCGGAGGGGCAATGGAGTTGATGTAGATGCCCTCCGTGATCGAATCCCCCTCCGGCAGATTACCGGAAAAGGCTCCAAGATTGGATCTCACGGGAACCGAGGCTCCTGGCGGCGGAAAAGTGTTTTCGTGGCTCTTCTTGGTATCCAGGGAATATTTCTGAATTTATAGGCCGAAGAATAGGGTTGGAGGAGTTGCCGTGGGGCCACAAGCCAGGGGGGCGCCCCCCTAGGGCGCGCCCCTGTGGCTTGTCGCCACACGGTGGCTCCCCTGCCTTGGTCTCCAAGTCCTCTGGGTTGCTTCTGGTCCAAGAAAAATTATTCCGAAGATTTTATTCCGTTTGGACTTCGTTTAATATTCCTTATCTGCAATACTCAAAAACAAGGAAAAAACAGAAACTGGCACTAGGCTCTAGATTAATAGGTTAGTCCCAAAAATAATATAAAATAGCATATTAATGCATATAAAACATCCAAAATAGATAATATAATAGCATGGAACAATCAAAAATTATAGATACGTTGGAGACGTATCACACGTCGCCCCTCTTTTGCCATGCCCTCGTCATGTGGGAACCCGGTATGCGGGATCACCCCACTCGTCACTTTTGCATGACTCACTCACAATCACACTTATGCTTTTGCACCGTCATCTCAACGAGTTGCCGGAACCGGAACGTTGCTGCCGCATCGTTTTCGTTATCGCCGCCGTGGGACCCCTTTCTTTCCTCCATGGCGACAAAATGCATCATATCTTATTCATGCCAATGCTTTCTTAAAACTTCATAATATTTGTTCATGTCATCCTCATGCATGTTAAAAACATTTAAGTTGTTGTTTGAATTAAACTTGCCTAATAGCATGCTAAAACGGTTTGTTGCATAACTAATTAACCGTAGCTCCGTTTAAAATGTTCCACATATGTAACTTGACTAGAAAAATGTGTAGAATCACATGGTCCACTTTATTTTCATGTTTAATAAACATAAAATTGTGTTAGGACAGATCTGGACCAAATTCGTAATTTGCATATGAGGTCGTTTCGGAAATGCTATAAGTTGTTTCCGACCTCATTTAAGATGCCTAGATAGTGTAGTTTATTTATGCTTCACCTATTGCCATGTTTAACAACATTTAATATTGATGAGTACCTAAACGAGAGTGAACTAAGTAATTTGAATATGGGGTTTCGTCAATATGCAACTCGTTGCATATTGAGCTTCACTTAATGTGTAGGAGTTTGACTGTTGCTTCTTGCCATGCCATGCCTTGCATATTTAAACCAGACATGCATCATATTTGTTTGCGCATCATGTCATGTATATGTTGGGTGTTTAGCGTGTGTTGACTATTGTTTCCGAATTGCTTCTTCTCGACAGAGTTTCGAAAGCGTTCGGAGTGTGAGGTTTCGTTCGACTACGTTGGCTCGTCTTCTTCATGGACTCGTTCTTCTTCCAAGCGGGATCTCAGGCAAGATGACCATTTCCCTGGGTACCATTACTATCATTGCCATGCTAGATGTCTCGTTCTATCGTTGTCTCGCTACCTACCACTTGTATGTCAAGCCTCCCAAATTGCCATGAAAAGCCTCTAACCCTTCCACATCCCAGCAAAACATTGTTTGGCTATGCTACCGCTTGCTCAGACCTTCTTATAGCGTTGCTAGTTGCAGGTGCATGTTTCCATGTGCCAACATGGATATCCTTTTGTTATATCACGATACTATTGCTATTTAATTTAATGCACATATATACTTGGTAAAGGGTGGAAGGCTTGGCATTTTGCTCGGTGTTTTGTTCCACTCTTGCCGCCCTAGTTACTTGTGAACCGGTGTTATGTACCATAATTGAGCGCTCCTAACATGCTCGGGGTTGTTATGGGGACCCCCTTGATTTTCGTTTTAGGATAAAACTTGTCTGGCAAGGCCCAACATTGGTACTATATTTGCCCAATATAATAATACTGAACACCATTACTAAAGCATAGGGCGTCATGAACCTGAGGAGTTAATTCAACATAATACAGGGGGCCAGTGCTGCTGGTGCTGGTCCAAAACAGAGCCACTTGCGGGGCCACCCGGGGCAACTCGGGGGATGTCTATCCGGCCACCGTACGTAGTGCTCATCCGGTTGTGCCCTGAGAACGAGATACACAGCTCCTATCGGGATTGTCAGCACGTCGGGCGGCCTTGCTGGACTTGTTTTGCCTTTCTCGAACGTCTTGTGCGAGGAATTCCGAGAATACTTCAAGCTATCTCGAGGTTGCGGTTTTCCAGTGGAATTGCCTAGGAAGATCACGAGATTCGTGGTCGAGGTTATTCCCGCAGCGTGTGGTTAGTTTGTGATGGATGAGTTAGAGCACCCCTGCAGGGTTAAATCTTTCGGAAAGCCGTGCCCGCGGTTACGTGGCAACTTGGAAACTTTGTTTAACACCCGGTCATAGCAAACTTGAAGTAAACTCAAATAAAATACACCAACCGTGTGCGTAACCGTGACTGTCTTTTCTCGTGAGTCCTTATCCGAGAGAGAACACGGTGGGGTTATGTTTGTACGTAAGTAGGTGTTCAGGATCTCTTAGAGATCATTACTAGTTCACGTCCGTTTATGCGACAATCTTCCCCCTTATTCTTGTACTCGTAAGTTAGCCACTCAAATAAATGCTTAGTGCTTGCTGCAGCCTCACCACTTAACCATACCTCACCCATTAAGCTTTAATAGTCTTGATACCCTTGGAAATTAGATTGGGAGTCCCTGTGGCTCACAGATTACTACAACAATAGTTGCAGGTACAGGTAATGCGATGCTTGACGTGAGAGCGATGCTTGTTTGATTTGGAGTTCTTCTTCTACTTCTTCTTCATCAATCTGGGATGGGTTCCAGGCGGCAGCCTGGGATAGCAAGGATGGATGTCATTTTATCGTTTGTTTTCGTCCGTAGTCGGACCCTGCTCTTCTGTATGATATTTGGATATGTTGTTGAATTGATGTGATATTGTTGTAGCTTGTGGCGAGTGTAAGCCAATTCCATATACTCATCTCTTCTTACATGTACTTGTAATGATATCCATTCTTGTGAAACGACGAGATGCGCTTCTATCCCTATCGAGGACCTCGTGCCAAAATAAGGATAGGATCACATCTTGGGCATTACACGGTGGACGTCCATCCTTTCGACCGACAACGGGAGAGGTTTGACCAAAATGTTGATTCTTTGGTCGGGATGTCCGTGTTGTGAGGCGCATGGGCCATAGTCCACCTTTGACCGGAAAAGAGATGGGGTGGTTTGACAATGATGGGTTCATGTATATGTTTCATTTTCGTGTTACGGCATGAGTGATATGCTAGACCTGTTTGGGGGCATGTATTCGTGGCTAGGATTCCCCCTCCACCGACACGAAGTGGCGACGGAGGAGACATGTGCCACATCAAAGTTGCGCATTGGGTATTTTGAACGATCAAACCACCCTGTGCATACATATTTTTGTTCCACATGCAGGTGTGTATGTGTTCTGACCCCTTTCCCGCAATTGTTTTTGACGAAATGATCCTATATATTATTATTCTAGGAGTAAATAGCAAACGATTCGAATGTAACAACCGTTTGCGATTGTACACTCAACAGAAACCATTTCCTCCGCCGCTGGCACATCAGCACGGTCCACTGGTGGGCGCCGCACACGATTGGGTTCCACGAGACTTCCCTCATAAAAATACCTACCACCTTGAGCCATTTAAAAATGGCGGTTCCGCGGGTTTTTCCTATTTGATAGCACACACTTATTATGTTTCTGCTGTGTGTGATGTTTGTTGCTCCCGCCCTGGCCGCGCCGCTTCAATCCCGTAATCTAAATTTTCAGTAGCACCGGCATCCTGGCATTCCCGCCTAGTAAAATTTTCAATAGCCGCGCGGCATTTCCTCAAACACCACCTGCCCCCCTCCCCACCACAAAACCTCTGCTCATATTACGTTAAAAAAAAGGAAAACCTTCGCTCCCGCACGCACCACTCCTCTCCCTTGCTCAAACCCTAGCTAGCCAGCCGCCGCCGCCCCCGCCGTCGCCGCCCCCGACTCCACCGTCATCCTCTACAGGCCTTCCCGTGACTATCTCGAAGTCCTCATGAATATCCATCACAAGGGGGTTGGACTAGAGTCGTCCGTGCAATAGATAGTAGTGCTCCTCCATGTCGAATGCACGCACAACTCTGGTCCACCCCGTAGTGTTGGCCTGCAAAGCACCCTCTTTCCCGCAGATCCCCGTCCCCATCCTCACCCACACTCCAGAGCGTCGCTGCCTCAGCCCGGCTATGCTTCCCGGGGAGCTGGAGGAGCGAATGGCCAAAAAGAGGTATCTCGAGGCCTGTCCGCTAGACGACGGGGAGGTGTCCGCCGAGCCCCCCCGGGGGAAGCTCGGTACAATGACTGACCCGGGGCTTTTAATAAGCGGGCTTGCGCATGTCTGTATGTCCTGGCAGCCGGCTACGACATCGAGCTCGTCGACAACGATGGATTGACGCGGGCTATGACACAGGTTAAGTGACGCACCCCCACCCCTTCGGGTTCAACCTCTTTGGATCTCCTCCATGCCCCCCCGCCACCGCTGATCTACTCTGCTTCGCTGTCAGGAGTTTGCCTTCATCGCCATCGAGACCCTTTTGTCATTTCTGAAGGTTGCGTTCTATATATATGGCGGTGGCTCGGCATCGTCAACTGCCAAGTCAGACCTCATTGACGACGACGACAAGGCGCCCTATCCGTCTCTTCCAAGGGGAAATAGCCCATCCATGACATCAGGGACGTCACCCTGCAGACGTGCTCTTCCAAAGGCAAGGAGCTAAGCTGCCACAACAGGGAGCGCACGGTGCGCACCCCCAGTCCAGGCTCTTCCAAGGGGTATGAATTGTTCAAAAGTGCAATTTGATATGCTGGAGTATGAATTGTTCAGTTCAATTTCAGTGCCGATGCGTTTGGTTGTCTGTAGTGAGCATATACCTTGTTTAGCGTGATATGTGGTTGTGTGTAGTGAACATATGTCCAGTTTCATTGCTAGATTAGGTTGTTCAATCATACAATTGGTCCCCGTTAAAGCTGGTGTATTTAACACGCCCCTGTTTATTTCAGTTTTCTCACAATGTGATGTTGAATCATACAATTTGATGTTTAAGCACATGGTGCGTTCTATCTTCTATGCAATTTCAACAATACCGATATGAATGACTGTTTGGTTGCTGTTAAATCTGTTGTAGTGAGCATATGCTTCCTTTAAAGGTTTTTTGGTGGTTTGTGGTTATGATTTGTCCAGTTTCAATTGCTATATTTGGTTGTTTGTAGTATGCCTATGATCTACTCTGCTTTGCTGTCAGGAATTTGGTATGCTGGAGTATGAATTGTAATGTTCAAAAGTGCAATTTGATATGCTGGAGTATGAATTGTTCAGTTCAATTTCACTGCCTATGTTTGGTTGTCTGTAGTCAGCATATACCTATATTTGGTTGTTTGTAGTATGCATCTGATCTACTCTGCTTTGCTGTCAGGAATTTTCCTTCATCGCCAACGAGACCCTTTTGTCATTTATGGAAGTCGTGTTCTATGGCAATGTTTTGGCATCGTCAGCTGCCAAGTCAGGCCTCATTGACGATGACAACTTGTCGTCGACAAGTGCGCCCTACGCTGGAGTATGAATTGTTCAGTTCAATTTCACGAACGCCTATGTTTGGTTGTCTGTAGTGAGCATATACCTTGTTTAGCTGTTTTTGGTTGTTTGTAGTGAACATATGTCCAGCTTCAATTGCTAGATTTGGTTGTTCAATCATACAATTGGTTCCTGTTAAAGCTGGTGTAGTTAAAATGCCCCTGTTTATTTTGGTTTTCTAACAATGTGATGTTCAATCATAGAATTTGATGTTTAAGCACATGTTACGTTCTATGCAATTTCAACAATCGATATGAATGACTATTTGGTTGTTGTAGTATGCCTTGTTTATTTAGTTATTCACAAAGTCCGGTACAATTTGATTAATACTAGTTCAATGGCCATATTTGTTTCCTGTTAAGCCTGGTGTAGATAATACACCCCCTGTTTTTTTTCACTCTGTGATGTTCAATTATATAATTTGATGTTTAAGTGCAAGCTTTGTTCTATGCAAATTCAACAATACCATCATGAATGACTTTATTTGGTTGTTGTTAAGCCTGATGTAGTGAGCATATGCCTATTTTAATGGTTTTTGGTTCACATGGCTATATTTGTTTCCCATGTTATACTCCCTCCGCCCCATAATATAAGACGCTAATACATCCAATATATTTGTGCATTGGATGTAATTAGATCTTATATAGTGGGACGGAGAGAGCATCATGTGAGGTAACTAATAAAGATTGCTAGTACAATGGGTCAAAATGTGGCAATTAAACTATTTATTTATAGTTTGTCCAAGACAATAGTGATATGAAGTATATTAACTCAGAACTATGTACCCTTTTTACTGCACATAATGAGTTGTTAGATGACAATCTCTGTATCTTTTTCCTTTGCAGTGGTTCCCAACGCAGTCTACCCAAGATCACCTCTCAAACTACATGATTGTTGGACATGCAAATGTACATCTATTTCTACCAGACTAGAATGACTATCTGGAAGTCATGAAGATATTGAAGGATGGGCGGTCGGCCATCACAAGGGATTGGGCTAGAGTCGTGTGTGCATACGACATGGAGGAGGGCACACTACGGGCATTCCGCTTCACCTTTTACAGCAATCAGAATATCTTTTGCCTCTTTCTTTGCCGTCTTTAATACAAGTATTCAATCATCGTTCATCATTCTTTATTTGGTGCTTATGTAATTCTTTCGTTGACGTAATTCTTGAACGTATGTACCTGTGAATGGAATAATGCATTGGTTGATGAACCTATCTATGTATATGTAAAAGGCTACTCCCTACTTTCAAACTCAGATTCTGTACAATTTTAAATTGTAGCGATTAAAATAATAATAAAAATGCTCTGCGGGTCATTACGCCGCACACGGTTTGTAAGTCTCAATGTTTGTGATATACCTCATGATCCAACACGTTTCATAGATAGAAAACGTGTGCGCCCATGCACACATTTTCCGTTTGCAAACCGTGTGTGATTTCAGATAATATAACAAAATGTGCAACCGAATTCAACGTTGGTGATAGAATCTCTGTCGCACACAGTTTAAAATGATAAATTGTTTGTGATGTAGTATGCATCACAAACGTTGGACCACAGAATAGCGTGTGCGATACTTATCCTGTCGGACGCGAGTACGACATTCAGACGTTTCTTAAACCTATCCGATACTTGTACGACGGTTAAATTACCGTCTTAGTTAAATATCGCCAACGGTTCGTCCAATATAAGTGTTTGTGATATTAGTGTGATCTCACACGACTTGCAAGGATGGGCCTTATGGGAAGTCCACCATATCTCAAACGATTGACCGGTGACTCTCGTTCCTGATAGATGCGGACATCCCATACGCTTAGTTTTTCCAAACGTTTGCGTTCGTTGGACACCATCGCTGACGATTGTTCTGTGTCGTGTGGGATGGAGCCCCCCTATCGCCCACACATGCAAGGCGACGGTTTCAAAGTACGTCGCGGAAAGGGGTTAAAAACTGTTTGTATAGCATGTCGTTGCACCAGTGACACGGAATGGCTTGAAGCCATGCATGATGAACTCAACAACTTTGAGCGCAATAAAGTGTGGTGTTTGGTGCCAAGACCAAAGAAGAATCACAATGTCATTGGAACAAAATGGATCTTCAAGAACAAGCAAGATGCAAACAGTGTTGTCATTCGCAACAAGGCAAGATTGGTGGCCCAAGGATACTCCCAAGTCGAGGGTATCAACTACGGTGAAACTTTTGCTCCCGTTGCTCACCTTGAATCTATTCGCATGTTGCTTGCTTATGCCTCTCATCATGATTTCAAATTATATCAAATGGATGTGAAGAGTGCATTTCTTAATGGTCCTCTTAAGGAGTTGATATATGTCAAGCAACCCCCAGGGTTTGAGGATCCTAAGTTCCCCAATCATGTATACGTTCTCGATAAGGCACTCTATGGCCTTAAACAAGCCCCATGTGTGCGGTATGAGCACCTTACCGAGATGTTGCAAGACCGTGGGTTTGAAAGTGGGAAAATTGATCCCACTCTTTTCAGGAAGAAGGTTAAAGGGAACTTCTTCATATGCCAACTATAAGTTGATGATATTATCTTTGCTTCTCCTAACAAAGCTTTCAATGATGAGTTTGCCGCACTAATGACCAAAGAATTTGAGATGTCTATGATGGGAGAGTTGAAGTTCTTCCTTGGATTCGAAGTCAAGCAACGAAGTCAAGGAACCTTTATCAACCAAGCAAAATACACTCAAGACATGCTCAAGAGGTTCAAGTTGGATGATCTCAAGCCGGACAAGGACAATACGCCCATGCCACACAAATGCCAACTTGATAGTGATCTCAATGGTAAAGCCGTGGATCAAAAGTTATATCGCTCCATGATTGGATCCCTGCTTTACCTTTGTGCATCTACACCGGATATTATGTGTGGGAATTTGTGCACGATTTCAATCCACACCTAAGGAAAGCCACTATGTGGCGGTCAAGCGAATCTTTCGATATTTGGCTCATACCTCAAACTTTGGCTTATGGTACCCCAAAGGTGCTTCATTTGATCTCATAGGATATTCGGAATTGGATTGGGCGGGAGACCGTGTGGAGAGGAAGTCAACTTCTAGAGGTTGCCAATTCCATGGTCGCTCTTTGGTAAGTTGGTCTTCAAAGAAACAAAATTGTATTTCTCTCTCGTCCAGCGAGGCCGAGTATGTAGCCGCTACAAGCTGTTGTGCACAGATTCTTTGGATGAGGCAAACTTTAAAAGATTATGGTGTCACTTGTGACAAAGTGCCTCTTTACTGTGACAACGAAAGTGCGATCAAGATCTCCAACAACCTGGTTCAACATTGTAAGACGAAGCATACTGAGATTCGTCATCACTTCATTCGGGAGCACATCAAGCACGGAGAGATTGATCTTATTCATCTCAATACTAATGAGCAACTTGCAGATATTTTCACGAAGCCATTGGATGAAGCAAGATTTCGTGATTCAAGGCATGAGCTAAATATCATTGATTCGAGCAATATGGCTTGAAGTATTGCACACCCCACCACACTCATCATTTTGTCTTGTTTAGATCTAGGCATGGATATAGGGGGAGTGTTGTTCTCTCAATGAACTCTCCCTCCCCTTATTTTGCATAAATTGATCAAGTCTTTCACATTAACCATTTTTATGGTACTTGTGCTTCAAAGACGAGTTTTGGCCATGGACCCAAGGTTAAAATCTTTGCGGTGCCATACCAATTGACTCAAACATAGGTGGCCTCGGCCACCGCGTATTTGCTATTAAGTGCTCTTGTTTGGTTTGTACTCCCTCCGTCCCAAAATAAGTGTCGCACATTTAACACTAAATTAGTACAAATTTTGTACTAGAGCAACGACACTTATTTTGAGACGGAGGGAGTATTTGTCTTGGATATTATTCACTCTTGCTAGATTGTTAGGTCCTGGGTGTAGGTATCCTCCAAGTGTTGATCTTTCGTGTTTGCTGTTTTTACAACCTTGGGGCTTACCTCACCATATTTCTGTGTCGTGTCTCTATCCCAAGTCTTCCTCTTCTCTTAAACCATCCTATTCCAAGTTTATGCATCTTGTTCTTGATGTTGTTTACTATGACCGGGTGGTACAACCGGCGTCCCGGGCGGTTCAACCGCTTGGGCACTCAGTTGTATCATCCCAGCGGTACAACCGGTGGAGCTTTGGCGATTCTACCGCTAACTCCCAGGCCTGTATGGCTAGCCAGTACTGCCGGGTGATAGCAGGCGGTTCTACTGCGGCCTCCCAGCGGTATCGAGGGCGGTACAACCGCTCATTATAGCGGTACAACCGCCCGCCGCCTGGACAATATATAAAGGGGTCGAGCCAAAGGGGTATTCTGTTTTCTCCCTCGTGCCCAGCCTCCTCTCCTGCCCTAGCCGCTGGCAGCCATCTCCATCGTCCCGGAGTGTCCTCCGGCACCCCGGATCTGTGGGACTCCCGCGGATTTGGTCCGTGGAGGCCCCCTCCTCTCCGATCTCTTCCCATGGACACTAGTGGCTCAAGTTTTCGCTTTTCTCAGTGTCAGAAGACCAAGAAGCGAGCTCAAAGGCTCAAGCGTACGGATGACGATGAAGAAGAGGAAGTGGTTATACCGACCAAGCCAACTCATCGTGAGAAGTCTTTGGCTGCGAAGCAAAAGTCTGCTATGCCGTTGAACAAATGGAAGCAACCAGATTGGGAAAAGTTTCGCATCCAAAATCCCTATGAGGTCCCCATTGCTCCACGGTTGACCACCGCTCAGTTTAGGAATGAGTTGCAAGTGAGGATCGTGCACGAGCTTTTTGAGTACCACAAGAACAAGTACACCAAGCAATGGACTATTGATCTTGAGCACTGGAGAAACAACTTGGATTACTTTGGTGAGGCTTTGGCACTGTGCGAGTAGTTTGACTTGATCAAGCTCATGACTATCAACTGTGATTTTGATGTGCAGCTTGTTCACCAGTTCTATGCCACAGTTCATTTCAGCACTGATGAGGCTCGTCATCTATCCTTCATGTGTCGTGATGAGTTCTTTCAGATTCCTTGGAGAGCCTTTTGCAATGATCTTGGTTACGATGATACCGGTCTCACTGGGAATGGTGGCATCCGTCCTCACGACAATGCCACCTCAGTGGAGAAGGAGGAGCTTGCCCCTTTGTACATTCCAGGGCGTGGCATTCTTGGAGAGTCCAAGGATTTGCTGCAGGTTTATGCTATCATGCATCGTGTCTTCCGCAATGTGCTTATGCCAAAGGTTGGGAATCAAGATGAGATCTATGGTTATCTGGTGGATTTGCTTGTGGCTATGAAGACTGAAGCTGGCTCCGGTGCTACTTTTGATGTCTCCAAGTGGTTGTGGGAGGAGATGTACATCATGGTCATTTACAGGAAGGTTCCCATATATTCTCCGTTTATCATGTGATTTTTGAACTCTATCTGGGCAGTTCGCATGCCTGGAGAGGTTCTTACTTCTCCGGATAACCTCACCGTGCATGAGGTCAAGCAACTGAGGAAGAAGAAGTATGCTGAGCCTCGCATTCCCCCTGACAACCGCGAGGATGTGTTTGCCACTTCCAGCGACAGTGACTTTGAGCTTCCGGCCGGGGCCAAGCCCTCTTGGGCCCCAAGATCACTAATAAGGTAAAGAAGACCTTCTGCTTGCAATCCCACGTCCAAAAGAAGCTCTATGAAGCCCATGTCAACGAGAAGCTCGCCAGGCGCAGACAGATTCAGATTATGCGGGCTCTTAATCTCAAGGTTGATAGTGGTTCTGAGAAGATCATCATTCCTGAGGAGAAGTGGAAATACGAGCATAGCACTTGGACTGATGATGAGGCCTCGGGCCAGCCTGCTGCCTCCACCTCTATTGTTGCTGCTAATGATGATATTATGGAGGAGGATGATGGTAATGAGTCTGCTAGTGGTGATCCAGAGGTGACCGAGGAGTCTGAGGAGGACTACTGAGCTCTGGGGCGTTAGCATCACTCTTTTCCTTTTTGGTGTCTTGATGCCAAATGGGGAGAGAGTTCTATTAGGTCGGGATTTGCATGGGTGTGGTTATCTTGCTTTGCGTCTTTTCAGTTGAGCTCTCATTTGCTTTCCGTTGCTTCTAAACTTATCATGTGTGGAGACTTTATGCATGCTGTAAGACATGCGATCCCTTTCTATTTTAAGTTATCTATCTTGTCTCGTTTATTAAGTAGAGTCTGAGTTTCATTGCCACCCTTGTTATTATGCTCTACTTTTTATCCTGTACAAATGCATATTGCTATCTACATTTTCTTTTGTACTCATTGGTCGGTCTATAAAATCAAGGGGGAGCTCTGTCCTTTATGCGCGCAAATCACAATGGTGCACTCATTAAGGAGGAGCTCCGTTTTTATTTTCCAGACCTCAATGCAAATCGTGTAGTTGTCATCATCGACCAAAAAGGGGGAGATTGTTAGGGCATTTTCCTACCATAGTGTTTTGGTGATGATGACAACTCACTATGTGATCTAATCGTGTGCCAACTTCTCCAGGTACTCTGTGTATGACACAAGACGGTTAGGCATTCCCTCCGGACGGAAAAGAACGAAGACGGTGTTCTATACGCGTTTATTTCTTTGGTCGTAGGAAACCCGTACTATTAAGAGGGAGTTCACATCGGAAGGTATTGGGTGAATCAATGCGCGTACACATTCCTTGTCAACCACCGCATACCCTTCTGTTCATCAAGAGAGAGGTCCTCATCTCTAACCCAACAGTAGTTTTTACACCTAATCGGTTGTACCGCCTGCACCGGTATGTCTGGTATAACTACCGCCCCAGGGGTGAAACCCTGGGGTTGCCTCTCTCAGGAAGTTGCCAGCGGTTGTACCGCTGCCTCCAGGCGGTTGTACCGCCAATAGTCTGGCCAACCCTAAGAAGTAGCTTCAGACGGTTGTACCGGCCCAGTACCGCCCAACCACCGGACAAGGTTCTGTTGTGGTGTGGTACTTGGGCGGTTGTGGGCCGGTTGTTCTGGTCAATCTTAATTGACCGGTACTACCGGTGTCCCAAGCGGTTGTACCGCTTGGGACTTTGCCACCTCTCGTACTTTGTCCAAGCAGTTGCACCGGGGCAATCATCGCTTGACGGTGATTCCTCTCTGTTTCAAAGCGGTGGTTGAGCGGTGATGGAGCGATTGTTCCGGTCCGGTGTTAAGACCGGTACTACTGCCCCAGCCACCGGTTGCATCGCTCGCCAGGGTTTTCTGCTGGATACCCGTGTGCACCAGTTGTACTGATACGTCCATTCTGCATCATGATTTCTTATTCATATCTACGTTATTCTTGTCCATTATTCCCTATTATCATACAATTCTTATGCTCTTTCTCTCTGAATATGCAAGGTACATCACAAATAGGGAAATATCTGGAAACTGGAATTCTGGACCGGAAAACCGAGAAAAAGGCAGAAAAATCATCAGACTCCAAATGACCTGAAACTTCAGGGAGAATTTTTACTGAATATTTAAGATTTTTTGGGCCAAAAATATACCAGAGGGGGGCCACCAGTTGGGCACAAGCCAACAGGGCGCACCCCCTAGGCCGCGCCCTGATGGCTTGTGGGGCCCCAGCCGGCCTCCCGACGCCCCTCTTCTCCTATATGGTGTGTTTTACCCTAGAAAAAAAAATCATAAGCAACCTTTCAGAATGAAGCGCCATCGTCTCGAGGCGGAAACCTGGGCAGAGGCCCTTTTGCACTCCGGCAGTCAGATTCTGCCAGGGAAATTCTCCAACGAGAGGGGGAGATTGAAGCCATCGTCATCACCAACGCTTCCTCCTTCGTGGGAGGACCAATCCTCATCAACATCTTCACCAGCACCATCTCATCTCCAACCCTAGTTTATCTCTTGTATTCAATCTTTGTCTCAAAACCTCAGATTGGTACCTGTGGGTTACTAGTTGTGTTGATTACATCTTGTAGTTGATGCTTGTTGGATTACTTGGTGGAAGACATTATGTTCAGATCCTTAATTATTATTATTGCACCTCTGATCTTGAACATGTTGATGAGGTGTGAGTAGTTACTATTGTTCCTGAGGACAAGGGAGAAGTCTTGTTATAAGTAATCATGTGAAGTTGATCTTCGTTCGATATTTCGATGATATGTATGTTGTTACTTCTCTTGGTGGTGTCATGTGAACGTCGACTACATGACACTTCACCATGTTATGGGCCTAAGGGAAGTCATTATGGAGTAACAAGTAGAGGATGGTTTGCTAGAGTGACAGAAGCTTAAACCCCAGTTTATGCGTTGCTTCATAAGGGGCTGATTTGGATCCACATGTTTCATGCTATGGTTAGATTTATCTTAATTCTTCTTCCGTAGTTGCAGATGCTTGCGAGAGGGGGTAATCATAAGTGAGTTGTTAGTTCAAGTAAGAACAACACCTTAGCACCGGTCCACGCACATATCAAATTATCAAAGTAGCGAACGCGAATCAACTCAACATGATGAACATGACTAGACAGAAATTCCCATGTGTCCTCGGGAGCGCTTGCTTAATATAAGAGTACTTTCAGGCCTGTCCTTTGCTACAAAAGGATTGGGATACCTTTCTGCACCTTTGTTACTATCGTTACTTATTACTTGTTACAAATTATCTTGCCACAAAACTATCTACTATCGTTACTTACAACACTTGCAGAGAATACCTTGCTGAAAACCGCTTGTCATTTCCTTCTGCTCCTCGTTGGGTTTGACACTCTTACTTATCGAAAAGACTACGATTGATCCCCTATACTTGTGGATCATCAAGACACTTTTCTGGCGCCGTTGCCGGGGAGTGAAGCGCCTTTGGTAAGTGGAATTGGTAAGGAAACATTTTCTATATGTGCTGAAATTTACTGTTGCTTATCGCTATGAATGGTCACCCTTTGAGTGGCTTGTTCGGGGCATCTTCGCCTCGAACTGAAGATGAGAATTTTTTTCCTCAACCTACTGAACCTACTAAAAATATTTATTATGAGATTCCTTCGGGTATGCTTGAAAAACTTTTATCTAATCCATATGGTGGAACGACTCATCCTAACTATCATTTGATATTTGTCGATGAAGTTTGTGGATTATTTCAGCTTGCAGGGTTGTCTGGAGACAAAGTTAAGAAGAAAATTTTCCCTTTTTCTTTGGAGGGAAAGGCATTAATGTGGTACAGGCTATTGGGCGATATTGGATCATGGCACTGGAATCGTTTGAAGCTGGAATTTCATCAGAAGTTTTATCATATGCACCTAGTCCATCGTGATCGAAACTTTATTTATAATTGTTGGCCTCGTGAAGGAGAAAGTATCGCTCAAGCTTGGGGGAGGCTTAAATCTATGATGCACACCTGCCCCAACCATGAGATCTCAAGAAAAACTATTATACAATTTTTTTATGCTCGGCTTTCTCATGATGATCAAGTACTACTCGATTCTTCTTCTATTGGTTCCTTCATGAATAGGACTATTGAATTCAAATGTGATCTTCTGCATAGAATTAAGCGCAACTTTGAAGATTGGGAACTCGACAAAGGTAAAGAGTCAGGTATAAAGCTTAAGTTTGATTGTGTTAAATCTTTTATGGAAACCGATGCTTGCTATAAGTTGAGTAATAAATATGGCCTTGACTCTGAGATAGTAGCTTCTTTCTGTGAATCATTTGCTACTCATGTTGATCTCCCTAAAGGGAAATGGTTTAAATATCATCCACCCATTTAAAAGCTTTTAGAGGAACCTATTAAAATTAAGAAGGATGAAATAACTGTTAGCCATGTTGATCCCATTGTTCCTACTGCTTACATTGAGAAGCCACCTTTTCCTGTTAGAATTAAGGAACACGCTAAAGCTACAACTGTCGTTAATAAGAGTCATGTTACGACACCTATACCTTCTGAACAAATAAATGTTGAGCCTAAAATTGCTATGGTAAAAGATCTTCTAGTTGATAACATTGATGGACATGTTATTTACTTCTGTGATGAAACTACTAGACCTGTAAAACCTGTTAGACATAAGCGGGATGAGTTAGACAAAAATAAACCAGTTATTGGCATGCCCGTTGTTTCTGTTAAAATTGGAGACCATTGTTATCATGGCTTGTGTGACAAGGGTGCTAGTGTTAGTGCCATACCTTTTACCTTATATCAAGAAATTATGAATGACATAGCACCCACTGGAAATTGAAGATATTGATGTCACTATTAAACTTGCAAATAGAGACACTATTACACCACTTGGGATTGTTAGAGATGTTGAAGTCTTGTGTCGAAAAGTCAAGTACACCACTGATTTCTTAGTACTTGGTTCAACACAAGATAACTTTTGTCCCATTATATTTGGTAGACCTTTCTTAAATACTGTTAATGTTGAAATTAATTGTGTTACTGAGAAGGTCAAAGTAAGCTTTGGTGGTGTGTCTCATGAATTTAACTTCTCCAAGTTTGGTGGACAACCACATGAGAAGGAATTATCTAGTAAGGATAAAATAATTGGTCTTGCTTCTATCGTCGTACCTCCTACCGATCCGTTAGAACAATATTTACTAGACCATGAAAATGATATGCATATGAATGAGAGAAATGAAATAGATAGCATATTTCTTAAACAAACGCCTATTCTTAAACACAACTTACCAGTTGATATTTTAGGGGATCCTCCTCCACCCAAGGGAGATCCCGTGTTTGAGTTAAAGACTTTACCCGACACTTTGAAATATGCTTACCTTGATGAAAAGAAGATATATCATGTTATTATCAGTGCTAACCTTTCAGAGCATGAAGAAAAGAGATTACTTAAAACTCTGAAGAAGCACCGGGCAGCTATTGGATATACTCTTGATGATCTTAAAGGCATAAGCCCCACTATATGTCAGCACAAGATTAATATGGAACCGGATGCTAAACATGTCGTTGATCATCAATGCCCCTTAAATCCTAAGATGAAGGAAGTGGTAAGAACTGAAATACTCAAGCTTCTGGAGGCAGGTATAATTTATCCTATTGCTGATAGTAGATGGGTAAGTCATGTCATTGTGTTCCTAATAAAGGTGGTATAACTGTTGTACCTAATGATAAAAATGAGCTTATTCCACAAAGAATAGTAACTAGTTATAGGATGGTGATTGATTTCAGGAAATTAAACAAAGCTACTAGGAAAGATCACTACCCTTTGCCTTTTATCAATCAAATGCTAGAAAGATTATCTAAGCACACACACTTTTGTTTTCTTGATGGATATTCTGGTTTTTCTCAAATACCTGTGTCAAAAGAGGATCAAGATAAAACTACCTTTACTTGCCCTTTTGGAACTTATGCTTATAGGCGTATGCCTTTTGGTTTACCTTTCAAAGATGTATGACTGCTATATTCTCTTATTTTTGTCAAAAGATTGTTGAGGTTTTCATGGATGATTTTTCTATTTATGGGATTTCATTTGATGATTTCTTGAGCAACCTTGATCGAGTTTTGCAGAGATGCGAAGAAATTAATCTTGTCTTGAATTGGGAGAAGTGCCATTTTATGGTGAATGAAGGCATAGTGCTTGGGCATAAAATTTCTGAACGAGGTATTGAAGTGGACAAAGCTAAAGTTGATGCAATTGAGAAAATGCCATGCCCGAAAGATATCAAATGTATAAGAAGTTTCCTTGGTCATGCTGGTTTCTATAGGCGTTTCATCAAAGATTTCTCAAAGATTTCTAGTCCGTTAACTAATCTGCTTCAAAAAGATATTCCTTTTGTTTTTGATGATGATTGTGTAGAAGCTTTTGAAATACTTAAGAAAGCTTTGATTTCTACACCCATTGGTCAACCACCTGATTGGAGCTTGCCATTTCAAATTATGTGTGATGCTGGTGACTATGTTGTTGGTGCTGTTATAGGGCAAAGAGTAGACAAGAAATTGAATGTTATCCATTATGCTAGTAAAACTCTAGACGCTGCCCAAAGAAATTATGCCACCACTGAAAAGGAATTTTTAGCTGTTGTCTTTGCTTGTGATAAGTTTAGACCTTACATCGTTGATTCCAAAGTAACTGTTCACACTGATCATGCTGCTAATAATACCTTATGAAAAAGAAAGATGCTAAAGCTAGACTCATTAGGCGGGTGCTTTTGCTTCAAGATTTTGATTTGTATATCGTTGATAGAAAGGGAGCTGAAAACCCTGTAGCAGATAACTTGTCTAGAATGGAAAATGTTCTTGATGACCCACTGCCTATTGATGATAATTTTCCTGATGAACAACTTGCTGCTATAAATACTTCACGTAGCACTCCTTGGTATGTTGATTATGTTAATTATATTGTTGCTAAATATATTTCACCTAGTTTCACCTATCAACAAAAGAAAAAATTCTTTTATGATTTACGACACTACTTTTGGGATGACCCGCATCTTTTATAAAGAGGGAGTGGATGGTGTTATTAGACGTTGTATACATGAGCATGAGCAGGAACACATTTTAAGGAAGTGTCATTCCGAGCCTTACGGAGGACACCATGCTGGTGGCAGAACTGCACACAAGGTATTACAATATGGTTTTTATTGGCCCACTCTTTTCAAAGATGCTCGTAAGTATGTCCTTTCATGTAATGAATGCCAAAGAGTTGGTAATATTGGTAAACGTCAGGAAATGCCTATGAAATATTCACTTGCCATTGAACCATTTGATGTTTGGGGCTTTGACTTCATGAGACCTTTTCCTTCCTCAAATGGATATACTCATATTTTAGTTGCTCTTGATTACGTTACTACGTGGGTAGAGGCTATTCCAACTAGTAGTGTTGATCATAACACTTCTATTAAAATGCTTAAAGAAATTATTTTTCCGAGGTTTGGAGTCCCTAGATACTTAATGACTGATGGTGGTTCATATTTTATTCATGGTGCTTTCCTTAAACTTCTAGCTAAATATGATGTTAACCATAGAATTGCATCACCTTATCATCCCCAGTCTAGTGGCCAAGTTGAATTGAGCAATCGATAACTGAAACTAATCTTGCAAAAGACCGTCAATAGATCCAGAAAGAATTGGTCTAAGAAACTAGATGATGTTCTACGGGCTTATAGAACTGCTTATAAGAACCCCATGGGGATGTCCCCATATAAAATGGTGTATGAAAAAGCTTGTCATTTGCCTCTTGAGCTAGAACATAAGGCTTATTGGGCAATTAAAGAACTTAATTATGATTTTAAACTTGAAGATGAAAAGAGGTTATTTGATATTAGCTCATTAGATGAATGGAGGACACAAGCCTATAAAAATACTAAGTTGTTTAAAGAAAAGGTTAAAAGATGGCATGACAAAAGGATTCAAAAACGGGAATTCAATGTAGGAGACCTTGTGCTTTTGTACAATTCTCGTTTCAGGTTTTTTGTAGGAAAACTCTTATCCAAATGGGAAGGTCCATATGTTATCGAAGAGGTCTATCGCTCCGGTGCTATAAAAATTAATATCTTCGAAGCCAAAAACCCAAGAGTGGTAGATGGGCAAAGAATCAAGCATTATATTTCAGGTACACCCATTATAATGAAGAGACTAATATCATTCAAGTAATAACACCGGAAGAACACATACGGGAGGCCTTCCGGAACACTCCAGAAACCTGAAAAATGGGTAGGTATGTGGTACGGTAAGTAAAACGACTACAAAAATTCCAAAATAATAATTTTTGTTGGTTTTAGTATTTTAGAAAAATTCCAAAAATAAAACGGAGTCAGGGGGACCCACGAGGGAGGCACAAGCCAACAGGACGCGACCCTCGCTGGAAACTTCGATTTAAATGTTTTTTCGTAATCAATTACAGTGATGCTTTAAGATTCGTGCGGGCCAAAAATTTAATGCAACTCAGGCAATCAAATAAAATTCCATGCAACCGGTCTGGTTGAGGCTAAAAATACAGACTATTTTCATTTTTGAGAAGGGCTGATACAAATACCGACTACCAACGCGGTCGGTAGCGGTTTCGGCTGTACACGATTCGCAGTTTGGGCCCAGCACATGGGCCTCCCCTGTAGAACACTCAAAACCCAACCTGTTCTCGAAGCCCGACCGACCCGACCCAGACGTTTGGCGTCGCATCTATGGCGATCTTCGCCGGCCTTCTCACCTTCGTCTCCACCCTCCTCGCCCTCGCCCTCCGGCGCCTCCTGCGCCGCCGCGCTCCCGACCCCGCGGCCGCGGCGGGGTTCTTCCACCCGTACACCAACGACGGCGGTGGCGGGGAGCGCGTGCTCTGGTGCGCCGTGCGCGCCGTCCAGGACCTCTGCCCCGACCTCCCCTGCGCCGTCTTCACCGGCGACGCGGACGCGTCCCCCGATGGACTCGCCGCCCGCGCGCTCGATCGCTTCGGTGTCCACCTCCTCCGCCCGCCGCAGGTACGGCACGGCCACATCGAGCGCGGTTTCTACCGTAGTAGAAATTGGATCTCGGGAGACGGTCCTAGTCGCAGCTGCTTGGCTTCTTGCAAATTTAGCTCGCTTATAACTACCAAAACGTCTTATATTTAGGAACGGAGGATGTACTACCTAACATAATGACATACTACTGCAAGTACATTCAATTGGACTTTGAATCAAAACAAATGTGGTGTACTGGCACGAGCATAAAAATGTCTGAACTGCATTTTCAGGTTGTTCATTTGAGCAAGAGAAAGTGGATCGAAGCAAGCACATATCCACGCTTCACAATGATAGGGCAAAGTCTTGGCTCAGTATATCTCGCATGGGAGGCTCTTAACAAATTCACCCCGCAGTTCTACTTTGATACAAGTGGCTATGCTTTCACGTATCCACTGGCTTGGCTGTTCGGTTGCAAGGTCCTCTGCTACACTCATTATCCCACGATCAGTTCTGATATGGTCGAACGTGTTAAACAGCGCAACTCAATGTACAATAACAACTCTCTTATCTCTGGAAGGTACGGGAACAACTTTAGATTCAATTCTTTTTATTGGAGTATCGTAATTTGGATAATGGTGGTGCATTATTGCATCTGGGAGTTTAAAATCTTACTGCGCATGATCAAAAGATCAAAAGAATGTCCAAAAACGTGTTACTTAAACATGCATGTTCTCTTGGCCCAATCTATGATATGGTCGGTGTTCTTGACATATGTTTCTTCCCTCTTATGATATAGTCTGAATTAACAGGATTGTACATCGACAAAGGAATAATTTTCTTTCTATTTTCAATAGCATGTATCAATGATATCAACCATGCAAAACTAATTGGATGTTCTTTTGGCTGTAGCATTTGGTTATCCCGATGCAAAGTTCTGTACTAATTGGATGTTCTTTTGGCTGTAGCATTTGGTTATCCCGATGCAAAGTTCTATACTAATTGGATGTTCTTTTGGCTGTAGCATTTGGTTGTCTCGATGCAAAGTTCTTTACTACACCATATTCAGTTGGTTGTATGGTTTAGTTGGTTCCTGTGCACATCTTGTGATGGTGAATTCCTCATGGACAAGATCCCATATTGTAAATATTTGGAAAGTCCCAGAGCGTACTAAGAGGGTATACCCTCCATGCGACACTTCTGCCCTGCAGGTATGTCTAGATTCCCCTATATTTTACTCATCAATCAGTTATGTGCTGCGATCATGTGACCACACTATGAAAGCAAGTCGTCGACTAAAATTACTTCTGCATTCTTGTTGATGGTAGCCTAAAATCCAATTGCACAAAAAGATTTGGTTTGTGCTCACAATAAACATTCGATGAATAAAACAGATGCTTCCCCTGGAAAGATCAACAACACCTCCTATTCTTATATCAGTTGCACAGTTCCGTCCTGAAAAGGTATGTCAACTTGACTATTACATCAAAATCTGTTACAAGATCTTACAGTTCACTCACTAAAGTACCTCTACCCTTTTGCTCTATGCTCCCCTCAGGCCCATGGTCTTCAGTTGGAGGCATTTGCACTTGCTCTTGAAAGGCTAGATTCAGACTTTCTTAAGCCAAAACTTCAATTTGCTGGCAGTTGCCGGAATAAAGAGGATCTGGAAAGATTACAAAAGCTTAAGGACAGATCCGTGGAGCTTCACATAGAAGAACTTGTAGAGTTCCACCAGGATATCTCTTACAGGTCTTGGTTTTGAAACTACAGCTAGAAACCACCTTCTCTTTGTCTAGTAATTAACAGGTATGTTATTGCATGAAACAGAGACCTGGTACAGCTTCTAGGTGGTGCAATTTGTGGGCTCCATTCAATGACAGATGAGCATTTTGGAATAAGTGTCGTTGAGTACATGGCTGCTGGTGCTATTCCAATCGGTGAGTAACTGCGCAAGTATCCTATTCATCTCTGGTTGATGTCCTCAACTTCACTTTCCAAAGGCCGCTTTAAATGCTTTGTACTATAGCTGTGTAGTTCGAAGTTTTGGGTTACATACTGCAATTTACTATAAAAACATTACATTTTTCTTTGCTGTGAACAACAAATCCCTCTTTCAATGTACTCTACAAGGCAAAGATGAATTTCTAGAACCATGAACCGAACAATGCTGCACTTGGAGCTGATCATGCAGAAATTGATCATTTCATAACACTCCCTACTTTCTGCAGCCCATAAGTCTGCAGGACCGATGATGGACATTGTGCTAGAGGAGGACAGCCACCAGACAGGATTTCTGGCCTCCAGGAAGGAAGAATTTGCGGAGGCAATCCTCAAGGTCTTGAGGATGCCGGAGCCAGAGAGGCGAGAAATGGCGGCGGCAGCACGGAAGCGTGCTCAAAGGTTTTCAGAGCAGAAGTTTCACGAAGATTTCACAAAGGCAGTTCGCCCAGTTCTATTAGGACGCTCATAGACGCTTGCTCTAATAACCCGAAAACATTAACAAGTTCTGCATGATGGAGATTCTGAGCTTTGAGTGCATCTGCAAAGTTCTAGCTTGAGCTTTTCCAGATTATCGCTATTAGTTTTGTGTATCACACACTGTTGTATAGATAGAGAAGAACAAAGGGATGATATGATAAACTCTTGACTGTTTTCTTTGGCACTATACTAGTACTACTGTATATTTTGGCCCCAATATCTGAACTTGAGGAATTCAACTCCATGCACGAGAAAATTCAGTGTGGGAAGATTCTTGTAAGCCTCGTCTGTGCATTCTTGCTGACGCCTGTTGGTGGCCTTGAGGTTGAAGAGTTGTATCCATGGGAAAACTGGTGCAAAATTGGTACTGTACCATGTATGACGAAAGGGTTTGGGACCCAACCCTCTCAACTCCGGCTGAACGCCGGCGGTGGCGTCTCTGGAGGCGATGCAACGGCGACGATGAAGGCTCTGTTCTCTGAATCTCAATGCAGGTTTCATATGCAGATGAGTTATACTTTGAAGCACTGCCAGCAGAGGTGCATGCAAGTTCGTTTCTGTTGTTATTACCAGAGTTTCTCGAAATAAAATGGTAATTAAGGCATTAAGCAAGTCATGGCCAGGGCTTATCATACGAGCCAATCTGCCATGCATGGAACAAAACGAATTCCACACCAACAAAACACAACCTAACTTAACTGCAAGTCGCAACCATGGAACACAACAGCAAAACTGATCAGCCTATGCCATGTAGCAGATGGGCGCCAGGTCCAGGGAGCTCCACAGCAGCACGTCGCCATCGCTGCCGCCGCCGTTCGCCGCCTCCGGTGACGACGAGCTCCCCGCCTCCGTGATGCCGCTGCTGCCGCTGCTGCTGCTGCCTGAACACTCCTCTTGCACGGAAGCTTTGCCGTCCTCTGCGTCGTGGTCGGCAGCGGCAGCGGCCGGCTCCGAGGATTGCTCCGATGCTGGCTGCTGCGCCGCCGCCCTCTGCTTCTTGCGGCACGCCTCGCGCAGGCCGGAGAGCTGATCGCGCGCGGCGGAGGCGCCGCCGCCGCCGAGGCGCATCCTGAGGCACTCGGACACGCCGCTGAGCGCGTAGAGCGACGCGGACACCTTCCTCTCGTATTCCATCCTCCTCGTCGCCTCCTGCACCGCCGTCGCCGGCTCGCCGTCCACGTCGCGGGCCTCCACCGGCGCCGAGCCGCCGAGCTCGGCCGCGACCATCTCGAACGGGGAGCAGAGCCCGGCGTCCTCGTCTTCGGCCGCCGCCGACTTGTCCATGAACTGGAAGTCCAGCAGCTCCTCCTCCTCCTCCTCCTCTTCCACCTCTTCTTCTTCCTCCTCCTCCTCCTCCATTTCTGGCGAGTTGTTGCACTCCTCGCTCAAGAAGTCGTCTACCTGGAAGCAGTACTCGTCGTCACGGCCATGGACGTACGATTCTTGGCACGACGACGTCGACGAGGACATCTGCTGCTGCAGCAGGGCTGCCTCTCGCTGCGCCGTGGCGTCGTCGAGGAGGAGCTGCTGGTTGCGGGCCTTGAGGCGGAGGAGGAGGAGGTTGGAGACCTTGGAAGGCAACGCCGGCGCCTGCATCGACAGCATGGCCGGCGGCGGCGGCTGCAGAGCGGCGGGCGGCGAGGGGCGGGGCCAGAAGTTGGTGCGGGTGTTGGCGCCGCGGAGGAGGCAGGCGGCCTCGTCGTAGGCGCGGGCGGCCTCCTCGGCGGTGTCGAAGGTGCCGAGCCACACGCGGATCTTCTGGATCGTGTCCTTGATCTCCGCCACCCACCGGCCGGACGGCCGCTGCCGTACGCCCACGAACCGCTTCCTGCCCCGCTGCTGCTGCCTCGCCGCCGTCGCAGCCGCAACCGTCGCCGTCGTCCACGCGTCCGTCGAAGCCAGTGATAGAGGCACGCCGACGTCGATGTCCGCGTCGGAGACGTCGTCGGATGCCTTGCGCTTCCTCGCCATGGATGGAACCATCGGCCTGGCTCGATCGGCGTGGAGTATGGACTGGAGGCTCAAAAAGAGATGATCAGGCCAGGAGTATATATATAAGCGAGGAGAGGAGGAAGATGGCTTTTGTTGCTTGTGTTTGTGCTGGTCTAGCTCACTTGTGTATTCATATTAATTCATATACGTTTACTATAAGTATTTGTATGCAATGTGTTGCATTTATGTTGTTAATGGTGATGGGAATACGAAAATTGCATTGCATTTGTTTAGTTTTGGGAATACAAAAATCATTGCATTTGTTTAGTTTTGGTGTTCAACAAATGGGGGGACAAGGAGATCTAGTGAGAGAGATGGGATCTCTAGTTAATTCATGTGTTCATGCTGTGAAACGTTGTCTTTTGAATCTGCTTAGCTAAGGATGAGGGAGTGGTCGTGTTGGCCTAGTCATTGACAGGTTCATATATATGACTATACATATATATATATATGATTTAGTTGGTGTAAAACTAGCTAGGTACACCTGGTCCTTTTGGACTTCAAAGTATGAGTGTATATATTGCTCACCTTTTCTCATTGGAGTGTATTGGAAAATCAGTATGACATGAGAGCCAAGAAATTTTGAGTTCAGGACCTCTTTGATTCCTCGTCCGGCTAAACTTTTGTGTGAAATGGTCTGTGTATGCAATAAAGATGATTAAGCCACTATACTAAGGCTCAAAGTTTGCATGGGCAGCTCGGGTCAGCGGGTTGGCCCAAAGCCCGGCCGTCTAGTCACAGCTTTGAGCTCCAATATTTAGCCCGACCCAAAAGCCCAAAATTCTTAAGAAAATGATATGGTGTTTAAAAATAGAAGAAATGCTATTATTATTACTAAAAATATACTCCCTCCACCCCGAATTACTTGTCACACAAATGGATAAAAATGGATGTATCTAGAACTAAAATACATCTAGATACATTCATTCTTATGACAAGTATTTCCGGACGGAGGGGTATCATTTTGTAGTACCAAACTAATATTCTTCTCGTTCCTTGGGTCAGATGGGATTGGTTGGCATTTTCAGGTTGTTATAAAACCCGACGAAAATATGATTCAGGTCTAGTACAACAAGGGAGGGGTCATAGGGTCAAAATGCCAGCGTAGGCTACCCTCGTACTACGCCCCCCCCCCCCCCACCACATCCTCCTCGCTTATTAACATCACCATGTCATGCATCTTGCCTCATCATCCATGCTACTTAGTCGGGGTAGAGGCAAAGCCATCCAATGCGATGACCCCACCTTCCATTCCAACATCGTGAGTTCTGGTGGTACGGTGCTTCCCCTTAACTCGGTTTCATCTCTTATTATCCCTCCTGTCTCGCCACGACTTGGCTAGATCAATCATTCCTCATGCGATCAAAATTGTCTGCCGTCTATAAATCGAGCCTTTTGAGATGATCAGATTGCTATTGATATTATTCTAGGTCCGTGATCGTAAAAACACTTGATATAAAAGGTGTGAAATCACCATTTTTCCTCTCTAGAATACACCCTGTCAGATGTATCATAGTTCATATAATTGATGCCAAGATGCATTATAACGTGATCGCTGGCTCGAGGCCCATTCAAGGGCTAGGTTTTCAAATATAATACCTTGAATACAAATCTTACAGAAAGGAAGTTATATCATTGTGTTTTGCACCATTTGGTATGTTTTGCAAATTACTGATCTTTTGTTAATCTCTCAACATTAATTACACCAATGTATTTTATCATCCTTGGTTTGCGATGTACACCATTGCCGCGCAAGAATTTGATGTTTGTCACTTTCACCGTAGCGATGAGAGGGAAATAATGCATGACAGGTACAATGCTCTTTGACCAGTTCGACGACATCCATATATTACCTTTTGGCGATTAGCTCATGTCTTAGTGTGCTAAATCCAGTGCATTTTGGACGATGATGTGTGTATGGCTCATATTATATATATGCGGTGCAATATGAGACCTCAGTTGAGCAACCAGGTAGTTTGGTAGTGTGTTCTTTGATTGAGCCAACTTGGCTCTTCTTATTGTTAACTAGCTTGCTTAGAAGTGCACACTACTTGGATTGTAACGTCAAAGGAAAGGTTAAAAAGTAGGAGTTGATGATCTCACTTTGTACTACCAGAAAGTGTGTAGTGAAGTTGATGTTTTGCAGTCCCACTAAGACACTCACATAGCAAGACCACGAGTGATGGTATGTGAAAAAAAGATGCTGTAAAAGTTTGCAACTGTCTTGAGCACAGTCCAACTGACATAGCCTGGACGCCCCAAACTGGATCTTGCTCGTACTCCCTTGGTTCGAAATACATGATTTGGACTTATCAAGAAAGAAAACTTATAAAAAAAAGAAATACATGATTGGACAGTGATGGCCTCAAATATATCTCGTGTTCTTACTTTTTATATGTTACCCCTCTGTAAATTAATGTAAGATGCTTTTGCAGTTTAAATTGAATTGCAAAAACGTCTTGTATTAGCGCACAGAGGTAGTACATCCTAGTTCAATACATGATTTGGCAAGTACTTCCTCCGTTCCATAATCTAAAAGGTTATTATATTGGATATAATGTCTTATATTATGGGACGAGGGAGTAATTTTTTAAATGGATGTGTCTAGCGCTCATCTAGATGAGACTTAACCAAGTCACATCTAACTCATATGCCACTTGATTTCCATGAAGATCTGTGTAGGTTTTTTTATTTTTTTATACTTTGTTTGATTACTCAAATGATGTGTGGGAGTTAGATGAGACATTGTTAATTCTCATCTAGATGAGAACTAGCAAATCCGTTTTTAAATACCTACACATACAAACTTACACAAATACGACTGACACATACTGGTATGTATTTCAAAACGGGGTTACTCCCATCGACTCCAAAACAGGTGGAGTATATACTCCCTTTGTTCCAGAATAAGTGAAGTTCAACATTTTTCGTAAGTAGAAAATGTGGCAAGACCTGTTCTTCAAAAAAAAAATGTGGTAAGACCTACACCATCAAATACACACAGAACAAAAATATATCTCATAATAAAGAATATAATAAGACTAGTTTGTCGTTCTAAATGGCAATAAGTATATTCTTCTATAGTCTCAGACAAACTTCAACAAGTTTGACCTAAAACAAATTCAGAACTTCAATTATTTTGAAACGGAGGCAATATATCCTTAGATAGGTCATCACTCGACGGTGTGTGTGTGCGTATGTGCGTGGGGTACGGTGGTGTAGCTATATGTCTATTCCGTACGCGGTGTTCGTAAAAGGAATCTACTAGTTATAACTTTGCATAATAACACATGACCAAGTCAGCAGTCACTGCGTGCGTGTGCTTTTTTATTTACATGATTTCCAAATTTCCGATTTCACAGTTCCCAAGGCATGCTGAGCTGCAGCCATGGAGTTAACGCCCGTGTCCAAGAGAGCGACGACGTAAGCAGAACAGCCCTAGGGGTTGAAATCCTTGACCCCTGACCGGTTTCCTAATCAACCAGAGCGGGGGAGGGGGTTAAAACTAGCATCCGGCTGTCAATTTGTTGTTTTTGTTCCCGCCCGCCCGTCCGCGTTTTGTCATGCGTGACGACGACGGCGTCTCCGATGCTCCAGTTGAAAATTGAAAATTGAAGATCATCCTCCGATGCTCTCCGCATTGTTTTCCTGAAGGAAGGGGGAAAAAAAGACGTATTTTGGTGGCATATACCACCACCCTTTGATGTCACAACTAGGACATGCGACTTGCGAGCGTCTAGCGATTTGGCGCCAGCCGCGGACTGAGCTTCTCGGCCTCTTTAGCTGGCCATCTTCTTTGTCCTGCACCTCCTGGTCAGGTCCACCTAGCAGTGACATGGTTGACAAGGTCAGGCAGCTTGCAGCTGCACCGGGAATTCCATGGGTCTTGGCCAGGAAACAGAGATCAGGAAATGTATATCATTGTGTCACATCAGAATGCCTTTACGTGAGGCTCATGGTTTAACGAGTACTCCCTCTGTAAACTAACATAAGAGCGTTTAGATCACTAAAACGGAGGGAGTAAATGACAGTGACTAGGTACAGTACAAAGGAAGGCATGTCATGGAGCACTGTTCAACCTACCCGTGAAGAGGACAAATGGCGCACCACTGTTAGGTGTTAGCCAATGGTTTACGCGGACTGTTTGGCTTACCAAGTTAGCGTTAGCATTAGAGGTCCTGCGCTGCAGCACTGCCTGCACATTTTATATGAACAGAGGACGGGAGAGCCAAATGGCACGAGGTTTGCCCGGGACAGGTTACCAGAGTGCTGCCACCTTCGTGTTCCCTCCAAGTGGCAGCCAACCAATCACGTAATTTGTTCTTTGGGGCTCAGCCAAGCAGTAGAATAATCCATCATGGAGGGAGCATCATTGATCCAGGACAAGGCAAATGACTCTACTGAATCACAACGAACCCATTGGCACGCCGGCCCAAAGTCTCCCGACCAAAATCACCCGTCCCCCGCGTCGCCTCTCTGGCGACACGGGCGGAAGCCAACAACCGCGCCGCCGGACTCCTTCCTCGTCCCCTCCCTTCCCGCCGCCGTCGCCGGAGGATGCCGCCGGGCTAAGCCCGTGTGGCCACTACTAGGAAAAGGGCTATAGCTGATATGGACATTAATGGCGCACCATGTATGTGGTGCGCCACTGCTATATAGCAGTGGCGCACCAGATACAGGTGCGCCATTAGTGTCCTCATTACTAATGGCGCACCAGACACACGGTGCGCCATTACTAGCAATTTTTTTTCCAAAACTATTAATGGCGCACCAGGGCACAGTGCGCCATTACTAGTTTTAACTAGTAATGGCGCACCACACGCTCCGTGCGCCATTACTAACAAATTTTTTTTTTACTTTTTTTTTCAAAACTTGTAATGGCGCACCTTTGTGAAGTGCGCCATTACTAGTTCAAACTAGTAATGGCGCACCACACGCTCCGTGCGCCACTACTAACATTTTTTTTTTTTTTGCAAAACTAGTAATGGCGCATTCCTAACTGGTGCCCCATTAGTAACCAGGGTTACTAATGGCGCATTTTTAGGCGGTGCGCCATTAGTAACCTGAGACCAGCTAGATATTTTGGACAGCCACCTACCACACTCACTTTCCCCACTTCATTCTCTCCACCTCCTCCTCCAAGCTTGTCTCGGCTGCCTCCTCCTCCTCACCTCATTTGCACCATAGATTCACCCAAATTAAGTGGTTAAATTACCTTTTTTTGATAGGTAAGTAAGGGGAAAGCTTTCTTTATGTTGTAGATCTACTTTTTTCTCCCTCCAACAACGTGCACATGCACTTTTTATGGCCTAGCTAGATCTACGTATGTTTGTGGTGTTGCATATGTTTGTGGTGTTGCATATATGTTTGTGTTTGCAGGTACCGGTATTTGAAATGCGATAGTTGCCAATATTTTGCCGGAATGTTGATTCATTTCCGTTTCGACGAGAATTTGGCACTATGCATTCTTTTTGGTCCTATTTTTAGGCAAAGTCATGCCAAATTTTTTCTTGGTTCTAAAATATCGTTTTGCTCTACCCCGCAGGCGACCATGGTCCGCACGATGACCGAAGGCATCGTGAATAGGTTTTTGAGCTCCGCGAAGGCCGAGATGCTTCAAAAGAACGAGACGGAGATAAGATGTCCGTGTCGAAGATGCAAGCTGAAGAGCCTTATTGCGGACCCGGATTCCGAGCAGGTGCGGGACCACCTGCTCTTGCGTGGTTTCATGGATGGCTATCGGTGGCAAGGTGATGAAGATGACTATGAAGTCGTCCATGGGGGCCGGGCAAGAAATGAGGAAGGGCAGCAAGACAACCACCGCGGCGAGGGCGGGCGAGAAGACGAAGAATCTCCAGGACATGATCACGACGGTGATGCAGTACACAGTCATCATGTAGAAGATGCCGGACATGATGATGAGGAAGATCAAGACGAAGGGCATGATCATGAAGATGAAGATGCCGGAGCAGACGACGATGGACCATCGATGGGCTGGGTGCAGGACCCTCATATTCAAGAGCTGCTTCTCAAGCAGACGGATAACGCAAGAGCTGCCGCCCGAGAGAAAGCCAAGCTGGATCAACTGGAGATAGACGCGGTTACTCCATTCTATGAAGGATGCAGGCCCGAGGATACCCGCCTGAAAGTAACGCTCATGGCTCTGGAGATGAAGGTAAAACACAAAATGACCGACGCATGCTTCGACGAGAACATGTCATTCTGGCACGAACGTCTTCCCAAGGGGAACAAGTGCCCGACCAGTTTCGAGGAGGCGAAGAAAATCGTGTGTCCTCTGGATTTACCGCACGTGAAATACCATGTGTGCATGAACAATTGCATCATTTATCGGGACGAGCACGCGAAGTCTACCATATGTCCGGTGTGCGGCGTCACTCGATACAAGAAGAGGAAGAAAGCTCCTCGAAAAGTGGTGTGGTACTTTCCGATCACTCCTCGTCTGCAGCGGTATTTCGCGGACCCTAAGGCAGCAAAGCTCCTGCGTTGGCACGCGGATAGGGAGGAGAAGAAGCGAGAAGATGACGGAAATGACCCGGAGATAAATAAAAAAGACAAGATGCTGAGTCACCCTAAGGATGCGAGCCAGTGGCAAGCGTTGAACTTCGAACACCCAGAATTTGGGGACGATCCAAGGAACATCGTGCTGGGCGCGAGCACCGATGGAGTCAATCCGTTTGGCAGCTAGAGAAGCACACATAGCACCTGGCCTGTGTTTGTGTGGATGTACAACCTTCCCCCCTGGTTGTGCATGAAGAGGAAGTACATTCACATGAGTATGCTAATTGAAGGGCCGAAACAACCAGGGAACGACATCAATCTGTATCTGGGGCTGCTGAAAGAGGAGCTAGACACGCTGTGGAAAACGCCAGCCAATACGTGGGACGCCGCAAAGAAAGAATATTTCCCTATGAGAGCCGCACTGCCGCACTGCTCACGACGGTGCACGACTATCTCGGTTACGGATATGTCGCGGGGCAGGTGGTCCACGGATTTTCTGGATGCGTCAGGTGCATGGATGACACAACATATCGCCAGCTAGATAGAGATCCCGGGTCTTCGAAAACCGTGTTCATGGGACATCGAAGGTGGCTTCGCGACGATGACTCATGGAGAAAACGCAAGGATCTGTTCGATGGTGAAACCGAACCCCGAAGACGCCCGCGTACGAGGAGCGGCGAGGAAATAGACGAGCTGTTGAAAAATTGGAAAGAGTGCCCACCGCCGGGAAAGGCACCAGAGCCGGGAAAGGCGCCACCGTCGGGAAAGAAGCGAAAGGCGCCAGAGCCGCTGCTGAAGGTATGGAAAACGAGGTCTGTTTTCTGGGACTTGCCGTACTGGAAGATCCTCCGTGTGCCTCACAGCCTTGATGTCATGCATATCACGAAGAACGTGTGCGAGAGTCTGCTTGGTACCCTGCTCAACATGCCAGAGAGGACCAAAGATGGGCCGAAAGCAAGGGCAGACTTGAAATCAATGGGCATCAGGGAGGAGCTTCACGTTAATGATGATGATGATGATGATGAGGCGATGGACACGGAAAGTCGTCGCAAAGGCAAAAAGGCCAAGAAGATCGGAAATGACTTCCCTCCCGCGTGCTTCACTCTAAGTCAGGAGGAGATCGAGCAGTTTTTCACCTGCCTCGTAGGAGTAAAACTTCCTTACGATTACGCGGGGAAGATAAGCAGATACCTAGACTCAGCGAAGCAGAAGTTCAACGGGATGAAGTCTCACGACTGTCACGTGCTGATGACGCAGATACTTCCAGTTGCAATCCGTGGGATCATGGACGCGCACGTCCGTGAAACGCTATTTGGCCTATGCAACTTTTTCGACGTCATCTCTCGAAAGTCGGTTGGCGTGAGGCAACTCAGAAGGCTACAGGAAGAGATCGTGGTGATACTATGCGAGCTTGAGATGTACTTCCCGCCCGCATTCTTCGACGTTATGGTGCATCTGCTGGTCCATATCGTGGAGGATATCATCCAACTCGGGCCGACGTTCCTGCACAGCATGATGCCGTTCGAAAGGATGAATGGTGTCATCAAAGGATACGTTCGCAACATGTCACGTCCAGAGGGAAGCATAGCCAGGGGCTTTCTGACCGAAGAGTGCATCTCCTACTGCACGAATTATCTAGGCATCGAGAACCCCGTCAACAGGCACCTCGGCAGGCTCGCTGGATGGGGTCACCGCGAGGGTCGCCACGAAATGCATGTCGACTTCGAGGGTCGACTCGCCGACTTTGAAAGAGCAAACCTAGTCGCGCTACAACACATAGACGTGGTCGATCCTTGGGTGGTAGAGCACAAAACCTTTATTGAGAAGACGTACAATGACCGAGGCCAACAGAGGACGGACGGAGATATAATCAAAGAGCACAACTCATGGTTCACGCGTTGGTTCAAGGAGAAGCTTCTGTCGTACCCTTTACATGAGGATTCTTCCGCGGAAGAAAAACTCATATTCGCCTTGTCACAGGGCGCCGAGCACAACCTGATGACGTATGAGGCGTACGATATCAACGGCTACACATTCTACACCGAGGGAAAGGACATGAAGAGCGATTATCAGAACTCCGGGGTAACGATGGAATCCTACACCGGTAACGACAAGGACAGATACTACGGAAGGATCGAGGAGATCTGGGAGCTGAGCTACGCTGGAGAGAAGGTCCCGATGTTCCGTGTCAGATGGGCCAAGAGCGTCCTAAAAGAAGACCGGTATTTCACCACCATGGTTATACCCGAAGCCAAATCCAAGACCGCGGGCACAAACGTCACCGCGAAAAATGAGCCATGGGTACTGGCTTCCCAAGTGGACCAATGCTTCTTCATTACCGACCCGCCAAAGCCCAGTCGTGTTGTCGTGAGGAGAGGCAAAAGGAACATCATCGGAATGGATGGAGTCGCCAATGAGCAAGACTTCGACAAGTACGGCGACCCGAAGATGGAAGATGACGACGACGATGAAGTACCATACACCACAAGAAGAAGCAGGACCACCCTACCTAAAGGACGTCCGTTCAAGAGAAGATCAATTCAAGGGGTTCCGGGGCTAAATTATTCAACCGCGAGAAAGAAGGGCAAGAAGAATGTGAAAAGATAGCTAAGATCGAATCACGACGTGTCGGCCACGTGTGTGTGTGTCAGTGGCAAGCTCAATTATTACATGCAACTAAATTATTACATGTATCACTTGATTTCAACCATGTCATCTAATTCTAAATCTTTGCACAATGGTTTTATCACTCCATTTGCATTTTCCTTTTCTTTTATCTCAAATCTTAAATTATCACAATGGTTTAAGTACGTGGTCTAATTAGAAATATTATTAAAGATCTTTTAAACATATATTATATTACTTTACATGCCAACTCAATCTTAATTTGATGACTGTTATTTCATGTCAATCTTTGATGACTGTTATTTCATCTCACTTGATTTCAACCATGCCATAGCATTGTAAATGATTCTATATTGTGATTGAGTAAAGGAGATGCATTGTAAAAAAATTATACGCCCTATATTTAGGAATGGAGGGAGTATTAAAATTGCCATGTGTTTATTTTAAAGTGTTTGGATGTTTATCATAAAGTTAAAATAAAATTTTAAAAAAGGTGCAAAAAATGGGGTTGCCAAGATTCGAACCTGGCCGGCCGGGTGACTTGCTTAATGTATCAAGGGACCAACCACTAGGCCATGTAAGTGGTTCTATCCATAGCCACACACGCAATTGTTTTAACCTATTAGTACTAATAGTAATGGCGCACCCCTTAAAAGTGCGCCATTGCTATCACTGTTTTTATGGCGCACCAGGGGAAGGTGCGCCATTGCTATTCATGTTTTTATGGCGCACCCCTAGATGGTGCGCCATTGCTAACCTTCCCCCCTCTGTGTGTAGGTGCGTTCTGTCCATCTCGCGCTGTCCCTCTCCCTCGCCAGATCCCCCTCGCCCCCCGCGCCCGCTCCACCGCCGCCCCGCCGCGCCGTCCCCTACCTGCTCGTCTCCGGTGACCCCCTCCGCTCCGGTGGCCTCCCTCTCCCTCCCTTCCTCTCTCTCTCCCTCCCTCCCTCTCTCTCTCTCTCTCTCTCATCGTGCGCGCCCCTCCTCTGCAGCAGATCGAGCGCCTCTCCCGCGACCGCCCGCCGCGCCGCCCCCTACCTGCTCGTCTCCGGCGACCCCCTTCGCTCCGGTAAGCCTCCCGCTCCGGTAAGCCTCCCGCTCCCTCCCTCCCTCTCTCTCTCCCTCCCTCTCTCTCTCTCTCACCGTGCGCCCCCTCCTCTGCAGCAGATCAGCCCGTCTCCACCGCCGGTCCAGGACCCCCATCCCAGGAGCAACGCCGGCGACCACTCCATAGGCAGGTAGCCACCACTCCCCCCTCCCACACATGTCAGCAAACAAATGCTTGTTGTGATCTTCATCCACTGAAGCCGCCTGTTCCTGCTCAGAAAACTTGTTCTTGCTTGATTATGGCAGGTGCTGTACTGCACGCGGTGCACTCAGTAAGAACCGTTAATAGTGTTTCAATTTAGGTCGTCAAATGAAGGTCCCACTTGATATGTTTGCAACTGGCTTGCTTGCATGCATTCTCTTTTTCGACAGGGGCCAAATTCTCCTTACAATATCCAGTGCATGAAATAAACATCAGCAGCAACTATGTTCTATCATTTTTGTCACCAGATTTGGCATGCCTCAGAAATTTGAACCATTTCCAGTTTGCATAAAGTGTCGCTTCATTATCAAACGGAATAGTTCCCCCTGGAAGGTCATAATCTAATTTAGTGTTCTGAGAGACAACTGGAAGCTGCTCCCGGTACCTATTTGCCATTTCCTCAGCTTCTGAAAACACCTTCTGCATTATATTACTACAAAACATGAAGAGATATTTATTTGAGAGCAACAAATGTTGTGAGAATAATACTCCCCCCTCCCCCCTCCCACATGTCTACAATTTCATGTTATTTGCCAAAGCAGTTTGATGTTATATGGCTGCAGTTCATGTTATTTGCCAAAGCAAGTGAAACTCTTACTATTTTTCTGTAAAACTGAAGTGTTCTCATCGAAAGCAAGTATGGACGGCGTGGCGCTGTCCTAATTGCAGACTATTTTGTCAAAGTCCGCATTTTTCTCATGGCTAATTTATATTTATCATTTTAATTCATTCATACCAACACGATTTATAGAGGCTGGGTGTGAACTCTTAAGGTTGTATCGCCTCGATGCGGCATTAATAGTCAATACAAATTCTCGTTATTGAGACGAGCTCCGCTTGGGTGGAATCTTTTGTGGCTACTGACGGCACTTCGGGGGTGGGATAATGATTTTGCAGGTACCCCGAGAGGCCCTTGAGTTTGCCGGAATGTCGATTAACTTCCGTTCCGGCAAATTCGGGTACTCCATATGTCCTATTTTCAGCAAAGGTCATGCTGAAATTTTTCGTGAATTTTAGCATGACTTTGCTAAAAATAGGACATATGGGGTACTTGCGACTAATGCATGGGCCGGGGTATCTTAGTACTTAATTAAGTAGGATCAACTGTTTTTTTGTCCATCACTCGATAAACTACATGTGTGTGAGAGAGATAGTGAGAGGAGACAAGAAGAAGGGGGTTAGGAAGGGACTTGGACCTTAGCAACAACACACTAACAGGTCCAAACTTTTTTCCTATTTAGAGCGAACATGGCCCACAACGATGAGGTCGGCGGTTCGGGCGGCAAGCCATTCTGGGAGCTGTCCCAGGAGATGGAGGGAGACCCTCACCGCTATGAGGACGCCGCGGAAGACACCGATCCCGACTACAGAACCCCTAGTGGCGTCGGGGATGACACCACTGATGGTGCCGCCGAGGATGCCACCACTGATGATGGCGGCGCACGCACAGATGGCAGCCAACCGAAGAGGCAACGGAAGGACCGGCGCCCGAACGTGCTCGGCACCGTCAAGGAGGAATTTACTGAAGTGTCCTCCGAGGGGCATCCAACGGCGCCCAAAGAAATAGTCAAGGGGTACGCGGGACAGCTCGGGTGCATTCTCCGGAGCACCGTCTCGATCAACACCGAGAACCTAAGGCATCGTGACCGAGGGAATTTGCGCAACCTCCTCTTCACGAAGCTGCACGAACGATACAAGTTCCCCGGTGACTTCGCAAACACACGCCTCTCAGGGAATAAAGTGAACAGTGCCGCCCTCACGAAGATGAGCAAGGCCCTGGCTACTTGGAGAGGCGCGGTGAAGAGCATGATTGAAAAAGGTGATAGTTATGAGAAGATCAAGGAGAAAAATCCTTCGATCAGCGAAGATGACTACCGGGAGTTCAAGATCAAGTGCGAGAGCAACGCATCCGGGGAATCAAGTCAATGGGGGAAAGATATGCGGGACTTGAACTTAGGGGTCCACAAACTCGGTCCCGGCGGTTACAGAGTGGCGGAACCTATATGGGACAAGGAGGACGCGGAGCGTGCCGAGCAAGGCCTACCGCCCCGCTTCGAGAAATACCGTGACAAGCAGACCAAGAACTATGTCAGGGCCCGGTACAAGATTGACCCGGTAACCAAGGAGCTTACCACGGATCCGAAGACCAAGGCGCTTGAGCGTGTTCTGGTAAGGAATACACCCCCGCGTAATTAGCTCCATATGGTTGCATTCTAATTAATGAAGCCAAATTTCTAAATGGTTCACGTTCCTTCCGCAGGACACTGAAAGCAGTAGCGCGGGGTCGTCTCAGAGCTCCCCTTTTGACACCCCTTTAAATAGGGCGTTGAACATAATGAAAAACAAGGATAAGCTCAGTAAGCCGTCATCATCTGGTCGTGTGGCCGGCAAAGGCTTGTCCACGAAATGGTCGGAATACTATACCGCTGGGCGAAAGGAGAGAAAGACCAGCTCGGAAAGCCAGCAGCGCGAGGTTCAACAACTCAAGGCACAAGTGGCGCGGATTCCGAAGATGGTCGAAGAGCAAGTGCGAGACCAACTGGGAGCGACGATCACCGCCATTATACCTACCTTGGTTTTTGGGCTGCAGGCGTGGGTGGCGGGCGGCCAACAGGGGCCGCCCCCGATTCCCAGCTTCACGGGCAGCAACTCGCGCAACGCGCCGGCGGCGCCATTGGTGTCTCAGGCGGAGGCGGCATTGGTGTCTCCCGCGACGGCGCCATTGGTGTCTCCCGCGGCGGCGCCATTGGTGTCTCCGGCGGAGGCGGCATTGGTGTCTCCCGCGGCGGTGCCGGCATTGCAGCTTAATGCACCCGGGTGTGGGAAGAATACGCCGGCCGGCACCTCGGCAGCAAGCGGCCCCTCCGTTAATTGCACGCCCGCCGTTGGCGGTGCCTCGACATTAGCCGAGCTCGACGCCATCACGGTAACTAATTAAGCCTCTCGGCCGATGACTTCATCTCCTTGCCTTTGACTGGGCATCCCTGACGCCCTACATGTTTTCGCAGGGCGTCGCCGACGTTCCATGCACTCTTCTGCACTTTGTGGACGGCGAGCTGATCGATGTCGCCAAGGCCAGAATCGTTCAACCGGGCAGCCGCGTGTTCCACGGTAATCCGATGCCACCCACCGTGTATAGGGTTCAACTGGTTCGGGTGCTGCGGGGCTGCGACGACTTGTTACCTCCGTTTCGACCCGCTGGGGCCGACGAAGACGATGTGATGACCCTCAGCGCCTGCTTAAGCTGGCCCCTGCTTTGGCCGAAGAGCCAGATTCGTTTGGGGGCGAGGGACACCACCCCACAGACAACATCGCCAGTCGTGCCGGCGCCAAGCCATGGCAAGACCGCCGCAACGCTACCGGACATGCCGGACATGCATATGGCACAGGATCCGGGCATGCATATGGCACAGGATCCGGACGACGACGACGACGACGACGGTACATTTACCAAAGTCGATAAGTACTTCAACGAACATGGGTACGATGATGAATTCTTGGGGCCTCCTTCTCAAGAACCCAACCCTGCAAAAGACGATCGCGATCTAGCTGGTACCGCGGAGAAACCCAATTGCAACAGGCGTCGTCTGGCGTTCAGTTCTCAGGAGACGCCTCCAGCTTCCGCCTTCACCGAGCCTCAGATAGCCGAGGTGCGAAATATTATCAGCCCCAACACACTCAAGAAGGCGGTCTCTCAGCAGAACTCGATCCCATTACAGCAGAAGAAGAAGGGACGGAAAAGAAAGATTAAGGGTGCGAGCCAGCCGGCACCGAGTACGATCCGTGCTCAGGACGGGCCACCTTCACCTAAGGATATCTCGAGGAGGGTGCATGTGGCGGGTAGGCCGATGCTACCGACTAATCTGCTCAATGCTGCAATCGGTGCTATGCGGAGTCTGCATGACAGTGTTCTTTCTTTGGAGAAGCGGCGTCTCCGAGAGAATGATGTGGCATACCCGGTTTTCGTGGCCAAGGTGCCAGAGGGCAAGGGCTTTGTGGATAGCGCCATCGGGGGTATGATCGTCCTGCGGTTTGATGACATCTTCGCTATGTTTAACCTTCATCCGCTGCACTACACCTTCGTTCGGCTATTTTCGCTGAGTATGGAGATGCGGATCATTAGAGACAAGACCCCGGACATCGTGATAGTCGACCCCTTCTACATGCGTGCCAAGATCTTGGGCAGCGCTGGGGACCGGCAAGTCGCGAGTTCATACCTCGAAGGCGTCATTCTGGCGAACCCAGATAAGGATAACTTCCTCGTGACTTACTTTCCCGAGTAAGTCATCCCCTCATCGCCCCGTAACATATGATTTCTTAGATTTCGATCGTTCTTTTTTTTTCTAACATTCCGTGTTTTGTGCAGTGACACACATTGCACACTCATCCTCTTAAGCCCGAAATATTCCATGGCCACGTATTTTGACTCGGACCGTCAGTCGAAGAAATACTACACAAATATCAAGAAAGTTCTTGATGATGTTCTCCCCGGCTACGCCAGATCTGGAGGCACCTTCAACAGGCCAATTCGTAGGTACGGCAAGCACGTGTTCGCCCACACTACGACGTTCCCCTGCGTCAAGCAGCCGCCTGGCGGTCAGAAGGATGCCTACTACGCCCTCCATCACATGCGGGCGATCATGTGGGACCATGATCACTTTCTGCTACCAAATAATCTCAAAGATTGGGCCGCAAGCTTGTCGGCAATCCAGGACACGGACATCAGACAAGAATTCTTTCGCATCCAGTCGGAGTTTGCGGAAATCATCCATCAAGATGTCCTTCGTACCTCGGGGCAGTTCTACCTTAGATATCAACCGTCCAACAGTGACATAGAAACAACGCTACAAATGCAGGCTGACAACGACCGCGATTTCATGACCATCACGATAGACGGCGGCTTCATCCACGCTCCGGTCCCTGAGTCGAGTCGAAAGTAGTGATGGTATGTAGTTCTGAAATATCGATTAGCTCTCTAGTTTGGACAGTCGTTCAACTTATATGTAATCGATGCTATTTATTAGTAGGACCACGAATCGTGCTATTAATGTGTTGCTTTTCTCTTCCGATCCTTTTGTTGCATACTTATATATTGCTTATGTATTGTCTGTGAATTGCTACTAACGTTTTGTTTGTCTAGTGCATAGAGATGCCGTCGTATGTCGTGTACAAGGGTAAGGTTCCCGGAGTCTACGACGACTGGGAGGAGTGTCGGAAACAGGTTTACCGTTTCAGCGGTAACAATTACAAAGGGTACACCACTAGGGCGGAGGCGGAAGCTAGATACGCGCACTATCTAGCGGGAGAGAGGAGGGAGCGGAGGAGGAACCGGATGTAGACCAGTTTCATCGCGATGATGCTCATCGTGATGACCGCAGCTCTCTTCTATGTGATGGTAGTTTAGATGATCGATATCGACTTGTAATGTGGACAAACTCGCTACTCGCGGTCTAGCTCGAGACTTGTAAATGTTCTAACTTTGTTCGGTCTTTTGAATTCGGAGACTAGCTAATATGATGAATTGTATTCGGAGACTAATCTTCTATTGTATTCGATGAATCTGTTGTTTATATTCTGTGCACTAATATATTCTGTGCTGTCTATATTCTGTGCACTAATATATATGAACCTGCGCAAATATCAGAAAAGAAAAAAAAATAACTCCTAATATTCATACTAGTGGCGCACCATACAGCACATTAGTGGCGCACTGCTATAAAAATACTAATGGCGCATTATCTGTTAGTGCGCCATTAGTAACCCAGAGCACAAGGTAAATATGGCCCCCTGGGAGGCATACTAATGGCGCACCGTGTGACTTACTAATGGCGCACTGCCTGGTGCGCCACTATAGTCTGGTATACTAATGGCGCACCAGGGGTGCGCCATTAGTATATGTTACTAGTGGCGTGATGATAGTGGCGCACCTGTAGTGCGCCATTAATGGCCAAAACAGGTGCGCCACTAATAAGCCTTTTCCTAGTAGTGGGCGGACGGCGGTGGCGGGGGGCGCTCGTCGCCTGGTTGTGACGGCTCTCGGTGGGGGAGGCTCGGGCCCCTTGGCTGCTCTGCGTGATGGCGTTGGCTCTGTGGGCTTCCGCCGACGTCTCTCCCCGGCGAGTCGGGTGTGGGTGGCGCCCCCCTTCTTCTCCGACGGATCTGGGCGTCCTCCTCGCGTTCGACTTCGGGCTGGCTCCTGGCGGCTCTCTCAGCGATCCGGTGGCTGCAGCTCGTCAGTTCTGCCGGCTGCGACCGGATCCGGCTCTTCCACGGTGGTGGGAGGCCGTGCCGGCTTGGTGCTCCGGACTGGTGGCTGTATGTGGCTGGGCAGTGCGGCTGGGGCTGCGGCTTCGTTCCTTTGGGCTCGGTGGCTGGCCCTGGCAGGTTTCGGGATGGTGTGGCAGTCCTCCCCCCCCCCCGGCTCCGGTGTTGCGAGGAGGGTCTATGGCTGTGTGGTGGTGCAGCGCGAGGTGGGTGCCAGATCTGCTGGTTCTCGCAGGCTTCGAGGTTTGAGGTGGCCCTGCGTGGCGGTGGCGCGACCACTGCGTCAGGTGTGTGCGGGTCAGCGGAGGTGCTGTCGGCCTTGGTCGACTGCGTGGAGGTGATGGTCTGCGCTGCTTCAGGCGAAAGCCTTGCCGGTGGTTGCCGGCCGGCAGCGGCGGTGCCCGTGGGCGTCGCTATCCTTCTTGGAGGCGCCGTCGTGTTATGCGCAGCATCTACTTCCGGATCGAGCTCTTCGGGTGAAAGCCTAGACCCGGCTGGGTCGGGCAACGACGTCGTCCCTGCGGCGTTTCCTCCTTTGGGGCGTTGCTTTGAAGACCGGTGGTCCCTCTTTGTGCTTCCCTTGGGCTGGACGTACACGGCATCACGGTTGGCTGGTGCCCAACCGGTGATGCGAGGTGTTGGCGTTGCGACTCGTGCGGCAACGACGATGGTGGCGCGTGGAGCTGGGTCGCGGCTGGTCCTTCTGATGTCGGCGGTCCGGTGCGCCTATGGGTGTGCCTATGTTTGCTTCTCACTGTGACAGAGAAGTCGGAGCTACGCGAGGCGGGGCCCATGCGGCAACGATGACTCCATGAGGGCGGTTTCAGCGGACGGTGCTCTCCGGAGGTTGCGATGGACTAGGTCGGTACGAGGCTTGCAACTTTCTCCCGTGAAGCGCATCAACAAAATCGGAGCTGCCGGTCTTCGACGTCTCGGCCGATTGTTTGGCTTGGCCGATGAGGTCCTCGGGCGTCGTTCGTTCGGAGGGGTCTTGACGGGTCGTCAGCGCCGAAGTCGGAGTCGCCTGCTCGGGGAGAGGTGATGACGATGACATTGCAGGCAACCTCGACGGTGTCCTCTCCTCGGCGGTGTGTGTGGTCTTGTGGGTGCCAGGTCGGCCGGTGTGCCCTTTGTGTGGGCGTGTTGTGACGGTTTTCGTCCGGGTTCCCGTTAATTAACCGGGCAATTCTCTTCTGCTTAATCAATGAAAATGGCAAATCTTTTGCCTCGTTTCAAAAAAAAAAAAAAAAACTCTACTGAATCTGATATCGGTCAAGACAAAGCAGCAACGCATGATCGTTCCGCCTTCTCGGTTGATCTGGATTGTTATTTCGGGTCATTTTGACGCCCTTGTGTGTCTCTCAAATGTGCCCAACAAAGATATGCTTGCATCAGTTGATTGTACCACACATATACGATGAGAAAAGAAGGAGCACCTGACCAGTATGGTTTTTGCTATGGCGGCAAGACATTTTCAGAGCCAGTGTGGTGTGAATGAAGAGTACGAGGTTGTCATGTCAGCTGACCTCAGCGTGCTTTAGTGTCTAGAGAAACTCGGCTTCGACGTCGCAGTAGCATGAATATACTCGGAGCGGCCAGATTTAAATGCACTTTAAAAAGGACTGAAGGAGAAAAACCTGGTCCTCCTGATCACGTTGCTCCAAGCGGCAAACAATCTCGTGTGGGTTTACACCGACCACCATTTCACATGGGTTCCTCCTGCTTTGACACGGGTTCTTGCTTGCCATATTAGCTAGCACTGGAGGAGGTCCTGCAGTACCTACACATTTTTATATGAACAAGATAAAAGGAGAGCCAAATGGCACAAGATTGCCCAGGACAGATTACCAGAGTGCCACCTCCGTGTTCTCTCCAAGTGGGCAACCAATCACAGAATTTGTTCTTTGGGAGTTCGGCCAAGCCGTAGAATAATCGGTCATGGTGGAAGCATAATTGGTCCAAGACAAGGCAAACTCTATTGAATCTGATACCAGTTAAGACAAAGCAGTAACTCGTAATCTTGCTACCATTCGGCCTACTTTGGGCCAATTTGACGACGGGGTACGATCAACTGATGCAAGCATATCTTTGTTGGGAACATCTGAGAGCCATTGAGAGAGAAAAAATAATACCTGGCCAGGTTGAAGTGGTATGGTTTTGCGATGCCAAGACATTTTCAAAGCCAATGTGAATGCAGAGTAGTATGAGCTTGTCAACTGACCTCAGCGTATAACTGGGTAATAACAGAATATAGGCGTAGAATGCCGCACCATGATCGGTTCCACACCGTAGCAGGCTTTTGTGTTTAGATAAACTCAGCATTGACGTTGAAGTATCATATAAATATACTCATAGCAGCCAAATTTAAATGCACTTAAGAAGGACTGAAGGAGAAAAAACAGCTCCTCCTGATCACATTCCTCCAAGTGGCAGAAAATCTCATATACTGAGTTATATGGAGTAAAACAATATCCACACAAAACATACTCCCTCCGTTCCTAAATATAAGTCTTTTTCGAGATTTCACTACGGACTACATACGAAGCAAAATGAATGAATCTACACTCTAAAATATGTCTATATACATCTGTATGTAGTCCGTAGTGGAATCTCTAAAAGGACTTACATTTAGGAACGGAGGAAGTAGTTAGAAGAGACAGTAAGTAGGTTGCATGGAACTTAAGATCTACAACTTGCGTGGTCGGTTCAAACCGTTCGCATTGCCAACTCAAAACTTAAGGAAAAATGCTTTATTCGTCTCTAAAAAGAGCACCAAATCTGATACACAAAAAATATGCACAAGGAACTCCTCCAAGAAGAATGTACAACACAATAATACAAGGATTTATGTCCTAAAGAAAAATGTACAACATAATTATACAAGGATTTATGTCCTAAGTTCTGCTTTACCGTGTAAAAACACAACAAGAAGCACACCTGTACTGTTAGGTACCTGATCATCAAAAGCCCAAAACCAAACAAAAATCTCACACCATGGGAGCCAGGATACCTATGACTTGTCTGGATCTAGACAGAAGACAAGAGTGGTGCAGTACGTTCATCAGAGTTCGAAGATCGCTGGATAGGCTTCAGTGCCGGGTCACAGTAGGCTGTTTGAAGACTGCTGAAGAACTCTGCCATCTCTGGTTTGCTTTGTTCTTGTATATCTTTATTTACCAATGACTGCATGAACAGAAGTGAAGCATGAAGGGTTTGTATGCCACATAAACGATATCTAGAGAATCCGAATGAGAAAACAGTTGCTGCTGTTGCTAAGGTAAATACGTTCACACATAGAATGGCCTCCTATGCATTTACAGAAGGATAAACTATAAAAAAGGTACCTCAGTAGAGTATGCTTCGAAGATGGGGTAAAATCGATTTCCACAGTATGCATTGAACAGAAGTGTGAGAACCGGTAGAGGCACCAGCAGACTTGAACCGAGTGGAAATTCCTTTACTCCAAATACTCCGATTGAAATCAAATGCATCAGCACAAGAGAAAATATGGTTGCATTGTGCACAATGGGCCAAAATCTTCCACCGGTGTCATACTGGGGTGCGTACACATTGCAAAGCTGCATTTGTAGTAGCAAAGTTACAAACTGTAGATAGCTAAACTGATGAATGATGAAGTTAAAACTTATGCAAATTGTGCTAGCTAGTTTATAAAGCTGAAGGCAAGTAGGAGTATTTCACTACTTCTGACAAATTTATCCGGCAGCAAAGAACAGTTACATGTGGAACATATGCCTTCTACTTGGCAATTTTAGCACAGCAAAATTATCTCGTGGTGCAGTCACTCCTCAGAACAGGTGTAACCAGGACACCTGATATACTACTGTCAGCCTCCCACTATATGAAAGTATAGTTCACTCAACAACTCTATTTTTTCATATTATATATTGAAGTTTACATAGTTTCAAGGCATGTCCATGTTTATCAGAAAAGGTTCTAGTTAAATTCCACCACCAATGGTCTAGTTCATCTTCCAGAAAGTAACACTTTGGTTCTATCCTAAACATATTAACAGAAAGGCAGGCTTGCATTGTACGCCTTAGACCACATCAATTTGATTCTATCCGCTCATAAATGGTGACAGCAATGAATCAATCATTGCAACTCTGGCGGCCAAATCCAAGAAATATCGATCCAAAGTTCCTCCAAACGGTAGTTCACTACCCAAAATTTGGAAAGACCTAGATATTGAAGTCCACATTTCAACCTCCATGCACAAGGAGATCACGCTACAATGTGTAGCAGCAACAGGAAGCTAAAAGGGGCAATTAATAATCTGCAGCGTATTCACCTGATTACGAAATATGAAGTAGCCAAGGCAGAAGTAAGTCAACACAAATGGGAGGATAAGTGGAGCTACAATGGAGTACGTGAACCCGAGAAGTCCAAACAAGAGAATCCGAGGAATTTCACTATGATAGTGCATCGATGGAGCTTCTGAGTCTTCCCTCTTGCAACACTTTGCGCAGCTCCCCCACAAGTGATACAGAAGGGCAGAAGTTTGAGTGAGTTCTGATGTTATACTTGTCCACGAAGTCACCACATATGCAATAAAGAAAGATGCCTGCAGAATCATCATGAAACCAATGATTTTTTTAGCAACATACGTGCTATGGCATAGACCAAAACTATATGCCACAAGTGAAAATTGTGTAAGCAGTTATAAATTGAAGTGGACAAGTAGACACAGCAAGAAGGATGTTGACAAAATAAAGAGAACGTTGACAAAGGCTAAGGTTTGGAAGCCTGTTATTAAAGCTATTGACTGAAAAAACAAAGTGCAGAACTGTATCCATGTAACTGTGTAAGTATATTATCCCTGTCAACAGAAATGTTATTGTCCATGCTATATGAAGCTTGAAGGGGAGAGCACGATCTCAGAAGCAAATCGTGGTAAGTTTCTCATAGTAACACCAAACTGAACTTGTCATGCTGACGATAATCAAAAAGCACATGCTCTACCTGTGCAGGTACAACCACCGCAAGCCTTTGAGGTATTTCTTTTGGATCAAGGAATATGTCAAGTTGATTAAAGGCTGAGCCGGTAAGAACATTTGCGAAGAACACAGTCCATATTGTAAACCGAAGCATTTTGTTGCAAGCACTTCTCTCAATCCCACTGACGGACACAAATCCTTGCATGGTCGAAAATAGCTTCATTATTGAGGGCACATAGGAGGAAAGGAAGTGAAGAATGACACTGGGAAGATACCCAGTAACCAGTTGACTGACAATTGCTCTGGAAAGATCAAAGAAGACAAAGGTCAGGTTTTTAGCCATTCTGATGTGACGTACATTAGATAAATAAAACCAACATAATAAGAATGGCTAGCACCAGTATCACTGATTCAGCATCTGAGCATATATGCTGACTAGGTCCTTTCCAGATAACAAAATAAAGAACCAATGAGACAAACATATCTGATTATAATCTATGAACAGAAACTAACATTTCCAGTATGTTCCTCAGGAAAGGCAGCCATTCCTCGAGTTGGTCCATATAAGTGAGTCCTTGAATAAATGCCACAACTAGAAGAAACACGATTATCAGGAGAACTGAAGCTACAAACACTACAAATTTGGATATCCACCGTTCCATGAATGATGTAGAAAAGGAAGGCCAATAAACATCATGAGGATCAGGAGCATGCTCAGTTTGCCACTCAGTTGGATTGTCTGACTGCCTTATGTAAATTGCATTCGCTGAAGCATATCGAGATTTGAATGAAACAAAAGCAGCGGGAATCTCCTGAAGAGTTATGAAACATTAAGTATAGATAAGAGAATATCAATATGTTTGCACTTCATTTGTCAGAACGAAAGGACAACTAGGAAGAAAAACTAATCGATACATCATAGTTAACTTAGCCAAGACCAAAGAAAAAACAGAAATACATACCCGTCTCCTAGTAGCATCTGATTGTTCCATTCTAACATTTTCCTCTAGGTCTTCCAGCCTTTTCTGATATTTCCCAAGAGGATTATTTCTTCCAAATACTCCAAGAAACTTTTTTGGAGGGTTGTCAGTAGAAGGTCGATGTGGTACATATTTTAGTTTCTTTAGCTTTTTCCACATAATTTCTGTCTCATTCTGGATAGAAACCGAACAGGCAATCAGAAGAAGTGAAACAGGACACTGTGTTCAACAAGCTAGAATGCAGTGTTCCTTACGAAGTTCAGGACAGCAAACAAACCAGTGGGCCATTACTATCATATTCATCTAGGGGAGATGAGTAAAGTTTTTTTCACATGAAAACAAAATGTTCTAAGAAGGTTAGAAGTATGAGGATAAGCATCCAGTTGGCATGCTTATATAAAAAATCAGTAACTAGTTAATTCTACATGTATACTCCCTCTATCCATATATATAGGGCCTAATGCGTTTTTTGAGCCTAACTTTGACCACATGTTAGAGCAATAATATATGGCATGCAAGTTACACAAAGCATACCATCAAATTCGTACGTGAAAGGAGCTTCCAATGATATAATTTTCACATTATACAACTCATATACTATTAATCTTATCAATAGTCAAAGGCAGTCTCAAAAAATGCAGTAGGCCCTATATACATGGACGGAGGGAGTATGTGAAATCATCGACCCAGAACACTTCACTGGACATACATGACATCCAATATATTGCTTTGAGAATAAATGCATACAAATATCTATTAACAGATTGGTTGTCAAAAAAGAATGCTATATTGCTATGTGTAGAGTAAGAATGCTATGTGGTAAGCTTATAAATGACGTCCATGAAAGTTGACCTATGCAAATATTGCATACTGAGGGCATTAAGATCACGTTATAAAACATATACAAATTAATACATACTGAGGAAAAAGGGCAGCCCGGTGCATGTAGCTCCCGCTTGCGCAGGGTCCGGGGAAGGGTCCGACTACTTTGGGTCTATTGTACGCAGCCTTTCCCTACATTTCTGCAAGAGGCTGTTTTCAGGACTTGAACCCGTGACCTCATGGTCACAAGGCAGCAGCTTTACCACTGCGCCAAGGCTCCCCTTCTAATACATACTGAGGAAGTTAAAATAAATTCAACGAAACAAGGTTGTTCATCACTGGAATGAAATGCATGTCTTGCATACCTCATGCTAGTATTTTTCATACAACTATATTCCCCAGCAACCCTTATGTCATGTAAGAAGCCGATAGACAGCCCATATAAACGTTTTATTAGGACCATCGATGATTCATAGATATCCCATATAAACGTTTTATTAGGACCATCGATGATTCATAGACATCTGTTCATAATTATGCAATACGAATGTATCCAAAGGAACTGTATCTTACCAGAAGGCGGCGGAGTTTGCCAGTTTGATGAACAACAGTATGTGACAAGTAGGTGGATGAATGATACTCTTTGAAGAACTTATCAACAGCATCACTCACAGAACCACCGTCAGTTATAGGGATAGCTCGAACCAGAACTGTGAAATACTGAGGTAGTGGCTTCGATGTCATAAAATACTCGAGCCTCTTGCCAGAAATATATCTGTACTCCTGCAAAGACAAAACACAAAGTGTTGCTTACAGAGAAAACTGAAACCAGTCAAACACCATTTTTTTAACAAAGAAAGTACGTAATAAACAGACGCCAGATCCAACGAGCATGTATTCATTATAAAAGGATATTGCGTTCTGTTCAACTGATACTCTGATACACAAGGAATCATGTTACAAATGTAGAAAGAAAATGCAAATTAAAAATTCAACTAAAATTAGAATAAACATTAAATTACTTACATAATACAGCAGGTAGCATGCGACTCCAGTTATGATGTACACAGCAGAGAAGTGAAGCCATAATCTGTGAACCACGTTACCACGTGTAATAAGCATGACTTAGAGATCGGAAAGGAAGATAATTCCCAATAGAAATATCAAATTAGACTCCAACGAAATGTTTTGCATAAGCAAGAAGCCCTGGAGAATGCCATGATGTGAAGCCCCCGTGATTAGAGTAGCTAGAGCTGTTCCACACCATCCTAATCAAATTCTATGTACTGAATACTTAACAATGTTTCTTTTTCAAAACAGAGATGCAGCATGTTCTATTAATCTACAGTTCTACATGTTATAAAACAACATAATTGATATGAATAGCTGTAGATATCAGAATTCTGGAATAGCTGCCTAATTTTGATTACACTAGATATTTAATACGTAGAAAACACCAAAACAATTATATCACGTGACAAAGCGAATGGAGATTGGCCATCAGGTTCATCAACACTAGACAAGCTCTCAGGAAAATTTAACTCCTGATATGCACTCCATGAAATAAAAAAATGCAGCACGAGGAGAATTAACCTCCTAATACCAAACTTGAACGCATAAACATTATTAGTTACAAAAGTGAACTAGAATTATATATCAAGTCATGGGGCTAATTGAGCAGTTAAATTCACCTTCAGACACTAACCATGACATATAGTGCGCTAAAATTATAGAATTAGCATCAGGGGTTCAAAATATCTCACTTATTGGACCCGTCCTGGACGTTGGAAATGCTCAAGACATCGACAGACTTGCTGGGCAGGTCGGTGAAGTCGATCAGCTGCAGCTGGTCCCCCAGGAAGTTTATCGGCATGAGCACGCCGACGCCCACCACAGCGGCGACGGCGAAAACCCTAATGCTGCAGCATAGCATAGCCCCACAGCACCACCAAATTCAGGGACCAAGCGAAGGAAACAACAACAACAAAAAAAAAAAACAAGCACGGCGAAAGGGGATGAGGTTTGGGAGCGGGACCTGAAGACGAAAATGCGGACGAAGACGACGCCGTCGAGCCCCGCGGCGGCATGGATGTCGTCCTCGGAGCGGCGCCACGCGGCGGCGAGCCAGGACTCGAGCGGCGCGTAGGGGCGGCGGGGGGCGTACACGGAGACGAAGGGCGGGCGGCGGCGGAGGAGCGAGTAGGTGGAGGCGAGCAGCACGGTCAGGCCCAGGTTGACGCCCACCGCCGTCGCGAGCGCCGACACGATCATCTCGCCGGCGAGTCACGGAAGCTTCTCCCGAGGGGCTAGAATCTTCCGCGGCGAGGTGGGGCCCGGCGGTCAGCCAAGTTCAAAATCATCTGCTACTGTTAGTCTGTTGCCATTATCACACGAAGACTTCTACTAGAGGTGGAGGTAGTTGACGATTAAGTCTGTGGGTCCGTGATGTCGGCGGGCCACGTGGCGCAGGAGCGTGACGCGATGGTCGGCATGGGTTTATCCGGAAGGGGGACGTGTGGCACCGGATCCGGTGACGTGTATACCTGCCGTTTAGAATACACGTGTACAATGGTGACATATGGATACATATGCCTCATGATAAAAAAATAACTTGAGGCATCTATATTGATTTATTCTCTCCAAGGCAAGCTATCACTAGTAACCTCATCAAGGAAAAGAAGATAAATATTTTGGTACACATGCATCTCTACTTTTAACATCAACTTTTCAGCTTTTTGCACTGGACCACACTTTTTCTCCTCAAGCACCCGCCTCCTGCTGAGGATCCGTTACACCATCTGAACCTATATCCGAGCCTACGTGGCACGTGAAGCATCACCCTGAGGCTATGCATTGGCCATGCCCTTAATAGTATAACCAACTGTTGGCTATATGATGTTGCCATGTCACATATAGTTATCATTTATAGCCACATATACAATAAGGTTAGCTATAAGGTTGGTTATAAGAGTACTACCTTTTTGCACTTTCTTTCTATCTCTTTCTTTGTATTTATTGCATTTGACTAGGAATGCGCATATAACTAGGCTCTTGCATGAGAGCTCACTCTCCTTACTTTTTCATCTCTCTCCTCCACATAGGCAAAAATGCCATGTAAGCGGGGTATAAGCCCACTATTGTACTTGCTCTGAGGTAATAGCACCCAAGTCGTAGAACTTGCACTCTATGTGATGGTTTGGTCCTGAAACTTGCAAAACAACACTAGCTAGTCCTAGAACTTGCACAGGAGGTGCAAGTTTAGTCCTCAGCCTATCAGACGACGCCACATGGAGCCAGCGTGGCGGGACAGTCAGCCCAAGGCATTTTTGCACTTGCCCTCCTGTCGTTTCCTTTATTCAACCCGCACTACACCTCGTGGGTCGTGGACGTCGAACTTATCCAGCTGAATTTATTCTGTCGGGACGCCGGGCTCAATCATTCGTCCACCCCTCTCGCTCACTCGTCCTCCTGTCGGGACGCCGATCGCTGCCTGCTGCGCTGGCTGACGTCAGCAAGCATGGCGGCCTCGCCGGAGTGGACCGGCGTTGTGCAGCCGCCTCCGTCCATTCACCTAGTCCGCCCGCTCGGGGTCTTCCCTCTTGACTACGGTTCGCCTCCCCTCCCCTTTTCCTTCTCCTTCGCTTTCTTCCTCCTCTGCCTCTAATGATTTTGGTCCTCTCCTCTGATGGATCGGTAGATTTTGTTAGTGTTTGATGCCGTCCGGTTTTAGGCTGTGTGTTTGGAGACGTCAGGCGTTGGGAATCCTCTGTAGTGTGCGTTGATTTGACTCTAGGGTTTTGGCTTATAAAGAAGTGGATTTTTGGGAAGGAACAGACGATTTCAGCCCAGGGGTAGTGGGTGGATTTACTATATTTGTAAATTGTTCTGCAATGCCTTTGAAATTGGGCCTATTTTTTTGCCTTAGATCTTCTCAGAAATTTTGGGTAAAAAAACAGAACTTTGTAGTTCATTTATGCTTATCTTCTAGTCAAATTCCAGTAATGCAATGCAATGCAATAATCTGAGTATTTGCAGTACAATGATGTATTTAGTCCATGGAATCTGGTGCATATTTTTGCACTGAACTGAATTTGTTCAGTTAACTGTATATGTTTAGTTAACTGTGTTTCTTCAGTTAACTGAATATGTTCAGTTAACTGTATATGTTCAGTTAACTATGTTTGTTCAGTTAACTGAATATGTTCAGTTAACTGACTTTCTTCAGTTAACACATTTTCTTCAGTTTTATAAATGTAGTTCTGTTGATGCTTATATTTTCCACTTTGTGGATGCAGTGTGTGATTCAGCAATGGGAAATAGCGTGGATACTCCTTTTTTTACACTTGAACTGGAGCATGGTGGCCTTTTCTGTGGAGCAATAGATGACATGGAGTACTTTAATCCTTCTGTGGAGGTGCTTGATTATGTTCATTCATCCAGTTTCCCATATGCAGTCCTTGAAGAGCACTTAATTTGGCTTGGATATCCTGTGGGTGAGCACATCGTATATTGGTGCAAACCAGATAAAACAATTTCAGATGGGATGGTGAGAATTAGAGGTCATGAGGGGCTCCAACATATGTTCAGAGCTAGTGCTCAGCATAAAGTGCTTACAATCATGGTTGACCATTCAGATTTCATCAGTAATTTCAGACAAGCCTTGGTACTGCAGATGCCAATAGTTGAGAGTCCTGTGAGGATTTCCAACTCTAATGCTGGTGCAGTCAGTGCAGTAGCTTCTTACAGCCTCATAACTGTCAATGTTGAAGATACAATTTCAGAGGTTGCAGCAGATGGAACAGCAGAAGAGAACTTGCTTACTGATGGTGCTCTGAACTTGCTAAATGCTGGTGCTCAGAACTTGCTTATTGAGGGTGCAGATAAGTTGCTTACTGCTATTGCAGACAATTTATTGACAGATGGTGCAAGTGGAACAGTAGCAGAAACTTAAATGACAGATGGTGCCAATGGAACAGTAGCAAAAAATTTGCAGTCTGAAGATGTTGTGGTTTCTGATTCAGATTTCAGTGATAGTGATTATGACATAGATGATGGAGATGATGATCTTTATGAAGACAACATTGACTTTGATGTTGATGAAGAAGCTGAGCAAGAGGAGGAAGAGGTGGAGCCTGAATATGTACTTGAAGATGAAGATCTCAACCTCTCCACTACCGAACAAGAGCAGCTTAAGTACAAGTTCGAAGCTTTCAATGCCAAAGTGGACATGACGTCACCTGTATTTAGACTTGGAATGGTGTTTGCTGATGTCAGTGAGCTAAGGAGGGCTCTTACTGCATATGCAATAAGGAATAGGGTGCAAATCAAGAAGTTGAAGAATGACAAGATAAGACTAGAGGCAGTGTGTCAAAGAGGTTGCCCATGGCTTCTTAAGGCTAGAAATGACAACAGAACTGGAGGTTTTGTCATCAAGGCCTTCAATGGAGAGCATGTGTGCCAGAAGAAATGGAAATTGAAGGATTTGACAGCTAAATTCCTATGCAAGGCATTCATTGATGAGTTCAGGGATGACCAGAAGATGTCACTTGCAACATTTTCAAGAAAAAACACTAAGGAATTTAATGTCACTCCTAACATATGGAAGCTAGCTAGGGCTAGAAAGCAAGCACTGAATGAGATCCATGGTGATGAGGCAGAGCAGTTCAGTAAGCTATGGGACTATGGGCATGAATTAAGGAGCAAGAACCCTGGGTCTACATTACTGCTATCAACAACACTGGTGAAGGATAAAAAAATTCCATTGGGCAGGAAATGTTTGAAAACCTTATACTGGTCATATGATGCATGTAAAAGAGGTTGGTTAAAGGGATGCATGCCTATTATCATTGATGGATGTCACATGAAAACTAGGTACAAAGGAGTGCTTCTTAGTGCTGTTGGAATTGGTCCTAATGACTGCATTTTCCCCATTGCAATGGGCTGGGTTGAAGTTGAATGCATTGGTTCATGGGAGTGGTTTCTGACCACTTTGAAAGATGATCTGAACATCATTAACACTGCTCCTTTCATAATTATGAGTGACAAGCAGAAAGGATTAATAAATGCTGTCCACAAGGTTTGGCCAGATTCAGAACACAGGTTTTGTGTGAGACATATATACCAAAATTTTAATGAAAAGCACAAAGGAGAGGTACTGAAGCAAGACCCGTGGGCCATTGTAAGATCAACAAACAAGCTGAGGTGGAGAGAAAACTGCCAGAAAATGGATGATCATTGCTCACCTGCTTTCCACTGGACTGAAAGGCTGGATCCAAAGACTTGGTGCAAGGTATTTTTTAGTGAATTCCCCAAATGTGACATTCTGCTCAACAATAACTCTGAGGTGTTCAACAGTTACATCCTTGAGGGCAAAGAGATGGCAGTGCTTAGTATGCTTGAATACATATTCTACAAGATCATACACAGGTTGGTGAGCAAACAGAGGGAAGCTATTGAAAAGTGGACAGGGCATAGAATATGCCCAAAGATTAGGAAGAAATTAAAAAAGAACACTGAATTTGCTACAAACTTTCATGTATCAGAAGCTGGCCAACAAATTTTGAAAGTTATGTCTGGTAACTCAACATACACAGTAGACCTCTGCTTGCACACATGTGATTGCAGGAGATGGCAGCTGTCTGGAGTACCATGTGGGCATTCTGTAGCATGATGCGGGGAGGAGAGAATTGATCCAGAGACAATGGTTCATGAATGCTACATTGTTGGGACATATCTTAAAGCTTATGGATATACTCTGGTTCCTCTTGCAGACCCCAAAGAGTGGGAGAAACAGAATGGGTACAAGGTGTTTCCACCAGTGTTCACAAAACAGTTGGGCGGGCCCAAGAAAAACAGGAAGGAGACACCAGAGGAGAAGATCAGGAATGGTGTAAGGGTTTTGAACAGAAAAGGTGTTACAATGCACTGCTCCATATGTGGGAGAGCTGATCACAACAGAAAGGGGCATTACAGATGGCAGGAAGCTCGGGTTCAAGAAGAGGTGGAGGTGGTTGATGAAAACTATGATGACCCAACTTTCCTTCAGGTATGTGCATCTCAACTGAACTTAACTAGAGGTTTCTGAACTTATCTGCACTTAACTGAACTTAACTGAATTTAACTGAATATGCTTTGTGCAGAACATATTCCCCCAACAGCCAGATCCTAGGTTAGATCCAGCTGAGTCACCAACAAGCATGGTGTTCAACATGGCTCAAAGAGAACTTGCAAGAAGAGCTCCTCATAGAGTTCATGGCCCACTGCCAGAGCAATCTTCATTTGTTGCTGCTGTTGGTGTTGCAATACCCCAGCCAAGGGTGACCACAGAAATGAACATAGGAATACAATAAAGTGCAACCACAACAGCTAAAATAGGAGGAAGGAAGAAACAAAGAGATGCAGGTGATGGTAGGGGAAGTGGTGGTAGAAATAAAAATGGTGGGAGAGGAAGAGGAGGCAGAAATGTAGATGCAGGTGCTGGGACATCAAGGGGAAGAGGGGGCAGAAATGTTCATGCTTGGAGAGGAAGAGGAGCAAGAAATGCAGGGAGAGGCAGAGGAGGAAGAATTCCAGATGAACCTGTAGGGGGTGGAGGAAGAAATCCACATGGTGAGAGAGGAAGCATTCCAGGTCAGAGGGCATACTGGCTGCTGTTTGGAGAAGATTTGGGGAGCCAAATTCCTGACTTAAATGCTCCTCCTAAAGATTATTTCCTGTCACAGGAAGCACCTGAGCCCTGATCCAATGGCATTTTTCAGTGCCATCTTTTTGAAAAGGCCTACAGTGATGTAATTCATAAACTGGCCTTTTTTCATGTTAAGAAGCAGGGCTGCAGGCCCCTTTTTGATAGCAAACAATGACATTCATTGTCATGTTTTTTGTTGACAAACAATGGCATTCATTGCATTTTTTGTAACATAACATTCTGGTGGAGATGTATGGTCAGCTGAATTTCATGTGGTACCTGAATTTTATGATGAATGTTATGTTCAATGTGGCCACCTGAATTTTATGTTTATGATGTTTATGATGAATGCACAGGTTCTTGCCATGTTCATGATTTGATTTTATACCACATTATGATGTTTATGATGAATGCACAGGTTCTTGCCATGTTCATGCTTTGATTTTATACCCCATTATGATGTTGCAGCAAAATAAAAAAAAAAGCCAAAAAATGGGAGGTCTGGGGCTCGAACCCAGGACCTCAGGTATGATATGTTGCTCGCCATGCCAGTGGGATAGTAGTAGTAATTTGTTATGTTGCGACTTCTTAGGTTACTAGTACCCTTTCTAGCGGGTAGTACTAATTAGTGCCCGTAGCGTGTGTGCGTGCGTTGCACACGGTGAGCAGCGACTGTGCGTTGCTTAAGAGGTGGACGGTTGGGTTTCCCACCGCTCTAAATACGTGTCCACCCACCACTCCCCTCCCACTCACGTCTCTTCGAACTCCTCTCTCCCCACCATTCCCAATCTCGCCGTAGAGAAAACCCTCCCATGCAACCGCTGGCCACCACGCCGCTGTCGACGCCATGGACAGTAGCATTGGCTGGCAGCAAGCCATGGAAGATCTCGCCGGCGACAACAACGAGACCCGCGAGCAGCTTCGGGAAATCGAGCGCTGGTTCCCAAGCGTGGCGATGATGCGCAACCACACGCGTGGCCTTGTCAAGGTCATGCGCGACGACGAGAAGGCCCGTGCCTTCCCCAACGGCTACGGCATCCCTCCCTCCGTCGTACTCCTTTGGGCAATGCGGGAGGTGCATCGCTCCCCCGACCCGAAGCAGCGCGCAAGGTGGTGGATGTATCGCTCCTCCAAGATGACGCCGCCGCAACCGGATCCTACCTGCCTTGCCTCGAGGACGGCGGGCGTCACCGATGTCGTCCTCGCCCTCCCTGCACCCGTCAACACCTCTCATTGGGACCGCAAGAGTGCGGTGTTCCTCTTCCCCAACGAAGATTCCGACAACGAGGCCTCGGAGGTGGTTGTCCTCTCGGACGACGAGTCGGAGATGCAGATGGTTGCGCCGGCCGTCGCTGCCAAAGAGGGTGACGCCCACCGCCCCATAGAAGTGGAGGAGCTACCTGAGGTGCCTGATGCGCCGGCCATCATCAAGCAGGAGGTGGTGGATGCAGAGGGGGCCAAGGAAGAGGGGGACAAGAAGAAGAAGAGGGGACCTAAGAAGAGGGCAGTTGCAGTGGAGGTGGTGTGCCGCTCGGAGCGCCTGAAGCTGCTCAACAAGAACTGAAGCAATGCAGCTGCTGAAGAAGTAAATTAGGTATGCTAGTATAAGTTAGAACAAGTAGTGATATGGTTAGGTATGCTGCTATATTTCAGCATATAAGTTAGACATATTTTGTTTAGGTGTGCTGGTATATTCAGCACATAAGTTATTTGTAATGGAGTGGTGGGAAGAACTATGAGTGCTATGCTGCTATGTGTGCTGAAGAACTATGTTGCTATGTTGCTATCCTGCCATGTTGCTATGTTGCTACTGTTAGTTAAGTTTGTTTCTATGTGCATGTCCTCAATTGGTTCAACATGATATGCCCATGTGTGCTACTTTCTTAAAATAGCATGCAACAAGATGTAGGTAGATGTACAGAAATAGCATGCTGCAAGTTGTTATATATATTCAGTTACATCCTAATTCAGTTAACTTACTGAACTATAGAAAATTCACTTAATAATTAACTTTACTTGTTGAACTTTCTATAGTTCAGTTAAAAATTTAGTTAACTGACTGAACCGTATTTATCCAGTTAATGAACTGTAAACAATTTAGCTAGCAAATACCACTGTAAAAAAATAAATTAACTTACTAAACTATAAAAAAATTAGTTAGCTGACTGAATTGTAAAAAAATCAGTTAACTAACCGAACTGTATTTATTCAGTTAAAAATTCAGTTAATGAACTGTAAACAATTCAGTTAGCAAATAACACTGTACAAAATTCAGTTAACTTACTGAACTGTAAAAAAATTAGTTAATTGATTGAATTGCAAATAAAACCAGTTAACTGACTGAATTGTATTTATTCAGTTAAAAATTCAGTTAATGAACGGTAAACAATTCAGTTAGCAAATAACACTGTAAAAAATTCAGTTAACTTACTGAACTGTAAAAAAATCAGTTAACTGACTGAATTGCAAAGAAAATTAGTTAAGTGACCGAACTGTATTTATTCAGTTAAAAATTCAGTTAATGAATTGTAAACAGTTCAGTTAGCAAACAACACTGTAAAAAATTCAGTTAACTTACTGAACTGTAAAAAAAATAGTTAGCTGGCTGATTTGTAAAAAAATTAGTTAGCTGACTGAATTGATGCATTCAGTTAGCAAGTCAAAATCACAGATGACTGTCAAATGCAGTGATCTTCTTAACACTGAGATGAATTCAGAAACACATAAAGTACATCAGTACACAAATTACTTCAAGTTCACCTAATCAAGAGCTACTAACTATGAAAAAGCATTTAGTCTCTAAAATTCATCAAGGATTTCCTTAAGCGTCCTTATCTTCTCTTTTGTTTCCTCCTTATGTTTGAACATAGCTCCAATGGTATACTCCAATTGCTTCTTCTCTTTCTTCAACTCATCCCTTTGTAACATCAAACTGTCCCTGTCTTCAAGGAGTTTCTTTTTCTCATGCATGAAAGAGTCCATCTCCTGCTTCATCAAGTCCATGTCTTTCTCTGCCTTGGCCCTTAACACCTGATGAATGTTTGTGGCAGATTTGTCACATAGGCTCTTCTTCTCCAGCTCTTCCTTTAGGTCACTAAGAGCAATATGTGCATTGCCTAGCTGGGCCAATGCCTGCTCCTTGTCACCCATCATCTTAGCAAAGTCCACCTTAAAAAACCTCAGTTCTTTCTCCATCCTTTCCTTCTCTCTTAAGATCATGATGTTTTCTTCAGCATTAAGGTGGCCTTTGTTTGGGCTACAGATAGTGATTCCTGGATTCTAGCCCAGTCAAAATCAGATTTACAAACAAACGGCCAGATTCTACCTCAGCTTTGTAGAATCAGATTTTGTAAAATGCACTAGACATGCCCAGAAGTTGGAATCCGTGATTTTGCTGATTCCCGAGCTGCCACTTACCCCCTTAAAAATTTGGACCTATTTCTCCCCGTTATTACGGGCAAAATGCCACCGCCCCCAGCCCAACTCCTCCCGTTCTCTCGCGCGGGGCATTAGACAGACGCGCCCGCAGCTCCCCTCTCGCCCGCTCCCCAGCCAGCCTAGCGTTCCCCCACCGCCGGCGCCGCCGCCGTCCCCTCCGCCCCCCACCGCGGATCCGGTCCCCTCCGCCCCCACCGCGGATCCGATCCCCTCCGCACCCCTAGCGTCGGGCACCTGCTGCTCCATCGACGCTGGCCGCCTCTGCTCCAGTGTCGCTGGCCACCTACTGCTCCATCCCCGCCGCCCCTACTGCTCCAGCGCCGTCGGCCACCTGCTGCTCCAGCACCTGCACCATGCCGGACACCTGCTGCTCCAGCACCTGCACCACGCCGGCCACCTGCTGCTACAGCGCCTGATCCAGAGAAGGTATTTCTTCAGCCATCATATATGTTATAGATGTTCAACCATATGAATGTCATATGTTACAGACCTATGTCATATGTTGCTTATGTATGAATTTGCACCCTTATGAATGTCCTATGTTATAGATGTCAAAAGCTAATTGGAGTCCGGCAATGACCACCATTTTTTGCAATCTTGCTGCTATTGAGAAGGAAAAAGGGAATATGCCTCTCAAATTTCTGAACCCTGCTGGATACAAGAACGTAGAACTTGGTTTCCTTGAGCAGACCGGAAAACATTACTGTAGGTTGCAGTTCAAAAATAAATGGGGCAGTTTGAGGACCTTGTATAGGGATTGGCTGATCCTAAAGAACACATCTACTGGACTGGGTTGGAATGACGAAACGAACACTGTGATCGCTGATGATGAATGGTGGAAAAAAACCGGTGAAGTAAGCATGTTCATAAGATCAAATTGTTTTGCGGATAGTATTGCACTATAATTTTTTGTTGATGAGTGCCAAATGAATTACTTATGCAGGCAAACAAGGACATCTTGCAGTTTCGTAAAGGTGGTCCTAAAAATCTGAACCAAATGAGCATCATGTATGAGAATATCAATGTTACAGGAGAAAGTTCTATGATGCCAGGTTGTGACCATGAAGTGCTTGATCTTGATGAAGATGAAACCGAGGAGTAAGAAGTGCATACTACCCAAGCCAAGAAGGCAAAGAAGGGGCCAATGAAGATAGATGGAAGCTCTAGTAAAACTAATCCTGTTCAAAGGGACTTTAAGCGCATGGTTGACCACTTGATTAGTGAAGATGTCGCGATGAACTCGCATAAAAAGAGTGTTGCTACTGAAATTAAGGAGATAATGGAAGAAGTTGTGGCATGTGGAGCCGATGAAGCAACTGATGAATATTTCATAGCAACCAAGTTGTTTGCAAAGTTCGAAAATCGTTGTTTCTTTAACAATATCAAGACTAGCGAAGGGAAGAAGAATTGGCTGAAGAGGATGTATGAAGAGCGAAATAGGCAATAGGATTACGCTTTACATGTTATTCCCTTGCTTTATGTTATGTCGCTTGAGACTTGTTGAACTATATTCCGTTTCATGTTATGTCACTTTAGACTTGATGAACAATATTTCCCTTCTTCTTATGTCACTTTAGACTTGATGAACAATATTACCCTTTATGTTATTGCTCGTGTTTATCCTGATATTTTTGTGTCTATGTAGATGAGCACAAGTGGCAGCCATAGTGAAGAGTCTGAAACTGATTATTATGCTGTAGCAACCTCAAGAAAGCAAAGGAAGAAAAGATACATAATGGCTGCAACAGTTGGTATCATGTACAATGAGAAGTATCTCATGAAAAGAAAGAGAAGAGTTCCTATAATGACCAGACAACAGTGGGTTACAGAGAACTTGAGTACTCCAAAAGATTGCTATAACATGTTCAGGATGTACAAGCCTTGTTTTGACAGATTGCATCATACACTTGTCCACACATATGGGTTAAAAGGAACAAGAAACATGAGTTCAAAAGAAGCATTGGGCATGTTTCTATGGACGGTTGGTGGCCCTCAATCTGTAAGCCAAGTTGAGAATCGTTTCAGGAGATCAACTGAAGTTACACATCGCAAATTCAATGTAGTATTGAAATGCTTGAATGACATGGCTGTAGACATCATTCGACCAACCGATCCGGAGTTCAGAGTTGTACATGATAGGCTTCGAGATGCGAGGTTTGCACCTCACTTTGATGGTTGCATAGGTGCAATTGATGGGTCACATATTCCTGTAATTGTTCCGAATGATGAGATCGTCAACCATGTTGGTCGACATGGATACCCAACACAGAATATCATGGCAGTGTATGACTTTGACATGAGGTTCACTTCTATTGTCGTGGGATGGCCAGGGTCAGCACATGACACAAGGATATTCAAAGATACATTAGTGAAGTATGCTGATAGGTTTCCACATCCACCTATAGGTATCCATTTCGTTTACATGTGCACGACAAATATTGTTTTTGTTATCTTGTTGCTTCCATGTGTGAAACTACTACTTTCTGCATGGAGGTATTATCTTGTTGATTCAGGTTATCGAAATTGTGATGGATATTTAGCTCCATACAAAGGACAAAAGTACCATGTGCCAGAATTTCGCCAAGGTCTTCCACCGAATGTGAAAAAGAAACATTTAACTTTGCACATTCATCTCTACGAAATGTGATTGAGCGTGCATTTGGTGTCTTGAAAATGAAATGGCGTATTTTACTTAAAATGCCAAGTTATTCTCCTGAGAAGCAAGCTCGTATTATCATTGCGTGTATGGCACTTCATAATTGCATTAGGGAAAGCAATTTGAGAGACCCGGAGTTTGACAAATGTGATCGCGATGAGAACTACATGCTAGGGAATTTACAACCCCTACCCACAGGACATGTTTCCAACATTGTTGTTGGTGATGATGCGACCATGAAAGAAACTCATGAGGCGATTGCTGATGGATTGATACATTTCATATAACATTTTATCGAGTCAAAACAGATAACTTGTGCTTTACATTGCATATAAACGTCATAGTCAGTTGTCAAGGGCGTTGCTGACATTTCACAACACCCACAACTTCTAAATCTGACAAACAACAGGGTAAACAAACAGCCAGATTCTGATTCTCAGGAATCCATTGCAAGGTGATTCTCAGGAATCTGTAGCCCAAACAAAGGGGGCCTAACTACATTCTGCCTAAGCCTCAGATTGTTCTCATCATCAAACATGCCCCAGATCCTAGCTAGGCTCATCTTCAAAGAGGCAGGCCACTCAGGATCAACCCACTGCACAAAAGGGCATTTAGGTCCTTCCTAGCAATTCAAACAAATTGGCGTGGCGGTAAGTTAACAAAGAACACAATTCAGTACACTGCAAAAACTAAGCAAACTTAACATAATGCAGATACATATTCAGTTAGGCAATGCACATAATGCAGAAACACATATTTAGTCAACTACCATATCTTCAGTTAACTGAAATTTCTTCAGTTTTTCAGTCAACCACCATATCTTCAGTTATTCAGTTAACCAAAATTTGTTCAGTTATTCAATTAACTGAATATCTTCAGTTATGCAGTTAACTGAAGATATGGTGGTTGACTGAATATGGGGTGGTTAGCTGCATTTCTTCAGTTAACTACATGAAGAAATTCAGTTAACTGTATTTTTCAAGTACCAACATGAGAAAATTCAATTAACTTTGAACTCTAAACAAAAGTTCAGATATAAGCAGCTACAGTTAACACATCAATAACTGAAACCCAAGAGATCTAAGCTTCTGTGCAGAACCCAAGAATCTCCTGCCACTATCCATTGACTCAAATGCCACAAATTTCTCACACACAGCACAGTGTTCACATCTAGCAGGTAGATCTGTGGCAAGCCCTCTCCATTCGGAGCAAAAAATGGGGGCAGGTGGCTACACAAAACAGATCGGCTCAGTACAAATCGACAACCTAAGTAACCCTAGCTGTAGGAGGTAGAAGGGAACCTGACTGGTGACAGAATCCCCGTCCGACGAGGAGCTGGAAATGTCGTTCCAAGAAGGCATGCCGGCAAACTGGACGGCGATGGCGAGCTGGATGGCGGCAGCGAGGAAGAGAGCTGGGAGACAGGAGTGACTGGCAGAGGAGTGAGTACGCGAGGTGAGAGACAGGGGGCGGATTCCAAATTTTACAACGGACAAGTTAATTCACGTGCTGCGTAGTGCAGGTTGAATAGAGGAAACAGCAGGGGGCAAGTGCAAAAACACCTTGGGCTGACTGTCCCGCCACGCTGGCTCCATGTGGCGTCGTCTGATAGGTTGAGGACTAAACTTGCACCTCCTGTGCAAGTTCTAGGACTAGCTAGTGCTCTTTTGCAAGTTTCAGAACCAAACCATCACATAGAGTGCAAGTCCTTTTCTTTTTGATCTGTAGAATGCACATTCCTGCTAATACGTGTTCCTCTACCGATGACGTACCATGTGAAAATGCACAAATGGAAAAGAACACGAAAAGTAAGAAATGGTATGACTCAAAGCAAATGCGCGCTTTGCCACACCTTTATTTTCTAATGGTATCAACAACCACGCGTCTTTCCGCGCATTTTCTTTATCATTGTAAATAAATTATCTATTTTCTTGGTGAACTGGGCAGCTTAATGTCTTTTAATGGGCAAGTTCACTTTTTCGTTGGACTGCGAATTTGTCTTGTCGAAATATGACAAGAGTGAATTCAATGAACGTTGCCCCCTTAACATTTCTCCCTTTGGCAAGTAGAAACAGACACATATATAACTACATTGACCAAATAAGGGTGAAGAATTGCTACGTTGTGACAAGCTAAGGGACTCAACGGAAGAGTACGCTTCCAACAGTTTTGCTCCACAACATCAAGAATGAAGCCATCCTTTGGTAAGAGCATCTCCAACAGAAGCAGTCGCACCGCACGCTCAAAAAAATTTACAGCGCGAAAATAGGCTTTTTGCGCGCGGGAGCGACAAAGTGGTTTAGCAGAAGCACAAAAGAACGGCGCCCAATCCGACGGTCCCACATGCAGTAGCTCGTCACATGCAGCGCGCACAATCCGGCGCACCAAATTGGCAGCCCGGGGTACCGCTTTGTAGCGCAGGCGCTAAAGTTTTTTGTGCGCGTTGTATTTTAGCGCCTCTGCTGGAGCGCTGTTTTGTGTCTTCGACGCACAAAAAACACCTTTTTTAGGGCGCGCGACTTATTTAGCGCCTCTGTTGGAGATGCTCTAACCGTCGGGGCGAAAAAATTGGGCAACATCATACCGGGAGGGTAACACTCTTTTGTTTTCATGTCATCAAACGCTCCCCTGGTCGTCCCATCTTCCCCTCGCCGCCTCCGGCAGTCATCGCCAGGCGAATCCCGCGTGGCTCGGCGGCGGCAAAGCCCTTCCCACCTCTTGCTCGGGCAAGGGCGGCGCGGGCCGTCCGTTCCGGTGGGAGTCCCCTTTCAGCTGCGCGGCTTGGCGGCTCCTGTCACGTCACTGGCCTCGGCGATGCTGCCGGTTGGCCTCTGGAGTTCGTCTTGGAGGATGTGCTCCGGCGTGGCGGCCCCTGGCAGTGCCTCTCGCGGGTGGCGGACGTGACAGCGTCGTCGGTGAGCTCCTGGTCTTTGGCCAGCTGCTCTTCTCTGGCGAGTAGGGCGGGTTTGGCTCTCCCCTTCATGCCATGTGGGCCGCGTCTTCACGCCAGCCAGCGGTGGCCTCCATGGCGGTGCATCGGTGGTGGGATGCCGTGTTCTAGCCGGTTACGACTGGATCCGGCCCGTCGGCGTCTCTAGCCGGCGGCGAAGGTTGTGGTGGCTCTTGCATGGTCATGGCGCAGTGGTTACGTGGGAGGTGTGCGGACTAGCAGAGGTGCGGTGCATGGGGGTGTGGTGTTGGGCGTTGCTTCGGGCGAAAGCTTGTCGACCTTTTGCCGGCCGATGGCGGCGGCGTCCGTGGACGTCGCTACACCTCCTTGGAGGCGCCGTTTTGGAGTCCACCCCTGCACACCCTCAGATCTAGTTCTTCGGGTGAAAGCCTAAGGCCCGGCCGGGTCGAGCGACGGCGTCGGCATCGTCGCTTCCCTCTTTGGGGCGTCGCCTTGAAGAACTTTGGATCTCGTTCGCGCTCTTCATGTGCTAGATGCTCACGACATTGCGATCGGCAGGTGCCCGGTCGGCAATGTGATGGTGTGGTGTTCAGTTTGGGAACGATGGTGATGGTTAGCAGTGCAGGGTCGCGACAGATCGGTTGTCGGTTATTTCCCGACGTGCTCGACAGGTCTCGTCTGGGTCTCGCCATGTCATCACGGAGTCGAAGCTGCCCTGGAGGCGCCTAGGTGGTGACGATGACAAGTGGCTGGTGGTCTTCGAGGAGGTGTTGGTTGGCGCCAACTCTGCCCTTTTCTCCTGTCTTTTGGTGGTCTTCTTAGTCGGAGCTGTCTGGCGCCTGCACCTGCAGTCGACTGTTTGGCATGTGCCGACATGGGTTCCGACGTTTGTGGCGACGAGGGCGTCATTGGTGGAAGTCGATGGTGAATTCGGAGTCGCTGGCTCATGGAGGAGTGATAACGATGACGCTTGGTGACGACCTCGACTGTGTGGTTCTTCTCTACGGCGTTTGTGTATCTCCGTGTGGGTGGCCAGGTCGGCTGGTTTTGCCCTGTGTGGGCTTTTGTAACAGCTTTAGCCCGGTTTTCCGTCAATTAACCGGGCAACCCTCTTCTTTTTTAACGAAATCGAGATCCCGGGGGCAGATTTTCGAAAAAAAAAAACACTCTTTTGTTTTCAGTTGCGAGGTGCAATTCAAACTCTATTCTCTTTTAATTAATATATGAGGCAAATCTTTTGCCTCGGTTTCGAAAAAAAAAGACAACAAAAAATAAATCATCCTGAAGATGACTGAATCTACACCATCATTATTTATCTACCATCCTCCTAGAGTTGCAGCCGGTAGAGTAGAATCAGCAAGTTCCAATGCAAAATTGTCAATACCAGTTCCTAGCGGTGGTTATAACACATCTATCTCTGATTTGTTAACTTGGATCAATGGAACCATCAATGCAGAAAATACACCGCCTCTTCAAATCTTCTCTGACCTGGCCAACGTTCTCAATCTCCTGCAAGTTGCCTGAAAAACACTCACAGCAGGTACTATGATTTTGTGTCGATGGTTGCTCATGTCCTTCACATAGTACTAATCTGCTCTCCTACCAAATAAGTATTGATGAGCCTTCTCATCAAATGCCTTCACATTTTTATTGCGACTCTTGCCAGGTTAAGTGCAAAGGTCTAAAGTATAAAATTAATCAAATATGATAGCTTAGAATTACAGTATGAGGAAGAACCATCATCAAGTTCACCTCATGAAGAGTAGACAGCTACCAAGATGTAGGCATGAAAGCAAATCTCCATTCAGATGGTTACCATAAGTAAAATCGGGAGTTTATAAGATTTTTTTGCATCAGCCCACATGGGCCATCCTAAGTCCTAACATTAAACACCCAACTTGCCTGAAAACATAAAAATATGATGGCTCACTTCTAAATCTGAGCACAAGAGTGAAAGAAAAATAAATAATACTCTGGTTTGAAATCGTGGTTACTAACAATCTTGTCTAAATAAAAATTACAAATGAACATAAACCTCGCTAACAACTTTGTATATCACAGTCGTAGCTTTCATTAAGGACGCCGCTTCATCACTGCAATATGCTAGTTTAACATTTTCAATGATTATTGAGCCTAAATTTTCAGCCAGCCAGGAGATGCCAGCAGCCGCGATCCACAAAGCAAATCGCCGCCCCGAAGAAAAACGCCGATAAGCACTCGTAGAAACTCCGAAGGCCACGCACGCCACAATAAGTCAGCTGAATCTCCATGGGAAATCAAAACCGACCGGGCCCCAGGAGACTCATCGAAGAAGCAGCTCCACATGCGATCCGTCGGCGAAAACCACACCAATGAAACAGGGATAGGATGAGGAGAACATTATTCCTACCATGGCGCAACGCCGCCGCTTCGCCACCCCAAACCAAATATTAAGACTCCCTAAAGAAAACCTAAAAAAAGCCCCCCATGTCACTGAAACTACTCATCGTCGGAAATCTCGACGATCTCCGTGCCCAGCACCGGGTAGACGTGCAAATGCGGAAGCTCCTGCGCCTGCGTAGGCTCCGGCACCTCCTCTCCCTCTGCCTCCGCATCCAGTTCGGCGAACAGCGCTTCAGTTGCCGGTTGTTCTTCTCGGATGAACTGTCGACTGGCCTCGGCGTAGGCCTCGTCCCGGATGGACTCGAGGATGGCGGTCTGCTCCGCCATCTTCATCACTTGGACGGCCTCGTACTCCGACTCTGCGTCCACCATGGCGAAGCTCGCAGCCGGCAACACCTCCACCTTCTCCTCCTCTGGCTTCGCCGCCTCCTCGTCCACGGGCTCCGCTTCTGACCTCCTCCTTTGACGGCTCCGACGAATCCGGAGGAAGGCAACGGCGAAACGAGCAACCCGCCTTGCCTCGATCTACTCCAACAGTCGCACTCTCCACTCCAAAGTGATCATGGCGTAGGTGATGATCCGGCACCTCGACATGGCAAGCGGCGGACGGAAGTGGAAGTGCCGGCAACGAAGAGGATAAAGGGGAAGAAATGGGACGGGCAAGGGTTTTGTTGCTGCCGTCTGGATTAAATTGTCGCTTCCTCCCTTGGGCGACACGCTGAAGCGGCACCACGCGGCATGGAGGAGGCGCCTGTCGAACCAGCGAACTCTTCGCGTCCCCGCGAGACCCTATCCACCAGTCCTACGTAGCATGCATGCCCGGACGTGTCTGGGCCTCCTCAGACATGAGTGTCCGGGCCTCCGCAGACACGAGTGTCTATCGGGAGTGTGGTCCGGGAGCCCAGTTGGGTGGCCAAAACTCGTCCGGCCGCCCGCCCGAGCATTTGGTGCAGTTATGGGTAGTCCGGTTGTAGTTGCTCTTAGCCCATCAAAATAAAGGAGCCAATCCTTGAATAAACCCATATAAATAACTAAATGGGACAGGGTATACAGGTCCAAACAGGGTCAAACAAACTATTAGTGTTACATCGTCAAAAATTTCAAGCGACAATCCTCTAGCGGTCATGCATGATTTATGAAGCTCTTTAACGATTATGTATGACACTTGAACAAACACCATCCAACCGTTGTTTGCAACTTCTTCGTAGGTCCATCAACTTGCTGCCTCTGCTTGACTACTGTCTTTGGCGCTTCTCTTCCGCTTCCTAACCCTCCTTCGCTTCGTCTCGCCATCGGTCTTCGGGCCCTGAAGAAGCAAGTTCTCATCAGTGCTTGTTGCCATGAAATATCCGTGAGTCATCGACAACATAATACAAATTAAGTCAGGAGCAACAACAAAAGCAAATATGCAATGAGTCTCACTGTCTAAGAGTATATAAGATTTAATTGTCACATTATTTTTCATCCGTAGACAACTACAGCATTGCTTTTACAACAATAATTGCACAGATACTTATAGTGAGTGTGTTTTGAGTATTACATATACCTTAGTACCTTACGGACGTCAAGTGATAATTCTGTGTAGTAATGATTAATTACCTGATTTTGAGCAGCTGATGGTTGGGGCTTTGGTTTCTTTTTCTTGCAGGAGAGTGGGTTTGGGCCCTGCAGCACAACACACATTAACATTTTGTTAAAGAAGTAGAGAGGCCATCATGATCTCAAAATGTTGATTACGCCCACTAGATCATAACAATGGAGTATCCAGAAAAACAGAAACTGTAAATATTAACCTTTGCTCTGTTTCTTTTAAACTTGCTTTTCTCTGCCACTCCGGGAGCTTTTCCATCGATGGATGTCTTTCCTTCAGATGACGCCTTTAATAGCTTCTTAAATTCTGATTTTTCCATGTGTATACGTTTCTCCTCATCCAACTGAGCAAACTGACGTTGCTGCACGGAGGGTTGCTCAATAAACAAGGAGTTCTTCAGACCATATATCACAGGAACACAAGGAACCTACACCCGAGCAAAACATACATGAGCAAACTGAATGCAGAACTAGCTTCTAAGATGGCTTAACACATTCGGCTATATCATTTCTGTAAAGTAGATGATATGATACTTGTCGGTTGTATCATGTCCCTGAGCAGATTCCTTCAAGTAACATTCAGGTGACAAACATAAGGTAAAAATAAAATGCGACATCCAAGCAAAACATACATGAGCTCATTGTGCAAAGGCAGTTTTTAAGATGGCATATAAATTCTGCTATCAGTGCTAAGTCATTTCTTTTAAGTCGATCTTATTATGTTTGTGCGTCGTATTGTGTCCCTGAGCAGATTCTTTCACAAATGAAATTTAGGTGATAAAATGATAAAAGCAGAATGCTAGAGAAGTGCAGTGAATCTTCATACCTCCCGTAGCTTTGCCCGGAGACCAGAATCCTGGGTGGCAACAAAGTAGTGCTCCGGATTCTTATCACCAACAAGTGACAGAATACAGTCCACCGCACTGACCACTTTGTCATGCTCACAGCTGAACACACAAATAAAAGTCCAGAGAACAAACTATCAGCACCCCCGCCTCGAGCTCGTCAAGTCATAAAAGGGTAAAACTATCCTGACTTAATGTAGTAGGAGTATCTCATACAGATCAAACTGATAAAACAAAACCAATGTGATCCAATTTCAGAACATGTTTTGCAGTTGGGCAAGGAAGCAAACAAATTAGTACCAAGTTACATGATTTCAGAGATGGAAATGAAGTTCCATTGGTTAATTGGTTTCACAACCTACTTATTCTCAACTTGGCATGCAACGCCACTGTCCATGTATTTTTTTTTCTTTATAAGAGTTACTTATTTAGTCTATTAGTGAGTGTAAAGAGTGTGCCCAGTATAAGAGTTGGTTGTTTGATACATGGATATAATTGGTTTGGATATTAAGAGAACAAAATAACAACATAGCGCAGCCATGCTTGTGCATCATTCATAGCATTCCTCGTGGCCATATATGTGAGTCAAGAAGAATCATATTTGTGTTTTCTCGAACTTACAGTAGAGTAGTAGGCGAGAGATAAAGGAATTGTTTTTATATTATGTTGTTTTCTACATATAATTATCGGTAGCAACGCACGGGGAACCATCTAGTTCCAGCTAAGTACTCATATAACCCAAATCCAAATTCTCAAATTGAATCGGTAACCAATATGACAGAACAAAGTGATCCACATTTAAATTGCATCAACGATCAGTGCATATATAGATTAGAGTGGTAAGGCTGTGAAACAAAGAAAAAAGGATAAGAGAAGGGAAGAGAAGGAGGTACCTGGCGGTGGCGACGAGTTGGGCGGCGTCGAACGCCTCGGAGTGGGACTTGCCGAGGCGCCTGAGCTCGGCGACGACACACTTGGAGGTCAAGAGCGGGGGCGCCCTGGACGCGGAGAGGAGCTCGCGGAGGGCGTCGTCGGCGGGGAGGAGTTGGTGGACGAGGAGGTGGTGCACGAAGGTGCCATCGATGAGCACCTTGTAGGGCTCGCGGAAGCCGAAGCAGGTGGAGTAGAACTTGACCACCTTGCGGTGCCGCGACCGCCTCTTCACCCTCATCGCTTACGGGCGTACGCGGGCAGGCAGACGGCGTCTGCGGTGAGTCGGCGACGGTGGCTCTCCCAGACGAGCGGCGGCTGCCCTCAAGGACGACCTGGCAGGCGAGGACGCGGAGTCGTCTGGCAAACAGCGAGCCGGGGACCCTCCTGGACCTGGACGAGCGGCGGCGGCGGCGCAGCTCCAGCTCCTCCTGCACGAATGGGCGGCGACAGAGCGGGGTAGGGTTCGTCCCGCTCGGTCGCTTGTCCGGTGCAGCTCGAGTTTGTTTGCACGTTCGTGGGCTGACTGCTTAAAGCCCAGATAGAGGTAAGGTGCAGTGCGCTTCGTGCTTGCGGCCCGGGGGAGCATTTCCTATTCGGCCGAAATTATTAACTAAAGGTATTTCTTGCAAATGTCGCTTCTATCTTCTCTGGTGCTCACAAGTGACACACTGCATGTGTATCATTTGTTATATTTGGAAGTTTCTTATTTTTCTCATAGGTTTATTATTTCGAAATGTTTTCTCTCATGAACCTTATGTTTGTTGGGATCTTCGAAATTAAATCCCAATGTTAATATGTTTTGACAAAAAAATTAATGGAAAAACTAAAATGAAAAAAAAAACTGGAGAAAAAATGAAAAAAAACGAAAATATTTTTTAGGAACAATTTTTATTTATTTCTTTTTTAAAAAATTGCGAACTTTCCTCAAATTCATGAACTTTCTAAAATTTATGACCATATTTAAAACCTGTGATTTCTTTTAAAATGATGATTTTTTTCATATTAGTGAAGCTTTTAGATGCGTGGAATTTTTGAATTTGTGAACTTTACCTAATTCGAAATCATGGACTTTATATAACCTTTTCAAATTTGAGATCGTGAACTTCTTCCAAATCCGCAAAAATAAAATAAAATCCAAGGAGTGAACTTGGTCCAATTGTACGAACTTTTTTCATTTCCTTGAACCTTTTTGAAAAAGTCAGCGATCAAAGTTCAATGGGTCAACTCGTCAAATGGATCAATGGCCAAACGTCCAAAAAAAATTTTGAGCAAAGGTAGCTAGGCTTTATTGATCATCTAGAATGTTCGTAGGTATTACAAGCGTATCTTGTCTAAAAAAGGTATTACAAGCGTATCATGTGGAGTACCTAACCACAAATATCTCCCTACAGGCAGAGAAACACCATACCTAGCTAGCTTATAGGCGTCAAAATCTGAAGTCCTAGGTTCAAAATTGAAATTACAAGACATAAAAGCTTTCGTGGTCTCATTAATTTCTTTGATAATCCCTCCTTCTTCATCCCAGATTTTTGCCAAATGTGCAGCACTGCTTGCTGGCAGTCGGAATCTACGAAGAGGTGATGTAGCCCAAGATCTTGTGCGAGCGCTTGAGCTTCTCTACACGCGACAACTTCTAGCACCGCAGGTTCGAACAAATCCTTGATCACCAGGATCGACGAGCCCAGATAGCTACTATCTCAGTCCCTACATATAGCTGTTGCAGTTCCCGTTCCATGGTCCTTCGAGATGCCCGCGTCCACATTAATTTTCATAGTCCCCTCTGGTGGTGGCTGGCAGCTCCTTGCTGAGACGCTACTCTGCGCCGATATCGCATGTGGTTCCTTCTTTCGTTGTATCTAGTCTAGCTCCGCTATAAATCGAGTGACAAATAGGTGAGTTGACAAGGGACTTTGGTTAATTCCCTCATGTATCAACTTCCGTCTTGCAAACCAAATAGCCCATAATGTCACTGTCATCCGTGTCACTTCCTCATGGTTCAAACCTTCAAATATAAAAAAACAGCTTCTTGTTGTGAGTTCGGTAGTGGCAATCATATGCTCTAGAAAGTTCATGGTCAACAAGCGACCACTCACACCGAGCCATGTTGCATTCTAGCAAACTGTGCCCCCAGGAATCTTGCATCCCACAAACCGAACATAGATCACTCGTGGCCATGTTCCTATGTTTTCGAACATACTCAGTCGGGATAAAATGTTGTGCTAACCTTCATAAAAACACTTTAATCTTGGACGAAACTAAAACATCCCATAATATCTCCCATGGTTTTTTATTAGCCTTGTTGTTTGAGGGTCCTGCCCGTTCATCGGGCCAATCTTCTCGTCTCCTTTTAGTAGCCACAATCATCCTATATGTTGACTGTACCGAGAAGATGACATTCTTCTCAAAACCCCAAGACCAAAAGTCCTCCATGTTTCGGGTGCAAATTGGAATCTTTTGAATGTCAGCAACATCATATGGCAGGAAAACTTGCTCAAGTAGTTGGTCATTCCATCGCGCACTAGTTGTTTCGATGAGCTCCGACACAAGCTGTGGCAGATTAGTTACCCGAGCAACCATAGGCCTCATATTCTCCTTCCGTGGTATCCAATTTGAATTCCATATGTGTTGGGGATATCACCCCACGATATAACTCGCCCTATCTTGTCGGGTCATCTTCATGGTGGCTCATAGGCAAGACACAAGGTGGGCTGCGACACTAAGGAACAAGACCGGCAAGGCGGCTTACCAAATAAGCCGGTTTGCGGCCCAGTACCCGAAGACGACAACTCAAGGCCCAAGAGGTGGATAGTCGCCTAGAGTTTCCTTACTTAGGAGGTAAGGCGAGTTAAAGATATACTTGTTCACGAATCGTAGCACGACTCGGACTCTTGTAAGCCCAGGGTCTCGACTTGTATATAAAGGCGAGTCCCTGAGGCCAATAGACTTAAGTTACAATCAATCAATAGCTAGGTCAAGAGAATCCGCTCCCTTGTAATTGATCACCAAGCAATAAGCAGAAAAGCAGGAGTAGCCTATTACCTCGATCGTGAGGGGCCAAACCTGGGTAAACCGTGTCTCTCGATTCCGATCAACCCCGACAAGCTAATCACCTAGTTGCGATGGCCTCACGTCTAAGTCCTCACACTAGGACATCTGCCGTGATAAAACCACGACAATATGCTAGTTGTTTCACCATTACCTATGTGTTTGATGAGTCCTTGCTTCAAGGTATCCATGCCCTCAGTGACTGCCCTCCAGATTTGTGACAGATGGTTGCCGAACTGGGCTAAAAGAAACTCTTTTTCTAGGAAGTAAACCGTTTCAGAATTCAAGCACTCAACGAGTCTAGATTCTCCAAAATTCTCCAAGCCTGCCTTGCCATTAAGGCAAGATTAAATATCTCAAAATCACGAAAGCCAAGGCCTCCCATGTATTTAGGCATACTCATTGTGTCCCACGATACCCAATAGGGTTACCTTTCCCCCCTCTCGCTACCCCACTAGAAAGCTTTGATCATGGACGTTAATGCTCGCATGGTTCCCTTGGCAGTTTAAAACTGATTTAATCAATACCTCCTTCCTAGTTGCAGAAAGTAGCTTCCCCATCCATCCCTTTATCTTACTCTAGAGCCTATTCTTGAGATATTTAAAAGCCCCATTCTTTGAGACACGAACATCAGATGGCATCCCAAGATACTTCTCATTCAGCTGCTCATTAGGAACATGCAAAGTCTGTTTAATTGCTACTCTAATTCCATTAGGACCACCTTTAATAAAGAAGATGGATGTTTTTTCTCTGTTAATTCTCTGACCAGAAGCTAGTGCATATGTTTCCAAAAGATGACACTTCTTCAGCTCCCTCTGCAGTTGCTTTAAAAACAACAAGCTATCATCTGCAAGCAACAAGTGGCCACCTGAATACCACCAAGACTAGATGACTAATCTCTGGCTTTTAAAAGGCACGAAAGGCCCTCTGCTGCCAGCAAAAAGAGGTATGGTGAAATAGGATCTCCCTAACGGATTCCACGTGTAGGCTTAAATTCATCAAGCTTCTGTCCATCAAAGAGGACTGAGAAAGATACCGAGGTTGTCCATGACTATGTTGACCCATCTCTCCCTGAATCACGCCAGCACTATGGCCCTCAAATAGCTCCATTCAGCCCTATCATAAGCCTTCATCATATCTAACTTCAACGTGCAATATCTGTTTTTAGCCTTATTTCTCTTCATAAAATGGAGGCACTCATAAGCAGCAATAATATTGTTAGTGGTCAAACGCCTAGGGACAAAAGTCGATTGCTCTTTAGAAATTATTTTAGGCATGATTCTCTTTAGATGGTTTGCAACTGATGTCTACTACGCAACTTTATTCTTGTAGACTTTGTTGGGCCTCCAAGCGCAGAATTTTGTAGCACAGTAGCAATTTTCCCTCAAGTGGATGACCTAAGGTTTATCAATCCGTGGGAGGTGTAGGATGAAGATGGTCTCTCTCAAACAACCCTGCAATCAAATACAAGAAATCTCTTGTGTCCCCAACACACCCAATACAATGGCAAATTGTATAGGTGCACTAGTTTGGCGAAGAGATGGTGATACAAGTGCAATATGGATGGTAGATATAGGTTTTTGTAATCTGAAAATATAAAAACAGCAAGGTAATAAATAGTAAACAACGAGCAAAACGGTATATAAATGCTTGGAAACAAGTCCTAGGGTTCATACTTTCACTAGTGCAATCTCCCAACAATGCTAACATAGTTGAATCATATGATCATCCCTCAACGTGCAACAAAGAATCACTCCAAAGTTCCTATCTAGCGGAGAACAATAAGATGAAATTGGTGTAGGTAGTAGAACCACCTCAAAGTTACTCTTTCCGATCAATCTTTTGGGCTATTCCTATAAGTGTCACAAACAGCCCTAGAGTTCGTACTAGAACAACACCAATGATACATATCAATCAACCCTAATGTCACCTAGATACTCCAATGTCACCTCAAGTATCCGTGGGTAAATTATGCGACATGCATCAAACAATTTTAGGTCTATCATATTCAATCCAACACAAAGAACTTCAAGGAGCACCCCAAGATTTCTATCGGAGAACGTGGTATGAAAACGTGCAATCAACCCCTATGCATAGATCCCCAAGGTCACCGGAATCCGCAAGTTGATGCCTCAACATATATCAAGTGAATCAATAGAATACCCCAATGTCACTACGGGTATCCCACGCAAGACGTACATCAAGTGTTCTCAAACCAAAATATTCAATCCAACATAATGAGATCTCAAAAGAAAAGATTCAATTCATCACAACATGATAGTGAGGGACAAACATCATATGTTCCAACTATATTAACAAAGCCCGTGATATATCAAGATTGTGCCATCTCAAGAACATGAGAGAGAGAGAGAGACTGAACACATAGCTACTGGTACATACCCTCAGCCCCGAGGGTGAACTACTCCCTCCTCGTCATGGCCTCCGCCGGGATGATAAAGATGGCCACCAGTGATGGTTTCCCCTCTCCGGCAGTGTACTGAAATGTCTCCGGATTGGTTTTTCATCGATACAGAGAGTTGCAGCGGCGAAACAGAGAGTCTCTCTTTGTTTCTGGGGTTTCTGGGATTTATAGGATTTTTCAGTGTTGGAATCACGCGCAACGGAGCCACATGGGCCCCACAAGCTATCGGGGCACGGCCTAGGGGGGCACGCCCTGATGGCTTGTGGCCCATAGGTGGCTCCCCTCCAGTGGTTCTTCGCTCCAATATGGCTTATTTCCTCCAGAAAAAATCACCAAAAAGTTTCGGGCGATTCCGAGAACTTTCATTTTCTGCACAAAAACAACACCACGGTAATTCTGCTAAAAACAGCGTCAGTCCGGGTTAGTTCTAAATAAATCATATAAAGTGCATCAAAACCATATAAAAGTATTGTAAACATAGGCAATCATGGCATGAATACTTCATAAATTACCGATACGTTGGAGACGTTTCAGCATCCCCAAGTTTAATTCATGCTCGTCCTCGAGTAGGTAAATGATAAAAGAAGTAATTTATGAAGTGTGAATGCTATCATAGTATATAAGTTTGATCAATGATAATTCCAATCACTTTTTATAGCATCATAACCAGCAAGTACTTCTCATAAAGTTTCTCATAATCAAGTAGCAAGTTATTCTCATGTTAAAGTATAGGCCATAAACTTTCTTGAAAAATAGCAAACTATGTTTTCAGTCATCAAACAGTTACAATTAATCTTATTTTCAGGAAGGGTCTATGTAAGAGCTTTGGTTTAGGAAATTCCACATACTCAACTATCATTTAGTCTTCCATGATTGCTGACACTCAAGGCATATTTTTAGAATAAATAGTTCTAGTCAAACACATAGGAAGATAGGGGCTTAATGTTTCGCCTCCCAACTTATTTATCTCGGGGATAATGTCAACAAATAATGAATCATGATCACCTATATTCAACTGGATATATGTGTCTAGATCTTTCCCCACCACATGATGCTTGGCAACTAAGGAATTAATAGATTGGTATAGGGATGAACATTATTGACTCAACATGAGAAGTAAAAGATAGGCCCTTCGCAGAGGGAAGCAGGGATTTGCAGAGGTGCCAGAGCTCATTACTTAAAACAGAGATGAATATATTTTGGGTGGTGTGCCTTTCCTGTCAACGTCACGACAAGAGTTTCCAATATCTTCCATGCTAATCACATTATTGGCGGTTCCCAAACAAAATTTAAATTTTTACTCCCCCTCCACCATTCAAACACATTCCATGGCTAGCCGAATCCACGGGTACCATCCAAACAATCACTTTCTAGGGGGAGTTCTTGTTTATTTATTTTTGTATTATGCAGGACTGGACATCCTTTTTACCGGCCTCTCTCGTGCAATGACAAGTGAATAAGCACTTATCTTGACAATAACCCGCTTAGCATGGAAGAAAATGACCGCCCCGTCGCTCCATGAGCGGTACGAGCACACAAAACAGATGTTTATTTGAATGTTTAGAGGTGGCACATGCAAATTTACTTTGGATGGCAGTGAAATACCATATATAGGTAGGTAAGGTGGACTCTCATGGAAGAAACTTGGCTCAAGGATTTGGATGCATAAGTAGTATTTCTACTTAGTACGAAGTTTTGGCTAGCAAAAGGTTCTAAACAAGCATCACATGTTAGAGGATCCATGACAATATAACTGCTACGTGAATATAAACAAACATAACCATTACGTTGTCTTCCTTGTCCAACGTCAACTACTTGATCAAGTTTGAAAATGATTAATGGGGGTTCACAACCATAGAAGATGTACAGGATAGTGTATTTATATGTGAAACCTCTCTTCCTTCAATATTCTTTCATGAATTGTTTAAATGACCAATGCTATGTTTGCTAACTCCCAATAAATTTTACGGCTTATACTCCTAGTATGTGAAGTCACTACTCCCATGGGACAAGAATATGAAGCATATATAATATTTCATTCAATTCATTCAACGTTTACTCTCAGGATATAAGTGAAGCACAAGAGTAAATTTCAAACTACTCTCAAAAGACATAAGTGAAGATCAATGAGTAGTCAAACAATTAAGTAGCTATGTGAGGACTCTCTCTCAATAAAGATTTTCAGATCCGAGTATTTTATTCAAACAGAAAACTAAATAAAAATTCATTCCAAGAATAGCACATATCATGTGGACAAATAAAAATTTAGGCTCAACATAGGCTAACCGATATTTGTTTGATGAAGAGAGGTGGGATGCGTAGCATCCCCAAGCTTAGATGCTTGAGAGTTCTTGAAATATTTACTTGGGGTGTCTTGTGCGTCCCCAAGCTTTAGCTTTTGTATCTCGTTCAATCCTCTCATATCCTGGTTTCACCTAAGTCTCAAAAACTTCATCCGCACAAAACTCAAAAAGAACTCGTGAGATAGGTTAGTACACATAAGAACAAATCAACACTTCATGTACTGCCAAGACAAGTTGCACAATAATTTTCAAACATCATCTACTGTTTACTACCGTTTCCACAATTTATATCTACCAATATAGGCTATGGAAACTATAGGATAAGTAGATAACAAAACTATGAGAGCAATCTGTCCAAACAGAACAGTTTGTAGCAATCTATTAAACCAGTGTACTTTTGTAACTCAAAAATTATGAACATTTAGGACATGATAAAGAATTTATATGACAATATTGTGTAAAAATTTCAGAAACTTTCCACGTTCCAGTAAAATATGAAAATTCAAACACTACAGCAAAAGTTTCTGTTTTTACACAGCACATATCAAACATGCAATAGAGACATCTTAAGGCAATTCTTGGAACTTCTTATTGAAAAACAAGATTATAAATAACATCAAGAAAATACTAACAAAATAAAATGACGCTCCAAGCAAAACACATATTATGTGACGAATAAAAATATAGCTCTAAGTAAGATATACCGATAGTGTTGAAGACGAAAGAGGGGATGCCTTCTGGGGCATCCCCAAGCTTAGGCGCTTGAGTATTCCTTGGATATTACCTTGTGGGTGACTTGGGCATCCCCAATCTTAGGTTCTTGTCACTACTTATTCTCCTCATATCGGTGTCTCAACCAAAACTTGAAAACTTCAATCACACAAAACTTAACGGAACTTCGTGAGATGGGTTAGTATAATAAATAAAGATCGTTCACTTAGGTACTGTCAAGACAAGATTCATAATTGTTCTCACATAATACCTACTGTATTCTACCATTCACGTAATTTATATCAGTGAATATAAGCTATGGGAACACTAAAACAAGCAAACTATGCATGCAAAACAGAATCTGTCAAAAACAGAACAGTCTGTGAAGATATGTAGTATAACCATACTTACCTGTCTCTAAAAATTCTGAAAAATTAGGAAAACATAAATAATTTGCTTACAAATACTGTGTAAAAAGTTCAGATTTTTTTGAAGCTCCAGTAAAATCAGAGAAATTCTTTACTGGAGGCAAAAGTTTCTGTTTTTGCACAGAATCAAATCAACAAGTATCCATACTATCCCAAAGGCTTTACTTGGCACATTATTGAAATAAAAGGCACAAAACATGATTACTACAGTAGCTTAATCATGTGAACACACAAAATCATAAAGTAAAAGTGTTGGGTTGTCTACCAATAAGCGCTTTTCTTTAATGCCTTTTAACTAGGCATGATAATTTCAATGATGCTCACATAGGAATAGTAATTGAAACATGCAAGAGAGCATCATGAATGTCATGACAAGCACATTTAATTCTAACCCACTTCCTATGCATAGGGATTTTGTGAGCAAACAATTTATGGGAACAAGAATCAACTAGCATAGTAAGGCAAAACAAGCATAACTTCAAAACTTTGAACACATAGAGAGGAAACTTGATATTATTGCAATTCCTACAAGCATATGTTCCTCCCTCATAATAATTTTCAGTAGCATCATGAAGGAATTGAATAATATAAATATCACATAAAGCATCCTTTTCATGATCTACAAGCATAGAAAATTCATTACTCTCCACATAAGCAATTTTCTTCTCATTCATTATAGTGGGAGCAAACTCAACAAAATAACTATCATGAGATACATGATTGACATAACCAAATTCAAAATTAAAATCATGATGACAAGTTTCATAGTTATAATTATTCTTTAAAGCATACATGTCATCATCATAACCATCATAGATAGGAGACATGCCATCATCATAATAAATTTGCTCATCAAAACTTGGGGGACTAAAAATATCATCTTCATCAAACATTGCATCCCCAAGCTTGTGCTTTGCATATCATTAGCATCATAGATATTCAGAGAATTCATACTAGCAACATTACAATCATGCTCATCATTCAAGGAATTCTCATTAAGTATTTTCATAAACTCTTCCTCTACCAATTGAGCACAATTTTCCAAACCATCATTTTCACAAAATACATTAAAAAGACGAAGCAATTGAGGCAACCTAAACTCCATTTTTTTATAGTTTTATTTTATAAAACCAAACTAGTGAAAAACAAGAAACTAAAATATTTAATTACAAGATCTAAAGATATACCTTCAAGCACTCACCTCCCCGGCAACGGCGCCAGAAAACGGCTTGATGTCTACCACGCAACTTTATTCTTGTAGACTTTGTTGGGCCTCCAAGCGCAGAGTTTTGTAGGACAGTAGCAATTTTCCCTCAAGTGGATGACCTAAGGTTTATCAATCCGTGGTAGGTGTAGGATGAAGATGGTTTCTCTGAAACAACCCTGCAATCAAATACAGGAAATCTCTTGTGTCCCCAACACACCCAATACAATGGCAAAATGTATAGGTGCACTAGTTCGGCGAAGAGATGGTGATACAAGTGCAATATGGATGGTAGATATATGTTTTTGTAATCTGAAAATATAAAAACAGCAAGGTAATAAATAGTAAACAGCGAGCAAAACGGTATATAAATGCTTGGAAACAAGGCCTAGGGTTCATACTTTCACTAGTGCAATCTCCCAACAATGCTAACATAGTTGAATCATATGATCATCCCTCAACGTGCAACAAAGAATCACTTCAAAGTTCCTATCTAGCGGAGAACAATAAGATGAAATTGGTGTAGGTAGTAGAACCACCTCAAAGTTATTCTTTTCGATCAATCTTTTGGGCTATTCTTATAAGTGTCACAAATAGCCCTAGAGTTCATACTAGAACACCACCAATGATACATATCAATCAACTCTAATGTCACCTAGATACTCTAATGTCACCTCAAGTATCCGTGGGTAAATTATGCGACATGCATCAAACAATTTCAGGTCTATCATATTCAATCCAACACAAAGAACTTCAAGGAGCACCCCAAGATTTCTATCGGAGAACATGGTATGAAAACGTGCAATCAACCCCTATGCATAGATCCCCAAGGTCATCGGAATCCGCAAGTTGATGCCTCAACATATATCAAGTGAATCAATAGAATACCCCAATGTCACTACGGGTATCCCACGCAAGATGTACATCAAGTGTTCTCAAACCAAAATATTCAATCCAACATAATGAGATCTCAAAAGGAAAGATTCAATTCATCACAACATGATAGCAAGGGACAAACATCATATGATCCAACTATATTAACAAAGCCCATGATACATTAAGATCGTGCCATCTCAAGAACACGAGAGAGAGAGAGAGAGATTGAACACATAGCTACCGGTACATACCCTCAGCCCCGAGGGTGAACTACTCCCTCCTCGTCATGGCCTCCGCCGGGATGATGAAGATGGCCACCGGTGATGGTTTCCCCTCTCCGGCAGGGTACTGAAACGTCTCCAGATTGGTTTTTCGTCGATACAGGGAGTTGCGGCGGCGGAACGGAGTGTCTCTCTTTATTTTTGGGGTTTCTGGGATTTATAGGATTTTTCAGCGTTGGAATCATGTGCAACGGAGCCACGTGGGCCCCACAAGCTATCAGGGCACGACCTAGGGGGGCGTGTCTTGATGGCTTATGGCCCAGAGGTGGCTCCCCTCAGGTGGTTCTTTGCTCCAATATGACTTATTTCCTCCAGAAAAAATCACCTAAAAGTTTTGGGCGATTCCGAGAACTTTCATTTTCTGCGCAAAAACAACACCACGGTAATTCTACTGAAAACAACGTTAGTCCGGGTTAGTTCTAAATAAATCATATAAAGTGCATCAAAACCATATAAGAGTATTGTAAACATAGGCAATCATGGCATGAATACTTCATAAATTATCGATACGTTGGAGATGTATCAGCAACCACCTTTGATGCCAGCTTATACAATACATTACAAGGATTTATAGGCCTAAATAGTGAAAGAAGCATGGGATTTTTACCTTTGGGATTAAGACCAGGATGGTGCTATTAAGTTCTTGTGCACTTTCCACTCCCTTAACGATGTTTAAAACTACCTTAGTCACCAACTTCCCACATATATCCCAATGCTTCTGAAGAATCACGTTGGAAATCCATCTAGTCATGGGGCTTGATAGGAGCCATCTAATAAAGTGCAACCATTACTTCTTCTGTTGTGCATGGTGCATTTAGGAGGTCGTTCATCTCTGAAAGCACATATGCCCCCTTGGTGGTTTTGATAATTCATAACAACATACATTATCTCTTGGACTAACAGTTCTACCTAGTTTGTTTCAGATTAAGTCCAAAGATTGCAAAGGCTCGAAGTTGTGAGGAGGATCCCCAAGGAGGAAAGGAGTAGGATTGGCAAAAGCTTCAAAGCATGAAGACTCTACATTTTACTTTAAGTGAGAAATCACATTTGAGTCCATAGGAAAGCCAATACTATTAAAAGGGGATGATGTAGCTATAATGATCTAGTTGCTCAAAGTGCTTAGAGATTAGCCACCAGAAACCTCAACATTTCTCCCACAAAATATTTGATACGTCTCCAACGTATCTATAATTTTTGCTTGTTCCATGCTGTTATATTATCATTCTTGGATGTTTTACAATCATTTTATAGCAACTTCATATCATTTTTTGGGACAAACCTATTGACATAGTGCCAAAGTGCCAGTTGCTGTTTTTGCTTGTTTTTCTACTTCGCAGAATATCAGTACCAAATGGAATCCAATCGCGACGAAACTTTTTGGAGATTTTTTTGGACCAGAAGACACCCAGTGGGCCAAAGAAGTGCCAGAGAGGTGGGCTGTAGAGAGCACAACCCACCAGGGAGCGCTAGAGGGCCCCCGGCGCGCCCTGATGGGTTGTGCCCTCCAGGGGGCGCCTCTCCACTACCTCTGATGCCTATAAATTCCCAAATATTCCGAAACCCCCAAAAATAACCCTATACGAGAAGTTCCGCCGCCGCAACTCTCTGTATTGACGAAAAACCAATCTGGAGGCGTGTCAATACCCTGCCGGAGATGGTAGATCATCTCTGGTGGCCATCTTCATCATCCCGGCGGAGGCCATGACGAGGAGGGAGTAGTCCACCCTCGGGACTGAGGGTATGTAGCAGTAGCTATGTGTTCAATCTCTCTCTCTCTCTCGTGTTCTTGAGATGTCACGATCTTGATGTATCACGGGCTTTGTTAATATAGTCGGATCATATGATGTTATTCCCTTGCTATCATGTTGTGATGAATTGAATCTTTCCCTTTGAGATGTCGTTACCGGATTGAATACTTTTATGGATTTGAGAACACTTGATATATGTCTTGCATATGGATACCCGTGGTGACAATGGGGTGTTCTATTGATTCACTTGATATATGTTTTGGTACTCAACTTGCGGATTCCTGAAGTGACATTGGGTTAATCTATGCATAGGAGTTGATACACGTTCTTGTCCTACTTTCTCCGGTAGAAATCTTGGGGCACTCTTTGAGGTTCTTTGTGTTGGATTGAGTATTATGAATCTGAAATTGTTTGATGCGTATCGTATAATTAACTCATGGATACTTGTGGTGACATTGGAGTATCTAGGTGACATTAGAGTTGATTGATGCGTATCATATGGTGTTATTTTAGTACGAACTCTAGATAGATTGACTGGAAAGGATAACTTGGTGTTATTTTAGTAAGAACTCTTGGATAGATCGATCGGAAAGGATAACTTTAAGGTGGTTTCGTACCCTACAAACAATTTCTTCTTATGTTCTCCGCTAGATAAGAACTTTGGAGTGATTGTTCATTGCACGTTTAGGGATGGTTATGTGATCCAATTATATTAGCATTGTTGAGAGATTGCACTAGCGAAAGTACGGACCCTAGGCCTTGTTTTCAAGCATTGCAATACCGTTTGTGCTCACTTTTGTCACTTTCTACCTTGCTGTTTTTATATTTTCAGATTACAAAAACCTATATCTACCATCCATATTGCACTTGTATCACCATCTCTTCGCCGAACTAGTGCACCTATACAATTTGCCATTGTATTGGGTGTGTTGGGGACACAAGAGATTCCTTGTATTTGATTGCAGGGTTGTTTGAGAGAGACCATCTTCATCCTACACCTCCCACGGATTGATAAACCTTAGGTCATCCACTTGAGGGAAAATTGCTACTGTCCTACAAAATTCTGCGCTTGGAGGCCCAACAAAGTCTACAAGAATAAAGTTGCATAGTAGACATCATGCTCTTTTCTGGCGCCGTTGCCGGGGAGGTGAGTGCTTGAAGGTATATGTTTAGATCTTACAATTAAATCTTTTAGTTTCTTGTTTTTCACTAGTTTTGTTTTATAAACGAAAAATACAAAAAAATGGAGCTTAGGTTGCATCATTTGTATCGTCTTTATAATGTCTTTCGTGAAAATAAGGAGTCAGAAAATTGTGCTCAATTGGTAGAGGAAGAAATTATGAAAATACTTAATGAGTATTCCTTGAATGATGAGCATGATTGCAATGTTGTTAGTATGAATTCTATGAATATCCAAAATACTAATGATGATTTCACTAGTCATGATAAAAATGTTTCTTATAAGCATGTCAATTTTTGTGGAGTGGATAAAGTTTGTGAAGACGTGCCTTATAGGGATGATAGATTTTGTAAGAAGCATAAACATGATAGAACCAATTCTTTGCTCAAAGTGATAGATGAATTTGCTACAAAATTATGCTCTCTTTGTCCTATTACTTGTGAACTTTGCAATAGAGTTGGTCATCTTAATTTCCAATGCAAACTTTTTCATGATCAAATTATGACCAAATATTGTAATGACTTGATCACCCTTGAACTTTATAACGAGCTTTCTCTATTTTTGGGGAGTGAAGAATTGACACATAAAAAATAGTTGGTTTGAAGTATTCATTCTCACGAACGACATTGAAACTAATCTAAAAAACATCTATATGTTTTGCATGGTAAATTGCAACGAGAATGCTTATATTGCCAACTATAGAAAGATGGGAAAACCAATAGAATATAAAAGGAATACTAATGAAAGGGTAAAGATTTTCATTTCCCTCCTATTGTCTCTCATGATGAAATAGGTGACGAGGAGGAGCTCCCCATTCAACTAATATCATCAATAAGAAGCTCGAAAAAAATAATTAAACCCACATATGATGTGGTGAAGAAGAAGAAAAGAAGAAAGAGTAGAGGTAAAAAGGTATCTCTCCCAAATTATGTTGCTCCTATTATTGTTGTGCCTCACGAGGATGAACCAAAAATAATTGTGGAAGATGATACACTTGATGACGATTTTGTTATGCCTATTGCTTGTTGTGATGACTATGATTGGGAAGATAATGATACTTCTTATAATCTTGAAAATCTTTTTGGCACCAACTTGGTAAATTATTATGATAATAATTGTTATACTATTGGTGCTATTCATACTATTAATGATGAGAGTGATTATGCTTATGATATGCCTAGTCCCAAGCTTGGGGATGCTATGCTCAATGAAGATGATCTTTTTAGTTCCCTTACTTTGAATGATCAAATTTGTTATGATGATTGCATGCCTCCTATTTATGATGATTGCGATATTTATGAAAGTGGGTTTGGAAGAGTGTCAACTTTAGATAATTATTATCCCACTATTTTGGAGGGTGTTGAATTTTATTATAATGATAAAAGTGGATTTGGAGAGGTCATGACTTTATTTAGTAATGATTCCACTATTTCGGAAGAGGTTTCACTTGACTATGATGAGGACAAAGTTGCTACTTATGATGATTATTGTGATGATACTTATGTTAGAAAAAGTAGTGATAATTATTGTCATAATTTTGAATATCCTTTTACTGAACATTACTCTTTTAATGTGGAAACAATTTATAGTATTCGAGTTTCATTTGATGCTCCCACTATTATGAATGAGAAGAAATTTGCTTATGAGGAGAGTAATGAAATTTTTATGCTTGTAGATCATGAAAAGAATGCTTTATGTGATATTTATATTGTGAAATTCCTTCATGATGCTACTGAAAATTATTATGAGGGAGGAACATATGCTTGTAGGAATTGCAATAATATCAAGTTTCCTCTCTATGTGTTCAATGTTTTGAAGTTATGCTTGTTTTGCCTTCCTATGCTAGTTGATTCTTGTTCCCATAAATTGTTTGCTCACAAAATCCCTATGCATAGGAAGTGGTTTAGACTTAAATGTGCTTGTCATGAGATTCATGATGCTCTCTTACATGTTTCAAATACTATTCCTATGTGAGCATCATTGAAATCATCATGCCTAGCTAAAAAGGCATTAAAGAAAAACGCTTGTTGGGAGACAACCCAATACTTATACTTTCTGTTTTGATGTGTTCACATGATTAAGCTACTGTAGTAATCATGTTTTGTGCCTTTTATTTCAATAATGTGCCAAGTAAAGCCTTTGGGATAGTATGGATACTTGTTGATTTGATTCTGTGCAAAAACAGAAACTTTTGCCTCCACTAAAGAATTTCTCTGATTTTACTGGAGCGTCAAAAAAAATCTGAACTTTTTACACAGTATTTATAAGCAAATTCTTTAAGTTTTCCTAATTTTTCAGAATTTTTAGAGACAGGGAAGTATGGTTATACTACAGATCTTCATAGACTGTTCTGTTTTTGGCAGATTCTGTTTTTCATGCATAGTTTGCTTGTTTTAGTGTTCCCATAGCTTATATTTAGTGGTATAAATTATGGGAATGATATAATACAGTAGGTATCATGTGGGAACAATTATGAATCTTGTCTTGACAGTACCTAAGTGAATGATCTTTACTTATTTCACTAACCCTTCTCACGAAGTTCCGTTAAGTTTTGTGTGATTGAAGTTTTCAAGTTTTGGGTGAGACACCGATATGACGAGAATAAGGAGTGACAAGAACCTAAGCTTGGGGATGCCCAAGGCACCCGCAAGGTAATATCCAAGGAAGACTCAAGCGCCTAAGCTTGGGGATGCCCCGGAAGGCATCCCCTCTTTCGTCTTCAACATTATCGGTCTATCTTACTTAGAGCTATATTTTTATTCATCACATAATATGTGCTTTGCTTAGACCATCATTATATTTTGTTATTTTCTGTTAGGTGTTATTTATAATCTTGTTTTTCAATAAAAAGTTCCAAGAATTGCCTTAGGATGCTTGCATTGCATGTTTGATGTGTGATGTGTAAAAAAACATAAACTTTTCTTGTAGTGTTTGAATTTTCATATTTTACTGGAACGTGGAAAGTTTCTGAAATTTTTACACAGTGTTTTAATATAAATTATTTAGCTTTTCCTAAATTTTCATATTTGTTTGAGTTACATAAGTACACTGGTTTAATAGATTGCTACAGACTGTTTGCACAGATTGTTGTCATAGTTTTGTTATCTACTTATCCTATAGTTTCCATAGCCTATATTGGTAGATATAAATTGTGGAAATGATAGTAAACAGTAGATGATGATTGAAAATTATTGTGCAACTTGTCTTGGCAGTACATGAAGTGTTGATTTATTCTTATGTGTACTAACCTATCTCACGAGTTCTTTTCGAGTTTTGTGTGGATGAAGTTTTTGAGAATAGGTGAAACCGGGACATGAGAGGATCGAACGAGATACAAAAGCTCAAGCTTGGGGATGCCCAAGGCACCCCAAGTAAATATTTCAAGAAGTCTCAAGCATCTAAGCTTGGGGATGCTACGCATCCCACCTCTCTTCGTCAACTATCGGTTAGCCTATGTTGAGCCAATATTTTTATTCGTTCACATGATGCGTGCTATTCTTGGAGTTCTATTTTTGTTTAGTTTGCTGTTTGAATAAAATACTCAAATCTGAAAATCTTCATTAATAGAGAGAGTCCTCACATAGCTACTTAATTGTTTGACTACTCATTGATCTTCACTTATATCTTTTGAGAGTAGTTTGATGTTTACTCTTGTGCTTCACTTACATCTTTTTGAGCACGGCGTGCTTGGAAATTTTTGTGGAAATACTCTCATGCTTCACTTAGATTAATTTGAGAGTTAGTAAATTTTGAAGAAATCCTCTTATGCTTCACTTATACCTTTTTGCGAGATGAAATCTCTATGCTCATGCGCTTCACTTAAATTTGTTTGAGCTTGTCAAAAAGCATTGGCAATATATGAAACTAGTCCCAAAGTGATAGATATCCAAGGAGGATATAATAAAAACTTTCATGAAGATCATTGGACAAATTAAACTTGATTCCTTGTAATAGTTTGGAGACATGATGACAGTAATATGTGAGTCATGTTAGTGAGTAATTATGCTGTAGTAGGAATATTGGTGTTAAGGTTTGTGATTCCCTATGCAAGTACGAAAATCAATAGTTATGCAATGAAATTACATCCTACTTATGGTGCATTATTCGGTGTTAGTTATGCTCAATGCTCGCTTATGTGAATCTTCGTTTCTTGGTTTGGTTGCTTCTCAATCTATTTGCTAGCCTCCATTTGTACTAAGTAGAAATACTACTTGTGCATCCAAAATCCTTAAACCAAGTTTTGCCTTATGAGTCCTCCATACCTACCTATATGCGGTATTTCCATGCCGTTCCAAGAAAATTTGTATGTGCCATCTCTAATTTTCAAAATAAACTTCTCTTTTGTGTGCTCGTACCGCTCATGAAACGGTGGGGAGTGTCCAATATTTTTCAATGCTAGATGTGTTATTCTCAAGATGAGTGTTTATTCACTTGTCAGTGCACGAGAGTGCAGTGGTAATAGGGATGCCCATTCCCGAAATGAAAAGGAAAAAAAATATTTACTTTATGTTGTCAAATAATAAATTCCTTGGAAAGTGTTGGTATGGAAGGCAACCGTGGATATGGCCCGCCATGGAATGTGAAAGTTTGGTGGAAAAAGGAATAAACTTTATTTTCTGTTTGGGAACCGCCTATGATATATCTAGCATGGAAAGTATTCTGAGATACTTCGTTGTTTTCGTTGACAGGAAAGGCATGCCACCCAAAATATTTTCTCTCTCTCAATTTAAAACTTTGAGCTCTGGCACCTCTACAAATCCCTACTTCCTTCTGCGAAGGGCCTATCTATTTACTTTATGCAATTTTTATTTTTACTTTGAGTCTCCATCTTCTCTTATAAAGCACCAACTAGGGGGCACTATGATCGTACTTGAGCATTGGGCATAGCTAATATTTGAGTGTGTTTCATGAATGGATCAATGATTGAGCATGATGGGCTAGGGATAAGTTTCTTTAGTGTTGATATTTTGAAAGACATGGTTGCTTGTTGGCATGCTTGAGTATTGAAGTCATTGTGTTAAAACTAGACTATTGCTTTGAATCATCTACAAGTCCAAATGTCCATGCTACAAAAGAAAAAGAATATGAGATGAACAAGTTAGGCAGCATTCCACATCAAAAATTCTGTTTTTATCATTCACCTACTCGAGGACGAGTAGGAATTAAGCTTGGGGATGCTGATACGTCTCCAACGTATCTATAATTTTTGCTTGTTCCATGTTGTTATATTATCATTCTTGGATGTTTTACAATCATTTTATAGCAACTTTATATCATTTTTGGGACTAACCTATTGACATAGTGCCAAAGTGCCAGTTGCTGTTTTTGCTTGTTTTTTTACTTCGCAGAATATCAGTACCAAACGGAATATAATCGCGACGAAACTTTTTGGAGATTTTTTTGGACCAGAAGACACCCAGTGGGCCAAAGAAGTGCCAGAGAGGTGGGCTCTGGAGAGCACAACCCACCAGGGCACGCCTGGGGGGCCCCGGCGCGCCCTGATGGGTTGTGCCCTCCACCGGGCCCCTCTCCACCGCCTCTGATGCCTATAAATTCCCAAATATTCTGAAACCCCCAAAAAGAACCCTAGACGAGAAGTTTCGCCGCCGCAACTCTCTGTATCAACGAAAAACCAATATGGAGGCATTCCAGTACCCTGCCGGAGAGGGTAGATCATCTCCGGTGGCCATCTTCATCATCCCGACGGAGGCCATGACGAGGAGGGAGTAGTCCACCCTCCGGGCTGAGGGTATGTACCAGTAGCTATGTGTTCAATCTCTCTCTCTCATGTTCTTGAGATGTCACGATCTTGATGTATCACGGGCTTTGTTAATATAGTCGGATCATATGATGTTATTCCCTTGCTATCATGTTGTGATGAATTGAATCTTTCCCTTTGAGATGTCGTTACCGGATTGAATACTTTTATGGATTTGAGAACACTTGATATATGTCTTGCATATGGATACCCGTGGTGACAATGGGGTGTTCTATTGATTCACTTGATATATGTTTTGGTACTCAACTTGCGGATTCCCGAGGTGACATTGGGGTAATCTATGCATAGGGGTTGATACACGTTCTTGTCCTACTTTCTCCGGTAGAAATCTTGGGGCACTCTTCGAGGTTCTTTGTGTTGGATTGAGTATTATGAATCTAAAATTGTTTGATGTGTATCGTATAATTAACTCATGGATACTTGTGGTGACATTGGAGTATCTAGGTGACATTAGAGTTGGTTGATGCGTATCATATTGTGTTATTTTAGTATGAACTCTAGATAGATTGATCGGAAAGAATAACTTGGTGTTATTTTAGTAAGAAATCTTGGATAGATCGATCGAAAAGGATAACTTTAAGGTGGTTTCGTACCCTACAAACAATTTCTTCTTATGTTCTTCGCTAGATAAGAACTTTGGAGTGATTCTTCGTTGCACGTTTAGGGATGGTTATGTGATCCAATTATATTAGCATTGTTGAGAGATTGCACTAGCGAAAGTACGGACCCTAGGCCTTGTTTTCAAGCATTGCAATACCGTTTGTGCTCACTTTTGTCACTTGCTACCTTGCTATTTTTTTTATTTTCAGATTACAAAAACCAATATGTACCATCCATATTGCACTTGTATCACCATCTCTTCGCCGAACTAATGCACCTATACAATTTGCCATTGTATTGGGTGTGTTGGGGACACAAGAGATTCCTTGTATTTGATTGCAGGGTTGTTTGAGAGAGACCATCTTCATCCTACACCTCCCACGGATTGATAAACCTTAGGTCATCCACTTGAGGGAAAATTGATACTGTCCTACAAAACTCTGCGCTTGGAGGCCCAACAAAGTCTACAAGAATAAAGTTGCGTAGTAGACATCAATATTCTGTCCCAAACCCTAAAGATGAAATTCGGTGCCACCAACATTCCACATATCGGCCACACTGAGTTTTCCTTAGACAGAACCCAAGGCAAACCTAGCAACTCGGTACAACCGAGTTTTGCTTCGGTACAGCCGAAAAGTAGTGACCAACCTTCTGGTGTCCATTTGCTAAAAATCAGAATTTCTAAGTTTTACAAATCGGTGCCACCGAACTGAGGTACTGCCCAGGCCAGCCTAATCGGTCTCACTGAGATGCTTTATATCGGTCTCACCGAGAACCCAAAAGTTAGGAAATTATGCACTAGTCGGTGCAACCGAGTTTTTTTAATTTGGTTCCACCGAGTTGGGCAATAATGTTGTAACGGTTGGATTTTTGGAGATGGCTATATATACCCCTCCACCTCCCTCTCTTTCGTAGAGAGAGCACTCAGAACAAGCAAACACTTCCACCATTCATTTTCTGAGAGAGAACCACCTACTCATGTGTTGAGATCAAGATCTTCCACTCCAACCATATGAATCTTGATTTCTAGCCTCCCCAGTCGTGGCTTGAGACTGCGTCGGTATTTCCCCAAAGAGGAAGGGATGATGCAGCATAGCGACGGTAAGTATTTCCCTCAATTATGAAACCAAGGTATCGAACCAGTAGGAGGATCACCACCACTACGTAAACAACACCTACACACAAAGAACACATACTTGCAACCCGACGCGAAAGAGAGGTTGTCAATCTCTCTACGGTAAAAAGATAGATTAGGTAGTGATAGATTGGAGAGATAGATCTCTCAAGAGCAGAAAATAAAAAAGGGCAAATAAAAAGTGCAGCAAGGTATTTTTGGTTTTTTTGGAATAATAGATCTGAAAACAAAAGTGGCAAAAAGGTAGATCGGAAAGCAATATGTTGGAAAAGTAGACCCGGGGGCCGTAGGTTTCACTAGTGGCTTCTCTCATGAGTATAGCACACGGTGGGTGAACAAATTACTGTTGGGAAATTGATAGAAGATCAAATAATCATGACGATATCCAAGGCGATGATCATTATATAGGCATCACGTCCAAGATTAGTAGACCGAAACGATTCTGCATCTAGTACTATTACTCCACACATCGACCGCTATCCAGCATGCATCTAGTGTATTAAGTTCATGGAAAAACGGAGTAATGCAATAAGAACGGTGACATGATGTAGACAAGGTCTATTCATGTAGGTATAGACCCCATCTTGTTATCCTTAATAGCAACGATACATGCGTGCCTCGCTGCCCCTTCTGTCACTGGGAGAGGACACCGCAAGATCGAACCCATCACAAAGCACCTCTTCCCATGGCAAGAAAAATCGATCTAGTTGGCCTAACTAAACCAAAGATTCGAAGAAGAAATACGAGGCTATAAGTAATCATGCATATAAGAGATCAAAGAAGACTCAATTAATATTCATGGATAGAAACTGATCATGAACTCAAAATTCATCGGATCCCAATAAACACACCGCAAAAAAGTTTACATCAAATAGATCTCCAAGAGACCATTGTATTGAGAATCAAAAGAGAGAGAGGAAGCCATCTAGCTACTGCCTACGGACCCGTAGGTCTATGGTGGACTACTCACGCATCATTGGAGAGGCACCAATGAGGATGATGAACCCCTCCGTGATGGTGTTAGATTGGATCTCGAGGTTCTGGAACTTGCGGCGGCTAGATGTGTTTTTCGTCGACTCTCTTAGGGTTTCTGGAATATTTGGGAATTTATAAGCGTCAGAGGCGGTGGAGAGGGGTCCCGAGGAGGGCACAACCCATCAGGGCGCGCCCGGGGGGGCTGGCGCACCCTGGTGGGTTGGTCTCCTCGACCCTCCCCTCTGGCACTTCTTTGTCCCACTGGATGTCTTCTGGCCCAAAAAAATCTCCAAAAAGTTTCGTCGCAATTGGACTCCGTTTGGTATTTATATTCTGCGAAGTAAAAAACAAGCAAAAACAGCAACTGGCACTTTGGCACTATGTCAATAGGTTAGTCCCAAAAAATGATATAAAGTTGCTATAAAATGATTGTAAAACATCCAAGAAAGATAATATAACATCATGGAACAAGCAAAAAATATAGATATGTTGGAGACGTATCAGCATCCCCAAGCTTAATTCCTACTCGTCCTCGAGTAGGTAAATGATAAAAACAGAATTTTTGATGTGGAATGCTGCCTAACATGTTCATCACATATTCTTTTCTTTTGTAGCATGGACATTTGGACTTTTAGATGGTTCAAAGCAATAGTCTAGTTTTGACATAATGACTTCAATACTCAAGCATGCCAACAAGCAACCATGTCCTTAAAAACATCAACACTAAAAAAAGTTATCCCTAGCCCATCATGCTCAATCATTGGTCCATTTAAGAAACACACTCAAATATTAACTACACCCAATGCTCAAGTACGATCATAGTGCCCCCTAGTTGGTGCTTTATAAGAGAAGATGGAGACTCAAAGTAAAAATAAAAATTGCATAAAGTAAATAGATAGGCCCTTCGTAGAGGGAAGTAGGGATTTGTAGAGGTGCCAGAGCTCAAAGTTTAAATTGAGAAAGAAAATATTTTGAGTGGCATGCCTTTCCTGTCAACGAAAACGACAAAGTAGTTCACAATACTTTGTATGCTAGATATATCATAAGTGGTTCCCAAACAGAAAATAAAATTTATTCCTTTTTTCACCATTCTTTCACAATCCATGGCTGGCCGTATCCACGGTTGTCTTCCATACCAACACTTTATTTATTATTTGACAACATAAAGTAATTTTTTTTTCATTTCGGGACTGGGCATCCCTATTACCGCCGTACTCTCGTGCAATGACAAGTGAATAAACACTCATCTTTAGAATAACACATCTAGCATGGAAAAATATTGGATACCCCCTACCGTTTCATGAGCGGTACGAGCACACAAAAAGGAAATTCATTTTGAAAAGTAGAGATGGCACATACAAATTTGCTTAGAACGGCATGGAAATACCGCATATAGGTAGGTATGGTGGACTCATAAGGCAAAACTGGATTTAGGGATTTTGGATGCACAAGTAGTATTTCTACTTAGTACAAGTGGAGGCTAGCAAATAGATTGAGAAGCAACCAACCAAGAAACAAAAATTCACATAAGCGAGTGATACGTCTCTGGCGTTTGAAATATTTTATTATTGCTCGCTAGTTGCTTATATCATTGATATTAGTTAATATAATTTCTAAGAGTTATTGTTGTCATGGTTAGTCATAATCTTTGCTGAAAACTTGTGTGCTACTTAAGCATATATATGTAAACAAGAACAAAAGAGTTCGTAAAAGTTTTTCTTTATCACTTTCAGTTTGTCAACTGAATTGCTTGAGGACAAGCAATGGGTGAAGCTTGGGGGAGTTGATACGTCTCCGTCGTATCTACTTTTCCTCACACTTTTGCCCTTGTTTGGACTCTAATTTGCATGATTTGAATGAAACTAACCCAGACTGACACTGTTTTCAGCAGAACTACCATGGTGTTGTTTTTGTGCAGAAATAAAAGTTCTCGGAACAGGACGAAACTTTTTGGAGATTTATTTTACAATAAATAAAAAATTCTGGAGCCAAGAACCAACGGAGGGGGGCCCTGGCTGGGCACAAGACACCAGGGCGCGCCCCCCCGGCACGCCCTGGTGGGTTGTGCCCACCTCGTGGCCCCACTGACCCTAATTCCGACGCTATAAAATCCTATTTTTGGAGAAAAAATCAAAGAGAAAGTTTCATCGCGTTTTACGATATGGAGCCGCCGCCACCTCCTGTTCTTCATCGGGAGGCCAGATCTGGAGCCCGTTTGGGGCTCCGGAGAGGGGAATCTTCGGTCTTCATCATCATCAACCCTTCTCCATCACCAATTCCATGATGCTACCCACCGGGAGTGAGTAATTCCTTCGTAGATTTGCTGGTCAGTGAGGAGTTGGATGAGATTCATCATGTAATCGAGTTAGTTTTGTTAGGGCTTGACCCCTAGTATCCACTATGTTCTGAGATTGATGTTGCTGTGACTTTGCCATGCTTAATGCTTGTCACTAGGGCCCGAGTGCCATGATTTCAGATCTGAACCGTTTATGTTATCACCATTATATCTATGTTCTTGATCCGATCTTGCTAGTCATACGCAGCTATTACGTGTTCTGATCCGCAAACCCCGGAGTGACAATAGTCAGGATACTTTCTGGTGATTACCGTAGTTTGAGGATTTCATGTATTCACCGTGTGTTAATGCTTTTTTGCGGTTCTCTATTAAAAGGAGGCCTTAATATCCCTTAGTTTCCTTATGGACCCCGCTGCCACGGGAGGGTAGGACAAAAGATGTCATGCAAGTTCTTTTCCATAAGCATGCATGACTATTTACGGAATACATGCCTACATTACATTTATGAACTGGAGCTAGTTCTGTGTCGCCCTAGGTTATGACTGTTATATGATGAATATCATCCAACGAGTTCAACGATCCAGTGCCTACGAGTTTTCCACATATTGTTCTTGCTAAGTTACTATTGCTACTGCTACTGTTCCAACTACTACAAAACTATTGCTATCACTGCTACCGTTACTGTTACTGTTACTACTGCTATCAAAATTATCATACTACTGTGCTACTGATCACTCTGCTGCAGATATTTAATCTCCAGGTGTGGTTGAATTGACAACTCAACTGCTAATACTCGCAAATATTCTTGGGCTCCCCTTGTGTTGAATCTATAAATTTGGGTAGAATACTCTACCCTCGAAAACTGTTGCAATCCCCTATACTTGTGGGTTATCAAGACCTTTTTCTGGCGCTGTTGCCGGGGAGCATAGCTATATTTGTTGAGTCACTTGGGATTTATATCAATTGATCACTATGAAGAATCTGAGGGATCCAAAGACCAAGATTTTTCCCTCTAAGACGAGGGGAGGTAAGGAACTGCCATCTAGCTCCGCACTTGATTCACCTTCTGTTATGAGTAAGTTTGCAACACCACCACATGCTATTAATCCTGATATGTCACAAGTTATTGACGATGCTACTTCTGCTATGAATGATGCTTATGATGATGCTAGTACCATGCTTGATGATAATGTGCCACTAGGTGAATTTCTTGATGAACAAATTGCTAGAGCTAAAGTGAATGAAATTATTGAAACTGATGAGATTGCTGAAACTGATGAAGCTCTTGAAACTGATGACTATGAAACACCTAGTGGACCTGGCTCTCCTAGATTTGAAATGCCTAAGATACCTGAAGGTTATGTGTTGGATGGAGAGATAGCTAGAGAAATCCTTTCTTGTAAGGATAGAGATGATCTTAAGAAATTGCTACGCAAGTATAAGGAAAAGACTTTGAATGCTAGAATGAAATGTGATCCTAAGTTTGCTACTTCACCTATCTTTGTTACCGATAAGGATTATGAATTCTCTATCGACCCAGAGTTAATTACTTTGGTTGAATCTGATCCTTTCCATGGCTATGAAACTGAAATTGTAGTGGCACATCTTACTAAGCTGAATGATATAGCCACCCTGTTTGCGCATGATGAGAAGATTTGCTACTACTATATCCTTCAGTTATTTCCGTTCTCATTAAAGGGTGATGCTAAGACATGGTACAATACTCTTGCTCCTGGTTGTGTGCGTAGTCCCCAGGATATGATTTACTACTTCTCTGAAAAATATTTTCCTGCTCATAAGAAACAAGCTGCCTTACAGGAAATATTTAACTTTGTGCAAATTGAAGAAGAGATTCTCCCACAAGCTTGGGGGAGGCTTCTTCAATTGCTTAATTCTTTGCCTGATCATCCTCTTAAGAAAAATGAAATACTTGATATCTTCTATAATGGACTAACTGATGCTTCTAGGGACTTCCTAGATAGTTGTGCTGGTTGTGTTTTCAGGGAACGAACTGTTGAACAAGGTGAGGAATTATTGAATAACATATTGAAGAATTATGATGATTGGACTCTTCCTGAACCACCGCCTAAACCCACTCCGAAGAAGAGGGGTATCTTATTTCTCAGTCCTGAAGATATGCATGAGGCAAAGAAATCTATGAAGGAAAAAGGTATTAAAGCCGAGGATGTTAAGAATTTACCACCTATTGAAGAAATACATGGCCTTGACACCCCCACCTCCACAGGTAGTAGAGGTAAATTCCTTATTAAAGTTTGATGAAGGTGATATCCCTTACAATAAACATCCTAGTCAATGCTTATATGAGTTTGACAACTATATTATGAAACAAGATCACTTCAATGCACATGTTCTGAAACAATTGAAATATAATTCTAATATGATTGCTCGCTTGAGTGACTTGCTATTTAGAATCAGTAATGATGTTAGAGGTGTAGGAAAGCATGCCTCTATGGTTCAAACCCAGTTAGAACAAGTTACTAAGTCTCAAAAAGAATTGCTTGATGAAATGAATAATAATATGAATGATTTTGCTGCTCGAGTAGTAACTAGAGGAGGTAGAATGACCCAAAAACCACTTTATCCAGAAGGTCATCCTAAAATAATTGAACAAGACTCTTAGAGAATTAACACTGGTGCACCTAGTCCTTCTAAAAAGAAAAATAAAAAGAAAAATGATAGGACTTTGCATACCTCTAGTGAACCTGAGATACAAAAACCTCCTGATAATAATGATGTCTCTATTTCTGATGCTGAAACTCAGTCTGGTAATCAACATTCACCTAGTGATAATGAAAATGATAATGATGTTGTTCATGAAGATGCTCAACCGAACAATGATAAAGAACCAGATAATGATGTTGAAATAGAGCCTGTTGTTGATCTTGATAACCCACAACCTAAGAATAAATGTTATGATAAAAGAGAGTTTGTGGCTAGGAAACATGGTAAAGAAAGAGAGCCATGGGTTCATAAACCCATGCCCTTTCCACCTAAACCATCTAAGAAAAAGGATGATGAAGAATTTGAACGCTTTGCTGAAATGATTAGGCCAGTCTTTTTGAGCACCCGCTTAACTGATATCCTAAAGATGGCCCCATATGCAAAGTACATGAAAGACATCATCACTAATAAAAGAAAGATACCTGAAGCTGAAATCTCCACCATGCTTGCTAATTATTCTTTTAAGGATGGAGTACCTAAAAAGCTTGGAGATCCGGGAATACCAACTATACCTTGCTCCATTAAAAGAAATTATGTCAAAACTGCTTTGTGTGATTTGGGAGCTGGTGTTAGTGTTATGCCTTTCTCGTTATACAAAAGACTTGATTTGAATAAACTCATACCTACTGAAATATCATTGCAAATGGCTGACAAATCAACTGCCATACCTATCGGTATCTATGAGGATGTGCCTGTTGTTGTTGCAAATGTTACTATCTTAATGGACTTTGTTATTCTTGAGATGCCCGAGGACGACAACATGTTGATTATCCTTGCTAGACCCTTTTTGAATACTGCAGGGGCTGTTATTGATTGCAATAAAAGCAAAGTCACTTTTTATATCTATGGTAATGAGCATACGGTGCACTTTCCGAAGAAACAATTCCAAGTGAATGGTATAAATGTTATTGAAGAATCTTCGACCATCACTATTGGAAGTTTTCAATTACCTCTACCTACTGCCAAAAATAAATATGATATACTTATTGTTGGGGATATGCACATCCCCATTGAGGTAAAGTAGTGTTTTACGAAAGTTCTTCGGCTTCATGCTAACCGGAAGTGGTTGTTAATAAGACTTGATCAACCTTATTGATGGATCATTTTTGAGAGGTATGAAGTTGATGAATCTAGTAAGCACAATTCTCTGCTTCCACCTTTTATTTTCTGTTTTACTTAGTCAAATAAAATAAAATGCCATGTTTATCCTGTTTTCTGTTTTCTCCGTGCAATAAAAAATGACCCAAAAATAAAAGTCCTCGGAATATTCTGAAAATTTGATATGATTTTTTCTGAATATTTCTGAATTTCTGGTGCAAATAATATCGAAGGGGGGGGTGCACCTGGTGCCCACAAGACACCAGGGCGCGCCAGCAACCCCAGGCGCGCCCTGGTAGGTTGTGGCCCCCACGTGGGCCCCCTCACTTATCTCTTTAGCCCACATCATCCCCTACCTCCAGAAAAAATCACCACAGTCACCATTCTTGTGTTCTTGCTCTCAAACCCACGGATTTCGATCTCTTTGCTTGAAGCTCCATTTCCGAAACTGTTGGGAGGGATTGCTACTTGGTATGTGACTCCTCCATAGCTCCAATTAGTTTTTGATTTAGTGGGTTATTTTTAGAGTAATTAGCTACTCTTGGTGCTGCTGTAGATGAGCTTGCATGTTGAATTCTTAGAGTTCTAAGTAGTTTGAATGCTTAATATGGCCTCTATGCATCCTTCGGAGTAGTTTCTATCAATTTCACGAAGTTTTGTTAACAAAATTTTGTGTCTCAAAAATATTTCAGAAATTTGTTCGCAAATAAAAATGCAATTCTTTAGGAGTTCTTCGAGGAGGAGGTCCTCGGAGGCCTCATCAAGTGGAAGCTCGGTCCGACAATCTTATGTTGAGCGAAGTGAAAGCTCGATACGAGATGCCGCTACCCAATCATGTTTATGGCCGTGTGACGAATTCATGGAAGGTGCGGGTATCAAGGGGGAATTCGAACAATTTATCCACAATGCAGAACTTGCTCCCTTCATCGCAGATAAGTGCCCTCAACATCTCGAACTCACGAAAACTTTCACAAAGAAATTTAAATATTTTCCGCGTGAGTCTAGAGTTTCATTTAACCTCTATGACCGTTCCTTCACCATGCCTTTAGAATTGTTCAGTGAAGCATGCAAAATTTCATATTGGGGTTCCCTTGATGAACCACCAAAATCCGAGTATGTGTCATTTTTGATTAACCTTTGCTATGGTGAAGATAGGGGGGTAACACAAGGAAGGATTAAAAGTATCCATTTCCCATCAATACACTACTTCGCACTCTTTAATGGCAAATGTATTATAGGCAAACAAGATTGTAGCACACTGTGTGCTACTTATTTGAGTCTCATACATACTGCCATAACTGGAAATAAATGTTATAATCTTGGAACAATTGTTGCACGGAGACTGCAACACAACGCTGCTATTGCTAATTTTTATGAAGGAATTTATGCCTCCCGTGTAGCAGAGAAGCTAAATGTATCACCTTGGCCTAATGACCCCATTTTAACTACTTAGTACTTAGACTTTGAGACCATGAAGCTTCATAAGTTCCTTAAGGGCACAGTCACTAACTACACCTATAACTTGAGGTTTAATAAAAAAACGTTGTGCCTGTCACTTTGCCTTCTCCTGCTCTCTTTGATATTCATAGTAGGGGAAGATATTATGTCTTTGAGAGCGAGGCCCGTGCATAAAATGCGGAGGTTGAAGCTGCCAGGAGGGCCGAGGAGTTTGCACCAAGGGCCTCGGTGGGTTATCATTCTGACTATTATCCAGGCAGCGGATGGTGATTACCAAGCTAGGCCAAAAGCCTAAGCTTGGGGGAGTACGTATTTCCACCTACATTACATTCATGTTCACACATTTCATTCCAGTTGTCGGTGTTCATACTTTTTCATTGTATTATCCATGCTAGATTTATTTTCTCGTTTTCTTCTTGTGTGTTTGAAAAACTTTGAGAAAATACAAAAATATTTCCTACGTCTTTTCGTTTTTTCTTTCTAGCTTAATTTAGTTGAAGTATCAAAAGAAACCCAAAAAGATTTCTCGCTTCTTCTTTTACTTGTTGGGAGCTTTCCCGTGTAAATAGTTTTTTCTCATTTTGTTTTTCCTTTTTAATTTGCTTTCTTCAGAAAAACCAAAAACTCAAAAAAAATATTTGAGTGTGTTTCTCTGAAATTCTTTTTCCTTTATTTGAGTTGTACCAAGGAGAAGACCACGATGAAAATGCTGAGTGGCTCTCACATGCACTATTGTTAATCTAACAAGGAGCCCATGTTACCTTGTCTTCTCTGGAATAAAATGTTTGCAGATTCCAGCTTAGTCCACGACACTCTTGCACTATTATTATTTTCGTATCATTCGGTCGTGCAAGTGAAAGGCAATAATGACGATATTTGATGAAGTGACTGTGGCAGAGAAAAGCGGGTATGAACTCAACTTGTTTTTGTTTTTGCAAATATGTTTAGCCTAGTATCCATTGATACGTCTCCATCGTATCTACTTTTCCAAACTCTTTTGCCCTTGTTTTGGACTCTAATTTGCAGGATTTGAATGGAACTAACCCGGACTGACGCTGTTTTCAGCAGAATTGCCTTGGTGTTATTTTTGTGCAGAAATAAAAGTTCTCGGATTGACCTGAAAATTTACAGAGAATATTTTTGGAATTAATAAAAAATACTGGCGAAATATCCAACCGGAGGGGGTCCACCACCTGGCCACAAGCCAGGGGGGCGTGCCCCCCTGTCTTGTGGGCCCCCTGGAGCTCCTCCGACCTCGTTTCCAACTCTATATATTCCTATTCGCGGAGAAAAAAATAAAAGAGAAGAGTTCATCGCGTTTTACGATACGGAGTCGCCGCCACCTCCTGTTCTTCCTCGGGAGGGCAGATCTGGGGTCCGTTTTGGGCTCCGGAGAGGGGAAATCGACGCCGTCATCATCACCAACCACCCTTCATCACCAATTTCATGATGCTCTCCGCCGTTCATGAGTAATCCCATCGTAGGCTTGCTGGACGGTGATGGGTTGGATGATATTTACCATGTAATCGAGTTAGTTTTGTTAGGGCTTGATCCCTAGTATCCACTATGTTCTGAGATTGATGTTGCTATGACTTTGCTATGCTTAATGCTTGTCATTAGGGCCCGAGTGCCATGATTTCAGATCTGAACCTATTATGTTTTCATGAATATATATGTGTTCTTGATCCTATCTTGCAAGTTGTAGACACCTATTACGAGTTATGATCCGCATCCCCCAAGGTGACAATAACTGGGATTCTTTCCGGTGATTACCGTAGTTTGAGGAGTTCATGTATTCACTAAGTGCTAATGCTTTGGTCCCGTTCTCTATTAAAAGGAGGCCTTAATATCCCTTAGTTTCTATTAGGACCCCGCTGCCATGGGAGGGTAGGCCAAAAGATGTCATGCAAGTTCTTTTCCATAAGCACGTATGACTATATATGGAATACATGCCTACATTACATTGATGAATTGGAGCTAGTTCTGTGTCACCCTATGTTATAACCGTTGCATGATGAATGCCATCCGACATAATTATCCATCACTGATCCATTGCCTACGAGCTTTTCACATATTGATCTTTGCTAAGTTACTTTTCCGTTGCTACTGTTACAATCACTACAAAACTGCTACTGTCGCTTTGCCATCGTTACCGTTACTTCCATACTGCTTTGCTACTGAATACTTTGCTGCAGATACTAAGTCTTTCAGGTGTGGTTGAATTGACAACTCAGCTGCTAATACTCGAGAATATTCTTTGGCTCCCCTTGTGTCGAATCAATAAATTTGGGTTGAATACTCTACCCTCGAAAACTGTTGCGATCCCCTATACTTGTGGGTTATCAAGACCTTTTTCTGGCGCCGTTGCCGGGGAGCATAGCTCTATTCTCTGAGTCACTTGGGATTTATATCTGTTGATCACTATGAAGAATTGAAAGATGCTAAAACCAAGATCTACCCCTCTACTACGAGGAGAGGTAAGGAACTGCCATCTAGCTCTGCACTTGATTCACCTGCTGTTATGAGTAAACTTGCGACACCACCACCTGCTATTGATTCTGATATGTCGCAAGTAGTTGATGATTCCACTTCTGCTATGCATGATGCTTATGATGATACTTTGCTTGATACTACTGTGCCACTGGGTGAATTTCTTGATGAACAAATTGCTAGAGTCAATGCTGCAACTGATGAAATTATTGAAACTGAACACTATGAGACACCTACTAGACCTAGCTCTCCTAGATATGAATTGCCTGATATACCTAAGGGTTATGTTATGGAGGGAGAGGTAGCTAGGGACTTTCTTGCTTGTAAAGATAGAGATGATCTTAAGAAATTACTATGCAAGTGGAAAGAAAAATCGTTGAATGCTAGAATGCAATATGATCCTAAGTTTGATACTTCACCTATCTTTGTTACTGATAAGGATTATGAATTCTTTGTCGATCCTGAGTTAATTACTTTGGTTGAATCTGATCCTTTCCATGGTTATGAATCTGAGACTGTTGTGGCACATCTTACTAAATTGAATGATATAGCCTCCCTATTTACTCATGAGGAAAAAATTCGTTATTACTATATTCTTAAGTTGTTTCCTTTCTCATTAAAGGGTGATGCAAAGATATGGTTTAATTCTCTTGCTCCTGGTTGTGTGCGTAGTCCCCAGGATATGATATATTACTTCTCTGAAAGATATTTTCCTGCCCATAAGAAACAAGCTGCCTTGCAGGAAATATTTAACTTTGTGCAAATTGAAGAAGAGAGTCTCCCACAAGCTTGGGGGAGGCTTCTCCAATTACTTAATTCTTTGCCTGACCATCCTCTCAAGAAAAATGAAATACTTGCTATCTTTTATAATGGACTAACCGATGCTTCTAGGGACCACCTAGATAGTTGTGCTGGTTGTGTTTTTAGGGAACGAACTGTTGAACAAGCTGAACTACTATTGAATAATATATTGAGCAATGATAATGATTGGTCTATTCCCGAATCACCTCCAAAGCCAACTCCGAAGAAAAGAGGTATTCTATTTCTCAGTCCTGAAGATATGCAAGAGGCAAAGAAATCTATGAAAGAAAAAGGTATTAAAGCTGAAGATGTTAAGAATCTACCACCTATTGAAGAAATACATGGTCTTGATAACCCGACACAGGTAGTAGAGGTAAATTCCCTCCGTAGATTTGATGAAGGTGATATTCCTTACAATAAGTCTGCTAGCCAATGCTTGGATGAGTTTGATAATTTTATTGTTAAGCAAGAAAATTTCAATGCTTATGTTAGTAGACAATCGAAACATAATGCTTACATGCTTGATCGCTTAGGTGATTATATGAGTAGAACTGTTAATGATCTTAAGCTTATTAGTAAACATGCTTCCATGGTAACTACTCAAGTAGAACAAGTACTTAAGGCACAAAATGATTTGCTTAATGAGATGATTGGTAAAAACAATGATCATTCTGTTAGAGTTGTGACTAGAGGTGGTAAAATGACTCAGGAACCTTTGTATCCTGAGGGCCATCCTAAGAGAATTGAGCAAGATTCTCAGAGAATTAATACTGATACACCTAGTCGTCCCAGTAATAAAAGGAAAAAGAATGACGATAGGACTTTGCATGCTGCTAGTGAACCTGTTATAGATACTCATGAAAACCCAAATGATATTTCTATTTCAGATGCTGAGACACAATCTGGTAATGAACATGAGCCTAGTGATAATATTAATAATGATGTTCATGTTGATGCTCAACCTAGTAGTGATAATGATGTGGAGATTGAACCTGCTGTTGATCTTGATAACCCTCAACCTAAGAACAAAAGATATGATAAAAGAGACTTCGTTGCTAGGAAGCATGGTAGAGAAAGAGAACCTTGGGTTCAGAAACCCATGCCCTTTCCTCCTAAGCCATCCAAGAAAAAGGATGATGAGGATTTTGAGCGTTTTGTTGAAATGCTTAGACCTGTCTTTTTGCGTATGCGCCTGACTGATATTCTGAAAATGTCTCCTTATGCTAAGTATATGAAAGATATTGTGACAAATAAAAGAAAGATACCGGAAGCTGAGATTTCCACCATGCTTGCTAATTATACCTTTAAGGGTGGAATACCAAAGAAACTAGGAGATCCCAGAGTACCTACTATACCATGCTCTATTAAAGGAAACTATGTTAAAACTGCTTTATGTGACCTTGGAGCCGGTGTTAGTGTTATGCCTTTCTCTTTGTATCGTAGACTTGATTTGAATAAGTTGACACCTACTGAAATCTCTTTGCAAATGGCTGATAAATTAACTGCTTTACCCATCGGTATTTGTGAGGATGTGCCCGTCGTAGTTGCAAATGTTACTATCCTAACGGACTTTGTTATTCTTGATATTCCCGAGGACGATAGTATGTCGATCATCCTTGGTAGACCCTTTTTGAATACTGCAGGGGCTGTTATTGATTGCAACAAGGGCAATGTCACTTTTCATGTTAATGGTAATGAGCATACGGTACACTTTCCGAAGAAACAACCTCAAGTTCATAGTATCAACTCCATTGAAAAAATTTCAATGATTATTATTGGAGACTTTGAATTCCCTCTCCCTACTACAAAAAATAAATATGATATACTTATTGTTAGGGACATGCATATCCCCATTGAGGTAACCTAGTGTTATTCGAAAATTCTCCGGTTCCGTGTCATTCGAAAAAAGTTTGTCAATAAGACTTGATCAACCTTATTGATGGATTCTTTTTGATGAGCATGAGATGGATGAATTTAGAAAGCACAACCTTCTGTACCCAACTTTTATTTTCTGTTCTTTTAGATTTAATTTAGTAAAAATGCTATTATTTTTCTGTTTTCTGATTTATCCGTGCAATTGAAAAATGACCTGGAAATAAAAGTTCTCAGAATTCCCTGAAAATTTAGTATGATTTTTTCTGGAATATTTAAGAATTTTTGGCACTGAGAACACATCAGGGGGCTACGCCAGTGGGCCACAAGCCTGCAGGGCGCGCCCACCCCCCTGGGCGCGCCCCCCTGGCTTGTGGGTCCCACGTGGGGCCCCCTCACTTATTCCAGCACCCATCCACTTCGTCTTCCTCCAGAAAAAATCCCACCATTGCTCAAACCCGTGTTCTAGCTCATCTTGCTGCCATTTTCGATCTCCTTGCTCAAAGCTCAATTTGCAAAACTGTTTTGAGGGATTGTTCTTCGGTATGTGACTCCTCCAATGGTCCAATTAGTTTTTGTTCTAGTGCTTTATATATTGCAAATTTTCGCTGCTGTGGTGACCTTGTTTTTGAGCTTGCATGTCAAATTTGTACGGTCCCAAGTAGTTTTGATGCATGATATAGCCTCTAGGCACTTGTGGGAGTAGTTGCTATAAGTTTTGTTGAGTTTTGTTCACTTTTATTGTGAGTCACTAAAAATTTCAGAAATTTTTCAGAGAAAGAAATGATGAGGATATTGTTAAGAGGCTCTTCAAGCCGGGGTTCTAAAGAAAATGAAAATGAGAAGCCCAGATACAATATTCCCCACACCGCGGAGGTTCGGCCATGTGAATGGCCAAGTGATGCATTCTTGAGGGCGGCCGGAATTTATGAAGATTTCTATTATCTGGCGGAAAATGGAGGCATCACCGACTTCCTCAACGATAAGTGTGACCAGTACCTCCTACTCACTAGTATTTTTCGTGCAAAATTTTCACTTTTATCCTAGGAAGAATCCTCCCATGGTAGAGTTTTACTTATATGATGTGCCTAAGGAGATGAAACTTTACGATTTTTGCAAAGTTTGCAAAATACCTTATGAGGGCAGCATCAGTGAACCAAGTCCTAGAGACATGGAGGACTTTATTGCCGCAATCACTGTGGGGGAAGAGAGAGGGGTGTCAAGGGCAAGAGCGGCCAGTTTACATTTTCCTGTTCTGCGCTATTATTCATTATTTGCGGGGAGATGTTTAGTTGGTCGTGGGGAGAGTGGAAGCCTTAGTGCTCCCGACCTCGCCATTCTGCGCCATGCTTTACTTGCTGATAGAACTTTCAGTCTGGGCGCTATGGTGGCCCAACGGTTGAACTTAAACCGTTCGATGGACCCCATATTCGGAGGTATCTATGCATCTCGCCTAGCCAAACACTTTAAGATACCCATTAGGCTTGATGAGGAAGAGGAAATGTTGCTACCTACAAGATATTTAGACTATGACAGTATGGTAGCACATGATTTTATTAGGAAGGATAATGATAGGAGGCTGCTTTACAATTTAGTATTTAGTCAAGGTACTTGTGAGATTATTGCTCTGCCTGCTTCTTCTTTGTTCGATATTCATTCAGGCAGGTACACTATTATGCCCGAGGACATCTACAGATATTGGGGCCTGTCGCAACCCCCAGCACCTGAGCCGGCACCAGCCCTTGATCCGTATCAGGATCCGGTTTATCAGTGGGAGCCACAGGAGCTCTCCAACCAATGGAACCCTCAGTATCCTCCGGAGTATCCAGGAGATGGTTATTTTCAGCCATGGCCCTAGACCAACTTAGGCTAAAAGCCTAATCTTGGGGGAGTACGTATTTCTCACCGACATTACATTCATGTTCACACACTCATCTTAGTTGTTGGTGCTTATACTTTTTCATGGTACCATCCATGGTAGTTTATTTCTTCTTTTCGCTTTCTTCTTGTGTGTTTAATTAACCTTGAGAAAAAACTAAAAAAAAATAGTTCTAGCTTTACCTTCTAGTTTGTTTAGTTGAATCGTTAAAAGAAAACCCAAAAAGATTTCTCGTTCTTCTTTTGCTTGTTGGGAGCTTTCCCGTGTAAATAGTTTTCCTTTCTTCTTTGGGTCGTAAGGAGAAGATCACGATGAAATGTTGAGTGGCTCTCATATGCATTATTGTTTATCTATCAGAGAGCCCATATTGCCTTGCCTTCTCCTTTGAGTTATTGCAGATTCCAGCTTAGTCCAATGCACGTGCACTCTTATTATTATTCACGCCGTTCGGTCGTGCAAGTGAAAGGCAATAATGACGATATATGATGAAGTGGTTGAGATGGAGAAAAGCTGGTATGAACTCGACCTATTTTGTTTTTGTAAATATGATTAGCTCATCGTTCTGGATTCAGCTCATTATGGATGAAACATGTTTGCAATGACAATTAGAGATTATAGTTACTCATGCCATGCTTAATTAGCTAAGAGTGTATAATGGTTTGTCTTGAGTGCCAACATGCATTTTAAAATGGTTGTGATGCAGTATGATAGGATGGTATCCTCCTCTGAATGATTCAAGTGGCTTGACTTGGCACATGTTCACGCATGTAGTTGAAACAAAACCAACATAGCCTCCACGATGTTTATGTTCATGGTGATTTATATCCTACTCATGCTTGCATTCAATGTTGGTTAATCTCAAAGCATGTTTATGACTGTTGTCGCTCTCTAGTTGGTCGCTTCCCAGTCTTTTGCTAGCCTTCACTTGTGCTAAGCGGGAATACTGCTTGTGCATCCATCTCCATAAACCCAAAGTTGTTCCATATGAGTCCACCATACCTACCAATATACGGTATTTACCTGCCGTTCCAAGTAAATTTGCATGTGCCAAACTCTAAACCTTCAAATAATACTCTATTTTGTATGCCCGAATTGCTCATGTAGTGACTAGGGGCTGTCAGTATCTTCCATGCTAGGTGGGTTATTCTCACGATACGTGTTGATTCACTTTCATTCACGAGAAAGTGGCTGGTATTCGGGATGCCCAGTTCCATGCTCAAAAATCAAATCAAAATTTAATGAAACAAAACTCCCCCAGGATTGTTGTTTGTATGGACGGTACCCGTGGATTCGGCTCGCCGTGGAGTGTGATTGATTGGTGGAGGGGGAGTAAAAACTTTACTATTTTGTTTGGGAACCGCCTATAATGTGTCTAGCATGGAAGATACCGAGATCTCTTGGTTGTTATGTTGACAATGAAAGCATACCGCTCAAAATTATTATTCATCCCTGTTTTAAAAGCTCGAGCTTTGGCACCTCTGTAAATCAATGCTTCCCTCTGCGAAGGGCCTATCTATTTTACTTTAGTGTTGAGTCATCCTCCTCTTATAAAAAGCACCAGTTAGAGAGCACCACCGTCATTTGTATGCTTTGTTATTAATTGATATTGAGTATGATTGTGACGGGATCTCTTTTACCATGAATTACAATGTCTAGTCAGTCCTTGTTCTTCAGAGGTGCTCTGCATTTATGTTTTGCGGTCTCAGAAAGGGCTAGCGAGATACCATTATATCATATTGTATCATGATTGTTTTGATAAAACTGTTGTCATCCGAGACTTATTATTATTGCTCGCTAGTTGGTTATGCCATTGATATGAGTAAATGTGAGACCTAAATGTTATTGTGAATCTGGTTAGTCTATAATCTTTGCTGAAAATCTGAACATAAGTTAGACATATATGCAACAACAAGATCAAACAGAGTTTGTAAAAGTTTTTCTTTATCACTTTCAGTTTGTCAACTGAATTGCTTGAGGACAAGCAATGGGTTAAGCTTGGGGGAGTTGATACGTCTCCATCGTATCTACTTTTCCAAAATCTTTTGCCCTTGTTTTGGACTCTAATTTGCAGGATTTGAATGGAACTAACCCGGACTGATGCTGTTTTCAGCAGAATTGCCTTGGTGTAATTTTTGTGCAGAAATAATAGTTCTCAAATTGACCTGAAAATTTACGGAGAATATTTTTGGAATTAATAAAAATTACTGGCGAAAGAATCAACCGGAGGGGGTCCACCACCTGGCCACAAGCCAGGGGGGCGCCCCTCCCCTAGGGCACGCCCCCTGTCTTGTGGGCCCCCTGGAGCTCCTCCGACCTCGTTTCCAACTCTATATATTCCTATTCGTGGAGAAAAAAATAAAAGAGAAGAGTTCATCGCATTTTACGATACGGAGCCGCCGCCACCTCCTGTTCTTCCTTGGGAGGGCAGATCTGGGGTCCGTTTTGGGCTCCGGAGAGGGGGAATCGACGCCGTCATCATCACCAACCACCCTTCATCACCAATTTCATGATGCTCTCCGCCGTTCGTGAGTAATCCCATCGTAGGCTTGCTGGACGGTGATGGGTTGGATGAGATTTACCATGTAATCGAGTTAGTTTTGTTAGGGTTTGATCCCTAGTATCCACTATGTTCTGAGATTGATGTTGCTATGACTTTGCTATGCTTAATGCTTGTCACTAGGGCCCGAGTGCCATGATTTCAGATCTGAACCTATTATGTTTTCATGAATATATATGTGTTCTTGATCCTATCTTGCAAGTTGTAGACACCTATTACGAGTTATGATCCGCATCCCCCAGGGTGACAATAACTGGGATTCTTTCCGGTGATTACCGTAGTTTGAGGAGTTCATGTATTCACTAAGTGCTAATGCTTTGGTCTAGTTCTCTATTAAAAGGAGGCCTTAATATCCCTTAGTTTCCATTAGGACCCCGCTGCCACGGGAGGGTAGGCCAAAAGATGTCATGCAAGTTCTTTTCCATAAGCACGTATGACTATATATGGAATACATGCCTACATTACATTGATGAATTGGAGCTAGTTCTGTGTCACCCTATGTTATAACCGTTGCATGATGAATGCCATCCGACATAATTATCCATCACTGATCCATTGCCTACGAGCTTTTCACATATTGATCTTTGCTAAGTTACTTTTCCGTTGCTACTGTTACTATCACTACAAAACTGCTACTGTCGCTTTGCCATCGTTACCGTTACTTCCATACTGCTTTGCTACTGAATACTTTGCTGCAGATACTAAGTCTTTCAGGTGTGGTTGAATTGACAACTCAGCTGCTAATACTCGAGAATATTCTTTGGCTCCCCTTGTGTCGAATCAATAAATTTGGGTTGAATACTCTACCCTCGAAAACTGTTGCGATCCCCTATACTTGTGGGTTATCATCCATGATTCAGCATATTATGATCAAACATGTTTGCAATGACAATTAGAGATTATAGTTGTTCATGCAATGCATAAGTAGCTAGGAGTGGGTAATGATTTATCTTGGATGTCAACATGCATTAAAATGATTGTGATGTGGTATGATGATATGGTATCCTCCTCTGAATGTTTCAAGTGGCTTGACTTGGCACATATTCACGCATGTAGTTGAATCAAAACCAACATAGCCTTCATGATATTTATGTTCATGGTGTCCATTTCCTACTCATGCTAGCATTCAATGTTTATTATTTGTAATGCATGTTCATGACCGTTTTCACTCTCTAGCTGGCCGCTTCTGAATCTATTTGCTAGCCTTCGCCTGTACTAAGCAGGAATACTGCTTGTGCATCAAAATCCTTAAACCAAAGTTATTCTAGATGAGTCCACCATATCTACCTATATGCGGTATTACCCTGCCGTTCCAAGTAAATTTGCATGTGCCACCTCTAAAAATTCAAATGAACATCTGTTTTGTGTGCCTGGACCGCTCATGGAGCGACAGGGGGTGGTCAGTATCTTCCATGTTAAGCGCGTTAATCTCATGATGAGTGTTTATTCACTCGTCCTTACATGAGAGGGGCGGTAATAGGGATTCCTAGTCCCGAAATAAAAAACTACAAATAATTAAATAAACTCCCCCAGGAATGTTGTTTGTATGGACGGTACCCGTGGATTCGGCTAGCCGTGGAGTGTGATTGTTGGTGGAGGGGGAGTAAACATTTACTTTTACCGCTTGGGAACCGCCGCTAATGTGTTTAGCATGGAAGATATTGATAACTCTTGGTCGTAATGTTGACATGAAGGGTGTATCTCCCAAAATTATATCTATCTCTGTTTTAAGCTTTGAGCTCTGGCACCGCTGCAAATCCATGCTTCCCTCTGTGAAGGGACTATCTATTTACTTTTATGTTGAGTCATCACCTTCTCAAATAAGCGCCAGACCTGAGAGCACTATTGTCATCCTCATGCATTGTGTATAGTTAATGTTGGGTGCAGCATGACTGGATCTTTTCTACCATGAATTACAATGTTTAGTCGCTGCTTGAACTTTGGAGGTGCTCTGCATTTATGTTTTGCGGTCTCAGAAAGGGCTAGCGAGATACCACTGTTGTCATATTATATCATGATTGTTTTGACAAAGTGTTGGCGTTTGAGATATTTTATTATTGCTCGCTAGTTGCTTATATCATTAATATGAGTTAATATAATTTCTAAGAGTTATTGTTGTCATGGTTAGTCATAATCTTTGCTGAAAACTTGGGTGCTACTTAAGCATATATATGTAAACAAGAACAAAAGAGTTCGTAAAAGTTTTTCTTTATCACTTTTAGTTTGTCAACTGAATTGCTTGAGGACAAGCAATCAGTTAAGCTTGGGGGAGTTGATACGTCTCCGTCGTATCTACTTTTCCTCACACTTTTGCCCTTGTTTTGGACTCTAATTTGCATGATTTGAATGAAACTAACCCGGACTGACGCTGTTTTCAGCAGAACTACCATGGTGTTGTTTTTGTGCAAAAATAAAAGTTCTCGGAACTGGACGAAACTTTTTGGAGATTTATTTTACAATAAAAAAAAAAATACAAGAGCCAAGAACCACCAGAGGGGGGCCCTGGCTGGGCACAAGACACCAGGGTGCGCCAGCCCCCCCGACGTGCCCTGGTGGGTTGTGCCCACCTCGTGGCCCCACTGACCCTAATTCCGACGCGATAAAATCCTATTTTTGGAGAAAAAATCAGAGGGAAAGTTTCATCAATTTTTACGATATGGAGCCACCACCACCTCCTGTTCTTCATCGGGAGGCCAGATCTGGAGCCCGTTTGGGGCTCCGGAGAGGGGAATCTTCGGTCTTCGTCATCATCAACCCTTCTCCATCGCCAATTCCATGATGCTCCCCACTGGGAGTGAGTAATTCCTTCGTAGGCTTGCTGGTAGGTGAGGAGTTGGATGAGATTCATCATGTAATCGAGTTAGTTTTGTTAGGGCTTGATCCCTAGTATCCACTATGTTCTGAGATTGATATTGCTATGACTTTGCCATGCTTAATGATTGTCACTAGGGTATGAGTGCCATGATTTCAGATCTGAACCGTTTATGTTATCACCATTATATCTATGTTGTTGATCCGATCTTGCTAGTCATACGCACCTATTACGTGTTCTGATCCGCAAACCCCGGAGTGACAATAGTCAGAATACTTTTCGGTGATGACCGTAGTTTGAGGAGTTCATGTATTCACCATGTGTTAATGCTTTGTTCCGGTTCTCTATTAAAAGGAGGCCTTAATATCCCTTAGTTTCCTTATGGACCCCGCTGCCATGAGAGGGTAGTACAAAAGATGTCATGCAAGTTCTTTTCCATAAGCACGTATGACTATTTACGGAATACATGCCTACATTACATTTATGAACTGGAGCTAGTTCTGTGTCGCCCTAGGTTATGACTGTTATATGATGAATGTCATCCAACGAGTTCACCGATCCCGTGCCTACGAGTTTTCCACATATTGTTCTTGCTAAGTTACTATTGCTACTGCTACTGTTCCAACTGCTACAAAACTATTGCTATCACTGCTACCGTTTGTAACACCCCAAAAATCGGGGTATCGATTTTTGTGCTGTTATTCCTTCCTAGCTTTTCTCTCCCGAATTTTTCCTCTGGAATTTGGCAAGTGACCAGGTGAATCCCGTCTATCCTCAACCTCTCAGTGCTTTCCCATGCTCTTGTGCCAGTCAACCCTCCGTCAGCAAACCCCGAATCTCATCCAAACCCTAGTTCCAAAATATTGGAACTGGAAAATCCTGCCTTTGTGTTTACAAAGGAGCTATCATTTCCCTTGCTCTGTTAATCCTCCCAAAATTTCCAGAGATCCTCCTTCATCCATAAACCCTAGAGGTGCAAAAATATTGCTAAGTCATATGCAATATTCCTCATCTAGAATTAATTCCTTTCTCTGCCATTCTGAGGAATTAAATCCAGGAAAATATCTATCCACCTCCAGAGTTCCTGAAAATCTGTGGAGATATTCTTTGTTGATATATTGAGCTCTCATAAAAATATTGGCCACAATTAAATAGGGGAAATTGCCTTTTCCTATTTAAAGCCAATATTTCAATTTGGGGCCTTTCCAAAGGAACTACCATTTCGGTAGCTAGGAAAAATCCCAAATAATTTGTGGAGCTTCTCATATCCATATCTTCATCAATTCCATCAAAATATAAAGTTCCCCAATTCAAATTTTGAGCACCACTTCCATTTGCAAATTCTGTCTAGATTTCCCATTTGCAAAGGAAGTGCATGATTCCTTGATCTCCTTGGGCTAAAACTTTGCAGGGTAATTAATTATGATAAATTACCCTTGTCCTCCAAAATTTAGCCCATTCCATCTAGCCAATCTTCTTCTATAATTTTCTCAAGTTTCTGTTCAGATTGTATCTCTGTGAAGGAAGTACCTTTATAGAGAATCAATTTGAGCTGAAACTTGTCCAGCCATCTCTCATGACCAAATCATTGATCTCCCCCAAAAATCATCCATATCCATCTAGCCATTTGACCCCAGCTTCATCATTTCCAAATCTGGTCAGATTGCCACTTTGCAAAGGAAGTGCTATCTAGAATGGTTTGTTTGAGCTGAGATTTTGCCAGGATAGTGACCCTAGTAGATGATCCCCCCTGCCCAAGATCAGACCAAGAGGTGTACTGAGGTGACCACACCACAGCACAAACAGTGTGCTGCTGGGGACTATTTGGCCATGGATCAGTCACCTCAGTGCTCCCCCGTGACTTTCAGCCGCATAGGTCAAGTCAGCGTAGCGTGGAGAAGACCCTAGACATAGTTTGGCCTCATGTGCGGCGTGGTAACACCGTGGCCGCGTGGTGACCACGCCAGACACAGCCAAACCGGTGCTCTGTGCGATTGGACCCTTCGGGAGCTCGCCTCCAGCTGGCTCCAGCCTGTCCAGGAGCATCTAGGAGCTCCCTGCCGCGTGCGTGAACCCTCCAGAGCCATCTCCCCCTCGTTCCGAAGCTCCTAGCCGCCTCTGCCAACCGACGGAGCACCGCCGCTTCGCCGTGCATCTCGGAGCTTCGGCTGTCGTCGAGAGAGGCCGTCCCCTCTGCTATATATAGCGTGCCCCGAGCCCCGAGCAGCAGCATCCCCTGCCCAGCCTCCACCCTCGAGCCCCGAAGCCCTCTCATCCCCGCATTGGCTGAAGCCCTGCCGCCGGACCCCCACCTCCATCTCCGGCGCCCTGGCCCTTCCCTGTCCTCTGGCCGCGGCCGCAGCCTCCCCTATGTGCCCGCGCGCCGCCGCCGCTTTCAATCCCGGCGAGGAGGCTCACCGGAGCATGCCCTCCCGTCGAGCTCCCCGGCCGCCACGGACCTCCACCGCCCCGGCGCTGCAGGCCGCCCCGAGCTCAGCTGAGGTCACCCCCGGGCGCGGTGCGGGCCGGCGAAGCCTCTGCGCTCTCCGGCTGGCCCCTCGGGCAGCGAGGCAACGGCCAGGCCAGCGACCGGCGCCTCCCCTGCGTCCCTGTCGCGGTGAGGAAGGAATCAGGGAGGAGGAGAGAGATAGGACAGCGGGCCCCACACGTCATAGTCCCAGCGTTGACCAGGTGGACCTGTTGACCGGTTTGAGTGGAGGCGCACTCCTGTAAATACGCTTTCACTGAAGTGAAAGCGTAATTTGCAGAATACGCCTTCGGGTCCAGCCGGCGGCCGAATCTGTTAGTTAGTGAACGTTCATTAGTTAGGAGCCGAATTGGACACTATTCTGTCCGCTTGTCTGCCTAATGCATGAACGCCCGTATCTTCGCGACCGTAGCTCGGAATCAGCCTTCTGTGAGAGAACCCTTTCCGGCGATTTCTTCCGCGAGGTGATCGCATTTCTTCCCGGCGTATTCGTCGACCCCCAGGCAAGCCAACCTCTTACCATGAGCTCCGGACTTGCGTGATGACTTTGCTTGCACCTGTGTGTTTATCTGTATCGCCTGTTAGGCTGCACTTGCATGCACCGGTGGTGACATCGGTATTAGACACTAGCATTTCCATTCATCTAGTGCCATGTCTTATTTCCATATTGCCATAATAATGATATTGTTAATATTATTGCCATGTTAGTATTATGATTAATCTCATGCCATGATTATCAGTACTATGATCTGGCTATGATAGCACTTACTTTTGTCAGTGGAATGGTACGATGATGGATATGTTGAGTGGGTTGAATAAAGGAAATTTAGTCGGTTGATCTTGAGTCACCGGTCCGGGCATACTCGTGCAACCACATTTGCCGGTATGGGACGGCCCTGACTGGGCTTGATTGCGTGATCTTTCACCGGTACCTCCAAAGAGGGGGGGTTATGCACGCGCACTACCCTGATCAGGTAGGCGGTGATAACCCTGTGAGCCCAGTTGTTGTTGAGTTTTGCGCGCGGTCCCCGTTTGTTACAGTAGAACCCCGTTTGGGTCTACATAGTTCGGCCACGACGGTGGCAGGTGTCATGAGGACACAGGGGCCACCCAAGGCTGACCTCTGGGGGAGGAAGAGTGCCGGTGGTACGATGAAAGAGTCACGGGTCAGGCAGGTTTTGTTGAAGCAACGCTGGTCCACCCGAATGGGATCACGAGGCCAGGTACTTCATGGTGTGGGTAAAGTGTACAACCTCTGCAGAGTGTCAAAATCTATTCGAATAGCCGAGTCCACGGTATAGTCCACGGTATTGGACAGCCCGTCCAGACCTCAGTAGATGGTCAACCATAGCAGTGTTAGTAATGATGAAAGAACTCATCTTGGGTAGACATCAGATGATGTCAGTAATAATATATGTTAGCCAAAGGTTGGCTAGATGATGAGTGGTCGGATGACCACATGATTTGGATTGGATTTGGATCAGTTCAGGTTGGATCATGAGTATGTCGAAGGTTGGGGGACAACCCATAAGAGAGTAAGTTGGTATCCGGTACAATAAGTATTCTAAGCACTTAGTATGACCTTGCCATAGATTATATGCCTGATCCTTGATATGCCATGCTTGATTGATGCTTGCCTTGTTAGCATTCATGCCATGCTTAGGAGTAATTCATGCATAGCATAGGGCTTGCTTTGTCATCTGCTTGTTTGGATGCTATGTATTTGGTTGTCTTGCGAGTACATTCAAAGTACTCACCTGGCCTTGCATGTGGCCAGTTGCAGGAGAAGATCTGTCGTGCTAGAGCGTAACCAAGCCAGTCCTGTGCGTTATGGAGCCCGGCCAGAGATGTCATTGCCCCTGAACCAAGACCCCTGCTGCCATTTAGTTAGCCTTGGAGTTATGTAATATTGTTGTAAGCAACAGTATTGTAACACTCCAATATAATTAATAAAGCCATTTTTATGCCTAGAATTGATGTATCTTGTCTTTGACGTGCGCCAGGTCTTATCCTGGGGCTGGCGTGCGTCGGCCCTCTATCGGGGTGCCACACCGTTACTGTTACTGTTACTACTGCTATCAAAATTATCATACTACTGTGCTACTGATCACTCTGCTGTAGATATTTAATCTCCAGGTGTGGTTGAATTGACAACTCAACTGCTAATACTCGCAAATATTCTTTGGCTCCCCTTGTGTCGAATCTATAAATTTGGGTTGAATACTCTACCCTCGAAAACTATTGCGATCCCCTATACTTGTGGGTTATCAGCGAGCATTGAGCATAACTAACACATAATAATGCACCATAAGTAGGATGTAATTTCATAGCATAACTATTGACTTACGTACTTGCATAGGGAATCACAAACCTTAACACCAATATTCTTACTAAAGCATAATTACTCACTAACATGACTCACATATTACTATCATCATGTCTCAAAACTATTACAAGGAATCAAGTTTAATTTGTCCAATGATCTTCATGAAAGTTTTTATTATATCCTCCTTGAATATCTATCACTTTGGGACTAGACTCATATATTGCCATTGCTTTTGACAAGCTCAAACAAATTTAAGTGAAGAATATGAGCATAGAGATTTCATCTCTCAAAATAGTATAAGTGAAGCATGAGAGGATTTCTTCAAAATTTACTAACTCTCAAAATAATCTAAGTGAAGCATGAGAGGATTTCTTCAAAAATTTCCAAGCACACCGTGCTCAAAAAGATATAAGTGAAGCACTAGAGCAATTCTATAGCTCAAGAAGTTTAAATGAAGCATAAAGAGCAATTCTAACAAATCTTAGCATAATTTTGGCTCTCTCAAATAGGTGTGTCCAGCAAGGATACAAGTCAAACTAAAAAGCAAAGCAAGCAAAGACTCAAATGATACAAGACGCTCCAAGCAAAACTCATGATATGTGATGAATACAAATATAGGTCCAAGTAAAATACCGATGGTCGTTAGAAGAAAGAGGGGATGCCACTCGGGGCATCCCCAAGCTTAGTTGCTTGTTTCTCTTTGGATATATCTTGGGCGTGCTTGTAGCATCCCCAAGCTTAGGCTGTTTTCACTCCTTATTCCTTCATCCATCGTGATCTCACCCAAAACTTGAAAACTTCAATCACACAAAACTAAACAAAATCTTCGTGAGATCCGTTAGTATAATAAAGCAAATCACTACTTTAAGTACTGTTGCAAAATCATTCAAATTTTATTATTGCATTATACCTACTGTATTTTAACTTTACCATGGCTCATACCCTTCAATACAACCCATAGATTCATCAAAACAAGCACACAATGCAACGAAAACAGAATCTGTCTTAAACAGAACAGTCTGTAGTAATCTGTACTCTAACCATACTTCTGTAACTCTAAAAATTCTGAAAAATTAGGAAAACGTAAAGAATTTGTATAAAAATAATGTGTTAACATTTCAGCTCAATATCACACTCAAGTAAAAAAATAAAAATTCGCACACTGGAGGCAAAGTTTCTGTTTCAGATTCAACATTGTTTCTACTCATCTTATGAATCATCCTAAAGGCTTTACTTGGCACAAACACTAAATAAAACATAAAAACACAATCATAACAGAGGCATAATTGTGTCAACACTCAAAAACAGAAAGGAAAAGACGAAAATAAATTTATTCATTGGGTTGCCTCCCAACAAGCGTTATCGTTTTACGCCCCTAGCTAGGCATAACGCATAAATTCAAGTATTGTCATCTTTGGTTTTCATAGAGGTGTTTTTGTCAAGAGGTTTCGCAAATAAAACTTGAAACACATCATCCATAGAAATCTTAGCACTATCAAGTTGTCCATCTACGTAACCTCTTTGATTCCTGGCCACGATCCAAGAATATCGTTGATTAACATCATTGAAAACTTGCTGGATCATATCTAAAACGAGGACTTCCTTTTTAAGATTCTCATAAAAAATTTGATTATTTCCAAGCAGATGTCTCAACATGTAATCACTATTGTAAAGGATCTCTCCTACTGCTGGTTTTTCACGGCTCATACCAAAGAAATCAAAAATCTCCCTAGCTTCCCGTACTATGTGATCAAATTCATTCATGAGAACAAGGGTGGCTAACTTCTTAGCTTTGGGATCCTTCATGACAGGTAGCTCATAAAAAAATCTTTGCAAAGTAGGATGGGTACGAATAAACCTATTTTCAAGTTTCAGAACTAGTGCTGAAATAGCTTCTGCATAAGTTTTAGTTCTTTTCAGTATAGGAGTATCATCGAGAGTCAAATTCCCAACGCAATTGAAAAATTCTTGGATAGTTTATTTTCCTATAACGTTCCCTTGCCCCAAAACAAAATTTTTAGCATCCAGATTACCAGAACATCCAATATTGAGAGTCCTGCCATCATCTATTTCTGCCATACAAAAATCACTCATGATGACAAGCAAACAAGAGATCTGACGAGAAAAAGGCAAACGAAAAAGAGGGCGAATAAAACGACAAATTGGGTGAAGTGGGGGAGAGGAAAACGAGAGGCAAATGGCAAATAATGTAATTTAAAGGAGATGAGATTTGTGATTAGGAACCTGGTAGATGATGATGGTGTCTCCTCGGCGCCAGAGATTGGCACGTAGAAGAGACCGCTTCCTCCCCGGCAACGGCGCCAGAAATTCCTTTGACGTGGCTTGAGACTGCGTCGGTATTTCCCCAAAGAGGAAGGGACGATGCAGCACAACGACGGTAAGTATTTCCCTCAGTTATGAAACCAAGGTATCGAACCAGTTGGAGGATCACCACCACTGCGTAAACAACACTTGCACACAAAGAACAAATATTTGCAACCCGACGCGAAAGAGAGGTTGTCAATCTTTCTACGGTAAAAAGATAGATTAGGTAGTGATAGATTGGAGAGATAGATCTCTCGAGAACACAAAATAAAAAGGGAAAATAAAAAGTGCAGCAAGGTATTTTTGGGTTTTTGGAATAATAGATCTGAAAACAAAAGCGGCAAAAAGATAGATCGGAAAGCAATATGTTGGAAAAGTAGACCCGGGGGCCGTAGGTTTCACTAGTGGCTTCTCTCATGAGTATAGCACACGGTGGGTGAACAAATTACTGTTGGGCAATTGATAGAATATCAAATAATCATGACAATATCCAAGGCGATGATCATTATATAGGCATCATGTCCAAGATTAGTAGACCAAAACAATTCTGCATCTACTACTATTACTCCACACATCGACCGCTATCCAGCATGCATCTAGTGTATTAAGTTCATGGAAAAACAGAGTAATGCAATAAGAACAGTGACATGATGTAGACAAGATCTACTCATGTAGGAATAGACCCCATCTTGTTATCCTTAATAGCAAGGATACATGCGTGCCTCGCTGCCCCTTCTGTCACTGGGAGAGGACACCGCAAGATCGAACCCATCACAAAGCACCTCTTCCCATGGCAAGAAAAATCGATATAGTTGGCCTAACTAAACCAAACATTTGAAGAAGAAATACAAGGCTATAAGTAATCATGCATATAAGAGATCAAAGAAGACTCAAATAATATTCATGGATAGAAACTGATCATGAACTCAAAATTCATCGGATCCCAACAAACACACCGCAAAAGTTTACATCAAATAGATCTCCAAGAGACCATTGTATTGAGAATCAAAAGAGAGAGAGGAATCCATCTAGCTACTGCCTACGGACCCGTAGGTCTATGGTGGACTACTCACGCATCATCGGAGAGGCACTAATGAGGATGATGAACCCCTCCGTGATGGTGTTAGATTGGATCTCGACGTTCTGGAACTTGCGGTGGCTGGCTGTGTTTTTCGTCGACTCCCTTAGGATTTCTGGAATATTTGGGAATTTATAGGCGTCAGAGGCGGTGGAGAGGGGTCCCGAGGAGGGCACAACCCATCAGGGCACGCCCGGGGCCTCTGGCGCGCCCTGGTGGGCTGTGGTCTCCTCGACCATTCCCTCTGGCACTTCTTTGGCCCACTGGATGTCTTCTGGCCCAAAAAAAATCTCCAAAAAGTTTTTTCATGATTGGACTCCATTTGGGATTGATATTCTGCGAAGTAAAAAACAAGCAAAAACAACAACTGGCACTTTGGCACTATGTCAATAGGTTAGTCCCAAAAAATGATATAAAGTTGCTATAAAATGATTGTAAAACATCCGAGAATGATAATATAACAGCATGGAACAAGCAAAAATTATAGATACGTTGGAGACGTATCACCCCCCAAGTTTCTTTCCACCCAATCAATCTCTTCTACCAAGACAAATTTTATGAGAGAGTGGTTGAGTGTTGAGGATACTATCTTTTGAAGCACTGGAGCAACGAGTTCATCATCCACACCACATCTATTACCTTTTGGAAAGTGATGTCTCCTATATTGGTTAGGTGTCACTTGGGAGCCTCCAAATCGTGTGGAGTTGAACCAAGAAGTTTGTAAGGGAAAGGAGATCACCTACTTCGTGAAGATCTACGACGAGTAAGGCTAGTCCTTCGTGGATGTAAGCCATGGTGGAACATACAAGGTTGCTTCTTCGTGGACCCCTTGAGGGTGGAGCCCTCCGTGAACTCGCAAAGCCGTTACCCTCCGTGGGTTGAAGTCTCCATCAACATGGACATACGATAGCACCACCTATCAGAACCACGGGAAAAATCTTCGTGTCCCTATTGCATGTGATCTTATATCTCTACCCCTCTACTTACACTTGCATGTCTTTACTTTCCGCTGCTATACTCGTAGACTTGCATCTGTAGGGTGTGCTAGACTTGTTAGAATTGCTAAAACTTGCCAACCAATAAAATTGGGAAAAGGTTAGGTTTTTATTTGGCCGAGTAGTCTATTCACCCCCTCTAGATGCCTCTTCTCGATCCCACAATCTCATAAGTGACCTTGGTTGGGACTGTATCAAGTACCGCATGCATGTCTTCGACCCCCTCGGAAGTGTAAAAGGTATTATAAAAGTTATTCGTCATCGCTTGCATCTCCACCACATCCTTTGTAGGGTTACCATTATATCTCAACAAGGCCTTAATCTTGTTTTTTTCCCGATGCATGTTTGCACCCAGATGGTAATATATTGTATTTTGTCCCCCGCTTGCATCCATTCAACACGCGCTCTCTGCCTCCACATTTGCTCCTCCCTCCTATAAAGTTCCACGAGTTCTTCTTTAATTTTTAGCTCCCTCAGAGAAAGGACCAACTCGCCCCAGTGCTCCTTTCAATATCTCCAGCTCCCTTTTAAGATTTTTTATACTTTTCCTAACACTGCCAAAATTCACCTTGTCCCAGTGAGCCAGTGATCCCGAGAGGGATTTGATCGTCACTGTCAGCTCGGGGACCGAGGCTATTGTTCCTCCCCCCACGCCTCCTGTGTTGGAAATATGCGCTAGAGGCAATAATAAAATAGTTATATGATATTTCCTTGTTCGTGATAATCATTTATTATCCATGCTATAATTGTATTGATTGGAAACTCATATAAATGTGTGGATACATAGACAAAACTGTGTCCCTAGTGAGCCTCTACTAGACTAGCTCGTTGATCAAAGATGTTTAAGGTTTCCTAACAATGGACATGAGTTGTCATTTGATAACGGGATCACATCATTAGAAGAATGATGTGATGGACAAAGACCCAACCATAAGCATAGCATTTGATCGTTCTAGTTTATTGCTACTGCTTTGTCCATGTCAAGTATCTGTTCCTATGACCATGAGATCATGCAACTCCCGGACACCGGAGGAATGCGTTGTGTGTATCAAACGTCACAACGTAACTAGGTGACTATAAAGGTGCTCTACAGGTATCTTCGAGGGTGTCTGTTGGGTTGGCGTGAATCGAGACTGGGATTTGTCACTCCGTATGATGGAGAGGTATCTCTGGGCCCACTCGGTAATACAACATCAGAAGAAGCTTGCAAGCAATGTGACTAAGGAGTTAGTCACGGGATCTTGTATTACGGAACGAGTAAAGAGACTTGCCGGTAATGAGATTGAACTAGGTATGGAGATACCGATGATCGAATCTCGGGCAAGTAAAATACCGATGGACAAAGGGAACTGTATACCGGATTGTCTGAATCCTTGACATCATGGTTCGACCGATAAAGATCTTCGTGGAATATGTAGGAACCAATATGGGCATCCAGGTCCCGCTATTGGTTATTGACCGGAGAGTGTCTCAATCATGTCTGTACAGTTCTCGAACCCGCAGGGTCTGCACACTTAACGTTCGGTGATGATTTGGTATTGTTAAGATGTATATGTTGGTGACCGAAAGTTGTTTGGAGTCCCGGATGAGATCCCGGGCATCACGTGGAGTTCGGAATGGTCCGTAGGTAAATATTGATATATGGGAAGTTCCGTGTTGGTCATGGAAAAGAATTCGGGCGTCACCGGCAGTGTACCGGGGGTGCTGAAGGGTTCCGAGGGTCCACCGGAAGGGGCCCACCAGCCCTGGAGGGGCCACATGGGCTGAGAGGGGTGCGCACCAGCCCCTGGAGGGCTGGCCGCACCTCCCTACCTAGGCCCATGCGGCTGGGCTGGTGGAGGGCCAACCCTAGGGGTGGCGCCACCCTAGCTTGGGTGGCAAGCCACCTCTTGGCCGCCGGCCCCTAGGGGGAAACCCTAGGGCTGGTCGCCTCCACCCCTCTGATATGTCTCCAACGTATCTACTTTTCCTCACCCTTTTGCCCTTGTTTTGGACTCTAATTTGCATGATTTGAATGGAACTAACCCGGACTGACGCTGTTTTCAGCAGAACTACCATGGTGTTGTTTTTGTGCAAAAATAAAAGTTCTCGGAATGAAACGAAACTTTTTGGAGAATTATTTCAGAATATATGTGAATTATTGGAGCCTAAATCTACCGAAGAGGGGGGCCAGGGTGAGCAGCACCCACCAGGGCGCGCTAGGCCCCCTGGGCGCGCCCTGGTGGGTTGTGCCCACCTCGTGGCCCCGCTGACCCTAATTCCACCACTATAAATTCCTATTTTCGGAGAAAAAAATCGGAGAGAAAGTTTCATTGTGTTTTACGATACGGAGCCGCTGCCACCTCCTGTTCTTCATCGGGAGGCCAGATATGGAGCCCGTTTGGGGCTCCGGAGAGGGGAATCTTCGGTCTTCGTCATCACCAACCCTTCTCAATCGCCAATTCCATGATGCTCCCCACCGGGAGTGAGTAATTCCTTCGTAGGCTTGCTGATCGGTGAGGAGTTGGATGAGATTCATCATGTAATCGAGTTAGTTTTGTTTGGGCTTGATCCCTAGTATCCATTATGTTCTGAGATTGATGTTGCTATGACTTTGCTATGCCTAATGCTTGTCACTAGGGCCCGAGTGCCATGATTTCAGATCTGAACTGTTTATGTTATCATCTCTATATCCATGTTCTTGATCCGATCTTGCCTAGTCATATGCACCTATTACGTGTTATGATCCGTCAACCCCATAGTGACAATATTTGGGATACTTCGCGGTGATGACCGTAGTTTGAGGAGTTCATGTATTCACCATGTGTTAATGCTTTGTTCCGGTTCTCTATTAAAAGGAGGCCTTAATATCCCTTAGTTTCCTTATGGACCCCGCTGCCACGGGAGGGTAGGACAAAAGATGTCATGCAAGTTCTTTTCCATAAGCACGTATGACTATTTACGGAATACATGCCTACATTACATTGACGAATTGGAGCTAGTTCTGTGTCGCCCTAGGTTATGACTGTTATATGATGAATATCATCCAACGAGTTACCGATCCAGTGCCTACGAGCTTTCCACTTATTATTCTTGCTAAGTTACTATTGCTGTTGCTGTTGTTCCAACTTCTACAAAACTATTGCTACTACTGTTACCACTACTGTTACTGTCACTACTGCTATCAAGCTATCATATTACTGTGCTACTGATCACTTTGCTGCAGATATTTAATCTCCAGGTGTGGTTGAATTGCAACTCAACTACTAATACTCTCAAGTATTCTTTGGCTCCCCTTGTGTCGAATCTATAAATTTGGGTTTAATACTCTACCCTCGAAAACTGTTGCGACCCCCTATACTTGTGGGTTATCAAGACCTTTTTCTGGCGCCGTTGCCGGGGAGCATAGCAATATTTGTTGAGTTACTTGGGAATTATATAAATTTATCACTATGAAGAATTTGAAGGATCTAAAGACCAAGATCGTTCCCTCTAGGACGAGGGGAGGTAAGGAATTGCCATCACACTCTGCACTTGATTCACCTTCTATTTTGAGTAAGCTTGCAACACCACCACATGCTAGTAATCCTCATATGTCGCAAGTTATTGATGATGCTACCTCTGCTAGGAATTATGCTATTGATGACGCTAGTACCATGCTTGATGATAATGTGCCACTAGGACAATTTCTTGATGAACAAATTGCTAGAGCTAAAGAGAATGAAACTACTGAAATTGTTGAGACTGCTGAAACTGATGAAGCTTATGAAACTGATGATGACTATGAAACACCTACTAGTCCTAGCTCTCCTAAGTTTGAAATGCCTAAGATACCTGAAGGATATGTTATGGACGAAGAGTTGCAAGGATAGAAACGATCTTAAGAAATTGCTACGCAAGTATAAGGAAAAGACTCTGAATGCTAGAATGAAATGTGATCCTAAGTTTTCTACTTCACCTATCTTTGTTACTGATAAGGATTATGAATTCTCTGTCGACCCAGAGTTAATCACTTTGGTTGAATCTGATCCTTTCCATGGCTATGAAACTGAAACTGTAGTGGCACACCTTACTAAGCTGAATGATATAGCCACCCTCTTTGCTCATGATGAGAAGATTCGCTACTATTATATCCTTAAGTTATTTCCGTTCTCATTAAAGGGTGATGCTAAGACATGGTACAATACTCTTACTCCTGGTTGTCTGCGTAGTCCCCAGGATATGATTTACTAGTTCTTTGAAAAAAAAATCCTGCTCATAAGAAACAAGCTGCCTTACAGGAAATATTTAACTTTGTGCAAATTGAAGAAGAGAGTGTCCCACAAGCTTGGGGGAGGCTTCTCCAGTTGCTTAATGCTTTGCCTGATCATCCTCTCAAGAAAAATGAAATACTTGATATTTTCTATAATGGACTAACCGATGCTTCTAGGGACTTCCTAGATAGTTGTGCTGGTTGTGTTTTCAGGGAACGAATTGTTAAACAAGCTGAGGAATTATTGAATAACATATTGAAGAATTATGATGATTGGACTCTTCCTGAACCACCGCCTAAACCCACTCCAAAGAAGAGGGGTATCTTATTTCTCAGTCCTGAAGATATGCAAGAGGCAAAGAAATCTATGAAGGAAAAAGGTATTAAAGCTAAGGATATTAAGAATTTGCCACCTATTGAAGAAATACATGGCCTTGACACACCACCACCTCCACAGGTGGTAGAGGTAAATTCTTTATTAAAGTTTAATGAAAGTGACATCCCTCACAATAAACATCCTAGTCAATGCTTATATGAGTTTGACAACTATATTATGAAGCAAGATCATTCCAATGCTCATGTTCTGAAACAATTGAAATATAATTCTGATATGGTTGCTCGCTTGAGTGACTTGCTATTTAGAATCAGTAATGATGTTAGGGGTGTAGGAAAGCATGCCTCTATGGTTCAAACTCAGTTAGAACAAGTTGCTAAGTCTCAAAAGGAATTTCTTGATGAAATGAATAATAACATGCATGATTTTGTTGCTAGAGTAGTAACTACAGGAGGTAGAATGACCCAAGAACCACTTTATCCTGAGGGTCATCCTAAAAGAATTGAACAAGACTCTCAGAGAATTAATACTGATGCACCTAGTCCTTCTAAGAAGAAAAAGAAAAAGAAAACTTGTAGGACTTTGCATACCTCTAGTGAACCTGGGACACAAAAACCTCCTGATAATAATGAAGTCTCTATTTCCGATGCTGAAACTCAATCTGGTAGTGAACATTCACCTAGTGATAATGAAAATGATAATGATGATGTTCACGATGATGCTCAACCTAGTAATGATAAAGAACCAGACAATGATGTTGAGATAGAGCCTGCTCATGATCTTGATAACCCACAACCTAAAAATAAACGTTATGATAAGAGAGACTTTGTGGCTAGGAAACATGGTAAAGAAAGAGAGCCATGGGTTCAGAAACCTATGCCATTTCCACCTAAGCCATCTAAGAAAAAGGATGATGAAAAATTTGAGCGCTTTGCTGAGATGATTAGGACAGGCTTTTTGCGCACCCATTTAACCGATATTTTGAAGATGGCCCCTTATGCAAAGTATATGAAAGACATCATCACAAATAAAAGAAAAATACCGGAAGCTGAAATCTCCACCATGCTTGCTAATTATTCTTTTAAGGATGGAGTACCTAAAAAACTCGGAGATCCTGGAATACCAACCATACCATGCTCCATTAAAAGAAACTATGTCAAAACTGCTTTGTGTGATTTGGGAACCGGTGCTAGTGTTATGCCTTTCTTCTTATATAAAATACTTGATTTGAATAAGCTCACACCTATCGAGATATCATTGCAAATGGCTGACAAATCAACGGCCATACCTATCGGTATTTGTGAGGATGTGCCCGTTGTTGTTGCAAATGTTACTATCTTAACGGACTTAGTTATTCTTGAGATGCCTGAGGACGACAACATGTCGATTATCCTTGGTAGACCCTTTTTGGATATTGTAGGGGCTGTTATTGATTGCAATAAAAGCAAAGTCACTTTTCATATCAATGGTAATGAGCACACTGTGCACTTTTCGAAGAAACAATTCCAAGTGAATGGTATAAATGTTATTGAAGAATCTCCAACCATTACTATTGGAAGTTTTCAATTACCTCTACCTACTGCCAAAAAGAAATATGACATACTTATTGTCGGGGATATGCACATCCCCATTGAGGTAACCTAGTGTTTTACGAAAGTTCTTCGGTTTCATGCTAATCGGAAGTGGTTGTTAATAAGACTTGATCAACCTTATTAATAAATCATTTTTGAGAGGTATGAAGTCGATGAATCTAGTAAACACAACTCTCTGCTCCCACCTTTTATTTTCTATTTTAGCTACTCAAATAAAATAAAATGCCATGACTATCCTGTTTTCTGTTTTCTCTGTGCAATAAAAAAAATGACCCAAAAATAAAAATTCTTAGAATGCCCTGAAAATTCTTAGAATGCCCTGAAAATTTAACACGATTTTTTCCAAATATTTATGAATTTTTGGTGCAAATAATACCAGAGGGGGGTGCACCTGGTGCCCACAAGACACCAGGGCGCGCCAGCACCCCTAGGCGCGCCCTGGTGGGTTGTGGCCCCCATGTGGCCGCCCTCACTTATCTCTTTAGCCCACATCATCCCCTACCTCCAGAAAAAATCACCACAACCACCATTCTCGTGCTCTTGCTCTCAAACCCACGGATTTCGATCTCTTTGCTCGAAGCTCCGTTTCTAAAACTGTTTGGAGGGATTGCTACTTGGTATGTGACTCCTCCATTGCTCCAATTAGTTTTTGTTTTAGTGGGTTATTTTTAGAGTAATTAGCTACTCTTGGTGCTGCTGTAGATGAGCTTGCATATTGAATTCTTAGAGTTCTAAGTAGTTTGAATGCTCAATATGGCCTCTATGCATGCTTAGGAGTAGTTGCTAACAATCTTACAAAGTTTTGTTGACAAATTTTTGTGGACTAATTTTTTTTCAGAATTTTTTTAGGAATAAAATGCAAATCTTTAGGAGGTTCTCCTCCAAGAAAAATGCCAAGGGAGTCATTGGGGGAATCATCGGACAATGACCTTCACACCCCAAGAAAGGTGGAGGTGCGGCCGTGTGAATGGCCGCATGATGCCTTCATGGAAGAGGCCGGGTTCCATCAAGAGTTCGCTCAGTTTGTTGCAAACGCTGGGTTGACCGAGTTCCTCACAGCTAAGTGTGACTAATATCACATCCTTACAAATTCCTTTGTGCAAAGCTCTTATTATCTAGTGAGAAACAACCCTCCTGAAGTGCAGTTTAATCTTTATGCTGAAACTTACAAAATGCCGCTAACTGACTTCTGCAACATATGCTTGATTCCTTCTGATGGGGACTTGAGAGAACCTAGGCCATCTGAGTTTGAGGATTTTCTCCTCACTTTAACCGTGGGTGAGGATAGAGGTGTGTCGAGCGCCACTGCTACCAGCTTGTAGTTTCCCTCAGTACATTATTTCGCTTTGGTCATCGCTAAGTGTTTAACCGCTAGGGAGAAGGTCGGCGCACTCAGTGCCCCCGACCTTGTTATTTTACGTCGTGCACTTTATGATGATCACACCTTTAGTATGGGGGCTATTATTGCTCGACGCTTACATCTTAACAAAACTAAGGGAAAGATACATGGTGGTATTTATGCTACTCGTCTAGCGAGACACTTTAGAGTCCAGGTTCGCCCACATGATTATCTCTTATCCCGAGTTTACCTTGATCACAAGTCACTGCAGGCTCACCAATTCCTAAATGTAACTGATTCTCCCCGTGACATTCATTACAACCTAGTATTCAGCAAGGAAACACGTGATGTTATTCCATTGCCTGCACCTGCTTGGTTTGATTCTATTGCCAGGAATGGATACATGATCATGCCAGATGATATTACAGCCTACCGGAACAACCTAGCAGCTTCTGAAGAGGAGCCCCAGGGGTGGGATGCTCAGGTTCCGCCTCCACCTCACTACAACTTGGGACCGGATGGCTACTATGGATGGTGATTACCAAGCTAGGACAAAAGCCTAATCTTGGGGGAGTACGTAATACCACCGACATTACATTCATGTTCACACATTTCATTCCAGTTGTCGGTGTTCATACTTTTTCATTGTAATATCCATGCTAGATTTGTTTTCTCCCTTTCTTCTAGTGTGTTTGAGAAACCTTGAGAAAATCCAAAAATATTTCCTACTTCTTTTTAGTTTTTCTTTTTAGCTTCGTTTGATTGTAGCATCAAAAGAAAACCCAAACAGATTTCTCCCTTCTTCTTTTGCTTGTTGGGAGCTTTCCCGTGTAAATAGTTTTTCACGTTTTTGTTTTTCCTCTTCAATTTGCTTTCTTCAAAAAAAACCAGAAACTCCAAAAATATTTCAGTGTGCTTCTTTGAATTTCTTTTCTTTTTATTTTGAGTCGTACCAAGGAGAAGACCACAATGAAATTGTTGAGTGGCTCTCATCTGCATTATTGTTTATCTAACAACGAGCCCATATTACTCTGTCTTCTCCTCTTGAATAAAATGTTTGCAGATTCCAGCTTAGTCCACGGCATTCTTGCACTATTATTATTTTCTTATCATTCGGTCGTGCAAGTGAAAGGCAATAATGATGACATTTGATGAATTGACTGTGGCAGAGAAAAGCGGGTATGAATTCAACTTGTTTTTGTTTTTGTAAATATGTTTAAGCTAGTATCCCTTGATTCAACTCATTATGATCGAACATGTTTGCAATGACCATTAGAGATTATAGTTGTTCATGCCATGCTTAAGTAGCTAGGAGTGGATAATGATTTATCTTGGGTGTCAACATGCATTAAAATGGTTGTGATGCGGTATGATGATATGGTATCCTCCTCTGAATGTTTCAAGTGGCTTGACTTGGCACATGTTCACGCATGCAGTTGAATCAAAACCAACATAGCCTTCATGATATTTATGTTCATAGTGTCCATATCCTAATCATGCTAGTATTCAATGTTGATTATATGTATGTTGGAAATATGCCCTAGAGGCAATAATAAATTAGTTATTATCATATTTCCTTGTTCATGATAATCGTTTATTATCCATGCTAGAATTGTACTGATCGGAAACTCAGTTATATGTGTGGATACATAGACAACACTATGTCCCTAGTGAGCCTCTACTAGACTAGCTCGTTGATCAAAGATGGTCAAGGTTTCCTGGCCATAGACATGAGTTTTCATTTGATAACGGGATCACATCATTAGGAGAATGATGTGATGGACAAGACCCAAACTATGAACGTAGCATATGATCGTGTCAGTTTATTGCTATTGTTTTCTGCATGTCAAGTATGTGTTCCTATGACCATGAGATCATGTAACTCGCTGACACCGGAGGAGTACCTTGTGTGTATCAAACGTCACAACGTAACTGGATGACTATAAAGATGCTCTCACTACAGGAATCAGAGACTTTGCCGTCTGCCATGGCAGACGGCAAAGGCACAACCACGGACGGCAAAATTTTGGGCCGAATAAAGTCCGGCAAAGAGGTCCTTTGCCGTCTGCATTTGCACAGCGGACGGCAAAGACTTTTTGCCTGTCAGCCTGGAGACGGCAACGAGCCTGGACGGCGTAGTACTGCTGTTAGCAGCCCCCGCCGTTAGCAGTCTTTGCCGTCTGCCCCCGCCCTAGGCTTTGTCGTCCGCCCCCGCTATGCCGACGGCCATCGTCGGCAAAGCAGCCAGCCTTTGCCGTCCGCCCGCTCCCATCGGTTTGCCGTCCGCCCTATCTATGCCGACGGCCACCGTCGGCAAAGCAGCCTGCCCATTGCCGTCCACCCCTGCCCTACGCTTTGCCGTCCGCTCCTCTATGCCGACGGCCACCGTCGGCAAAGCAGCCTGCCCATTGCCGTCCGCCCCTGCCCTACACTTTGCCGTCTGCTCCTCTATGCCGACGGCCACCGTCGGCAAAGCAGCCAAATGGACCAGGCCTGGCGCTCCCAGTTTTACCAGTGGCTGCCACGTGTCCCCTATGCCGACGGCAGCCGTCGGCATAGTGTCTTTGCCGTCCGGGGCAGACGGCAAAGCGGCTGTATTGCCTCCTTTTTTGCATATTTTTGATATATTCAACAATTTTCACAGGCAAATATATGATATGTATATATATATTTCACAGAAACAATATCCCTGCCATATGGATATGATCAACCAACAATTATACCAAATTAAAAGTATCAAATGTCACATTGTTCACCATATTACATTAGTTTCATCCATACATACATAGGTAGAAAGTTAGAAATTAAACACTAGCACTACATCAAAGCAAGCTGCCGTGAACTCAATCAAATCTGCAAAATAGGAAATAAGAAAGTTAGAATAAGAATACTAGAAGAAGTAGAAGAAGATCTAGAAGAAGAAGATGATGAAGAAGCATTTTTCTTCTCTCTATTTCTTCTCTCTATTTCTTCTCTTGTTTTTCTTCTTATTATTGCTTATTTGTGTCATTTTATAGCTAACCTAGGTAATTATCACATTTTTGACCTAACTAAGCTTATTGTGTCATTTTGCAAGAAAATAAGCTAAGTCTATGGCATCTATGAGGTTACCAAGTCTATCATGCCATTTTTGAGTTAACTAAGCTTATTATGTCATTGTGGAGGAAACAATGCTAAGTATAGGTCATTTTAGAGGTAACTTAGGTACAATATGTCTTGGAGGTAAGTAAGCTTACTATGTCTTTTTAGAGGAAACAAAGCTAACATAGGTAAAATATGACATTTGTCTAAGTGCTAAGTTTGTCTAAGTGCTAAGTTTGTCTAAGCGCTAAGTTTGTCTTTGTTTGAGAAAATGAGCCAAGTAAGTGGCATATTACGGCTTACCGTCCTCGTCATCACGGAGGTGAAGCACTAGGGTTGCTCGGCCCGGTGTCAGCTGGAGCACTACTTCGCCCTGGAGAAGGATCATGCGATGCGGCTCGGGAGTTATGTTGCACCAAAGATCATTTGCGTTAGCATGATGACGCTGAAACGTTAAGACTAGTAACTAATGAACATTGAAGTGAAACTGACCATTCCAGCCGTGGTAATGACTGGCATCGGCGGAGGGGTCTGGCCGGTCTTCTCGCACAAAGTCTGCACATTTGGTTTTGACAAGTCAATCATATTGGTTATTAATGAAAAGAACATGTAGTGCATGATTTGGCTAATATGAAGAAGAAACTTACCACGATGAGCTCGTACATGGCCCGGTTAGACGCATCATTCCGTGCCCTCTCCTCCTCCAACAACCTAGTCGTCCTCTCCTCCAAATCCCTCTTCTCATCCGCCGCCTGCCGGGCCTGTTCCGCCGTAAGCGCCTGGGTTGCCTCTCTCTCTTTCTACAGAGCAGCCTGCAACACAACTCCTCGTTAGCATTGTAATCATCTTTGTTCGCACACACAATGTAATGGAGGAAAGCTATCTGAGTCCGTATGACTAACCTCGATGGCGAGCTGGACTGGCCGTGGACAAGGCGTCATCTCAGGACAGGAGCTCGTTTGGCGCGCCTTGATCTGTCGGAGAGTGCGCGAAGACCGTATAAGTCCATCTCCAATGGCTATATGGCCATGGGGCCTCCCGTCGCCAGCTATCATCACCAGGTCTGGATCAATAGGATGCTGGCTCGGGTTGAAGTCCTCCCCATTCACCGCCTTCCCCACATCTCTGTACCTCACGAGCTTGTTGTGGGAGGAGATGTTGGTGAAGTTGTTGGGATTATCGAGGTCAGACTCAGAGAATGCCTTGGCCTTCTTGTACGAGGCAGTATGGGCCATCGCATAGAGGTCGTACATCTGTGGCACCTCCGTTTTATTGTGATGCGCCTAAAATAGAGGAACAAAGTATTAATAAAGGGGTCAAGCTAGCATCAAAAAATGAATTGCAACAATCATGAAGCAAACCACATACCCAGTTCCGCCCGAACTGAAATAAGTTGGAGCTGCCTTGATGGTGTGGCACACCTTCCATTTGGGCACATCGTTCCTTGGCATCGTCGTGGACGGCTCGCCATTCGTCAGAGCACCACTCATTCACCAACGCCTCCCAACAATCCATCTTATCCGCACACCATCTCGGGGGCACCTAAGTTAGTAAAGAGAAATTTGAGAGCTACGCCTACGAATCAAAGCAAGGAAACTAAGTAGAAGGCCTTAATAATAGATAATTACCTTCATGTACTGCTCCTTGTCCAGAAACTTTCGGCGGGACGACGACTTGTCCTTCTTAATACGGCGCGAGGTGTAGTAGTCTCGAACAGCCTGTACCCGAGCCTCGTGCCTTAAGTTCTGTAGTAGGCGCCTGCACTCGTAATCGATAAGCTTTGCTGCGGCCTCCTCGTATCCCTCCTCACACCTGTAGAAGGTCTGCAATCAAACGAGACAACACTAATTAGTACAATAAATAGCTATTATTGATTTTTAATTGTGTAAAGGAGAAATTACCCAGAACTTTCTGATCACCATGTCGGCCCTCGTGTGGCACAACACATCATCGATCATCTCCTCCGGCGGGGCCGGGGCAGCCAAGTATTGCTCCCATTTCAATCCTAAATCTCGAAGCTGACCCTCGCCAGGCAACGTGACAAACCCCGGGAAGTTATGCCGTAAAAGCACACCAAGGATGGAGTTGGGCCTGCGGACATCCTTGGCGTGAATCCAACCCCTGCAGTATGACAAAGCCAACACATTAGATATGTGAAGAAGAAGGCAAAAGGTTTAAAAAGAGTAACTGCACTTACTTCAGCGACTCAGGCCTAATCGGCCACCTCTGCTCGCGGGTCGCCGGCACGGGCGGGAGCCGTGTACACCCACGCTGGTAGACGGTGGCCCCCCCAGCCACCTCCTCCCCGCTATCAGAAAGCTGATCCCCGCCACCATCAGCATGGCCACTCAGCTCCGGCTGATGCAGATCCGGCCAGGTATCCCATCCGGTCAAAGCATGTGGAGTCTCGTAGGACGAAGCGTCTGGCACAGGAGTCTCGCGGGACGAAGCGTCTGGCACAGGAGTGTCACGGGTGGCCGCGTCTGAGACAGAAGGATCATCGACCCGAGGCTCATGGACAGGAGTCCTTGTAGCCTCCACCTCAGACGGGTCCACCGTAGCAGTCCTATGCTCGGGTGAATCAGCTGGGGGTGGCGGCGAGGAAGGCGTAGCAGCCTTCCTACCTCTCCCACGGCCACCACGTGTAACTTTAGTAGCCTTCCTACCTCTCCCCTGACCTCCTCTCCCGGTCGGCAACTTCGCCGACGAAGAAGAGCCCTCGGGTGTCCTAATACTGTCGTACAACGCTCTCCGGAGAGTTTGGGGTGTCCCAATACTAAACACACGAGAAATATATATAATTCATCATCTATATTCATCAGTTAATCAAGTTTGTCAGTTTTATTACGTCCATGCAACCTACACGCTAATAGGTAAAGATAGGTCCTAATCCCACCCGAGTATGTGTAGATTGGGTTCGTTTTCCCATGCTCTGCTCCGGATCCGACGCAGAATTTTGGTAGCACCTCCCCGCTGTTCTCCTGATACACGTCTCGGCAATAAGCAGAGAGGATGTGTACCCGGAGAACAATAGGGAGGCACTGACGAAATTCCGCATCGGATCCGGAGCAAAGCATAAGGGAAAACGAACCCAATCTACATATACTCGGGCTGTCCATGGATAACATTGGACAATTCGAAAGGATGGCGGTTATAAATATGCAAAGACATGCATATTTATAGTTGCCGCCCTTTCGAACGGGAGACACATACTGGTCACGCATACTGATGATTGAAGACACCTATAGCTAGCAAGTTTCATCGGCACGAAGACTGGAACAGAGCAAATTAAGGGGGGAGGAGATGTCATTTGTGCTCACCCACGAACGCGTCGGGAAGCTCGTCAAACGCACGGGGAGGTCGTCGAACAACAGACCCTCGCAGCGACGAAACAACTGCACATTGAAATCCACCCGATCAACACAAAATATGATGTTTTTCATAACAGCTAGAATCGGAATATATATATATATTTCTTCTTCTTCTTCTCTTCTTTTTCTTCTTCTTTTCCATTTTCCTATTCTCCTTCTCCTCCTCTCCTCTTTCTTCTTCTTCTTCTTCTTCTTCTTCTTCTTCTTCTTCTTCTTCTTCTTCTTCTTCTTCTTCTTCTTCTTTTTTCTTCTAGTTTTTTTTCTTTTCTTCTTTTCTTCTAAGTTTTTTCTTTTCTATCTAAGTTTTTCCTACCTAATAAATTAACTATCTAATTTAACAGAAAATAAAACAGAAAATAAACTAACAATCTAATTTAACTAACTAACTAACTAACTAACTAAAAAAACAGGAAAAAACAAAAAAATGTGAGGGGGGGCGGCGGCCGGGCACTCACCGGAGTTGGGTGGGGGCGGCCGGGGCGGCGGGGGGAGGGGGAGCCGCGGGGAGGGGGCGGCTTCGGGAGCCGGCGAGGGGAGGGGTGGCTCGGGGAGGGGGGCCCCGCGGGGGAGCTGCCGAGGGGAGGGGGCGGCGCAGGGAGGGGGGCAGAGCGGGGGAGCCGCCGAGGGGAGGGGGCGGCGCGGGGACGGGGGTGGCGACAGCGAGAGGGCCACGGGGAGGGGGCGCGGTGGTGGCGGCGGCGGGAGCAGGGGGCGGCGGCGGCGAGGGAGGCGCGGCGAGGGGGGCGCGGTGGTGGCGGCGGCGGGAGCAGGGGGTGGCGGCGGGAGCAGGGGTGGTGGTGGCGGCGGCGTGGCGGGCGCTGGTGGTGGTGGCGGCGGGCGCAGGGAGTGGCGGCGGCGAGAGGTGGAGTCCGCGCAGGAAGTGGGAGTGAGAGAGAGTGGAGTGGGGTGGGGCACGGCCGTTACTTGTTTATTTGAGAACCGTTACTAGTCCGTTCCCTTTGCCGTCTGCCAGCAGACGGCAAACATTCTTTGCCGTCCGCTGGCAGACGGCAAAGGGATAACCCATCTGACCTAAATCTTGAGCAGGGCAGCTGGCTCCTTTGCCGTCTGCCAGCGGACGGCAAAGAAAGTTTGCCGTCTGCTGGCAGACGGCAAAGATTCGGCCTACGGCAAACACCATCTTTGCCATCTGGCATTTCTTTGCCGTCCGCTTTTTTCTAGCAGACGGCAATGGCCTTCTTTGCCGTCCGCTGGCAGACGGCAAAGAACTGGCAGACGGCAAATTCCCTGATTCCAGTAGTGTCTACAGGTATCTCCGAGGGTGTCTGTTGAGTTGGCATGGATCAAGATTGGGATTTGTTACTCCGTGAGACGAAGAGGTATCTCAGGGCCCACTCGGTAATACAACATCACAATGAGCCTTGCAAGCAAAGTGACTAAAGTGTTAGGCACGGGATCTTGTATTACGGAATGAGCAAAGAGACTTGCCGATAACGAGATTGAACTAGGTATGGAGATACCTACGATCGAATCTCGGGCAAGTAACATACCGATGAACAAAGGGAACTGCGTACGGGATTAACTGAATCCTTGACATAGAGGTTCAACCAATAAAGATCTTCGTAGAATATGTAGGAACCAATATGGGCATCCAGGTCCCGCTATTGGTTATTGACCGTAGAGGTGTCTCGGTCATGTCTACATAGTTCTCGAACCCGTAGGGTCTGCACAGTTAACGTTCGGTGACGTTTCGGTATTATTGAGTTATGTATGTTGGTGACCGAGGGTTGTTCGGCGTCCCGGATGAGATCCCGGACGCCACGAGGAGCTCCGGAATGATCCGGAGGTAAAGATTTATATATGGGAGGTCATATTTTGGCTACCGGAAAAGTTTCGGGGATTTTCCGGTATTGTACCAGGAAGCTTCTAGAAGGTTCCGGAAACTTCCGGAGGAGTCCGGAAGTCCACCAAGGGTTCCACCACGTCCCAAGGGTTTGCATGGGCTGAGGGGAGGCGCCCTGGCCTTATTGGGCCAGGCGCACAAGTCCCTCAAGGCCCATGTGGCTTGGGAGAGGTGGAAAGTCCACTTGTTTATGGAAAGGGAGGGAATTGGACTAGGAGTCCAACCCCTCCCCCTTGGCTGCGCCCTAGGGCTTGGAGGGTCTGATCTCCACGCCCCTCCACCTATATATAGAGGGGAGGGGGCGCCCCAAGAGCACACACGAAGCCCTTGGCGCCTCTCTCTCTCCCTAGATCGTTTTCTCCTCAGTTCGCGGTTTCGGTAGCGCTAGGCGTAGCCCTGCCGGGATAGCACCACCAACACCGCCACCACGCCATCGTGTTGCCGGAGAACTCATCTACCTCTCAGCCCCCTCTTGCTGGATCAAGAAGGCGGAGATCGTCATCGAGCTGTACGTGTGCTGAACGCGGAGGTGCCGTCCGTTCGGCGCTAGATCGGGACGGATCGTGATTGGATCGCAGGACGGCTTGCGATTTAGATCGCGGAGACGTTCGACTACATCATCCGCGTTTCTTAACGCTTCCCTCTTAGCAATCTACAAGGGTACGTAGATCCACTCCCCCTCTCGTAAATGCTCATCACCATGGATAGATCTTGCGTGTGCGTAGGAATTTTTTTGTTTCCCATGCAACGTTCCCCAACAGTGGCATCATGAGCTAGGTCTATGCGTAGATGAGATCACGAGTAGAACACAAAGGAGTTTGTGGGCATTGATGCTCAGATTGCTTCCTCCCTTGGTCTTTTCTTGATTCAGCGGTATTGTGGGATGAAGCGGCCCGGGCCAACCTTACTTGTACGCTTATGAGAGACCGGTTCCATCAACTGACATGTAACTTCGTTGCATAAAAATGGCTGGCGGGTGTCTGTCTCTCCTACTCTAGTTGGATCGGATTCGACAAAGGCGGTCCTAGAGAAGGATGAATAGCAATTTGTGTATCATCGTTGGGGTTTTGCGTAGGTAAGAATCGCTCTTGCTAGATACCCATAGCAGCCACGTAAAACATGCAACAACAATTAGAGGACGTCTAACTTGTTTTTGCAGGGTATGTTGTGATATGATATGGCCAATGACATGATGAGATATATGTGATGTATGAGATGATCATGTTATGTATAGATAATCACGACTTGCATGTCGATGAGTACGGCAACCGGCAGGAGCCATAGGGTTGTCTTTAATTTATTTTCGCTGTTTTTGCTTTACTTTATCACTATGAGTTAGCAATAGTTTTAGAAGCAATAGTTGGCGCGACAACCTCATGGCGACACATTGATGGAGATCAAGATGATGGAGATCATGGTGTCATGCCGCTGACGATGGAGATCATGCCGGTGCTTTGGAGATGGAGATCAAAAGCACAAGATCATGGCCATATCATGTCACTTATGATTTGCATGTGATGTTAATCCTTTTATGCATCTTATTATGCTTAGGACGACGGTAGCATTATAAGGTGATCCCTCACTAAAATTTCAAGATAAAATTGTGTTCTCCCCGAGTGTGCACCGTTGCAAAAGTTCGTCGTTTCGAGACACCACGTGATGATCGGGTGTGATAGACTCTACGTTCACATACAACGGGTGCAAGCCAGTGTTGCACATGCGGAACACTCGGGTTAAACTTGACGAGCCTAGCATGTACAGACATGGCCTCGGAACACAAGAGACCAAAAGTTCGAACATGAGTCATATAGTAGATATGATCAACATGGAGATGCTCACCATTGAAACCACCTCATCTCACGTGATGATCAGACTTGGGTTGGTGAATTTGGATCATGTAACACTCGGATGACCGGAGGGATGTCAATTTGAGTGGAATTCTTTAGTAATATGATTAACTGAACTCATTATCATGAACATAGTCAAAATGTCTTTGCAAATTATGTTGTAGATCAATAGCTCGCGTTGTAGCTCCCCTGATTTTTATATGTTCCTAGAGAAATAGAGTTGAAAGATGATAGTAGCAATAATGCGGACTGGGTCCGTGACCTGAGGATTGTCCTCATTGCCTCACAGAAGGCTTATGTCCTTAAATGCACCGCTCGGTGCGCCAACCCCTCAAGCGTAGTCTGTAGATGTTGTGAACATCTGACGGGCACGTTTTGGTGACTACTTGATAGTTCAGTGCGTCATGCATTACGGCTTAGAATTGAGGCTCCAAAACATTTTTGAACGTCACGGAACATATGAGATGTTCTAAGAGCTGAAATTGGGATCTCAGGCTCGTGCCCGTGTTGAGAGGTATGAGACCTCCAACAAGATTGTTTGCCTGCAAGATGAAGGAGAATAGCTCAATCGGTGAGCATGCGCTCAGATTGTCTGGGTGCTACAATCACTTGAATCGAGTGAGAGTTGATCTTCTAGATAAGATAGTGGTTGATATAGTTCTCCGAGTCACTGCCACAAAGCTACAAGAGCTTCGTGATGAACTATGAAATGCCAGGGATGGAAATAATGATCCCTGAGCTATTCGCGATGTTTGACACCGCAAAGGTAGAAATCAAGAAGGAGCATCAAGTGTTGATGGTTAGTAAAACCACTAGTTTCGAGAAGGGCAAGGGCAAGGAGGGAAACTTCATGGATGGCAAGCCAGTTGCTGCTCCAGTAAAGAAACCCAAGGTTGAACCCAAACCCGAGACTAAGTGCTTCTATTATGAGGAGAGCGGTCGCTGAAGTGGAACAACCCTAGATACTTGGTCGATAAGAAGGCTGGCAACTTCAACAGAAGTATATTTGATATACGTTTTGTTCAAGTGTACCTTACTAGTACTCCTAGTTGCACCTGGGTATTAGATACCAATTAAGTTGCTAAATGTTGGTAACTTGAAATAAAAGCTACGGAATAAACGAAGACTAGCTAAGGGTGAGGTGACGATGTGTGTTGGAAGTGTTTCCAAGGTTGATGTGATCACCATCACACGCTCTCTCTACCTTCGGGATTAGTGATGAACCTAAATAAATGTTATTTGGTGTTTGTGTTGAGCATGAACGTGATTAGATCATGTTTATTGCAATATGGTTATTCATTTAAGTCAGAGAATAATGGTTATTCTGTTTATAGGAATAATACCTTCAATGGTCACGCACCCAATGTGAATGGTTTATTGAATCTCGATCGTAGTGATACACATGTTCATAATATTGATGCCAAAAGATGCAATGTTAATAATGATAGTACCACATACTTGTGGCACTGCCGCCAAGGTCATATTGGTGTAAAGCGCATGAAGAAACTCCATGCTGATGGATCTTTTGACTCACTCGATTTCGAATCGGTTGAGACATGCAGACCATGCCTCTTGGGCAAGATGACTAAGACCCCGTTTTCCGATATGATGGAGCGGGCAAGTGACATGTTGGAAATGATACATGTTCATGTAGCAATCCAATGAGTGTTGAAGCGTGCGGTGGATATCGTTATTTTCTAACCTTCACTGATGATTTGAGTAGATATGAGGATATTTACTTAATGAAACACAAGTCTGAAAAGTTTGAAAGGTTCAAACAAATTCAGAGTGAAGTTTGAGAACATCGTGACAAGAAGATAAAATGTCTACGATATGATCGTGGAGGTGAATATCTGAGTTACGAGTTTGGTATGCAACTTAAGACAATGTGGAAATTGTTTCACAACTCACGCCACCTGGAACACCATAGTGTGATGGTGTGTCCGAACGTCGTAGTCGTGCTCTATTGGATATGGTGAGTACTATCATGTCTCTTATCGTTTTGCCACTATCGTTTTGGGGTTATGCATTAGAGACAACTACATTCACTTTAAAATAGGGCACCATCTATGTCCGTTGAGATGACACCATATGAATTTTGGTTTGGCAGAAACCTAAGCTGTCGTTTCTCGCAGTTTGGGATTGCGACGCTTATGTCTGATAAGCTCGAACTCAAAGCGGAAAAGTGCATCTTCATAAGATACCCTAAGGAAATAGTTGGGTATACCTTCTATCTCAGATCCAAGGGCAAAATGTTTGTTGCTTAAAATGGGTCCTTTCTCGAGAAAAGGTTTCTCTCGAAAGAATTGAGTGGGAGGAAGGTAGAACTTGATGAGTTTATTGAACCGTCACTTCAGTTGGATGGTAGCACGACGCAGAAAGATGTTTCTGTGGTGCCTACACCGAATGAAGAGGAAGTTAAACATGATGATCATGACACTTCGGATCAAGTTATTACCGAACCTCGTAGGCCGACAAGAACTCATACCGCCCCTGAGTGGTACGTCAATCATGTCTTGGAAATCATGTTGTTAGACAACGATGAGCCTACAGACTATGAAGAAGCGATGGTGGGCCCGGATTCCAACAAATGGCTAGGAGCCATGAAATCCGAGAAAGGATCCATGTATGAAAACCAAGTATAGACTTTGGTAGACTTGCCCATTGAACGGCAGGCCGTTGAGTACAAATGGACCTTTAAGAAGAAGACAGACGCTGATGGTAAATGTCTCCATTTATAAAGCTCGACTTGTCGCAAAGAAGTTTCCGACAAGTTCAAGGAGTTGACTATGATGAGACTTTGTCACCCGTAGCGATGCTAAAGTCTATTGGAATTATGTTAGCAGTTGCTGCATTTTTCGATTATGAAATCTGGCAGATGGATGTCAAAACATCGTTTCCTTAGCGGTATCCGTGAGGAAAGGTTGTATGTGATACAACCGGAAGGTTTTGTCAGTCCTAAGGATGCTAAAATGTATGCAAGCTCGAGTGATCCTTCTATGGACAGGAGCAAGCATCTCGGAGTTGGAATATACGCTTTGATGAGGTGATCAAAGTTTTTGGGTTTATACAAAGTTTATGAGAAACTTGTATTTACAAGAAAGTGAGTGGGAGCACTATAGAATTTCTGATGAGTATATGTGGATGACATATTGTTGATCGGAAATGATGTAGAATTTCTGGAAAGCATAAAGGGTTGTTTGAAAGGAGTTTTTCAAAGGAAGACCTGGAATGAAGCCACTTAAATATTGGGCATCAGGATCTATAGAAATAGATCAAGATGCTTGATGAGACTTTCAATGAGTACATACCTTGACAAGATTTTGAAAGAGTTCAAAATGGATCAGTCAACGAAGGAGTTCTTGCCTGATTTGTAAGGTGTGAAGTTGAGTAAGACTCAAAGCTCGACCACGACAGAAGAAAGAGAAAGGACGAAGGTCGTCCCCTATGCCTTAGCCATAGGCTCTGTATAGTATGCCATGCAGTGTACCACACCTGGTGTGTGCCTTGCCATGAGTCTATCAAGGGGTACAATAGTGGTCCAGGAGTGGATCACTGGACAGCGGTCAAAATTATCCTTAGTAACTAGAGGACTAAGGAAATGTTTCTCGATTATGGAGGTGATAAAGAGTTCGTCGTAAAGGGTCACGTCGATGCAAGCTTTCACACCAATCCGGATGACTGTGAGTAGCAATCCGGATACATATAGTGGAGCAACCATTTTGAATAGCTCGAAGTAGAGCGTGGTAGCAGCATCTACAGTATGACATATAGATTTGCAAAGAACACACGGATCTGAATGTTGTAGACCGTTGACTAAAACCTCTCTCACATGCAAAACATGATCGAACCCCATAACTCATTGGGTGTTAGATTCATAATAATGTAAACCACATAGCGATGTGAGCTAGATTATTGACTCTAGTGCAAGTGGGAGACTATTGGAAATATGCCCTAGAGGCAATAATAAATTAGTTATTATCATATTTCCTTGTTCATGATAATCGTTTATTATCCATGCTAGAACTGTATTGATCGGAAACTCAGATACATGTGTGGATACATAGACAACACTATGTCCCTAGTGAGCCTCTACTAGACTAGCTCGTTGATCAAAGATGGTCAAGGTTTCCTGGCCATAGAAATGAGTTGTCATTTGATAATGGGATCACATCATTAGGAGAATGATGTGATGGACAAGACCCAAACTATGAACGTAGCATATGATCGTGTCAGTTTATTGCTATTGTTTTTTGCATGTCAAGTATGTGTTCCTATGACCATGATATCATGTAACTCGCTGACACCGGAGGAGTACCTTGTGTGTATCAAACGTCACAACGTAACTGGGTGACTATAAAGAAGCTCTACAGGTATCTCCGAGGGTGTCTGTTGAGTTGGCATGGATCAAGACTAGGATTTGTTACTCCGTGTGACGGAGAGGTATCTCAGGGCCCACTCGGTAATACAACATCACAATGAGCCTTGCAAGCAAAGTGACTAAAGTGTTAGCCACGGGATCTTGTATTACGGAATGAGTAAAGAGACTTGCCGGTAACGAGATTGAACTAGGTATGGAGATACCGACGATCGAATCTCGGGCAAGTAACATACCGATGAACAAAGGGAACATCGTACGAGATTAACTGAATCCTTGACATAGAGGTTCAACCGATAAAGATCTTCGTAGAATATGTAGGAACCAATATGGGCATCCAGGTCCCGCTATTGGTTATTGAACGTAGAGGTGTCTCGGTCATGTCTACATAGTTCTCGAACCCGCAGGGTCTGCACACTTAATGTTCGGTGACGTCTCGGTATTATTGAGTTATGTATGTTGGTGACCGAGGGTTATTCGGAGTCTAGGATGAGATCCCGGATGTCACGAGGAGCTCCGGAATGGTCCGGAGGTAAAGATTTATATATGGGAAGTCATATTTTGGCTACCGGAAAAGTTTCGGGTTTTTCCGGTATTGTACCGGGAAGCTTCTAGAAGGTTCCGGAAACTTCCGGAGGAGTCCGGAAGTCTACCAAGGGTTCCACCACATCCCAAGGGTTTGCATGGGCTGAGGGGAGGTGCCCTGGCCTTATTGGGCCAGGCGCACAAGTCCCTCAAGGCCCATGTGGCTTGGGAGAGGTGGAAAGTCCACCTGTTTATGGAAAGGGGGGGGAATTGGACTAGGAGTCCAACCCCTCCCCCTTGGCTGCGCCCTAGGGCTTGGAGGGGCTGATCTCCACGCCCCTCCACCTATATATAGAGGGGAGGGGGTGCCCCAAGAGAAGACACGAAGCCCTTGGCGCCCCTCTCTCTCCCTAGATCGTTTTCTCCTCAGTTCTCGGTTTCGGTAGCGCTAGGCGTAGCCCTGCCGGGATAGCACCACCACCACCGCCACCACGTCGTCGTGTTACCGGAGAACTCATCTACCTCTCTGCCCCCTCTTGCTAGATCAAGAAGGCAGAGATCATCATCGTGCTGTACGTGTGCTGAACGTGGAGGTGCCGTCCGTTCGGCGCTAGATATGGACGGATCGTGGGACGGCTTGCGATTTAGATCGCGAAGACGTTCGACTACATCAACCGCGTTTCTTAACGCTTCCCGCTTAGCGATCTACAAGGGTACGTAGATCCACTCTCCCTCTCGTAGATGCTCATCACCATGGATAGATCTTGCGTGTGCGTAGGAAATTTTTTGTTTCCCATGCAACGTTCCCCAACAGTGGCATCATGAGCTAGGTCTCTGCGTAGATGAGATCATGAGTAGAACACAAAGGAGTTTGTGGGCGTTGATGCTCAGATTGCTTCCTCCCTTGGTCTTTTCTTGATTCAGCGGTATTGTGGGATGAAGCGGCCCGGGCCAACCTTACTTGTACGCTTATGAGAGACCGGTTCCATCAACTGACATGTAACTTCGTTGCATAAAAATGGCTGGCGGGTGTCTGTCTCTCCTACTCTAGTTGGATCGGATTCGACAAAGGCGGTCCTTGAGAAGGTTGAATAGCAATTTGTGTATCATCGTTGTGGTTTTGCGTAGGTAAGAATCGCTCTTGCTAGATACCCATAGCAGCCACGTAAAACATGCTACAACAATTAGAGGACGTCTAACTTGTTTTTGCAGGGTATGTTGTGATATGATATGGCCAATGACATGATGAGATATATGTGATATATGAGATGATCATGTTATGTATAGATAATCACGACTTGCATGTCGATGAGTACGGCAACCGGCAGAAGCCATAGGGTTGTCTTTAATTTATTTTTGTTGTTTTTGCTTTACTTTATCACTATGAGTTAGCAATAGTTGTAGAAGCAATAGTTGGCGCGACAACCTCATGGCGACACGTTGATGGAGATCAAGATGATGGATATCATGGTGTCATGCCGGTGACGATGGAGATCATGCCGGTGCTTTGGAGATGGAGATCAAAAGCACAAGATCATGGCCATATCATGTCACTTATGATTTGCATGTGATGTTAATCCTTTTATGCATCTTATTATGCTTAGGACGACGGTAGCATTATAAGGTGATGCCTCACTAAAATTTCAAGATAAAATTGTGTTCTCCCCGAGTGTGCACCGTTGCGAAAGTTCGTCGTTTCGAGACACCACGTGATGATCGGGTGTGATAGACTCTACGTTCACATACAACGGGTGCAAGCCAGTGTTGCACATGCGGAACACTCGGGTTAAACTTGACGAGCCTAGCATGTACAGACATGGCCTCGGAACACAAGAGACCGGAAGGTCGAACATGAGTCATATAGTAGATATGATCAACATGGAAATGTTCACCATTGAAACCACCTCATCTCACGTGATGATCAGACTTGGGTTGGTGAATTTGGATCATGTAACACTCGGATGACCGTAGGGATGTCAATTTGAGTGGGAATTCTTTAGTAATATGATTAACTGAACTCATTATCATGAACATAGTCAAAATGTCTTTGCAAATTATGTTGTAGATCAATAGCTCGCGCTGTAGCTCCCCTGATTTTTATATGTTCCTAGAGAAATAGAGTTGAAAGATGATAGTTGCAATAATGCGGACTGGGTCCGTGACCTGAGGATTGTTCTCATTGCTGCACAGTAGGCTTATGTCCTTAAATGCACCACTCGGTGCGCCACCCCCTCAAGCGTAGTCTGTAGATGTTGTGAACATCTGAAAGACACGTTTTGGTGACTACTTGATAGTTCAGTGCGTCATGCATTACGGCTTAGAATTGAGGCTCCAAAACGTTTTTGAACGTCACATAACATATGAGATGTTCTAAGAGCTGAAATTGGGATCTCAGGCTCGTGCCAGTGTTGAGAGGTATGAGACCTCCAACAAGATTCTTTGCCTGCAAGATGAAGGAGAATAGCTCAATCGGTGAGCATGTGCTCAGATTGTCTGGGTGCTACAATCACTTGAATCGAGTGAGAGTTGATCTTCTAGATAAGATAGTGGTTGATATAGTTCTCCAAGTCACTGCCACAAAGCTACTGGAGCTTCGTGATAAACTATGAAATGCCAGGAATGGAAATAATGATCCCTGAGCTATTCGCGATATTTGAAACCGCAAAGGTAGAAATCAAGAAGGAGCATCAAGTGTTGAAGTTAGTAAAACCACTAGTTTCGAGAAGGGCAAGGGCAAGGAGGGAAACTGTTGGGGAACGTTGCATGGGAAACAAAAAATTTCCTACGCACACACAAGTTCTATCCATGGTGATGAGCATCTACGAGAGGGAGAGTGAATCTACATACCCTTGTAGATCGCTAAGCGGAAGCGTTAAGAAACGCGGTTGATGTAGTCGAACGTCTCCGCGATCCAAATCGCAAGTCGTCCCTCGATCCGATCACGAACTAGTGCCGATTGGACGGCACCTCCGCGTTCAACACACGTACGGCTTGATGACGCCTTCACCTCCTCGATCCAGCGAGCGATGATGAAGTAGTAGATGAGTTCCGGCAGCACGACGGCGTGCTGATGATGGTGAGGAACAATCTCTGCAGGGCTTCGCCAAGCACTACAGAGATTATGACGGGAGAACTAGAGGGTTAGGGTTGCCGGCACACGGCTTGGGAAATCTTAATCAATCCCGTGTGCTAGCCCTGCCCCTCTATTTATATGTTGAGCCTTGGGGTCTAAACTTGGAGTAAAAGCCTCCTCCAGGTCGGTTTTGCCCGCACAAGGTCAGTTTGGCCCGCAGGGAAAGAGTCCAACTCGGATCCCTGCAGTACCGCACACAAGCGGTAGTACCGCTCACGAGCGGTAGTACCGCTTGAGCGGTAGTACCGCTTCACACAAGCGGTAGTACCGCTTGAGCGGTAGTACCGCTTCATACAAGCGGTAGTATCGCTTACGCGGTAGTACTGCCTTACGAGCGGTAGCACCGCTTAAGGCAGCAGCAAAACTTCCTTTTGCACTTTCCAATACCTCGTGGGCTTTACGCCTTTGGCTCATATAAAGTGTTGCTGCACCCGAACACTTCGGTAAACATCCGGAACCCCTTCCGGTGAATTCCGGAACCCTTCCGGAGATCAAAACACTATTATCACATATATCAATCTTTACCTCCGGACTCTTCCGGAGATCCTCGTTATGTCCGGGATCTTATCCGGGACTCCGAACAACCTTCGGTCACCAACAAAATAACTCAACTATACTAATCGTTACCAAACGTTAAGTGTGTAGACCCTGCGGGTTTGAGAACTATGTAGACATGACCGAGACACCTCTACGATCAATAACCAATAGCGGGACCTGGATGCCCATATTGGCCCCTACATATTCTACGAGGATCTTTATCGGTCGAACCGCTATGTCAAGGATTCAGTTAATCCCGTATACTGTTCCCTTTGTTCTTCGGTATGTTACTTGCCCGAGATTCGATCGTCGGTATCTCTATACCTAGTTCAATCTCGTTACCGGCAAGTCTCTTTACTCGTTCCGTAATACAAGATCTCGTGGCTAACACTTTAGTCACATTGCTTGCAAGGCTCATTGTGATGTTGTATTACCGAGTGGGCCCTGAGATACCTCTCCGTCATACGGAGTAACAAATCCCAGTCTTGATCCATGCCAACCCAACAGACACCCTCGGAGATACCTGTAGAGCACCTTTATAGTCACCCAGTTACGTTGCGACGTTTGATACACACAAGGTATTCCTCCGATGTCAGGGAGTTGCATGATCTCATGGTCATAGGAACAGATACTTGACATGCAGAAAACAATAGCAATAAACTGACACGATCATATGCTACGTTCGTAGTTTGGGTCTTGTCCATCACATCATTCTCCTAATGATGTGATCCTGTTATCAAATGACATCTCATGTCAATGGCTAGAAAACCTTAACCATCTTTGATCAACGAGCTAGTCAATTAGAGGCTTACTAGGGACACAGTGTTGTCTATGTACCCACACATGTATTTGAGTTTCCAATCAATACAATTATAGCATGGATAATAAACGATTATCATGAACAAGGAAATATAATAATAACCAATTTATTATTGCCTCTAGGGCATATTTCCAACAGTCTCCCACTTGCACTAGAGTCAATAATCTAGTTCACATCACTATGTGATTTACATTGTAATGAATCGAACACCCATGCAGTTCTGGTGTTGTTCATGTTTAGCCCTTGGAAGAGGTTTAGTCATCGGATCTGCAACATTCAGATCCGTGTGTACTTTGCAAATATTTATGTCGTCCTCCTTGATGTAATCGCGGATGGAATTGAAATGTCGCTTTATGTGTCTGGTCCTCTTGTGAAATCTTGGTGTGTATACCTGGAATGAGTTGTTTGAAAGGAGTTTTTCAAAGGAAGACCTGGAATGAAGCTACTTAAATATTGGGCATCAGGATCTATAGAAATAGATCAAGATGCTTGATGAGACTTTCAATGAGTACATACCTTGACAAGATTTTGAAAGAGTTCAAAATGGATCAGTCAAAGAAGGAGTTCTTGCCTGATTTGTAAGGTGTGAAGTTGAGTAAGACTCAAAGCTCGACCACGGCAGAAGAAAGAGAAAGGACGAAGGTCGTCCCCTATGCCTTAGCCATAGGCTCTGTATAGTATGCCATGCTGTGTACCGCACCTGGTGTGTGCCTTGCGATGAGTCTGTCAAGGGGTACAATAGTGGTCCAGGAGTGGATCACTGGACAGCGGTCAAAATTATCCTTAGAAACTAGAGGACTAAGGAAATGTTTCTCGATTATGGAGGTGATAAAGAGTTCGTCGTAAAGGGTTACGTCGATGCAAGCTTTGACACCAATCCGGATGACTGTGAGTAGCAATCCGGCTACGTATAGTGGCTCAACCATTTTGAATAGCTCCAAGTAGAGCGTGGTAGCAGCATCTACAGTATGACATATAGATTTGCAAAGAACACACAGATCTGAATGTTGTAGACCGTTGACTAAAACCTCTCTCACATGCAAAACATGATCGAACCCCAGAACTCATTGGGTGTTAGATTCATAATAATGTAAATCACATAGTGATGCGAGCTAGATTATTGACTCTAGTGCAAGTGGGAGACTGTTGGAAATATACCCTAGAGGCAAAAATAAATTAGTTATTATCATATTTCTTTGTTCATGATAATCTTTTATTATCCATGCTAGAATTGTATTGATCGGAAACTCAGATACATGTGTGGATACATAGACAACACTATGTCCCTAGTGAGCCTCTACTAGACTAGCTCGTTGATCAAAGATGGTCAAGGTTTCCTGGCCATAGAAATGAGTTGTCATTTGATAACGGGATCACATCATTAGGAGAATGATGTGATGGACAAGACCCAAACTATGAACGTAGCATATGATCGTGTCAGTTTATTGCTATTGTTTTCTGCATGTCAAGTATGTGTTCCTATGACCATGATATCATGTAACTCGCTGACACCGGAGGAGTACCTTGTGTGTATCAAACGTCACAACGTAACTGGGTGACTATAAAGAAGCTCTACAGGTATCTCCGAGGGTGTCTGTTGAGTTGGCATGGATCAAGACTGGGATTTGTTACTCCGTGTGACGGAGAGGTATCTCAGGGCCCACTCGGTAATACAACATCACAATGAGCCTTGCAAGCAAAGTGACTAAAGTGTTAGCCACGGGATCTTGTATTACGGAACGAGTAAAGAGACTTGCCGGTAACGAGATTGAACTAGGTATGGAGATACCGACGATCGAATCTCGGGCAAGTAACATACCGACGAACAAAGGGAACAGCGTACGGGATTAACTGAATCCTAGACATAGAGGTTCAACCGATAAAGATCTTCGTAGAATATGTAGGAACCAATATGGGCATCTAGGTCCCGCTATTGGTTATTGACCGTAGAGGTGTCTCGGTCATGTCTACATAGTTCTCGAACTCGCAGGGTCTGCACACTTAATGTTCGGTGACGTTTCGGTATTATTGAGTTATGTATGTTGGTGACCGAGGGTTGTTTGGAGTCCCGGATAAGATCTCAGACATCACGAGTAGCTCCGGAATGGTCCGGAGATAAATATTTATATATGGGAAGTCATATTTTGGCTACCGGAAAAGTTTCGGGTTTTTCCGGTATTGTACCGGGAAGCTTCTAGAAGGTTCCAGAAACTTCCGGAGGAGTCTGGAAGTCCACCAAGGGTTCCACCACGTCCCAAGGGTTTGCATGGGCTGAGGGGAGGCGCCCTGGCCTTATTGGGCCAGGCGCACAAGTCCCTCAAGGCCCATGTGGCTTGGGAGAGGTGGAAAGTCCACCTGTTTATGGAAAGGGAGGGAATTGGACTAGGAGTCCAACCCCTCCCCCTTGGCTACGCCCTAGGGCTTGGAGGGGCTGATCTCCACGACCCTCCACCTATATATAGAGGGGAGGGGGCGCCCCAAGAGCACACACGAAGCCCTTGGCGCCCCTCTCTCTCCCTAGATCGTTTTCTCCTCCGTTCGCGGTTTCGGTAGCGCTAGGCGTAGCCCTGCCGGGATAGCGCCACCACCACCGCCACCACGCCGTCGTGTTGACGGAGAACTCATCTACCTCTCTGCCCCCTCTTGCTGGATCAAGAAGGCGGAGATCATCATCGAGCTGTACGGGTGCTGAACGCAGAGGTGTCGTCCGCTCGGCGCTAGGTCGGGACGGATCGTGATTGGATTGCGGGATGGATTGCGATTTAGATCGCGAAGACGTTCGACTACATCAACCGCGTTTCTTAACGCTTCCCGCTTAGCGATCTACAAGGGTACGTAGATCCACTCTCCCTCTCATAGATGCTCATCACCATGGATAGATCTTGCGTGTGCGTAGGAATTTTTTTGTTTCCCATGCAACGTTCCCCAACAATGTAATGCATGTTCATGACCATTTTTACTCTCTAGCTGGCCGCTTCTCAATCTAATTGCTAGCCTTCGCCTGTACTAAGAGGGAATACTACTTGTGCATCAAAACCCTTAAACCAAGTTGTGCCAAATGAGTCCACTATATCTACCTATATGCGGTATTACCCTGTCGTTCTAAAGTAAATTTGCATGTGCCATCTCTAAGAATTCAAATAAACATCTGTGTTGTGTGCCTGGACCGCTCATGGTGCGACAGGGGGCGGTCAGTATCTTCCATGCTAAGCGGGTTATTCTCGTGATGAGTGTTTATTCACTCGTCCTTACACGAGAGGGGCGGTAATAGGGATTCCCAGTCCCGAAATCAAAAATCAAAAATAATTAAACAAAACTCCCCCAGGAATGTTGTTGGTTTGGACGGTACCCGTGGATGCGGCTAGCCGTGGAGTGTGATTGTTGGTGGAGGGGGAGTAAACCTTTACTTTTACCGCTTGGGAACCGCCGCTAATTTGTTTAGCATGGATGATATTGATAACTCTTGGTCGTGACGTTGACAGGAAGGGTGTATCTCCCAAAATTTTATCTATCTCTGTTTTAAACTTTGAGCTCTGGCACCGCTGCAAATCCATGCTTCTTTCAACGAAGGGACTATCTATTTACTTTTATGTTGAGTCATCACCTTATCAAATAAGCGCCAGACCTGAGAGCACTATTGTCATCCTCATGCATTGTGTATAGTTGATGTTGGGTGCATCATGACTGGATCTTTTCTACCATGAATTACAATGTTTAGTCGCTGCTTGAACTTTCGAGGTGCTCTGCATTTATGTTTTGCGGTCTCAGAAAGGGCTAGCGAGATACCACTATTGTCATATTGTATCATGATTGTTTTGACAAAGTGTAGGCGTTTGAGATATCTTATTATTGCTCGCTAGTTGCTTATGTTATTGATATGAGCTAATATAATTTCTAAGAGTTATTGTTTACATGGTTAGTCATAATCTTTGCTGAAAACTTGGGTGCTACTTAAGCATATATATGTAAACAAGAACAAAAGAGTTCATAAAAGTTTTTCTTTATCACTTTCAGTTTATCAACTGAATTGCTTGAGGACAAGCAAAGGTTTAAGCTTGGGGTAGTTGATACGTCTCCAATGTATCTACTTTTCCTCACCCTTTTGCCCTTGTTTTGGACTCTAATTTGCTTGATTTGAATGGAACTAACCCGGACTTACGTTGTTTTCAGCAGAACTACCATGGTGTTGTTTTTGTGCAGAAATAAAAGTTCTCGGAATGGAACGAAACTTTTTGGAGAATTATTTCAGAATATATTTGAATTATTGGAGCCAAAATCCACTGAAGTGGGGGGCAGGGTGAGCAGCACCCACCAGGGCGCGCCAGGCCCCCTGGGCGCTCCCTGGTGGGTTGTGCCCACCTCGTGGCCCCACTGACCCTAATTCCGCCACTATAAATTCCTATTTTCAGAGAAATAATCGGAGAGAAAGTGTCATCGCGTTTTACGATACGGAGCCACCGCCACCTCCTGTTCTTCATCGGGAGGCCAGATCTGGAGCCCGTTTGGGGCTCCGGAGAGGGGAATCTTCGGTCTTCATCATCACCAACCCTTATCCATCGCTAATTCCATGATGCTCCACACCGGGAGTGACTAATTCCTTCGTAGGCTTGCTGGTCGGTGAGGAGTTGGATGAGATTCATCATGTAATCGAGTTAGTTTTGTTAGGGCTTGATCCCTAGTATCCATTATGTTCTGAGATTGATGTTGCTATGACTTTGCTATGCCTAATGCTTGTCACTAGGGCCTGAGTGCCATGATTTCAGATCTGAACCGTTTATGTTATCATCTCAATATCCATGTTCTTGATCCGATCTTGCCTAGTCATATGCACCTATTACGTGTTATGATCCGTCAACCCCATAGTGACAATATTTGGGATACTTCGCGGTAATGACCGTAGTTTGAGGAGTTCATGTATTCACCATGTGTTAATGCTTTGTTCCGGTTCTCTTTTAAAAGGAGGCCTTAATATCCCTTAGTTTCCTTATGGACCCCGCTGCCACGGGAGGGTAGGACAAAAGATGTCATGCAAGTTCTTTTCCATAAGCACGTATGACTATTTACGGAATACATGCCTACATTACATTGACGAATTGGAGCTAGTTCTGTGTCGCCCTAGGTTATGACTGTTATATGATGAATATCATCCAACGAGTTACCGATCCAGTGCCTACGAGCTTTCCACTTATTATTCTTGCTAAGTTACTATTGCTGTTGCTGTTGTTCCAACTTCTACAAAACTATTGCTACTACTGTTACCACTACTGTTACTGTCACTACTGCTATCAAGCTATCATATTACTGTGCTACTGATCACTTTGTTGCAGATATTTAATCTCCAGGTGTGGTTGAATTGACAACTCAACTGCTAATACTCTCAAGTATTCTTTGGCTCCCCTTGTGTCGAATCTATAAATTTGGGTTGAATACTCTACCCTCAAAAACTGTTGCGGTCCCCTATACTTGTGGGTTATCACCCTCCCCCTATATATAGTTGAGGGGAGAGAGGGCAGCCGCACCCTAAAGCCATGGCGCAACACTCTCTCTCCCTCTAGATCAGTTTCTCCTCTAGATTGGTTTCGGTAGTGCTTGGCGAAGCCCTGCCGGAACAGCTCCACCACCGCCGCCACCACGCCGTCGTGCTGCCGGAGATCTCATCTACATCTCTGCCCTCACTTGCTGGATCAAGGAGGTGGAGACATCATCGATCTGTATGTGTGCTGAATGCAGAGGTGCCATCCGTTCGACGCAAGATCGGAACGGAACAAGATTGGATCACGGGATGGATCGTGATTGGATCGCGAAGACGTTTGACTACACCAACCGCGTTTCTTAACGCTTCCCGCTTAGTGATCTACAAGGGTATGTAGATGCACTCCCCCTCTCGTAGTTGTTGATCTCCATAGATAGATCTTGGGTGTTCGTAGGAATTTTTTGTTTCCCATGCAACGTTCCCCAACAGTGGTATCAGAGCCAAGTTTATGCGTAGATAACATGCACGAGTAGAACACAAAAGAGGTTGTGGGCGTTGATGTTCAGATTGCTTACTTCCTTAGTCTTATCTTGATTCGGCGGTATTGTGGGATGAAGCAGCCCAGACCAACCATACTCGTCCACGTACGAGAGACCGGTTCCATCGACTGACATGCACTTGTTGCATAAAGATGGCTGGCGGGTGTCTGTCTCTCCCACTTTAGTTGAATCGGATTTGACGGAGGCGGTCCTTGTAGAAGGTTAAATAGCAACTTGAATATCACCGTTGTGGCTTTGCGTAGGTAAGAACGGTTCTTACTAGTTGCCCATAGCAGCCACGTAAAACTTGCAACAACAAAGTAGAGGACGTCTAACTTGTTTTTGCAGGGCATGTTGTGATTTGATATGGCCAAAGACATGATGTGATATATGTGATGTATGAGATGATCATGTTTTGTATAGATTATCATGACTTGCATGTCGATGAGTACGGCAACCGGTAGGAGCCATAGGGTTGTCTTTAATTATTTTTTCCCTTTTTGCTTTACTTTATCGCTATGAGTTAGCAATAGTTGTAGAAGCAATAGTTGGCGTGACAACCACATGATGACACGATGATGGAGATCATGATGATGGAAATCATGCCGGTGCTTTGGAGATGGAGATCAAAAGCACAAGATGATGATGGCCATATCATGTCACTAATATGATTTGCATGTGATGTTTATCCTATTTATGCATCTTATTTTGCTTAGAACGACGGTAGCATTATAAGATGATCCCTCACTAAAATTTCAAGATAAATTGTGTTCTCCCCGAGTATGCACCGTTGCGAAGGTTCGTCGTTTCGAAGCACCTCGTGATGATCGGGTATGATAGACTCTACGTTTGCATACAACGGGTGTAAGCCAGATTTACACACGTAGAATACTTGGGTTAAACTTGACGAGCATAGAATGTACAGACATGGCCTCAGAACACAAGAGACCGAAAGGTCGAACATGAGTCATATAGTAGATATGATCAACATGGAGATGTTCACCATTGAAACCACCTCATCTCACGTGATGATCGGACTTGGGTTGGTGGATTTGGATCATGTTACACTTAGACAACCTGAGGGATGTTGATTTGAGTGGGAGTTCTTTAGTAATATGATTAAATTGAACTCATTATCATGAACATAATCTAAAGCTGTCTTTGCAAAATTATGCTGTAGATTAATGGCTCGCGCAGTAGCTCCTCTAAATTTCAATGTGTTCCTAGAGAAAGCTAAGTTGAAAGATGATGGAAGTAACTATGCGGACTGGGTCCGTAATCTGAGGATTATCCTCACGGCTTTGCAAAAGGCTTATGTCCTTGATGCGCCGCTTGGTGTGCCACCCCCTCCAGCGTCGTCTGTGGATGTTGTGAACGACTGCCAGGCACGCCCTGATGACTACTCTATAGTTCAGTGCGCCATGCTGTACGGCTTAGAATCAGGACTTCAAAAGCGTTTTGAATGCCATGAAGCATATGAGATGTTCCAGGAGTTGAAGTTAATATTTCAAGCAAATGCCCGGATCGAGAGGTATGAGACCTCCGATAAGTTCTTCGCCTGCAAGATGGAAGAGAATAGTTCTGTTAGTGAACACCTACTTAGAATGTCTGGGTACTACAACCGTTTGAATGATTTGGGAGTCTAGCTTCCGCCCGAAACGGTCACTTTCAGAATTCTCCAGTCACTGCCACCTAGCTTCAAAGGCTTCATGATGAACTATAATATGCAAGGGATGGAAAAGTCTGTCTTTGAGCTGTTCGCGATGCTGAAAGTCGCGGAGGTAGAAATCAAAAAGGAGCATCAAGTGTTGATGGTGAATAAAACCACTAGTTTCAAGAAAGGCAAGGGAAAGAAGGGAAACTTCAAGAAGGGTGGCAAGCAAGTTGCCTCTCCCGTGAAGAAACTCAAGGCTGGACCCAAGCCTGAGACTGAGTGCTTCTATTGCAAGGGGACTGGCCACTGGAAGCGGAATTGCCCCAAGTACCTGGTTGATAAGAAGGCTGGCAACGTCAACAAATGTATATTTGATATACATGTTATTGATGTGTACCTCACTAGCTCACGTAGTAGTGTCTGGGTATTTGATACCGGTTCGGTTGCTCATATTTGTAACTCGAAACAGGAACTACGGAATAAACGGAGGCTGGCGAAGGATGAAGTGACGATGCGTTGTCAGAAATGGTTCCAAGGTTGATGTGATCGCCGTCGGCACGCTCGCTCTTCAATTACCATCGGGATTAGTAGTAAACCTAAATAATTGTTATTTGGTGCCTGCGTTAAGCATGAACATTATATCTAGATCTTGTTTATTGCGAGACGGTTATTCATTTAAATTAGAGAATAATGGTTGTTCTATTTATATGAGTAACATCTTTTATGGTCATGCACCCAATGTGAATGGTTTATTCTTGTTGAATCTCGATAGTAGTGATACTCACATTCATAACATTGATGCCAAAAGATGCAAAGTTAATAATGATAGTACCACTTTCTTGTGGCACTGCCGCTTAGGTCATATTGGTGTAAAACGCATGAAGACGCTCCATGTTGATGGACTTTTGGAATCACTCGATTTTGAATCGCTTGATACATGCGAACCATGCCTCTTGGGCAAGATGAGGAAAACCCAGTTCTCCGGTACAATGGAGCGGGGAAGTGACTTGTTGGAAATCATACATACCGATGTGTGCAATCCGATGATTTAAGTAGATATGGGTATATTTACTTGATGAAGCACAAGTCTGAAACATTTGAAAAGTTCAAGGAATTTCAGAGTGATGTAGAAAATCATCGTAACAAGAAGATAAACTTTCTACGATCTGATCATGGTGGAGAATATCTGAGTTATCAGTTTGGTATGCATTTGGGACAATGTGGAATTGTTTCACAACTTACGCCACCTAGAACACCACAGCGTAATGGTGTGTCCGAGCGTCATAATCGTACTCTATTGGATATGGTACGATCTATGATGTCTCTCACTGATCTACCTCTATCGTTTAGGGGTTATGCATTAGAGATAGCCACATTCACTTTAAATAGGGCACCATCAAAATCCATTGAGACAACACCGTATAATTTATGGTTTGGCAACAAACCTAAGTTGTCGTTTCTTAAAGTTTGGGGCTGCGACGCTTATGTGAAAAGGATTCAACCTGATAAGCTCGAACCCAAAGCAAACAAATGTGTCTTCATAGGTTACCCTAAGGAAACAGTTGGGTATACCTTCTATCTCAGATCCGAGGGCAAAGTGTTTGTTGCTAAGAATGGGTCCTTTCTCGAGAAAGAGTTTCTCTCGAAAGAATTGAGTGGGAGGAAGGTAGAACTTGATGAGGTTATTGAACTGTCACTTCAATTGGATAGTAGCGCAACGCAGAAAGATGTTTCCGCGGCACCTACACCAAGTGAAGAGGAGGTTAATGATGATGATCATGAAACTTCAGATCAAGTTACTACTAAGCCTCGTAGGTCGACAAGGAATCATACCGCCCCTGAGTGGTACGACAATCCTGTCTTAGAGGTCATGTTGTTAGACAACAGTGAACCTACGAGCTATGAAGAAGCGATGGTGGGCTCGGATTCCATCAAATGGCTAGGGCCATGAAATCCGAGATGGGATCCATGTATGAGAACAAAGTGTGGACTTTGGAGGAGTTACCATATGATCGTAAGGCCATACAGAATAAATGGATCTTTAAGAAAAAGACGAACGCGGACGGTAATGTAACCATCTATAAAGCTCGACTTGTTGCAAAAGGGTTTTCACAAGTTCAAGGAGTTGACTACGATGAGACTCTCTCCCGTAGCGATGCTTCAGTCCATCAGGATCATGTTAGCAATAGCTGCATTTTTTGATTACGAGATCTGGCAGATGGATGTCAAAACAGCTTTCCTTAATGGTTTCCTTAAGGAAGAGTTGTATATGATGCAACCAGAAGGTTTTGTCGATCCTGAAAATGCTGACAAAGTGTGCAAGCTCCAGCGATCCATTTATGGACTGGTGCAGGCATCTCGGAGTCGGAATCTTCGCTTTGTTGAGGTGATCAAAGCGTTTCGGTTCATACAAGTTTATGGAGAAGCTTGTATTTACAAGAAAGTGAGTGGGAGCTCTATAGCGTTTCTGATATTATATGTGGATGACATATTGCTGGTTGGAAAAAATATAGAACTTTTAGAAAGCGTGAAGATATATTTGAACAAAAGTTTTTCAATGAAAGACCTCGGAGAAGCTGCTTACATATTAGGCATCAAGATCTATAGAGATAGGTTGAGAAACTTAATAGGACTTTCACAAAGCACATATCTTGATAAGGTTTTGAAGAAGTTCAAAATGGATCAGTCCAAGAAAGGGTTCTTGCCTGTCTTACATGGTGTGAAGTTGAGTAAGACTCAATGCCCAGCGACTACAGAGGCTAAAGAAAAAGATGAGTGTCATCCCCTATGCTTCAGCCATAGGCTCTATAATGTATGCGATGCTATGCACAAGACCAGATGTTAGCCTTGCCATAAGTATGGCCGGAAGGTTTCAAAGTGATCCAGGAATGGAACACTGGACATCGGTCAAGAATATCCTTAAGTACCTGAAAAGGACTAAGGAAATGTTTCTCGTTTATGGAGGTGATCAAGAGCTCGTCGTAAAGGGTTACGTAGACGCTAGCTTTGACACAGATCCGGATGACTCTAAGTCTCAAACCGGATACGTAGATATTCTAAATGGTGGAGCGGTAAGCTGGTGCAGTTCCAAGCAAAGTGTGGTAGCTGATTCTACATGTGAGGCGGAGTACATCGCTGCTTCGGAAGCGGCGAAGGAAGGAGTCTGGATGAAGTAGTTCATGACAGATCTTAGAGTTGTGCCCAGTGCATTGGATCCGATGACTCTCTTGTGTGATAACACTGGCGCCATTGCTCTAGCCAAAGAGCCCAGGTTTCACAAGAGGACCAGACACATAAAGCGCCTCTTCAATTCCATCCGCGATTACATCAAGGAGGAGGACATAAATATTTGCAAAGTACATACGGATCTGAATGTTGCAGATCCGTTGACTAAACCTCTTCCACGGGCAAAACATGATCAACACCAGAACTCTATGGGTGTTAGATTCATTACAATATAAATCACATAGCGATGTGAACTAGATTATTGACTCTACTGCAAGTGGGAGACTGTTGGAAATATGCCCTAGAGGCAATAATAAAATAGTTATTATCATATTTCCTTGTTCGTGATAATCTTTTATTATCCATGCTATAATTGTATTGATTGGAAACTCAGATACATGTGTGGATACATAGACAAAACTGTGTCCCGAGTGAGCCTCTACTAGACTAGCTCGTTGATCGAAGATGGTTAAGGTTTCCTGACCATGGACATGAGTTTTCATTTGATAACGGGATCACATCATTAGAAGAATGATGTGATGGATAAATACCCAACCATAAGCATAGCATTTGATCGTTCTAGTTTATTGCTACTGCTTTGTCCATGTCAAGTATCTGTTCCTACGACCATGAGATCATGCAACTCCCGGACACCGGAGGAATGCCTTGTGTGTATCAAACATCACAACGTAACTGGGTGACTATAAAGGTGCTCTACAGGTATCTCCGAGGGTGTCTGTTGGCTTGGCGTAAATCGAGACTGGGATTTGTCACTCCGTATGACGGAGAGGTATCTCTGGGCCCACTCGGTAATACAGCATCACAAGAAGCTTGCAAGCAATGTGACTAAGGAGTTAGTCATGACATCTTGTATTACGGAACGAGTAAAGAGGCTTGCCGGTAACGATATTGAACTAGGTATGGAGATACCGACGATCGAATCTCGGGCAAGTAAAATATCGATGGACAAAGGGAACTGTATACGGGATTGTCTGAATCCTTGACATCGTGGTTCGACCGATAAATATCTTCGTGGAATATGTAGGAACAAATATGGGCATCTAGGCCCCGTTGTCGGTTATTGACCGGAGAGTGTCTCGGTCATGTCTACATAGTTCTCGAACCCGTAGGGTCTGCACACTTAACATTCGGTGATGATTTGGTATTGTTGAGATGTATATGTTGGTGGCCGAAAGTTGTTCGGAGTCCCGAATGAGATCCCGGATGTCACGAGGAGTTCCGGAATGGTCCGGAGGTAAAGATTGATATATGGGAAGTTCCGTGTTGGTCATCGAAAAGAATTCGGGCGTCACCGGCAGTGTACCGGGGGTGCCGAAGGGTTCCGAGGGTCCACCGGAAGGGGCCTACCAGCCCCGGAGGGGCCACATGGGCTGAGAGGGGTGCGCACCATCCCCTGGTGGGCTGGCCGCACCTCCCCACCTAGGCCCATGCGGCTGGGCTGTGGAGGTTCAACCCTAGGGGTGGCGCCACCCTAGCTTGGGTGACAAGCCACCTCTTGGCCGCCGGTCCCTAGGGGGAAACCCTAGGGCTGGTCGCCTCCACCCCTCCCCCTATATATAGTTGAGGGGAGAGAGGGCAGCCGCACCCTAAAGCCACGACGCAGCCCTCTTTGTCCCTCTAGATCAGTTTCTCCTCTAGGTTGGTTTCGATAGTGCTTGGCGAAGCCCTGCTGGAACAGCTCCACCACCACCGCCACCACGCCGTCGTGCTGCCGGAGATCTCATCTACCTCTCCGCCCTCGCTTGCTGGATCAAGGAGGTGGATACATCATCGATTTGTACGTGTGCTGAACGAGGAGGTGCTGTCCGTTCGGCGCTAGATCGGAACGGAACAAGATTGGATCACGGGACGGATCGTGATTGGATCGTGAAGACGTTCGACTACACGAACCGCGTTTCTTAACGCTTCTCGCTTAGCGATCTATAAGGGTATGTAGATGCACTCCCCCTCTCGTAGCTGTTGATCTCCATAGATAGATCTTGAGTGTTCGTAGGAAATTTTTTGTTTCCCATGCAACGTTCCCCGACATCCTGTACCTTTGCATGGAGATTTTTTTATTGAATATATAAAAAATACTAGAACGAAGAACTAGCGAAGGGGGCCCACCTGTTGTCCACAAGACAACAGGGCACGACCACCCCCAGGGCCCACCTGTTGTCAAAATTTTTGTCATCACCAACACTTCATCGTGGGAGGATCAATCTTCATCAACATCTTCACCAGCATCATCTCATGTCAAACCCTAGTTCATCTCTTGTATTCAATCTTTGTCTCTAAACCTCAGATTGGTATGTGTGGATTACTAGTAGTGTTGATTACATCTTGTAGTTGATGCTAGTTGGTTTATTTGGTGGAATATTATATGTTCAGATCCTCAAGCATATTCAATACACCTCTGATCTTGAACATGAACATGATTGTGAGTAGTTACTTTTTTTCTTGAGGACATGGGAGAAGTCTTGTTAAAGTAAATCATGTGAAGTTGATATTCGTTCAATATTTTGATGATATGTATGTTGTTCTTTCTCTAGTGGTGTCGTGTGAACGTCGACTACCTGACACTTCACCATCTTTGGGCCTAGGGGAAGGCATTGGGGAGTAATAAGTAGATGATTGGTTGCGAGAGTGACAACAGCTTAAACCCTAGTTTATGCGCTATTCCTTAAGGGGATGATTTGGATCCATATGTTTCATGCTATTGTTAGATTTATCTTAATTCTTCTTTCGTGGTTTGGATGCTTGCGGGGGGGGGGGGGGTAATCATAAGAGGGTTGTTTGTTCAAGTAAGAACAACATCCTAGCACTGGTATACCCACATATCAAATTATCAAAGTAATGAACGCGAATCAACTAAATGTCATGATCTTGACTGGACAATAATTCCCATGTGTCCTCAAGAACGCTTTGCTCACAATAAGAAGTACTTCCAGCTTGTCCTTTGATGTACAAAGGATTGGGACACCTTGTTCCACTCTTGTTACAATTGTTACTTGTTACTTGTACGAATTATCTTGCTACAAAACTATCTATTGTTACTACTTGCAACACTTGCATAGAATACCTTGCTAAAAACCACTTGTCATTTTACTTCTGTTCCTCGTTGGGTTCGACACTCTTACTTATCGAAAGGACTATGATTGATCCCCTATACTTCTGGGTCATCATCCCGCCAACCACTTTTTTCTCAAATGTCCAGCTCGTTCCACTGTATCCCAGATCCATCAGTGCACAATCATCTACCGCAGCTCTGAATAAATCCATCTGACCTTGACTCCTCTGACCAATACCATCATGTTCATGTGTGTGCAACATCTCATTGAAATTTCCGATCACGACCCATGGTTCATCCAACAGTCTGGCTAAATTCCTCATTGTGTCCCATGTGCGATGTCTCTCCTGTACCTGTGCATCTCCGTAAATGCATGTTAGCCTCCAAGGGCTCGGGCCTACATTCGGGATCATGGCATCGATATGATACTGAGACTAACCGGAAACTTGCCAAACAGCCAAATGGAAAAGAAAAAACTAGCGAGCCGTGCACTAGCGAGATCTGGGCCGCGGTCCATGAAAGGGAGTTGTGGGCGTTGCATAGGTTACCTAGCGTTGATAGGTTACCTGGCATGTTAGATAGGAGGTCTTCTCCCGGGTGAATGTGTCGCTGGAGCTATTTCCTGTCTGATGCTATTTCCTGGCGTGTCAAATAGGAGGTCTTTATCAGTTTTCAATGTTTTGCATGTTTTTAGGTTTCTCTCTGTTTTTCTTTTATTTTTCGTTCTTATTTTATTTTATTTTATTTTCTCTTCGGCTTTCTATGGTTTTCAATGATTTTCTTTGATTTTTCTTTTTTTTTCTTCAACACATGTCTAATTTTTTGTACACATTATACATTTTTCGTGTATATCAGGACCATATTTTCATACACATTTGATTTTTTAAGATACATGATTACTTATTTTTTTTAAAAGATGTCTACTTTTTCACACACATCATATATTTTCCATATACATTTAAAACTTTTTAATACATGTTTACCATTTTTTAACTAGATGATAAATATTTTTGAAATACTTGTTTCTGAACTTTTTTGCAAATACATGTTAAACATGTTTAATTACACATTAAAACAATTTTTACACTATGCGATGTTTATAAAATAGTATACCTATTTCTTTAAACGTGAGATGCATGAACATTTTTCTAAATATAATGTACATTCTTTTTGAATGGTACGAAACATTTTTGAATTGTATTAACTTTTTTTAATTGTATCATTTTTTTTCTAAAATATCAAGTACATTTTTTTCGAACACATGAACAATTTCTAAATGTAGGATAGGCATCCAACCTCCTGGAAAGAGCGATGTGCATAGACCGGGTGAGTAAGGATGCGGCTCCGTGGATCGTTCGTCGGGCCTGATAGATGGTGGTATCACAACCTTCTCAAAGGAACCGTACGTGAGACTCTCGCCTCATACGGCTCCATCCTGGAATATGGACCCCCCCCCCCTTTTCCTTTGAGGGCCTCGGGACCAGACGGGCTTCATGCTGTATTTTTCAAGCGTTTCTGGCTCATGCTTGAGAATGACTTAGTGACTGAAGTGCACCGTACGCATAGCTTACCGAATCAGTTGCAACACAGATGGGAATGCATGCTACGAAAGACAGGGTCGAGTCTGATACATCAACCATCGACTCCATATCCTTGTACGAGTCCACAATCACTACACGAGATGAACCTGGGTTTGGTGAATGGAAGTTGGCCTTAGGTGTAATAGGACTCCCGGTTACTGCGCGCGATCGTATACTGAGGTGCTCTCGTCGGTTATTGGAACGATGAGAGCCGGGCCGGGCCAATAAAACCACTTAGGTCTACGTTGCTGCGATATTGTTCTATCGAAGCAGGTGGGCTGCTTTTTAGAAGTTCGGCCTGGTTTTTCATTAAAAACTAAAAAAATGGGGGAGGGATTGACCTTTCTAACACATATTCTGTCGTACTGGCATGGCCCCACTGATTGTTTTCGATCAAAGCATCAAGCAGCGCAACCCGGTTCTACTTGACTAAACCCCGTGCTCGTCCAAGTCAAGATGGATGCATAAAATGGAGACATCGTGGATTACCCAAATTGGGATGATGATAGGACATTTCACTTTCTTTCGCAATATTTCCGATCATGACTCAACCACTAGGAAAGGGGATTGCTTACTCTCAGCCATCGGATCGATACCTTCAGCCAAGACCCATTCTTAAGCAAGCCAACGGTGGTGTGTCATAGCCAAAGTCGAAGGGAAAAAATAAGGTAATGAGATGATGGTGCCATCAAGAAGTCGACGAACGTAGTAGCGGCCAAAAATGAAACTCTTGCATGAAAGACCGGATTTGACGCAAGTGAAATTCTTGTTGAAAGCACAGCTACGTGATGGCACTCAATCAAGCAGTAGCTCTGGCACGTCACTCGGCTCCTCGGCTCACTTCGGTGGCAATTTCACCTTAGGCGCATGTCTCAGCAACATAAAACGAGGGTTTCACGCGTCGCTTAAGAGTTGAACTCTGACTGAAAGGACTTGACACATTGCCAAGGCGATTTTATTAGCCAGCTGTGAGATAGAGATCTGCGGTAAACGAGCAATAGCCTCTAAAGAGTGCTGAAATAGTTGTTCTTTTTTCTAAAGATCCGAGACTATTGCATGTATTGCATAATTTAAAGAATCCCATTTCATTAGAGGGAGGGAGCCCTTCCTACCTTTCTTTATTTAAGTGCTAGTGTCAAATGAGGCAGTTGCCCGCCGCTCGCCCGCCCTATCTATCTGCGCGCTGGCAGGTAGGGGCAACTCTATGTGATTCGCTACGCTTGCTTACACCCCACCCCGTAAGCTGACTCTATTGCCTAGCGGTTAGCGACACATACATTTTTTTGAATGTACAAACATTTATTAAAGTTGTGCAATTGTTCTTTACACTGCATAAATACTTTTTAAATGTGCGATAAACACTTTTGAAAAAATAACATACATTTGCTCGTCAACGGCAGCTCATCTGTAACGCCCAAGATGCGATCCTATCCTTATTTTGGCACGAGGGCCTCGACAGGGATAGAAGTGCATCTCATCATTTCGCAAGAATGGATATCATTACAAGTACATGTAAAGAAGAGATGAGTATACGGAAATGGCTTACACTCGCCACAAGCTACATCAATATCACATCAATACAACAACATAACAAGCATCATACAGAAGAGCAGGGTCCGACTACGGACGAAATCAAACGATAAAATGACATCCATCCTTGCTATCCCAGGCTGCCGTCCTGGAACCCATCCTATGATCGATGATGATGAAGAAGAAGAACTCCAATTCAAACAAACATCGCTCTCACGTTAAAGCATCGTATTGCCTGTACCTGCAACTGTTGTTGTAGTAATATGTGAGCCACAGGGACTCAGCAATCTCATTTCCAAGGGTATCAAGACTATTAAAGCTTAATGGGTGAGATATGGTTAAGTGGTGAGGCTGCAGCAAGCGACTAAGCATTTATTTGAGTGGCTAAATTATGAGTACAAGAATAAAGGGGGATGATCGTCGCATAAACGGACGTGAACTAGAAATGACCTCTAAGAGATCCTGAACACCTACTTACGAACAAACATAACCCCACCGTGTTCTCTCTCGGTTCAGAAATCACGAGAAGAGACAGTCACGGTTACTCACACGGTTGTTGTATTTTATTTGAGTTTACTTCAAGTTTGCTATGACCGGGTGTTAAACAAAGTTTCCAAGTTGCCACATAACCGTGGGCACGGCTTTCCGAAAGATTTAACCCTACAGGGGTGCTCCAACTCATCCATCACAAAGTAACCACACGCCGCGGGAATAACCTCGACCACGAATCCCGTGATTTCCTAGGCAATTCCATTGGAAAACCGCAACCTCGAGATAGCCCGAAGTATTCTCGGAATTCCACGCACAAGACGTTCGAGAAAGGTAAAACAAATCCAGCAAGGCCGCCCGACGTGCCGACAATCCCGATAGGAGTCTCGTATCTCGTTCTTAGGGCAAATCGGATGGGTCACACTACGAGTCAAACCAAACCTCGAGTTTCCCCATGGTGGCCCCGCGGTCTGCCCATTTTGGACCAACACTCATGAGGAGCACTGGCCCGAGTTGTTGATTAATTATCCACGGGGTCCGAAAAGTCCCAATGCAATTTTATTAGTTATTAGGCAAATGTAGTACCAATGTTGGGCCTTGCGAGACAAGCTTTATCCTAAAACGAAAGTCAAGGGGGTCCCAATAACAACCCCGAGCATGTTAGGAGCGCAAAAATATGGAACATAACACCAGTACACAAGTAACTAGGGCGGCAAAAGTGGAACAAAACACCGAGCAAAAGACCAAGCCTTCCACCTTTTACCAAGTATATATGTGCATTAAATTAAATAGCAATAATATTGTGATATATCAAAATATCCATGTTGGCACATGGAACCAATTACACCTGCAACTAGCAACGCTATAAGAAGGGCTGAGCAAGCGGTAACATAGCCAAACAATGTTTGCTGGGATGTGGAGGGGTTAGAGGCTTATCATGGCAATTTGGGAGGCTAGACAACAAGTGGTGGGTAGCGAGACAACGATAGAAACGAGACAACTAGCATGGCAATGATAGTAATGGTATCCAGGAAAATGGTCATCTTGCCTGAGATCCCGCTTGGAAGAAGAACGAATCCATGAAGAAGACGAGCCAACGTAGTCGAACGAATCCTCACTCTCCGAATGCTTTCGGAACTCTATCAAGAAGAAGCAATCCGGAAACAACAATCAACACGTGATAAACACCACAACATATGCATGACATGATGCACAAACAAATATGATGCATGCCAAGTTTAAATATGCAAGGCATGGCAAATCACAACAATCGATTACTACACATTAAGTGAAGTTCAATATGCAACGGGTTGCATATTGACGAAACTCCACGTTCGAAACATTTAGTTCACTCTCGTTTATTTACATGGCACGTTTAAATGTTGTTAACATGGCAAGAGGTGAAGCATAATGAAACTACACTATCTAGGCATCTTAAATGAGGTCGGAAACAACTTATAGTATTTCCGAAGCGACCTCATATGCAAATTATGAATTTGGTCCAGATCTGAACTAACCATGTTTTATATTTATTAAACAGGAAAATAAAGTGCACAATGCGATTCTACTAGTCATTCTAGTCGATTTACATATATAGATCATATAAAAGGAGCTACGGCCTAAAAGATATGACCAACACAAGATGCATATGTCATGAATGCAAAATGCATGCAAACAACCACTACAAGCATGTTAAATCATGGATGCAGCAAGATATTATGAAACTACATGGAATTCTAGTCAAGTTTCATATAGGACATGCTCAAAACGGAGTTACGGCTCAACCACAACAACCAACACAAGTTTTATTTGAAATCTGCCCAAAACAGCAACATAGCATATTGCACACATGAAAACAAGAAGATACAAGATTCTAAAATGCACAAATTAAGCATGGGGCAGTAGCATATAACAGACACTTCATTTGATCTTCACATTTCACACTCAAAAGAGTCATGGATCACATGGTAGGAAGCTCACAACATGGCAATAAAATATAGCAGATTAGGACTTAGTGAAAATAACAGTTTTTAGCATAGCAGATTTTCATGGAGGAATATTGGCAGCAATAAAACTATATGCGATAGGGCATATTATGGCATGAAAATTTACAGCATGGTAGAGGGCATGATGCACTACAAATCACTCCATGGTGGCAAGGTCTAATTATGCATAGAATCATGGCTAGCATCGACACAACATGACATTTTGAAGAAAACAGATTCTCAGACTTGGTAAAAATTAGAGTAGACATGTGCAACAGTTTTTAACAGATTGGCATGTTGGATAGCAGAATTAATTATGTTGCTAAACCTATTCATGCAAACTATTGGCACAACATGATAGACCACAACATGCTTAACAATATATCCCATTGTGGCAACACCAAAAGAGCTATAGATCAATAGCAAACCACATGGCAAGACAGCAACAAAATAACAGAGCTTTCAGACTTAGAAATATTTAGCATCTCAAAACAGCAACATCGAGTAGGCATGTTGACATGGCAAAAACAGTAGCATAACAACCCTCTATGAACATGGCAAGGACACTAACAGCAAGAAGACATGTCACACTACCAATTACTCTATTGGCACAACTTCAAAAGAGGCACGGGTTGCTTAATATGATGCTCGCAAAACTAAACTCAACGTTAACAGAAAACAGTTTTTGTCGGTTACGATGAGATGCACATTTCCAACAGAGTTTTGAAGCTCTAGATGATTCCTATAATCCATGAAAATGTCATAGCCATGTAGAGTTCGAAGAGTAGATACTTTTCCATATATAACACTTGATCATCGGATGCACGGTTGACAAGATACCATCCACACAAAATGCATATGTGAGTAAAATTCGGGCAGTTTGGGGACTTAGCAAAAATTACCCCCTGGACGGAAACTGGATGGAGCGGACGGGTTCTCACGGGGAGCCGTTTGGTTCGGGGACCGGCTCGGTCCCGGGACGGGGCCATCCCGGCGGTGAGGGCAGCCATGGTCGGTGGGGCGACGACGGCCGGCGGCGACGGGGTCGCCGAAGGCAGCTCTGGCGGCGCAGGGTCCCGGATCCGAGGGCGGGCGGCCGGATCCGGTGGTGCATGGGGTCAGGGCCGCAGCGGGGCCGGCGGGCGACGGCTGAGCCGCGGCGATGGCCGGCCGGCGCGGGGCGGCGGTGGTCGCGTGCTCCGGCGGCGGGCACGGGTGCGCGACGGCGTGCGGTGGAGGTCCGATGGCGGAGGGGCGCGCTCAGGTGAGCAGTGGCAGGGAGGAGCACGGCGGCGGTCCGACGGCGGCTGGAGGTCCGGCGGTGGCGCGGATCGAGCGGCTGCTCGGCGCCAGGGACGAGCGGGGCGCGGGCGGCGGTGCGCGGGCTCTCCGGGCCGTGGCGACGGCGGGATCCGGGCCCGGGAGGGCGCGAACCGGGCCTGGCGGGCCACGACGGCTGGGGGCGACGTGGAGGCCGCTGTGTGGCTGGGAGCACCGGTTGGCGGCGGTGCGGCCTACGGTGCGGCGCCAAGTGGCGGCGCGCGAGCGGCCTGCGTGGCGGCGACGGCTACGAGGTGGGAGGTGGCACACAGGGCAGCATGGTGTGATCGAGAGTGGGGGGCCCGCGGTGCCAAAGAACAAAGGCTAGGTCTTGGTTGTGGGAGGGAAGATGACACAAGGTTGTGGGACAACACCGTAACGTGGCACTGAAATGATGACGTTGCTGCTAACATGACAGCACCATAGAGAGAGGGGATGACACAACTAAAATTGGGCAATGCCCACACATCACCATGTGCTCTAGATCATACTTGCATCTACTCATAGAACCTCTCATGGTGGCGCTATTGGGGAACATGGTACAAAATACAAAAAAATTATCGTACGTATGAACACACCGAGGACGACTATGGAAATGCGTGAAGCAATCATATCACCACCAACGATGTTCCCGTGCACGAGGAGTAGTCGATGAAGCATGATTCCCGCAACTAGGTAATACCTCCCAACCACAAGAAATTTCCTCGATCGAGAGTCAAACGTACGACCCATATGCAGTATCCACGCATATTGTATTAGTGATTCAACAACACTTAGTCGTACAGACACAACCGAAGAACTAGATAATGAGTAGCCTTCTGGAGAGAGAGAGAGAGAGAGAGAGAGAGAGAGAGAGAGAGAGGTGGCACAAATGGAGGAGGCGCAACCTTTGAAACTTGTGTCTTAGGGGGGGCATAGATGGCCAGGGGGTGAACGATTTGGAGGAGGCGTTGCCTCGCCCTATGGCCAGCTCACCAAAGGGAGGGAGATCCTCCCAGCATCCCCTCCCCCCCCATGTTACCTCCCAAATAAACGAGGACGCACGAGGAGGGAGATCCTCCTAGGATCTCTTCCCACTTTACGCATATTGGACCCCAAGAAACGGGGTACCCCACCTTTGGCTCAAGGGCCCATGTGGGTGCTGCCCCTTGGGCTAGCCAAGGGTGCAACCCACGCTGAAATATTCTGGAAAATTCTGGAATCTTTTGTAAACCTCTATGGCCTTCAATATATACTTTTGGACGCACTTTTGGGAGAATCCCCGCATCATCGAGACATTTCTAAAAACAGCTCCAACATTTATGGTGCCTATTGGGGATATAACCCCGTGGTAAGACCCGCCCAGGAGGGGCCGGGTCGTACCTGGCGGCTCGTAGCCAAGACCTGTAAGGTGGGCCGGAAGATGAAGGCCAGGCCGCGTGGCGGCTTACCTGACGGGCCACGACAAAGGCCCGGAGACAAAAGATGGTGTGAAGACCCGGGCGGTTAAGCCGCCCGAAGACGGCTTGCCCAAGATAGCAAGGCGGCTTAGAGACAGGATCAACTACGATGTATGAGTCGGTTTAGGACTCGTGTAACCCAGAGCCTCGACCTCCTATATAAAGGTGAGGCCCTGGGGCAGCTTAGACAAAAACCAATCAATCGAGAACTAGGTCAAGCGAATCCGCTCCCTTGTAATCGATACTCCAAGCAATACAACACAAGCAGGACATAGGCTTTTACCTCTTCTTGAGGGGCCAAACCTAGGTAAACTCGTGTCCCTCGTCTCGACCAACCCCTTTGACTCCACCACCTTAGCGATGGCCTCGAACCTAAGTCTTCGGACATCTGCTGTGACAAAACCACGACAGTTGGCGCCCACCGTGGGGCTAGCGCTCGGTGGTGTTGAGTTCTCAAAGGGCTCTCTCCCAGGGATCGAGGGGTACGCTGTTGGCAGGATGACCAAGAGTCGCCGCGGCCGGCTCTACATCGACGACGCCGGCTGGGGCCCCGAGGCCGATTCAATTGAGTACGGTTTCCGGGTCCCCTTCGGCGGAATCCACGTCTTCATCGGCAAGATCGGCGGATCCGAACCCGGGCCGGACATCTGCACCGACATCGTCGAGCCGGCCCGGCGCGAGCAACCCGCCCGTGCCGACCCGGGCAGGAAGCATGTCTTTGTCGGCTTCACCCAGGGCATGGAGCTTGAAGGTTCTATGTCACGGGAAGAAACTCTCATCTGCTCAGAGGATGGTCCTCGAGCGGAGAGACGGAATCAATCTATCAGCTTCACAACGGTGGGCTCGGGGGCTACGTCGAGCCTTACCCCGAGTCGGAGTATCATGAGCCGGAGGATTATGAGCCGCCGAACCGCGCTGCCGTCTTCATGGCGGGTTCAGCGGCGGCTCCTGGCAGCTCAGCCGCCGGTGCGACTGGGTCTGGAGCTGGCAGGCCGCCGGCTCAGGTTCTTCTGGATCTGATGAATGAGCTTACAACCCTGATGGCGACTGAGGTCACTGCTGAAAACCAAGCGGCCCGTAATGCGGAGATCGTGAGGTTGAAGAACCAGATAACTGGAGTCCAACAGGAAATCAATGCGCTGAAGGCTCAGATGGATGCTGAGGCGGAGCGCCTTAGGGCGGACGCTTTCCGTTTCGAGTTAGAGCAGCAGTCTGCGGCGGCGGTAAAGCGGATGAGGCATCAATCCCGCTTGCCAGATCAGTATGAAGCCAGAAATCTTTTCAACACGCCAGGGACGGGACGGAACGTACGTTTGACCGTGACCCGGAAGGCGGAAGTACCTGGAAGCCGGGCGGCGGTTCAGCATCAGCAGCCAGACCTGCCCCGTCGGAACCCGACCCCATCACAGCTTTTTCCGACGCCGCCGGGTCATTATTCTAACCCGGCTGAGAACATGGTGGCGGCGGCAACCCGGCTTGGTACAATCCCCATCCCCGATGAGGCGCCTTTTGCAGAAGACGTGCGGAACGCTATTGGATACCTGCAGACGGCGGTGGCCCAGCAGGAGAAGTATACTTACAGCCGGAGCCGCGTGCATTCAACTCCCATCCCCAGCCGTAGCTACAGCCGGCGTTATGAGTCGCCGGCGGTTTCTAGCAGTGAACGACATCGGAACCCGCCGCGAGTCGATCGGGCGGCTCTGGATGCTCAGGCGCTGGTGGATCGGGCGAGAGCACAGCGAGAGGCGGCGGCTCTGGCGGCGGCGGCGGCTCATCAGGAACCCACAGTTGCACCTTCCGTCTCAGTAGGGGCAGGAGTAACCTCCAGGGCTGTGGGAGTGCCGTGCTTAGCGCCGGCTCTACGGAATGAGCGTCTGCCAAAGGATTTCAAAGGTCCTCGCAAGGTGCCCAATTATACTGCAGACCTACCTCCAGAGGCTTGGATCGAAAGCTATGAGCTGGCCATGGAGATGTTGGACGTCAGTGATGCAGTATGTGCCAAATACTTCATCATGATGCTGGAAGGGCCGGCTCGCACGTGGTTAAAGGGCTTGCCACCCAATACCATTAATTCCTGGGCCGAGTTGAAGGCGAAATTCATCAAAAATTTCCAAGGAACGTGCAAGCAGCCCATGACGATTGTGGATCTGGACCATTGCGTGCAGCATAATGACGAGTCGGCTCATAACTGGGTCCGGCGGGTCTCAACCATCATCCACTCTTCCGAACAGATTACGGCGGCTCAAGCAGTTTTGATTCTGGAGAAGAATTGCCATTTTACACCGCTGAAGCAGAAGCTTGGCCGGCTTAAACGCTCATGCCAAGACATGGGGGAGCTCATGGCGGCTCTCACCAAGTATGCAGACTCTGATAACACGAAAGACCCAGGCTCTGATGATGAGAAATCAGGTCACGGGAAGAAAGGTAACAATGGCAAGGGTCAACAGCAAAACGCGGCTGGAAACAGCAACCCGGGCAAACGGAAGAACCCGGACGGCGAGTCAGAATTGGTGGCGAACACCAGCACTGGGAACAATCGTGCTAAGGGCAATGGGAACTTCAGGGCACCCTTTAACAAGGGTAAAGCTCCTTTCAACTTGGAGGAGATGCTCAATAAACCTTGTCCGGAGCACAGCCGGCCTGATAAGCCGGCAGGTCACACTTGGAGGGATTGCAGTATTATGCGGCAGTTCTGGGATTACAGCCTTCAACAGCACCGTAATAACGGTAATGGTCCGTCAGGCGGCTCAGGGCCGGGCGGGTCAGGAGCCGGCTTTGGTGCTGGCGGCTCAGGATCCAGTTACCAGGGTCAAGGCAATCAAGGAGGTCATCATCAACAGCCTGGCGGTGGAGGCCAGCAGCAGAATAACCAATCGGGGTACCAGACAAACTCGAAACAGCTCAGTGGGGGTCGGTATCATGTTTTTACAACCAGCCTCGACAAGCGAGACCGGAAGGTACGCAAGCGGGCGGTTAACGCGGTCATGCCGGCTCTCCCACAATATTTGAAGTGGTCCGAGTATGACATAACTTGGAGTAGGGAGGATCACCCGCCGCGTGTTGATAACCCGGGGCAACTGGCTTTGGTAGTTGCCCCCCAAGTAGGAGGATATGTGTTCACTAAAGTGCTTATGGATGGTGGCAGCAGCATCAACATCCTGTATTATGACACTTTCAGCCGGATGGGTTTGCTTGATAAGGATCTTAAGCCCTCTTCAACAGTTTTTCACGATGTGGTGCCCGGAAAATCAGCTTATCCAGTGGGGAAGATTTCTTTGGAGGTAGCTTTTGGTGATGAATTTAACTACAGGGTGGAGTCTTTGTGGTTTGAAGTGGTCAAAATCAAAAGCCCATATCACGCTCTGTTTGGACGGCCGGCTTACGCCAAGTTCATGGCTAGGCCTTGCTATGTTTACTTACAGTTCAAGATGCCCGGGTTGAACGGGACGATTACCGTGCATGGTGATCGGAAGACAGCTCTTGAGTGTGAGGAAGGTGACGCAGCTTACGCAGAGTCAAGTTGTGCGGAGGCAGAGCTCAAGTTTTATAAGGAAAATGTTGAACCGGAAGACATGACTCCACTCAAGAAGCCTAACACGGAATCTGAGCCGCCCCTCAAGTTTGCGGCGGATGATACCAAGCAGGTAGATTTCACTCCGGGCGACTCATCACAACAGTTCACTATCGGGGCTAACATGGACCCTGCATAGGAAAGCGCGCTCATCGAATTCATCCGTGAGAATCGGGACATCTTTGCATGGAAGCCGTCTGACATGCCAGATGTACCGAGAGAATTCGCTGAGCACCACCTTAATGTGGATCCTAAGTTCAAGCCGATCAAGCAGTTCCTTCGCCGTTTCAATGAAGAGCGGCGTAAAGCAATTGGGGAAGAGGTGGCCCGGCTCTTAGCAGCAGGGTTCATCGTGGAGGTTTTTCACCCGGAGTGGTTAGCTAACCCGGTGTTGGTGCTTAAGAAGAACGGCACGTGGCGTATGTGTGTGGATTACACGGATCTTAACAAGGCCTGTCCAGTTGACCCGTTTGCTCTCCCCCGTATCGACCAGATTATTGATGCAACGGCGGGTTGTGAGAGTTTATGCTTCCTGGACGCTTATTCAGGTTATCACCAGATCAAGATGGTAGTTAAAGACCAAGAGAAGACGGCTTTCATTACGCCTTTTGGTGCTTTCTGCTATGTGTCTATGCCTTTCGGGCTCAAGAGTGCCCAGGCGACTTACCAGCGTTGTGTGCAGAACTGTCTTCATAGTCAAATTGGGCGCAATGTTCATGCTTATGTGGATGATATCGTGGTCAAGTCAAGAAAGAAGGAGACTCTACTTGACGACCTGAGAGAAACATTTGATAATTTACGAGTCTACAAGATGATGCTTAACCCGGCTAAGTGCGTCTTTGGAGTTCCTGCAGGCAAGCTCTTGGGATTTCTAGTCTCTGAGCGTGGCATTGAAGCTAATCCGGACAAGATAAAGGCTATCACCTCCTTGTCTGAGCCGGCGTGCATCAAAGACGTTCAGCGCCTGGCGGGTCGAATCGCTGCGTTAAGCCGGTTCATAAGCCGCCTGGGTGAGAAGGCTATTCCTCTGTATCAAATGATGAAGAAAACAGACAACTTTGTCTGGAGTAAGGCGGCGGGTGAAGCGTTTGAGGCGCTCAAGAAACAGCTGTCTGAGCCGCCGGTCTTGGCTGCTCCGGCTGAGAAGGAACCTTTACTCCTCTACGTGGCGGCTAACAATAGGGCAGTCAGCGCCGCGATTGTTGTGGAGCGTAAGGAGGCAGGGAAAGAATACCCGGTTCAGAGGCCGGTTTACTACGTCAGTGAAGTTCTGATAGAGTCTAAGCAGAGGTACCCACATTGGCAGAAACTGATATACGGGGTGTTCATGGCGAATCGTAAGTTGAAGCACTACTTCTTGGGACACCAGATCACTGTGGTTAGCTCTGCTCCGTTGGGAGACATAATTCAAAACAGAGAAGCCACTGGCAGGATTGCTAAGTGGGCATTGGAGCTTGGGCCTCTAAATCTAAAATATGTGCCCCGCACGGCTGTCAAGTCTCAAGCCTTGGTGGACTTTATTAACGACTGGACAGAGTGTCAGTCGCCCGAGGAGAAGCCGGATAACACATACTGGACAATTCACTTTGATGGATCCAGACAATTGGAAGGATCAGGGGCTGGAGTTGTCTTAACTTCCCCTAGAGGTGACAAGTTTTGTTATGTGTTAAGGTTGACGTTTCCCTGTACTAACAATGCAGCTGAGTATGAGGCTTTACTCCACGGCCTCCGTGTAGCTAAGGAGATGAACCTGAGCCGGGTTAGATGTCTTGGCGACTCAGACCTCGTGGCTCAGCAAGTTTCAGGCACGTGGGATTCCAAGGACCCACGGATGGCGGCTTATCGTCAGGCGGTGGATATCATTGCTGGTCACTTCAAGGGTTATCAGGTGGATCATATTGACCGTCCCAAGAACGAGGCGGCTGATGCATTATCAAGACTTGGCTCTCAGTGTAAGCCGGTGCCGCCTAACGTTTTCTTGGATGTGCTATATCACCCGTCAGTTAAGCTACCTTCAGAGGAGGACCTGGCTATACCTGACCCGGAGGGGCAGCTGGTGGCGGCTCTGCATGCTATCCCTGACTGGACGTTGCCTTACCTAGCGTACTTGACTTGCGGCGAGTTACCCGAGGACGAGACCTTGGCAAGGCAAATCATAAGGCGATCTAAGTCCATGACGATCGTCAATGGCGAGTTACATAAGCGCAGCGTCACCGGCGTTTTTCAACGTTGTGTTTCACCTGAAGAAGGTAAGGAAATCTTAAATGAGATTCACGCTGGCGATTGTGGTCATCACGCCGGCTCAAAATCTCTGGTGGCCAAGGCTTTTCGGCATGGTTTCTTCTGGCTGACGGCTCATAAGGACGCAGAAGACTTGGTTCTCAAGTGCGATGTATGTCAGAAGTTCGGGCAACGTGCTCACATGCCGGCTCAGGAGTTGCGTATGATTCCAATTACCTGGACGTTTGCGGTCTGGGGGCTTGATATGGTCGGGCCCTTCAAGAGATCTAAAGACAAGAAGACCCACCTTTTGGTGGCGGTGGATAAGTTTACCAAGTGGGTGGAGGCTGAGCCGGTCGGCAAGTGTGACGCGGCTACGGCGGTTCAGTTTGTCAAAAAATTGATCTACCGCTTTGGTTACCCTCATAGTATCATCAAAGATAATGGCACAAACCTATCCAAGGGGGCTATGCAGGCGTTCTGTGAAAGTGAGCACATCCGGCTTGACGTCTCTGCTGTTGCTCATCCACAATCCAATGGTCAGGCGGAGCGAGCTAACCAGGAGATCTTGAGAGGTATCAAGCCCCGGCTTATGGTTCCTCCGTAGCGAACGCCGGGTTGTTGGGTAGAAGAGTTGCCATCAGTTTTATGGAGCATCAGAACCACTCCCAACAGGTCAACAGGCTATACGCCTTTCTTCATGGTTTATGGCGCAGAAGCCATGTTACCAAGTGATATACGTCATGACTCGCCGTGGGTGGCGGCTTACGTTGAGACAGACAATGAGACAGCACGTCAGGACGCGTTAGATGCTTTGGATGAAGAGCGTGATCTGGCGGCGGCTCGATCGGCGATTTATCAACAAGACCCGCGTCGCTATCATAGCCGCAGGGTTAAGACCCGGACGTTTCAAGAAGGCGACTTGGTGTTACGTCTAATTCAAGATCAGACGGATGCGCACAAGTTATCTCCTCCATTGGAAGGACCTTTTGTGGTTAGCAGAAACCTCAACAATGGGTCATACTATCTCATTGACGTACGAGACGAGTCACGCACTTCTGGGTAGGAGACCCACCGGCCGTGGAATATCGCTCATCTACGACCGTACTATACTTGAGTCATCGACTCCCCCCATTGTACATCATCATTGTATATATCACTTATATATATATAATAAAGTTGGCATCCTTGCAAGCCGGGGCCTCTGCCGTTTTACATATCTCAGATTGTGCAAAGATGGATACAACCACAAGGTCATTTGGGGGCTTCCAACCCGCCGGGTTTAGCTTACACACCCTCTTGATCGGTTCTTCAGCCACCGTAAGACCGGGTTATATACCCAAAAAGTTGACTCCGTCAACAAGGTCATTTGGGGGCTTCTAACCCGCCGGGTTTAGCTTACACACCCTCTTGATCGGCTCTTCAGCCACCGCAAGTTTGAGTTAAACCTGCCTGTATGCTGCTGCTCCGCTAGGTGACCTGCCGAACTCTTACCAGTTAATCTCGATTAGAGACCCTGAGCTGTTCAAACATATTTGACAGTCACTCTCGCTAGAGACCCTGTACTGGTCAAGGTTAAACCGGCGAATCTTGTCACGTGACGGCCGGCTTACGGAAAGCGAGGATAAGCTCACCCATCTGCTGCCGACTCTCCGCTATGTGGCCCGTTCGTACTCTCAAACAGTTACTCTTTTAAAAGACCCTGCACTGTTTAAGGTTCAAACGACGGATTTATGTCACGTGAGAGGTAGCTTATGGGCCCTGGGGTACTCATGCCCTGCTGCGTCTCTCTCTGGTTCGTTGCGCTCTTCTCAGTTAATCTCACCTAGAGACCCTGAGCTGTTCAAAGGAATTGACGCTCACTCTCGTTAGAGACCCTGTGTTGTTAAGAGTTCAAGTAGCGAATCCACCCAGAAGAACCGGCATATGAGTTTTCGAAAAAGCAAGGTCATGAAAGACTTAACATCTCCGGGTTGTGCTTTTTCAAGCCGCCCTCACAGCAATACAGAACATATTCTGTCTTGTTTGTTTTTGCAGGGTTTATCTCCTAAGATGAGCCACCGTGAAATCTGATATTATGAGCGGAAGACAAGACAGATAAGCATGCATCAAGTTGTGCAACGGTTCATACGTGCGCGATGGCACGGCTCAGGCAAACAAAGTTTTTCTATGCCTATTACAAACTCTCCAGGGAGCCCAAAATACCACGGACTTAAAAATTTTGTACACAGCTAGCCTTGGCGGGTCAATAAGCCGGGTTATAAGTTTCAGAAGCAAGTGATCAGCTCGATGGCGGGTCATCCTGCGCCGGGTCTTCGACCTCTTCGATCTGAAGATTGTCCACATCCCAGTTGCAGTTTGTTAAAGCTTCAAACTGAGCCTCGTCAAAGAGGGGGGACGGGTCAATTTCAAGAGCAAAGAGTTGCTTACGGCGTGCAGGAGTCAAGTCCCTGGCCTCGAAGGTTGGGCAGCGTACTCGTTTGTTGTCCGCGCTGTAAGCCGCCTGGTAGGTAGTCAGATCAACTTCATCCGCCAGTGTTGATGCGAGTACTCTGGAGGCCTTCATACACTTGGCATAGTCAGCTTCTGTGAAATCTGAGCCGTCATCTTTCTTGGACGGAAAGCCATCCATCATCTCTTCTGCAGTCAGTTCAGGGGCAAAGGCCAAAGACCGGCTTAGCGCGGCCATTGCTCCCTTCCTGGCGGCTGATCGTTTGAGCTCTTCGATTTGCTTCGGCAGAGTTGACAGGAGTTCTATCACTCCCTTCATGAATTTGGGGATGATTCTTTCATCCAGCATTGCTTTGATGGTGCAAAGGGTCCCGCAGTATAGCTGTTCTGTCAAGGTGTATACTGCTTTCAGCTTCAACAAGCTGTCAGAAGATAGCTGGCAGCTTCTTTGGCCTGCAAGGAAAGATTTGGTGTTATAAGCCGCCCGCACAGTTTTTAAACAAGGCAAGGAAATTTGCTAAGTATTCAGTGCTTACCAAAGATAGCAGAAGTCATCCTAGAGATATGATGCTTAAGGGTTTGCAGCTCATCTGACACAAGCTTAAGTTGCTGGTCAGCATCGTCTGCGCGCTTGGTCAGGGCGGCTTGGATAGACTCCGCACTCTTTTTGAAGGCATCAAAGTCAGCCTGAACCTTCTTAAGCTCCTTAACAGCAACCCGCCATTTTTCTTCCGCCTCAGACCGGGAGGTTTGTTGCGAAGCAAGGCTTTCTTTCACGCCGGTCAGATTAGATTCGGCCGTGTCCAAGGCTTCCTGTGTTGCACAAAAACAGAAATAACACAGTTCAGGAGGTTTAAATCGCCAGGATAAGATATTCGTACATGGTTGATGAAGCTGCTATGCTACAAGTCTCAAGCAGATTGCAAGCAATATACTTGACACTTGGGGGCTAATGTCTGTGTTTGCTCTCCAAGTCTACAATGAAGTTCCGGCTCATCTTCGTAAAGTTAAGCCGGCACTTGGGGGCTACACACGGCGCTTTCCAAGTTTACAGTGAAGTTTCGGCTCATCATTTTCATACTGACCTGGACTTGGGGGCTACCCTTGATCTACTCTTCAACTAAGTACCGGCTTAATATATATATATTAACCCGATACTTGGGGGCTACAAGTTAGGCAATTTGAATTATGATAAGGATTGGAAGACTCGGTCTACTATTTGCAATACTAAACCAGCTCTTGGGGGCTACATAAGGGTATAAGCAAAAGCAAGAGAGGAGGAGTACCTCGTATTTCTTTTTCATCAGTCCAACAAGCTTCAACTCCATATTGCGGCTTGTGGAGAGGCGATTCAGATAACCAGCATGAAGTTCATCTGCAGTCATTTTTTCCAACACGGGGAATTCAAACTCAAGCTTTTCTGGTGAGCATGTATCAGCCTGGCAGGTGTGCTTGGTTAATACATGGGGATCAGGGAATTGATAACCCGTCCCAGTGACAACAATGTCTGGATGAGCTGTGTCTTCAGCGGCTGTTGAAGGTCTCGGCGGCTTAGGATCAGCCTTCGGAGGACTCTCAGGAGTGACCATATCATCATCAGCCAGATCAGAAGGCTGAAGAATGTCGGCAGATGCATCTGTTCTAGCCATAGTGGGCTCAACATGAGGTGCAGGGGAATCCGGCTTAGCAGTTTCCGGCTCTTGGGCAGCAGGGGCAGCGGTAGACCCGCCGGTTTTCCTTCGTTTTGCTTGAGCCCTGGAAAACAAAAGATTGTCACATAAAGGACAAGGATGGTAAAAACGTATGATGCAAATTCAAAGGTACGTACTCCGGGTTGATCTTCAGAGGAGGCAGCTTGGATGCAGTAGAGTCGCCAGATGAAGGAGGTGACTCCTAGAAAAGTTAAGACGATGAAAAACAGAGTAAGGTTACAATGCAAGACAATTAAAATTGGATTTAGATAAAAGAGTACCTCAGCAGGCCGTTTCCGAGGAGCCGGAGAGTTTGGCAAGCCGGTTAAAAGCTCTTCAGAGCCGGTGCTCCGGGTCTGACGTCTGGAGGTATGCTGTTGCTTTTTCAAAAGAAAATTGGGGTCTAAATAAGCAAGAGGATGAGAAAATGGGACTTACCGGATGACCCGCCGTACTTTCTCTGGTGGAAAGTTTTCTGAGTCAGAGGAGATGTAAGTTACCTCAGGGGCATCTGCATGGCTGGTTTCCGTTTCCTCCTGTGAATAATTGTTGTCAATAGGTTGCATAAAGAGACGACCAAGGGAGTCAAGTTCTACCTCTGAGTCGTCAAGCTCAGGCGGTTCCTGAGCGACAGTTTTCTTCTTCTGGACGCGGGTTTTACCCACTTTAGGTTTCCTCATAGGAGGGTTATACTTCTTCTTCCAGAAAGAAGAGCCGGCCTATGCATAAGCCGCCAACAAAGGTTAGAAGGAGCAAGACAAAGTTCAAGTTTGACCAAATTTGTGGAAAAGTGTCTTACAGCTGGAGCCGGGTTCTTGACACAGAACGGTTTCAGCCCAACTTTGTTGCAAACCGCTTGCTTTTTGCCAAGAAGTCCTTTGACGGAGGAGTTGATATCTTGTTCTATCAGAGGGGTGGAACTGAAGCAGAGGGTGTCATTGGGTTCACCTGTGAATTGATGCATGAGTCCGTCACGCCGGCTCAATGGCAGGATCTTCCAGCTAACCCAGCAGCGGGTTAAGTCGACGCCAGTCAAACCGTTAGCCATTAAGGCCCTGATCTTCGCGAAAGCCGGAGCATATTTCGCTCGCTCCGCGGCGGACATCCGATCTGGGAGTTCTCCAGTGTTGCAGAGCCGGGTAGGACGGTAACCCGGCAGCGGATTCTCTCCTTCAGGAGAAGTGTCTTTGCAGTAAAACCAAGTCTTGTTCCAATCCTTGTGGTGACTTGGTAGGATAGCTGCTGGATAGGGCAAATCTCTCCGTCTCTGGATAGAAACGCCGCCAAGCTCCAAACTTGGTCCAGCCGCCACTTCAGTTTGGCGGTTGACGTAATGGTAGTCACGGAAGAGGTCGACGGACGGCTCTTCTTGCAGGTAAACTTCACATAAGACTTGAAACTGACACATGTTGGTGACAGAATTTGGGCCTATGTCTTGAGGGTGAAGCTTGAAGAAATGAAGAACATCCCAGAAAAACTTTGACCCGGGCGGGCTAAATCCACGAAGGAGGTGATCAGTGAACACGACAACTTCCCCTTCCTTGGGAGTTGGTCTTGATTCTGTCCCTGGAACCCGCCAATGGATAACATCCTGAGCCGGCAGGATACCCGATTCTACGAAATCAAGTAAGAGTTGTTCGGTGACTCCGGAGCTGACCCAATCGCATGACGAGGGTGCACTCGACATAATGGCGGATCAAACTGCGAGAAGGTGCAGAGTATGGCGGGTTAGAAAAATATTAACTAGTCAAGGCAGCTGTGGTCAACATAATGGTGAGGTGTTAAGCCGCCGAAGTGTTTTTATCAGAGAGCCGCCAATGCATCGGCGGGTTAGATGGACAAGGCGATGCCGGAAAATACAGCTAAGTACGGATAAACAGGTTTCGCATATTACCACTATAGCTGCAAGATCTACGGGCGAAGGTAAAAATGAAACATATTCAAAAACCCTAAAAAGACAGAAGAAGGACAGGCGGGTAGCACGCGGTGGAGGTTGCTATGCAGATCCAAAGCAAGAGGGCATTGGCATTAGAAGGGCAACCGCAATGGATAGACAAGTAATATGAGGTTCAAGGGGCCATCTACAATTTATATTACGAAGAATAGCGAAGAACCTGCGAAGAACACTAGAGAAAACCCGATGAACTCGGGGGATCCTAATGGAGAGGATTCTAGGTTCGAGAAAGGTTGAGAACGGTACCTCCTGGATGCGGGCGGCCCGGTGGAGTTTCTGGTCCAAGTCAGGTCGATGCAGCGGCTGGCGTTGGGGACGACGGCGGGGTCCGATTACGTGCGGCGGAGCTCTGGAGGCGAGGCTGACTGAGGGAGGAAGATGACAGCGACGGCAGAGAAAGGGAAAAAGGCACCACGTGTCCCTATTTATGGGATGGGATGGCAACAGTGCGCGTAAAAATCGAAGAGGCACAGTGAAGATTGACCGAAAGGGGCGCCTCGATTTTCTGGCCGACCGTTCAATGAGAGGATCCGTTGCAAACGTCACAGAATCTTTTTAGCATATTCGATGTGATGTCACGGCGGGTTATGAGTTTTCTTTTTCAGGTGACAAATATGTGAGACTCGCCGCCAAATGAGTTTGAAGATTGACATGAGCAGGCTCAAATCAACCTGGGGCCTAATGTTGGGGATATAACCCCGTGGTAAGACCCGCCCGGGAGGGGCCGGGTCGTACCTGGCGGCTCGTAGCCAAGACCTGTAAGGTGGGCCGGAAGATGAAGGCCAGGCCGCGTGGCGGCTTACCTAACGGGCCACGACGAAGGCCCAGAGACAAAAGATGGTGTGAAGACCCGGGCAGTTAAGCCGCCCGAAGACGGCTTGCCCAAGATAGCAAGGCGGCTTAGAGACAGGATCAACTACGATGTATGAGTCGGTTTAGGACTCGTGTAACCCAGAGCCTCGACCTCCTATATAAAGGTGAGGCCCTGGGGCAGCTTAGACAAAAACCAATCAATCGAGAACTAGGTCAAGCGAATCCGCTCCCTTGTAATCGATACTCCAAGCAATACAACACAAGCAGGTCGTAGGCTTTTACCTCTTCTTGAGGGGCCGAACCTGGGTAAACTCGTGTCCCTCGTCTCGACCAACCCCTTTGAGTCCACCACCTTAGCGATGGCCTCGAACCTAAGTCTTCGGACATCTGCTGTGACAAAACCACGACAGTGCCTTTCTCTCAATGTCATTTGATCTTCTAGTACTCTATCAAACAACTAACCATTAAGCATGTGACCCTGCGGGTTTGGTAGTATGTGGGCGTGACCCAGAGCACCTCCTGGTCAATAATTATCAACGGGGTCTAGACACCCATGTTAACTCCCACATACACACACATATCTTTATCGAGTGAACCTTCCATTTCGTACGCAATTCTTTGCTTCACCATACGTAACAAAACATGAGGCGATAATTTTATTGGTATCCTTGTGAAGAAACTCTTTGATAACAATACTATGTTATCCTTGTTACCTGTTTTTGTTCTCTTTTCCCATTTTTGTATTCTGGTATCCCCGTGAAAACTATCACGTTGTGTCTAGCCAGACGATGATTGATTTCGTAATACCGAGTGATCCCGGAGAGTATCTCTCCATCGTTGGACTAGCAAACCCCAGTCTTAAACTTCCAAGTCCATTGACATACTTTTTTATGTACCTGAAAGTTACCGTTATGATAACCCATTTACAAATAATGTTTGGGACCCAAAGTAATCATCTGGTATGAAGGTCCATGACATTCATGGTCTAAGGATGTGAGTATATGATAACTCATAATATGATAATACTGATATCATAGTGACTATGGAATTCCGTAGTATATCATAAGTTTGGTGAGTCCAACACCATTGTTCTGCTAACAATTTGTTCCTATTATTGTTAGCATCTTGTTACTTTAACAATGCCCTATGACTAAAAAACAGGATCATCATGCAATACATGAGCTAGTCTTAGAGGCGAGACTATGGATCTCTTGGTGTTTATGTTTCAACACATGCAACTGAGTTTTACTCATGATCAAAGATTGTCCATGTTGTGGCAACAAAAGGCATCACCAAACCAACAATGCTACTGACGCCCTCTCCCGATGCCAACATACATGGGATAATCTATCGGCGAACTCAACATGCCAACCTACTTGGTTGGGTGATATCACTACCTGTTATGTAAACAACACTCAAGTACATAGTATTTTCGCCAAGCTATCAATTAAACAAGATCCAAAACAAAGGTTTTATACCTCCAATGGGCTATTGTATTTTAGAAACAGGTTGTGGCTTAGAGGAGCGCATGGATTACAGTAGAAAATACTCCGATCTTTCCATGATAGTTCAGTCAGTGGTCACTCAGGTTTCCCTGTCACCTGATCACTTGTTTGCTTGGCCCAATATGAAATATCACACCCGCAAGTATGTGCAATCATGTGTTGTCTGTCAATAGGGAAAACCTGAGAGGGTGAAATACCTAAGAATTTTGGAAACGTTACCGTTACCAGAAGGAGCTTGGCAAGTGGTCATAATGGACTTCGTTGATGGTGGTCACGATGGACTTCTAACCTAGTGATTCTGTCTTTGTCAAACTACATCAGTACGTCCAAACATCGATAGAGCGGCGGGCCAATTACAAGGTTTCATTGAGATACTTTGGCCCCTTCAAATTTCTGCAAGCTATCAATCATGTGGCATACAAACTTGAATTGTCGGAAGGATCCAATGTACGCCATGTTTTCCATGTTACCCAACTCAGACCAGTTCATACCCGAGGTATAGTGGCAACTACTGAGCTTCCCAAGCTATCAGACGCAGTACTCATCCCAATGGAAATCATCACAAACAGACGGCGTAGAAGCCCTTTTGGACGGTGCGAGCAACTACTTGTTCATTGGTCTGATCAAGTCGTTCTTGATGAAACATGCGAGGATGCCAACCATTTGAAGGAATGGTTTCCGAATCCGCCGGCTTGGGGGCAAGCCATGTTTCAAGAAGGAGGGGATGTCAGCGTGCCAACTCCGACCACAACGACGCCTAGCAAAAGCGCTACCATGGCAGCAACAGGAGAAGCAAACGAGGCACGGCTCAAAAGCTCTGCCATGGCAATCGATCCTACCACGGGGAAAAATTAAGGGGAAGAGTGTGTCATCGCGCGACCACATATTATACAACCAAATCGCAAGTATATGGAATTAGGATGAGTTTGGTTGGAGGCCTGGACAAGGTGTCTGAGAAAAAAGAGGTAATAACACCGGTGGTGTCTAAACTTGTCATTGATGTTCACTTTGGTGCCTGAACTTGAAAAATACACCGAACTAGTTTCAAAACTTGACAATACGGTTCAAATACGATTCAAATCACGTCTAGATACGTATGTTTTGCTGACTAGACATACCAGCATGGCGCGGGCCCCGCTTGCAGTGCCGGATAGACTGACACGAAGAGTGTGTGTCTCACTGATCATCGGGTCCCACCTATCAGTGCACAATTGTAATAAACAAAAAAAATGGTTAGGCTGGGATTCGAACCAAGGAACTGTGCTCCATGAACGATCTGCGTAACCACTTTTGTAAGGTAAATTTATTGTCTATTATGCATCACTAGAGTTTATCTACCCGACAAGAACGTGGAGTTAAATGGGGTAAAGTTAGTGCAACCCAATTCCACCTGTTAGTTGTTTTTTATTTTAGAAATTACAAAATATGCATGTAGTATATAAAGTGTTCATACTTTTAGACTACCCACAATGGGAAGATGCATGTTACTACTCTATGTTACTACCTTCACAATGTGTAGTAACATAGAGGTAGTAACATTGAGCCTTTCATTTATTAGCTTATAAACTCATTTTGCCTTGGTATGTGTTATGTTACTAATAGTAGTAGTAACATAGTATATTACTCAATTTCTCTCTTTTCTCATTAATTAGTTGCCACATCATATTTTTTGCTTACCTGGCATCTATGTTACAACCTATGTTACTCCAACTGTGGGTAGTCTTAGGAAATGTATTTCTAGTTGTAAAAAGTTTTCACGTATTTTAATAAAGTATATGTGTTTGTTAAAAGATATATTTTTGAATGAAAATAAATTTTAAAATATTTGTAAAAAAAACAGCCTAGTGTGCCCCCAGGATTTTATGCATTCTTATATTTAAATTAACACCTTATAAACTATGCATACAATTTTCTAGTTAAAAATATTTTAAGACAATAAGATTCTAGATTTATCTTGATTACTATTACAATATCTTACATAAGATTTAAATTTTCTAAAAATGGAAAAAAACTCACATGTGGAAGGGTCACATAAAAAAGGAAAAAAAAATTGGCATTCAAAAAAGGGAGCACGTGGATATTTTTTTAAAGCACGAAAGTTTTGAAAATTTGATTAACATTTCGAAAATGTATAAATTTTAAAAAGACAAAATTATTTTATTATATATGCAAATGGTTTTAAAAGTTCTGAAAATATTTTATTAACTAATTATTTTTATTTAAATTCGTGAATATTTAAAATTAATTTTAACATTTACTTAATATTGTAATTATAGTCTGAATAGTTTTGTAATTTCTAAAAAAGGAAAAATAACTAATATGTGGAAAATGGGTGGCACTCATTGCAACCCATTTAATTCTGCGGTAGATATAGGTTGATAAAAGGGATGGTTGCCTAATAGACAACAAACTTACATTGGTGACTTGGTTAGCGCAGGTTATTGATAGCGCAGAGGTGGCCTATTCGAATACCAGGTGCTCTCTATTTTTTGTTTATTTCAGTTGTTCACTGACAGGTCGAACCCGATAGTCATTGAGGTGCGCGCTCTTTATGTTAGTATGTCTCGGCACCGTAAATGGGCCTCGCGTCATGCTGGTATGTGTAGTCAATAGCACATACGTATCTGAACGTGATTTAAACTGTATTTAAACCATACTGCCAAGTTATAGAACCAGTTCGGTGTATTTTTCAAGTTCAGGCACTAAACTGATCATCGATGGCAAGTTTAGGCACTACTGGTGTTATTATCTCGAGAAAAAAATAGTGCCTGGATGAAGCGTGAGGCGGTATACACTTTTTGCCTGGCCAGGCTAGCCTCGTGCATGCTTGTTTGGTTACCTTCGCCGCTTGCTCATTTGTCCTTTAGTGATTAAGAAATTACCAATGCTGCTACTGTCCCTCCATTAGCGCAAGGCACATAGCCACTTAGCAGGCGTGGAAAACCAGATGCCTGGCCAGGCTGATCACACTGCCTGAGTCTGGATATATTATATTATTTTATTTTTTAATCAAGCTAGGCTAAGAGCATCTACAGCCGGACCCCTCATACCTTCCTCGAATGCCCGGGCAGGCCGCCCGGTCATAAAAAATCGACCCAGCCGGCCTCCTCAAACGGGCCTCAAACGCCCGGGCTCATCCGCACCCCTCATATCTAGTCCAAATATTGGACGGATATGGGAGAGCCCGGGCACGCCCGGGCACGCCTGCCTGGCCCGCATCGACCTCATATATATTCGTCCTCATCCGTTCGTCGGACCAAACCATAGCCACTTCACTCCACTCCCATCCGCCACCCTAGCTCACGTTCGGCCGTCTCTGACATGAAGGGCAGCGGATCTGACTCCGACCAGTCTAGATCCATCGACTGGGGGGGTCATCCCCTGCGGATTGGAGGAGGCAATGGCGGTTCGCATTGCACTCCGCCGCTCCCGCGAGGACAGCGTCCGGCCGACGGCAGGATCTGTCCGCCGCGACTCCATAGCATCGCTCAACGGGCGGTCGGTTCCTCTGGGGGGTCATCGAGGTCCCGGCGCGCGAAGCCATCGACCGGTCCGGCGGACTTCGAGTCCCACCGGGAACGGGCTACTCGCCGTGGGAAGGAGAGGATAAGGGTCGTCGAGGCCTATCTCGCGGAGGAAATGGCGGAGGCGGAGGCGGCTTATGCGGCGGCGTCGGTGGCCGCAGAGGAGGAAGCCATCCGCGCCCGCATTTTGAAGAAACAACAACGGAGGAACACGCGCGCCCTCGCCCGCGAGCAGAATCGGGCGGTCCGTGAAATGTCCGGACTGCCACCGAAGGAGGAGAAGGAGGTGAGCTCCGGCGAGGATAGCTCCGGCGACGAGCAGACCCGGCTTGATCCGTACTGCGTCTTCGACCGGTACTTCCACGACAAGGACGGCAAGGGCGCCGGGAAGGGCAAGGGCAGCCATGGATGATCTCCACCATAGCCAAACATGCCAAATTTTGGTAGTCCGATGGCATGTTAATAGTGATGGAGTAGCCGGACGATGTGTGTATGCATCGACGTAGTAGTTGCATGGGTTGTATGGATTTGAGATATGAGATTTGAGGTGTCGAGATATAGAATCCATTATTTAAGGCGTGACCGGTCAGTGTTCGCGGACACGTCCGGACGCGTCCACGGGCGTTTGTGAGGCCGGATTTGTAAGTTACGACTGTAGATGCTCTAACTATGATGTTTGGGTCCGCCGGGCAGGCAGTTCTTTTCTCCACCAGGGTACCAACCGAACAGAAACCAGGGACGTCTCAGGCTAGGCTAGCAATGACGTGGACTCCAACCAAACTGACCCTTAGAGTGGATCAACACTACATAAGCAAGGGGGTGACACGAGGAGAAGGCATCCAACGGATTAGTCAAACGGCACAACTCTGCCATTTATTTTATTTTTATTTTTCTCTTTCACAAGACAGTGTATCTCTGTAAGCAATTTGTGTGATGGAATGAGATGATCTAGATCGGCATGCTAGCAGAACAGTTTACAAACTTGTCAAGTTTGTGCACCTGGATGCTATTAACTGTAAGAGTTCGATACAACTTTAAGAGCATCCGCAATTTTGCTCCGGCATCCGTCCGTAAATAAAGATGTATGAGCCGGACATCCAACACTGTCCGCATATATTTTAAGTTGGGTTCAACTAACCAGACGAAATTCATGCGAATAAGGCGTACTTCATCAAAGTTCGGATAGAAAATAGTACAAATCATCCATACATAGCATGCAAATAACTGTAGTACAATAATAGTTCAAGTTCAACGAGATTAACCGGATGTTTAACAAGTTTTTCATGAACGGATCTTGTCGTCCACACATATTGTCCCTTCAGCTTCATCCAACAGTGCATGTGCATAAATGACCGTGCCTCTATCCTGTGGTACATCACGGCAACGTGTGCGGGCTACACAATGTGAAGAACAACATTGAATGAATGAACGAATCAATCAACAAGTTGAGCAAGAAGAAGCAAAACTTACGATCTCTCACTCCGTCGTGCGCAATGGCCACCTTGCCTCCAACATATCAACCGCGCCACAAAATAGGTCTGGATTGTGTATCATCGATATGATAACAACCTCACATTGCGGTCATGGATGATGTGCATGTCGTAGGGCGCAATGTGCTTTCGCGCGTGAAACGATTCATGCACTTGCTGCCAGAAGGTCCCTTCTCTGCTCCTTCCGAATCTACGGATACGACCAACAACACATGACACAACAACTCATCCTTCATGATTGAGTACCCCTTCATCCTTTACTCTATAAAAAGACATGTCGTTCGATAATAAGTTCAATGGCATTTGACTGGACACCTAGCGGGCATGGTGTCCGTCATGGACGACGTCGACAGAGGGACGAAGTGTACGTGCCTACGGATGGGTCCTGCGTGGACGATGCCGTCGTGAAGGGCGAGTGGGCGGGTTGATGCTGATTGCGGAGGTCCGGCAATTCCTGTGTGTCGGTCGGCGAGGTACAACGACAACGACAAAGGAGGGGGTTGCGGATGCAAAACAATGGGGGAAAGGGGCGAAATGAACGAAAATGAAACCGGGAGGGGGATGGGGTGTCGGAGTTCTATGTTCCGGACTCTCACAAAGCCCCCTACCCTCTCCCCACTTTGCCGGAAAAAATGCGTTTGAATGTTCAGCGGATCATACAGACATGCGTTGGATGACAAAACATATCCGAATAATATGCTTCAAACGTATATGAACGGTTTGAGAGTCGACGTTGGAGATGTTGTGAGCTCGTTCCATGGAGGCGAACACTCATATGTACGTCGGGAACTGATATGGATGACATGGTACCCTACTATATGCATGTCCACCTCGCACGTTTCCCATCGGAAAAACGTTTTCTCTTGCCCAAAACGTGATTGATGGCAGATTAAAAAAAAACTACGCACGAGTGACAGATAGATAGGATAGGATCAGTTGCTATCCAGCCGATTCCACGATGGATCTCTCTGTACAGATAGATGAAGCAGTCATATCAGCATGGACAAACCTACTGTACTGCATTATTAGGATCAATATGTAGTACCGTTCATCATATTTTATCTTTTTAGACCAGATATAGCAGTATAAAGTCTAGGCCGAATTTCGCATGCTCCCTCTTACCACCCCTTTTCACATAAGAGGTAAGAATACATAATAGATCTGAGCCGTTGATTTGATTAAGTAATGGTCTGATTAACTCTTAGAGCAACTCCGGCTCGTCGACCCAAACCGGCGCGATATTTGTTCATTTTGTATCTGTTTGGCTCGGCCTAGCAGACGGGCGTGTCCGCTTTTGGGTTTGAGTCGGCCGGTGTGCCCAACCGGTGGCACACTCATTTTATCCCGCATAAAAAAAAAGACGTTTCGAAATCACACTGCCACAATGAACATAATTAAACATTAAATGGCCGGTCAAATGTTGTTCAAAGTTCACTTAAAATTAATTAAATATAAAAAAAATAAAAAGGCCGCCCGTGCGTTGCCCTAAGCCTTGCCCGGGCCGTCGTCCTTGCCGTCGTTGTCGCCGGTGAGGTCAACGAAGGGCGGCGGCGGCCCAGCCCAGGGGAAAGCGCTCTGCCACGCCGCCAATGTCGCCTCCTACAGCGTCTGCTATGGCGGCATTGTGGCACGGCGGGCGCGCTCCTCCTACTCCTCCTCCTCGAGGCGTGACTCCTTCTCCTCGCACTCCCAAGGAATCTGCCGCTCGCCGTCGGTCTGCTCCTCCGCCAACCAGTGCTGTTTCCAGCATTGCAGGTGGGCCGCCTCCTCCTCCGGTGTGGCGCCGAAGTGGACGTGAGGCGCGCTAACCCACTCGCGGCCCACGCCGGTCCATGAGTACGTCTCCTCGGGCCACATGGGCGGCGGCGGCGAGCGCTTCCACGTGGGCGTGGGCTCGGGCTCGGCCTTGGGCTCGAGGACAGGCGGCGGCGGCAGTAGCTGGGGGCGTAGACGGGAGTATGGACGGAGTCACCCGCTGCGGACAGGGCGAGTGCCTCCTCGAGGCCCTCCCAGTGCGCGTCTTCCTCCCGTCGGCTCTCCTCCAGGGCGTGTTGCGTCGCTGCCTCCAGCGCGGCCTGGTAGGCCGCCTCCTTCTCCTTGTACTCGAGGGCGAACCAAATCTCCCAGTTGGGAGAGTGCGCCGCGTAGGCGGGGTTCCGCCGCTGCTTCGGCATGAGGGTGGTGCAGCGTCTAATGACCTTCTCGGCATGTGTCCGCGGTGACCACGGCACCGCCGGTGCCGAGGTCCGCAGCGGGTCTAGATGCCAACCGTGGGGCAATTTGAAATCTGGGTAGGGCGCCTGGTGTACCGGGATTTTCAGCCGCTCCCTTTCCCGCGGCAACAAGCCGCGTCGAGGCGGCAGCGGCGGCCGTGGAGGATGAGCCGCACAGGACGAGCTAACGCCGGGGGTCATCTTCCCTTGCCCTTGCCGCTGAAGAAACCCATGGCAGGCAAGCTAGGGTTTTTGTGTCGCCGGTGAGGGAGCACGCGTGGACAGATGTGGACGGGGGAGAGGAAGTGGATGAGCCTCCCCCCCCCCCGCCGCACACTTGCTTAAAAAAGTACGAGGACCGACAGCTTCCACCCACTGCCAATCGGGCCCGAGGTACACTGTCGCTTTTAATACGACCGCGGGCGATGGTTGGGTGATCGATAGGTGGGGCCGTGGCAGACACCGAGAGGACGCACGGCACATCCGTTTCGTGTCTGCGCGGACGCAAACCAGGCGCAAATTTGGGCCTCAAATGCGTCACCGCAGACACCGAGCGGACACGTTCTGGGTTTGGGTCTGCGCGTTGGGTCGGCATTTTCGTCCGTCTTGACCCAAACGGACACACGCAGACGAAATGAGTCGGCACATTGGAGTTGTTCTTAGAGCATCTACAATCGGACCCCTCATACCCCCCTCAAACGCCCGGGCAGGCCGCTCGGTCACTGACCGGTCATGAAATTTTGACCTAGCCGGGCCTCTCAAATGCCCGGACTGACTGACACCCCTCATATCCAGCCCAAATATGGGGCGGATATGGGCCGCCCGGGCGCGCCCCGGCACGTCCGCCTGGCCCGTGCTGGCCCGCATAGACTCCACATATATTCGTCCCCATCCGCTCGTCAGACCAAACCCTAGACACTTCACTCCACTCTGATTCGCTAGCTAAGCTCACCTCCGGCAATCTCCGGGCTTCTCTGGCATGGAGGGCAGCAGATCTGACTCTGACCAGTCTGGATCCGTTGACTGGGGTGTCATCCCCTGCGGATTGGAGGAGGCAATGGCGGTCCGCATTGCACTCCACTGCTCCCACGAGGACAACGCCCGGCTGACGGCAGGATCTATCCAGTGCGACTCCACAGCATCGGCTCAACGGGCGCTCGAGTCCTCTAGGGCGGGATCATCGCCGTCCCGGCGGACGGAAAATTTCTTCTTCCCCATCACTAGTACGACAGACTTTGAGTCCTAGCAGGAAGGGGTTGCCCTCCGTGGGAAGGAGAGGATACAGGACGTCGAGGCCCGTATCGCGGAGGAAATATCGGCAGCGGAGGCGGCTGATGCGATGGCGCGGGCGGCCGCAAAGGAGGAAGCCATCTGCGCCCACATTTTGAAGAAACAACAGCGGAGGAACACGCGCGCCCTTGCCCGAGAGCAGAATCGGGCAGTCCATGAAATGGTTGGCCTGCCATCGAAGGAGGAGAAGGAGGTCAATGACGGCGAGGGCAGCTCCGGCGACGAGCAGATCCGGCTCGATCCATACCGCGTCTTCGACCGGTACTTCGGCGAGAAGGACGGCAAGGTGTCTGGGAAGAGCAAGGGCAGCCGTGGATGATCTCCACCATAGCCAAACATGCCAAATTTTGGTAGCCCGATGGCATGTTAGTAGTGATGGAGTAGCCGGATGATGTGTGTAATGTATCAACGTAGTAGTTTCATGAGTTTGTATGTATTTGAGATATGAGATTTGAGGTGTCCGGTTCTAGAATGCATTATTTGAGGTGTGACCGGTCAGGGTCCGCGAACGCGCCCAGGCGGGTCCGCGGGCGTTTGAGGGGTCGGATTTTCCATGTCCGGCTGTAGATGCTCTTACCTTCTTACCTCCTATGTGAAAGGGGGGGAGGGGGGGTAAGAGGGAGCATATTAAAATTACTCGTAAGTCTAGGACTTGAACCCTAGTTGGCTGGGGATATCACTGTTCTCCTGACCATTCAATAATAGGTTGGTTCGCAGGTCCTGGACTTTTTATCTTTTCTACATGGAAGATTTTACCTTTCACCAAAAAATACATGGAGGATTTAATAGTGAAGTGTTGCTAAATTTCTCCTTTTCTTGCATTTCATCTGTGAAACTGCGAGTGGCCTGAAACACAGCCTTGCTCTTGAGATATCTATCTTCCCACTGAACGTGGATGACCATGGCTTTTCCAATTGAACATAAATGAGCAGAAAAGTGGCAAAAAAATAGGTCTGCTTCGTCTAAGGTTTAGGGTTGCGCTAGCGATGGGCGATCTCACGTCGCCTCCACCCCCTACCACTGATGGAAACGTACCGGAACGCCGGAAGGAATCCTGCCCGGCTATGTCTCCGATGTCTCTGTCGTCTCAGAGTCTCCGTCGGTCTCCTGTGGATCCGATCCGTGCTCCGTGCAGCAGTCATGAACACAGGCTGCGCCTATTAATAGCCGTAACCCTAACTCCTGTGGTACTAAGCTTGCGTCTAGCGCTGCCAACCCTCCTGCCCATATCCTGAAAAATCTCGTCCTTTGCTAGCGATGTCGTGGTCACCGTCTGCTGCTAGAGGTGAGGGTGATCATGGGGGAGCCGATGAGGATCTTGATCACCCAAAGCCTTCTGGCAGCGGCGCGATCGTGGTAAGCAGGCCGACAGGTGTGCAGGCACAAGAGGAGGTGATGGAAGATAGCAACTGTGATGGGCCGTCGTCTATAGGCGGGCTACCGGAGGGAGCGGATGCGCAGATTGGCAGGGAAGTGGACATGAAGACGTCGCGTTTGTGGCAGTGGATTTTGACAAGGAAGAGGAAGAAGAAGCTAAGATTGGTTGGAAACTTATGAGCCTGTACAGATCATAGAAGCATCCTAGTGTGAAAACCTTGTCTGATCACTTTGAGAAAATGTGGCAGCTGCGTACAAGAGTTGAATTCAAGCCCGTGCGGAAAAACTATTACCTAATCACCTTCTTCTCTAAAGGAGATTACAGATTTGTGGCCATGGGAGGGCCGTGGATCTATGACGGGGATGCGTTGCTGGTGATCCCGTTTGATGATAATGCTCACCCTTCTGAAACTGCACTAGACTCTGTACCGGTTTGGGTGCATGTTTTTTATGTTCCCTGGAAGAAGCGGACTAAGGCATATGGAAACGCTCTAGGAGGCACATTGTGAGAGGTCCTGGAGGTGGATGCACCTGATGTTGGGCACTACACCAACGAGTTCTTAAGGATTCGAGTTAAATTGCCCTATAATAGGAGACTACAGAAAGAGGTCACACTTGAGTATAAGGTGAAAGGTGTAACCAAACGCACAATTCATGTTGAAATAGGAAAGAGTCCCACACTTCTGTTTCTTTTGTGGGTTCATGGGGCATGACAAAGAGGCATGTGAGAAAAAGAAGCTGAGACTCCCGTCAAAGGCTTATGACTCCACCCTCCGCTGCTCCCCGTTCAAGAAGTATGAGCAGGGACTGGCGTTCACAGCCTCGCCGGGCCAACCAAGGGCACAGTGCGGGATGGATTTTATCTTTGGGTAGCGCCGGCTCCGTGACTTGCCAAGCGGAATGACCGACAGCCAGCAGCTCCAAGCAGGGTCATGGAATAACGGACATAGTTGATGCTCATGATGGGTTTGAGGAGAAGGATATACCAGGGACGGTGGAGGATGATGAGTTGTTGGCAAGCCAGGTGGACAGAATTCGGCTGCAACTTGCTAAGGAGAAGCCAGAGTGTAGCAAAGTACAGCAGATGAAGGCACAATATGAAGCACAAGCTACTAGTAAACAGGGAGGAGAACAAATTAGGCCACGTTAGAAAAATAAGAGTGATTGCATGGGAAAGAATGTGCCTGTAGGAAGTGTTGGGGAACGTTGCATGGGAAACAAAAATTTTCCTACGCACACACAAGATCTATCCATGGTGATGAGCATCTACGAGAGGGAGAGTGAATCTACATACCCTTGTAGATCGCTAAGCGGAAGCGTTAATAAACGCGGTTGATGTAGTCGAACGTCTTCGCGATCCAAATCGCCGAGCGTCCCGCGATCCAATCACGATCCTTCCGATCTAGTGCCGAACGGACGGCACCTCCGCGTTCAACACACGTACGGCTTGATGACGCCTTCACCTCCTCGATCCAGCGAGCGATGGTGAAGTAGTGGTTGAGTTCCAGCAGCACGACGGCGTGGTGATGGTGGTGAGGAACAATCTCTGCAGGGCTTCGCCAAGCACTACGGAGATTATGACGGAGGAACTAGAGGGCTAGGGTTGCCGGCACACGGCTTGGGAAATCCTGATGTATCCCGTGTGCTAGCCCTGCCCCTCTATTTATATGTTGAGCCTTGGGGTCTAAACTTGGAGTAAAAGCCTCCTCCGGGTCGGTTTTGCCCGCACAAGGTCGGTTTGGCCCGCAGGGAAAGAGTCCAACTCGGATCCCTGCCGAACCGTGCACAGCCGCGCACAAGCGGTAGTACCGCTTCACACAAGCGGTAGTACCGCTTGGGCGGTAGTACCGCTTCACACAAGCGGTAGTACCGCTCGGGCGGTAGTACCGCTTCAACAAGCGGTAGTACCGCTTACGCGGCAGCAAAACTACTTTTGCACTTTCCAATACCTTGTGGGCTTTATCCCTTTGGCTCATATAAAGTGTTGCTGCACCCGAACACTTCGGTAAACATCCGGAACCCCTTCCGGTGAACTCCGGAACCCTTCCAGAGATCAAAACACTATTATCACATATATCAATCTTTACCTCCGGACTATTCCGGAGATCCTCGTCATGTCCGGGATCTTATCCGGGACTCCGAACAACTTTCGGTCACCAACATAATAACTCAATTATACTAATCGTCACCAAACGTTAAGTGTGTAGACCCTGCGGGTTCGAGAACTATGTAGACATGACCGAGACACCTCTACGGCCAATAACCAATAGCGGGACCTGGATGCCCATATTGGCTCCTACATATTCTACGAAGATCTTTATCGGTCGAACCTCTATGTCAAGGATTCAGTTAATCCCGTATGCTGTTCCCTTTGTTCTTCGGTATGTTACTTGCCCGAGATTCGATCGTCGGTATCACTATACCTAGTTCAATCTCGTTGCCGGCAAGTCTCTTTACTCGTTCCGTAATACAAGATCTCGTGGCTAACACTTTAGTCACATTGCTTGCAAGGCTCATTGTGATGTTGTATTACCGAGTGGGCCCTGAGATACCTCTCCGTCATACGGAGTAACAAATCCCAGTCTTGATCCATGCCAACCCAACAGACACCCTCGGAGATACCTGTAGAGCACCTTTATAGTCACCCAGTTACGTTGCGACGTTTGATACACACAAGGTATTCCTCCGGTGTCAGTGAGTTGCATGATCTCATGGTCAAAGGAACAGATACTTGACATGCAGAAAACAATAGCAATAAACTGACACGATCAAATGCTACGTTTACAGTTTGGGTCTTGTCCATCACATCATTCTCCTAATGATGTGATCCCGTTATCAAATGACATCTCATGTCAATGGCTAGGAAACCTTAACCATCTTTGATCAACGAGCTAGTCAACTAGAGGCTTACTAGGGACACAGTGTTGTCTATGTACCCACACATGTATTTGAGTTTCCAATCAATACAATTATAGCATGGATAATAAACGATTATCATGAACAAGGAAATATAATAATAACCAATTTATTATTGCCTCTAGGGCATATTTCCAACAGTCTCCCACTTGCACTAGAGTCAATAATCTAGTTCACATCACTATGTGATTTACATTGTAATGAATCGAACACCCATGCAGTTCTGGTGTTGTTCATGTTTAGCCCTTGGAAGAGGTTTAGTCAACGGATCTGCAACATTTAGATCCGTGTGTAGTTTGCAAATATTTATGTCGTCCTCCTTGATGTAATCGCGGATGGAATTGAAACGTCGTTTTATGTGTCTGGTCCTCTTGTGAAATCTTGGTTCCTTGGCTAGAGCAATGGCACCAGTATTATCACAAAACAGAGTCATTGGGTTAAGTGCACTAGGCACTACTCCAAGATCTGTCATGAACTCCTTCATCCAGACACTTTCCTTCGCCGCCTCCGAGGCAGCGATGTACTCCGCTTCGCATGTAGAATCAGCTACCACGCTTTGCTTGGAACTGTACCAGCTAACCGCACCCCCATTAAGAATAAATACGTATCCGGTTTGCGACTTAGAGTCATCCGGATCAGTGTCAAAGCTTGCATCGACGTAACCCTTTACGACGAGCTCTTGATCACCTCCATAAACGAGAAACATGTCCTTAGTCCTTTTCAGGTACTTCAGGATATTCTTGACCGCCGTCCAGTGTTCCATTCCTGGATCACTTTGAAACCTTCCGACCATACTTATGGCAAGGCTGACATCGGGTCTTGTGCACAGCATTGCATACATGATAGAGCCTATGGCCGAAGCATAGGGGATGACACTCATCTTTTCTCTATCTTCTGCAGTCACTGGGCATTGAGTCTTACTCAACTTCACACCTTGCAATACAGGCAAGAACCCCTTCTTGGACTGATCCATTTTGAACTTCTTCAAAACTTTGTCAAGGTATGTGCTTTGTGAAAGTCCTATTAAGCGTCTTGATCTATCTCTATAGATCTTGATGCCTAATATGAAAGCAGCTTCTCCTAGGTCCTTCATTGAAAAACTCTTGTTCAAATATTCCTTTACGCTTTCCAGCATTTCTATATTGTTTCCAATCAGCAATATGTCATCCACATATAATATTAGAAACGCTATAGAGCTCCCACTCACTTTCTTGTAAATACAAGCTTCTCCGTAAACTTGTATAAACTCGAACGCTTTGATCACTTCATCAAAGCGAAGATTCCAACTCCGAGATGCTTGCACCAGTCCATAAATGGATCGCTGGAGTTTGCAAACTTTGTCAGCATTCTCTGGATCGACAAAACCTTCTGGTTGCATCATATACAACTCTTCCTTAAGGTAACCGTTAAGGAACGCTGTTTTGACATCCATCTGCCAAATTTCATAATCGAAAAAGGCAGCTATTGCTAACATGATTCTGACGGACTTAAGCATCGCTACGGGTGAGAAGGTCTCATCGTAGTCAACTCCTTGAACTTGTGAAAAACCCTTTGCCACAAGTCGAGCTTTATAGACGGTGACATTACCGTCCGCGTCCGTCTTCCTCTTAAAGATCCATTTGTTCTGAATGGCCTTACGCCCTTCAGGTAATACTTCCAAAGTCCATACTTTGTTTTCATACATGGATCCCATCTCGGATTTCATGGCCTCTAACCACTTCTCGGAATCCGGGCCCATCATCGCTTCTCCATAGCTCGTAGGTTCATCGTTGTTTAACAACATGACCTCTAAGACAGGGTTGCCGTACCACTCAGGAGTAGTACGCGTCCTTGTCGACCTACGAGGTTCGATAGCAACTTGATCCAAAGCTTCATGATCATCATCATTAACTTCCTCTTCAGCTAATGTAGGCTCCACAGAAACAACTTTCTGCGCTGCGCTACTCTCAGGTTGAAGTAAAGGTTCAATAACCTCATCAAGTTCTATCTTCCTCCCACTCAATTCTTTCGAGAGAAACTCTTTCTCAAGAAATGTTCCGTTTTTAGCGACAAACACTTTGCCCTCGGATCTGAGGTAGAAGGTATACCCAATTGTCTCTTTTGGGTATCCTATGAAGACGCATTTCTCCGCTTTGGGTTCCAGCTTTTCAGGCTGAAGCTTTTTGACATAAGCATCACATCCCCAAACTTTAAGAAACGACAGCTTTGGCTTCTTGCCAAACCAAAGTTCATATGGCGTCGTCTCAACGGATTTCGATGGTGCCCTATTTAAAGTGAATGCAGCTGTCTCTAATGCATAACCCCAAAACGATAGTGGCAAATCGGCAAGAGACATCATAGATCGCACCATATCCAATAAAGTTCGATTACGACGTTCGGACACACCATTACGCTGTGGTGTTCCAGGCGGTGTCAATTGTGAAACAATTCCACACTGTCTTAAGTGACTGCCAAACTCATAACTCAGATATTCTCCTCCTCGATCAGATCGTAGGAATTTAATCTTCTTGTTACGATGATTCTCAACTTCACTCTGAAATTGTTTGAACTTTTCAAATGTTTCAGACTTGTGTTTCATTAAGTAAATATACCCATATCTACTTAAGTCATCAGTGAAGGTGAGAAAGTAACGATAACCACCGCGCGCCTCAATACTCATTGGACCACACACATCAGTATGTATGATTTCCAATAAGTCACTTGCCCGTTCCATTATTCCAGAGAACGGCGTTTTAGTCATCTTGCCCATGAGGCATGGCTCACATGTGTCAAGTGATTCAAAATCAAGTGACTCCAAAAGTCCATCAGCATGGAGCTTCCTCATGCGTTTTACGCCAATATGACCTAAACGGCAGTGCCACAAGAAAGTGGTATTATCATTATCAATTCTACATCTTTTGGCATCAATGTTATGAACATGTGTATTATTACTATCGAGATTCAATAAGAATAAACCCCTCACATTGGGTGCATGACCATAAAAGATATTACTCATATAAATAGAACAACCATTATTCTCTGATTTAAATGAGTAACCGTCTCGCAATAAACAAGATCCAGATATAATGTTCATGCTTAACGCAGGCACCAAATAACACTTATTTAGGTTCATCACTAATCCCGACGGTAATCGAAGAGCGAGCGTGCCGACGGCGATCACATCAACCTTGGAACCATTTCCCACGCGCATCGTCACTTCGTCCTTTGCCAGCCTCCGTCTATTCCGCAGTTCCTGTTTTGAGTTGCAAATATGAGCAACCGCACCGGTATCAAATACCCAGGCACTACAACGAGAGTTGGTAAGGTACACATCAATAACATGTATATCATATATACCTTGTTTGTTGTTGGCCGCCTTCTTGTCAGCCAAATACTTGGGGCAGTTCCGCTTCCAGTGTCCAGTTCCCTTGCAATGAAAACACTCAGTTTCTGGTTTGGGTCCAGCCTTGGGTTTCTTCACGAGAGGAGCAACTGCTTTGCCACTCTTCTTAGAGTTACCCTTCTTACCCTTGCCATTTTTCTTGAAACTAGTGGTTTTATTGACCATCAACACTTGATGCTCCTTCTGAATTTCAGACTCAGCGACTTTCAGCATCGCAAACAGCTCGGCGACTGACTTGTTCATCCCGTGCATGTTATAGTTCAACACGAAGCTCTTGTAGCTAGGCGGCAATGATTGAAGAACTCTGTCAGTGATAGCCTCTGGCGGAAGGGGCATCCCTAACTCAGCCAGACGGGTGGAGTACCCAGACATTCTGAGCACGTGATCACTGATAGACCCGTTCTCCTCCATCTTGCAAGCATAGAACTTATCGGAGATCTCATATCTCTCGATCCGGGCATTCTTCTGAAAGATAAACTTCAACTCCTGGAACATCTCATATGCTCTATGACGTTCAAAACGTCTTTGAAGTCCCGGTTCTAAGCCATACAACATTGCACATTGAACTATTGAGTAATCATCAGAACGAGCCTGCCAGGCGTTCACAACGTCTAGAGACTCAACTGGAGCGGGTGGATCACCAAGCGGTGCATCAAGGACATAAGCCTTCTGGGAAGCCGTAAGGATAATCCTTAGATTACGGGCCCAGTCCACAAAGTTACTTCCATCATCTTTCAACTTAGCTTTCTCTAGGAACGCATTAAAATTCAGGGGTGCTACTGCGCGAGCCATGATCTACAACATAAATATAGCAAAGACAACTTAGACTATTGTTCTTAGATAATGAGTTTAGTTAATCATATTTTAAAAAACTCCCACTCAAATTGACATCCCTCCGATCATTCGAGTGTAACATGATCCAAATCCACCAACTCAAGTCCGATCATCACGTGAGTTGAGGTGGTTTCAATGGTGAACATCTTCATGTTGATCATATCTACTATATGACTCATGTTCGACCTTTCGGTCTCTTGTGTTCCGAGGCCATGTCTGTACATGCTAGGCTCGTCAAGTTTAACCCGAGTGTTCCGCACGTGTAACATGGCTTACACCCGTTGTATGTGAACGTAGAGTCTATCACACCCGATCATCACGGCGTGTCTCGAAACGACGAACTTTCGCAACGGTGCACACTTGGGGAGAACACAATTTATCTTGAAATTTAAGTGAGGGATCACCTTATAATGCTACCGTCGTCCTAAGCAAAATAAGATGCATAAAAGGATTAACATCACATGCAAATCATAAGTGACATGATATGGCCATGAACTTGTGCTTTTGATCTCCATCTCCAAAGCACCGGCATGATCTCCATCGTCACCGGCATGACACCATGATCTCCATCATCTTGATCTCCATCAACGTGTCGCCATAAGGTTGTCGCGCCGACTGTTGCTTCCACGACTATAGCTAACGTTTAGCGATAAAGTAAAGCATTACATAGCGCTTAATGATTGACACGCAGGTCATACAATAATTAAAGACAACTCTATGGCTCCTGCCAGTTGCCGTACTCATCGACATGCAAGTCGTGATATTCTATACATCACATGATCATCTCATACATCACATATATCACATCATGTAATTGGCCATATCACATCACAACATACCCTGCAAAAACAAGTTAGACGACCTCTAATTGTTGTTGCAAATTTTACGTGGCTGCTACGGGTTTACAAGAACCGTTCTTACCTACGCAAAACCACAACGTGGTGTAGTGATTGCTTTTTGATCTTCTAAAAGAACCCTCTTCATTGAACCGATTCAACTAAAGTGAGAGAGACAGACACCCGCCAGTCACCTTTATGCAACAAGTGCACGCAGCGGTGAAACCAGTCTCGCGTAAGCGTACGCGTAATGTCGGTCCGGGCCGCTTCATCTCACAATACCGCGGAATCAAGTATCAACTAGTAACGGCAAGCAATATGTATACACCCACGCCCACAACTCGTTTGTGTTCTACTCGAGATCTCATCTACGCATAGACCTAGCTCAGATGCCACTGTTGGGGAACGTTGCATGGGAAACAAAAATTTTCCTACGCACACACAAGATCTATCCATGGTGATGAGCATCTACGAGAGGGAGAGTGAATCTACATACCCTTGTAGATCGCTAAGCGGAAGCGTTAATAAACGCGGTTGATGTAGTCGAACGTCTTCGCGATCCAAATCGCCGAGCGTCCCGCGATCCAATCACGATCCTTCCGATCTAGTGCCGAACGGACGGCACCTCCGCGTTCAACACACGTACGGCTTGATGACGCCTTCACCTCCTCGATCCAGCGAGCGATGGTGAAGTAGTGGTTGAGTTCCAGCAGCACGACGGCGTGGTGATGGTGGTGAGGAACAATCTCTGCAGGGCTTCGCCAAGCACTACGGAGATTATGACGGAGGAACTAGAGGGCTAGGGTTGCCGGCACACGGCTTGGGAAATCCTGATGTATCCCGTGTGCTAGCCCTGCCCCTCTATTTATATGTTGAGCCTTGGGGTCTAAACTTGGAGTAAAAGCCTCCTCCGGGTCGGTTTTGCCCGCACAAGGTCGGTTTGGCCCGCAGGGAAAGAGTCCAACTCGGATCCCTGCCGAACCGTGCACAGCCGCGCACAAGCGGTAGTACCGCTTCACACAAGCGGTAGTACCGCTTGGGCGGTAGTACCGCTTCACACAAGCGGTAGTACCGCTCGGGCGGTAGTACCGCTTCAACAAGCGGTAGTACCGCTTACGCGGCAGCAAAACTACTTTTGCACTTTCCAATACCTTGTGGGCTTTATCCCTTTGGCTCATATAAAGTGTTGCTGCACCCGAACACTTCGGTAAACATCCGGAACCCCTTCCGGTGAACTCCGGAACCCTTCCAGAGATCAAAACACTATTATCACATATATCAATCTTTACCTCCGGACTATTCCGGAGATCCTCGTCATGTCCGGGATCTTATCCGGGACTCCGAACAACTTTCGGTCACCAACATAATAACTCAATTATACTAATCGTCACCAAACGTTAAGTGTGTAGACCCTGCGGGTTCGAGAACTATGTAGACATGACCGAGACACCTCTACGGCCAATAACCAATAGCGGGACCTGGATGCCCATATTGGCTCCTACATATTCTACGAAGATCTTTATCGGTCGAACCTCTATGTCAAGGATTCAGTTAATCCCGTATGCTGTTCCCTTTGTTCTTCGGTATGTTACTTGCCCGAGATTCGATCGTCGGTATCACTATACCTAGTTCAATCTCGTTGCCGGCAAGTCTCTTTACTCGTTCCGTAATACAAGATCTCGTGGCTAACACTTTAGTCACATTGCTTGCAAGGCTCATTGTGATGTTGTATTACCGAGTGGGCCCTGAGATACCTCTCCGTCATACGGAGTAACAAATCCCAGTCTTGATCCATGCCAACCCAACAGACACCCTCGGAGATACCTGTAGAGCACCTTTATAGTCACCCAGTTACGTTGCGACGTTTGATACACACAAGGTATTCCTCCGGTGTCAGTGAGTTGCATGATCTCATGGTCAAAGGAACAGATACTTGACATGCAGAAAACAATAGCAATAAACTGACACGATCAAATGCTACGTTTACAGTTTGGGTCTTGTCCATCACATCATTCTCCTAATGATGTGATCCCGTTATCAAATGACATCTCATGTCAATGGCTAGGAAACCTTAACCATCTTTGATCAACGAGCTAGTCAACTAGAGGCTTACTAGGGACACAGTGTTGTCTATGTACCCACACATGTATTTGAGTTTCCAATCAATACAATTATAGCATGGATAATAAACGATTATCATGAACAAGGAAATATAATAATAACCAATTTATTATTGCCTCTAGGGCATATTTCCAACAGGAAGGAAACATGGACCACTAGTAATCAGAGACAAAATACCCAGGTCGAATGACATGATACCCGTTTTGCATGGCCTTGACTCCTTGAATGTCTCGTTCGGTAGTGTTATGGATTCTATGGAGTATAATGATTCAGTTATGGGGAAGAGGCAGGTGGATGGTCTGATTGGGCAGGTTCAGGTTGATCTTGGAGGCAAGGCTCTGGTGCCGTTCGTGGACGTTCCTGTTGGTGGCGTTCAAAAGAAGGGGAAGACGGAAGCTCAACAAGGGGAAGATGAAGCAACTAGCAAGGAGTGTGAGGTGTACATGGAGGCAACCGGTCCAGGGTCCGTCAGTAAACTGACGGGGCCACGTATGGTGCCCCGTCAGGAGCAATGAATTGCATTGTATGGAACTGCCGGGGTGCGGGGAACGCCTCGACAGTCCGTGATCTCGTGGCTCTCACTCGAGCCCATTCGCCGAGCTTGGTCTTTTTATGTGAAACTAGGCAGCAAAAAGATAAGATGTATCGCCTTCGTAATCGCATTGGTCTGCGTGGTTTTGAAGGAGTCAGTAGTGATGCTAATAGTGGTGGTTTAGCTTTGTTTTGGGACGAATCTCAATACGTTGATATTCATGATTGTAATAAAAGATGGATTGATGCGTATGTCTGGTTACATATTGATGATCAAATTTGAAGAATCACGTTTGTGTATGGGGAACCGAGGGTGGAAAATAGACACCTAATGTAGGAGGGGATGAAAATATTGAAATCTCAAGATGACATACCATGGCTCCTGGCAGGAGATTTCAATGAGGTAATGTGGGACTACGAGCATTTTTCGGATACACCAAGGCCTCCTGGCCAGATGATTGCTTTCCGGGATGTGTTGGAAGCTTGCAACCTATCAGATTTAGGCTTCTCTCGATACCCGTTCACACATGATAATAAACGCAGTGGGCGTGCTAACGTGCAAGTGAGACTTGATAGGGCAGTGGCTGATAATGCATGGAGAAATAAATTCCTAGAGGCATCGGGTGAAGCACTTGATTTCTTCCCATTCAGACCACCTCCCTCTCCTAGTGCGGTGCACGCCTGAATCCGGCGGCAGGGTGAGGTGTGTACGGCGTTATGAAGTAATGTGGGAACGCGAAGCGGCCCTTGAGGAGGTTGTGGCAGAAGCTTGGCGTGAGGGAGGTACAAAGCATAGCCTACATGATGTTAAAATATCCTTGGATAAATTGATGGGAAAACTTCATGGCTGGAGCCGTAAGAAATTTGGGAACGTAGTACAGGAAATTGAAAAATCTAGGTCCATGTTAGAGGAACTAATGAACATGAACGCAACCGCAAGAACATTCGGCAAGAGCCAGATCGACTAGATGAATTACTGTATAGAGAAGAGATGCTCTGGCACCAAAGGTCTCGCATTGATTTGCTCAGAGAGGGTGATCGTAACACGCAGTTTTTCCATCAATGAGCTATTTGGCGAGCGAGGAAGAACAAGATTAAAGGCCTAGTGGACAGTACTGGTGTGAAGAAAACATACCAGAAAGGTATGGAAGGTATGGCTTTGGAATTTTTCCAAAATCTGTTTTCTGCTGATGCTTCCTTGAATGCAGACCAGGTGGTGTCCTTGTTTGATCAGGTAATTACAGCTGAAATGAATGAATAATTGTGCTCTCCATCCTCTGGTAAGGAGATTAGTGATGCGATGTTTCAGATCGGGCCCCTAAAGGTGTCGGGGCCGGATGGTTTTCCAGCTAGATTTTTTCAAACACATTGGGCTATTGTCAAAGAGGATATCATATCAGAGTACAATTGTTTTTTAACTCAGGTCATATGCCAGATGGTGTTAACTTGACAACCATTGTTCTGATTCCCAAGATTGATGAGCCGGTCAAATTGTCAGATTTCCATCCAATAAGCCTCTGCAATGTTATATATAAGGTGATTGCTAAGTGTTTAGTCAACAGACTAAGGCCTCTCTTGGGGGAGATTATTTCACCGGAGCAGAGTGTCTTTGTCCCCGAGAGGCTCATTACTGATAATGCATTTATGGCTTTTGAATGTACTCATTTTATTAGAAACGATAAGAATCCAGATAGAAGTTTTTGCGCATATAAGCTAGACTTGTCGAAGGCGCACGACATGGTGGATTGGATATTCCTGGAGCGAGTGATGCAACAGTTGGGCTTTGATCATCGATGGGTGAGTTGGATAATGGCATGTGTCACCTCGGTGAGATACACGGTAAAAGTTAATGGAGCCTTCTCAGATTCATTTGCACCGTCGCATGGGCTACGGCAGGGAGATTCTCTTTCACCATTCCTATTTCTGTTTGTTGCCAACGGTCTAGCAGCTTTGCTTAAGAAGGAGGCGTGAGATGCACATATTTCACCTTTGAGAGTGTGTCCCAGAGCATCCGGTATTTCACACTTTTTATTCTCGGATGATACACTTTTTGTTCTTTCATGCAACAGAAGGGGAGGCACAACGAATCAAGGGGGTACTGGATGTATATGCTAGTGCTACAGGGCAACTAATTAATCCTCAGAAGTGCTCCATATTATTCGATGAACAGTGCAGACAAGGTGATAAGGAAGATGTCATACGGGTGTTGGAGGTGCAGAATATTAGTTTGAAGAGAAATACCTTGGACTACCTACTCCTAATGGGCGTATGAGCAAAGGCCGGTTTCAGAACATTCAAGAAAAAATCACAAAGAGGTTTGTAACGTGGTGTGACTCGATGGCACAGAGTGGGAAAGAAGTGCTAATTAAATCAATTGCTCAAGCACTCCCGACTTACTTAATGAGTGTGTTTAAGCTACGAGCATCAACTTGTGATGACCTAACTGGCATGGTAAGAAACTTCTGGTGGGGGGCTGAAAAAGGTCGACGCAAAACACATTGGCTTGCATGGGAAAAGCTAATCCGACCAAAGTCGCATGGAAGCATGGGGTTCCAGGAATTTCGTTTATTCAACCAAGCACTGCTGGCGCGCCAAGCTTGGCGAATTCTGACTCACCCAGACAGCTTGTGCTCACGGGTATTGAAGGCTAAGTATTTTCCTACTGGTAATCTGGAGGATACAGTTTTCCCTTCTAATTCTTCGCCAACTTGGCAAGGCATTGCTCATGGGCTTGAACTCTTGAAACGGGGCATCATTTGGAGGGTGCGCAATGACCAATCAAGACGCATTTGGAGAGACCGTTGTATCCCGAATGGAGGCTCTGGTAAACCTATCACTGTGTAGGGCCGGTGTCGTCTACGGAGAGTGTCCGAGCTGCTGGATGCACGTGAAGCGTGGCGTATGGACCTTCTCCAACAGTATTTTGCCCCTATGGTTGTTGAGTAGATTGTTAAAATTCGTACCAGCACACGTCTAAGAGAGGATGTCCTCGCTTTAAAACCGGAGCGTAACGACACCTTCACGGTGAGGAGCGCATACCGGCTGACGCTTGATAAACGACTTCGTTCATCTTCAGTCGCAACGAGCAGCGCACCGGACGAATGACGAGCCGTCTGAGCTTTTTTATGAAAGTGCCCTGCTCCTTCAAAGATCTGTGTTTGCTTGGAGGGTACCAACAAACTGTCTTCCCACGTGGACAAATAAACATAAATGAGCAGGGCACACATACCTGTCCAACTCTTAACGCAGAAAATATCCGTGTGCCAAGAACCGCTCGACACGTTAATGGCATGTTGGTCTTGCCTGACACTGCAACAGGTTGTCTATTCGCTCCTTGTCACCTCCAGCCAGCATACAGTTAACCAACACATGACATGTTCCTGTCCAACAAAAGAAAAAAAATCCAAGACATTGTTCAAAATGGAGTGCATCCCTGTCTTTGGTCAACGCAAAAAAAAAAGATACCTTCGAATAGTGAAGGCTTTGCCGTCTTTCATTTTTCCTTTAAGTTGCTTATTCACCTTGTATCTGATTTATCAAACTTCATATACTCTAAAGCGACGGGACGTGTTATTATCTTGTGTCTATGTAGACCTGTCAAGACCAAGCCAAGGCACTACTTCCACCGTTCCTAAATATAAGTTTTTCTAGAGATTTCACTACGAACTACATACAGGGGCGGCGCCACCGTAGGGGCTGGTATGGGCGGCCGCCCCGGGTGGCTGGAAAATGTGCAGCTAGTATTCTAGTTTGACTCGTCGGCCTTCTCTAGTTTCGTTCGTCCCAGCGCAGGACGGTGCACGAGCAGGCAAGGAAAAAAATGAAGAAAACGTTTCAATTTGGATGGGCCAATGACTTAAGTGCAAGGCAGGCCCAATAGCTGTGGCTCGCAGCCCAAGCAAGCGCCTCCCATATCGATCCACAGAGCAGGCAAAATCCCCAATTGATTCACTTCTCTGGTTCGTTCCTAAATCCTAACCTAGTCGTCGCCGGAGCTCCTCCTCGCGCCCTCGCTGGACGCCGGTCGCCGGAGCTCCTCCTCGGGCCTTCGCTGGACGCCGGTCGCCGGAGCTCAGGCGAATGGAAGGACAAGAAGATGAAGTTCCAAGCGTGGGAGGCAGCGGCGGCAGCACGGCCATGTCGTCGAGCTTGCGCAAACGGACAGTCGCAGCTTGCAAGAGCAGCAAGCGCAACGAGCAGGTACATCACATCAGTTAATTTCTGCTTCTGTAAGTGTTCAATTTCTGCTTCTGGCCATTAGTTAAACCTGATGGTGTTGTAAAACTGCTTGTATGTAGGGAATCTATAAGAAAATGAAGCCAATTTCTGCTTATTTTGGCACTCCACCCACACCAACCAATACTGAACTGACTGAACCTCATGTGTCTAATGAAGTTTCTGATGCAAACATACAAGCTCATGTTCTTGAACCTGAAGTGTCTAATGAACAGACTGCTAATGAAGGATTTGATGCAAACATTTTACATGCTCTTGGTACTGAACATGTAGTGTCTAATGAGGGCTCTAATGCTAGCATTTTGCAAGCTCCTCTTGAAGGATTTAGTCGACCTGATATTGAATCTGATCCGGGACTCCGGAAACAAGATTGAAATATTCAATGAGGTTCTTGATAGAAACATAGCTGAGATGAACAATCGATTTAGTGAAACTTCTACAAGGTTATTGATATGCATCGCAAGTCTAGATCCTAGAGACTCATTTAGCAGATTTAATCATGAGAATCTACTTGAGCTTGCATCTATTTACTCAGTTGACTTTGATCCAGAAGAACAATATCATTTGGATGGTCAGCTCAAGATATACATTGATATGATGAAAAGGTCTCCTACTTTTTGTGGTTGTGACAGCCTCGCTAATCTTGCTCTCAAGTTGGTTGAAACTAAGGAACATTTACATTTTCCTTTGGTTTACCGGCTCATCAAACTTGCTTTGACATTGCCAGTAGCGACAACATCGGTTGAAAGAGTTTTCTCGGTCATGAATATCATAAAAACAGATTTGAGAAATAAGATAGCTGATGATTGGTTGAATGATATGATGATATGCTATGTTGAGAGAGATATATTTGCTGGAATTGATGACAAGCAAATTATAGTACACTTTCATGGCTTGAGGGAACGTAGAGGCCATCTACCACAACCTCCTCGTATAATTACAACTTAGGGTAAATAATTTTCTTATCTATTGTTTCAAATTATTGGCATACTTGTGTAAGACAGTAGACAGACATATTGATATGCAGTTTGTGGATTGGTTGTAGGTGCCAATCAGACTCGGGTATTTTGGGCCAGAGAAGGAATGATTCAAGCAGCTAGAGTCCATGTTAGTAGTCCTCGTTCACCTCATTCACCGTGTTGTATTCTGTGTTTTTTGGTGCTTACATCATCTAGTTGTTGAGAATCTGGAACTACTTTGGATCATTAGCTTGTTTTTGAGTGCATGTAGCTTCATATTTCTCAAGTCATGTTGATTTTAAGAGTGCGCGTGCCTTCGTATTTGTTAAGTTAATTTTTCGCCCCGGGTAACTTGAATTCCTGGATCCGCCACTGACTACATACAGATGTATATAGACATACTTTAAAGTATAGACTCACTCATCTGCTTCGTATGTAGTTTATAATGGAATTTTTAAAAAGACTTATATTTAGAAACGGATGGAGTAGATGTTATTCAAAACACAATTTATCCTAGTTGTTTAATCCCATTGAAAGTCTCATAAAAAGGCAGGACTTGGATGTATTTTTCGATATCTATAAGTGTGTTTTTATAAGGGCATGTGCTACTTGCCTTGGCCTTTCTTAAAAAATCACAAAAATATATCAGCGCTAAATATCTGCTCCCAAGTGAACAGTTATTTTAGAAAAAAGGAATATTTGATATTTTTTTGGAACCAGAGATGCTCAAGTTTTCTAGAAGCGTGTAAAATTCGGTTGCGATTTGACATCAAAAGAGCTCTGAGAAAAACCAATGTTCCGAAGCCCCAATTCCCGAACCTTTTTCGGAGTTTCGATTTTTGTTCATAGCTCAATTTTTGTTCATAGCTCCTCTGAGTCATATCGCCAAGAAATTTCCGACTCTAGAAAACCTGAGCATTTTTGGCCAAATTTTCCATTTTATTTATTTTGTTTGCTGTTTTAGTAGAATTTACGGTTGATCATAGAAGGAGATGAACTCGGGATCAGAAACACCATGCCCCTATATTAAGCCGGATGAAGCCAAACCAATAAACATTCAAAATATAATGGAGATAAAATTATAGTGGTTTAATCACTATCAGCATCACCATTAATGCCGGATCTTGCTAATGGTGACTTCAATTTTTTTTTTTAATCTTGACACACCCAGATCCCATCTTGTAAAGTCAATCGTCAGACAAAAAAAAGCTGCATCATGCAGCATGACCAGGGACCCCCTTGCTTTGGCCTGAACTGCTATGAAAAGTCGTACTGAATATTCTCTAAAAATATCGTAGAGTACTGAATATGCAGTAGGCATAGCAGCCCTCTTAAGTCTTAACCACCAACTATTTAGGTTTCCATGGCTGGAAAAAGTCTACATAAACACCAAGACATTGTTGAACTTCATGCAAACTGATTAAGCACCTTACTCCTGGTCATGGAGGTCTCGTTCTCGCATGCCTTGCTCGTAGCTTCTCTTCTCCTCCTCTTGTACTTGCTCTCCTCTCGTGGCAAGAACTCTAGCAATGGCGGCATCCCGAGCCCACCAGCGCTTCCCGTCCTCGGCCACCTCCATCTCCTCAAGAAGCCGCTGCACCGCTCTCTCGCCGCGCTCGCCGAGCACTACGGCGGCGGCCGGGATGGCGCCGGTCTCCTCCTTCTCCGGTTCGGCACAAGGCCGGTCCTCCTCGTCTCCTCCCCGGCCATTGCCGAGGAGTGCTTCACCGTCCACGACGTCGCGCTCGCAGATCGCCCGGGGCTTGCGTCCCGGCGGCTGCTCAGCGGCGATGAGTGCCCCAGCATCGCCGGCGCGAGCTACGGTCCGGTCTGGCGCCACCTCCGCCGCATCGCTACCGTGCACGCGCTCTCCGCGCACCGCCTTTCGCTGACGACCTCCGCTCGCGACGCCGAGGCCCGCGCCATGGCGCGGAAGCTCTGGCGGGCCACCCGTCTGGGCGCCACGGCGGTCAGCGTGAAGTTCACGGCGTTCGAGTTTGCTGTCAACGTGATCATGGCCATGGTCGCGGGGAGGCGCATGGCGGAGGACGAGGTCCTCCGGTTCAAGGCGATGACCGAGGCAGGGTTCGCTGCCGCGGGTGCGGCGAACCGGCACGACTTCTTGCCACTGCTACGGCTGCTGGACTTCGGAAGGACGAGGAGGAGGCTCGCCGGCCTGGCCAATGAGCGGCACGAGTTCGGCCAGGGTCTCATCGACGAGTACAGACGCTTTCACCACCGTCACGATGTCGCCGGTGCTGTCACCGAGGACACGACGTCGACGCCGGCACAGAGAACGGTGATTGGGGACCTGCTCCGGCAGCAGGAGGGGTCGCCAGAATCGTACGCCGACGTGGTCATCCGCACAGTCTGCCTGGTGAGTGAGCGTTTGCACAGACGAAATAATACTAGCAAGTGTCCGTATGCATGCATTAGCTAATTATTAGCGTCAATAACTCAGTGTTTCTGAGCTGTGGTGATGTGATCTACTACCACTACAGGCTTAATTTTTTTTCTCAAGTCTCAATTAGTGTACTTCCAACTTTGTGCTGCACATGTTTACACTACTAGCCACGCAATTAGTTTATGACAACACAGTCTGATGTGTACTGCACTGGCCATTTGCTAGTGACAATAATTCAATATCGACTAATTAAATGTACTGGCAGTGAGATACACGTAGCCAGGTAGCTCAGTCTTAACACAGATTTTACAAAGCCAACTCGCCATTTCTCACTAGTTTACTCGAAAGCATTGATATTAGGCCTGGTTATGAAGAAATTTTCAAGTTATTTTCATCTGGACATCTTGAATATAATTATGTTAACCTGCTGTCACAAACTTTCTGAGAATGGAGTCAATACATTATACATCATGATAAGAGTCATATACACGCATATTGTGATTTGTGACGCACAATGACTCACTCTTGCCTTGATTGACTGTTCGGTTGATGCGTTTTAAATTCATAAAATTGTGATATTGACACATTCCTTTTCATAATATGATTATGCAGAGCTTGCTTCAAGCCGGGACAGACACTTCAGCTAGCACGACCGAGTGGGCAATGGCTCTCCTACTTAACAACCCCCGTGTTCTTGCCAAAGCGAAGGATGAGATCGACAATGTTGTGGGCACATCCCGGCTGCTCGAGGAGCGCGATCTTGCATGCCTCCCGTACCTCCGTTGCATCATCACCGAGACCCTTCGGTTGTACCCTATCGCCCCGCACCTTGCCCCGCACCAAGCCTCCTATGACTGTGTCATTGCTGGCGAACAATACATCATCGTGTGTGGAACAATGGTGTTGGTTGATGTGTACTCCATGCAGCGGGATCCTACCATGTGGAATGACCCGAATGTGTTCATGCCTGAGAGGTTTGAGGTTGACAATGGCATTGGCGAGGACGGCCACAAACATATGGTGAGGATGATGCCATTCGGCATGGGCCGGCGGAAGTGCCCCGGTGAGGGGCTAGCGTGGAGGACGATGGGGGTAGCCCTTGGGGTGATGGTGCAGTGCTTCAGATGGGAGCGGATGGGGAAAGAGGAGGTGGACATGAGTGAGGGATCGGGGTTCACCATGCCCATGGTTGTGCCGCTAGTGGTGACATGCCAACCCCGTCATGAAATGAATGAAATTCTCCTCAGAATTTAGAAATTCAGTTATTCCAGCATGGTACCCTTGCATAGCCAATCAAAGAAGAAAAAACATTTACATCCAACACCATGTCTGCGTGCATAATAAATCGGCATGCCCCTTTTCTAAGGAAAAACAACATTGTTCAAGGCCACCAAACATAAATTGCATATATCTAAGCTCAAAAGCATATGTAGTATCAAAGAGTGTCGACTAGAGGAGGGTGAATAGCATATTTAAATTTCTTCGGAAAATACTAATCTCTCGACACACTAGTAGAAAACAGACCTTTTGTGCCGGTTCGTAAGGGCCTTTAGTGCCGGTTCTCCAACCGGCACTAAAGGGTGGGGACTAAAGTCCCCCCCTTTAGTCCCGGTTCAACACGGCCCGGCACTAAAAGCCCACCACGTGGCACCTGCCGGCGCCGTGGGCTGGGGGACCTTTAGTCCCGGTTGGTAACACCAACCGGGACTAAAAGTATTTAATTCTTTTAATTTTGATTTATTTTTCCTTTTAATCCTTTAGGGGTTTATGAATTAATTATGGTTTATTTTTCCTTTTAATTTTGTGTTTTCCATTTAATTATTTTTCATTTCAAACATATATTACGCTACTACATACTGTACACGTTGTGCATATATATCATCGAATTTCTCGTACGACGACCATTCACATACATATATATATACAATTTGGTATATACATATTCTCCTACAATTTGCGGATCATTACATATGCAGGCATTACTGCTTGATCTTGTAATGGTATTCTCCTTTGGGATCTATGACCTGGTCGACCAGAAATCCAGCTATTTCCTCTTGAATTGCTCGTACGCGAGCCGTTGGTAGGAGCTGGCCCCGCATCTCCGTCAGCTATAAGAAGGAGATCAAGATGAATATATTAGTTGTGTGTATATATATTAGCTAGATCATGATTAAAAAATTATGGATAGTGTTCTGGCAACCGTACCCAAAGATTTCTTTCGTTTCTGCTCCTTTCAGACGTGATCATGTGAATGTTCTCGCAAACGTAGTATGCGCATAAACTATTCCCCTACTCCTGCCTCATGCACTTCACGAGAATAAAATTCAATCAGGTAATAATTAATCAAGCATGATAATGTTATTGAAACTAGAATTAAAGAGATGCACGGACGTAGCTAGCTAGTACTACTTAATTACCTTGGGTCGCACCCATGTCTGCTTTTGTTCCCAGTCGCCTAGGACCAGTTTGACGAACTTGGCCCAAGCCCTGCCCGCCGGCAAAGAAAATGAATAAAGGAGTTATTAACTAGTTGATATCAGGAAATGAAGTAAAGAGGCCGACATAGTGCGATAATGATTGAAATTACCTGTCGACCATCCCCCTCACGGTTGCGTATTCGGATGGATTCTTATATAGTGAGTCCAGTACTTCAACTTTTCCCTTGTCAACTTCAATGATTAACAAGATCCAGTGGTAACTGCATGCGCACACGTTTTGTATAATTAAGCGGGCATGTGCATAACTCATCAACTACACTTATTAACATCTAGTAAGCAAAAAATAGAATTTGTAGTACAAGATATAATAACACTCACCCGAAGTTGTAAGGAAGTAGTATTTCTGGTTGGGTGTTTAGTTGCTTCAAAAACTCTAGCAGGAATCTCTCTGTGTCTTTTCTCGAATATTCATCTTCCCATATCGCTTGATTAACCGTATTTGGGTCAATGAACCCAATGCCATAGCGTCCAGCTTTTTTCATTTCATACATCTTCATTCTGCATAATACCACAGAAAAGAATATAGTGAGGATAATTACAGGTAATGAACGAGAGCACAGCTAGCTAGCTAGAGACTTAAATTACAGAAAGAAATCACTTACAGACAATAGCAACTGACGATAGATTTGTCGAGTGCGTCTTGATTGAATAACTGAAACAACTCTGAATAATGAATCCACAAATCTTTTTTATGGAAGTAATGCTTTCTCTTGACTTTCACCATGAGGGACTCTTGATTGGTATTTGTTGTTTCTTGCATGTACCACGTATGCAAATTGTACAATCTCGTTGGTAGAAGCTTGACATCGTCAGGCTTGACCAGAGGTTTGCCGCGGACATATTGGTATTTTACTTCCTCCTCTGTAATCCCGGGGATTTCCTCAAGGCCTAGGAGTTGTTCAACAGTGACACCGGCCTCTTTAGCCTGCCTTTTATGATCGTCGGTTATTACCAGCCGATCAGCGATGCTCACAGGTGTTTGTACAATGAGCGGGGGGATCGATTGCACTGCCTGTTCTCCCAGCTGGGGAACAGTTTTCCCGCTTTTTTTGCCAACTGCTTTGCTCGAGCTCGAGCTCGACTCCTTTTGTCCTGCTAAATATGACTTCTTGATAGACCGCACATAGTCGGGGTCCTTCTGATTGTCAGCCGGTCGAGCCATATCAATAAAGTGTTGTGAGACATGCTCAGGTACTTTCTCCTTTGGCGGCGGGGGCTGTTTCGGTCCAAAATGGGCCTTCAATTGGGCATCCACTACGGTGTTGAGTTCCTCCTCAGTCAGGTGGTAAGACAACTTCGGAAGAGGCTTGAGGCTTGGACCATATTTGAAATTCTTGCCTGTTGTACCGCTAGCCGTCATAGCTGCGGCCTTTCTCTTCCGCTGTTGCTTAGGCGACGGAGCACGCTGAGTCGGCGGAGACGGCAGACGCGGTGCCGGACTTGGAGGAGGAGTCAGCTGACGCGGTGCCGGCGGACTTGGAGGAGGAGGAGTTGGCTGACGCCGTGCCGGACTTGGAGGAGGAGGAGTCGACTGACGCGACGGCGGACTTGGAGGAGGAGGAGTCGGTGGCCTTGGAAAGACGATGCAATCCTTTTTCCATAGAATGATACGATGTATGGCTTCTCCTAGTGTTCTCTCCTCGTCACCTCCAAGAATGTCAAGTTGTAGCTCGTGATATCCTGACATCACTTCATCAACCCCGACACGAGCATAGCCAGCTGGAATGGGATTGCAATGGAAGGTTGCTTCAGGGGGATTTGCTAAAGCATAGCCGTCCGCCACCTTCATGGATAAGTTCTTCACTTTCATGTGTAGCTCACAGTTAGTCCTGTCTTTGATATCATCCACAGGGTAGCTAGCTAGCAGTGCATTATCGATATCGGCCGGGGCGGAACCCACGCTGCTTCTCGGCATAGATGGGACGGTGCTATCCAATGCTGGATCGATCTGCTCATGCTGCCGCTGAGACGCCCTTTCCTGGTTGAGTGAGTCGATCTGCTCCTGCTGCCGCCTGACAAATCGTTCCAACTCCAGGTGCTTTGATTCTAGGCCTTCAAGGCGGAGTGCTTCCTCCTTCTTCTTCTGCTCCTCCTGCATCTTCTTTCTCGCACGGCTTCTATAGTCGTCGTTCCAATCCGCAAACCCCTCAAACCACACCTACACATGCAAAGTAAGAAGTTAATTTGAGCTCAAATTGCATATAAATCAAATAAACTACCACATATAAATACTCCCAAACTAAAACCCACAAATCACTATACTTATAGAGCATTGCAAGAGCTAATCTAGCAATGAGAGATGAAAGGACAAAGTTGCTAACCTTTGTGAACACTTGGATGGATGGGGTGCCTCCAAATCTTGACAAATTTTGGCAAAATGGAGGTGAGCTCAAGCAAGGGGAAGAACAAAGGAGAGGAAGAAGGGGAAAAACAGGGAGGAGTGTGCTCGGGCTGGCCGGAGGGTTCAAATAGGGGATCTTTAGTCCCGGTTCGTGCCATGAACCGGGACTAAAGGTGAGCCTATAGTCCCGGTTCGTGGCACGAACCGGGACTAAAGGTGATCGTGGGGCCCCAGGCTGACACCAGCCTACCACCACCCCTTTAGTCCTGGTTCGTGTTACGAACCGGGACTATAGGTCCCGAACGAACCGGGACTAATGATGCCCGTCCCGAACCGGGACTAATGGTCACATTAGTGCCGGTTCAAAACCAGACCGGGACTAATGCTTTGGACAAAAGGTCTGTTTTCTACTAGTGACACAACACAAAGGAAAAACGGTAAATACATGCAGTTCTGCTTGAAGATAAATTACCGCTGGAAATAACTTAGAAGAAATATTAAGTGACAGTAGATGAAAAACATGCGAACAAACAAACATATAATTTTAAGTACAAAGAGGGAAATTACGAAGGGGGTAATAGCCACAAGCCAACTCAACTTAGTTCTCTATGATACTCAACCACAAACTAAGTTTTGGCTCTGAGGTTTCTCTCAAAGGATTCACTCACATCTCTCGGAGAGGGGTGCTCAGAAAAACACTTGTCAAATCAAATGAAAAGCCAACCAACAACGGTTGGGAAGGGGTGACTATTTACTCCGGAGCAATGAAATGACCAATAGGAGCATGCGGCCACTCAACGGCCAACAAACATGTGTCCAACGGTCAGATTTCAAACTTCCGTGGCAACTTTACTTGAGGATCAACTAAAGTTGACTCCATCGCCTGAGGTTTTGTCTTGAAGCTCAGAAGAACGCCATCTCTTATGAGTAAAAACTCAGCGCACATAGAGATTTCTCTCACCATCACTCTGGGATAGGTTCATGGTTAAGCATCAGCATCAACATAAGTCTCTAAAAACTTGAACACCCCTCTCTTAATAGTATGATTGCCTTATGACTCAAATGAAAGAAATGAAACTATGGAAAAGAACTACATCTTCTCAATGACTTCATCGTCTTCCCTGCAGTCAATTGTTCCTCGAACAGAACACCGAATCAATTGCTTTAGTACAACAATTTTTGGGGGTCCTCTCCGACACGCAATCTCCTCGATAGCTTCATTCTTCTGTGCAGCGCAGATAATCATCGCATGAGCTTATAGCAAACTCCTCAAAATTCCAGGGACCATTTTACTCTGTGTGACTAGAAAACACATTATTCCCTCAACCATTTTTTCCAACAATCTCCAACACACTCAGGGGGTACTAGATTGCATCAACAACAACACCCCCCGGGAAGATTGTTGATAAAAATAGTTTAATATCAGAGAGGAATAACTGAAAGTAACAGGCAGAATGTAAATATCAGATATAAAGAATGCTCCCGTAAATGTATGCAATATTGAAAGAAATGCTTTGAATAAACTTGCACGTGTGAGGATAATTCTGTGAAGAGATATTTGATATCTTGGAAGAAAATGGATTGCATCGAGAATAACGAATCGAGGAATAACTCAATGCATCCATAACATGATCTCTGAGAATAATACATGTCACGACCCAGTCCCAAGAGGGGCACCGAATCTCTGTGCTTTATGTACCAGTCCCTGGATTGATTGCTGGCACGCAAAATTGACGATTAAATACCAAGAAATAACACATGTCATAGTATTACATCGTATATCCAGTCTTAAAGGCATTACATACCTGCTAGCTCATGGGCTAGCTTACAATACAATCATGCAACAGAGATCATATTCTAGTCTTGTGATGACCATCCACACACAGGCAGCAGTTGAGTATAGCGTCATAACCCTAATTCGTACCTTTCTTCGATACGATAAACCTGCAACATGATACGTTGCAGCCACAGGGGTCAATACATTGAATGCATTGGCAATTCACAAACATGAAATATCGACCCTACAAGTACTCAACAACTCACGGGAAGAGTGGTTCTTTTATTTTCTGAAAACTTATCCCTCATACGCCTACTTACTAACCAAGGTATTTCAACAAAGTTTCCTAATGAACGACTTAGGACTTATCCAAGTGGTTTACCATGAGAGCCCCTTAGGATCATGGTATCTCAAACATTGTCATGAGAGCCCCTCAGGATTGTGGGTAAACAAACACTGCCATGAGAGTCCCTCAATATCATGGTTGAACAAACATTTCCACGAGAGCCCCTCGAGATCGTGGTTAATAATATTGCCATGAGAGCCCCTCGGGATCATGGTTACTCCACAATGCAACGAGAGCCCCTCGGGATCGTGGTTAAACAACAATGCCATGAGAGCCCCTCAGGATCGTGGTTTCTAAATCACAACATGGTCGGACACTCTTGTCCAAGATTCACACAAAACCCAACAACCAAGGTCACGTAAGTTTCAACAACATGTGGCTATCCTATTCTTGTTTTTGTAAAGTAAAGCAAGGTAGAGCAAGTTCAATAGTGCAACTTGCCTGGTAATCATTGAGGTTCTTCACATAAATAAATCTTGGTAATCGTTGAAGCTTTTCACACACACAATCTTGATAAAGCTACTCTTTGCTTTCCGAGCAATCTATCGTAAGTAAAGAGCAATCATGAACAACCATACAATACAATCAAACAAACAACAAGTGTTGTGCATGATGTCAGTGTCATTGTGTTGTGAGATCATGTGTCAGGGTTAACTCATAAGAGCTTGGAAAACAACATAGAGGTTGTCACTTGGAATACATGTGACATAAAGGTTCACATGCAAGTCTCAAAGTAAAGATTCATCACATGAGGAGTATGTGATGTCAAGTTGTGGTTGCAGATTCTGGAAAAGGAATCTCAACAACAAAGTCATGGTCTATGCATCTTGGATAGCCAAGTTCATGTTCAAGTTTGAATGACAAGTCAAACTTGTTGACCTTTCATGAGCTTGAATACACAAGGTCTGAAAATGATAACTTGGTTTGGCTTCGAATTCAACTTGGATTTGAATTAGGGTTCATTTTCTTTGAATTGAGTTCACCATTTGATTTGGTTCTACTATGTTAAATTGAATTATGAATTACTTCATAATTGGTTAATTTGGTTCAAACTAACTCAATTATATTTATTGTCTTTCCTAAAGTCAAATACAAATCCAATTTCATTACTAAAGTTTATTATTAAATAAGTTGAAACTAAGTCAATTATAAATCCAATATAATTACTATAGTTTATTTATTTACTTTTAATTTAACTAAAGTTAAATATAAATCGAAGATCATTTACTAGGTGCAAATAGTTTTCAACTCTACTTGAGTTTAAACTAGATTTAATTTGAGTGCATCTTTCCCTAAACTCAAATATAACCCCAAGACAATTACTAGGTTTAATTCAATTTACTAAACCATATTGAAATAGTTTTATTCAAGTTAAACCTAGGGTTTGAAGTTATGATCCAACTATGTTTGAATTAAATTCAAATGTTATTTGAATTTCCTAAAGTTAAATAATAAACCAAAAATAAATCTAGTTCACATTCTCTCATCCTACCTTATATTTACTTTCAAGATTACTACTTTTTTGCTTTGTTCTTGATATCTTGCTTGTTAAGAGCTCCTTTGATTCAGAGGAATTCTATAGGGTTTTTGGAGGATTGAGATCCCTAGGAATTTTTCCTACATTGGTTCTTTGATTCATAGGATTGGATCCCATAGGATTTTTTCCTATGGAATCTTTTGTACTACATTTCATAGGAAATCTAACATCCACTCCAACCTTTTTTTACGATTCCTTTGTTTTTCATGTGGCATCAAACACTTCTTGCTAATCCCATAGGGTTCAAATGGACATGCCACTCCAATCCTATACTTTTCCTATTCCTGCGTTTTCAAAATCCTACGAATCAAAGAGGCCCTAAGTGTTTGTGGTTATCTAGTCCTAGTTTCTTTGGATAAAATGTGACAACCTAAAAAATGTATATAGTTTTATTTTTCATACGACTATTCACCCCTCTCTAGTTCTTAGACCTCGTTCTCAACATTAATACAATATTTTGACCAAACATATTAGTATGTGGTTTGTGTGACCATAGTAACTTGTAACTAGACCCAGGCACAAATTATCTCATAAAATATATTCGGAGTTTGTTTTATAATATAGGATTTGGTATGCGTCTACTTTTCCCAATAATATGCACATAAATATTGGTGCCAATATATTCTTGATTTAACTTCTCTTTTACCACATACGCTGCTTGTTTATGAGTTTTTTAAGGTTCTGGTTGTTGGGGAACGTTGCATGAGAAAAAAAATCCTACGCACACAAAAGATCTATCCATGGACATGCATAGCTACGAGAGGGGGAGTGTATCTACATACCCTTGTAGATCGCTAAGCGGAAGCTTATATAATGTGGTTGATGTAGTCGTACGTCTTCACGATCCAATCGCGATCTGTCCCGATCTAGCGCCGAACGGACGGCACCTCCGCGTTCAGCACATGTGCGGCTCGATGACGTCTCTGCCTCCTCGACCCAGCAAGCGAGGGCGGAGTAGTAGATGGGTTCTCAACCAGCACCACGGCGTGGTGGAGGTGGTGGTGGATCAGTGCCAGCAGGGCTTCGCCAAGCGCTACCGGAACCACGAACGGAGGAGAAAACTATCTAGGGAGAGAGGGAGGCGCCAAGGGCTTGGTGTGTCCTCTTGGGGCGCCCCTCCCCTCTATATATAGGTGGAGGGGCGTGGAGATCAGCCCCTCCAAGCCCTAGGGCGCAGCCAAGGGGGAGGAGTTGGACTCCTAGTCCTATTCCCTCCCTTTCCATACACAGGTGGACTTTCTAGCTCTCCCAAGCCACATGGGCCTTGAGGGACTTGTCTGCCTGGCCCAATAAGGCCAGGGTGCCTCCCCTCAGCCCATGCAAACCCTTGGTGGACTTCCGAACTCCTCCGGAAGTTTCTAAAACCTTCTAGAAGCTTCCCGGTACAATACCAGAAAAACCCGAAACTAATTTGACTTCCCATATATAAATCTTTACCTCTGGACCATTCCGGAGCTCCTTGTGATGTCCGGGATCTCATCAGGGACTCCAAACAACATTCGGTCACCAACATACATAACCTAATAATACTATATCGTCACCGAGCGTTATGCGTGCGAACCCTACAGGTTCGAGAATCATGTGGACATGACCGAGACACCTATCCGGTCAATAACCAATAGCGGGACCTGGATACCCATATTGGTTCCCACATATTCCACGAAGATCTTTATCGGTCGAACCACGATGCCAAGGATTCAGTCAATCCCGTATGCAGTTCCCTTTGTCCAACGGTATGTTACTTGCCCGAGATTCGATCGTCGGTATCTCCATACCTAGTTCAATCTCGTTATCGGCGAGTCTCTTGATACGTATCCAACGTATCTATAATTTTTGATTGTTCCATGCTATTATATTATCTGTTTTGGATGTTTTATATGCATTAATATGCTATTTTATATTATTTTTGTGACTAACCTATTAATCTAGAGCCTAGTGCCAGTTTCTGTTTTTTACTTGTTTTTGAGTATTGCAGATAAGGAATATTAAACAGAGTCCAAACGGAATAAAATCTTCGATATGATTTTTCTTGGACCAGAAGAAATCTGCCAGACTTGGAGATGAAGGCAGGAGACCTGCCAGGAAGCGACAAGCCACCTGGGCTTGTGGCCCCCCAGCAGGTCTCCTAACCTTATTCTTCGGCCTATAAATTCCCAAATATTCCCCCAATACCAAAGAGAGCCACGAAAATACTTTTCCGCCGCCGGAAGCCTCTGTTCACGTGAGATCGCATCTTGGAGCCTTTTCCGGTAATATGCCGGAGGGGGATTCGATCACGGAGGGCATCTACATCAAGTCCATTGCCCCTCCGATGATGCGTGAGTAGTTCTCCACAGACCTTCGGGTCCATAGCTAGTAGCTAGATGGCTTCTTCTCTCTCTTTGTTCTTCAATACCATGTTCTTCATGATCTTCATGGAGATCTATCCGATGTAATACTCTTTTGCGGTGTGTTTGTCGAGATCCGATGAATTGTGGGTTTATGATCAGATTATCTATGAATATTATTTGAATCTTCTCTGAATTCTTATATGCATGATTTCATATCTTTGCAAGTCTCTTCGAGTTATTGGTTTGGTTTGGCCAACTAGATTGGTAATTCTTGCAATGGGAGAAGTGCTTAGTTTTGGGTTCAATCTTGCGGTGTCCTCACCCAGTGACAAAGTAGGGGTAGCGAGGCACGTATTTGTATTGTTGCCATCAAGGATAAAAAGATGGGGTTTTCATCATATTGCTTGAGTTTATCACTCTACATCATGTCATCTTACCTAATGCGTTACTCTGTTCTTCATGAACTTAATACTCTAGATGCAGGCAGGAGTCGGTCGATGTGTGGAGTAATAGTAGTAGATGCAGAATCGTTTTGGTCTACTTGACACGGACGTGATGCCTATATGCATAATCATTGCCTTGGATATCGTCATAACTATGCGCTTCTCTATCAATTGCTCGACAGTAATTTGTTCACCCACCGTATTATTTTCCTTCATGAGAGAAGCCTCTAGTGAAACCTATGGCCCCCGGGTCTATTTTCCATATTATATTTTCAGATCTATAAACCAAAAATACCAAAAATACTTCGCTGCAATCTTTTTACTTTTCGTTTTAGCAATCTTTATATCTATCTCTATCAGATCTCATCCTTGCAAATAACCGTGAAGGGATTGACAACCCCTTTATAACGTTGGGTGCAAGAGTTTGATTGTTTGTGTAGGTGCGAAGATTGGGGACTTGCTTGTATCTCCTACTGGATTGATACCTTGGTTCTCAACAACTGACGGAAATACTTATCTACTTTGCTGCATCACCCTTTCCTCTTCAAGGGAAAACCAACGCAAGCTCAAGAAGTAGCTAGAAGGATTTCTGGCGCCGTTGCCGGGGAGATTGTAACAGCCCGAGACCGACGCTCCAGAAGATTCCCTTTTTATTCCGTTGTCGTCGTGTGATTCGAGTGGTTGTTGCATTCATCATCGCATCATCTGCATAGCATCGTCATTCGTTTTCGAAAACTTGCATCCGTTCGTAGTTGCCGGTTCTCTCCGTTTTCGTCGACGACAGTTTCGAGTCCAACCACACACGCACGCGCCCGCGGCATCGATAAAATGTTGTTTTCAAAGTGCATATAAAATATTCTCGGATTCGGTCGAAACTTGGCGTGCGGTCTTGTTTTATTGTGGGTAGACCACCTGCCAAGTTTCGTCGCAATCGGAGGTCGTTTGATAACCGAACGGTCGACCGTAGCGGCACCGTCATCGGGTTATTCGTCGGATGTTTTCGGTGTTTCAAAACTCTGTCACGGGCTGCCACTTCCCTCTCTTCTTAGCCCATCCACTCTACACAGCCCACTAAGGCCTAACCTAGCCACACTCTGCGACCGAAGCCATCTGAATATGATCGTACGGTCGAAATAGGCCCTGAAACCCCCAAACCTAGCCCCCCATTGCTATAAATAGACCCCAGCCTCGCAACCCTAGCCCCTCTTCCTCGATTTCTGCGCGCAGCCAACCCCCAGCCGCCGCCACTTCACCCCTGTCTCCCTCCCGCCCCGCCAAGCCCGCCAGGACCCGGATCAGGCCCTGGGAAGCCCATCTGGGCCCGAATCGCCGCTCCCGAGCTCCTCTGCCTCCCGAGCTCCATCGCCCTGCAGCCCATGGCGCCCGCCGGTGACCTCGCCGACCGCCTCCGGGACCTCCTCGCCGGAGCGCCGGCCAGTGCTCCGCCGCAGGCCGGCCCCGACCTCGCCCGCCCCGCCGCCAAGCTCGCCCCGCCGTCAGCTCCATCCGCTATGGCCGCCCGAGGACCCACCGCTATGCCCATGGAGCTCCGCTGCTGCCTCCGGCCGAACCCGCCGCCGGGAATCGCCGGATCCGGCCGCCCCGGAGTCGCCCGGCCAGATCCGCTCCGCCCTCGCCGCTGTTGACCTCGTCCGCCGCCGTTGACCTCGCTCGCCGCCCTGGCTTCGCTCGGGCGCTCGAGGGAGACGAGCGCAGCCCCGCCAGCGCTTCGCCTGGGCCGCCTTGCCCCGCGCTGGGCCGCGCCCAGGCCCAGCTCCTCCCGCAAACCGCTGCACCGAGCCGGCCCATGAGGCCAGGGTGAGCGCTCCTTTTTTTTCCTCTGCCCAATGCACGTTTTAGACATGTTGCGCCCAGTGCTCTGTCTAGTCCAGATAGCATATTCGGCCCATGAACGTATGTTAATTACAGGAATGCATAGTTTTTAAATTGTTGATAAATAATTAACCGTGCACCGTATAAAAATGTTTCATATATGTAATTTGCTCAGAAAAATGCATAGATTGTGAATATGCCAGTTTCATCCATGTTAAAAATACCCACACCCGCTGTTTGCATCATTTTGCATAAATGCATTATTTCGTGTGGGGCATATCATTTAATCGTGCGTCCAATTTCATCCCAACAATATATTAAAATGTTCACCTTAATTGTATCGTATTTTCATGCATGGATAACAGGTGTGATGTTTTATTTGCATTTATTGTTGCTAAAGGGCTTATTCCATTAACTTGCCTATTTAATTGTGACTATTTTCCCACATGAACCTATGCATATTATATATGTTTTCGGGGTAGAAAAATCCATATAATTTAACTGTGCAATTAGTTTTGTCATTGGGGCAAGTTGTGTGCATGTCATTTTTGCTATGATGCTCTTTTGATATTTTTGTGTGATTTAATCCATGCACCATATGAAATAGTTTTGAACATGAGATATGCCCTTGGACATGTGTGCTAGGCCCTGGTATTCTTGGTTGTCATAGAAGTGCATGTTTAGGTGTTGTTTTCTTGTTGCCAACATGCTATAAAAATCTGATGTTTTGAGGGTCCAAAATATTTCTAAGTCTGAAAACCTATTATTTTGTTGCTGTCTTGCCATGTGATTTGCTAGTGTTCTAGGAGTCTTTTGGTGATGTCACCATGGAGTCATTTGTTAAGCATGTTGTTGCCTATCATGTTGTGCCAATAGTTTGCATGAATAGGTTTTACATCATAATTAATTCTGATGTCCAATATGTCAATCTGTTAAAAACTGTTGCACATGTCTACTCTAATTTTCACTAAGTCTGAGAATCTGTTTTCTTCATAATGCCATGTTGTGATGATGCTAGCCACATTTCTATGCATAATTAGACCTTGCCACCTTGTAATGAATTGTAGTGCATCATGTCTACTTCCATGTTGTTAACTTTCATGCCAATATATGACTTGTAGCATATAGTTTTACTGCTGCCAATATGCCTCCATGAAAATCTGCTATGCAAAAACCTGTTATTTTCACTAAGTCCTAATCTGCTATATTTTGTTGCCATGTTGTGAGCTTCCTACCATGTGATCCATGACTCTTTTGAATATGTTATGTGAAGATGAAATGAAGTGTGTGTTATATGCTACTGCCCCATGCTTAGTTTGTGCATTTTAGAATCTTGTAACTTGTGGTTTTCATGTGTGCAATATGCTATGTTGCTGTTTTGGGCAGATTTCAAATAAAACTTGTGTTGGTTGTTGTGGTTGACCCGTAGCTCCGTTTTGGTCATGTCCTATATGAAACTTGCTTAGAATATCATGTAGTTTCATAATATCTTGCTGCATACATGATTTGGTATGTTTGTGGTTGCCATTTTCATGCATTTTGCGTTCCTGGCATATAATCTTGTGAAGGTCATATCTTTTAGACCGTAGCTCCGTTTGAGATGTTCCATATATGTAAATCGACTAGAATGACGTGTAGAATTTCATGGTATACTTTATTTACTGGTTAACAAATATAAAACATGATTAGTTCAGATCTGGATCAATTTCGAAATTAGCACATGGGGTCGTTTCGGAAATGCTATATGTTGTTTCCGGCCTCATTTAAACTTGCCTAGATGTGTAGTTTACTTATGCTTCACCTCTTGCCATGTTTAACAACATTAATATTGTCGTGTACCTAAACGAGAGTGAACTAAATATTCGAATGTGGAGTTTCGTCAATATGCAACTCGTTGCATATTGAGCTTCACTTAATGTGTAGGAATTTATTGTTGTGCTTGTCTTATCATGCGTAACATGCATCATCCTTGTTGTGCATCATGTCATGCATTTGTTGTGGTGTTTAAGATGTGTTGATTGTTGTTCCCGAAATGTTTATTCTCGATAGAGCTTCGAAAGCGTTCGGAGTGTGAGGATTCGTTCGACTACGTTGGCTCGTCTTCTTCATGGATTCATTCTTCTTCCAAGCGGGATCTCAGGCAAGATGATCATTTCCCTGGATACCATTACTATCATTGCCATGCTAGATGTCTCGTTTCTATCGCTGTCTCGCTATGTCGTGGATTTGTCACGGCAGATGTCCGGGTTAACGGACTTAAGGTGTGGGGTCATCGCACGTAACTGGTAGCTTGAGAGGGGTTGAGCGGGACGAGAGACGCGGAGTTTTTACCCAGGTTCGGCCCCTCCGATGGAGGTAAAAGCCTACGTCCTGCTTTGTGTCTTATATTGATGACGATGACAATCTCGGTTACAAGGGTGCGGAATCAGCACCTCTAATCTCGAGACCCTCTTTCTGACTATCCTTCCTGACCTGTCTATGAGACCTGTCTATGAGACCTGTCTATGAGACGTCTAACCTGACCCTCTTGGGGTGACCCGCCCCTCCTTATAAAGGCTGAAGGGGCGGTTTACATATAGAGTCTAAGTCGGATTGATGACTTCCCATCGCGGGCTTCTCTTCATGGGCTTCCGAATCCTGGGCTTGTAACCTGTCCCGGGCGGCTTACACCGGGCGGGTTACAACCAGGGCTTATCTTCAGAGACTCGTCTCCGTGACTGTCTGATAATACTGTTCACCTCCTGGCACTGTAGCATCCGGGTTAGCCTCCTGACACTGTAGCCGGGTTAGCATCCTGACACTGTAGCCGGGTTACCATCTTGGTATTGTAGATGCCGGGTTACCCCTGACACTGTAGCTGCCGGGTTACACCCCTGACACTGTAGCTGCCGGGTTACACCCCTGATACTGTAGCTGCCGGGTTACACCCCTGACACTGTAGCTGCCGGGTTATACCCTGACACTGTAGCTGCCGGGTTATACCCTGACACTGTAGCTGCCGGGTTAGAACTGTAACCAGGTCTGTACTGTTTGCCGGGTCAGCATGTCTGCCGGGTCAGTACTGTTCTCCGGGTCAGTACTGTTTGCTGGGTCAGCATGTCTGCCGGGTCATATCGCGGGGTAATATCCCCGTCATTAGCCCCCAGGTTAGCTTGAATTTATTCATGGTAAGCTCCATCGTCTTGCAGGTATATGCCCTTTGAAATAAAATATTGGGAATACAATACCCATATGCCGTTGAATCAGCCTTCAATGCTCTTGGCGGGTCTCCTCCGCCGGGTTATAATCATTGATGGTGCCGGGTTATGATTGTTGGTGACGCCGGGTCAAATAACTGAACTCCCGCTGAAATTGATATCTTGAAAACTTCTCCAATTTTTGATATATTCATATTACCTGTAGCCCCCAAGCTCCAAGTTGATCCATGATGACTTGGCGCTTTGCAATAATATCTTTGATTGTGTAGCCCCCAAGTACCAGGTTGTCTTGCCTGCAGCAGCCTGGGACTTATAACTGTCTTATACCTTATAAAGCTTCAGCTGGTGTAGCCCCCAAGGGCCGGCTCATCAATATGTGATGCGCCGGGTCTTCAATTTGTACCTTATAATCTGTTTTGAACAACCGAATACTGTAGCCCCCAAGTGCCGGGTCGCACGCCTGCGGCGACTTGGGACTTTTAGAAAAATTTGATCTGAGCGGTGTAGCCCTCAAGTGCCAGGTCAGTAAGAAGTACTGGGCTGGGACTTAGAAAAATATTGAAAGGCTTTGCTTATCTCCTTGATATAACAGGGTCTTGCTGACAATATAATGATTTGAAAACCAGCTTGCATTAGCCCCCAAGTGCCGTGATGCATGCTTGCAGCGACATGGGACTTGCATACTTGATATAAACTGTCCTTGAATAATGTAGCCCCCAAGTGCCGGGTCGTCTGCCTGCGGCGACTCGGGACTATTGTGATAATAATATGACTCATCATAATTGTTGGATGAATCCTTGACCGTGGTTGTAATATAACCCGGAATGCATATCCTGGAATAATTCCTTTGTCTTTGATATGAAATCCCTGCTCGTAGTTGCGGTGCAACCCGGCGAGTATGTGAGAAATCCATGATGAAGATCCAGCCATGTTGGCTATTAAAGATCTATTTGTTCTGGCGGCTTATCTTATAAGACAAGACCTGCAAAAATAAACAAAACAGAGTATATTCTGCATTGTTGTAAGGGCGGCTTGAAATAGCACAACCCGGAGATGTTAAAATCTCGTATAGCCTTTCTTCCTCTTTCACAATCTTGCTCTGACCCGGTTTGGCAAACCGGCATGATATGTAAATATGATGAAATGCATGATGTAATGTATGATGTATGATGCAATGTATGATGTTCTTGCTTTGCCTTTTATTCTCAAAATTTCATATGATGGTTCTTCTGGGTGGACTCGATGCTTGAACTCATACCAGTACAGGGTCTCTAACGAGAGTGGCCGTCAACTCCTTTGAACGGCTCAGGGTCTCTAGGCGAGATTAACTGATAAGAGCGCAACGAACCAGAGAGAGACACAGCAGATGGGAGAGTTTACCTCGCCGCTGTAAGAGGCCCTTGCAGGGGGTAAGTTTTAGAACTCGCTGCACCCCTGACAAAGCGGCATCAACTTACAGGCAGGTATAACTCGGATTTGCGGATGTAAGGGTTTGCCTCGCCGCTGTAAGAGGCCTTTGCAGAGGGTGAGTTTTAGAACTCGCTGCACCCCTGACAAAGCGCATCTACTTACAGGCAGGTATAACCCGGCCTTGCAGATCGAAAAGGAGGTAAGTTTTAGAACTCGCTGCACCCCTAGTGATCTTTGTTGACGAAGTCAACATTTGGGTCCATGACCCGCCTTACAGTGGCTGAAAAGCCTGATCGAGAGGGTTGAAGCTTAACCCGGTGGGTTGAAAGCCCCCAAACGGCCTTGTCGATGATATCCATTGGCGTGCCATCTTGTAAGCCGCCGTCAGTTAGGCCGGCAACTTGTAAGCCGCCGTGTTGTTTACTTTGTGGCTGAAGAGCCGATCAAGAGGGTGAGCGAGCTAAACCCGGTGGGTTGGAAGCCCCCAAATGACCTTTGTTGAAGTATCAACATTGTTGCAGCATTTTGTAAGCCGCCATCTTGTATGAAGAAAATAGCAGAAGCCCCCAAGTTTGAACGGTGCATCATGGCGACTCGTCTTCTTGAGTAACTTTTAATCCTTCCGCCAATAATGTAGTATTCCTGAGATCGGGTTAACTTTCTTGCCATGATCTGTGGCTCTCATTGAAAACGACCAAGTGTGTCGAGCCATGTCTGTAGCCCCTGAGTCTTGAGTCGATTCAAAGAGGTGACTTGAGAATCTCCAGTGAAGGTTGAGGTCAACCGTGGCGGGTTATAGATGATCCCGTATGAATTGTTTCAATGATCCGGTCGATGGTTCGTCCCGGCTGGTTGTTGAAGTTAACCAAACTGCAGTGGCGGCGACTAGTGCGCCTGTCCGGTCGGGCGGCTCGTACAAGCGAGCACTGCACCGATATGTTGATGTAGATCAGACTGTGGGCGGCGTCTTGCGCGCGTCCGTTGGGCGGCTCGTACAGGCGAGCACCGCACCGATATGTTGATGTAGATCACCGTGGGCGACGTCTTGCGTGCGTCCGTTGGGCGGCTCGTATAGGCGAGCACCGCACCGGTATGTTGATGTAGATCAGACTGCGGGGGCGGCGCGGTTGCAGGAGACGGCCGCGGCATGTTTGATGTAGACCAGACCACCGGGGCGGGCTTTAGAATCAGTCACGGGCGTTTGTAAGCCGGCGTGGATGGAATCAGCCGCGGGCGCTGTGAACTGGTGCGGACGGGCGAGTCGACCGCGGGCGCGGACGGGAGACTCGGCCGCGGGCGTTGTGAGCCGGCGCGGACGGGCGAGTCGACCACCGGCGTGTTGCCAGCAAGTTGATGTAGACCGAGTCGCAGGGGTGGCGACTTGCGCACGTCCGTTGAACAGCGAGAGGGCGCGGTTTCGGTGCAAGATGATGCCAGCAGCGTGCCCTCTGTATCCGTCACATGCTAATCGCTCTTGCAGTGAATATTTGTCCTGCATAAAAACGATCACGAACCGGTAATTGTTCTTTGACAAAAAAAAAAAAAAAAAACAATATGTGGTAATAAAATATTCTTAGATGGATATCACCTGATTTGTCTGGATGACAGATGATCCGTCCGTAGATAACCTTTTAGTACTTTTACTGAATTTCCTTTGATCCTTACATACATCCAAAGGATTTTTGCGTTGATTCTCTCGAGGACTCTGTCATCCTCGCCCTCTTCTTACCCATAGTACAGGACTGCAGAGAGCCCGTTCAGAGGTGGAAGGCGGCTGAAACAAAAAACGGCCGAGGCGGAGCAGGATTGTGGACGAGGCGGGTCAACAGAGCAGTGCCAAGGCGGGGCGGCTCACCCGCGGTGGATCACATCAGCGGGGCGACTCGCAGGCTTAGAGTGGCGGTTTGGAAGCGGAGCCAGACGGCTCGCGCAGCTGCGGGAGAGGCGGCACATAAAGGATCCTCCAAGTCGTGTGGACTAACCAACGTGCACCTTTTTTTTTTTTTTTTTTTTTTACGGTGCCCATATCTTTCTCTCTTCTTTTTTGCAGTCAACGCGTAGTTTGACAGCAGCGAGAGCCGGCTGATGCAGAAATAGCGGCTGGAGCCAGCACGCTAGGAAGCAGAGCCGGCCGTGCCGGAGGTGAGGCCGCGGCGTAGAGCGGTGCTGCGAAGGGGCTACGGCAGCGGCTCGCGATGGGAGAGGCGGAGGCGGGCGCGCCCAGGCGCCTCGGCCAGTGCGGCGAGGTCGTGGAGGCGGCTTTTGCGATGCAGAGGCGGGGTGGAAGTCGCGGCGGCTGCTCGAGGCCAAGACGACGGCTCGCGGCAGCGACTTGGCCATGGCGGCAGGGGCGGCGGCTCACGACGGAGGCGGAGGTAGCAGCGGCGGCGCACCGGCGAGGGACGAGGCAGGCGACGGCGGCTGGAGGCGCGGCGGCTCGGAGCGTAGGCCGGCCCCGGCGGCTTGACGTGAGCGCGAGGTCGGGGACTGTGGTGTGGCGGAGCGGTGACTGCGACCACCCAGAGGTGGCCGGCTCAATGCAGAGGTTCGGCGGGTCGATGTGTGGCAGCGACTGCCACTTGGGGGCTTCTGCAGCGAAGGCGAGCCGGCGGGGCAAGGCGGCGGCGTTAAGGCGAGTGGCGCGGCCGGGTCAGAGTCGGACCAAGGCGTGGGCGGCTCGCGGCGGCGGCCGTTCAACGTACACGACGAGGCGAGGCAGAGCAGCGCGCGGTGGGGCGGCGGCTCACAGCGCGCTCAGGGGGCCGGCCGGAGGCGCAGCCAGGAGGCGGCACGCGGCGGCTCGGGCCAACGCCGGCGGGTTGCGAGGACGGCTCGGAGACGGCCGGCGGGTTGCGGGGGCAAGCCATGGCGATTCTGCGGGGGCGACTTGGCGGAGACAGGGCCGGCGTGGCGCAGCGCAGCGTCGGAGCCGGCCGGAGCGGCTGCGGCGTGGCGTGTTCGAGGCGGCGCGGCCGGAGCGGCTCGGAGGCGCCCGGCGGCTGCAGACGAGGCTGCAACCGTAGCAGCGGAGGAGTCCGGTTTGTGGCTGTACCCGTCTCTGGGTCGTGGCCATCCCCCTTTTTTTTTTGACTGGCTCAAGGCCAGTAGTACTGAACAGCGGGTGGAGGCAGGGGTATGATCCTGCGAGGCGGACGTCGGAGGCGCGGTGGCACGAGCAACGGGCGGCTCAGGCATAACCGGTTTGTACGAGGCCGTCGGGTTGGAGCCGTAGGAAAGATGACTTCGGGATTTGAGCGCCGGGTCCCCAGTAAATTTCAATGGCTGCCAAGTAAACCAACGTGCCGACCGGATTGATGCAATTATTAGAGTCCCTGTCGGTCCCAGCGTCGCACCACGATTCTCCAAGAATTGATCTGGTTTTGAATTGATGGATCGCTCTGTCAATCTTGACGATTTTCGCGAAAGTAGATCTTTTCCTCAAACGGCTGCTGTTAGCAGACATTGACTTGTCCGGATTACACTCTCGCGCAACCCTAATTTTCCTTAACCTCAAACTTCACAGATTGGAAATCTGAACTCTCGAACTCGAAGCTGATGCAGGTCTTTTGAAACTGGTTCTTCTTCATCCGGAAATTTGCGAACTTCTCGATCCCTGAGAGAGATCCCTCCAAGAACTCAACACCACCGTGCGGGGCCCCACGGTGGGCGCCAACTGTCGTGGATTTGTCACGGCAGATGTCCGGGTTAACGGACTTAAGGTGTGGGGTCATCGCACGTAACTGGTAGCTTGAGAGGGGTTGAGCGGGACGAGAGACGCGGAGTTTTTACCCAGGTTCGGCCCCTCCGATGGAGGTAAAAGCCTACGTCCTGCTTTGTGTCTTATATTGATGACGATGACAATCTCGGTTACAAGGGTGCGGAATCAGCACCTCTAATCTCGAGACCCTCTTTCTGACTATCCTTCCTGACCTGTCTATGAGACCTGTCTATGAGACCTGTCTATGAGACGTCTAACCTGACCCTCTTGGGGTGACCCGCCCCTCCTTATAAAGGCTGAAGGGGCGGTTTACATATAGAGTCTAAGTCGGATTGATGACTTCCCATCGCGGGCTTCTCTTCATGGGCTTCCGAATCCTGGGCTTGTAACCTGTCCCGGGCGGCTTACACCGGGCGGGTTACAACCAGGGCTTATCTTCAGAGACTCGTCTCCGTGACTGTCTGATAATACTGTTCACCTCCTGGCACTGTAGCATCCGGGTTAGCCTCCTGACACTGTAGCCGGGTTAGCATCCTGACACTGTAGCCGGGTTACCATCTTGGTACTGTAGATGCCGGGTTACCCCTGACACTGTAGCTGCCGGGTTACACCCCTGACACTGTAGCTGCCGGGTTACACCCCTGATACTGTAGCTGCCGGGTTACACCCCTGACACTGTAGCTGCCGGGTTATACCCTGACACTGTAGCTGCCGGGTTATACCCTGACACTGTAGCTGCCGGGTTAGAACTGTAACCAGGTCTGTACTGTTTGCCGGGTCAGCATGTCTGCCGGGTCAGTACTGTTCTCCGGGTCAGTACTGTTTGCTGGGTCAGCATGTCTGCCGGGTCATATCGCGGGGTAATATCCCCGTCACGCTACCTACCACTTGTATGTCAAGCCTCCCAAATTGCCATGAAAAGCCTCTAACCCCTCCACATCCCAGCAAACATTGTTTGGCTATGTTACTGCTTGCTCAGCCTTTCTTATAGCGTTGCTAGTTGCAGGTGCAATTGTTCCATGTGCCAACATGAATATTTTTGTTATATCACAATATTATTGCTATTTAATTTAATGCACATATACACTTGGTAAAGGGTGGAAGGCTTGGCCTTTTGCTCAGTGTTTTGTTCCACTCTTGCCGCCCTAGTTACTTGTATACCGGTGTTATGTTCCATAATTGAGCGCTCCTAACATGCTCGGGGTTGTTATGGGGACCCCCTTGATTTTCGTTTTAGGATAAAACTTGTCTGGCAAGGCCCAACATTGGTACTACATTTGCCTAATAACTAATAAAATTGCATAGGGACTTTCCGGACCCCATGGATAATTAATCAACAACCCGGGCCAGTGCTCCTCATGAGTGTTGGTCCACCTACCTAGCAGTCGGCGGTGCCACCTCGGGGCAACTCGAGGCATTTCCAGGCTACCGTCCACTTCGCATAGACGGATCATGCCCGTAGATAGAGAGCGCGCGGCTCTAGATGCGGATCTGGCTCACCGGGAGGCCTTGTTGGACTTGTTTTACCTTTCTCGAACGTCTTGTGCGAGGAATTCCGAAAATACTTCGGGCTATCTCGAGGTTGCGGTTTTCCAGTGGAATTGCCTAGGAAGATCACGAGATTCGTGGTCGAGGTTATTCCCGCTGTGTGTGGTTAGTTTGTGATGGATGAGTTGGAGCACCCCTACAGGGTTAAATCTTTCGGAAAGCCGTGCCCGCGGTTACGTGGCAACTTGGAAACTTTGTTTAACACCCGGTCATAGCAAACTTGAAGTAAACTCAAATAAAATACACCAACTGTGTGCGTAACCGTGACTGTCTCTTCTCGTGAGTCCTTATCCGAGAGAGAACACGGTGGGGTTATGTTTGACGTAAGTAGGTGTTCAAGATCTCTTAGAGATCATTAGTAGATCACGTCTGTTTATGCGACAATCATCCCCCTTTATTCTTGTACTCGTAAGTTAGCCACTTAAATAAATGCTTAGTGCTTGCTGCAGCCTCACCACTTAACCATACCTCACCCATTAAGCTTTAATAGTCTTGATACCCTTGGAAATGAGATTGCTGAGTCCCCGTGGCTCACAGATTACTACAACAACAGTTGCAGGTACAGGTAATGCGATGATTTGACGTGAGCGCGATGCTTGTTTGATTTGGAGTTCTTCTTCTTCCTCATCGATCTAGGACGGGTTCCAGGCGGCAGCCTGGGATAGCAAGGATGGATGTCATTTTATCGTTTGTTTTCGTCCGTAGAAGGACCCTGCTCTTCTGTATGACGTCTGTATATGTTGTTGTATTGATGTGAAATTGATTTAGCTTGTGGCGAGTGTAAGCCAATTCCATATACTCATCTCTTCTTTACATGTACTTGTAATGATATCCATTCTTGCAAAACGACGAGATGCGCTTCTATCCCTGTCGAGGCCCTCATGCCAAAATAAGGATAGGATCGCATCTTGGGCGTGACAAGTTGGTATCAGAGCCTGTACCGACCTAGGAGCCCCCTTGATTGATCGAACTTTGGACGAGTCGAGTCTAGTGAAAAACTATTTTGAGTCTAGTTATATCGGAGAGTAGGATTCTTTTTACTCCTCTTCTATGCTCTGGTGAGGTATTCGACTTAGGAATTTTGATTCTACTCCTCTTCTCGCTCAAATTGTTTTTAGGATTACGCGGGTATTTTGGAAACTATATGATGCCGATGTGATGGAGTTCTGTCTTGGTGCCTCCTGTCTGACTTGATTTCTTCCGGGGAGTTGAGCTCCAGGGGATTCTTGACACATCGTTATCATTCAGTTTCCTTAGTATCTCAGGACGGAGGATGTTTGAAATTGCTTCAATACTTTTCGTGGCGAGATAAGGCTGGAGTCACCCAGTATCGGGGAGGCGTCCGGGGTACTGCCATGTTTAGTATCGCTGTGATTACGAGTGTCTGAGGTAGATGAGTTTGCGGAGTTTCTTGTATTATGGTGTGGAAGGTTGCGGGTGCAGTTGTAGCTGATTACCTTGGGTACGTTCCTGGGTCCGCAACCCGAATCGCATAAACAAGAAAGACTTCGGAAATTCTTAGGTGGGAATTCATGTACTTACCTAGGATTATCCTTCCAACAAATGCAAATGGGTTTGTGTTTGTTCCGGCTTGTTTCGTAAGCTTCATCCTTTGGTTTTGTTGAAGTATGGTAAATTCAAGTTGCTTCGATGTCAAGTGGTGATTTCATATCTTTTCTAAGCGGTGTTCTCACATTTTTATGGGAATGCTAATCCTTTTGTTCAACCGGAGTTGTCATGTCAATTCTTTCCAACCGGTGTGCTTCTCTTCAAGATGATTCTATCCCTTCCAATTTTTGCAAGATCTATCCTCATCCTTCCTTTTCCCCGGAGTTCATTTCATCCGTTCCAAGTCTTCTTTGTTTTCCCCGCCCTCCCGCCCTTTTCTTCAATGAGTAAATTCCCATCCTTGTGGAGATGCTCAAAGTGTCAAGTTCATCATTATGTTCTTGTTTTCTTCTCCGGTGGATTCAATTCAACTTTCGGTGCTCATAATATCATTTTCATTCATCCAATGCTTTCCCGTGTTGATATTCTTTGCTAGGCCTCTCTTATTATTCATTCCTCTCTCTATTCTATCCGGAGTGTTGAAGATATCTCAGAAGATTCGTGTTTTCGTTCAAATCCTTTCAATTGTTTCGGGGTTCTCACCTCATCAGTTTTCATTTGTACCGGTGTAATTTCTCTTCCCAAGCAATTGTTTCAACGCTGGTTTCTTTTGAGTGGGCCCATAACCCACAGGTTCTTCCCCAGGATCTTACCTGACTCTTCTAATCTTTCCCGGAGATCTCAAGCTCTTTCAATATGACGTAAGAATGTATTCCATCAGTCATATTCCTTCTCCAAGATCGCTCCAAAAAAATTCTTCGTTGGTTCAACCTTTCCTTATTCATCATTCCGGAGTGTCTCATTATTCTTGGTGGTGTTCCTCGTTATCATTCTCAGCTTGGAAGATCGAAGGAAAGTTTGTCTTAAATCTTTGTCCATTTTCATGAAGATTCATAGTTTCAGCTTGTTGCTATCCTCTCTAATTCGTTTCGATCATGAGTAATTCCTTCCATATCCGGAGCATTTCAGAGTTGTTTTCATTTCTTGATCCTCCGAAGGCCATCATTTCAGAAGATTTCTTCGTTCTCAGCTTTCAGCTTTCGTTCTCCAAGTCTTCTCAATTGTTGTCCCTTCGTTCGTATCTCAATTATTCCGGTGCTTCAATCAAGTTTTCTATTAGGCGGATCATGATCTCTTCGTTCTCATGTCATGTATCTCCATGCATTCGTAGTATCCTCATTCATTTCAATTCTTACCGGTGTCTCGTTCAAGACTTCTTCAAGTTCATGTTGTTATCTCCTTCTAATCTATTCAAAAAGAATAAGTGGTATGCCAATACGTTGCTTGTCATCAATTTAACTTGATGAAGGATAAGCATAACATAAATCTTATTCTTATTCCATCAAGGTGATTTCAATCCTTCTTCCTGAGTTTGCTCATGATATCAAATTCTCGATTCTAAGTTGTTCATCTTTTCTTTTCCGGAGTTCCAAGTTTTTCTCAAGTATCTCGTCGCGAAGCTTCATCTAAATCTTTGCAAGGCCTCAATCTTGTTCATTTGCATCCTTCATTCTTTTGATCATCATTTGTTTCCGGAGTTCTCCAAGATGTTCTTCATGGTGGTTCTTCAAAGATTTCTTTCATTCTCAAAGTGTTCTTCAATATTTTTGTTGGAGTAGCTCAAGTATTCTCTATCTTGCATTTCAAAGTGCAATTCATTCTCCCTTATCTTTGAGATGGTATTATAGCATTCTTCATTCATGAGGAGTCTTGAAGAGTAGTTATCAAGAATGAGATAATTAAACCCATCATCCTCTTCATTGGAGCTGTCTTGGATCGGATTTCACCTAAAGCATTTTCCTAAGGATTGTTGCTATTATGGTGCTCATCAATGATCCAAGTTTTCAATGTATCCTCTTGGTGAAAGAAGTTTTGCATATCTGTTGCTCCCAAGCAACCAATTGTTTCTGTTTGTGGCCGGTTGTCACCTCAATATTGTGAGATGTTTTCCTTAAGCCCACAACAAGTCTTTTCTTTCCTTGTTGATTTCCAACAACCCCGTTCAATCTCTTCTTGTTAGGATGCTTTTAAATTCAATGGTGGTAGAAGTTGTCATTTTCTTCTCCGTTCTTTCCTTTCCTACGTTATAGCTTCTATTCTTTTGTTCCGGTGGCATTGTGACGTTGCTCTCATCAATCCATCTTGTTTTGCTAAGATCATGTTCTTTCAGGCTTTTCATTTAACCAGAGTGTTGTGTTCTCTTTCAAGTTCTCCCATCTCATCAAATTTTGTCCCTCTATCCTACCGAAGTGCTGCCGAAATTTCTTTTGAATTCTTGCTTGTTCCTCATGTCATTCTTCATCTCGTTGAAACCTTCAATGATCATTGGTTTCACTCGTTTGTCAGAGAAGCAACTAAGTTTTACCTCTTCCTTTCCTCTTTCTCTTCCCCTTCTCATTCTTAGATCTCGGGTCGAGATCTCTTGTAAGTGGAGGAGAGTTCTTACAGCCCGAGACCGACGCTCCAGAAGATTCCCCTTTTATTCCGTTGTCGTCGTGTGATTCGAGTGGTTGTTGCATTCATCATCGCATCATCTGCATAGCATCGTCATTCGTTTTCGAAAACTTGCATCCGTTCGTAGTTGCCGGTTCTCTCCGTTTTTGTCGACGACAGTTTCGAGTCCAACCACACACGCACGCGCCCGCGGCATCGATAAAATGTTGTTTTCAAAGTGCGTATAAAATATTCTTGGATTGGGTCGAAACTTGGCGTGCGGTCTTGTTTTATTGTCGGTAGACCGCCTGCCAAGTTTCGTCGCAATCGGAGGTCGTTTGATAACCGAACGGTCGATCGTAGCGGCACCGTCATTGGGTTATTCGTCGGATGTTTTCGGTGTTTCAAAACTCTCTCACGGGCTGCCACTTCCCTCTCTTCTTAGCCCATCCACTCTACACAGCCCACTAAGGCCTAACCTAGCCACACTCTACGACCGAAGCCATCCGATTACGATCGTACGGTCGAAATAGGCCCTGAAACCCCCAAACCTAGCCCCCCATTGCTATAAATAGACCCCTAGCCTCGCAACCCTAGCCCCTCTTCCTCGATTTCCGCGCGCAGCCAACCCCCAGCCGCCGCCACTTCACCCCTGTCTCCCTCCCGTAGCCGCCAAGCCCGCCAGGACCCGGGTCAGGCCCTGGGAAGCCCATCTGGGCCCGAATCGCCGCTCCCGAGCTCCTCTGCCTCCCGAGCTCCATCGCCCCGCAGCCCATGGCGCCCGCCGGTGACCTCGCCGACCGCCTCCGAGACCTCCTCGCCGGAGCGCCGGCCAGTGCTCCGCCGCAGGCCGGCCCTGACCTCGCCAGCCCCGCCGCCAAGCTCGCACGCCGCCCGAGGACCCACCGCTATGCCCATGGAGCTCCGCTGCTGCCTCCGGCCGAACCCGCCGCCGGGAATCGCCGGTTCCGGCCGCCCCTGAGTCGCCCGGCCAGATCCGCTCCGCCCTCGCCGCTGTTGACCTCGGCCGCCGCCGTTGACCTCGCTTGCCGCCCTGGCTTCGCTCGGGTGCTCGAGGGAGACGAGCGCAGCCCCGCCAGCGCTTCGCCTGGGCCGCCTTGCCCCGCGCTGGGCCGCGCCCAGGCCCAGCTCCTCCCGCAAGCCGCTGCACCGAGCCGGCCCATGAGGCCAGGGTGAGCGCTCCTTTTTTTTTCCTGCCCAATGCACGTTTTAGACATGTTGCGCCCAGTGCTCTGTCTAGTCTAGTTAGCATATTCGGCCCATTAACGTATGTTAATTACAGGAATGCATAGTTTTTAAATTGTTGATAAATAATTAGCCGTGCACCGTATAAAAATGTTTCATATATGTAATTTGCTCAGAAAAATGCATAGATTGTGAATATGCCAGTTTCATCCATGTTAAAAATACCCACACCCGCTGTTTGCATCATTTTGCATAAATGCATTATTTCGTGTGGGGGCATATCATTTAATCGTGCATCCAATTTCATCCCAACAATATATTAAAATGTTCACCTTAATTGTATCGTATTGTCATGCATGGATAACAGGTGTGATGTTTTATTTGCATTCTATTTGCATTTATTGTTGCTAAAGGGCTTATTCCATTAACTTGCCTATTTAATTGTGACTATTTTCCCACATGAACCTATGCATATTATATATGTTTTCGGGGTAGAAAAATCCATATAATTTAACTGTGCAATTAGTTTTGTCATTGGGGCAAGTTGTGTGCATGTCATTTTTGCTATGATGCTCTTTTGATATTTTTGTGTGATTTAATCCATGCACCATATGAAATAGTTTTGAACATGAGATATGCCCTTGGACATGTGTGCTAGGCCCTGGTATTCTTGGTTGTCATAGAAGTGCATGTTTAGGTGTTGTTTTCTTGTTGCCAACATGCTATAAAAATCTGATGTTTTGAGGGTCCAAAATATTTCTAAGTTTGAAAACCTGTTATTTTGTTGCTGTCTTGCCATGTGATTTGCTAGTGTTCTAGGAGTCTTTTGGTGATGTCACCATGGAGTCATTTGTTAAGCATGTTGTTGCCTATCATGTTGTGCCAATAGTTTGCATGAATAGGTTTTACATCATAATTAATTCTGATGTCCAATATGTCAATCTGTTAAAAACTGTTGCACATGTCTACTCTAATTTTCACTAAGTCTGAGAATCTGTTTTCTTCATAATGCCATGTTGTGATGATGCTAGCCACATTTCTATGCATAATTAGACCTTGCCACCTTGTAATGAATTGTAGTGCATCATGTCTACTTCCATGTTGTTAACTTTCATGCCAATATATGACTTGTAGCATATAGTTTTACTGCTGCCAATATGCCTCCATGAAAATCTGCTATGCAAAAACCTGTTATTTTCACTAAGTCCTAATCTGCTATATTTTGTTGCCATGTTGTGAGCTTCCTACCATGTGATCCATGACTCTTTTGAATATGTTATGTGAAGATGAAATGAAGTGTGTGTTATATGATACTGCCCCATGCTTAGTTTGTGCATTTTAGAATCTTGTAACTTGTGGTTTTCATGTGTGCAATATGCTATGTTGCTGTTTTGGGCAGATTTCAAATAAAACTTGTGTTGGTTGTTGTGGTTGACCCGTAGCTCCGTTTTGGTCATGTCCTATATGAAACTTGCTTAGAATATCATGTAGTTTCATAATATCTTGCTGCATACATGATTTGGTATGTTTGTGGTTGCCATTTTCATGCATTTTGCGTTCCTGGCATATAATCTTGTGAAGGTCATATCTTTTAGACCGTAGCTCCGTTTGAGATGTTCCATATATGTAAATCGACTAGAATGACGTGTAGAATTTCATGGTATACTTTATTTACTGGTTAACAAATATAAAACATGATTAGTTCAGATCTGGATCAATTTCGAAATTAGCACATGGGGTCGTTTCGGAAATGCTATATGTTGTTTCCGGCCTCATTTAAACTTGCCTAGATGTGTAGTTTACTTATGCTTCACCTCTTGCCATGTTTAACAACATTAATATTGTCGTGTACCTAAACGAGAGTGAACTAAATATTCGAATGTGGAGTTTCGTCAATATGCAACTCGTTGCATATTGAGCTTCACTTAATGTGTAGGAATTTATTGTTGTGCTTGTCTTATCATGCGTAACATGCATCATCCTTGTTGTGCATCATGTCATGCATTTGTTGTGGTGTTTAAGATGTGTTGATTGTTGTTCCCGAAATGTTTATTCTCGATAGAGTTTCGAAAGCATTCGGAGTGTGAGGATTCGTTCGACTACGTTGGCTCGTCTTCTTCATGGATTCATTCTTCTTCCAAGCGGGATCTCAGGCAAGATGATCATTTCCCTGGATACCATTACTATCATTGCCATGCTAGATGTCTCGTTTCTATCGCTGTCTCGCTACCTACCACTTGTATGTCAAGCCTCCCAAATTGCCATGAAAAGCCTCTAACCCCTCCACATCCCAGCAAACATTGTTTGGCTATGTTACTGCTTGCTCAGCCTTTCTTATAGCGTTGCTAGTTGCAGGTGCAATTGTTCCATGTGCCAACATGAATATTTTTGTTATATCACAATATTATTGCTATTTAATTTAATGCACATATACACTTGGTAAAGGGTGGAAGGCTTGGCCTTTTGCTCGGTGTTTTGTTCCACTCTTGCCGCCCTAGTTACTTGTATACCGGTGTTATGTTCCATAATTGAGCGCTCCTAACATGCTCGGGGTTGTTATGGGGACCCCCTTGATTTTCGTTTTAGGATAAAACTTGTCTGGCAAGGCCCAACATTGGTACTACATTTGCCTAATAACTAATAAAATTGCATAGGGACTTTCCGGACCCCGTGGATAATTAATCAACAACCCGGGCCAGTGCTCCTCATGAGTGTTGGTCCACCTACCTAGCAGTCGGCGGTGCCACCTCGGGGCAACTCGAGGCATTTCCAGGCTACCGTCCACTTCGCATAGACGGATCATGCCCGTAGATAGAGAGCGCGCGGCTCTAGATGCGGATCTGGCTCACCGGGAGGCCTTGTTGGACTTGTTTTACCTTTCTCGAACGTCTTGTGCGAGGAATTCCGAAAATACTTCGGGCTATCTCGAGGTTGCGGTTTTCCAGTGGAATTGCCTAGGAAGATCACGAGATTCGTGGTCGAGGTTATTCCCGCTGTGTGTGGTTAGTTTGTGATGGATGAGTTGGAGCATCCCTACAGGGTTAAATCTTTCGGAAAGCCGTGCCCGCGGTTACGTGGCAACTTGGAAACTTTGTTTAACACCCGGTCATAGCAAACTTGAAGTAAACTCAAATAAAATACACCAACTGTGTGCGTAACCGTGACTGTCTCTTCTCGTGAGTCCTTATCCGAGAGAGAACACGGTGGGGTTATGTTTGACGTAAGTAGGTGTTCAAGATCTCTTAGAGATCATTAGTAGATCACGTCTGTTTATGCGACAATCATCCCCCTTTATTCTTGTACTCGTAAGTTAGCCACTTAAATAAATGCTTAGTGCTTGCTGCAGCCTCACCACTTAACCATACCTCACCCATTAAGCTTTAATAGTCTTGATACCCTTGGAAATGAGATTGCTGAGTCCCCGTGGCTCACAGATTACTACAACAACAGTTGCAGGTACAGGTAATGCGATGATTTGACGTGAGCGCGATGCTTGTTTGATTTGGAGTTCTTCTTCTTCCTCATCGATCTAGGACGGGTTCCAGGCGGCAGCCTGGGATAGCAAGGATGGATGTCATTTTATCGTTTGTTTTCGTCCGTAGTCGGACCCTGCTCTTCTGTATGACGTCTGTATATGTTGTTGTATTGATGTGAAATTGATTTAGCTTGTGGCGAGTGTAAGCCAATTCCATATACTCATCTCTTCTTTACATGTACTTGTAATGATATCCATTCTTGCAAAACGACGAGATGCGCTTCTATCCCTGTCGAGGCCCTCATGCCAAAATAAGGATAGGATCGCATCTTGGGCGTGACAAGTTGGTATCAGAGCCTGTACCGACCTAGGAGCCCCCTTGATTGATCGAACTTTGGACGAGTCGAGTCTAGTGAAAAACTATTTTGAGTCTAGTTATATCGGAGAGTAGGATTCTTTTTACTCCACTTCTATGCTCTGGTGAGGTATTCGACTTAGGAATTTTGATTCTACTCCTCTTCTCGCTCAAATTGTTTTTAGGATTACGCGGGTATTTTGGAAACTATATGATGCCGATGTGATGGAGTTCTGTCTTGGTGCCTCCTGTCTGACTTGATTTCTTCCGGGGAGTTGAGCTCCAGGGGATTCTTGACACATCGTTATCATTCAGTTTCCTTAGTATCTCAGGACGGAGGATGTTTGAAATTGCTTCAATACTTTTCGTGGCGAGATAAGGCTGGAGTCACCCAGTATCGGGGAGGCGTCCGGGGTACTGCCATGTTTAGTATCGCTGTGATTACGAGTGTCTGAGGTAGATGAGTTTGCGGAGTTTCTTGTATTATGGTGTGGAAGGTTGCGGGTGCAGTTGTAGCTGATTACCATGGGTACGTTCCTGGGTCCGCAACCCGAATCGCATAAACAAGAAAGACTTCGGAAATTCTTAGGTGGGAATTCATGTACTTACCTAGGATTATCCTTCCAACAAATGCAAATGGGTTTGTGTTTGTTCCGGCTTGTTTCGTAAGCTTCATCCTTTGGTTTTGTTGAAGTATGGTAAATTCAAGTTGCTTCGATGTCAAGTGGTGATTTCATATCTTTTCTAAGCGGTGTTCTCACATTTTTATGGGAATGCTAATCCTTTTGTTCAACCGGAGTTGTCATGTCAATTCTTTCCAACCGGTGTGCTTCTCTTCAAGATGATTCTATCCCTTCCAATTTTTGCAAGATCTATCCTCATCCTTCCTTTTCCCCGGAGTTCATTTCATCCGTTCCAAGTCTTCTTTGTTTTCCCCGCCCTCCCGCCCTTTTCTTCAATGAGTAAATTCCCATCCTTGTGGAGATGCTCAAAGTGTCAAGTTCATCATTATGTTCTTGTTTTCTTCTCCGGTGGATTCAATTCAGCTTTCGGTGCTCATAATATCATTTTCATTCATCCAATGCTTTCCCGTGTTGATATTCTTTGCTAGGCCTCTCTTATTATTCATTCCTCTCTCTATTCTATCCGGAGTGTTGAAGATATCTCAGAAGATTCGTGTTTTCGTTCAAATCCTTTCAATTGTTTCGGGGTTCTCACCTCATCAGTTTTCATTTGTGCCGGTGTAATTTCTCTTCCCAAGCAATTGTTTCAACGCTGGTTTCTTTTGAGTGGGCCCATAACCCACAGGTTCTTCCCCAGGATCTTACCTGACTCTTCTAATCTTTCCCGGAGATCTCAAGCTCTTTCAATATGACGTAAGAATGTATTCCATCAGTCATATTCCTTCTCCAAGATCGCTCCAAAAAAATTCTTCGTTGGTTCAACCTTTCCTTATTCATCATTCCGGAGTGTCTCATTATTCTTGGTGGTGTTCCTCGTTATCATTCTCAGCTTGGAAGATCGAAGGAAAGTTTGTCTTAAATCTTTGTCCATTTTCATGAAGATTCATAGTTTCAGCTTGTTGCTATCCTCTCTAATTCGTTTCGATCATGAGTAATTCCTTCCATATCCGGAGCATTTCAGAGTTGTTTTCATTTCTTGATCCTCCGAAGGCCATCATTTCAGAAGATTTCTTCGTTCTCAGCTTTCAGCTTTCGTTCTCCAAGTCTTCTCAATTGTTGTCCCTTCGTTCGTATCTCAATTATTCCGGTGCTTCAATCAAGTTTTCTATTAGGCGGATCATGATCTCTTCGTTCTCATGTCATGTATCTCCATGCATTCGTAGTATCCTCATTCATTTCAATTCTTACCGGTGTCTCGTTCAAGACTTCTTCAAGTTCATGTTGTTATCTCCTTCTAATCTATTCAAAAAGAATAAGTGGTATGCCAATACGTTGCTTGTCATCAATTTAACTTGACGAAGGATAAGCATAACATAAATCTTATTCTTATTCCATCAAGGTGATTTCAATCCTTCTTCCTGAGTTTGCTCATGATATCAAATTCTCGATTCTAAGTTGTTCATCTTTTCTTTTCCGGAGTTCCAAGTTTTTCTCAAGTATCTCGTCGCGAAGCTTCATCTAAATCTTTGCAAGGCCTCAATCTTGTTCATTTGCATCCTTCATTCTTTTGATCATCATTTGTTTCCGGAGTTCTCCAAGATGTTCTTCATGGTGGTTCTTCAAAGATTTCTTTCATTCTCAAAGTGTTCTTCAATATTTTTGTTGGAGTAGCTCAAGTATTCTCTATCTTGCATTTCAAAGTGCAATTCATTCTCCCTTATCTTTGAGATGGTATTATAGCATTCTTCATTCATGAGGAGTCTTGAAGAGTAGTTATCAAGAATGAGATAATTAAACCCATCATCCTCTTCATTGGAGCTGTCTTGGATCGGATTTCACCTAAAGCATTTTCCTAAGGATTGTTGCTATTATGGTGCTCATCAATGATCCAAGTTTTCAATGTATCCTCTTGGTGAAAGAAGTTTTGCATATCTGTTGCTCCCAAGCAACCAATTGTTTCTGTTTGTGGCCGGTTGTCACCTCAATATTGTGAGATGTTTTCCTTAAGCCCACAACAAGTCTTTTCTTTCCTTGTTGATTTCCAACAACCCCGTTCAATCTCTTCTTGTTAGGATGCTTTTAAATTCAATGGTGGTAGAAGTTGTCATTTTCTTCTCCGTTCTTTCCTTTCCTACGTTATAGCTTCTATTCTTTTGTTCCGGTGGCATTGTGACGTTGCTCTCATCAATCCATCTTGTTTTGCTAAGATCATGTTCTTTCAGGCTTTTCATTTAACCAGAGTGTTGTGTTCTCTTTCAAGTTCTCCCATCTCATCAAATTTTGTCCCTCTATCCTACCGAAGTGCTGCCGAAATTTCTTTTGAATTCTTGCTTGTTCCTCATGTCATTCTTCATCTCGTTGAAACCTTCAATGATCATTGGTTTCACTCGTTTGTCAGAGAAGCAACTAAGTTTTACCTCTTCCTTTCCTCTTTCTCTTCCCCTTCTCATTCTTAGATCTCGGGTCGAGATCTCTTGTAAGTGGAGGAGAGTTCTTACAGCCCGAGACCGACGCTCCAGAAGATTCCCCTTTTATTCCGTTGTCGTCGTGTGATTCGAGTGGTTGTTGCATTCATCATCGCATCATCTGCATAGCATCGTCATTCGTTTTCAAAAACTTGCATCCGTTCGTAGTTGCCGGTTCTCTCCGTTTTTGTCGACGACAGTTTCGACTCCAACCACACACGCACGCGCCCGCGGCATCGATAAAATGTTGTTTTCAAAGTGCGTATAAAATATTCTTGGATTGGGTCGAAACTTGGCGTGCGGTCTTGTTTTATTGTGGGTAGACCGCCTGCCAAGTTTCGTCGCAATCGGAGGTCGTTTGATAACCGAACGGTCGACTGTAGCGGCACCGTCATCGGGTTATTCGTCGGATGTTTTCGGTGTTTCAAAACTCTCTCACGGGCTGCCACTTCCCTCTCTTCTTAGCCCATCCACTCTACACAGCCCACTAAGGCCTCACCTAGCCACACTCTATGACCGAAGCCATCCGATTACGATCGTACGGTCGAAATAGGCCCTGAAACCCCCAAACCTAGCCCCCCATTGCTATAAATAGACCCCTAGCCTCGCAACCCTAGCCCCTCTTCCTCGATTTCCGCGCGCAGCCAACCCCCAGCCACCGCCACTTCACCCCTGTCTCCCTCCCGTAGCCGCCAAGCCCGCCAGGACCCGGGTCAGGCCCTGGGAAGCCCATCTGGGCCCGAATCGCCGCTCCCGAGCTCCTCTGCCTCCCGAGCTCCATCGCCCCGCAGCCCATGGCGCCCGCCGGTGACCTCGCCGACCGCCTTCGAGACCTCCTCGCCGGAGCGCCGGCCAGTGCTCCGCCGCAGGCCGGCCCCGACCTCGCCAGCCCCGCTGCCAAGCTCGCCCCGCCGTCAGCTCCATCCGCCATGGCCGCCCGAGGACCTACCGCTATGCCCATGGAGCTCCGCTGCTGCCTCCGGCCGAACCCGCCGCCGGGAATCGCCGGATCCGGCCGCCCCGGAGTCGCCCGGCCAGATCCGCTCCGCCCTCGCCGCTGTTGACCTCGCCCGCCGCCGTTGACCTCGCTTGCCGCCCTGGCTTCGCTCGGGTGCTCGAGGGAGACGAGCGCAGCCCTGCCAGCGCTTCGCCTGGGCCGCCTTGCCCCGCGCTGGGCCGCGCCCAGGCCCAGCTCCTCCCGCAAGCCGCTGCACCGAGCCGGCCCATGAGGCCAGGGTGAGCGCTCCTTTTTTTTCCCTGCCCAATGCACGTTTTAGACATGTTGCGCCCAGTGCTCTGTCTAGTCCAGTTAGCATATTCGGCCCATTAACGTATGTTAATTACAGGAATGCATAGTTTTTAAAATGTTGATAAATAATTAACCGTGCACCGTATAAAAATGTTTCATATATGTAATTTGCTCAGAAAAATGCATAGATTGTGAATATGCCAGTTTCATCCATGTTAAAAATACCCACACCCGCTGTTTGCATCATTTTGCATAAATGCATTATTTCGTGTGGGGCATATCATTTAATCGTGCATCCAATTTCATCCCAACAATATATTAAAATGTTCACCTTAATTGTATCGTATTGTCATGCATGGATAACAGGTGTGATGTTTTATTTGCATTTATTGTTGCTAAAGGGCTTATTCCATTAACTTGCCTATTTAATTGTGACTATTTTCCCACATGAACCTATGCATATTATATATGTTTTCGGGGTAGAAAAATCCATATAATTTAACTGTGCAATTAGTTTTGTCATTGGGGCAAGTTGTGTGCATGTCATTTTTGCTATGATGCTCTTTTGATATTTTTGTGTGATTTAATCCATGTACCATATGAAATAGTTTTGAACATGAGATATGCCCTTGGACATGTGTGCTAGGCCCTGGTATTCTTGGTTGTCATAGAAGTGCATGTTTAGGTGTTGTTTTCTTGTTGCCAACATGCTATAAAAATCTGATGTTTTGAGGGTCCAAAATATTTCTAAGTCTGAAAACCTGTTATTTTGTTGCTGTCTTGCCATGTGATTTGCTAGTGTTCTAGGAGTCTTTTGGTGATGTCACCATGGAGTCATTTGTTAAGCATGTTGTTGCCTATCATGTTGTGCCAATAGTTTGCATGAATAGGTTTTACATCATAATTAATTCTGCTGTCCAATATGTCAATCTGTTAAAAACTGTTGCACATGTCTACTCTAATTTTCACTAAGTCTGAGAATATGTTTTCTTCATAATGCCATGTTGTGATGATGCTAGCCACATTTCTATGCATAATTAGACCTTGCCACCTTGTAATGAATTGTAGTGCATCATGTCTATTTCCATGCTGTTAATTTTCATGCCAATATATGACTTGTAGCATATAGTTTTACTGCTGCCAATATGCCTCCATGAAAATCGGCTATGCAAAAACCTGTTATTTTCACTAAGTCCTAATCTGCTATATTTTGTTGCCATGTTGTGAGCTTCCTACCATGTGATCCATGACTCTTTTGAATATGTTATGTGAAGATGAAATGAAGTGTGTGTTATATGCTACTGCCCCATGCTTAGTTTGTGCATTTTAGAATCTTGTAACTTGTGGTTTTCATGTGTGCAATATGCTATGTTGCTGTTTTGGGCAGATTTCAAATAAAACTTGTGTTGGTTGTTGTGGTTGACCCGTAGCTCCGTTTTGGTCATGTCCTATATGAAACTTGCTTAGAATATCATGTAGTTTCATAATATCTTGCTGCATCCATGATTTGGTATGTTTGTGGTTGTCATTTTCATGCATTTTGCGTTCATGGCATATAATCTTGTGAAGGTCATATCTTTTAGATCGTAGCTCCGTTTGAGATGTTCCATATATGTAAATCGACTAGAATGACGTGTAGAATTGCATGGTATACTTTATTTCCTGGTTAACAAATATAAAACATGATTAATTCAGATCTGGACCAATTTCGAAATTAGCACATGGGGTCGTTTCGGAAATGCTATATGTTGTTTCCGGCCTCATTTAAACTTGCCTAGATGTGTAGTTTACTTATGCTTCACCTCTTGCCATGTTTAACAACATTAATATTGTCGTGTACCTAAACGAGAGTGAACTAAATATTCGAATGTGGAGTTTCATCAATATGCAACTCGTTGCATATTGAGCTTCACTTAATGTGTAGGAATTTATTGTTGTGCTTTTCTTGTCATGCATAACATGCATCATCCTTGTTGTGCATCATGTCATGCATTTGTTGTGGTGTTTAACATGTGTTGATTGTTGTTCCCAGAATGTTTATTCTCGATAGAGTTCCGAAAGCGTTCGGAGTGTGAGGATTCGTTCGACTACGTTGGCTCGTCTTCTTCATGGATTCATTCTTCTTCCAAGTGGGATCTCAGGCATACCAAAGATGACAATACCTAGATCTATTGCGTTATGCCTAGCTAGGGGCGTTAAACAATAGCGCTTGTTGGGAGGCAACCCAATTTTATTTTTATGCTTTTGTTTTTGCTTCTGTTTTTGAGTGCTTTACACATTATTACCTCTGTAGTAATTGTGTTTTCTTGTTTTAATTAGTGTTTGAGCCAAGTAAGACCTTTGGGATGGTCTACGGTGATTGTGATTTGATTTTGCTGAAAAACAGAAACTTTTGCGCTCAGTCCAGGAATTTTATAAATTCACCAGAGCGTCGAATGAGTCTGAAATTTTTAGAAAAGATTGATATACAAAATTCCCTGATTGTCCTAATTTTTCAGAATTTTTGGAGTTACAGAAGTATTCAAAGTCTATAGATTGCTACAGACTATTCTGTTTTAGACAGATTATGTTTTCTTTGTGTTGTTTGCTTATTTTGATGTATCTATGGGTTGTATCGGGGGGTATGAACCATGGAGAAGTTGGAATACAGTAGATATTACACCAATATAAATAAATAATGAGTTCACAACAGTACCTAAAGTGGTGATTTATTTTTCTTATACTAACGGATCTCACGAGTTTTCTGTTGAGTTTTGTGTTGTGAAGTTTTCAAGTTTTGGGTAAAGATTTGATGGACTATGGAATAAGGAGTGGCAAGAGCCTAAGCTTGGGGATGCCCAAGGCACGCCAAGCCATATTCAAGGATACCAAAGAGCCCAAGCTTGGGGATGCCCCGGAAGGCATCCCCTCTTTCGTCTTCAATCCATCGGTAAATTTACTTGAGGCTATATTTTTATTCACCACATGATATGTGTTTTGCTTGGAGCGTCTTGTATGATATGAGTCTTTGCTTTCTAGTTTTCCACAATCATCCTTGCTGCACACATCTTTTGAGGGGGACGCGCATTAATCGTGAATTTATTAGAATACTCTATGTGCTTCACTTATATCTTTTGAGCTAGGCAATGTTGCTCTAGTGCTTCACTTATATCTTTTTAGAGCACGGTGGTGTTTTATTTTATAGAAATAATTGAACTCTCGTACCTCACTTATATTATTTTGAGAGTCTTTAAACAGAATGGTAATTGGTATAGGTTATGAATTTAGTCCTAATGTAATGGGCATCCAAGAGGGATATAATAAAAACTTTCATATTAAGTGCATTGAATACTATGAGAAGTTTGATTCCTTGCATATAGTTTTGAGATATAAAGATGGTGATATGAGAGTCGTGCTAGTGAGTAATTGTGAATTGGTAGAAATACTTGTGTTAAATTTGTGATTCCCGTAGCATGCACGTATGGTGAACCGTTATGTAACGAAGTCGGAGCATGATTTGTTTAATGATTGTCATCCTTTGTGTGAGGGTCGGGAGCGCGTGATGGTTAACTCCTACCAACCTCTCCCCTAGGAGCATGCGTCTAATACTTTGCTTCGATAACTAATAGACTTTTGCAATAAGTATGTGAGTTCTTTATGACTAATGTTGAGTCCATGGATTATACGCACTCTCACCCTTCCACCTTTGCTAGCCTCTCTAGTACCGCGCAACTTTCGCCGGTGCATTAAACCCACCTTCCACAAAGCAGCCACCATATACCTTCCTCAAAACAGCCACCATACCTACCTATTATGGCATTTTCATAGCCATTCCGAGATATATTGCCATGCAACTCCCACCGTTCCGTTTTTCATGACACGCACCATCATTTTCATATTGCTTTGCATGATCGTAAGATAGCTAGCATGATGTTTTCATGGCTTGTCCGTTTTTTCATGTCATTTGCTAGGCTAGATCGTTGCACATCCCGGTACACCACCGGAAGCATTCATATAGAGTCATATTTTGTTCTAGGTATCGAGTTGTAATTCTTGAGTTGTAAGTAAATAAAAGTGTGATGATCTTCATTATTAGAGCATTGTCCCGTGAGAGAAAAGGATGATGGAAGCTATGATTCCCTCACAAGTTGTGATGAGTCTCCGGACTTTACAAATAATAAAAGAGGCCAATGAAACTCAAATAAAAAAAAGAGGCAAAGATGCCCAACAAAAAAAATGAGAGAAAGAGAGAAGGGACAATGCTACTATCTTTTTCCACACTTGTGCTTCAGAGTAGCACCATGATCTTCATGATAGAGAGTCTCCTATTTTGTCACTTTCATATAACTAGTGGAATTTTTCATCATTATGCACGACCACTTAGTTTCTTTTTGAGCTTTCATACACTTATAGCTCTAGTGCATCCGTTGCATGGCAATCCCTACTCACTCACATTGATATCTATTGATGGGCATCTCCATAGCCCGTTGATACGCCTAGTTAATGTGAGACTATCTTCTCCTTTTCCCTCATAACCTCCACCATATTCTATTCCACCTATAGTGCTATATCCATGGCTCACGCTCATGTATTGCGTGAGAGTTGAAAAGGTTTGAGAACATAAAAGGTGTGAAACAATTGCTTGACTTGTCATCAGGGGTGTGCATGATTTAAATACTTTGTGTGGGGAGGATGGATCATAGCCAGACCATATGATTTTGTAGGGATAACTTTCTAAGGCCATGTTATTTCGAAAGGACACAATTGCCTTGTTAGTATGCTTGAAGTATTATTGTTTTTATGTCAATATTAAACTTTTGTTTTGAATTTTATGGATCTGAATATTCATGCCACAATAAAGAATAGTACATGGATAAATATGTTAGGTAGCATTCCACATAAAAAATTCTGTTTTTATCATTTACCTACTCGAGGACGAGCAGGAATTAAGCTTGGGGATGCTTGATACGTCTCCAACGTATCTATAATTTTTTATTGTTCCATGCTATTATATTATCTGTTTTGGATGTTTTATATGCATTAATATGCTATTTTATATTATTTTTGGGACTAACCTATTAATCTAGAGCCTAGTGCCAGTTTCTGTTTTTTCCTTGTTTTTGAGTATTGCAGATAAGAAATATTAAACGGAGTCCAAACGGAATAAAATCTTCGATATGATTTTTCTTGGACTAGAAGAAACCTGCCAGACTTGGAGATGAAGGCAGGAGACCTGCCGGGAGGCGACAAGCCACCTGCGCGCGCCCTAGGGGCGGCGCGCCCCCCTGGCTTGTGGCCCCCCAGCAGGTCTCCTAACACTATTCTTCGGCCTATAAATTCCCAAATATTCCCCCAATACCAAAAATAGCCACGAAAATACTTTTCCGCCGCCGGAAGCCTCTGTTCTCGTGAGATCCCATCTTGGAGCCTTTTCCGGTAATCTGCCGGAGAGGGATTCAATCACGGAGGGCATCTACATCAACTCCATTGCCCCTCCGATGATGCGTGAGTAGTTCTCCACAGACCTTTGGGTCCATAGCTAGTAGCTAGATGGCTTCTTCTCTCTCTTTGTTCTTCAATACCATGTTCTTCATGATCTTCATGGAGATCTATCCGATGTAATACTCTTTTGCGGTGTGTGTCGAGATCCGATGAATTGTGGGTTTATGATCAGATTATCTATGAATATTATTTGAATCTTCTCTGAATTCTTATATGCATGATTTCATATCTTTGCAAGTCTCTTCGAGTTATTGGTTTGGTTTGGCCAACTAGATTGGTAATTCTTGCAATGGGAGAAGTGCTTAGTTTTGGGTTCAATCTTGCGGTGTCCTCACCCAGTGACAAAGTAGGGGTAGCGAGGCACGTATTTGTATTGTTGCCATCAAGGATAAAAAGATGGGGTTTTCATCATATTGCTTGAGTTTATCCATCTACATCATGTCATCTTACCTAATGCGTTACTCTGTTCTTCATGAACTTAATACTCTAGATGCAGGCAGGAGTCGATCGATGTGTGGAGTAATAGTAGTAGATGGAGAATCGTTTCGGTCTACTTGACACGGACATGATGCCTATATGCATAATCATTGCCTTGGATATCGTCATAACTATGCGCTTTTCTATCAATTGCTCGACAGTAATTTGTTCACCCACCGTATTATTTTCCTTCATGAGAGAAGCCTCTAGTGAAACCTATTGCCCCCGGGTCTATTTTCCATATTATATTTTCAGATCTATAAACCAAAAATACCAAAAATACTTCGCTGCAATCTTTTTACATTTGTTTTACTTTTCGTTTTAGCTATCTTTATATCTATCTCTATCAGATCTCATCCTTGCAAATAACCGTGAAGGGATTGACAACCCCTTTATAGCGTTGGGTGCAAGAGTTTGATTGTTTGTGTAGGTGCGAAGATTGGGGACTTGCTTGTATCTCCTACTGGATTGATACCTTGGTTCTCAACAACTGAGGGAAATACTTATCTACTTTGCTGCATCACCCTTTCCTCTTCAAGGGAAAACCAACGCAAGCTCAAGAAGTAGCATCTCTTTACCCGTTCTATAATACAAGATCCCGTGACTAACTCCTTAGTCACATTGCTTGCAAGCTTCTTGTGATGTTGTATTACCGAGTGGGCCCGGAGATACCTCTCCATCATACGGAGTGACAAATCCTAGTCTCGATCCACGCCAACCCAAGAGACACCCTCGAGATACCTGTCGAGCACCTTTATAGTCACCCAGTTACGTTGTGACGTTTGATACACACAAGGCATTCCTCCGGTATCAGGGAGTTGCATGATCTCATGGTCATAGGAACAGATACTTAACATGGATAAAGCAGTAGCAATCAACTAACACGATCAAATGCTATGCTTATGGTTGGGTCTTGTCCATCACATCATTCTTCTAATGGATCCCGTTATCAAATGACAACTCATGTCTATGGTCAGGAAACCTTGACCATCTTTGATCAACGAGCTAGTCTAGTAGAGGCTCACTAGGGACATAGTGTTGTCTATGTATCCACACACGTATCTGAGTTTCCGATCAATACAATTCTAGCATGGATAATAAACGATTATCATGAACAAGGAAATATGATAATAACCACTTTATTATTGCCTCTAGGGCATATTTCCAACACTCTCCCACTTGCACTAGAGTCAATAATCTAGTTCACATCGCCATGTGATTTACATCGTAATGAATCTAACACCCATAGCGTTTTAGTACTGATCATGTTTTGCTCGTGGAAGAGGCTTAGTCAACGGGTCTGCAACATTCAGATCCGTATGTACTTTGCAAATATTTATGTCCTCCTCCTTCATGTATTCGCGGATGGAATTGAAGCGGCGCTTTACGTGTCTGGTCCTCTTGTGAAACCTGGGCTCTTTGGCTATAGCAATGGCACGAGTGTTGTCACAAAAGAGAGTCATCGGATCTAGTGCACTGGGCACAACTCCGAGATCTGTCATGAACTGCTTCATCCAGACTCCTTCCTTCGCCACTTCCGAAGCAGCGATGTACTCCGCTTCCGAAGCAGCGATGTACTCCGCTTCACATGTAGAATCTGCTACCACGCTTTGCTTGGAACTGCACCAGCTTACCGCTCCACCATTCAGAATATATACGTATCCAGTTTGAGACTTAGAGTCATCCGGATCTGTGGCAAAGCTAGCATCGACGTAACCCTTTACAACGAGCTCTTGATCACCTCCATAAATGAGAAACATTTCCTTAGTCCTTTTCAAGTACTTAAGGATATTTTTGACCGCTGTCAAGTGTTCCATTCTTGGATCACTTTGAAACCTTCCGGCCATACTTATGGCAAGGCTGACATCTGGTCTCGTGCACAGCATCGCATACATTATAGAGCCTATGGCTGAAGCATAGGAGAGACACTCATCTTTTCTCTATCCTCTGTAGTCGCTGGGCATTGAGTCTTACTCAACTTCACACCTTGTAAGACAGGCAAGAATCCTTTCTTGGACTGGTCCATTTTGAACTTCTTCAAAACCTTATCAAGATATGTGCTTTGTGAAAGTCCTATTAAGCGTCTTGATCTATCTCTATAGATCTTTATGCCTAATATGAAAGCAGCTTATCCAAGGTCTTTCATTGAAAAACTCTTGTTCAAATACATCTTCACGCTTTCCAAAAGTTCTATATTGTTTCCAATGAACAATATGTCATCCACATATAATATTAGAAACGCTATAGAGCTCCTACTCACTTTCTTGTAAATACAAGCTTCTCCATAAACTTGTATAAACCCATACGCTTTGATCACCTCATCAAAACGAAGATTCCAACTCCGAGATCTTGCACCAGTCCATAAATGGATCGCTGGAGCTTGCACACTTTGTCAGCATTTTTAGGATCGACAAAACCTTCTGGTTGCATCATATACAACTCTTCCTTAAGGAAACCATTAAGGAACAATGTTTTGACATCCACCTTCCAGATCTCGTAATCAAAAAATGCAACTATTGCTAACATGATCCTGACGGACTTAAGCATCGCTACGGGAGAGAAAGTCACATCGTAGTCAACTCCATGAACTTGTGAAAACCCTTTTGCAACAAGTCGAGCTTTATAGATGGTGACATTACCGTCCGCATCCGTCTTTTTCTTAAAGACCCATTTATTCTGTATGGCCTTACGATCATATGGTAAGTCCTCCAAAGTCCACACTTTGTTCTCATACATGGATCCTATCTCGGATTTCATGGCCTCTAGCCATTTGTTGGAATCCGGGCCCACCATTACTTCTTCATAGCTCGTAGGTTCACTGTTGTCTAACAACATGACCTCCAAGACAGGATTGCCGTACCACTCAGGGGCGGTACGATTCCTTGTCGACCTACGAGGCTCAGTAGGAACTTGATCTGAAGTTTCATGATCATCATCATTAGCTTCCTCTTCACTTGGTGTAGGCGCCGCAGAAACATCTTTCTACGTCATGCTACTATTCAACTGAAGTGACGGTTCAATAACCTCATCAAGTTCTACCTTCCTCCCAATCAATTCTTTCGAGAGAAACTCTTTCTCAAGAAAGGACCCGTTTTTAGCAACAAACACTTTGCCCTCGGATTTGAGATAGAAGGTATACCCAACTGTTTCTTTGGGTATCCTATGAAGACGCATTTGTCCGCTTTGGGTTCGAGCTTATTAGGTTGAAGCCTTTTCACATAAGTGTCGAGAAACGACAGCTTAGGTTTCTTGCCAAACCATAATTCATATGGTGTCGTCTCAACGGACTTTGATGGTGCCCTATTTAAAGTGAATGCGGCTGTCTCTATGAGAGACATCATAGATCACACCATATCCAATAGAGTATGATTACGATGCTCGGACACGCCATTACGCTGTGGTGTTCCAGGTGGCGTAAGCTGCGAAACAATTCCACACTGTCTCAAATGCATGCCAAACTCATAACTCAGATATTCTCCACCACGATCAGATCATAGAAACTTTATCTTCTTGTTACGATGATTTTCTACTTCACTCTGAAATTGCTTGAACTTTTCAAATGTTTCAGACTTGTGTTTCATTAATTAAATATACTCATATCTACTCAAATCATCAGTGAAGGTAAGAAAATAACGATATCCACCGCGTGCCTCAACACTCATCGGACCGCACACATCAGTATGTATGATTTCCAACAAGTCACTTGCCCGCTCCATTGTACCGGAGAACGGGGTTTTCGTCATCTTGCCCATGAGGCATGGTTCGCATGTATCAAGCGATTCAAAATCGAGTGATTCTAAAAGTCCATTAGCATAGAGCTTCTTCTTGTGTTTTATACCAATATGAACTAAGCGACAGTGCCACTAGAAAGTGGTACTATCATTACTAACTTTGCATCTTTTGGCATTAATGTTATGAACATGTGTATCACTACTATCGAGATTCAACAAGAATAAAGTATTCACATTGGGTGCATGACCATAAAAGATGTTACTCATATAAATAGAACAACCATTATTCTTTGATTTAAATGAATAACCATCTTGCAATAAACAAGATCCACATATAATGTTCATGCTCAACGCAGGCACCAAATAACAATTATTTAGGTTTACTACTAATCCCGATGGTAATTGAAGAGCGAGCGTACCGACGGTGATCACATCAACCTTGGAACCATTTCCGACGTGCATCGTCACTTCATCCTTCGCCAGCCTCCGTTTATTCCGTAGTTCCTGTTTCGAGTTACAAATATGAGCAACCGAACCGGTATCAAGTACCCACGCACTACTACGAGAGCTAGTGAGGTACACATCAATAACATGTATATCAAATATACCTTTGTTGACGTTGCCAACCTTCTTATCAGCCAGGTACTTGGGGTAATTCCGCTTCTAGTGGCTAGTCCCCTTGCAATAGAAGCACTCAGTCTCAGGCTTGGGTCCAGCCTTGGGTTTCTTCACGGGAGCGGCAACTTGCTTGCCACCCTTCTTGAAGGTTCCCTTCTTTCCCTTGCCTTTCTTGAAACTAGTGGTTTTATTCACCATCAAAACTTGATGCTCCTTTTTGATTTCTACTTCTGCGACTTTCAGCATCGCGAATAGCTCAGAGACAGACTTGTCCATCCCTTGCATATTATAGTTCATCACGAAGCCTTTGTAGCTAGGTGGCAGTGACTGGAGAATTCTGTCTGTGACCGTTTTGGGCGGAAGCTCAACTCCCAAATCATTCAAACGGTTGTAGTATCCAGACATTTTGAGTAGGTGCTCACTGACAGAACTATTCTCTTTCATCTTGCGGGTGAAGAACTTATCGGAGGTCTCATATCTCTCGATCTGGGCATTTGCTTGAAATACTAACTTGAACTCTTGGAACATCTCATATGCTCCATGGCGTTCAAAACGCTTTTGAAGTCCCGATTCTAAGCCGTACAACATGGCGCACTGAACTATCGAGTAGTGATCAGAACGCGCCTGCCAGACGGTCACAACTTCTGCAGACGAAACTGGAGGGGTTGGCGTGCCAAGCGGCGCATCAAGGACATAAGCCTTTTGCGAAGCCGTGAGGATAATCCTCAAATTACGGACCTAGTCCGCATAGTTACTTCCATCATCTTTCAACTTAGCTTTCTCTAGGAACGCATTAAAATTCAGGGGAGCTACTGCGCAAGCCATTGATCTACAACATAATTTTGCAAAGACAACTTTAGACTATGTTCATGATAATGAGTTCAATTAATCATATTACTAAAGAACTCCCACTCAAATCAACATCTCTCAGGTTGTCTAAGTGTGACATGATCCAAATCCACCAACCCAAGTCCGATCATCACGTGAGATGGGATGGCTTCAATGGTGAACATCTCCATGTTGATCATATCTACTATATGACTCATGTTCGACCTTTCGGTCTCCTTTGTTCCAAGGCCATGTCTATACATCCTAGGCTCGTCAAGTTTAGCCCAAGTGTTATGCATGTGCAAAACTGGCTTACACCCGTTGTATGCGAACGTAGAGTCTATCACACCTGATCATCACATGGTGCTTCGAAACGACGAACCTTCGCAACGGTGCACACTTGGGGAGAACACAATTTTATCTTGTAAATTTAGTGAGGGATCATCTTATAATGCTACCGTCATTCTAAGCAAAATAAGATGCATAAAAAGGATAAACATCACATGCAAATCATATAAGTGACATGATACGGCCATCATCATCTTGTGCTTTTGATATCCATCTCCAAAGCACCGGCATGATCTCCATCGTCACCGGCATGACACCATGATCTCCATCATCGTGTCGTCAAGTGGTTTTCGCGCCAACTATTGCTTCTACAACTATTGCTAACTCATAGCGATAAAGTAAAGCAAAAATGGCGAAAATGAATTAAAGACAACCCTATGTGACGGGGATATTACCCCACGATATAACCCGGCAGACATGCTGACCCGGCAAACAGTACTGACCCGGAGAACAGTACTGACCCGGCAGACATGCTAACCCGGCAGCTACAGTGTCAGGGGTGTAACCCGGCAGCTACAGTGTCAGGGGTGTAACCCGGCAGCTACAGTGTCAGGGTGTAACCCGGCAGCTACAGTGTCAGGATGGTAACCCGGTTACAGTGTCAGGAGGCTAACCCGGCTACAGTGTCAGGAGGCTAACCCGGATGCTACAGTGCCAGGAGGTGAACAGTGTTATCAGACAGTCACGGAGATGAGTCTCTGAAGATAAGCCCTGGTTGTAACCCGCCCGGTGTAAGCCGCCCGGGACGGGTTACAAGCCCAGGACTCGAAAGCCCATGAAGAGAAGCCCGCGATGGGAAGTCATCAATCCGACTTAGACTCTACATGTAAACCGCCCCTTCAGCCTTTATAAGGAGGGGCGGGTCACCCCAAGAGGGTCAGGTTAGACGTCTCATAGACAGGTCTCATAGACAGGTCTCATAGACAGGTCTCATAGACAGGTCAGAAAAGATAGTCAGATTAGAGGGTCTCGAGATTAGAGGTGCTGACTCTACACCCTTGTAACCGAGATCGTCATCGTCATCAATATAAGACACAAAGCAGGACGTAGGCTTTTACCTCCATCGGAGGGGCCGAACCTGGGTAAAAACTCCGCGTCTCTCGTCCCGCTCAACCCCTCTCAAGCTACCAGTTACGTGCGCCGGACCTCACGACTAAGTCCTCACACTAGGACATCTGCCGTGACAAAACCACGACAGTTGGCGCCCACCGTGGGGCCCGCACGGTAGTGTTGAGTTCTTGGAGGGATCGCTCCCAGGGACCGAGAAGTTCGCAATTTTCCGGACAGAGAAAGACTCGGCTTGGAAGGATCAGCATCAGCTGGATGTTCATCGGTACAGAGTTATAATCGACGAAAGTTTAAAGAAGGTTAAGGCGCCGTCTGTGCGCCCCCGCAAGTTGCCGAGGAGGTAGTCACAGACAAGTTATCATCGTTTCCCCGCGAAGTCTATGGTCAAGCCAATATTGACCCGAAGGACTGGGACCGTGGTTCGAGCCGCAAGTCACCAGCTCCGCCCTCTGCAACCACGGGTCGCCAGTCGCCTCCGCCGGTTTCCTCCGTCTCACCTTGAGTCGCCCGAATTCACCGAGAGGCTGACGCAGTGTTCTGTGCCTGAGGAAAATCAAACATACTCAGCATGTGGTCATGAGTGGAAGACCGTTTTTGGGAAGGATTTACAACAGTTTTGGATTAACTATATCAAGATCTGAAAATTAGCGTGAGCCGCCACGTCTATCCACGGGATTAGTCTGTTTTTCATCAAACAAAATCAGAGTACCTGGAGGAAGACCCAGACCGGGACGGGTCAAACCTGCCATGACTCGGGAAAAACAACCACAACCCGGACAAAATTTGGTCGTGGGTGTGGCTTCGCCTCGCTCCGTGTGTTTCCAATTCGTCCTTGCCGGAGCAGTCTGGAACAGCCCGGCCTCCAAGCCGCCCTCCGTCGCCTCCGAGCCGCCGAGGTTTCTGCGACCTCGCGCGCCGCCTCAAGTCGCCAGCACCGGCTGCCGCTGACGTCCGCGCTGCGCCCCCTCGCCGGCTCGAGCCCCCACCACGGCCGCCGCCGAGCCCTGCATTACCGAGCCGCCGAGCACGCCTCAAGTCGCCGCCTTGGACTCGTTCCGAGTCGCCGCCGCGCCTGCCGCGCCCATTGACCCGCCTTGGACTCGTTCCGAGTCGCCGCCGCGCCTGCCGACGCGCCGACCTCCCGCCTCGCCTTGAGGAGCCGCCGAGCCGCCATCGCCGGCCGTTTCCGCCACCACGGCCTCTCAAGCCGCTACTCCGCCTCGCGGACCCTCTGCCGCGGCCGCGAATTCCCCTCACTGGCGCCCCTCCGGCCGCCTCCGCCTCCGCCCAGCGAACCACGGCCTGACCCGAGCCGCTGGACTCTGCTCTCCAAATTCGCCCGCGCACTGCGCCTCCGTGCCGCGCCTGTTGCACACCCGGCCGCCGGCTCTACTGCCGCACCCGCTGCACCGCGCCTCGCCTCTACACGCAGCTGCTCCGAGCCGCCCGGTTGGCCGCCGCCTTCGCCACACCTGCCAAGTCGCCTGGGCGCGCGCGCTTCTTCCATCGCGAGCCGCCCCGCCGCGGCCCTCCGGCGCCTCGCGAGCCGCCGCCGCGCCATGAGCCGGCTGGCCTCGCCCCCGCTCGACCCGCGCCGCGCCCGCCTCCGCTACTGCGTTGAGCCGCCGGACCGGCCTCCCAAGCCGCTGCCTCGCCCGTCTCCACGGCGCCTCGCGAGCCGGTGCCGCGCTAAGACACTCCGCCGAGCCACCCGTGAGTCGCCTTGCCAGCCGCGCGAGCCGCCCGGCGCCTCTGTACCCGCGGATGAACCGCCCTGCCGCGCTGCCGCGGACCGGCGCCGCCAGGCTCTCTGCCCCCGTCTGCAAGCCGCCATCTCCGCCGTGGCCAGCCTCGGGCCGCCGCCTCCAAGCACCTCTTCCGCCGGCTCTCCGCTCCTCGCTCCGGCGCCACACCTTGAGCCGCCGGCCGCCCCGCCGGTTCGCCCCGCTGCCGAGCCGTCGTGGCCGGCGCCGCCCTCAGCCGCGGCTCGCCTTGCCGCTGCGTGGTGGCCAGCTCCGTCCCGCGCGCATCACCTCGCTCCAGCACACCTGCGCCGTCTTCCGCGCGCCTACTCCGGCCAGGTCGCATGCCCGCACGCCGGCTTTCCCCTGCGCATGCTGGCTGTTTTTTCTCCCGTGGCCTCCATATGGCCGGTTGGAGAATAAAGAAAGAAAGATAAGATGGGGAAAGTTGACCCAGCGAAAAAAAAAAAAAAGAGAGGTGACCCGGAGGGTCTATTCTAAGCCGGCGGGTCTATTCTAAAGCTGCCCGGCTTTGGCTCTGCTGCGGTCGCACTTCAAATTGCCGTCTCTGCCATCGCCGCTGCGACCACGCGCTGGCCCACCGCCTGATTGGCCTTTCTGAGCCGCCATACGTTCAATGCGAGCCACCTCGCTTCGAGCTGTTTTCGCCGCTACGGCCCGCCGCCTCTGCTGCGGCCTCGAAAGACTGGCTAAATCGCCATTAAAATTACGGGGGCATGTTCACAGAACGGACCGTCTGTCGTCCGGACGAATCAGGTGAAAGCTGTCCATTCAATTTTCATTGAAACACTTATTATTCTTTCGAGAACAGTTACTCTCGTCTGTGATGTCATTATGCAGGACTGGCAAGGTGACCGGCGTATTGCGGGTACAAAGCTCATGTCAGCACCCGCCCGTACGAGTTTGTCCAACGGACGCACGGAAATCACCTGTGGTCCGGTCTACATCAACCCGCGGGCGACTCATACGTCCGCACCGGCTTACAATGCCAGAACCGTCTCTCGCGACTGCACCGGCTTACAACGCCGCGGCCGTCTCTCGCGACTGCACCGGCCTACAACGCCGCGGCCGCCTCTCCCGACCGTGCCGGCTTACAACGCCGCGGCCATCTCTCGTAACCGCGCCGACTTCAAACGCGCGGCTGACTCCTACATCTACAACAAACATACTGGTGCGGTGCTCGCCTGTACGAGCCGCCCAACGGACGAGCGCAAGACGCCACCCACAGTCAGATCTACATCAGCATATCGGTGCAGTGTTCGTCTATACGAGCCGCCCGAACGGACGGGCGCACAAGTCACCGCTATTACAGTTTGGTTAACTTCAACAACCAGCCGGGACGAACCATCGACCGGATTATTGAAACAAGTCATACGGGGTCATCTGTAACCCGCCACGGTCAACCTCAACCTTCAGTGGAGTTTCTCATGCCGCCTCTTCGAGTCAATTTAAGAACTCGGGGGCTACAGACATGGCTCGACACACTTGGACGTTTTTCAACAAGAGCCACAGATCATGGCAAGGAAGTTAACCCGATCTCGGGGGATACTACATTATTGGCGGAAGGATTAAAAGTTACCCAAGAAGACGCGTCGCCATGATGCACCGTTCAACTTGGGGGCTTCTGCTATTTCTTCATAAAAGATGGCGGCTTATAAGATGCTGCCACAATGTTGATACTTCAACAAGGTCGTTTGGGGGCTTTCAATCCGCCGGGTTAAGCTTCAACCCTCTCGGTCAGGCTCTTCAGCCAAGATAAGGCGGGTCGTGAACCCAAAGGTTGACTCCGTCAACAAAGATCACTAGGGGTGCAGCGAGTTATAAAACTTACCTCCTTTTCGATCTGCAAGGCCGGGTTATACCTGCCTGTAAGTAGATGCGCTTTGTCAGGGGTGCAGCGAGTTCTAAAACTCACCCTCTGCAAAGGCCTCTTACAGCGGCGAGGCAAACCCTTACATCCGCAAATCCGAGTTATACCTGCCTGTAAGTTGATGCCGCTTTGTCAGGGGTGCAGCGAGTTCTAAAACTTACCCCCTGCAAGGGCCTCTTACAGCGGCGAGGTAAACTCTCCCACCTACTGTGTCTCTCTCTGGTTCGTTGCGCTCTTATCAGTTAATCTCGCTTAGAGACCCTGAGCCGTTCAAAGGAATTGAGGGTCAATCTTGTTAGAGACCCTGCACTGGTATGAGTTCAAGCATCGAGTCCACCCAGAAGAACCATCATATGAATTTTTTGGAAGGCAAAGCAAGAAACATCATACATTGCATCATACATTGCATTGCATCATACATTACATCGTGCATTGCATCATATTTACATATCATGCCGGTTTGCCAAACCGGGTCAGAGCAAGATTGTGAAAGAGGAAGCAAGGCTATACGAGATTTTAACATCTCCGGGTTGTGCTTTTTCAAGCCACCCTTACAACAATGCAGAATATACTCTGTTTTGTTTATTTTTGCAGGTCTTGTCTTATAAGATAAGCCGCCAGAACAAATAGATCTTTAATAGCCAACATGGCTGGATCTTCATCATGGATTTCTCACATACTCGCCGGGTTGCACCGCAACTACGAGCAGGGATTTCATATCAAAGACAAAGGAATTATTCCAGGATATTCATTCCGGATTATATTACAACCAGGGCCAAGGATTCATCCAACAAATTATGATGAGTCATATTATAGTCCCGAGTCGCCGCAGGCAGACGACCCGGCACTTGGGGGCTACATTATTCAAGTCAGGTTTATATCAAGTATGCAAAGTCCCATGTCGCTGCAAGCATGCACCACGGCACTTGGGGGCTAATGCAAGCTGGTTTTCAAAGCATTACATTGTCAACAAGACCCTGTTATCTCAAGGAGATGAGCAAGCCTTTCAATATTTTTCTAAGTCCCAGCCCAGTACTTCTTACTGACCTGGCACTTGGGGGCTACACCGCTCAGATCAAATTTTTCTAAAAGTCCCAAGTCGCCGCAGGCGTGTGACCCGGCACTTGGGGGCTACAGTATTCAGTTGTTCAAACAGATTATAAGGTACAAATTGAAGACCCGGCGCATCACATATTGATGAGCCGGCCCTTGGGGGCTACACCAGCTGAAGCTTTATAAAGTATAAGACAGTTATAAGTCCCAGGCTGCTGCAGGCAAGACAACCTGGTACTTGGGGGCTACACAATCAAACATATTGTTGCAAAGCGCCAAGTCATCATGGATCAACTTGGAGCTTGGGGGCTACAGGTAATATGAATATATCAAAAATTGGAGAGAGTTTTTCAAGATGTCAATTTCAACTGGAGTCCAGTTATTTGAACCGGCGTCACCAACAATCATAACCCGGCACCATCAATGGTTATAACCCGGCGGAGGAGACCCGCCAAGAGCATTTAAGGCTGACTCAACGGCATATGGGTGTTGTATTCCCAATATTTTATTTCAAAGGACATATACCTGCAAGACAATGGAGCTTACCATGAATAAATTCAAGCTAACCTGGGGGCTAATGACGGGGATATTACCCCACGATATAACCCGGCAGACATGCTGACCCGGCAAACAGTACTGACCCGGAGAACAGTACTGACCCGGCAGACATGCTAACCCGGCAGCTACAGTGTCAGGGGTGTAACCCGGCAGCTACAGTGTCAGGGGTGTAACCCGGCAGCTACAGTGTCAGGGTGTAACCCGGCAGCTACAGTGTCAGGATGGTAACCCGGTTACAGTGTCAGGAGGCTAACCCGGCTACAGTGTCAGGAGGCTAACCCGGATGCTACAGTGCCAGGAGGTGAACAGTGTTATCAGACAGTCACGGAGATGAGTCTCTGAAGATAAGCCCTGGTTGTAACCCGCCCGGTGTAAGCCGCCCGGGACGGGTTACAAGCCCAGGACTCGGAAGCCCATGAAGAGAAGCCCGCGATGGGAAGTCATCAATCCGACTTAGACTCTACATGTAAACCGCCCCTTCAGCCTTTATAAGGAGGGGCGGGTCACCCCAAGAGGGTCAGGTTAGACGTCTCATAGACAGGTCTCATAGACAGGTCAGAAAAGATAGTCAGATTAGAGGGTCTCGAGATTAGAGGTGCTGACTCTACACCCTTGTAACCGAGATCGTCATCGTCATCAATATAAGACACAAAGCAGGACGTAGGCTTTTACCTCCATCGGAGGGGCCGAACCTGGGTAAAAACTCCGCGTCTCTCGTCCCGCTCAACCCCTCTCAAGCTACCAGTTACGTGCGCCGGACCTCACGACTAAGTCCTCACACTAGGACATCTGCCGTGACAAAACCACGACACTATGGCTCCTGTCGGTTGTCGTACTCATCGACATGCAAGTCGTGATAATCTATACAAAAACATGATCATCTCATACATCACATATATCACATCATGTCTTTGGCCATATCACATCACAACATGCCCTGCAAAAACAAGTTAGACGTCCTCTACTTTGTTGTTGCAAGTTTTAAGTGGCTGCTATTGGCAACTAGTAAGAACCGTTCTTACCTACGCAAAGCCACAACGGTGATAATCAAGTTGCCTTTTAACCTTCTACAAGGACCGCCTCTGTCAAATCCGATTCAACTAAAGTGGGAGAGACAGACACCCGCCAGCCACCTTTATGCAACTAGGTTACATGTCAGTCGGTGGAACCGGTCTCTTGTACCTGGACAAGTAAGGTTGGTTCAGGCCGCTTCATCCCACAATACCGCCGAATCAAAATAATACAAAGGGGGTAAGCAATATGAACATCAACGCCCACAAACTCTTTGTGTTCTACTCGTGCATATCATCTACGCATAGACCTAGCCCATGATGCCACTGTTGGGTAACGTTGCATGGGAAACAAATTTTTACCTACGCACACACAAGATCTATCCTTGAAGATGCATAGCTACGAGAGGGGGAGTGTATCTACATACCCTTGTAGATCGCTAAGCGGAAGCGTATATAACGCGGTTGATGTAGTCGTATGTCTTCACGATCCAATCGCGATCCGTCCCGATCTAGCTCCGAACGGACGGCACCTCCGCGTTCAGCACACGTGCGGCTCGATGACATATCTTCCTCCTCGATCCAGCAAGCAAGGGCGGAGTAGTAGATGGGTTCTCAACCAGCACGACGGCGTGGTGAAGGTGGTGGTGGAGCAGTGCCAGCAGGGCTTCACCAAGTGCTACCGGAACCACGAACGGAGGAGAAAATGATCTAAGGAGAGAGGGAGGCGCCAAGGGCTTGGTGTGTCCTCTTGGGGCGCCCCCTCCCCTCTATATATAGGTGGAGGGGCGTGGAGATTAGCCCCTCCAAGCCCTAGGGTGCATCCAAGGGGGAGGAGTTGGACTCCTAGTCCAATTCCCTCCCTTTACATACACAGGTGGACTTTCTGAAACCTTCTAGAAGCTTCCCGGTACAATACCGGAAAAACCCGAAACTTTTCCGGTAGCCAAAATATGACTTCCCATATATAAATCTTTACCTCCGGACCATTCCGGAGCTCTTTGTGATGTACGGGATCTCATCCGGGACTCCGAACAACATTCAGTCACCAACATACATAACCCAATAATACTATATCGTCACCGAACGTTAAGCGTGCGGACACTACGGGTTCGAGAATCATGTGGACATGACCGAGACACCTATCCGGCCAATAACCAATAGCGGGACTGATGACCCACGAGTATAGGGGATCAATCGTACCTTTCGATAAGTAAGAGTGTCGAACCCAACGAGGAGCAGAAGGAAATGACAAGCGGTTTTCAGCAAGGTAAGTTCTGCAAGCACTGAAATTGTAGGTAACAGATAGTTTGATAGCAAGATAATTGGTAGCAAGCAAGTAACGGTAACGGTAAACAAGGTGCAGCAAGGTAGCCCAATCCTTTTGAGGCAAAGGACAGGCCAGAACAATCACTAGTAATAGGCAAAGTGTTCTTGAGGGTACACGGGAATTTCGTCTAGTCACTTTTATCATGTTGGTTTGATTCGTGTTCGCTACTTTGATAATTTGATATGTGGGTGGACCGGTGATAAGGTGCTGTTCTTACTTGAAATAAGAACCTACTTATGATTAACCCCCTCGCAAGCATCCGCAACTATGAGAAAAGTATTAAGACAAAGTCTAACCATAGCATTAAACATGTGGATCCAAATCAGCCCCTTACAAAGTAGCGCATAAACTAGGGTTTAAGCTTCTGTCACTCTAGCAACCCATCATCTAATAACTACTCCACAATGCATTCCCTTAGTCCCATGAATGGTGAAGTGTCATGTAGTCGAAGTTCACATGACACCACTAAGGGAATCACAACATACATATCATCAAAATATCGAACACATATCAAATTCACATGATTACTCGCAACATGACTTCTCCCGTGACCTCAAGAACAAAGGTAACTACTCACAAATAATAATCATGCTCAAGATCAGAGGAGTATTAAATAGCATAATGGATCTGAACATATAATCATCCACCAAATAAGCCATATAGTAATCAACTACGCAAGGTAATCAACACTACTAGTCACCCACAGGTACCAATCTGAGGTTCCGGTACAAAGATTGAACACAAGATATGAACCAGGGTTTGAGAGGAGATGGTGCTGTTGAAGATGTTGATGAAGATTGGCCTCCCAAAGATGAGAGGGGTGTTGGTGATGAAGATAGCTTTGATTTCCCCCTCCGGGAGGGAAGTTCCCCCGGCGGAATCGCTCCGCCGGAGGGCAAAAGTGCTCCTGCCCAAGTTCCGCCTCGAGGCGGCAGCGCTTCGTCCCTAAAGTCCTCCTCTGATTTTTTCTAGGTCAAGAGTGACCATATACCAGAAGATGGGCACCGGAGGTGGGCCGAGGTGGCCACAACCCATCAGGGCGCGCCCAGTGGGGCCTGGCACGCCCTGGTGGGTTGTGCCCACCTAGGAGGCCCCCTCTGGTAGTTTTCTGCTCCAGTATTTTTTATTAAATGCAAAAATAATCTCCGTAAAATTTCAGCTTCATTGGAGTTGTGCAGAATAGGTATCTCTGACATGCTTTTCTTAGGTCCAGAATTCCAGCTGCCGGTATTCTCCCTCTTTGTGTAAACCTTGCATATTATGAGAGAAAAGGCATTAGAATCACTCCCCAAAGCATTATTATTCAACAAAACAAAGTAAATAACAGTAGGAAATCATGATGCAAAATGGACGTATCAACTCCCCCAAGCTTAGACCTCGCTTGTCCTCAAGCGAAAGCCGATATTGAAAAGCATGTCCACATGGTTTGAGAGAGAGGTGTCGATAAAAACAAAATACGGACATAGAAGCATCATGCTTATTAACATAGAAGCAACAAACTCTAACATAAAATTTATTTCAAAACATTTTTATCATATAGCTTCTTATGAACAAGTAACAATTCATCACAACATAGAAGTATGAAGTATAAACCTTATTGGGAACCAACAAACTATGTTCTCAGTCAACTTTGCAACTACAATTCCTCATATTTTCAGGAAGGGTCTCATGTCGGAGCCTTTTGGCAAGTCCACATACTTAACCATCATTTAGTCTTCTATGATTGCTAACGCTCACGGCATACCCATGAACAAAAAGTTTCAACCGGACACATAGGAAGATAGGGGCTTATAGTTTCGCCTCCCAACTTACTCACCTCAAGGGTGATGTCAACAATAATAACTCATGCCCACCCATATCCAACTGGATATATGTGCCTAGATCTTTCCTCACCACATGATGCTTGCAAAAGAAAAAAGTAAAAAGGAATAGGGAAGAATACTTTGACTCTTGCATAAAAGTAAATACATAAAAGTAAAAGATAGGCCCTTCGCAGAGGGAAGCAGAGGTTGTCATGCGCTTATTTGTTTGTATGCCCAATCCCTTAATGTAAAAGAACGTCATGCTATATTGCCCCCTATGATAGCAACCTTTATTATGCAGTCCGTCGCTTTTATTACTTCGCCATTGATACGTCTCCAACGTATCTTTAATTTTTGATTGTTCCATGCTATTATATTATCTGTTTTGGATGTTTTATATGCATTAATATGCTATTTTATATTATTTTTGGGACTAACCTATTAATCTAGAGCCTAGTGCCAGTTTCTGTTTTTTCCTTGTTTTTGAGTATTGCAGATAAGGAATATTAAACGGAGTCCAAACGGAATAAAATCTTCGGAATAATTTTTCTTGGACCAGAAGCAACCTAGAAGACTTGGAGATGAAGGCAGGAGAGCCGCCGTGTGGCGACAAGCCACAGGGGCGAGCCCTAGGGGGGGCGCCCCCCTGGCTTGTGGCCCCACGGCAGCCCTCCTAACCCTATTCTTCGGCCTATAAATTCCCAAATATTCCCTGGATACCAAAAAGAGCCACGAAAATACTTTTCCGCCGCCGGAAGCCTCTGTTCCCGTGAGTTCCAATCTTGGAGCCTTTTCCGGTAATCTGCCGGAGGGGGATTCGGTCACGGAGGGCATCTACATCAACTCCATTGCCCCTCCGATGATGCGTGAGTAGTTTACCACAGACCTTCGGGTCCATAGCTAGTAGCTAGATGGCTTCTTCTCTCTCTTTGTTCTTCAATGCCATGTTCTTCATGATCTTCATGGAGATCTATCCGATGTAATACTCTTTTGCGGTGTGTTTGTCGAGATCCGATGAATTGTGGGTTTATGATCAGCTTATCTATGAATATTATTTGAATCTTCTCTGAATTCTTATATGCATGATTTCATATCTTTGCAAGTCTCTTCGAGTTATTGGTTTGGTTTAGCCAACTAGATTGGTAATTCTCGCAATGGGAGAAGTGCTTAGTTTTGGGTTCAATCTTGCGGTGTCCTCACCCAGTGACAAAGTAGGGGTAGCGAGGCACGTATTTGTATTGTTGCCGTCGAGGATAAAAAGATGGGGTTTTCATCATATTGCTTGAGTTTATCCCTCTACATCATGTCATCTTACCTAATGCGTTACTCTGTTCTTCATGAACTTAATACTCTAGATGCAGGCAGGAGTCGGTCGATTTTTGGAGTAATAGTAGTAGATGCAGAATCGTTTCGGTCTACTTGACACGGACGTGATGCCTATATGCATAATCATTGCCTTGGATATCTTCATAATTATTCGCTTTTCTATCAATTGCTCGACAGTAATTTGTTCACCCACCGTATTATTTTCCTTCATGAGAGAAGCCTCTAGTGAAACCTATGGCCCCCGGGTCTATTTTCCATATTATACTTTCAGATCTAAAACCAAAAATACCAAAAATATCTCGCTGCCTTATTTTTACTTTTGTTTTACTTTACTTTCAAGCAATCTATTCTATCTATCTCTATCAGATCTCATCCTTGCAAGTAACCATGAAGGGATTGACAACCCCTTTATAGCGTTGGGTGCAAGTGTTTGATTATTTGTGTAGGTACACCTATTGGGGACTTGCTTGTATCTCCTACTGGATTGATACCTTGGTTCTCAACAACTGAGGGAAATACTTATCTACTTTGCTGCATCACCCTTTCCTCTTCAAGGGAAAACCAACGCATGCTCGAGAAGTAGCAGCCATCATAAGTTTGTATAGCGCTCAATTTTCTCTTACACTAATTGATCAAAACACTTTTAGATGCTATTTTTATTGCCTTGTTGCACCGATGACAACTTACTTGAAGGATCTTTCTCGATCCATAGGTAGGTATGGTGGACACTTAAAGAAAGAATTTGGGTTTGGGTTTTTGGATGCACAATTAGTATCTCTACTTAGTGCGGAATTTTTGGCTAGCAAAGATATTGAGCAAGCACCACATGTTAAAGGATCTATGACAATATAACTTCTATGTGGATATGAACAAACATAAATCATTACGTTGTCTTCCTTGTCCAACGTCAACAATTTTGACATATAATATTTGATGGGGGCTCACAATCATAAAAGATGTCCAAGATAGTGTATTTGCACGTGAATCTTCTCTTCCTTTATTAATTCTTTCATGGATTGCATCATTGACCAATGCTATGTTTGTCAATCTCCAATAAATTTTACTACTTATACTTTTCATTATGTGATGTCATTACTCACTGTAGGATTAGCCTATGATTCTTTTCATTTGTTTTTCTTTTCTTTATTTTGATTGCAACAAGAAAGTAGAGAGGCAAAAACTCAAACTAAACTTTATTATATAACTCTCACTCGATTACATAGATAGATAGATCACGGAACTAACACACGAAAATAGATCAGGCTAAACTTTTATTCAACTAAAGCAAAGGGAAACTAAAGATCGAACTAAAATAGGTAAAGGTGAATAAAAGTGTGGTGATACGATACCGGGGCACCTCCCTCAAGCTTGGCTCAAGCCAAGGGGAGTGCCCATACCCGTGTGCTCAAGTCTCCTTTGGTGGTGGTGATGAAGAAGGTGGAGGCGTTATGATGTCACACTTCAGTTTCAGAAGATGCTCCAACTTGCGGATGACCCTCCTAAGGTTATTGATGTTCTCTTCTAGCAAAATATTTTCACGGATGAGAAATTTATTCTGAACACGAACCGCTTCGAAAGCTTTAAAGGCTTCGATTTCAATAGGGGTGAGATGACTATAGTAAGGTTGAAGGATATCTTCTTCCTCTCCCTCCTTTGCTGGCATGGGTTGATCTCCTTCAAGGGTAGGATCCACCATAGCCTTCTTGCCCTTCTCTTCCTTGTTGGCTTCTTCTGGCTCCTCCCTCTTCAACTCTATCTTCATTAGCCAGGCATCTTCTTCTACGTTGTTAGAAGAGGGAGAAGACATGATGCCTGACTTGACAGATCTGATAGGAAAACAACAAGAAACAAGAACAGAGGATTTTTTTGCGATGCAGTCGTAAAAACAGTCGGGGGTATATATAGAGAATTTTTATTCTTGGGAAACAAGTAAAAGGAAGGAAACCGGAGTCGGGAAGGCATTCGAGGTGGGCACAACCCACCAGGGCGCGCCCTGGTGTATCATGCTCACCTCTATCACCTTCCGGTTTATTTCTTTATTCCCAAAATTCGAAAATATTCCAAAACTGACAAAAAATATTTTTGCGGATTTTTCGGAGTTTGTTTACTTACCGTATCACGTACCTCCTATTTTTAAGGATTCTGGAGTGTTCCGGAAGGTTTCTTTTATGTGTTCATCCGGTGTCATGGTTTGGATAACATTGCTTTCAACGTTAATAGGCATACCAGAGATATAATGCTTAATTCTTTGTCCATTGACCACCTTTGGGTTAGTACCTTCGGCGTTATTAATCTTGATAGCTCCAGAACGATAAACCTCTTCAATAATATATGGTCCTTCCCATTTTGAGAGAAGCTTTCCTACAAAAAATCTTAAACGAGAGTTGAACAAAAGAACATAATCTCCTATTTTGAATTCCCGCTTTTGGATTCTTTTATCATGCCATCTTTTTTTTTCTTTGAATAGCTTGGCATTTTCATAGGCTTGGGTTCTCCATTCATCTAGTGAGCTAATATCAAATAGCCTCTTCTCACCGGCAAGTTTGAAATCATAATTAAGTTCTTTAATTGCCCAAAATGCTTTGTGTTCTAATTCTAGAGGCAAATGACAAGCTTTCCCATGTACCATTTTATATGGAGACATACCCATAGGATTTTTATAAGCTGTTCTATAGGCCCAAAGTGCATCATCTAATTTCTTAGACCAATTCTTATGAGACCTATTGACAGTTTTTTGTAATATTAATTTTATTTCTCTATTGCTAAGTTCAACTTGACCACTAGATTGAGGATAATAGGGGGATGCAATTCTATGGTTAACATCATATTTATCAAGCATCTTACGGAAAGCACCATGAATAAAATGTGAACCACCATCGGTCATTAAATATCTAGGGACTCAAAACCTCGGGAAGATAACCTCTTTAAGCATTTTAATGGTGGTGTGGTGATCAGCACTACTAGTTGGAATAGCTTCTACCCACTTAGTGACATAATCAACCGCAACCAAGATATGAGCGTACCCGTTGGAGGAAGGAAAAGGCCCCATATAATCAAAACCCCAAACGTCAAATGGTTCAACAACAAGTGAATAATTCATAGGCATTTCCGGACGCTTACCGATATTACCAATTCTTTGACATTCATCACAAGACAAGACAAACTTACGAGCATCCTTGAAGAGAGTAGGCCAATAAAAACCAAATTGTAATACCTTATGAGCAGTTCTATCTCCCGCGTGATGTCCTCCATAAGCTTCAGAATGACATTTCCGTAGGATTTGTTCCTGTTCATGCTCAGGTACACAACGTCTAATAATGCCATCTACTCCATCTTTATAAAGGTGTGGGTCATCCCAAAAGTAATGTCTCAAGTCATAGAAATTTTTTCTCTTTTGTTGGTATGTGAAGCTAGGTGGTATATATTTAGCAACAATGTAGTTAGCATAATCAGCATACCAAGGTGTGTTTTGTGAAACACTTATTGCAGCTAACTGTTCGTCAGGGAAACTATCATCAATAGGTAGTGGGTCATCAAGAATATTTTCTAACCTAGACAAGTTATCAGCTACGGGGTTCTCAGCTCCCTTCCTATCAACGATGTGTAAGTCAAATTCTTGAAGCAAGAGAACCCACCTAATGAGTCTAGGTTTAGCATCTTTCTTTTCCATAAGGTATTTTATAGCAGCATGATCGGTGTGAACAATAACTTTGGAGTCAACAATATAGGATCTAAATTTATCACAAGCAAACACAACTGCTAAAAATTCTTTTTCAGTAGTAGCATAGTTTCGTTGGGCATTGTCTAGAGTTTTACTAGCATAATGGATAACATTTAATTTATTATCAACTCTTTGTCCTAGGACAACACCAACAGCATAGTCACTAGCATCACACATAATTTCAAAAGGCAAGTTCCAATCAGGTGGTTGAACGATAGGTGCAGAGGTTAAGGCTTTCTTGAGTGTTTCAAAGGCTTCCATACAATCATCATCAAAAACAAAAGGAATATCCTTTTGCAAAAGATTAGTAAGAGGCCTAGAAATTTTAGAGTAGTCTTTAATGAACCTTCTATAAAAACCAGCATGACCAAGGAAACTTCGAATACCTTTAATATCTTTAGGACATGGCATTTTCTCAATTGCATCAACTTTAGCTTTATCCACCTCAATACCTCGGTCGGATATTTTATGCTCCAAGACAATGCCTTCATTAACCATAAAGTGGCACTTCTCCAAATTCAAGACGAGATTAGTTTGTTCACATCTCTGCAAAACTCGATCAAGGTTGCTTAAGCAATCATCAAAAGAAGTTCCATAAACGGAAAAATCATTCATGAAAACCTCCACAATCTTTTCACAAAAATCAGAGAATATAGCAGTCATACATCTTTGAAAGGTGGCGGGTGCATTGCATAAACCAAAAGGCATACGTCTATAAACATAGGTTCCAAAAGGGCAAGTAAAGTTAGTTTTCTGTTGATCGGATTGTGATACGGGTATTTGAGAGAAACCAGAGTATCCATCTAGGAAACACAAGTGTGTGTGCTTAGATAGTCTTTCTAGCATTTGATCAATGAACGGTAGAGGGTAATGATCTTTCCTAGTAGCTTTATTTAATTTTCTAAAATCAATTACCATTCTATAGCCAGTGAAAATTCTTTGTGGAATGAGTTCATTCTTATCATTAGGAACAACGGTAATACCTCCTTTCTTAGGGACACAATGAACTGGACTTACCCGTCTACTATCAGCTGTGGGATAGATTATACCTGCTTCCAGAAGCTTTAGTATTTCAGTTCTTACCACTTCTTTCATCTTCGGATTCAATCGCCGTTGGTGGTCAACGACGGGTTTAGCATCAGGTTCCATATTGATCTTGTGCTGACATAGAGTGGGACTAATGCCCTTAAGATCATCAAGAGATATCCAATAGCAGCCCGGTGCTTCCTTAGAACTTTCAATAATCTTTCTTCTTCATGTTCTGAAAGGTTAGCACTAATAATAACATGATATATCTTTTTCTCATCAAGATAAGCATACTTCAAAGTGTCAGGCAATTGTTTCAATTCAAACACAGGATCCCCTTTAGGTGGAGGAGGACCTCCAAGAGTTTCAATAGGCAAATGGTGTTTCAAGAGAGGTTATTGTTCGAAGAAAATTTGATCTATTTCATTTCTTTCACGCAGGTGCATATCATTTTCATGGTCAAGCAAATATTGTTCTAATGGATCAGTAGGAGGCACAGCAATAGAAGCAAGACCAATTATTTCATCCTTACTAGATAACGCTTTATCACGAGGTTGTCTACTAAACTTGTAAAAATTAAACTCATGAGACACATTACCAAAACTGACACCGACAGTTTGTTTTTCACAATCTATCTTAGCATTGACGGTGCTCAAGAAAGGTCTGCCAAAGATAATGGGACAAAAGTCATCTTGTGGGGAACCAAGGACTAGAAAATCAGTAGGGTATTTTACTTTCCCACACAAGACTTCAACATCTCTAACAATCCCAAGTGGTGTGATAGTATCTCTATTAGCAAGTTTAATAGTAACATCAATGTCTTCCATTTCAGCAGGTGCTATCTCATCCATAATTTCTTGGTATAGAGTAAAAGGGATAACACTCACACTAGCACCCAAATCACATAAACCATGATAGCAATGATCTCCTATTTTAACTGAGACAACAAGCAAGCCTACTATGGGTATGTGTTTATCTTTTTCATCAGGTTTAGCAATTCTAGCGGCTTCATCACAAAAGTAGATAACATGCCCATCAATATTTTCTACCAAGAGATCTTTAACCATAGCAACACTAGGTTCCACTTTAATTTGCTCAGAGGGTTTAGGTGCTCTTATATTATTCTTACGAACCACAATTGATACCTTAGCGTGTTCCTTTATCCTAACAGGGAAAGGTGGTTTTTAAATATAAGCGCTAGGTACAGCTGGATCAACATTGTAAAAGATGGTTTCTTCCTTAGCTATGACCGGTTCTTTAATTTCTTATTTAATAGGGGGATGATATTTAAACCACTTCTCCTTAGGGAGGTCAACGTGAGTAGCAAATGCTTCGCAGAAAGAGGCTACTATCTCAGAGTCAAGTCCATATTTAGTGCTAAACTTGTGAAAAGTATCGGTATTCATAAAAGATTTAACACAATCAAATTCAAGCTTTATACCTGACTCGTTAATTTCGTCGAGTTCCCAATCTTCAGAGTTGCATTTAATTCTTTCCAAGAGATTCCACTTGAATTCAATAGTCTTCTTCATATAAGAACCAGCACAAGAAGTATTGAGCATGGATTGATCATTATGAGAAAGCCGAGCATAAAAATTCTGAATGATAACTTCCCTCGGAATGTCATGATTGGGGCATGAATATAACATTGACTTAAGCCTCCCCCAAGTTAGAGCGATACTTTCTCCTTCACGAGGCCAAAAATTATATATATAATTCCGATCACGATGAACTAGATGCATGGGATAAAACTTTTGGTGGAATTCCAATTGCAAACGATTCCAGTTCCATGATCCAAGATCATCACATAGCCTATACCATGTCAATGATTTTCCCTCCAAAGATAAAGGGAAAACCTTCTTATTAACTTCATCTCCGGGTAAACCTGCAAGCTTAAATAATCCACAAATTTCGTTCACATATAAAAGGTGCATATCAGGATGTTCAGTTCCATCTCCTGCATAAGGTTTAGCACGCAGTTGTTCTAGCATACCCGAAGGAATTTCATAAGTAACATTTTCAGTAGGTGCTGTAGGTTGAAGGGCAACTAATTATGGTTCCGGTCGAGGTGAAGATACCCCGAACAAACCCCTCAAAGGATTGTTTTCCATAGTAGCAAGTAGCAATAAATTTCAGCACGTAGTATAAGTTTTTTCCTTACCGATTTCCACTTACCAAGATCGCTTCACTCCCCGGAAACGGTGCCAGAAAAGAGTCTTGATGACCCACAACTATAGGGGATCAATCGTAGTCCTTTTGATAAGTAAGAGTGTCGAACCTAACGAGGAGCAGAAGGAAATGACAAGCGGTTTTCAGCAAGGTAATTTTTGCTTAGGCCCATGAATGGTGAAGTGTCATGTAGTCGACGTTCACATGACACCACTAAGGGAATCACAACATACATATCATCAAAATATCGAACACATATCAAATTCACATGATTACTCGCAACATGACTTCTCCCGTGACCTCAAGAACAAAGGTAACTACTCACAAATAATAATCATGCTCAAGATCAGAGGAGTATTAAATAGCATAATGGATCTGAACATATAATCTTCCACCAAATAAACCATATAGTAATCAACTACGCAAGGTAATCAACACTACTAGTCACCCACATGTACCAATCTGAGGTTCCGGTACAAAGATTGAACACAAGAGATGAACTAGGGTTTGAGAGGAGATGGTGTTGTTGAAAATGTTGATGAATATTGGCCTCCCAAAGATGAGAGGGCTGTTGGTGATGACGATAGCTTTGATTTCCCCCTCCGGGAGGGAAGTTCCCCCGGCGGAATCGCTTCGCCGGAGGGCAAAAGTGCTCCTGCCCAAGTTCCGCCTCAAGGCGGCGGCGCTTCATCCCGAAAGTCCTCCTCTGATTTTTTTCTAGGTCAAGAGTGACCATATACCAGAAGATGGGCACCGGAGGTGGGCCGAGGTGGCCACAACCCATCAGGGCGCGCCCAGGGGGGCCTGGCGCGCCCTGGTGGGTTGTGCCTACCTGGGAGGCCCCCTCCGGTAGTTTTCTGCTGCAGTATTTTTTATTAAATGCAAAAATAATCTCCGTAAAATTTTAGCTTCCTTTGAGTTGTGCGGAATAGGTATCTCTGACGTGCTTTTCTTAGGTCCAGAATTCCAGCTGCCGGTTTTCTCCCTCTTTGTGTAAACCTTGCATATTATGAGAGAAAAGGCATTAGAATCACTCCCCAAAGCATTATTATTCAACAAAACAAAGTAAATAACAGTAGGAAATCATGATGCAAAATGGACGTATCAGGGACTTGGATGCCCATATTGGTTCCGACATATTCCACGAAGATCTTTATCGGTCGAACCACGATGCCAAGGATTCAATCAATCCCGTATGCAGTTCCCTTTGTCCAGCGGTATGTTACTTGCCCGAGATTCGATCGTCGGTATCTCCATACCTAGTTCAATCTCGTTATCGGCAAGTCTCTTTACTCGTTCTGTAATACAAGATCTCGTGACTAACTTCTTAGTCACATTGCTTGCAAGCTTCTTGTGATGTTGTATTACCGAGTGGGCCCAGAGATACCTCTCCGTCATACGGAGTGACAAATCCCACTCTCGATCCACGCCAACCCAATAGACACCCTCGGAGATACCTGTAGAGCACCTTTATAGTCACTCAGTTACGTTGTGACCTTTGATACACACAAGGCATTCCTCCGGTGTCAGGGAGTTGCATGATCTCATGGTCGTAGGAATAGATACTTAACATGAATAAAGCAGTAGCAATAAACTAACACGATCAAATGCTATGCTAGGGACAACTCATGTCTTCTAATGATGTGATCACGTTATCAAATGACAACTCATGTCTATGATCAGAAAACCTTGACCATCTTTGATCAACGAGCTAGTCTAGTAGAGGCTCACTAGGGACATAATGTTGTCTATGTATCCACACATGTATCTGAGTTTCCGATCAATACGATTATAGCATGGATAATAAACGATTATCATGAACAAGGAAATATGATAATAACCACTTTATTATTGCCTCTAGGGTATATTTCCAACACTGGTTGCTCATGACTTTGCTTGCTATTGCCTCCTTTTTGCTCGAGATGAAGTTTTTTTATGTTGATTAGCATAGGAGACATGATGTGGTTCTTCCAAATGTCAAATAATTTTTTGTTACATATGCTAGAGTGAGTGATGTTTTGTGGCACATTGGTGATTGGAAGGCCTAACAAACTTAGTTCATCTTGCGCAAACTTTAATTTTTATTATAGCATCTTTGGATGGGTAGGGTGGGACCATCTGATTTCCACTAATCATATATATATATATATATATATATACCTATGAAATTAACCCCCATTATCTTATTTATCTTAACATGTTGTCTATCCACCTCATCACATATGCCCCATACATGTCATCTTCCATTTAAATGCACATGCAAGTCATGCACATCATCAAGCACATGCAACCAATCAACGTTTTACTTTCCATCACATGCACACCCTCCACATAATCAAGCATCATGCAACCATTCAACTTTCCGCTTTTCACTTTCCGCCACATCTATGTCCTCCACATCATCAAGCACATGAAAGCCTCCACATATTAATTTTTAATTTTAATTTTAACAATAAATATTTGAACTTGAATATCACAAGACAATATAGCATGCATCCACCCTCCATTTACCCTAATTTACTTTTATATTGCTAAAACATTTCGCGGCAACGGGTGCGGCGTTATCTAGTATAGTAAGTAAACCATTCATTACAAAGCACTAGCGTTGGCTTGTAAATCATTCCATATCACAAGTAGGTCATGATTTCGACATGTCTTGAGCCAAATTTTTGAGATTTTGACTACAAATATCATTTCAGTTATTCTGGTTGGAAATTTAAAAAATCATATGCATATATCTATCTCAAAAGGTATTTCCGAAAGATTATAATATTTTGGTTTTAGTTATATAAGTATAGTAGAAATTAGTGCTGAAGTTACATCTTGAAGACTAAGTCAATGTTCAAAAGGTCACTTATTTATCATATGGAGAGAGTACAAAATTGTTGGAAATATGCCCTAGAGGCAATAATAAAATGGTTATTATTATATTTCCTTGTTCATGATAATTGCCTATTGTTCATGCTATAATTGTATTAGCCGGAAACCGTAATACATGTGTGAATACATAGACCACACCATGTCCCTAGTGAGCCTCTAGATGACTAGCTCGTTGATCAATAGATGGTCATGGTTTCCTGGCCATGGACATTGGATGTCGTTGATAACGGGATCACATCATTAGGAGAATGATGTGATGGACAAGACCCAATCCTAAGCATAGCACAAGATCGTGTAGTTCGTCTGCTAGAGCTTTTCTAATGTCAAGTATCATTTCCTTAGACCATGAGATTGTGCAACTCCCGGATACCGTAGGAATGCTTTGGGTGTATCAAACGTCACAACGTAACTGGGTGACTATAAAGGTGCACTACAGGTGTCTCCGAAAGTGTCTGTTGGGTTGGCACGAATCGAGACTGGGATTTGTCACTCCGTGTGACGGAGAGGTATCTCTGGGCCCACTCGGTAATACATCATCATAATGAGCTCAATGTGACTAAGGAGTTAGTCACGGGATCATGTGTTACGGAACGAGTAAAGAGACTTGCCGGTAACGAGATTGAACAAGGTATAGGGATACCGACGATCGAATCACGGGCAAGTAACATACCGATGGACAAAGGGAATTGTATACGGGATTAATTGAATCCCCGACATCGTGGTTCATCCGATGAGATCATCGTGGAACATGTGGGAGCCAATATGGGTATCCAGATCCCGCTATTGGTTATTGGCCGGAGAGGTGTCTCGGTCATGACTGCATGGTTCCCGAACCCGTAGGGTCTACACACTTAAGGTTCGGTGACGCTAGAGTTATAATGGGAATTGTATGTGGTTACCGAAAGTTGTTCGGAGTCCCGGATGAGATCCTGGACGTCACGAGGAGTTCCGGAATGGTCTGGAGGTGAAGATTTATATATGGGAAGTCCAATTTCAGTCACCGGAAAGGTTTCGGGGTTTATCGGTATTGTACCGGGACCACCGAAGGGGTTCCGGGGGTCCACCGGGAGGGTCCACCTGCCCCGGAGGACCTAATGGGCTGTGGTTGGGTGGGAACCAGCCCCTTAGTGGGCTGGTGCGCCCCCCCCAAGGGCCCAAGGCGCCTAGGGTTGGAAACCCTAGGGGAGCCGCCGCCCCCCCCCCCCCTCTAGATGGATCTAGGGGGGCCGGCCCCCTCTCCCCTTCCCCCTATAAATAGTGGGGGGTGGGAGGGCAGCCGTACACCCTTCCCCTGGCGCAGCCCTTCCCCCTTCCTACACCTCCTCCTCCTCCGTAGCGCTTAGCAAAGCTCTGCCGGAGAACCACGAGCTCCACCGCCACCACGCCGTCATGCTGCCGGAGCTCTCCCTCAACTTCTCCTTCCCCCCTTGCTGGATCAAGAAGGAGGAGACGTCCCCGGGCTGTACGTGTGTTGAACATGGAGGCGCCGTCCGTTCGGCGCTTGGATCGGATCTTCCGCGATTTGAATCGCCGCGAGTACGACTCCATCAACCGCGTTCTTTGTAACGCTTCCGCTTAGCGATCTTCAAGGGTATGAAGATGCACTCCCTCTCTCTCGTTGCTAGCATCTCCTAGATTGATCTTGGTGACACGTAGGAAAATTTTGAATTATTACTACGTTCCCCAACAGTGGTATCAGAGCTAGGTCTATGCGTAGATTCTATGCACGAGTAGAACACAAGTAGTTGTGGGCGATGATTTGGTCAATTTGCTTGCCGTTACTAGTCCTATCTTGATTCGGCGGTATTGTGGGATGAAGCGGCCCGGACCGACTTTACACGTACGCTTACGTGAGACTGGTTCCACCGCCTGACATGCACTTGTTGCATAAGGTGGCTAGCGGGTGTCTGTCTCTCCCACTTTAGTCGGATCAGATTCGATGAAGAGGGTCCTTATGAAGGGTAAATAGCAATTGGCATATCACCGTTGTGGCTTTTGCGTAGGTAAGAAACGTTCTTGCTAGAAACCCATAGCAGCCACGTAAAACTTGCAACAACAATTAGAGGACGTCTAACTTGTTTTTGCAGGGTATGCTATGTGATGTGATATGGCCAAAAGGATGTGATGAAATATATGTGATGTATGAGATTGATCATGTTCTTGTAATAGGAATCATGACTTGCATGTCGATAAGTATGACAACCGGTAGGAGCCATAGGAGTTGTCATAATTTATTGTATGACCTGTGTGTCAATCAAAAACGCCATGTAATTACTTTACTTTATTGCTAACCGTTAGCCATAGTAGTAGAAGTAATAGTTGGCGAGACAACTTCATGAAGACACGATGATGGAGATCATGATGATGGAGATCATGGTGTCGTGCCGGTGACGATGGTGATCATGCCGCGCCCCAAAGATGGAGATCAAAGGCGCAAGATGATATTGGCCATATCATGTCACTTTATGATTTGCATGTGATGTTTATCATGTTTTTACATCTTATTTGCTTAGAACGACGGTAGCATAAATAAGATGATCCCTCACTAAAATTTCAAGAAATGTGTTCCCCCTAAGTGTGCACCGTTGCGAAGGATCGTTGTTTCGAAGCACCACGTGATGATCGGGTGTGATAGATTCTAACGTTCGCATACAACGGGTGTAAGCCAGATTTACACACGCGAAACACTTAGGTTGACTTGACGAGCCTAGCATGTACAGACATGGCCTCGGAACACGAGAGACCGAAAGGTCGAACATGAGTCGTATAGTAGATGCGATCAACATGGAGATGTTCACCATTGATGACTAGTCCGTCTCACGTGATGATCGGACATGGCCTAGTCGATATGGATCATGTATCACTTAGATGACTAGAGGGATGTCTATCTGAGTGGGAGTTCATTAAATAATTTGATTAGATGAACTTAATTATCATGAACTTAGTCTAAAATTGTCTTTACAATCTATCTTGTAGATCCAATGGCCCACGCTAATGTTGCCCTCAACTTCAACGCGTTCCTAGAGAAAACCACGCTGAAAGACGATGGAAGTAACTATACGGACTGGGTCCGTAACTTGAGGATCATCCTCATAGCTTCCAAGAAAGCATATGTCCTTGATGCACCGCTAGGTGACGCACCCATTTTCCCAGCAACTCAAGACGTTATGAACGCCTGGCAGTCGCGTAGTGATGATTACTCCCTGGTTCAGTGCGGCATGCTTTACAGCTTAGAACCGGGGCTCCAAAAGCGTTTTGAGCAACACGGAGCATATGAGATGTTCCAAGAGCTAAGAATGGTTTTCCAAGCTCATGCCCGGGTCGAGAGATATGAAGTCTCCGACAAGTTCTTCAGTTGTAAGATGGAGGAAAATAGTTCTGTCAGCGAGCACATACTCAAAATGTCTGGGTTGCACAACCGCTTGTCTCAGCTGGGAGTTAATCTTCCGGATGACTCGGTTATTGACAGAATCCTCCAGTCGCTTCCACCTAGCTACAAGAGCTTTGTGATGAACTACAATATGCAAGGGATGGAGAAGTCCATTCCTGAGTTATATTCGATGCTGAAATCAGCAGAGGTGGAAATCAAAAAGGAACATCAAGTGTTGATGGTGAATAAGACCACTAGTTTCAAGAAAGGCAAGGGTAAGAAGAACTTAAAGAAGGACGGCAAAGCAGTTGCCGCGCCCGGTAAATCAGTTGCCGGGAAGAAGCCCAAGAATGGACCCAAGCCTGAGACTGAGTGCTTTTATTGCAAGGGAACCGGTCACTGGAAGCGGAACTGCCCCAAGTACTTAGCAGATAAGAAGGCCGGCAACGTCAAAGGTATATATGATATACATGTTATTGATGTGTACCTTACCAGCGCTCGTAGTAGCTCCTGGGTATTTGATACCGGTGCGGTTGCTCACATTTGTAACTCAAAACAGGAGCTGCGGAATAAGCGGAGACTGGCAAAGGACGAGGTGACGATGCGCGTCGGGAATGGTTCCAAGGTCGATGTGATCGCCGTCGGCACGCTACCTCTACATCTACCTTCAGGATTAGTTTTAAACCTCAATAATTGTTATTTAGTACCAGCTTTGAGCATGAACATTGTATCTGGATCTCGTTTGATGCGAGATGGCTACTCATTTAAATCCGAGAATAATGGTTGTTCTATTTATATGAGAGATATGTTTTATGGTCATGCCCCGCTGGTCAATGGTTTATTTTTATTGAATCTCGAACGTGATGTTACACATATTCATAGTGTGAATGCCAAACGATGTAAGGTTGATAATGATAGTCCCACATACTTGTGGCACTGCCGCCTTGGTCATATTGGTGTCAAACGCATGAAGAAACTCCATGCAGATGGACTTTTGGAGTCTCTTGATTATGAATCATTTGACACGTGCGCACCATGCCTCATGGGAAAGATGACTAAGACTCCGTTCTCCGGAACAATGGAGCGGGCAACCAGCTTGTTGGAAATAATACATACCGATGTATGTGGACCGATGAGCGTTGAGGCTCGCGGTGGCTATCGTTATGTTCTCACCCTCACTGATGACTTAAGCAGATATGGGTATGTCTACTTGATGAAACACAAGTCTGAGACCTTTGAAAAGTTCAAGGAATTTCAGAGTGAGGTAGAGAATCAACGTGACAAGAAAATAAAGTTTTTACGATCTGATCGTGGAGGAGAATATTTGAGTCACGAGTTTGGCACGCACTTAAGGAAATGTGGAATTGTTTCACAACTCACGCCGCCTGGCACACCTCAGCGTAATGGTGTGTCCGAACGTCGTAATCGCACTCTATTGGATATGGTGCGATCTATGATGTCTCTTACTGATTTACCGCTATCATTTTGGGGATATGCATTAGAGACTGCCGCATTCACTTTAAATAGGGCACCGTCTAAATCTGTTGAGACGACACCGTATGAATTATGGTTTGGGAAGAAACCTAAGCTGTCGTTTCTGAAAGTTTGGGGATGCGATGCTTATGTCAAGAAACTTCAACCTGAAAAGCTCGAACCCAAATCGGAAAAGTGCGTCTTCATAGGATACCCTAAGGAAACTATTGGGTATACCTTCTACCTCAGATCCGAAGGCAAGATCTTTGTTGCCAAGAATGGATCCTTTCTAGAGAAAGAGTTTCTCTCGAAAGAAGTAAGTGGGAGGAAAGTAGAACTTGATGAGGTAATTGTACCCCCTCTCGAACCGGAAAGTAGCACAGCGCAGGAGAATGTTTCTGTGGTGCCTGCACCGACTAGAGAGGAAGTTAATGATGATGATCATGAAACTTCTGATCAAGTTACTACTGAACTTCGTAGGTCCACGAGGACACGTTCCGCACCAGAGTGGTACGGCAACCCTGTCCTGGAAATCATGTTGTTAGACAACGGTGAACCCTCGAACTATGAAGAAGCCATGGCGGGCCCAGATTCCAACAAATGGCTTGAAGCCATGAAATCCGAGATAGGATCCATGTATGAGAACAAAGTATGGACTTTGGTGGACTTGCCCGATGATCGACAAGCCATAGAAAATAAATGGATCTTTAAGAAGAAGACTGACGCGGATGGTAATGTGACCGTCTATAAGGCTCGGCTTGTCGCTAAGGGTTATCGACAAGTTCAAGGAGTTGACTACGATGAGACCTTCTCACCCGTAGCGATGCTGAAGTCTGTCCGAATCATGTTAGCAGTTGCCGCATTTTATGATTATGAGATCTGGCAAATGGACGTCAAAACGGCATTCCTTAACGGTTTCCTTAAGGAAGAATTGTATATGATGCAGCCGGAAGGTTTTGTCGATCCTAAGAATGCTGACAAGGTATGCAAGCTCCAGCGCTCCATCTATGGGCTGGTGCAAGCATCTCGGAGTTGGAACATTCGCTTTGATGAGGTGATCAAAGCGTTTGGGTTTATACACACTTATGGAGAAGCCTGTATTTACAAGAAAGTGAGTGGGAGCTCTGTAGCATTTCTCATTTTATATGTGGATGACATATTGTTGATGGGAAATGATATAGAACTTTTGGAAAGCATAAAGGCCTACTTGAATAAGTGTTTTTCAATGAAGGACCTTGGAGAAGCTGCTTACATATTAGGCATCAAGATCTATAGAGATAGATCGAGACGCCTCATTGGTCTTTCACAAAGCACATACCTTGACAAGATATTGAAGAAGTTCAATATGGATCAGTCCAAGAAGGGGTTCTTGCCTGTATTGCAAGGTGTGAGATTGAGCACAGCTCAATGCCCGACCTCGGCAGAAGATAGAGAAAAGATGAGTGTCATCCCCTATGCCTCAGCCATAGGCTCTATTATGTATGCCATGCTGTGTACCAGACCTGATGTGAACCTTGCCATAAGTTTGGTAGGGAGGTACCAAAGTGATCCCGGATTGGAACACTAGACAGCGGTCAAGAATATCCTTAAGTACCTGAAAAGGACTAAGGATATGTTTCTCGTTTATGGAGGTGCCGAAGAGCTCGTCGTAAAGGGTTACGTCGATGCTAGCTTCGACATGGATCCGGATGACTCCAAGTCACAAACCGGATACGTGTATATTTTGAATGGTGGGGAAGTCAGCTGGTGCAGTTGCAAGCAAAGCGTCGTGGCGGCATCTACATGTGAAGCGGAGTACATAGCTGCTTCGGAAGCAGCACAGGAAGGAGTCTGGATGAAGGAGTTCATCACCGACCTAGGAGTGATTCCCAATGCGTCGGGCCCGATGACTCTCTTCTGTGACAACACTCGAGCTATTGCCATTGCCAAGGAGCCCAGGTTTCACAAGAAGACCAAGCACATCAAGCGCCGCTTCAACTCCATTCGTGGTTACATTCAGGATGGAGATATAGATATTTGTAAAGTACATACGGATCTGAATGTCGCAGATCCGTTGACTAAACCTCTTTCACGAGCGAAACATGATCAGCACCAGAACTCTATGGGTGTTCGATTCATCACAATGTAACTAGATAATTGACTCTAGTGCAAGTGGAAGACTGTTGGAAATATGCCCTAGAGGCAATAATAAAATGGTTATTATTATATTTCCATGTTCATGATAATTGTCTATTGTTCATGCTGTAATTGTATTAGCCGGAAACCGTAATACATGTGTGAATACATAGACCACACCATGTCCCTAGTGAGCCTCTAGATGACTAGCTCGTTGATCAATAGATGGTCATGGTTTCCTGGCCATGGACATTGGATGTCGTTGATAACGGGGTCACATCATTAGGAGAATGATGTGATGGACAAGACCCAATCCTAAGCATAGCACAAGATCGTGTAGTTCGTCTGCTAGAGCTTTTCTAATGTCAAGTATCATTTCCTTAGACCATGAGATTGTGCAACTCCCGGATACCGTAGGAATGCTTTGGGTGTATCAAACGTCACAACGTAACTGGGTGACTATAAAGGTGCACTACAGGTGTCTCCGAAAGTGTCTGTTGGGTTGGCACGAATCGAGACTGGGATTTGTCACTCCGTGTGACGGAGAGGTATCTCTGGGCCCACTCGGTAATACATCATCATAATGAGCTCAATGTGACTAAGGAGTTAGTCACGGGATCATGTGTTACGGAACGAGTAAAGAGACTTACCGGTAACGAGATTGAACAAGGTATAGGGATACCGACGATCGAATCTCGGGCAAGTAACATACCGATGGACAAAGGGAATTGTATACGGGATTAATTGAATCCCCGACATCGTGGTTCATCCGATGAGATCATCGTGGAACATGTGGGAGCCAATATGGGTATCCAGATCCCGCTATTGGTTATTGGCCGGAGAGGTGTCTCGGTCATGACTGCATGGTTCCCGAACCCGTAGGGTCTACACACTTAAGGTTCGGTGACGCTAGAGTTGTAATGGGAATTGTATGTGGTTACCGAAAGTTGTTCGGAGTCCCGGATGAGATCCCGGACGTCACGAGGAGTTCCGGAATGGTCCGGAGGTGAAGATTTATATATGGGAAGTCCAATTTCAGTCACCGGAAAGGTTTCGGGGTTTATCGGTATTGTACCGGGACCACCAAAGGGGTTCCGGGGGTCCACCGGGAGGGTCCACCTGCCCCGGAGGACCTAATGGGCTGTAGTTGGGTGGGAACCAGCCCCTTAGTGGGCTGGTGTGCCCCCCCAAGGGCCCAAGGCGCCTAGGGTTGGAAACCCTAGGGGGGCCGCCGCCCCCAAGGGCCCAAGGCGCCTAGGGTTGGAAACCCTAAGGCCTCCCCCCCTCTAGATGGATCTAGGGGGGCGGCCCCCTCTCCCCTTCCCCCCTATAAATAGTGGGGGGGTGGGAGGGCAGCCGTACACCCTTCCCCTGGCGCAGCCCTTCCCCCTTCCTACACCTCCTCCTCCTCCGTAGCGCTTAGCGAAGCTCTGCCGGAGAACCACGAGCTCCACCGCCACCACGCCGTCGTGCTGCCGGAGCTCTCCCTCAACTTCTCCTTCCCCCCTTGCTGGATCAAGAAGGAGGAGACGTCCCCGGGCTGTACGTGTGTTGAACGCGGAGGCGCCGTCTGTTCGGCGCTTGGATCGGATCTTCCGCGATTTGAATCGCCGCGAGTACGACTCCATCAACCGCGTTCTTTGTAACGCTTCCGCTTAGCGATCTTCAAGGGTATGAAGATGCACTCCCTCTCTCTCGTTGCTAGCATCTCCTAGATTGATCTTGGTGACACGTAGGAAAATTTTGAATTATTACTACGTTCCCCAACAAAAATAGTGAGGGATGTTGCTTCACTAGGCTTGCAAGCATATCAACTCACAACGCTTAAGGAGCATGGTTTCTAAAGGCTCTTGAGCATGGCATCCATATCTTGACGGGGTTGACACACTGCCACTAGAGGCACGGACATGTGCATGGTCAGCCCCGAACCCTCGCTCATGTCCACCACCATATCTCCCACCCGTCCCCACTCGAAGCATTGCAACATCCCCGCCAATGCTACTCCCACCGTCCTCCAAGCGAATCCCTCGCCGGGGCACTTTCGTCGGCCCATCCCGAACGGCATCATCATTCGCTTTCCACCTTGTCCACCAAAAACATTGCCACTCATGAACCTCTCTGGTATGAACATGTCTGGATCAGTCCACGAGGCAGGGTCCCGTTGTATGGAGTACACGTCGACTAACACCATGGTGCCACGTTCAATGACGTATTGGCCACTAGAGACGGTGCAGTCGCGTGACGCCTCATGTGGTATGAGGTTGGGTGCGAGAGGGTACAGCCGGAGGGTCTCACTGATGATGCATCGGAGGTAAGGGAGCACTTCCATGTCACTCTCCTGGATCAGGCGAGACGTGCCCACAACGACGCCGATCTCGGCCTTGGCCTTGGCCAACACGTCTGGGTTATTGAGCAAAAGTGCCATCGCCCACTCGATCGCGCTTGATGATGTGTCTGCTCCTGCTTGTAGCATGCTCTGTGCACCCAAGTTGAAATAAGATTATTAGTTTCACAAATTTTACAGAACTACAAAAGTTATCTAATCAAGCAATTAGTTGCATATTGTCGACTCAACTAGATCAATTAGCAATTTATATGTTAACAATAGTTGTACTGTACTAGCTAGTTAGCAAAGTTTCTAGATGGGCGTGGATCATAGCTATGCCATTAGTTTCTTGTTTACTATACACTAGCTTATTGTCGTTCGACGTTGGCCAAGCAAATGGGCAATGTGGTACACCGTACACGTCAGATTAATTTCTTGTTCTCATTAACAAATTACAAGTGGCTCACTCTGTGAACTAGCACTACACCCGCCTTTTAAAACTTGCAGTGATTGGTTTCACCGTGCTTACACAAACGTACTGGATCATTGTCACCAGTTAATAAAAAAATATTTTGCTAAGAGCATCTCCAACAGCCGCACAAAAGTCTCGCGCAAAATAAAAAATTTAGCGCGTCACTATAGCAGTTTTATTACGCCCGGACCAACATTACTTTTTCAGATGCCCAAAAACGCGCGTCCAAAAAAGACACGCAGTGCAAATTGTTCAGCACGCGCTATCCGGCGCCCTAAATATGCAGCCCGCAAGACAACGCGCCTAACATTTGCACTCACGCTTTTCGTGCGCGCTTTATTTTATAGCCTCTGTTGAAGCACCACTGGCGTTCAAAAACGCTGGTTTTTAACCGCGCGAGGTCTTTTTTAGACGCCTGTTGGAGATGCTCCAATGCACATCAGTATTTTTTTACATGGCTAGCACATTAGTTAGTAGGTCTCCCTCCAGCCCACCGCGATGAGATGCGCATCAGGCAACACTTGCGCACCGTTCGAACCCGAGTCAGTGGCTGGTAGCAGGTACGCTGGCATACACTCACAGCCGGCCGTGTCGTGCTCCAAAGACAAAAATCATCTAGTCAGTGTAACAACTACCTGACGCATGCGGATTTGGAGTATTAACTCACCATGCAGGGGGTGCGGATGACCAGGTCTGGGTACGACTCCGGCGACCGCTCCTGCTGCCGGAGCACGTCGCCGAGCAACGTCCTGGGCGCCGACGACGTCTCCTCGCCACGGGGGTTCAGGCGCCTGTACTCGTCGATGAGCCGCTGGCCAAAGTCACGGCGCTCCTTGGCGATGCCGGCGAGGCTTCGCCTCGTCCTCCCGAAATCCAGCAGCCGCAGCACCGGCAGGAAGTCCTGGCGGTTGGCCGATCCCGCCGCCGCTAAGCCAGCCTCCGTCAACGCCATGAACCAGCGCACGTCCTCCTCCGCCATGCGCCTCCCGGAGACCATGGCCATGATCACGTTGACCACGAACTCGTACGCCGTCGCCCTCACGCTAACCGGCGTGGCGCCGGCGCCGGCTCCGGCGCGCTCGTAGAGCCGCTTTGCCATGGCGCGTATCTCGGTCGCGCGCACGGCAGACGTCAGCGAGAGGCGGTGCGCTGAGAGCGCGTGCACGGTGACGATGCGGCGGAGGTCGCGCCAGAGAGGGCCGTAGTTAGACAAGGCGATGCTGGGGCACTCGTCCGTGAGGAGCCGCCGTGACGCGAGCCCGGGGCGATCCGCCAGCGCGACGTCGTGGACGGTGAAGCACTCCTCAGCGATGGTCGCTGACGAAACCAGGAGGACCGGCCTGGCGCCGAACCGAAGGCTGAGGAGACCGACGCCGTAGCAGCCACCGCCGTAGCGGGCAGCGAGCGCAGAGAGGGAGCGGTGCAGCGGCTTCCTCAGGAGGTGGAGGTGGCCGATGACGGGGAGGGCGGGCGGGCTTGGGATACTCTTGAGATGACCATGTCCATAAAGGTCCTTGCGAGGAGAGAAGAAGAGATACAAGAGGAGGAGAAGAGAAGCTACAAGGAAGGCATGCGTGACCGAAAGCTCCATTGGTAAAGTACCTGTGTGCTTTGCATGGAGGAGCTCAACAATGTCTTGGTCTTTCCGAAGGCTTCGTTTTCATGGACCACCCTTGATTGATGTTTCGTCTTCATGGGAACTCTTATTTTATTATTATTAGGGTGTGTTGGGACTACACTCCACAACTTCAGCCTATCAACTCTTTGTCCAAAGAAATTGGATAGTTACACTTATATCTTTTTCTTGCAGGTGGATAGTTACACTTCTTAAAATTGAAACTTAAGGTAAACGACTCTATACGACCGACCATGCCAAGCGTTGCACCGATCGCCTCCCACAACGCACGCGTCATGTGGGGGCCGCGCACCGCTTTCCACCTTTTCTGCCTTATCCCTTCACGAAAGTGAGCATGTGAGCCAAAAGTTCATAAATTTCATAAAAGTTCATGAATATAAAAAGTTTGACAATTTGAAAAAAAACATGAATTTGAAAATGAAATGCGGATTTGAAAAAGTTCATAAGATTTTGGAAAAAAAAAGTTTGTCAATTTGAGAAAAGTTGCGCATTTTGGAAAATGTTTACGGATTAAAAATATCACGGATTTGCAAAAGTTCTCCGGTGTTGAAAAAAGGCTCGCGAATTTGTAGAAAGTTCACACATTGTTATAATGTTTGTAATTTTTCAAAGAGTTAAAAAATTGTAAAAATAAATTACGAATTTCAAAAATATTGGCAGAAAATAAATTTTAAATTTTTTGAAAAAAAATCATGAATTTGAAAAAAATGATGTAAGAAGAAAAAGAAAAAGGAAAAAAGAGAATAAAACACTGTCCAAAAAATAAAAAAGAAGACAAAACCACCCTAGAAGCTTTCCAAAACCAGGTTGAGAAGATTCCCATAACTGGGTAAGCTTCCCACGAAGATGTGCCTTACGGGTTGGCCCGATACGATCGAAGGGGTGTGCGCCCTGCACCAATATAACTAGAAGTGGTGCTATAAGCCCTAAATAGGAAAACAAAAACCTAGCCTAGCTAGGAGAGCTCCTAGTCGACGTCCGCGTACATTGAATAAACGTGGCTTCGCTGAAGCCGGGGCAATTGGGCAGCCCAATCTGCCCCGTGATCGGTTTTTAATTTTTTCCATCAGTTTTTCACAAAAAAGAAGGTTTTTGTTCTGTTACTAGCTACATATTTGAAAACATATTAAATAAAAACATATTTAGAAAACTGTTCAGTCGGTGTTTATGTAAAAGAAAACTAATGTATAAAAAAGTGTCACCGTATATTAAAAAATGTCCAGTGTGTACTAACAAAACTGTGTATCACATAATTAAAGAAAGTTCATCATGTATTAAAACATGTTCAATGTATAAACAAAAATGTTCATCGTATATACAAAAATTTCATGCGAGTATCTTAAAAAATGCTCACCATATACTAGAAAAAAGTTCAGCATAGAAAAACCAGCAATAGAAATAGTTGCGACCTGCGCAGAGAAAAAACGGGAACAAGGCCGGCCTACCTCGCCTGACCCTTGGGCCTTGCCTCGACTATTTACCTACTGCATGCGGCAAATAGGATAAGCCACCGGTGGCATCTTGCTAATAATTTCAGGGGTCTGTTACTGAGTTCTAAGGCATCTTTCGCAAAACATATTGTTGTGCCAATAATTCTTCTTCTGCCAACCTAGCCGAGAGCTCCTATATGGCGCCTCTAAGGCCGATTCTCCACCTGGCGTAAACACTCGCTCGTCTGGGCCTGGCCAAACAAGGTAATGGAACCTGGTCGCTCAGTCATAGGTCTCCTTCGCTCAGTTGTAGGTCTCCTTCATTCACTCTGGTATAAACCACTACATATTAAAAAAAGACTCATTTTCTTTAAAGTTTATTATATCTTAAAAATGTTCATCATTTATACAAAAATATTTAGTGAGTATTTTTAAAAAAATCACTGTATAATAGAAAAGCATGAATTTGAAGAAAATATTTACTGTATATTGTGAAACAATTAAATCAAGAAAATATGATAAAATAGAAAATAGAAAACTGAAACCAAAAGCCACTCCTATACGGCGCTTTATGCACCGGTTCAAGCAGCTAGCGCTCACTCCCGCACGTAGTGGGCCGGCCTACGGCACGCAGCGCAACGGAAAATTATTTGTATCACAAAGAACACCATAAAAATATTGCTCTCGTGAGGAATCAACCTCGTGCGTAGCTCGATTGCAGGTTACCTAACCACTGGAGCAACCAGACGCTAGTGAATGATCCCAGCATGAACTCTTTAAAAATAAGTGAAGCGTAGCTATTTAGTGCAACAAGATTTTAGAAAAACATGGTTTTTTTTAAAAAAAATGTAAACAAAATTTGAAAGTTCACAAATTTCAAAAAAAATCATGAATTAGAAAAGTTCGCAAATTCTAAGAATTTCACGAATCAGAAAAAAGTTCATTCATTTTCAAAAAAATTCAAAATTTTAAAAAAAAACATATTTTTTCTAAAAAGTTCGTCGATTTTAAAAACGTTCACTATTTGTTTTATAAAACTTCACAAATTCGAAAAAATGTCCTTTTTCCAAAAAATAGAAAAAAAAATCATCATTTTTAAAAAAAGTTCACTGATTTGAAGAAAAGTTCATAAATTCTGAAAAAGGTTCACAAATTTAAAAAGTTCATAGATTTTGAAAAAAACTTTAATCCAACAAAGTTCACTGATTTCATAAAGTTTAAGAAATTAAGAAAAAAAGAAAGAAGAACATGAAGGAAAGGGAGAAGTAATCTATCAGGCGTTGTGACCCAGGTGGCTACATTTACTGCATACAGGAGAGTCGAGAGTTCGACTCGCCGTGAACCCAGCCGAACCCACTATTTCTTTAACAGAAAAAAAAGGCTTAACAGGCCGACCCATCTCGTGGGATGGGGTGTGTGCTTCAGGCGTCAGTTAGCAAAATGGATTGTAACGTGCGTATGAAGCGTAAAATAGGAAGCGCCCAAAAGGCACACTAAAAAAAGGGAAAGAAAAGACGAAGCCAGGACACAATGCGCAACTTATGAATGGGTCGGCCCATCTTGCTTCTGGCTTTAGTGAAGCCGCGCCTATATGATGCGCGCGGGCGTTAAATAGGATTGACCGCTAGCTAGTTTTTTTTCAGATGGCCCCTAGTTTTTTTTATTGAATCTCACAAAGCTTTATTACAACGACTCAATATTTATAGGGATGAATACTAGTTCGCCGGCTGGAACATGACGGCCAGATCCAAAGGATAAGACACACTTTGCAAGATTATGAGCCTCGACATTTAAGAAATTAAATCCATGGCTATTGGTACAAAGTGCAAAATCTCTAGCTCTAGCAAGTATTTCTTGAACTACATCGCAAAAACTAGCTATGCTATACCTTCTTTTATAGCATCAACTATTCCAATCCGAAGCAACTGAAATCCTTGGGCATACAAATCATCCCGAGAGATTGAGCCTCTCTAATAGCCAGAAATCCCACCTGCTCAACCTAGGTGCAGGGGAGTAGAAAGGTTGATCCAAATTGAAGCCACCCTAGAAAGCTCCCATTTCGTTCCTACAATCGCCTCAACAGTCCCGAAAGATCCATCTCTTGTCACTGAAGCATTAACATTAGTTAGTTGGAGCATCCACCTTCAATAGATGATGTAGATGTAAAAAAACAAAAATTACATCTTCAACTCCAAAAGATGTAAACTACAACACCTCAAGATGCAAATTTGCATCTTCACCTACACGAGATGTAAAAACGACGGTCCTGCGTCAACCGCCCAACTTCCTTCGTTTCCCTTCCGTCCACCCGCCTGCCGCCCGCCCGCCTCCACCATTGGCGATTTCTTCCCAAAGAAGCCGTCGTTGCCACCCGTCCGTCCATCTCCAACCATGCCGCCTATCCCCACTGCCAGTCACCCCATCCTAGCCACCGACAACCCGCCGATTTGAGTCCACCCCGCAGCTGATCATCCGCCTCCGTCGGCAGCGATTTGTGCCTAAAAATGCCGTCGCCATTGCCCGTCCGTCCATCCCCGACGGCAGCCGATGCGAAGGTTCGCCGGAGCTCCGGTGGCCTTAGCAGCTCACGACTGGCTTCCTTTGTAGCCCCCGCCCGCCGCCGAAGCTAGTAGGACAGCCCGCGACCACCGCAACCCGCTGAGCCGGCAGTTTCTCGGTCGTTGTTGCCGTCGTTGCGTCGCCGCGAGCGGAGTCCTCCGGCAGCCGCGCAGCCCTCCAGAGAGGCTGTTGAAGCCGCCGTCGTCCAACCCAAACGGGCTTTGTGCTGCCCATCAACGTTCCGACCCGTCGCCGGCCGGTTTCTTTCATCCTGCACGCAATGTGTTCGACAAAATTATTTGTTGGAGTAGAAGGTTTACATCACCAAATATGCATCATCTACTGGAGTTGGGCATTTACATCATCAATATACTTCATCTATTAAAGTTGGCTCTTTTCGAAAATATAAAAAGTATCTTTTGTTGATGTAAATTATACAACACCCACTTTAAAAAAAAAAATACATCTGAAGACGCTCTTAGCCCGACGGCGGTTAACTCTAGCGTTCAATCCAATCAAATGAATCCAAGACGTTTTGCTCTACGGCATCTCCAAAGAGAGGAAAATTTGATTCTGCAGCGCATTACGCCGAGAAAGAGACCTTGTTTGAAAATAGAAAAAAGAAACGTGAATCCAATCAGACCAGTAATCCTACCGCATCGCCAAGCGATGAAACTGAAACATCAGCTGGTTTGTCCACGCATGTGCATCCTCATCCTCCACATAGGAGTACGTACGTGCTTGCTTGAAGACTCTGCAGACTGCAGGGGATTCTACTAGAAGACTCTGCCATAGCATAGTAGCGTTTGCTTGTCTTGGACCTTTCCAGGCGGTGGTTGGGATAGGGACGGCCGACGACACGAGCCATGGACGCCACCACGGAGACGGAGGGAGCGGCCAGCGGCGGCGTCTTCGTGCCCCTACTCCTCCTCGTGGCCGGTGTCGTCGCCGTCTTTGTTCGGCTGAGGCGACGGTGGGGGGACGGGAGCAGCAGCGCGCCGAGTCCGCCGTCGCTCCCGCTGCTCGGCCACCTGCACCTGCTCAAGAAGCCGCTCCACCGCTCGCTGGCCGCGCTCGCCGGGCCGGCGCCGCTCCTGTCGCTCCGTCTGGGCGCGCGCCGGGCGCTGGTCGTGTCCACATACGCGGCGGCCGAGGAGTGCTTCACGGCGCACGACGCCGCGCTGGCGGGCCGGCCGCGGATGCTCGCCGCGGAGCACCTAGGGTACGGGCGCACCACCGTCGTGTGGGCCTCCCACGGGGGCCACTGGCGTGGCCTGCGCCGGTTCCTCAACGTCGAGCTCTTCTCGACCGCCCGCCTCGCCTCGCTCGCCGGTGAGCGCCGAGCTGAGGTCGCGTCCCTCGTCCAGAACCTGCTCCACGACGCCACCGCTAGCGCCGGGGGTGGGATTGTTGCCCTCCGGCCCAGGCTCTTCGAGCTGGTGCTTAATGTAATGCTGCGCGCGCTCACCGCGCGCCGGCTTGCCGGCGACGTGCGTAGGATCCAAGAGATCGTCGAGGAGACGTTTGCGGTGAGCGGCGCGCCTAGCATCGGGGACTTCTTCCCGGCGCTTCGCTGGGTCGACCGTCTCCGCGGCGTCGAGGCGGCGCTTGTACGCCTGCAGACAAGGCGTGACGCGTTCGTCGGTGCCCTCATCGATGACCATCGGCGATCGCGCAATGCCGGTGACCGGGACGTGGAGAAGAAGGGGGTAATCGACGTGCTCTTGGAGCACCAAGAAGCTGATCCCGGGTATTACACTGACACCGTCGTCAAAGGCATCGTCTTGGTGAGTAGCATATTTTGCAAACTGCCTGCGTGACTGCGTGACACCAGCACCACGATGTGTGCCATTTTGGCGATCTGTGAGGCTGTGACAACATGATTGCTATGCCTGTGCTGACATTCAGGTACTGCTCACCGCCGGCACCGACACATCGGCGCTGACCACGGAGTGGGCAATGGCGCTGCTGCTGAAGCACCCAAAGGCGATGCGGAAGTCGAGGGCTGAGATAGACGCCAACGTCGGCATGGGCCGACTGGTTGAGGAGTCGGATATCACCAACCTACCGTACCTGCAGTGCGTTGTCAAGGAGACCCTTCGGCTCTGCCCAGTCGGCCCAATCATCCCTGCGCACGAGGCCATGGAGGACTGCACGGTGGGTGGCTTTCATGTCCAGCGCGGCACGATGATCCTCGTGAACGCATGGGCGATCCACCGGGACGTCAAGATATGGGATGCGCCAGAGGAGTTCAGGCCGGAGCGGTTCTTGGACAGAGACGCGGTCACCACGCCCATGTTGCCGTTCGGGCTTGGCCGGAGGCGATGCCCAGGGGAGGGGCTGGCGATGCGCCTTGTCAACTTGACTGTGGCAGCACTCGTGCAGTGCTTTGAGTGGGATGTTGGTGAAGGGGACACCATCGACATGGCCGAAGGTGGCGGGCTGACAATGCCGATGGCCACGCCGTTGGCGACTGTCTGCCGGCCCAGGGGGTTTGTCAAGAATGTGCTCTCTTCTTTCACTTGATCGACTTAAGACAGGTTTCTGAAGAAAAAGAAGCTGCTGCATTAAACTTGTTTAGCAATGGTCCCAATGAATCTTGAGAAGAATACGTGCAGCAAGATTCCATTCGATGATGCTGAACATTACAATATCACACAAGTGCGAAACCGATTTCAGTGAATCGGTGTTAGGCAATAAGCCAAAAAGTGTTCAATAGAACAGCAATAATTTTGTTGCTGGATTTATACCAGTCTATACTCTGCATTCCTCTGTGCATTGGTGACTAGAAACCGATCAAAGATTTCCCAGGCAATTATGCAGGGCAGCAGTTAGCTTTCTGGTGATGCAGAGGATGGGGTTGAACCTCCTTTTCAAAAAAAAAAAAAAAAAAAACATTAGCCTTCCGGTTATGAGAATGTTCTGATGGTTAACATGCCCTTCCGGGGTTTTCCTTGATTCTTCCGTTGCTCTGCTTGTTAAAGCATATTGAATATAAGAAGAAAAAAAAAATGTACCGATGATACTCCTTTCATCTCATGCATCAATTTTACGTAGTCTTTTTTCATCACTAATAAGAGCAACTCCAACCGCGCGACCCAAACGGACGCGCGTTTTGTCCGTTTGGATCGGCATGCCCGCCCCCTTTTGTAAATGTGTCGGCCGTGCGCCAACGCGTCGACCCATTTTTCGTCCGCGTATAAACAGTTTTTAAAGATAAAATGGCCGGCGGCCACACATCATGCCACTACCATGTCAGCATCAAAAGTTCACGCCGGCGATACGCCAGCGGCCGGCATACATATGCCAGCCTACAAAAAGAATACGCAGTTTTCAAGCTGGCCGCACTTGCTCGGCGCCTATCTTGGGGTCTTGGCCAATGTCTTTCCAACATTCACACAGAAGTTTGTCTTCCTTTTGTGTGTATGCTTTGATCCGCTTGGTCGTCCGCTTCTTCTTTGCTTTGGATTGGGCTGGGAGCGGTTCCTCGAACAATGGCTCTCCCTCGATGTCCACTTCATCATCTTCTTCATTTAGGCCATAGTCTTCCGGGAATTCGTGATCTAGCGGAAAATGGCCGCCCAAGCCGACTTGGTCCTCCATGAGGGGGTCGGCCATGCCTTCACTGTCATCACCAAACGTGGACCCAATGCCGTCGTGCCCGGCCATGAAGGGGTTGCGGCCATCTTGGCTTTGCGTCTCGTCGGGGTCGAAGGTGACGCTTCCCCAACGGCCACCTTCGTAGATGAGGCCCTGCATGAACAAACTGTCCTCGTCTTCTGCAGCCGGCATTTTGTCAAACAGGTTGCGGGCATTACCCATGGCGTCAGCTGGGAGCTCGCGGTGGCGCTTGCACGAACCATCGGAGGACGATCCACCGCCCACAAGCACCGCGTTGAGGTCGATGCCTGCGGGTGCTGGCGTGGCCAGCGCAACCACCTCCGGTTCACTGGAGCCCGTAGAGTAGGACAAACGGGAGGTTTGCGGGTGATGCCGCTGGAAGCTGTGCGCCGCCGGCGTGATGGACAGGTGTGGCGAGTCCGGCAGTGGGTGACGGAGCGGTGATGAGTCGGTGCTGGCCGCGGCCACCGCGGTCGCGATCCCCTGCTGGCCTGGGTTTAACCCTAGCAGAAGCAGGGTCTGCATCGTGGCCTCGCGGACCAGCAGGTTGGTCTTGGCGGCGTTGGATTCTTGATCCAAGGAGGCGGCGATGGTGGACGCGGCCGCGGCCTCCTCCCTGGCTTCTTGCAGGTGCCGGTGATTCTTCCTCCTTGCCGATTGGATGAAGCGCTCCTCGGGGGTAAGCTCCTTCTTCTTCTTCTTGGTCGGCACCGGCCCTTTTCGTGCGCCGCGGGGACCGGCGGTGGTTAGGGAGGCGAGGCCGGCGGTGGCGTCGAGGGTCGCCGCGTCGTCGTCCATGGCGCGCGCGGGGGGGGAGGGCGGGAGCGTTTTGGGAATTTTGGGGGGAAATGATGGGCGACGTGCCACCGACTGGCGGGCCAGGGGGAGAGAAGAGCGAGCGTCGCGCGCATCCGTCCCGTGTCCGCGCGGACGCAAATCGGGCCAAAATTGAGCCTGGAATGGATCGCGCGCGAACAGAAAACAAACGCGCGTCCGTTTGGGTCGGCGCGTTGGGCTGTGTTTTCTGTCCGTGGCGACCCAAACGAACGCGCGAGGACGAAATGGGTCACCCGATTAGAGTTGCTCTAACAGCTTCTAGATGATCTCCTCCCTTCCGCAACATCACTCCACCGGTGTTCTTCTGAAGTTCAGTGAGCATCAAGTCATCATCAAATTACCTTGTCAACAGCTGCTCTTCAAAAGAACAGCACATAACTAGTAGCCATAAAACTACTTCGACACGCATGATGCAGTATGTTCATGCATGTTCCCAGCAACAACGCATTTTCTCTGAAGTTATGCAGCCCAATACGAAACGAATGCTACTTTTAGACACCTTTTTTCTTTGGCGTCTGAAGCGTCCTCTGTCGGCCTCCGTCCCTGCGATTAGCTGCCCAATCGATCCACCAGCTTATCCCCATCAGGACCCCAGAGCCCTCAGAGATCTGCATGTGAAAAGCATCATCATTCCAATTCCATCTCACGACACCAGATCGGACAACAAGACTTCTCGGTTGCCTTTAACAAATGCAGCTAACCGCTGAAAGTTACTGTCCAACGTTTTTATATGGCTCCTCGACAGCAAGCCTTCTCGGTTGCCTTTATCAAATGTACTCCTCTGTCCCATAATATAAGAGCGTTTATAATAACTGGTAAGTACAAAAAACTTACTGCCCAACCTTGCGATTGCGAGGGACGGTGTCAGTGTCATGCCATAAAGATACCGGCCATGCCGGAGAGATACCGGCTAATGTGGACGCGGGATCGAGTTAGCATCAACGTGGTATTGTCGCGGAGGCAGGCCTGATAAATTCCATTTTGTTTCTGGCTGGCACTCATGCCAACCACTCTGTACTTTGGGTATTTGGCAGCACCAGACTTGCACGTCGCCACCTGATCCTGATGTTGCCCTTTTCTCGCCTTCGTTCCTTCTTTCCCCTGCCTTCTAGACTAGACCTATATGAGGTATCATTCAGGATGCCCTGGCCCCTAGGTGCTGTTGCCGCCAAACATGATCAAAAGTAGGAACCCTTTTTTCCATGGCTGCATGCATTTCTGCTATCATCATCAACGTCAGTGCGATGTATGATGGGTCATCAATCCAATAGTAGTAGTAGTAGATGAAATGGCAGACAACGGTGATCAACCATCCCAGGGAACTGCAAGCAAAAGTGATTTGTTTGTCTCTTACCGCTAGGAGATACGAGTGGCGTGTGTCTTGAAGGCGTTGATGTGGAAGAAGATGATGACTCAGTCGTAGGTGTTAAATTCACATCTTGATGTTTTAGGCCTCGTTGCCTTGCATCAACTTCAAAAAAGATGGTCGTGTACTCGTGTGCATCACAAATTCACAATGATGCAGTGGCCGAGGGTCTTAACCCGCTTTTCAAAAGAAGGAGAAAAGATACAGGTGGGAAAAGCTTATGCCAATTTACCACATGTGCGTGTGCGTGTGCATGGGCTGGTTTCCAATATGTATGTCTAATCCAATCAGTTTGGGGTGCTTGGGCAGCCTTCCCTGTGAAGAAAGGAATATGTGAATAAATAGGATTTCTCGCACCATCACATTCAGACTGCGTACTATCGGATACCTGGAATGAGATCAGCGTAGCACTTGCAGCAGCAGCTGCGAACAAGGCGATGTGTTCCCTGCTGAGGCCAGAGAAAAAAAGCAGTGATCAGGAACCACCCCTGGCAGCAATATGACCAAATAGAACACAGGAGAAGAGTGGACAAACAACAAAGGAACAAGATACCAGACGGGTCCCTGATAAATTTGCGCTTTGAAAATGCACATAGATCTGCATATCTGGGCGAGGGCGACGCATGTTGGTACTGCCCCCCTGCAGATATGGTTAACTATGTGGAAGGGGGGCTAGGTGCCTCTCCTTTTCTATCCTCATCAAGTTGACCCAGTATCAAAATGTAAGCTCTATCCATTCCATCCCAATAAAAAGCGGCATCCCAATGCTAACATCATCGCCACACACACCACACTTGCGCAAACACAGGGAAAGCAGCAAGATGGCAAGAACTCGGCTTCCATCCCCACACAAAAGGCTACCTAAAAAGTACAGGCGGACCTCTTCCGGTGCACTTGTGACAGCAACAGTCTCCCACTAAAGCAAACAAATGTGATGATGCCCAGCAACTTAAAAGCATATGGCCACAACTGTTTCTACAGCACATGTACAAGTCAATTATTGGCTCTGGAGGGGATGACACGGTGCATAAAACAACACTATCGGCCTCGCCGTTCTGACTCAAAGTTGTTGCATTACTTCGGACGCAGCTGTTCTGCTCCCGAGCTCATGTGAGCTCGGGTGAACAGTAAAATCGAAAAAAATAGTAAAAAAAATCAAAAAAATCTGATTTTTTTTTTGTTAGAAACATTGATGTTTTTTCCACATGCGTGCAAAATTTCATCACTAGATGACATTCGTGAAAAATGTGGCAAAAAAAACAAAATCTGATTCTTGTTGTCTCTTTTGGAAAAAAGAGTAGGAGTACACACAGCAGCAGCATATATGGTGTGAAACTAGATATCAAATCGCCAGGGCAAGTGCAGGAAAAGATGACGGGAGCATGCATTCCCTTGCCTTGCCTTGCCTTGCCCTGGGATGTGTAGCACCACTATAATATATGAATGGGCCAGGTAGGAAAGAAAGAAAGAAAGAAGAGATAACCAAATAAAGATAGAGATCCACTAACTCCAGACAAAGTTCTCTTTACCTCCTGATTCCTCACAAAGACCCCCCCACAAGCTTCAATTATTAGCCAGATAAAAATTCCATGCACCTCCCAACCTCGTCCCCCTTTATAAGGCAAACTGGGAACTGGAAGAGATGCACCACCCACCCATGAGCTGCAAGCAGGCCTAGAGGGAGAACCAGGAGACAGTTTCATGATAGGACATGGAGCAAGCAGACGAAGCATCGTCGGTGAACAAGGGGAGCCCAGAGCGGCTTACCATCGACCAGGACGACGGCGCGTCGTGGCTGAGCCTCACGGTAGGCGCAAACGGATCAGCCGAGGCGGCGGCAAGCTGCTCCGAGCCTGAGCCTGAGCCTGACCCTGAGCCCAAGCCTTCTGCCGCCCCACACAAGGTTTTCTCATGCAACTTCTGCATGAGGAAGTTCTTCAGCTCGCAGGCGCTGGGCGGCCACCAGAACGCCCACAAGAGGGAGCGCAGCGCCGCCAAGCGCTCCTACCGTGCACAGAGGATGGTGATGGGGGTGCCTCTTGAGGCACACGCCGCCTTCGTGCAGTCCCTGCGAGTTAGCCAGAGCTCAGTGATTCACAAGTCAAGCCAGCCAGCACAGATCAGGACGGCGCCAAGGTTTCATGAAGATGGGATGACCTGGGCAGCAATTCCATGCGAGGAGATGCTGAACTCAACATGGCCGGGAAGCTTCAGAGCGAGGACACAACCTTCAGAGCAACAACCATCAGAACAAAGTAAGATAGACTTGAATCTCAGGCTTTGATAGGTTGATGTATCAACTTTGAACAGCACAAAAGTCCTCATCAAGTTTGTCCTTCTGAATAAATTGGCATCAAGTGATCAGTTAAGCTCAGCTCACCATCAGAATCAAAGATGGTACTGAACTCTGAAGATACTATTGTTCCTCTTGAATTCGTGGCGACGCTGCTGCAATATTTATGTAGCCAGGTACCTAATATGATCATATGTAGTCTAGTTGACATCGGTGTGAAGGAACCCAGGGATTTTTTGTACTTACTAGAAGCAGCATATATAATGTCTCTGTCAGTCATCCTCATATTAAAGGTTCTGCAAGTTCTTGTTTTCATTAACCTAGCATACTATGGAGTATATTAGTTGGACGGAGATAATATCAACTCTCATGCAAATCAAAATAAATAGCTAAAAAATTAGCAGGAAAATGAGCAAATTAACACATAGCTATGTGAAGCTCTGATTGAAAAAAAAACTGCAAATTCAGCAGAGAAACCTGAAGCCGCAAAGTCCGGTACAAAACGGTAAGATCATCTAACTTGATGTCAGATGCTTGGGAATTAGGAGGGTTGGGAGTTGACCGTAGGTTGTAGCTGTGCTCTACGGGAGGACGAGGCTTGAAGCCTCGTCGCCCCGTGGCAGGAAGGAGGAGAGGCGCACAGGGCGCAGAGTAACAAAGTTGTGTTTTTTCTTGCTTGATTCGTTCCTCCACAGGGGGCCAATATAAATAGTCAAGTTACATGACGACTCCTACTAGAAATAGAAACAGACTCCTACTTGGTTTAGAAACAGCAGGGAAAACCTTCTTTGGGACAGAAAACCCTTCCGTTTCCAAACCTGATACTAATCTGGACACCCCTTGTCCGCTGGCCTCTTCTCTCTGGCTATACGTCTCCTATACGTACGCCCCCACATGACATCTCCCCCTCCATTCTGAAACAGCTCGTCCTCGAGCTGGAAGCTTGGATAGCGTTCTTTGAAGGCTGGAACATCCTCCCATGAAGCATCAAACGCCGGTTGGCCCTCCCAATGGATGAGAACCTACTGCATACCCCTGAACAGTCGGGAACGCAGCGCCTTTGAAGGTGTTGGCTGAACACGGCCTTGGAAGATGGCTGGTAGCACCGGCGGAGCATCTGGAGGAGGGCCTTGGTATTTCTTCAGAACACCCACATGGAAAACATCATGGATGCGGGCGCGGGGCGGAAGCTCCAAACGGTAGGCAACAGAATCAATTTTGGCAAGGACTTTGTAGGGACCAAAGTACTTAGGTGCGAGCTTTCCCTTTGCAGCAGATCCAAGGAACGCTGTTGGACGGTGCTGCAAACGCAACCAAGCCCATTCGCCGACCTCAAACGAAAGTTCCCGATGCTTGCCATCATAGTAATGCTTGTAGTGTTGCACAGCCTGAAGGAGACGGTCACGAACATCGAGAAGAAACTGGTCGCGGTCTGCGATGTTGCGCTCCACAGCCTGATTGCGCAGCTCACCCGAAGAGTATGCACGAAGGAAAGGCGGATCACGGCCATACACCACACGAAACGGCGTATCCTTGAGAGCTGTGTGGTAAGATGTGTTGTAGCAGTACTCTGCCCATGGCAGCCACTGAAGCCACTGTCGGGGCCGGTCGCCAGTGAGGCAGCGTAAGTACATAGCAATTACCCGATTAACGGCCTCCGATTGGCCATCGGATTGTGGGTGAAAAGCTGAGCTCATGTGTAGGCGAGAACCGGAAGCAGCAAAGAGAGCCTTCCAAAAGCCAGAGGTGAAAACGACATCTCGATCAAAAACGATGGAGACTGGTACGCCATGCAGACGAACAATGTCGGCAAAGAAGGCCTTGGCCACCGTCTCAGCTGTGTACGGATGCGCCAACGGAATGAAATGTGCATATTTGGAAAAACGATCCACAACGGTAAGAATGACACACTTGCCGCCCACTTTTGGTAACCCCTCGATGAAGTCCATGGCAATGTCCTCCCAAATCCGAGACGGTACTGCCAAGGGCTGAAGCAAGCCTGCTGGATGGAGCTGCTCAGTCTTGTTACGCTGACAAACTAGGCAGTTGCGGATGTAGTCCTGAATAGCTGTCCGGGCCTGTGGTAGATGGAAGTCACGACGAAGACGGTGTAGCGATTTCTGAATACCTTCATGGTCGGTATCATGGGATGCTGCAAGTATATCTGCCACAAGTGGGGAGGAAGGTGGCACATAGGCACGACGCTCAAAGGTGACAATGCCATCAATGAGTGCCCACGGCGGTCCCAGCTCGCTATTCTCTAGTTGTTCACGGAATGCCATGAGAGCTGGGTCAGTGTGTGCAGCCCGACGAAGTTCCTCAAATAGATCAAAGGTAGGACCGCTTATGGCGCACACACGGGCATCAGAAGCGTCACGCCGCGACAGTGCGTCAGCCACAATATTCTGTCGGCCAGGCTTGTACTCTACGGTAAAATCAAAGCCCAGGAGCTTGCCGACCCAATGATGTTGTGGAATAGTCGCGAGGCGCTGGTCGAGAAGGAACTTGAGGCTGTAGTGATCGGTTTTGACAATGAAGGCACGACCCCAGAGATATGGCCGCCAATGTCGCACAGCTTGTACTAGACCAATGAGCTCGCGCTCGTATGCAGCAAGGGAGGCGTGACGAAGAGCAATAGGTCGACTGAAGTAAGCAACAGGCCCCGCGCCTTGGTGTAACACTGCGCCGAATCCCGAGCCAGAGGCATCACATTCCACAATAAATGGCATGGTGAAATCCGGAAGTTGAAGCACCGGTGCTGTAGTCAGGGCAGTCTTCAACTTTCTGAAAGCATGTGTGGCCTCCTCAGACCAGATAAATCTATCCTTTTTGAGCAAGGCTGTGAGGGGTGCTGCAATAATGCCGAAATCACGGATGAACTTCCGGTAGTAGCCGGCCAACCCCAAAAAACCACGGACTGCACGAACTGTGCGCGGCACCGGCCAGTCAACAACAGCCATGACCTTTTGACTATCCATGGCGACACCGTCGATGGAGATGACGTGACCGAGGTACGTAACCGACTCCTCCCCAAAAGAGCACTTGGAGCGCTTGAGAAATAACTTGTGCTGGCGCATGAGCTCCAAAACGACTCGCACATGTCGAACATGCTCGGACCATGAAGAGCTGTACACCAAAATATCATCAAAAAATACTAACACAAATTGGCGTAAGTGGGGACGAAGTACATCATTCATCAAAGCCTGAAAGGTCGCCGGCGCATTGGTGAGTCCAAAGGGCATGACAAGGAACTCGAACAGGCCCTTGTGTGTTCGGAATGCCGTTTTGTGGATGTCCTCGATATGCATGCGCACCTGGTGATAACCAGAGCGCAAGTCCAGCTTTGTGAAGAAGCGGGCGCCCTTTAGCTCGTCAAGTAGCTCGTCTACTACAGGAATAGGGAACTTGTCCTTGATGGTGTTGGCATTGACGCCACGAAAATCGACGCAGAATCGCCAGGAGCTGTCGTGCTTCTTCACCAGGAGAACAGGCGAAGAGAACTCAGAAGTGCTGCGGCGGATAAGGCCACGCTCCAACATGTCCGCGCACTGTCTCTCGAGCTCATCTTTTTGGATAGCCAGGTAGCGATATGGCCGAACAACCATCGGTGCGGTACCAGGCACCAAGCGGATGCGATGGTCGTGAGTGCGAGGCAGCGGCAGGCCCCGAGGCTCTGCGAAGATGTCAACATAGTCAGCGAGGAGGCTATCAAGAAGCTCCCGCCCTGAGCAAGCGTGAATGTGGTGGGGGTGGGTTGACGCCGCGATACCGTACCACTCCACGCGATGGTCGGACCGCCAGAAAGACATCCAGAGACGCGTGAAGTCCCAAAGTATGGGCCCTAGTGTCTTGAGGCAGTGTGTCCCGAGAATGACGTCAAACCCACCCAAGGGGATGGCGTAAAGATCGACGAGGAAGTCTTCTTGGCCTACGGTGATGGCAGCTTGTCGAACAAGACCGCCACATGTGACGTGATCTCCATTGGCTACTGTCACGCGGAGGCGACGTCCTGTGGAGATGTGGCTGCCCACTTGTGCAGCAAGCTCCTCGTTGATGAAATTGTGAGTGCTACCGGAGTCGAGGAGAGCGACCAATTCGCGCTCGCCTACGCGCACCACTAGCTGCATTGTGTCGCTGGTACGTACGCCTGTGATTGCGAGCAGCGAGATCTGTAGGTTGTCGCCGTCGTCTTCCTCGTCGTCGTCGGCAGACTCGATGTAGAAGAGGCGTTTGCAACGATGTCCCCGGACATACTTCTCGTCGCAGTTGAAGCATAGCCCCTTGCTGCGTCTGTCCTCCATCTCAGCGGCGTTAAGCTTTTTGAAGACAGGCCCACCTCCGGAAGAGGGGTCGCTTGTGGCAGCACCTGGGGCTGCTGGAACAAGGCGTGGAGGACGGCCCTGGCGCGTCGGAGTGGCAGCAGTAACGGTGGTCACAGCGGCGAGGTGCTCATAGGAGACGGCCATGTCCATAGCATCCTCAAGAGTAGCTGGACGCAGCAGCTCGACCTGTGTTTTTAGTGGCTCACCTAGATTATTGGTGAAGATGTTGCGCTCCTCGTCATCTGGGATGGGCTTGATGAGGGACAAGAGTTGGAGGAATTGTTTGGTGTACTCCGCCACCGAGCCCGTCCGACGGAGGGAGATGAGCTCGCCGAAGGGATTGGCACGTGTGGGAGGGCCAAAGTGCTGGCTGACCCGTGCAACGAAGTCTGACCAAGTTGGCCGGCCAATCTTCTCCTCTAGATGGCCATACCATAGGGCAGCCACATCTGTTAGATGGTACGAGGCCATCCAGGTCTTGTCCATGTCGGGCGTGCGCTGGCCGAGGAAAAACAAATTGCATCTAGTCAACCATGGTCGAGGGTCACCTTCACCGTTGTAGGTAGGGAAGTCGAGCTTGTAAAGGCGGGGTGGACGCTCGTCGGCAGAACCAAGTGGAGCCTGCGACCTGAGTGGACCTCCCGCGCGGGCAGCCGCTAATTGGGTGTCGGCGGCGCCGAGGGAAGGCTCGCCACGGCTGGCACGCTCCAACCTGGTTATGGCCAGGTTTTGTGCACGCTGCTGTTGTGATAGATCGCTGAATTCTGTTCTGAACGCCGTCAGGGCGTCGGTGACATCCTTTAGGGCCTTGGTCATGTCGCTGCGGAGGAGTTCGACGCCCTCGGCTAGATCGCCCAGATTTTGCTGGACGTCCTTGAAATCGGCATGTTCCTTGGCAGCAAGGTCTTCGAGGGTTTGAGGAAGATCAGGCTTCTTGGGAGAGGTCGACATGGTTGCCGGCGCAACGGAGATCGATGAATCTGATACCAAATTGTCAGATGCTTGGGAATTAGGAGGGTTGGGAGTTGACCGTAGGTTGTAGCTGTGCTCTACGGGAGGACGAGGCTTGAAGCCTCGTCGCCCCGTGGCAGGAAGGAGGAGAGGCGCACAGGGCGCAGAGTAACAAAGTTGTGTTTTTTCTTGCTTGATTCGTTCCTCCACAGGGGGCCAATATAAATAGTCAAGTTACATGACGACTCCTACTAGAAATAGAAACAGACTCCTACTTGGTTTAGAAACAGCAGGGAAAACCTTCTTTGGGACAGAAAACCCTTCCGTTTCCAAACCTGATACTAATCTGGACACCCCTTGTCCGCTGGCCTCTTCTCTCTGGCTATACGTCTCCTATACGTACGCCCCCACATGACACTTGAGCTGCCCATGAAAATACAGGGCATATTTTACCTTGCACTTGGACCAAGGAAACATTGAAAAGGACTAACTGCACCTAATTATCCCTGAAGTATCGTTCGTTGTATGCATGTAGGGACACCAAGTAAAGCTTAGATATTTTTCAGGAAAAGAGATGGAACAGCACACTTTCTTTTGCATCAGAATTTGAAATGCACCTTGTATTTCCAAACAGAAGTAGTCTAGAGTACAGTACTGCACACAATATTAGTAGTCACTGTTCATAAGAACGGCATTAGCAAGAAGAGACACATGTAATCATTTGTGACAAAGAAAAGAGGCAATTGCAGTGGAGATACAACAATTTGACACACCAATTCATTATGGTCCATCAAGCTGAAAAATGCAATGGACTAGTGCATGAACTTTGCTTGCACTGTTATTTGTAAGAATACACATGTATAATCATTTATAACGAAGGAAAATAACGCCAGGAAGTTTCGGCTACATCAGTTGCCATCAGAAAAGAAGGTTCCCACACACACAAAAAAAAGAAATTAAGGTGCCTCACAAGTTACTCCGCTATCGATATTAGTAGTCCAGAACTGCAGATCCAGATGCATATGGTAAATGGAAAGCATGTTCAACGGTACGGTGTCTTATACAGCTCTACCTCGGTAATCAACTGACATTTACAATAAGCATAACTTTGCATAGCAGACTAAAGAAAACCAAGAACCAGCCATCTGGTCTGCATTATTGCTCAGTAAATGTGTTTTGAATCTCAATAAATGCTGTTTAGCGTGCCATCAAATTTATAACAAGTCATTCAGAAGTGAACACCTTATAAGCAGCAAATGGGTTGATCATTCATTGGAAATGACTCAGGCCTCTAGGATTTTGATTCAATAAAGGATGTTACACTAACAAGCTATCGAGATGATAGTTAAATAGTGAAAAACAAGCATCATGCCAAGTATGATTATTCATGCAAGCTATGTTATTTAGGCCTATCTCTAATACAACCCCTTGGAAGAAAGTTAGGTCGTAGGTACTGTAAGCACACTCACAGGTAATAGATCAAAAGAAAAGGAATCAGGAAAGGCAATGGATCAACATATATCAAACATTACAGATATGTGGCCAAACAGACAAAGGCACAATGTTCTAAGATATAATACAGAAGTACAATTCTACAAAAGAAGAGAATGCCTGGCCTCCTACTTGTGATAAGCCTAGCTCCTAAATGAATTTGAAAAGCTCCTGGTTAGGCTTCAAAACCTCCAGCATCTAAACAGCTTCCAGCATTCTAACTTGTCTGAGAACGTGCTCTGAAACTGTAATTCTCCCTTCTCCCAAGGAGCTCAAGATGAGCTCGGAGTTATTAGCTTTACAGTGGAGCAGTCCAGGAACAGAATAGCTATTCTGTTCAGTCTTGGAAGTATGATGCAGGGATCTCGACAGGAGGAAGCAACATCGATACACATTTGAACTGTCATAAATGATTAGAGAATTAGATCAAACAATACACGCATAACAACATCAGAAGAATATTACATATCTGCTGGAGTTGAGCATACCCTGTGTTGCTTATACTTGTCTCGAATCGCTGGTAATGATGGGCCCTTTCTATTGAGCTGCAAATCATGTATGGCTATAATGCAATCCTTCAGCTCTGATGCCCTGTAGCCTGTCAATTTATGCATTTCCTTGCCCTGCAACCACATAATCACAGGATAGCTTTAGCTTTGTGAACTTCAAATATCAAAAGCAACATTTCAATATTTGACATTCTACTTCTCCACTCTTACCCAAGGATTAGTGTCCGGTCCAATGGTCAGCCTAGCAAGAAAAATTGATGAAGCAGCGACCACTGATGGCAAGAACCGTAGACAGCTGTAGTCCAGAAGACTCAGCTCAGCAAGATAGCTACCCATGAACTCCAGTAATAAGCTGGAGCGCTGTGACAAGCATGCAATAATAACTTCAGGCACCAACACACATAAGCAGTTGAGGGAAGAATTAAATCAAACGGGTCCAATATGACGAATTTAAAGGATCAGCAGTAGTCACCTTCTTGTCTTCTGGGCCAGATCTTGTGAACCGCCTGGAATTAGGGAAACAGGGGGGAAATGCACAAAGATTCAGTTAGACACGGAATGGAAATAGGCAGGCAGAGATTACGACATTTTGGGTCAGCGTCAGTATGCCACCTGATGAAGGTCTTGATGGTCGGACTGCCTATCTCGAAGTTGAGGAGCTTGAGTATGTCGCTCTCCATGGTAAGAAGCTCCTGCCTGGTGTAGGTGTTGTCCGTGATGTAACAAAAGTCCTCCACATGCGGGGGGCTGATCTCCTCGTACTTCCTGCAACCACCCCAAAGCCAACCCCAACTCAATCCTCAAAATATTTTCGAGCCCTTCAAGGCATTGGAACAGGAGGCTGCGCTTACGAGGCAATGAGCATTGCGGCGACTCCAAGGAGCTGCAGCCTGTTGCGGCCGAGCGGGTTGGCTGAGAGGAAGCGGTCGACATAGGAGACGGTGAGGTAGAGCGTGTCGGCGACGAGCTTGTACTCCTCGGCGACCTCGACGAGCCAGTCGATTAGGATAGCCCGCATGTTGGCCGTCACGTCCGTCTGCACCGTCTCGATGTAGTCTGCCGCCGGCCGGCGCGGCGCCTCCACCTGCAGCACCACCCATTGGGACGAGCCAATGATTAGACATCAGACCGGCCGTTCCCACCCAACCCCAGCGCCAGCGGATCGAGGCATCCGACGGCCAGAAATGGAGATCGGGAATCGGGAGTGTCGTACCTCCATAGTGCGGAGGTAGGTGTAGATATCGGAGGCGTAGGACCCGCTGAGCTGGGTTTCGCCGCCGCCGCCGCCGCTGACCTCCTCCCCAGCGGGGGTCGGCGAGGTGGACGCGCACCTGCTCAGGCCCCCGTGCTCCTCCCCCTCCCCCTCGGCCGCGGCCGCGCGCTTGGCGGGCTTGGACGGCTGGCGGAGGGCGACCCCCGCGTTGGAGACGATGGGGAGCTCGCTGAGCGCCACCCGCTTCCGCTTGGCGCCGCCGGAGGGGCCCGCGGAGCAGGTGGCGGCGCGCTTGGCCGCGGCACGGGTGAGCCGGGGGGCCGCCGCCGCCGCGGCGGGGGCCGCGTTCTCCTTGTCGGCCATGGTCGGCGGGCTCGCGCTCCCCGGGGGCGGCGGGGTAGGGTCTGGGATTCGGCGCGCGGCGAGGGAGGCGGGAGGTGGGAGGCGGAAGCGGTTGCGTTATGTAGCGAGGATTGGAGGAATGGGAGGGAAGATGGCCGCCAAAACACGCGAATTCGAAGAGGAGGAGGGAGGAGAAGCCCGCGCGGCGCTGTGTTCAGCTCTGCTCTGGTTTCGGTTTCGCTTGCTGCTCGGAGGGATTGGGGAAATTTGGGGAATTTTGGACGAGTGGAGCGCACGTGCTGGCGAGCGGTGGGCGGTAAAAGTTTTATAAAATAATAATGCGGAAACCCCGCGCGCCAGCCAGCTCCCCCCCTCCCAACTCCCAAGCCGTACCGGGCCTTCCGCGTTCCAGCACGAAACAGCACACTCCACCAGATAGGGTTTTTCTTTTCTTGGCCCAATATCTTTTTAGCCTCGAAATTGTATTTCGGTGGTGATGTCATCGTTGTTCAAATAATAGTATAATGCTGTTCTTTTTCTTTTTTGCCCGAGACCGCGAGTTTTTTATTCCACAATGACAGGAGCGTTCTGATTAACGAGTGCTCCTTCGAAAGCCTTTCAAGGATCATTTGGGTGGGATGAGCGCGCACTCTCAACCGCCGCCACGGATCGCGTCTGGACGCTCCTTTCAATTATTTTTTCGGCACACATCTTCGGCTTTTGGGGTTTTCGCCGGCCTTTCTTAACTTTTGGACAAAAAATGAGGACAGTCACGTGGAAAAATACGTTTTTTTTTTGTTTTCCGAGAGGCACAGGCACGGCCCTCGGAAACGAAACAAAATGTGTGTGTTTTTTCGCGATAGACACGGCCGTGGCTCTCGGAAACGGAAAAAGGCTTGTATTTTTTCCTTCCGTGAGAGGCACGGACGTGCATCCCGAAGACAGAAAAAAAAATGTTTTCTTATTATTTTTCTTCCGCGAGTCGTGCCTCTCGAAAACGGAAAAAAATGTGTTTTCTTATTTATTTTTCTTTCGCAAGGGGCATGGATTTGTTTCTAGTGAAGGCACGGATTTGTTTCTGTGAGAGGCACAGTCGTGCCTCTTTTGAAAAGGGAAAAATGTGTTCCCGGTTCGGTTTTTTCGTCCCTTTTTTGTGAAAAAAATAATATTCATCAAAACATATCAATATGGGATCTAGTTTTGAAGATGTTTTCACAAGAAATCCGAGAGTGAAAACGGTTCGAGATTTGGACGCACGATTTAAGAGATAAAATGTTTTGAATAAACGGATCTACAAAAAAGAGAAACTCTCAAGTTGCAACAAGTGATGCACATGGAGTGTACCACTTGTCGCAACTTGGGGAGGTGAGATTGATCTTTGCAAGAGTGCTTCTTAATTAGTGATTTCACACAAATGACAAGCTTACATTCTGCTAGCAATGGGTGATCACAACCAGACGTCATTCGAGCGGATAGGCTGGACATCCTCCGGACCGAAACGACACCCAATTAGGGCTCCCAAACCCAGCCCCTAAATCTGGGCTGCCCGGCACCCGTCATGCCCAGTACATGTGTGGGGAAGATATGGAGACAACAAGACGCGTCTGGACAAGTCCGCCACGTCTGACTAACTGGCAGGACCCACGCGGAATGACGTATTATCGTCTCCTTCCTCTTCCGCTACAACTTTCATGTCCGACATGGTCTGGCAGAAGATAACTACTATGCTAACGCTAGAGCGTCAGGCGGAGATCGTGAGGGAGACGTGTGTCATGGAGACAAGTCGTGTCACTCTCCTTGCGGGGGATGAGGAGGTATGGCAGGGGGTGTCGGATAAGGGGGGAGGAAGAAGAGGAGGCGGGCATGGAGGTTGTGCCTGTCGGATTTTGCATGGAGGAGCGGTGGCAGAGTTCCACCTCGCCCAAGCCAAAGAGGTGGAGGCATTGTGCTAGGCCGAGCAAGCGGCACTCGTCGCCGATCCTGGACTCGTGGTCGAGATCTAGTCCATCATGGACTCGATCCAGTCAGAGCGAAAGGCGATGACGAACCGTCGCCTTGTCCACCTCGCTTACGTGGAACGGGAGCTTCTCTTCGCGGACGAGAACAATGACGAGGAGGCACTAAAGCTTCTGCCCAGACGCCAATGACCACGAAGTCGGTGGCTCCAGTAAGGGTGATGAGGACATCAATACCATAGTTACACCCACAACCCCTGTTACTATACACATTGGACCAATTACTAGAGCTCGCGCACGCCAATTCACTGGTGCAGCGACGTGCTATACAAACGGTTTTAACCCCTTTCCGCGACGTAGTTCTAAACCGTCGCCTTGCATGTGTGGGCGATAGGGGGGTCCATCCCACACGACACGGCAAACCCGTCGGCGATGGTGGCCAACGAACGCAAACGTTTGGCAAAACTAAGCGTATGGGATGTCCGCATCTATCACAAATGAGGGTCACCGGATAATCGTTTGAGATATGTGTAATTCCCATACGGTTCATCCTTGCAACTCGTGTGAGATCACACAACATCGCACACGCTACTCTGTGAAGCGCCATTTACGATGTGCACCGAATCGCAAACAGTTCACGATTGTAAAGCGTGTACGATAAGGAGACAATCACACACATTTAGTTCCACTTTGACCGTCTTTGATATGATATAAGAGTGCATACGTTTATCATTGTAAAACCGTATGCGAAGGTTGAATATATCCCACGCGCGGGGTTTCTCATAAACGTTTGTGATTTATAAAACGTCTGAAACGTGTGATCCATACTTCCCAAACGTGTCATCGAGAATAACTGTGTCGGATGAAGGCCTATCGCACGCGTTCTTCTTTGACCAATGTTTACGATGGTACACAGTTCAAAATACGAAATCGTGTGTGATAAGGAGACTAGCACAAACGCTGGTGTTGTTAATCTCACAAGTTCTTTCTCGTCTGACCGTGCGCGAAGACGAGATTCGTCGCACACGCCTTGAATGGAGAAACATGTGTGATGTTGGAGTTGATCGCAGACGTTTTGCTTTCTCAAACTGTGTGCATTGTAATGGCCTGCAGAGCAGGATTTGCCCCTAATTAAATACCTTTGTTCATAATTCACATAATTTAAATTTGAAAGTAGGAATTCATGTATTTCATATCGAATCATGTTTAGGTTTAAGAACGAATGCATAATTCGATTCACATGTACATATACTCAAGAACTACATAAGCATCAATTCTCAAAAAAAAGGAAAGTACAGAAGGGACAAATAAAGAATGATGGAAGCACGGTTGTACTAAAGACGGTAAAGAGAGAACCGAAAGACATTTTGTATGCTGGAGAAGGTGAACCAGAATGCCCATATTGTGCCCTCATCCATGCCTAACGCACGAACGACTCTAGGCCAGCCCCTAGTGATGGCCACCCGCCCATCCTTCGTTGTCTTCATTACGACTTCTCGATGCTCATTGTAGTCTCGATGATATATTTTAACCTTCATTGCATGTCTAGCAATCATGTACTTTGCGAGGTAATCTTGAGTAAACTGCTTTGGGAACCACTGCAAAAGAAAAAGATTCAGACATTGTTGTGTGACAACTCATTATGGGCAGTACTAATAGAAGCCTACAGAGTTCGTAGTTACCATCCTACAGCTCACTGTTGTGTTGGATAGAGCGTAAACAAATAGTCTAATTGGCATTGTTCGTCTCTTTTTCATAACAATCATTTTCAGTTTCCTCACTTGATGCTGGTTCATGAATATTTCATTACCCCACACGCAAAAAGGGTCCAGGAATGGATCTTTACCTAAGACATATGTACCTACAAGCAAGAAGCCAATATTAGAAGCTAAAATGTAGTTGCAGAATGGTGTAATATATTACTCCATCAGTTCCACAATGTGTTGCATATAAACATTTTGAGAAGTCAAGATTTACTTACTTTGACCAAATTTGTTAAGAAAAACATTTACATCTAGAATTGCAATTCCATTTCATTAGATACATCACAAAAATTTATATTGTATACATTTTAGATGGTATATGTAGATACATCACAAAAATCTATATGCACTACATGATGGAACGGATGGAGTATAAGCGGAGGGATGAAAAGAACCTCGGTGGAAAACGTTGGGCACTCCCATTGTTGTCCTATGCAAGTACATGTAAATTCATGATAAGTACATCAGGCTTAACATCAACCAAATATACGAGGTATCTGCTTGAAATAAACAAGGCATATATGATCACTATAACAACCAAATATAGCCATTTGATACTGGACAAATGCTCAATGGAACCAACCTAACAACCAGATAACGAAAAGCAAGGCGTCTGCTTGAAAACTAGACAAATGCTCACTGCAATCAACCTAACAACCAAATACAGAAAAGCAAGGCATCTGCTTGAAAACTAGACAAATGCTCACTTCAACCAACCTGGCAACCAAATTCAGAGAAACAAGGCATAAATGTTTAAAGCGGGAGTTAAGGGCACAGGTTAACAACACCAGGCATAACATGTGGTATTGATGAAATTGAACTGCACCGTTCATACTTGCACATAATGAACATCACATTGTGAATACTGAAAGAAACAAGGCATTCATGCTCACTGTAACAACCAACTATAGCCATTGAAAACTGGACAAATACTCAATGCAACCAACCTAACAACCAGATACAGAAAAGCAAGGCATCTGCTTGACAACTGGACAAATGCTCAATTAAACACTGCATGATTATCGCATGGCAAAAGCTACTACAACAATGGGTACGAGATGGCTAGCTACAAAAGGTATGATTTGCTCATAGGATGTTGCCTCACTTGTCATGGACGGGCTCCTTCCACTTGGGATATGAGGTGCCCAGGATGCGCTCCCTGATGTCGCAGATGGCACGTTTCCCCTTGTAACAGCCGTAGTGTGTGCCATTATCTTGGTGGATGAGATCTGACTTTGAAGCTAAGGATCCCAAGCCACCGCCGTAGAACGTTTCCTTCCGAAATGACAAAAGGGGCTCGATGGCGTAGAAGTATCGCAAATCCATGACTGCGAGGCGGAGGAGATCAGCGGCGGGGCCTTTGGAGAGATCGACGGCGGTTGAATCAGAGGCGTTGCCGGTGGACCACTTAACTTGTGACATGGCCCGGGTGAAGCCGGTGATGTTGACGAGCTTGATGTCGTAGCCGGCTCTCCTGAGATACAGACTTGAAGCCTTCGGCATGGCAACGTAGGCAGCGTCCTCACCGGCTCCCGCGGCGAGGTGTTCGTCTGGGATCGAAGGGTCAGCGCGAACGGCGCCCACCTCGCCAGCGTACGGCGGAGAGGCCATGATAGACCTCTTTTTGCTCGTACACTCCTCGAGGTCCACGGGAGATGTGGTCGGGCTGATTAGGCTGCGACTCTCTGGAGTACGGGACGGGGATCTGGGGGGAAGGGACACCGCCGGCCTCATCTATAAACTCAGGGTGACGGTGGTGTATGTGGATCGGTGGGGACCCTGAACTTGTTTAGCTATGAGGCACGGGCAGACTGGATGAGGTTGGTGGTGGGAGGCGGTGGCGGGGGCGAGCTAGGGTTCAAGCGGGGGAGGAAGGGGGAGGAGGGGTGTTGTGCGGACGGGGGGGTGTTTGCGGATGTGCCGCTGCTGCTGAAAATTTTAGTAGTAATGGTGTGGGTGGAGATGGTGGTGGACGAGGGATGGCGACGGTTCAAATGCCTCGGCAGCTGAAATTTTACTATAGGGTCGGTGCGGTGGACGAGGAAAGACGGCATGCAGTTGAAATACCGCTTCCAATTAAATTTTGGCAAACGAACTGGGCGGGAGCAACCAAGATCGCACACAGTCCAAACATAATAAAGTGTGTACGCTCTACGTTCTAACGAAATGCCGTGCCGCGAAACCACGAATTTTTGCATCGCTCGAGGCGGGTAGCTCTTTTTGAGATTTCTCAAGGCGGGTTCATCTCACTGTTGGGGAACGTTGCATGGGAAACAAAAATTTTTCCTACGCACACGCAAGATCTATCCATGGTGATGAGCATCTACGAGAGGGAGAGTGAATCTACATACCCTTGTAGATCGCTAAGCGGAAGCGTTAATAAACGCGGTTGATGTAGTCGAACGTCTTCGCGATCCAAATCGCCGAGCGTCCCGCGATCCAATCACGATCCTTCCGATCTAGTGCCGAACGGACGGCACCTCCGCGTTCAACACACGTACGGCTTGATGACGCCTTCACCTCCTCGATCCAGCGAGCGATGGTGAAGTAGTGGTTGAGTTCCAGCAGCACGACGGCGTGGCGATGGTGGTGAGGAACAATCTCTGCAGGGCTTCGCCAAGCACTACGGAGATTATGACGGAGGAACTAGAGGGCTAGGGTTGCCGGCACACGGCTTGGGAAATCCTGATCGCTCCCGTGTGCTAGCCCTGCCCCTCTATTTATATGTTGAGCCTTGGGGTCTAAACTTGGAGTAAAAGCCTCCTCCAGGTCGGTTTTGCCCGCACAAGGTCGGTTTGGCCCGCAGGAAAAGAGTCCAACTCGGATCCCTGCCGAACCGCGCACAGCCGCACACAAGCGGTAGTACCGCTTCACACAAGCGGTAGTACCGCTTGGGCGGTAGTACCGCTTCACACAAGCGGTAGTACCGCTCGGGCGGTAGTACCGCTTCACACAAGCGGTAGTACCGCTTACGCGGCAGCAAAACTACTTTTGCACTTTCCAATACCTCGTGGGCTTTTATCCTTTGGCCCATATAAAGTGTTGCTGCACCCGAACACTTCGGTAAACATCCGGAACCTCTTCCGGTGAACTTCGGAACTCTTCCGGAGATCAAAACACTATTATCACATATATCAATCTTTACCTCCGGACTATTCCGGAGATCCTCGTCATGTCCGGGATCTTATCCGGGACTCCGAACAACTTTCGGTCACCAACATAATAACTCAATTATACTAATCGTCACCAAACGTTAAGTGTGTAGACCCTGCGGGTTCGAGAACTATGTAGACATGACCGAGACACCTCTACGGCCAATAACCAATAGCGGGACCTGGATGCCCATATTGGCTCCTACATATTCTACGAAGATCTTTTATCGGTCGAACCTCTATGTCAAGGATTCAGTTAATCCCGTATGCTGTTCCCTTTGTTCTTCGGTATGTTACTTGCCCGAGATTCGATCGTCGGTATCTCTATACCTAGTTCAATCTCGTTACCGGCAAGTCTCTTTACTCGTTCCGTAATACAAGATCTCGTGGCTAACACTTTAGTCACATTGCTTGCAAGGCTCATTGTGATGTTGTATTACCGAGTGGGCCCTGAGATACCTCTCCGTCATACGGAGTAACAAATCCCAGTCTTGATCCATGCCAACCCAACAGACATCCTCGGAGATACCTGTAGAGCACCTTTATAGTCGCCCAGTTACGTTGCGACGTTTGATACACACAAGGTACTCCTCCGATGTCAGGGAGTTGCATGATCTCATGGTCATAGGAACAGATACTTGACATGCAGAAAACAATAGCAATAAACTGACACGATCATATGCTACGTTCGTAGTTTGGGTCTTGTCCATCACATCATTCTCCTAATGATGTGATCCCGTTATCAAATGACATCTCATGTCAATGGCTAGGAAACCTTAACCATCTTTGATCAACGAGCTAGTCAACTAGAGGCTTACTAGGGACACAGTGTTGTCTATGTACCCACACATGTATTTGAGTTTCCAATCAATACAATTATAGCATGGATAATAAACGATTATCATGAACAAGGAAATATAATAATAACCAATTTATTATTGCCTCTAGGGCATATTTCCAACAGTCTCCCACTTGCACTAGAGTCAATAATCTAGTTCACATCACTATGTGATTTACATTGTAATGAATCGAACACCCATGCAGTTCTGGTGTTGTTCATGTTTAGCCCTTGGAAGAGGTTTAGTCATCGGATCTGCAACATTTAGATCCGTGTGTACTTTGCAAATATTTATGTCGTCCTCCTTGATGTAATCGCGGATGGAATTGAAACGTCGTTTTATGTGTCTGGTCCTCTTGTGAAATCTTGGTTCCTTGGCTAGAGCAATGGCACCAGTATTATCACAAAACAGAGTCATTGGGTTAAGCGCACTAGGCACTACTCCAAGATCTGTCATGAACTCCTTCATCCAGACACCTTCCTTCGCCGCCTCCGAGGCAGCGATGTACTCCGCTTCGCATGTAGAATCTGCTACCACGCTTTGCTTGGAACTGCACCAGCTAACCGCACCCCCATTAAGAATAAATACGTATCCGGTTTGCGACTTAGAGTCATCCGGATCAGTGTCAAAGCTTGCATCGACGTAACCCTTTACGACGAGCTCTTGATCACCTCCATAAACGAGAAACATGTCCTTAGTCCTTTTCAGGTACTTCAGGATATTCTTGACCGCCGTCCAGTGTTCCATTCCTGGATCACTTTGAAACCTTCCGACCATACTTATGGCAAGGCTGACATCGGGTCTTGTGCACAGCATTGCATACATGATAGAGCCTATGGCCGAAGCATAGGGGATGACACTCATCTTTTCTCTATCTTCTGCAGTCACTGGGCATTGAGTCTTACTCAACTTCACACCTTGCAAAACAGACAAGAACCCCTTCTTGGACTGATCCATTTTGAACTTCTTCAAAATCTTATCAAGGTATGTGCTTTGAGAAAGTCCTATTAAGCGTCTTGATCTATCTCTATAGATCTTGATGCCTAATATGAAAGCAGCTTCTCCTAGGTCCTTCATTGAAAAACTCTTGTTCAAATATTCCTTCACGCTTTCCAACATTTCTATATTGTTTCCAATCAGCAATATGTCATCCACATATAATATTAGAAACGCTATAGAGCTCCCACTCACTTTCTTGTAAATACAAGCTTCTCCGTAAACTTGTATAAACTCGAACGCTTTGATCACCTCATCAAAACGAAGATTCCAACTCCGAGATGCTTGCACCAGTCCATAAATGGATCGCTGGAGTTTGCAAACTTTGTCAGCATTCTCTGGATCGACAAAACCTTCTGGTTGCATCATATACAACTCTTCCTTAAGGTAACCGTTAAGGAACGCTGTTTTGACATCCATCTGCCAAATTTCATAATCGAAAAAGGCAGCTATTGCTAACATGATTCTGACGGACTTAAGCATCGCTACGGGTGAGAAGGTCTCATCGTAGTCAACTCCTTGAACTTGTGAAAAACCCTTTGCCACAAGTCGAGCTTTATAGACGGTGACATTACCGTCCGCGTCCGTCTTCCTCTTAAAGACCCATTTGTTCTGAATGGCCTTACGCCCTTCAGGTAATACTTCCAAAGTCCATACTTTGTTTTCATACATGGATCCCATCTCGGATTTCATGGCCTCTAACCACTTCTCGGAATCCGGGCCCATCATCGTTTCTCCATAGCTCGTAGGTTCATCGTTGTCTAACAACATGACCTCTAAGACAGGGTTGCCGTACCACTCGGGAGCAGTACGCGTCCTTGTCGACCTACGAGGTTCGATAGCAACTTGATCCAAAGCTTCATGATCATCATCATTAACTTCCTCTTCAGCTAATGTAGGCTCCACAGAAACAACTTTCTGCGCTGCGCTACTCTCAGGTTGAAGTAAAGGTTCAACAACCTCATCAAGTTCTATCTTCCTCCCACTCAATTCTTTCGAGAGAAACTCTTTCTCAAGAAATGTTCCGTTTTTAGCGACAAACACTTTGCCTTCGGATCTGAGGTAGAAGGTATACCCAACTGTCTCTTTTGGGTATCCTATGAAGACGCATTTCTCCGCTTTGGGTTCCAGCTTTTCAGGCTGAAGCTTTTTGACATAAGCATCACATCCCCAAACTTTAAGAAACGACAGCTTTGGCTTCTTGCCAAACCAAAGTTCATATGGCGTCGTCTCAACGGATTTCGATGGTGCCCTATTTAAAGTGAATGCAGCTGTCTCTAATGCATAACCCCAAAACGATAGTGGCAAATCGGCAAGAGACATCATAGATCGCACCATATCCAATAAGGTTCGATTACGACGTTCGGACACACCATTACGCTGTGGTGTTCCAGGCGGTGTTAATTGTGAAACAATTCCACACTGTCTTAAGTGACTGCCAAACTCATAACTCAGATATTCTCCTCCTCGATCAGATCGTAGGAATTTAATCTTCTTGTTACGATGATTCTCAACTTCACTCTGAAATTGTTTGAACTTTTCAAATGTTTCAGACTTGTGTTTCATTAAGTAAATATACCCATATCTACTTAAGTCATCAGTGAAGGTGAGAAAGTAACGATAACCACCGCGCGCCTCAATGCTCATCGGACCGCACACATCAGTATGTATGATTTCCAATAAGTCACTTGCCCGTTCCATTGTTCCAGAGAACGGAGTTTTAGTCATCTTGCCCATGAGGCATGGCTCACATGTGTCAAGTGATTCAAAATCAAGTGACTCCAAAAGTCCATCAGCATGGAGCTTCCTCATGCGTTTTACGCCAATATGACCTAAACGGCAGTGCCACAAAAAAGTGGTATTATCATTATCAATTCTACATCTTTTGGCATCAATGTTATGAACATGTGTATCATTACTATCGAGATTCAATAAGAATAAACCCCTCACATCGGGTGCATGACCATAAAAGATATTACTCATATAAATAGAACAACCATTATTCTCTGATTTAAATGAGTAACCGTCTCGCAATAAACAAGATCCAGATATAATGTTCATGCTTAACGCAGGCACCAAATAACACTTATTTAGGTTCATCACTAATCCCGACGGTAATCGAAGAGCGAGCGTGCCGACGGCGATCACATCAACCTTGGAACCATTTCCCACGCGCATCGTCACTTCGTCCTTTGCCAGCCTCCGTCTATTCCACAGTTCCTGTTTTGAGTTGCAAATATGAGCAACCGCACCGGTATCAAATACCCAGGCACTACAACGAGAGTTGGTAAGGTACACATCAATAACATGTATATCATATATACCTTGTTTGTTGTTGGCCGCCTTCTTGTCAGCCAAATACTTGGGGCAATTCCGCTTCCAGTGTCCAGTTCCCTTGCAATGAAAACACACAGTTTCTGGTTTGGGTCCAGCCTTGGGTTTCTTCACGAGAGGAGCAACTGCTTTGCCACTCTTCTTGGAGTTACCCTTCTTACCCTTGCCATTTTTCTTGAAACTAGTGGTTTTATTGACCATCAACACTTGATGCTCCTTCTGAATTTCAGACTCAGCGGCTTTCAGCATCGCAAACAGCTCGGCGACTGACTTGTTCATCCCGTGCATGTTATAGTTCAACACGAAGCTCTTGTAGCTAGGTGACAATGATTGAAGAACTCTGTCAGTGATAGCCTCTGGCGGAAGGGGCATCCCTAACTCAGCCAGACGGGTGGAGTACCCAGACATTCTGAGCACGTGATCACTGATAGACCCGTTCTCCTCCATCTTGCAAGCATAGAACTTATCGGAGATCTCATATCTCTCGATCCGGGCATTCTTCTGAAAGATAAACTTCAACTCCTGGAACATCTCATATGCTCCATGACGTTCAAAACGTCTTTGAAGTCCCGGTTCTAAGCCATACAACATTGCACATTGAACTATTGAGTAATCATCAGAACGAGCCTGCCAGGCGTTCACAACGTCTAGAGACTCAACTGGAGCGGGTGGATCACCAAGCGGTGCATCAAGGACATAAGCCTTCTGGGAAGCCGTAAGGATAATCCTTAGATTACGGGCCCAGTCCACAAAGTTACTTCCATCATCTTTCAACTTAGCTTTCTCTAGGAACGCATTAAAATTCAGGGGTGCTACTGCGCGAGCCATGATCTACAACATAAATATAGCAAAGACAACTTAGACTATTGTTCTTAGATAATGAGTTTAGTTAATCATATTTAAAAAACTCCCACTCAAATTGACATCCCTCCGATCATTCGAGTGTAACATGATCCAAATCCACCAACTCAAGTCCGATCATCACGTGAGTTGAGGTGGTTTCAATGGTGAACATCTTCATGTTGATCATATCTACTATATGACTCATGTTCGACCTTTCGGTCTCTTGTGTTCCGAGGCCATGTCTGTACATGCTAGGCTCGTCAAGTTTAACCCGAGTGTTCCGCACGTGTAACATGGCTTACACCCGTTGTATGCGAACGTAGAGTCTATCACACCCGATCATCACGGCGTGTCTCGAAACGACGAACTTTCGCAACGGTGCACACTTGGGGAGAACACAATTTATCTTGAAATTTAAGTGAGGGATCACCTTATAATGCTACCGTCGTCCTAAGCAAAATAAGATGCATAAAAGGATTAACATCACATGCAAATCATAAGTGACATGATATGGCCATGAACTTGTGCTTTTGATCTCCAAAGCACCGGCATGATCTCCATCGTCACCGGCATGACACCATGATCTCCATCATCTTGATCTCCATCAACGTGTCGCCATAAGGTTGTCGCGCTGACTGTTGCTTCCACGACTATAGCTAACGTTTAGCGATAAAGTAAAGCATTACATAGCGCTTAATGATTGACACGCAGGTCATACAATAATTAAAGACAACTCTATGGCTCCTGCCAGTTGCCGTACTCATCGACATGCAAGTCGTGATATTCTATACATCACATGATCATCTCATACATCACATATATCTCATCATGTAATTGGCCATATCACATCACAACATACCCTGCAAAAACAAGTTAGACGTCCTCTAATTGTTGTTGCAAATTTTACGTGGCTGCTACGGGTTTGCAAGAACCGTTCTTACCTACGCAAAACCACAACGTGGTGTAGTGATTGCTTTTTGATCTTCTAAAAGAACCCTCTTCATTGAAATCGATTCAACTAAAGTGAGAGAGACAGACACCCGCTAGCCATCTTTATGCAACAAAATTACATGTCAGTTGAAGGAACCTGTCTCGCGTAAGTGTACGCGTAATGTCGGTCCGGGCCGCTTCATCTCACAATACCGCCGAATCAAATATCAACTAGTAACGGCAAGCAATATGTATACACCCACGCCCACAACTCGTTTGTGTTCTACTCGAGATCTCATCTACGCATAGACCTGGCTCATGATGCCACTGTTGGGGAACGTTGCATGGGAAACAAAAATTTTTCCTACGTACACGCAAGATCTATCCATGGTGATGAGCATCTACGAGAGGGAGAGTGAATCTACATACCCTTGTAGATCGCTAAGCGGAAGCGTTAATAAACGCGGTTGATGTAGTCGAACGTCTTCGCGATCCAAATCGCCGAGCGTCCCGCGATCCAATCACGATCCTTCCGATCTAGTGCCGAACGGACGGCACCTCCGCGTTCAACACACGTACGGCTTGATGACGCCTTCACCTCCTCGATCCAGCGAGCGATGGTGAAGTAGTGGTTGAGTTCCAGCAGCACGACGGCGTGGCGATGGTGGTGAGGAACAATCTCTGCAGGGCTTCGCCAAGCACTACGGAGATTATGACGGAGGAACTAGAGGGCTAGGGTTGCCGGCACACGGCTTGGGAAATCCTGATCGCTCCCGTGTGCTAGCCCTGCCCCTCTATTTATATGTTGAGCCTTGGGGTCTAAACTTGGAGTAAAAGCCTCCTCCAGGTCGGTTTTGCCCGCACAAGGTCGGTTTGGCCCGCAGGAAAAGAGTCCAACTCGGATCCCTGCCGAACCGCGCACAGCCGCACACAAGCGGTAGTACCGCTTCACACAAGCGGTAGTACCGCTTGGGCGGTAGTACCGCTTCACACAAGCGGTAGTACCGCTCGGGCGGTAGTACCGCTTCACACAAGCGGTAGTACCGCTTACGCGGCAGCAAAACTACTTTTGCACTTTCCAATACCTCGTGGGCTTTTATCCTTTGGCCCATATAAAGTGTTGCTGCACCCGAACACTTCGGTAAACATCCGGAACCTCTTCCGGTGAACTTCGGAACTCTTCCGGAGATCAAAACACTATTATCACATATATCAATCTTTACCTCCGGACTATTCCGGAGATCCTCGTCATGTCCGGGATCTTATCCGGGACTCCGAACAACTTTCGGTCACCAACATAATAACTCAATTATACTAATCGTCACCAAACGTTAAGTGTGTAGACCCTGCGGGTTCGAGAACTATGTAGACATGACCGAGACACCTCTACGGCCAATAACCAATAGCGGGACCTGGATGCCCATATTGGCTCCTACATATTCTACGAAGATCTTTTATCGGTCGAACCTCTATGTCAAGGATTCAGTTAATCCCGTATGCTGTTCCCTTTGTTCTTCGGTATGTTACTTGCCCGAGATTCGATCGTCGGTATCTCTATACCTAGTTCAATCTCGTTACCGGCAAGTCTCTTTACTCGTTCCGTAATACAAGATCTCGTGGCTAACACTTTAGTCACATTGCTTGCAAGGCTCATTGTGATGTTGTATTACCGAGTGGGCCCTGAGATACCTCTCCGTCATACGGAGTAACAAATCCCAGTCTTGATCCATGCCAACCCAACAGACATCCTCGGAGATACCTGTAGAGCACCTTTATAGTCGCCCAGTTACGTTGCGACGTTTGATACACACAAGGTACTCCTCCGATGTCAGGGAGTTGCATGATCTCATGGTCATAGGAACAGATACTTGACATGCAGAAAACAATAGCAATAAACTGACACGATCATATGCTACGTTCGTAGTTTGGGTCTTGTCCATCACATCATTCTCCTAATGATGTGATCCCGTTATCAAATGACATCTCATGTCAATGGCTAGGAAACCTTAACCATCTTTGATCAACGAGCTAGTCAACTAGAGGCTTACTAGGGACACAGTGTTGTCTATGTACCCACACATGTATTTGAGTTTCCAATCAATACAATTATAGCATGGATAATAAACGATTATCATGAACAAGGAAATATAATAATAACCAATTTATTATTGCCTCTAGGGCATATTTCCAACACTCACACGGTTCATCCTCAATTTCAGTCGTAGACGTCAAATTCATCCTAAATTTCCACATGCCCACAAGCAGATGACACAAACATTTGGCAAATTTTCAACACAAAATGCCTTATTTTGCAGCGGATTAGTTGACATTAGTTCATACGCTCAGTAATTTACAAACAGTTCATCAATTTACATGAAGATGAACTGCACAAAATATTCACTACTCCATGGATGCATACAAACGCCGTGCCTCCACCATCGTCATGACCTTCCTCGCCTCAGAACGAGTATTCAGAGGAGCTCGTCAAGTCGATGAGCTCCACTGGTTCCACGGCGGAGACCGGCGGGGCTACCTCGGCCGGAGCGACCGCGGCGCTTCTCACCAGGTCTGCCGTTGTCGACGAAGATGTCGTGGCGTCCAGGTGGGCCATCGGGATACAGATGGGCGCCGATCTCGCTAGAGCTGCTTCCCTGGTCGCCGTGGCCGCTGTAGCCAGGGCTGCCGCCACTGCTGCAAGGCCTGCACTGGCCTCCAACGCGGCTGAGAGGCATGCGGCGGCCTGCTCCGCCGCCTTCTGGTCCTGCTCCTGCCTCTTTTTGCCCTCTGCATCTGAGTTCCGCTTCCTCTTTGCACTCTCCCGCCGTTTCTGCCGCATCAGATCCCTAGCCGCGTTGCGGATGGCATCCGCAGATGCGATAGATTGTTCCACACCGACACTGAGACGGCGCTCGTCCTCGTCGCGCAGGAATGCATCGAGGCCTGATTCCTGGATGGACAGAGCGATGGCCATCTGCATCCGACGCTGAAACTCGGGGTCATCGGCGGCGGCCGCCGCGGCAGATGACGGTTGACCGTTGACCGACATGGAGGACAGCGTGTCAAAATCCTCTATCCTGTCGTCGTCGGCCGCGTCAGTTGGCTGTTTGCCATTGCCCGCCATGGAGGCCAACGTGTCGGAATCCTCTATCACGTCGTCGTCCAACACTATTAGTACGGCGTTATGCACATCCCCATGGTTGAGCAACGGTTCCATTTGGTGTGTGTGGTGGTGGTGGCGAGCTATCGGCGGAAAAATTAGCTGTTAGCCGCCGCCGGCGAGATCTTTTATAGGTCGCTATTGGGTTTGGGTTTGTACTATGCACATTACCCCTTTGCACTGGCTAACGCTTGCGGTTGGCACCACTAGGCAAGGCCGATTTTGCTGTGTACGGGCATCGCACACGGTTAGAGTAGCACACTCGTGTCTGCTCGGGGTACAATCGCATACGGTTGTTTCGTCAGTTTCGTTTGCTATTTTACATAATACTAGCATCTTTGAGATAAACGAGAAAAAAAACGCAAGAGAGGGTCAAAACACAACCACGCTCGCTAGTGACCCAAATATATACTCCCTCCGTTCCTAAATATATATGTAGTTCGTAGTGAAATATGTAAAAAAGACTTGTAATTAGGTTCGGATGAAGTATATATATGTACGAACATGGTGTTCTCATGTTTAAATGCGCAATGCGCAACTTTAATGTGTGGCACATGCTGCATATGTGCATGCCTAAAAGTGTCCAATGTGACAGAAAAGGGTTTCATGACAAACATAATATAGGGTGTTGCCCCCTACACTATGTGCCGAAGGATATATGTGGTCCTATGAACACATGACCTGGTTCAAACTTTGTCACACATTTATCCATGTCTGAATTTTCGTAAGACAACCAGGAGAATTTATACCTTAATATGGCCAAACCATCACATATTGTTGTCGGACAATAGGGATATATAGATCACGCGGTCCCACGAGTTGGCGCGTCGTCGAAGATCAGTTGAGCGGGGCTAGAAGAACACCATCCCTCTGCATATGGCCAAATGTATATGCGAAAATGGTGTGGTCCGATGTTTCAACAATTAATACACAATGGTACACTATCTATGATGTGGCGTGCACCTAGCTGAGATAACTGGACATATATATATACCCCCCTTAATATTGGTTATATATATACTACCTAGATCGTTATGGATGTGTGTGTGTGTGTATCGTTCCCCTCCCCCCACCCCGACCCCCCACACACATGACACGTAGCAGGGTGACGTTCCAGCGTTGTCACTCAAATGGATGATATATAGCGGCCCATCGGTATATAAGCGTGTCGTCGAAAACCGCACAATGGACGCATGCATGGTCCACACACCAGGGCCGGGCCCACAGTGGTGCCATCTGTGCGGCCCGCACAGGGCCCACGATTCTGGGGGGCCCAAACAAATTTAGACATGCCTAGTGTTAAAAAAAAACTACTGTAGTACTGGGCCGGTGGGCAGTTCCCCGCTGGAGTTGGGCCGAACCGACGAGGGGCGAGGCCTCGACTCGATCGATCGGTCGCGACTCGCGAGGGCGAGGCCAGGCCTGGGCGCTGCGCTGTCTCGATCGAGTCGATCGACGGATGTTAGGCGACTAGGCGTCAGGGATCCAGTTGATCGAGACATCGAGTCGCCCGATCGTGGCTACAGGAACCAACGCCGCCGCCTCCTCTCATCGACGAACCGCTGCGGCGCTGCCCTTCCTCGACTCCTCGTCTTGTCTTCGCCTCCTGCGTTTTGGACGTGCGGTTGTGCCCAATGCCCTCGTTCTGCTAATTGGTTCCTGCCGCTCCGGCGCTACGGCTCCAGCACTCCAGGTGCTTAGCGATTTTTTTAATTAACTTCAGGTCTTACTCGGTTACTCCTAATTTCTACTCCCTCAGTTCCTAAATATAGGTCTTTTAAAAGACTTCACTAGGGGACTACATACGAAGCAAAATGAGTGAACCTACACTTTAAAATATGTCTATATACATCTGTATGTAGTACCCTAGTGAAACCTCTACAAAGACTTATATATAGGAACGGAGGGAGTAATTTTGTAATTAACTATTGACAGGGATCGTTACTTCATTAAAGATTGATTTTTACCTCCTCGATTAAAGATCACATTGCAGTTGTTTTATCGGACAGGATCCAAAACTAGGTGAGTTGAGTTAGACGGTTCGTCTAATTACCAAACATTGACACATGATCTCGACATTGATTATGAGGATATCATTGAAGATTGATCATGAGGATATCATTGAAGATTTCATTTCAAAGAACACTAAAAGAGTGAGGATGTTCAAATAAATAGCAACCGCGAGTTGAATAGGTATGACTTTTTTATATGTCCAATTGTTATGAAAGACATTATATTACATAATTTTTTTTTTGCCACATATATATACATTATAATTGCTCATTGGTTTTTTTTAGATAGGGCCCCAATTTTTAGTTTGGCACAGGGCCCCGGATTTTGCCGGCCCGGCCCTGCACACACACACACACACACACACACACACACACACACACACACAGAGAGAGAGAGAGACGCACACACCGTCACCCATCCTTGGCCTTCCAGCGTTGTCAGTAAAAGGTATGACAAACCCTAAGGGCCCATCGATAGGTTTGTCATCGGAAACCGAACAATGTAGGCACATGGTCCACACACATGCATGGGTTCACACACGCACACGCGCGCACCCCCCCCCACACACACACGCGCGCGCGCACACCGTCACCCATCCTTTGCCTTCCAGCATTGTCAATAAAAGGCATGACACACCCTAAGGGCCCACTAATAGGTTTGTCGTCGGAAACCGCACAATGTACACTTGGTCCACACACAAGCATATGGGTTTACACACACACACACACACACACACACATCGTCACCCATCATTGGCCTTCCAGCGTTGTCAGTAAAAGGCATGGCAGATCCTAAGGGCCCACCGATAGGTTTGTCATCAGAAACCGCACAATGTAGGCACATGGGCCACACACATGCATTGGTACACACACACACACACACTCGATCCTTGACATTTTCAAAATAGCAAAAGAAGCAAAAGAAAATCATGGATATTTTCAAAACAAGGATCAGATTTATTTAGCCGGAATGATGATGTATACTACGCGTCTTTATTCTTGTAGACTTTGTTGGGCCTCCAAGCGCAGAGTTTTGTAGGACAGTAGCAATTTTCCCTCAACTGGATGACCTAACGTTTATCAATCCGTGGGAGGTGTAGGATGAAGATGGTCTCTCTCGAGCAACCCTGCAATCAAATACAAGAAATCTCTTGTGTCCCCAACACACCCAATACAATGGCAAATTGTATAGGTGCACTAGTTCGGCGAAGAGATGGTGATACGAGTGCAATATGGATGGTAGATAAAGGTTTTTGTAATCTGAAAATATAAAAACAGCAAGGTAACTAATGATAAAAGTGAGCACAAACGGTGTTGCAATGCTTAGAAACAAGGCCTAGGGTTCATACTTTCACTAGTGCAATCTCTCAACAATACTAACATAGTTGAATCATATGTAAGGCCCTCTCGTGCGACAAAGAGTTCACTCCAAAGTCACAAATAGCGGAGAACTAACGAAGAAATTATTGTAGGGTACGAAACCACCTCAAAGTTATCTTTTCCGATCAATCTTATGAGCTATCCCTATAAGTGTCACGAACAGCCCTAGAGTTCGTACTAAAATAACACCTTAAGACACACATCAACCAAAACCCTAATGTCACCTAGATACTCCAATGTCACCACGAGTACCCATGGGCTTGATTATATGATATGCATCACACAATTTCAGATTCATCATGTTCCATCCAACACAAAGAACTTCAAAGAGTGCCCCAAAGTTTCTACCGGAGAGTCAAGACGAAAACGTGTGCCAACCCCTATGCATAGATTCCCAAGGTCACAGAACCTGCAAGTTGATCACCAAAACATATATCAAGTGGATCAATAGAACATCCCATTGTCACCACGGATATCCCATCGCAAGACATACATCAAGTGTTCTCAAATCCTTAAAGACTCAATCCGATAAGAAAACTTCAAAGGGAAAACTCAATTCATCACAAGAAGATAGAGAGGGGAAAACTCCATATGATTCATCTATATTAATAAAGCTCGCGGTACATCAAGATCGTGCCATCTCAAGAACACGAGAGAGAGAGATCAAACACATAGCTACTGGTACATACCCTCAGCCCCGAGGGTGAACTACTCCCTCCTCGTCATGGAGACCGCCGGGATGATGAAGATGGCCTCCGATGATGGTTTCCCCCTCCGGCAGGGTGCCGGAATGGGCTCCCGATTGGTTTTTCATGGCTACAGAGGCTTGCGGCGGCGGAACTCCCGATCTAGGTTTCTTTTTGGAGGTTTCTGGATTTATAGGAATTTTTGGCGTCGGTCTCACGTCAAGGGGGTGCCCGAGGGACCCACAAGCCAGGGGGCGTGCCCTAGGGGGGGCGCCCCTATGTCTTGTGGCTGCCTCGGGACTCCTCTCCGGTATCTTTTTGCTCCAGTATTTTTTATATTTTCCAAAAATATTCTCCGTAAATTTTCAGCCCATTCCGAGAACTTTTATTTCTGCACAAAAACAACACCACGGTAGTTCTGCTGAAAACAGCGTCAGTCCGGGTTAGTTCTAATCAAATCATACCAAAATCATATAAAATTATTGTAAACATGGCATGAATACTTCATAAATTATAGATACGTTGGAGACGTATCAGCATCCCCAAGCTTAATTCCTGCTCGTCCTCGAGTAGGTAAATGATAAAAGAAATAATTTATGAAGTGTGAATGCTAGCAAGTGCACAAGTTTGATCCATGATAATTCCAATCAGTTTTTCTAGCATCAATATAAACCATAACAGTAGCTCATCTCATAAAACTTCTCATGATCAAGTAACAAGATATTCACATGTTAAAGTATAGACCAGAAAGTTTCTTGAAAACTAACAAACCATATTTCTAGTCATCGAACAATTGCAATTCATCTTATTTTCAGGAAGGGTCTATGTAAGAGCTTTGATTTAGCAAATTCCACATACTCAACTATCATATAGTCTTCCATGATTATTGACACTCAAAGCATATTTTTAGAACAAATAGCATCCATCGAACACAGAGAAAGATAGGGCTTAATGTTTCGCCTCCCAACTTATTTATCATATAGATAATTGTCAACAATAATAATTCATGATTAAATATATTTGTGTGGATATATATGTCTAGATCATTCCCCAACACATGACGCTTGCCCCGAGAAAAGGCGAAATATAGGAAGTGGTGAAGATCACCATGACTCTTGCAAAAAGGTAAGTACTAGAAAGTAAAAGATAGGCCCTTCGCAGAGGGAAGCAGAGGTTGTCGTGCGCTTTTTGTTTTTGGATGTGCAAACCCTTAATGCGAAGGAACGTCACGTTGTATTGCCCTTTGTGATAGCAACCTTTATTATGCAGTTCATCGCTTTTATTTCTTTACCATCACAAGTTCGTACAACGCTTATTTTCCCTTACAATAAAAGATCATACATATTTAGGAACAATTTTTATTGCTTTTTTTTGCACCGATGAAAACTTACTTGAAGGATCTTACTCAATCCATGGGTAGGTATAGTGGACTCTCATGGAAAAACTGGTTTAAGGGTGTTTGGATGCACAAGTAGTATTTCTACTTGGTGCGGAAGTTTTGGCTAACATGAGGTGGAAGCAAGCACCACATGTTGGAGGATCCATAACAATATAACTTCTATGCAAATATACCCAACCATAACTCATTACATTGTCTTCCTTGTCCAACTTCAACTATTTTACTCAAGTTTGAAAATAATTAATGAGTTCACAATCATAGAAGATGTCCAAGATAGTATATTTATATGTGGAATCTCTCTTCCTTCAATATTCTTTCATGAATTGTACAAGTGACCAATGCGGTGTTTGCTAATTTTCAATAAATTTTACCACCTATAATTATTATGTGTGAAGTCATTACTCCCCATGGGATAAGTATATAAAGCATATTTAATTTCAGATTTATGATATTCAATTCATTCAACCATTTACTCATAGGATATAAGTGAAGCACGAGAGTGAATGACAAACTACTCCAAAAAGATATATGTGAAGATCAATGCGTAGTCAAACAATCAAGTAGCTATGTGAGGACTCTCTCTTTTAATGAAGATTTTCAGATCTGAGTATTTTATTTAAACAGCAAGCAAAAGAAAAATAACACTCCAAGAATAGCATGCATCATGTGAACGAATAAAAATTTAGGCTCAACATAGGCTAACCGATAGTTGACGAAGAGAGATGGGATGCGTAGCATACCCAAGCTTAGATGCTTGAGACTTCTTGAAATATTTACTTGGGGTGCCTTGGGCATCCCCAAGCTTGAGCTTTTGTATCTCGTTCAATCCTCTCATATCATGGTTTCACCTATTCTCAAAAACTTCATCCACACAAAACTCGAAAAGAACTCGTGAGATAGGTTAGTACACATAATAATAAATCAACTCTTTATGTACTGCAAAGACAAGTAGCATAATAATTTAAAACATCTTCTACTTTTTACTATCATTTCCACAATTTATATCTACCAATATAGGCTATGGAAACTATAGGATAAGTAGATAACGAAACTATGACAGCAATCTGTCCAAACAGAACAGTCTGTAGCAATCTATTAAACCAGTGTACTTCTGTAACTCAAAAAATTATGAAAATTTAGGACATGCTATAAAATTTATATGACAACACTGTGTAAAAATTTCAGAAACTTTCCACGTTCCAGTAAAATATGAAAATTCAAACACTACAGCAGAAGTTTCTGTTTTTACACAGCACATATCAAAACATGCAATGCAAACATCCTAATGCAATTCTTGGAACTTTTTATTGAAAAACAAGATTATAAATAACACCTAACAGAGAAAAACAAAATAAAATGATGCTCCAAGCAAAACTCATATTATGTGACGAATAAAAATATAGCTCCAAGTAAGATATACCGATAGTGTTGAAGACGAAAGTGGGGATGCCTTCCGGGGCATCCCCAAGCTTAGGCGCTTGAGTCTTCCTTGGATATTACCTTGGGGGTGCCTTGGGCATCCCCAAGCTTAGGTTCTTGTCACTCCTTATTCTCCTCATATCGGTGTCTCACCCAAAACTTGAAAACTTCAATCACATAAAACTTAACGGAACTTTGTGAGAAGGGTTAGTGTAATAAAGATAAATCATTCACTTAGGTACTGTCAAGACAAGATTAATAATTGTTACCACATGATACCTACTGTATTCTATCATTCCCATAATTTATATCACTGAATATAAGCTATGGAACACTAAAACAAGCAAACTATGCATGCAAAACAGAATCTGTCAAAAACAGAACAGTCTGTGAAGATCTGTAGAGTAACCATACTTACATGTCTCTAAAAATTCTGAAAAATTAGGACAACCTGAAGAATTTGTATATAAAGACTGTGTAAAAATTTCAGATCATTATCACACTCCAGTAAAAATGAAAATTCCTGTACTGGAGTCAAAAGTTTCTGTTTTGGTTCAGCATCAATTCTACTCATCTTGTGAGTCATCCCAAAGGTTTTAATTGGCACTTTATTGAAATAAAAGGCACAAAACATGATTACTACAGTATCTTAATCATGTGAACACACAAAAACAGAAAGGAAAAGTGTTGGGTTGTCTCCCAACAAGTGCTTTTCTTTAAAGCCTTTTAGCTAGGCATGATGATTTCAATGATGCTCATATAAGAATAAGAATTGAAACACAAAGAGAGCATCATGAATCTCATGACAAGCACATTTAAGCCTAACCCACTTCCTATGCTTAGGGATTTTGTGAGCAAACAATTTATGGGAGCAAGAATCAATTAGCATAGGAAGGCAAAACAAGCATAACTTCAAAACTTTGAACACATAGAGAGGAAACTTGATATTATTGCAATTCCTACAAGCATATGTTCCTCCCTCATAATAATTTTCAGTAGCATCATGAAGGAATTTCACGATATAACTATCACATAAAGCATTCTTTTCATGATCTACAAGCATAGAAATTTTATCACTCACCACATAAGCAAATTTATTCTCATCAATAGTAGTGGGAGCAAACTCAACAAAATAACTATCATGTGAAGCATAATCCAATTGAAAATTAAAATCATGATGACAAGTTTCATAGTAACTATCACTCTTTATAGCATACATGTCATCATCATAATCATCATAGATAGGAGGCATGCCATCATCATAACAAATTTGCTCATCAAAACTTGGGGGACTAAAAATATCATCTTCATCAAACATAGCATCCCCAAGCTTGTGGCTTTGCATATCATTAGCATCATGGATATTCAAGGAATTCATACTAACAACATTGCAATCATGCTCATCATACAAAGATTTAGTGCCAAACATTTTAATAACTTCTTCTTCTAACAATTGAGCACAATTTTCCTTTCCATCATTTTCACGAAAGACATTAAAAAGATGAAGCATATGAGGCAACCTCAATTCCATTTTTTGTAGTTTTCTTTTATAGGCTAAACTAGTGATAAAACAAGAAACTAAAAGATTCAATTGCAAGATCTAAAGATATACCTTCAAGCACTCACCTCCCCGGCAACGGCGCCAGAAAATAGCTTGATGTCTACTACGCAACTTTATTCTTGTAGACTTTGTTGGGCCTCCAAGCGCAGAGTTTTGTAGGACAGTAGCAATTTTCCCTCAAGTGGATGACCTAAGGTTTATCAATCCATGGGAGGTGTAGGATGAAGATGGTCTCTCTCGAGCAACCCTGCAATCAAATACAAGAAATCTCTTGTGTCCCCAACACACCCAATACAATGGCAAATTGTATAGGTGCATTAGTTCGGCGAAGAGATGGTGATACGAGTGCAATATGGATGGTAGATAAAGGTTTTTGTAATCTGAAAATATAAAAACAGCAAGGTAACTAATGATAAAAGTGAGCACAAACGGTGTTGCAATGCTTAGAAACAAGGCCTAGGGTTCATACGTTCACTAGTGCAATCTCTCAACAATACTAACATAGTTGAATCATATGTAAGGCCCTCTCGTGCGACAAAGAGTTCACTCCAAAGTCACAAATAGCGGAGAACTAACGAAGAAATTATTGTAGGGTACGAAACCACCTCAAAGTTATCTTTTCCGATCAATCTTATGAGCTATCCCTATAAGTGTCACGAACAGCCCTAGAGTTCGTACTAAAATAACACCTTAAGACACACATCAACCAAAACCCTAATGTCACCTAGATACTCCAATGTCACCACGAGTACCCATGGGCTTGATTATACGATATGCATCACACAATTTCAGATTCATCATGTTCCATCCAACACAAAGAACTTCAAAGAGTGCCCCAAAGTTTCTACCGGAGAGTCAAGAAGAAAACGTGTGCCAACCCCTATGCATAGATTCCCAAGGTAACGGAACCCGCAAGTTGATCACCAAAACATACATCAAGTGGATCAATAGAACATCCCATTGTCACCACAGATATCCCATCGCTAGACATACATCAAGTGTTCTCAAATCCTTAAAGACTCAATCCGATAAGAAAACTTCAAAGGGAAAACGCAATTCATCACAAGAAGATAGAGAGGGGAAAACTCCATATGATTCATCTATATTAATAAAGCTCGCGGTACATGAAGATCGTGCCATCTCAAGAACACGAGAGAGAGAGATCAAACACATAGCTACTGGTACATACCCTCAGCCCCGAGGGTGAACTACTCCCTCCTCGTCATGGAGACCGCCGGGATGATGAAGATGGCCTCCGTTGATGGTTTCCTCCTCCGGTAGGGTGCCGGAACGGGCTCCCGATTGGTTTTTCGTGGCTACAAAGGCTTGCGGCGGCGGAACTCCTGATCTAGGTTTCTTTTCGGAGGTTTCTGGATTTATAGGAATTTTTGGCGTCGGTCTCACGTCAAGGGGGTGCCCGAGGGACCCACAAGCCAGGGGGCGCGCCCTAGGGGGGGGGCGCCCCTGTGGCTTGTGGCTGCCTCGGGACTCCTCTCCGGTATCTTTTTGCTCCAGTATTTTTTATATTTTCCAAAAATACTCTCCGTAAATTTTCAGCCCATTCCGAGAACTTTTATTTCTGCACAAAAACAACACCACGGTAGTTCTGCTGAAAACATCGTCAGTCCGGGTTAATTCTAATCAAATCATACCAAAATCATATAAAATTATTGTAAACATGGCATGAATACTTTATAAATTATAGATACGTTGGAGACGTATCAAATGACATATCACACACACACACACACACACACTCGATCCTTGACATTTTCAAAACAGCCAAAGAAGCAAAAGGAAATCATGGATATTTTCAAAACAAGGATCTCAAGATTTATTTAGCCAGAATGACATATCACTACAGTCATTTTATTTATGCCTATAGTGATCATATTACACCGCCTAAATGAACCTTGAAATCTAGCAACTTCCCAACCGGTCACCCATCCTTGACTACTCCACCGAAAGCACGCTTAACTTTTGAGTTCCATTCAAATGGGTTACGGGCTGGAAAGCTGTGCCTTGCTGGTAACGGTTGCCTCCTATCATATACAAGGCGTGCCCCGATGGGCACCTGGTGGGACCAGACACGCATCGCAGACGTTTCTGGTAGTACTGGAAACCGTGTGCGATGGTGGCATGGGGGCTGATGATGACGTCTTGCTGATGCTTGATGGCGTGATGCCGCTTTTGCCTGCTCTCCGGCCTGCTCCGTCTCGTCCTCCTCGTCCAGGAGGTTGATGACGGGGCCGACGCTTCGGCAGGAAACCGATTGGGGGAGTGGCGGGAGACCGATTGGGGGAGTGGCGGGAGAAGCGTGTTTGGATAGAACATCATTTTAATACAAATTGGATAACTTTTGAAAGAAGGAAGCTCGAGCTAGCACGACACGCGCACACCATGCTTACACACGCACGAGCTTCAGACGGGCGTATAGAACTGCTTTAAATTATTCATGGTTCGTTTAGCTTTTTGTATACTACACTAATCAAGTTTGTAGACATTTAATGTGCATAATTCAAATTTGAACTAAAGGAACATGCTTCCTGTCACCAAAATGGGTTAAAAAAGGTATTTGTGTCCCTAGGTTCCTTGTTTAGGTCCCATGCAAATGAACGTGAATCGATTGCAAACATCTCGAAGTCATGACGAGGCCACAAACATTGAGAAACTTGGCTATTAAATCATCATAAATCCACAACTCGTCTAAAATTCTTGAAACTTACCCCGGTGTCATGACACGGCACTTATACGGCATGATAATTTTTTGTCCAATGTGGGACAAGTCTCTTGCACACCAAAACTTCTCTCAAGAACCATCGTGGTTTCGATACGAAACATGTCACCTCTGTGGAGGGAACGACATTCGATGTCTCTTCTTGCGTTGATATTTTTTCTACATGCAACATAGGCTAATACAAAGTGCAATGCTAAAATGTGAAATTATTGAAACTGATGTGTCGACACGACACTTATAGGACATGGTATATAAGTTTTGGGACAAACCTCTTACAAATTGGAGCTTCCCACGACAAGCATGGTGGTTTCGATATGGAACATGTCACCTTTGTGGTCGAAACGACATATGAGTTTTCTAGGCATGCACTTAATGTGAAGAACTTAAGTTTGAATTACAAGCACGGGCTCCAGCGCACCAAAATGGATTAAAAACCATTTTGTGTCATTGGGTCCATGTTTAGATCACATGCACTGATGGTCACTGAATTACAAACATCTCGGTGTCGTGACTAGACCGCAAACATTGATAATCTTGGTCTCAAAGTCCGAGAGAACCCAAAGCTCGCCATGAATTCATGAAACTTACACAGTGTCATGCCACGGCACATCTACTGTGTGCATTTTGTTTTCTGACGAATTTGGGACAAATATTGGAACATGCATCTTACAAGCCAAAGCTTATTCAAGAAGCCTTGTGATTTCGATAGGGAACATGTCACCTTTGTTGGTGAAACTACATTCAATGAGTCATTAGTCCACTGATTCGGCCCCTTTTATACATTAATTGAGTTTTCTAGGGATTTAATATGTGTAGTTCAAATTTTGAACTAGAGGCACATGCTCTGACCTCGTGGTTTCGATAGGGAACATGACACCTTTTGTGACGAAACTACATTCAACGTGTCCTCTAGTGCACCAATTCGGCCCTTTCTATACATCAATTGAGTTTTCTAGGGCCCTTTTCATACGATTGTGAATGAATTAGGAACATTTAGGCATGATAGCTCGGCCGCAATCATTGATAATATTGGTTTATTGAAATCCCGTACATACAAAACTTGTATGATAACCATTTGGTGCCACACGTCCATTTTTTACTCCCTCCGTTTCTTTTTGAATTTGACCAAATTTTATATGCTAACTAAAAATAAACGGAGGGAGTACTTGATATGGGGGAGCCGTGCGTGTAGCTGCAGGTTGATGACAGGACGCATGTGAGCTTTCCGTCGCGCAGGCTCGACGGGATGCGTGCGAGCTGTCCGCTGCGCAGGCTTGACAGGATGCGTGAGAGCTGTCCGCCGTGCATGCTCGACGGGACGCATGAGAGTCTACTGCGCATGCTCATCGGGAAGCGATACTTTGACCTCCACCCCCCCGCTCGCCTCGCTCCCAACTTCTGAATTAATGGCGTCCTACCCGATGTTTTATCATGTGGTTAATCGCCTGGACGAAGGGACTAGTTTGCTTGTGATAACTGTTTTGTTCGTGCCTAGCCGAGAACTTTGACGTTTCGTCTGTTTTCGACTCGTATACATGTACAAATGAACAAAATAATATAACAACAAATTAGCACCGGCAAAGATAATAATTTTCTTACATATGCATGATAATAAAAAATGCCACATGTGGCAACTCCCCAAAGACACAGGGGCAAAAGAAGAAGGAAGAGATTGTAGAAGGAAGACAAAGGAAACAATCTGGCCCACTGCTATCTAATTCTTCATGGATTGCTGGGCGTGGAGTTCCTCAATCTCCTTCTTCATCGCCTCCACGACCTCCATCTCCTGTCGCCTCTCATCCGACATCTTCCGCATTGCAGCCATGGCGTGGGCTCTTTGCTCGAAAGCGTCGATGGCCTGCATCGCGTACGCATGAAGTTCCTTCACACGCTCCATGGATTCCTTCAACAGCCCCTCCCGCTCGATGTAGAGCTTCGCCAAGTCTTCCAAAAGTTCCTCGGAGAGTTCTTTCAGCCTCCCCTCCGAGGCACTTTTCTTCTTGAGGAGTTTCTTCCAGGCGTCGTTCTCCTCCATAAGTTTCTCCACGAGGCCGGTTGTCCTGTCAACCGAGGCGTCGCTCTTCTCTAGTAGCTTCACCAGGTCATCGATCATGGCGTCCTTCCTATCGAGCTTAGCGTGCATGTCGTCGCTGGCTGAGGAATCAAAGACTGCCAAATTGTCCAGTTCGCCTCTGAGGCGAATGCGCTTGTGACTGTGAGAGCCGTCGCCTCTTCGCGAAAGATCCTCCCGGGCGTCCGCGGCGCCACCGGACATCTCTACTGCGGCCAAAGAGGTGTGGCTGGAGCTCTCTGGCGCTTTCGCGGTGCGATGACGGGACCTCTTGGTTGCTTCCGCGGCTTTGGTCTTTCTTCCCTGGTTATATCTCGACCCAGAACCCCCCCTACCGGCCATGGCAGACGAAATGAAGGACTAACAAAGAAAGGCCTATTTTTTTGGTGGTGGGGGTGAAGAATGTGCGGTAATTTTCGAGTACGAGTTTGTGCTTTTATAGCCTACTACAGTAAATAGCTGCTAAGTGAGAACACGTTTAGGTTTGGTAGGTGTGAATTGATTTGCGAAAAAAATTAGCGCGTGGTAATTTGGAATGTGAAAGGAAACAAGCTCAATATTTATTGATGGTTTTAGTTCCCAAGAATAGAACACTTTATGGTTTTTAGAAACCATTTGGGAACGGGCTCATCGAGCAGACGCGTGGCCCTGCCTCTATGAGAGGTGGGCCCAGCCTGTGCTGTGGGTGCAGGTTTGATTAGACGGGACGCGTGGGAGGAGTCCACCGCGCAGGCTCAAAGGGATGTGTGCAAGCAGTCCGCCGCATAGGCGCAGCTGGCTCACCAGGAATCAAGCCCTTTGACCTCGGACTACCACCCACAGTCCTATTTTTCTCCCAAGTTCTCCATTAGTACTACACCTTCTCCTCCGGTCTTATCTATTTGGGCCGCCGCCACGGATCGCCTCCTTTTTCGATGGACGACGAGGCGGCCAACAAGCGGGGGCGGGTGGAGGCTGAACCACACGAGCCTCCGACGAGCGTGGACTTCATCAGCAGTATCCCCGACGAGATGTTGGTAATCATCATGTCTCTCCTCCCCATCAAATCTGTCGTGCAGACCACCATCCTCTCTAGGCGGTGGCGCCCCCTATGGCACTCCACCCCCATTGACCTCCTCGACGACGACGAGCTCTGCAGCGGGGATTGCAAACGCTTGGACGCATTGTCCCACATCGTCGCCACGCACACTGCGCCCGTCAGACGCCTTGCCATCGGCACTTTCCGCTCAAACTGCAAGGCCGAACCCAAGTTTCACGACTGGTTCTTATCCCCCGCCCTAGATCAGCTCGAGGAGCTCAACTTTGATGCTGGACATGGGCGCTCGCTACCTCCGTCCGTCCTCCGCCTTGCGCCCACGCTGCGTCGCGCTACGTTCATGCGGTGCCTTTTCCCCAAGATTAATGCGGCGCACGCTCTTCATCTCCCTAAACCGAAGCACCTCGAGCTCATTGGTGTCAGCATCTCGAAGTCGGATTTGGAGCGCCTGCTCGGCGGCTGTACAACGCTCGAGTACCTTCGTCTTCAGATGATGTTTGGGTTCAGTAGCCTCCACATGGCTACGACGAATCTCCGTACGATTTATGTGCATGGCTGGTGCCGCAACACGCTGTTAGTTGGGGAGTTTCATGATATGGTCATTGAGAATGCGCCTTTCCTAGAGAGATTGTTTGTACTTGATAAAGAAGGTCGAACAAGAATCAGGGTCATTGGCGCACCGAAATTGACAGTGTTGGGGTATTCGTGTGCTAAATTCTCCGAACTTGTTACAACTGGATCCATACCCATTCAGGTACAACAATCTTCTTCTCATTCTTATTATTGTACATCACATTTTATCTAGTTTTTGTTGATCTATGTTCGGCTGTCATCCAGAAAATGATTCCCACAAGCCTTGCATTGTCTCTGCGCATAGTGAAGATCTTGGCACTACAATCTATCGGCCCCAATCTGGATGAAGTTGTTAAGTTCCTTATATGCTTTCCGTGCACGAAGAAGCTATACGTCGAGGTGATGTTCCTTTCCTGTTAATTCTTAACCACAACGGAGTTCAATTTGTTGGTACTTTTACCCGTGATTACAATAAAATGTGTACTATACGTTTTTTTGAGATGTTAATCATGAACGATCGAAGATGGCATGTCAATCTATTAGTGTATTTTATAAATCATGCAAATCAAAGAGGCCCGTAGTGTTCGATACTGCATCTAAGCACCGATGTGTTGTCTTCGTTTGCAGATACAAGCAGGAGTTGGAGTGGAAAAGGAGTCGCAATATAACAATCCCAAAGAATTCCTTGAATTCCATCTCATGGAATTACTTTGAATGAGTACCAAGGCACCAATCCAGAGATTCAATTTGCCAGTTTCTTTGTTCGGAAAGCAAGGGTGCTCAAGGTAATGATGTTTGCACTATATTTAGTGCACCACAATGGATGGTTTACTGACCAACGGAGGCGTCTACAGCGGAATGGAAAAGGCTCTGCAGAAGCTGATTTTCACTTTGGAAGTTCATATGACAGATTATTCGGAAGTGATTCTATCGAGCCGATATATGACTTCTCGATGGATGATCCCTTCGCAAAAATATTTCATCCCATGGATCCTGAAGATTGGATTTGATTTCTAATGTCAGTTTGTACCTTGTAATCTTTGAATTTGGGCCTCGTTATGCTGGAATTTGAACCTTGTAATATTGCTGGTATTTGTGATACAATATTTGAAATTGCATTGTGTTCTTTTTTGTTTATGCAATCATGTTCTTATAAGTACATATGTTGTTGTTCTGTAGGCGCAACATTGATGAAGTGCAGACCGAGCAAATCACAGTACACACGGACTAAACTATGAAACCCGTCGGTGATGATTTCATCAATCGCTGACGGTTGTATACCAGCAAACGTTTCCCCACAACACACATAGGTTATTAGCACCAATCGTCTGTGTTATATCTGGTGTTCGCACATGATTCTCATTACTCACCTGTTTGTTGTATATCGCACACATCTTGTTATGCTGAATCGTTTGTGTTCTGCTGTATCAGCGCACACAGTTTATCCAAGTGAATTGTATGCCGTACTTCGCACACGTATGTAGTTTTGGTAACCGTTTCTGTTATAAGAACAAACGGTTCATAAGAACAAACTGTCTGCCGTAGATCGCACACGCAACTACTTTCTGAATCGTATTTGATGGATCCTCCTTTGCACATAGTTCGTGCCATTAGCAACGGAGCTTGAACTATACCGTTTGCGATTCATGCATCGCACACAGTTTCGTCGAAGGGTCTCTGATTGATGTGTCGTGTTTGGACCATGCATGCTATAGTGGACACGCCCTGTCCGTTCATGGTGTACACCAAACATCCGATCTGGATTGAGAACTCCAACGTCATGGACCTGTTACTTGACGAGGACAAGTACATAGTGGTCTGGTTCGACCTCGCGTCCCACCGTGTGCTCCGCTCTCGCGTCCCTGCGTGTGCTCTGCTCTCGCGCCCCTGCGCGTGCTCTGCTCTCGCGCCCCTCCGCGCGCGCTCTGCCAGCAGTTGGGGCCGGCCCACGATCACGTTCGGGGCTCCATATGCATGCGATTGCGCCACGTGCGTCGCCCCATGCAGGTACGTGCTCCACGACTGAATCACGCGCTGCAAAAACTGCCATCCGAACGTGCCGGTTTTCCAGGACGTCCGGCCCCCATTTATACCCATGTCCATTAACCATAGTCTCTTCACGCTTTCGATCGCGCCCCACAACACAATAAGCGCACCCTGGACGACGCATATAGAGAGGATGTCCAGCGGCGCTCCAATGGAGTTTGGCGTGCATCATGTGGAGACCCACATGAGGAAGACGGACCTCACGGTGGTGTACACCAATGACCCGGGCATGGTGGAGGACTCCATCGACACCATGGAGCGGCTGCTTGATGCGGATGACAAGTACAAAGTGGTCAACTTCGACTTCTCTTACACTGGCGGTCGTGCCGGGCATGATCAGAAGGTTGCCATCGCCCAGTTGTGTGTCGACCATCACGTCCTCCTCTACCACTACTGCCTGGCCACAGTGCCTTGCGAGCGTTTCACCAGGTTTGTCAACAGCCCAACTACAGGTTCGCGACGGTGGACACCACCGACGATCCAAAGGTGCTCAAGACTTCGGGCTTGGCCTGCTAGAAGCTTGTCGACATCCGCTACCACTACAGGGTCTGGGGCAGCAAGAAGCACATGGACTCCCATGTTGACCTGGCCGAGGCCATCATCGACCCCTACTACACTAACATGAAGGTTGAGTGTGACAAGAACAAGCCTGTCTGGCACAGGGGCTGGGTGAAGAAACTGATTGAATATCACCTCCAGACCGCGGCCAAGCAAGCGTACACATGCTACGAGATGTTCAGGCGGATCGTTGACATGAGGAAGTGCCTCCTACCTGAAGACAACGAGGGATCGAGCCACAAGCAGAGCCCTGGCGGAAAGTATCACAAGAAGTAGATGATTTGATGATCGTTTCTCAATTCTCACACTCCCTCTATGCAGAAATATTCGTAGTTTTAGAGGGATAAGTTTATTATGCATGTAATAGTTTATTAAGGTGTGCGCCAATGTTATGTGTGTATTGGATGCTTAATTTTGCTATGCAATCATGTTCTTCTAAACAGAGCATAGATGTTTGTGGGCATATTGAGCAAATCACATCGCATACGGAATAAACAACCAAAACCGTCGGTGATGATTTCATCAGTCCCTGACAGTTCTTTATCCGGAACCGTTTCCCACAACACATCCGAGTGGCCTGCGTACATCACATACATCTTGATCTGAGAAACCGTTTGTGTTATTTTTGCTTATCACACACAGTTCATCCCAGTGGCCTGTATGCCGTCTATCACACATGTCTTGATCTATGTAACCGTTTATGTTATTTTACCTCATCACAAACAGTTCATCCGAGTGACCTGTATGCCGTCTATCGCACATGTGATCATCTGGACAATCGTTTGTGTTCTGCTTGATCAGCGCAAACAGTTTATCGGGGTGAGGCACACACTTGTATTTTTATAAGCGTTTGTCTTATATTATCCAATCTCAAACAGTTTATCTAGGCCAACTGTTTGCCAAACATCGCACACGCAACTATTCTTTAGATCGTATTTGATGGATACGCCATCGCACACAGTTTACGTCATTAGCGACGGAGCTATAGCTATACCGTTTGCGATTTGGTCATCGCACACAGTTTTGTCGAAGGGTCTCTGATTGATGTGTCGCGTTAGCATCATCCTGCAGTAGTGATTAAATTATCATGTACTTTCATTTCTTGGAAATGATTCTAATGCTCACGAGAATATGATGCCGCCTAAAATAGATACATTTCTGTTGATTACCAATGAAGGGCCAAGCATTGACAAGAGGGATGAACACTGGAGCAGGATCAAGCATGGAGATGAAGGCGCACGCGAAGGGAAATAGAACGACATTTCTAGTGGAGTTTTCGGCACTTTGAAGCCCCCATGATGACATACAAGGGCATGGACGAAATATACAAGACGATCTTTCATAAATTTCGTCCTTAGCTTATTATAGGTGTTGCACCACCTTATTTTTGGGCTAGGCCCATGCAATTTCGAAGTACTACATCATAGGCTGGTTTTAGAGTCTGTATTGTAGGGGAAATGACTCAGGAGGTGTTTTAGTTCCACCTTCCCAAGGGTGGACGAAATAGTTGGAAATATGACCTAGAGGCAATAATAAAATAGTTATTATCATATTTTCTTGTTCATGATAATCGTTTATTATCCATGCTATAATTGTGTTGATTGGAAACTCAGATACATGTGTGGATACATAGACAAAATTGTGTCCCTAGTGAGCCTCTACTAGACTAGCTCATTGATGAAAGATGGTTAAGGTTTCCTGGACATGGACATGAGTTGTCATTTGATAATGGGATCACATCATTAGAAGAATGATGTGATGAAAAAAGACCCAACCGTAAGCATATCATCTGATCGTGTTAGTTTATTGCTACCGCGTTATCCATGTCAAGTATAAGTTCCTACGACCATGAGATCATGCAACTTCCGGACACCGGAGGAATGCCTTGTGTGTATCAAACGTCACAACGTAACTGGGTGGCTATAAAGGTGCTCTACAGGTATCTCTGAGGGTGTCTGTTGGGTTGGCGTGGATCGAGACTGGGATTTGCCACTCCGTATGACGGAGAGGTATCTCTAGGCCCACTCGGTAATAAAACGTCACAAGAAGCTTGCAAGCAATGTGACTAAGGAGTTAGTCACGGGATCTTGTATTACAGAACGAGTAAAGAGACTTGTTGGTAACGAGATTGAACTAGGTATGGAGATACCGACGATCGAATCTCGGGCAAGTAACATACCGATTGACAAAGGGAACTGTATACGGGATTGATTGAATCCTTGACATTGGGGTTCGACCGATAAAGATCTTCGTAGAATATGTAGGAACCAATATGGGAATCCAGGTACCGCTATTTGTTATTGGCCGTAGAGGTGTCTCGGTCATGTCTGGATAGTTCTCGAACCCGCAGGGTGTGCACACTTAACGTTCGGTGACGATTTGGTATTGTTGAGCTATATATGTTGATGACCGAAGGTTGTTCGGAGTCCCGGATGAGATCCCGGACGTCACGAGGAGTTCCGGAATGGTATGGAGGTAAAAATTGATATATGGGAAGTTGGTATTCGAGTTCCGGAAATGTTTCGGGACTTACCAGTTTTGTGACAGGGATATCGAAAGTGTTCTGGTGGTCCACCGGGTGGGTCCACCTGCCTCGGAGGGCCCCATGGGCTATGTGAGGGGGCGCACCAGGCCCTGGTGGGCTGGCCGCCCCTCCCACCTAGGCCCATGCGGCCAAGGGCTGGTGGGGCAAACCCTAAGGGGGACCGGCCACCCAAACTTGGGGGCCAAGCCACCCCTTGGCCGCCGCCTCATCTAGGCCTTGCCCCCCTAGGGGGAAACCCTAGGGCGCCAGCCCCCTCCTCTCTTCCCCCTATATATATGAGAGGAGAGGGAGGGCAGCCGCACCACAAGCCACGACGCAGCCCTCCCTCTCCCCTAGATCGTTTCTCCTCTAGTTCGTCTCGGTAGCGCTTGGCGAAGCCCTGCCGGGACAGCTCCACCACCACCGCCACCACACCGTCGTGCTGCCGGAGAACTCATCTACCTCTCCACCCTCGCTTGCTGGATCAAGGAGGCGGAGACATCATCGAGGTGTATGTGTGCTGAACGCTGAGGTGTCATCCGTTCGGCACTAGATCGTGATTGGATCGCGGGACGGATCGTGATTGGATCGCGAAGACGTTCGACTACATCAACCGCGTTTCTTAACGCTTCCCGCTTAGCGATCTGCAAGGGTATGTAGATGCACTCCCCCTCTCATAGTTGTTGATCTCCATAGATAGATCTTGGGTGTTCGTAGGAAAAAATATTGTTTCCCATGCGACGTTCCCCAACAGTGGCATCATGAGCTAGGTCTATGTGTAGATAACATGCACGAGTAGAACACAAAAGAGTTTGTGGGCATTGATGTTCAGATTGCTTACTTCCTTAGTCTTATCTTGATTCGGCGGTATTGTGGGATGAAGCGGCTCAGACCAACCTTACTCGTCCACGTACGAGAGACCGGTTCCATCGACTCACATGCACTTGTTGCATACAGATGGCTGGCGGGTGTCTGTCTCTCCCACTTTAGTTGAATCGGATTCGACAGAGGTGGTCCTTGTAGAAGGTTAAAAGGCAACTTGATTATCACTGTTGTGGCTTTGCGTAGGTAAGAACGGTTCTTACTAGTTGTCCATAGCAGCCACGTAAAACTTGCAACAACAAAGTAGAGGACGTCTAACTTGTTTTTGCAGGGCATGTTGTGATGTGATATGGCCAAAGACTTGATGTGATATATGTGATGTATGAGATGATCATGTTTTTGTATAGATTATCACGACTTGCATGTCGATGAGTACGGCAACCGGCAGGAGCCATAGGGTTGTCTTTAATTATTTTCGTCATTTTTTCTTTACTTTATCGCTATGAGTTAGCTATAGTTGTAGAAGCAATAGTTGGCGCGACAACCACATGAAGACACGATGATGGAGATCATGGTGTCATGCCGGTGATGATGGAGATCATGTCGGTGCTTTGGAGATGGAGATCAAAAGCACAAGATGATGGCCATATCATGTCACTTATATGTTTTGCATGTGATGTTTATCCTATTTATGCATCTTATCTTGCTTAGAACAACGGTAGCATTATAAGATGATCCCTCACTAAAATTTCAAGATAAATTGTGTTCTCCCCGAGTATGCACCGTTGCGAAGGTTCGTCGTTTCGAAGCACCTCATGATGATCGGGTGTGATAGACTCTACGTTCGCATACAACGGGTGTAAGCCAGATTTACACACGCGGAATACTTGGGTTAAACTTGACAAGCCTAGCATGTACAGACATGGCCTCAGAACACAAGAGACCGAAAGGTCAAACATGAGTCATATAGTAGATATGATCAACAAGGAGATGTTCACCATTGAAACCACCTCATCTCACGTGATGATCGGACTTGGGTTGGTGGATTTGGATCATGTCACACTTAGAAAACCTGAGGGATGTTGATTTGAGTGGGAGTTCTTTAGTAATATGATTAATTAAACTCATTATCATGAACATAGTCTAAAGATGTCTTTGCAAAGTTATGTTGTAGATCAATGGCTCGCGCAGTAGCTCCCCTAAATTTTAATGCGTTCCTAGAGAAAGCTAAGTTGAAAGATGATGGAAGTAACTATGCAGACTGGGTTCCTAATCTGAGGATTATCCTCACGGCTTCGCAGAAGGCTTATGTCCTTGATGCGCCGCTTGGTGTGCCACCCCCTCCAGCGTCGTCTGTGGACGTTGTGAACGTCTGGCAGGCACGTTCTGATGACTACTCTATAGTTGAGTGTGCCATGCTATACGTCTTAGAATCGGGACTTCAAAAGCATTTTGAACGCCATGGAGCATATGGGATGTTCCAGGAGTTGAAGTTAATATTTCAAGCAAATGCCCGGATCGAGAGGTATGAGACCTCCGATAAGTTCTTCGCCTGCAAGATGGAGGAGAATAGTTTTGTCAGTGAGCACCTACGTACTCAGAATGTCTAGGTACTACAACCATTTGAATGATTTGGGAGTCCAGCTTCCACCCGAAACGGTCACTGACAGAATTCTCCAGTCACTGCCACCTAGCTACAAAGGCTTCGTGATGAACTATAATATGCAAGGGATGGAAAAGTCTGTCTCCGAGCTGTTCGCGATGTTGAAAGTCGTGGAGGTAGAAATAAAAAAGGAGCATCAAGGGTTGATGGTGAATAAGACCACTAGTTTCAAGAAAGTCAAGGGAAAGAAGGGAAACTTCAAGAAGGGTGGCAAGCAAGTTGCCGCTCCCGTGAAAACCCCCAAGGCTGGACCCAAGCCTGAGAGTGAGTGCTTCTATTGCAAGGGGACTGGCCACTGGAAGCGGAATTGCCCCAAGTAAGTGGCTGATAAGAAGGCTGGCAACGTCAACAAAGGTATATTTGATATACATGTTATTGATGTGTACCTCACTAGCTCTTGTAGCAGTGCCTGGGTATTTGATACCGGTTCGGTTGCTCATATTTGTAACTCGAGTCAGGAACTGCGGAATAAACGGAGGCTAACGAAGGATGAAGTGACGACGCGCGTCGGAAATGGTTCCAAGGTTGTTGTGATCGCCGTTGGCACGCTCGCTCTTCAGTTGCCATCGGGATTAGTAGTAAACCTAAATAATTGTTATTTGGTGCCTGTGTTGAGCTTGAACATTATATCTGGATCTTGTTTATTGCGAGACGGTTATTCATTTAAATTAGAGAATAATGGTTGTTCTATTTATATGAGTAACATCTTTTATGGTCATGCACCCAATGTGAATGGTTTATTCTTGTTGAATCTCGATAGTAGTGATACACACATTCATAACATTGATGCCAAAAGATGCAAAGTTAATAATGATAGTACCACTTTCTTGTGGCACTGCCGCTTAGGTCATATTGGTGTAAAACACATGAAGAAGCTCCATGCTGATGGACTTTTGGAATCACTCGATTTTGAATCGCTTGATGCATGCGAATGACGTGGCTTGAGACTGCGTCGGTATTTCCCCAAAGAGGAAGGGATGATGCAGCACAGCGACGGTAAGTATTTCCCTCAGTTATGAAACCAAGGTTATCGAACCAGTAGGAGGATCACCACCACCCAATAAGCATCACCTGCACACAAATAACAAATACTTGCAACCCGACGCGAAAGAGAGGTTGTCAATCTCTCTACGGTAAAAAGATAGATTAGGTAGTGATAGATAGGAGAGATAGATCTCTCAAGAACACAAAATAAGAAGAGAAAATAAAAAGTGTAGCAATATGTTTTTGGATTTTTGGTTTTGTAGATCTGAAAACAAAGAGGCAAAAAGATAGATCGGAAAGCAATATGTTGGAAAAGTAGACCCGGGGGCCGTAGGATTCACTAGTGGCTTCTCTCATGAGTATAGCACACGGTGGGTGAACAAATTACTATTGGGCAATTGATAGAAGATCAAATAATCATGACTATATCCAAGGCGATGATCATTATATAGGCATCACGTCCAAGATAAGTAGACCGACTCCTGCCTGCATCTACCACTATTACTCCACACATCGACCGCTATCCAGCATGCATCTAGTGTATTAAGTTCATGGAAAAATGGAGTATTGCAATAAGAACGATGACATGATGTAGACAAGATCTATTCATGTAGGAATAGACCCCATCTTGTTATCCTTAATGGCAACGATACATGCGTGCCTTGCTGCCCCTTTTGTCACTGGGAAAGGACACCGCAAGATCGAACCCATCACAAAGCACCTCTTCCCATGGCAAGAAAAATCGATCTAGTTGGCCTAACTAAACCAAAAATTCAAAGAGGAAATACGAGGCTATAAGTAATCATGCATATAAGTGATCAAAGAACACTCAAATAATATTTATGGATAGAAACTGATCATGAACTCAAAATTCATCGGATCCCAACAAACACACCGCAAAAGTTTACATCAAATAGATCTCCAAGTGACCATTGTATTGAGAATCAAAAGAGAGAGAGAGAGGAAGCCATCTAGCTACTACCTACGGACCTGTAGGTCTATGGTGGACTACTCACGTATCATCGGAGAGGCACCTATGAAGAAGATGAACCGCTCCGTGATGGTGTTTAGATTGGATCTCGAGGTTCTGGAACTTACGGTGGCTGGAATTGTGTTTCGTCAACTCCCCTAGGGTTTTCCGAATATTTGGGAATTTATAGGCATCATAGGTGGTGGAGGGGGGCCCGTGGAGGGCACAACCCATCAGGGCGCGCCGGGGGCCCCCTGGCGTGCCCTGGTGGGTTGTGCTCTCCACAGCCCACCTTCCTGGCTCTTCTTTGGCCCACTGGGTGTCTTCTGGTCCAGAAAAAATCTCCAAAAAGTTTCGTGGCGATTGGACTCCGTTTGGTACTGATATTCCGTGAAGTAAAAAACAAGCAAAAACAACAACTGGCACTTTGGCACTATGTCAATAGGTTAGTCCCAAAAAATGATATAAAGTTGTTATAAAATGATTGTAAAACATCCAAGAATGATAATATAACAACATGGAACAAGCAAAAATTATAGATACGTTGGAGACGTATCAGCGAACCATGCCTCATGGGCAAGATGACGAAAACCCCGTTCTCTGGTACAATGGAGCGGGCAAGTGACTTGTTGGAAATTATACATACTGATGTGTGCGGTCCGATGAGTGTTGAGGCGCGCGGTGGATATCATTATTTTCTTACCTTCAATGATGATTTAAGTAGATATGGGTATATTTACTTAATGAAACACAAGTCTGAGACATTTGAAAAGTTCAAGGAATTTCAAAGTGAAGTATAAAATCATCGTAACAAGAAGATAAAGTTTCTACAATCTGATCATGGTGGAGAATATCTGAGTTATGAGTTTGGTATGCATTTGAGACAGTGTGGAATTGTTTCACAACTAACGCCACCTGGAACACCACAACGTAATGGTTTGTCCGAGCGTCGTAATCGTACTCTATTGGATATGGTGCGATCTATGATGTCTCTCACTGATCTGCCACTATCGTTTTGGGGTTATGCATTAGAGACGGCCGCATTCACTTTAAATAGGGCACCATAAAAATCCATTGAGACGACACCGTATGAATTATGGTTTGGCAAGAAACCTAAGCTGTCGTTTCTTAAAGATTGGCGCTGCGACGCTTATGTGAAAAGGCTTCAACCTGATAAGCCCGAACCCAAAGCGGACAAATGCGTCTTCATAGGTTACCCTAAGGAAATAGTTGGGTATACCTTCCATCTCAGATCCGAGGGGAAAGTGTTTGTTGCTAAGAACGGGTCCTTTCCCGAGAAAGAGTTTCTCTCGAAAGAATTGAGTGGGAGGAAGGTAGAACTTGATGAGGTTATTGAACCGTCACTTCAGTTGGATAGTAGCGCGACGCAGAAAGATGTTTCTGTAGTGCCCACACCAAGTGAAGAGGAAGCTAATGATGATGATCATGAAACTTCAGATCAAGTTACTACTGAGTCGTAGGTCGACAGGGAATCGTACCACCCGTGAGTTGTACGGCAATCATGTCTTGGAGGTCATGTTGTTAGACAACAGTGAACCTACGAGCTATGAAGAAGCGATGATGGGCCCGGATTCCAACAAATGACTAGAGGCCATGAAATCCGAGATATGATCCATGTATGAGAACAAAGTGTGGACTTTGGAGGACTTACCATATGATCGTAAGGCCATACAGAATAAATGGATCTTTAAGAAAAAGACGGACGCGGACGGTAATGTCACCGTCTATAAAGCTCTACTTGTTGCAAAAAGGTTTTCACAAGTTCAAGGAGTTGACTATGATGAGACTTTCTCTCCCTTAGCGATGCGTAAGTCCATCAGGATCATGTTAGCAATAGCTGCAATTTTTGATTACGAGATCTGGCAGATGGATGTCAAAACAACGTTCCTTAATGGTTTCCTTAAGGAAGAGTTGTATATGATGCAACAAGAAGGTTTTGTCGATCCTAAAAATGCTGACAAAGTGTGCAAGCTCCAGCGATCCATTTATGGACTGGTGCAAGCATCTCGGAGTTGGAATCTTCGCTTTGATGAGGTGATCAAAGCGTTTGGGTTCATACAAGTTTATGGAGAAGCTTGTATTTACAAGAAAGTGAGTGGGAGCTCTATAGAGTTTCTAATATTATATGTGGATGACATATTACTGATTGGAAACAATACAGAACTTTTAGAAAGCATGAAGATATATTTGAATAAGATTTTTTCGATGAAAGACCTCGGAGAAGCTACTTACATATTAGCCATCAAGATCTATAGAGATAGATTGAGACGCTTAATAGGACTTTCACAAAGCACATATCTTGATAAGGTTTTGAAGAAGTTCAAAATGGATCAGTCCAAGAAAGGGTTCTTGCCTGTCTTACAAGGTGTGAAGTTGAGCAAGACTCAATGCCCGGCGACTACAGAGGATAGAGAAAAGATGAGTGTCATCCCCTATGCTTCAGCCATAGGCTCTATCATGTATGTGATGCTGTGCACAAGATCAGATGTCAGCCTCGCCATAAGTATGGCAGGGAGGTTTCAAAGTGATCCAGGAATGGAACACTGGACAACGGTCAAGAATATCCTTAAGTACCTGAAAAGGACTAAGGAGATGTTTCTCGTTTAAGGAGGTGATCAATCGCTCGTCGTAAAGGGTTACGTCGATGCTAGCTTTGACACAGATCCGGATGGCTCTAAGTCTCAAACCGGATACGTATATATACTAAATGATGGAGCGGTAAGCTGGTGCAGTTCCAAGTAAAGCGTGATAGCTGATTCTACATGTGAAGCGGAGTACATCGCTGCTTCGGAAGCAGCAAAGGAAGGAGTCTGGATGAAGCAGTTCATGACAGATCTCGGAGTTGTGTCCAATGCACTGGATCCGATGACTCTCTTGTGTGATAACACTGGCGCCATTTCTCTAGCCAAAGAGCCCAAGTTTCACAAGAGGACCAGACACATAAAGCGCCGCTTCAATTCCATCCACGATTACATCAAGGAGGAGGACATAAATATTTGCAAAGTACATACGGATCTGAATGTTGCAGACCCGTTGACTAAGCCTCTTCCACGGGCAAAACATGATCAGCACCAGAACTCTATGGGTGTTAGATTCATTGCAATGTAAATCACATACCGATGTGAACTAGATTAATGACTCTAGTGCAAGTGGGAGACTGTTGGAAATATGCCCTAGAGGCAATAATAAAATAGTTATTATCATATTTTCTTGTTCATGATAATTGTTTATTATCCATGCTATAATTGTATTGATTGGAAACTCAGATACATGTGTGAATACATAGGCAAAATTGTGTCCCTAGTGAGCCTCTACTAGACTAGCTCGTTGATGAAAGATGGTTAAGGTTTCCTGACCCTGGACATGAGTTGTCATTTGATAACGGGATCACATCATTATAAGAATGATGTGATGGACAAAGACCCAACTGTAAGCATAGCATATGACCGTGTTAGTATATTGCTACTGCTTTATCCATGTCAAGTATAAATTCCTACGACCATGAGATCATGCAACTCCCGGACACCGGAGGAATGCCTTGTGTGTACCAAATGTCACAACGTAACTGGGTGGCTATAAAGGTGTTCTATAGGTATCTCCGAGGGTGTCTATTGGGTAGGCGTCGATCGAGACTGAGATTTGTCACTCCGTATGACGAAGAGGTATCTCTGGGCCCACTCGGTAATACAGCATCACAAGAAGCTTGCAAGCAATGTGACTAAGGAGTTAGTCACAGGATCTTGTATTACAGAACGAGTAAAGAGACTTGTTGGTAACGAGATTGAACTAGGTATGGAGATACCGACGATCGAATCTCGGGCAAGTAACATACATATTGAACAAAGGGAACTGTATACGAGATTGATTGAATCCTTGACATCGTGGTTCGACCGATAAATATCTTCGTAGAATATGTAGGAACCAATATGGGCATCCAGGTTCCGCTATTGGTTATTGGCCGTAGAGGTGTCTCGGTCATGTCTCCATAGTTCTCGAACCCCCAAGGTCTGCACACTTAACGTTCGGTGACGATTTGGTATTGTTGAGTTATATATGTTTGTGACCGAAGGTTGTTCGGAGTCCCGGATGAGATCCCGGATGTCACGAGGAGTTCCGTAATGGTCCGGAGGTAAAGATTGATATATGGGAAGTTGGTATTCGAGTTCCGGAAATGTTCCGAGACTTACCGGTTTTGTGACAGGGATGTCGGAAGTGTTCCGGGGGTCCATCGGGTGGGTCCACCTGCCCCGGAGGGCCCCATGGGCTGTGAGAGGGGGCGCACCAGCCCCTGGTGGGCTGGCCACCCTCCCACCTAGGCCCATGCGGCCAAGGGCTGGTGGGGAAAACCCTAAGGGGGGACTGATACGTCTCCAACGCATCTATAATTTTTGCTTGTTCCATGCTGTTATATTATCATTCTTGGATATTTTACAATCATTTTATAACAACTTTATATCATTTTTTGGGACTAACCTATTGACATAGTGCCAAAATGCTAGTTGCTGTTTTTGCTTGTTTTTTACTTCGCAGAATATCAGTACCAAACGGAGTCCAATCGCGATGAAACTTTTTGGAGATTTTTTCTGGACCAGAAGACATCCAGTGGGCCAAAAAAGAGCCAGGAAGGTGGGATGTGGAGAGCACAACCCACCAGGGCACGCCAGGGGGCCTCCGACGCGCCCTGATGGGTCGTGCCCTCCACGGGGCCCCTCTCCACCGCCTCTGATGCCTATAAATTCTCAAATATTCGAAAAACCCTAGGGGAGTCGACGAAACACAATTCCAGCCGCCGCAAGTTCCAAAACCTCGAGATCCAATCTAAACACCATCACGGAGGGGTTCATCTTCTTCATAGGTGCCTCTCCGATGATGCGTGAGTAGTCCACCATAGACCTACGGGTCCATAGGCAGTTGCTAGATGGCTTTCTCTCTCTCTCTCTCTCTCTCTCTCTCTCTTATGATTCTCAATACAATGGTCTCTTGGAGATCTATTTGATGTAAACTTTTGCGGTGTGTTTGTTGGGATCCGATGAATTTTGTGTTCATGATCAGTTTCTATCCATGAATATTATTTGAGTCTTCTTTGATCTCTTATAGGCATGATTACTTATAGCCTCGTATTTCTTCTTTGAATCTTTGGTTTAGTTATGCCGACTAAATCGATTTTTCTTGCCATGGGAAGAGGTGCTTTGTGATGGGTTCGATCTTGCGGTGTCCTTTCCCAGTGACAGAAGGGGCAGCAAGGCACGCAAGTATCGTTGCCATTAAGGATAACAAGATGGGGTCTATTCCTACATGAATAGATCTTGTCTACATCATGTCATCGTTCTTATTGCATTACTCCGTTTTTCCATGAACTTAATACACTAGATGCATGTTGGATAGCGGTCGATGTGTGGAGTAATAGTGGTAGATGCAGGCAGGAGTCGGTCTACTTATCTTGGATGTGATGCCTATATAATGATCATCGCCTTGGATATCGTCATGATTATTTGATCTTCTATCAATTGTCCAACAGTAATTTGTTCACCCACCGTGCGCTATACTCATGAGAGAAGCCACTAGTGAATCCTACGGCCCCCGGGTCTACTTTTCCAACACATTGCTTTCCGATCTATCTTTTTGCCTCTTTGTTTTCAGATCTACAAAAACAAAAACCCAAAAATATATTGCTGCACTTTATATTTGCTCTTTTTATTTTGTGTTCTTGAGAGATCTATCTCTCCTATCTATCACTACCTAATCTATCTTTTTACCGTAGAGAGATTGACAACCTCTCTTTCGCGTCGGGTTGCAAGTATTTGTTATTTGTGTGCAGGTGCTGCTTATTGGGTGGTGGTGATCCTCCTATTGGTTCGATAACCTTGGTTTCATAACCGAGGGAAATACTTACCATCGCTGTGCTACATCATCCCTTCCTCTTTGGGGAAATACCGACGCAGTCTCAAGCCACGTCAAAAGGAATTTCTGGCGCCGTTGCTGGGGAGGAAGCGGTCTCTTCTACGTGCCAATCTCAGGCGCCGTGGAGACTCCATCATCATCTACCAGGTTCCTAATCACAAATTTCATCTCCTTGCAATTACATTATTTGCCATTTGCTTCTCGTTTTTCTCTCCCCCACTTCACCAATTTGCCGTTTTATTCGCCCTCTTTTTTGTTTGCCCTTTTTTCCGCCGGATCTCTTCCTTGCTTGCAATCTTGTTTGCGTAGTCACGATGACTCAAGAAAACACCAAGTTGTGTGATTTTTCCAATAATAATAACAATGATTTTATTAGTACTCCGATTGCTCCTCCCGCCACTAGTGCGGATTCTTGTGATATTAATGCCACTTTGTTGAATCTTGTCATGAAAGATCAATTTGCCGATAATCCTAATGAGGATGCCGCGTCCCATCTAAACACGTTCGTAGAATTGTGTGATATGCAAAACAAAAATGATGTGGACAATGATATTGTGAAGTTGAAATTATTTCCTTTTTCCTTGCGGGGTCGTGCAAAAATTTGGTTTTCCTCTTTACCTCGCAATAGTATCGATTCTTGGAATAAGTGCAAGGATGCTTTTATCACTAAGTATTTTCCGCCCACGAAAATTATTTCCCTTAGGACGCAAATCATGAATTTTAAGCAACTTGAGCATGAACATGTTGCACAATCTTGGCAAAGAATGAAGTTGATGCTAAGAAATTGTCCTACTCATGGTTTAAATCTATGGATGATCATACAAAAAATTTATGCGGGATTGAATTTTGTCTCTAGAAATCTTTTAGATTCCGCCGCGGGCGGTACTTTTATGGAGATTACTTTGGGTGAAGCTACTAAATTGCTAGATAATATCATGGCAAATTATTCACAATGGCATACCGAAAGAGCACTTACTAGTAAAAAGGTTAATTCGGTTGAAGAAATTAGTACTTTGAGTGATAAGGTTGATGCTTTGATGAAATTGGTTGCTAGTAAAAATGCTCCTATTGATCTTAATGATGTGCCTTTGTCTACCTTGATTGAGCAAAATAGTGAATCCGTAGATGTGAACTTTGTCTCGCGAAACAATTTCAATAACAAAGCTTATAGAGGTAATTTTAATCCTAGGCCTTTTTCCTGGAAATTCATCTAATAATTATGGTAATTCCTATGGTAATTCCTCTTACAATAATAATAGGAACACCTCTGGTCTTGAGAGTAACATTAAAGAATTTCTCAATGCGCAAAAGGCTTTCAACACTACGATAGAAGAAAAGTTGAATAAGATTGATGATATGTCTAGAAGCATTGATAGAATTTCTCATGATGTTGAAAATCTCAAGTTGAAAGCTTTTGTGCCTAAGATTTATGAATCAATTAAAGCTTTATATGTATCTATGGATGAAAGTAAGAAAAGAACCGCTATGCTTAGAGCTAAAAGAGAAATCTTAGAAAAATCGTTTTCTAGTGATTGCCTTCATAAGAAAGATGAAGATCTTAAAGTGATTGGTGTCTCTACTATTGATTCCTTGTTTAGTAATATTAAAATTGATGATAAAGGGACCGAAGTAGAGTCAACTTTAGCTAGAAGGCGTCCCAATAATTTGGAGGGTGAAAATCTTGATGAAAAATTTGATAAAAGTGGGTTTGAAGAGGTCAAAACTTTAACTAGTGATGTGCCCACTATTTTGGATTGCAAAGACTTTAATTATGATAGTTGCTCTTTGATTGAATGTATTTCTTTGTTGCAATCCATGTTGAATTCACCCCATGCTTATGAGCAAAATAAAGCTTTTACTAAACATATCGTTGATGCCATGATGAAATCTTTTGAAGAAAAGTTGGAGTTGGAGATTTCTATTCCTAGAAAATTACATGATGAGTGGGAACCCACCATTAAGGTCAAGATTAAAAATTATGAGTGCTTTGCTTTATGTGATTTGGGTGCTAGTGTTTCCACGATTCCGAAATCCTTATGTGATGTGCTTGGTCTTACCAATATTGAAGAATGCTCTCTTAATTTGCACTTGGAGGATTCTACTATTAAAAAACCTTTGGGAAGAATTAATGATGTTCTTATTCTTGCAAATAGGAACTATGTGCCCATTTATTTTATTGTGCTTGATATTGATTGCAACCCGTCTTGTCCCATTATACTTGGTAGACCATTTTTACGCACTATAGGTGCCGTGATTGATATGAAAGAAAGGCAATATTCGTTTTCAATTTCCACTAAGAAAGGGTCTGGAACACTTCCCTAGAACAATAATTAAGCCACCATATGAATCAATCATGAGGGCATCCTATGGATCCAAAACCAAAGATGACAATACTTGAATCTATGCGTTATGCCTAGCTAGGGGCGTAAAACGATAGCGCTAGTTGGGAGGCAACCCAATGAATATTTTTTTTTGCTTTTTTCCTTTCTGTTTTTGAGTGTTGACACAATTATGCCTCTATTATGATTGTGTTTTTATGGTTTATTTAGTGTTTGTGCCAAGTAGAGCCTTTAGGATGATTCGTAAGATGAGTAGAAGCGATACTGAATCTGAAACAGAAACTTTGCGTCCTGTATTTGAATTTTTATTTTTTTCTGGAACGCGATCTTGAGCTGAAATTTTAACACAGTGTTCCTATACAAATTCTTTACGTTGTCCTAATTTTTCAGAATTTTTAGAGTTACAGAGGTATGGTTAGAGTACAGATTACTACAGACTATTCTGTTTAAGACATATTCTGTTTTCGTTGCATTGTGTGCTTGTTTTGATGAATCTATGGGTTATATTGAAGGGTATGAGCCATGGTAAAGTTAAAATACAGTAGGTATAATGCAATAACAAAATATGAATGGGTTTGCAATAGCACCTAAAGTAGTGATTTGCCTTATTATACTTACGGATCTCCCGAAGATTTTGTTGAGTTTTGTGTGATTGAAGTTTTCAAGTTTTGGGTGAGATCACGATGGATGAAGGAATAAGGAGTGACAAGAGCCTAATCTTGGGTATAATACCGCACCCCCAAGATATATCCAAAGAGTAACAAGCAACTAAGCTTGGGGATGCCCCCGAGTGGCATCCCCTCTTTCTTCTAACGACCATCGGTATTTTACTTGGAGCTATATTTTTATTCGTCACATATCATGAGTTTTGCTTGGAGCGTCTTGTATCTTTGCTTGCTTTGCTTGTTAGTTTTTCTTTTGTATCCTTGCTATACACACCTATTTGGGAGAGCCAAAATTATGCTATGATTTGTTAGAATTGCTCTCTATGCTTCACTTAAACTTTTTGAGCTATAGAATTGCTCTAGTGCTTCACTTATATCTTTTTGAGCACGGTGTGCTTGGATTTTTTTGTAGAAATACTCTCATTCTTCACTTAGATTAATTTGAGAGTTAGTAAATTTTGAAGAAATCCTCTCATGCTTCACTTATACCTTTTTGAGAGATGAAATCTTTATGCTCATGTGCATCACTTAAATTTGTTTGAGCTTGCCAAAAAGCAATGGCAATATATGAAACTAGTCCCAAAGTGATAGATATCCAAGGAGGATATAATAAAAACTTTCATGAAGATCATTGGGAAAATTAAACTTGATTCCTTGTAATAGTTTTGAAACATGATGATAGTAATATGTGAGTCATGCTAGTGAGTAATTACGCTTGAGTAGGAATATTGGTGTTAAGGTTTGTGATTCCCTATGCAAGTACGAAAGTCAATAGTTATGCAATGAAATTACATCCTACTTGTGGTGCATTATTCGGTGTTAGTTATGCTAAATGCTCACTTATGTGAATTTTCGTTTCTTGGTTTGGTTGCTTCTCAATCTTTTTGCTAGCCTCCATTTGTACTAAGTAGAAATACTACTTGTGCGTCCAAAATCCTTAAACCAAGTTTTGCCTCATGAGTCCACCATACCTACCTATATGCGGTATTTCCATGCCGTTCCAAGCAAATTTGTATGTGCCATCTCTAAATTTTCAAAATAAATTTTATCTATTGTGTGATCGTACCGCTCATGAAACGATGGGGAGTGTCCAATATTTTTCCATGCTAGATGTGTTATTCTCAAGATGAGTGTTTATTCACTTGTCATTGCACGAGAGTGCGGCGGTAATAGGGATGCCCATTCCCGAAATAAAAAGAAAAAAATATATTTACTTTATGTTGTCAAATAATAAATTCCTTGGAAAGTGTTGGTATGGAAGGCTACCGTGATACGGCCCGCCATGGAAAGTGAAAGTTTGGTGGAAAAAGGAATAAACTTTATTTTCTGTTTGGGAACCGCCTATGATGTATCTAGCATGGAAAGTATTGCGAGCTACTTTGTCGTTTTCGTTGACAGGAAAAGCATGCCACCCAAAATATTTCCTCTCTCTCAATTTAAACCTTGAGCTCTGGCACCTCTACAAATCCCTACTTCCCTCTACGAAGGGCCTATCTATTTACTTTATGCAATTTTTATTTTTACTTTGAGTCTCCATCTTCTCTTATAAAGCACCAACTAGGGGGCAATATGATCATACTTGAGCATTGGGTCTAGCTAATATTTGAGTGTGTTTCATGAATGGATCAATGATTGAGCATGATGGGCTAGGGATAACTTTCTTTAGTGTTGATATTTTGAAAGACATGGTTGCTTGTTGGCATGCTTGAGTATTGAAGTCATTATGTTAAAACTAGACTATTGCTTTGAATCATCTATAAGTCCAAATGTCCATGCTATACAAAAGAAAAGAATATGATGAACATGTTAGGCAACATTCCACATCAAAAATTCTGTTTTTATCATTTACCTACTCGAGGACGAGTAGGAATTAAGCTTGGGGATGCTGATATGTCTCCAACGTATCTATAATTTTTGCTTGTTCCATGCTGTTATATTATCATTCTTGGATGTTTTACAATCATTTTATAACAACTTTATATCATTTTTTGGGACTAACCTATTGACATAGTGCCAAAGTGCTAGTTGCTGTTTTTGCTTGTTTGTTACTTCGCAGAATATCAGTACCAAACGGAGTCCAATCGCGACGAAACTTTTTGGAGATTTTTTCTGGACCAGAAGACACCCAGTGGGCCAAAAAAGAGCCAGGAAGGTGAGCTGTGGAGAGCACAACCCACTAGGGCGCGCCAGGGGGCCCCCGGTGCGCCCTGATGGGTTGTGCCCTCCACGGGGCCCCTCTCCACCGCCTCTGATGCCTATAAATTCTCAAATATTCGGAAAACCCTAGGGGAGTCGACGAAACACAATTCCAGCCGCTGCAAGTTCCAGAACCTCGAGATCCAATCTAAACACCATCACGGAGGGTTCATCTTCTTCATAGGTGACTCTCCGATGATGCGTGAGTAGTCCACCATAGACCTACGGGTCCGTATGCAGTAGCTAGATGGCTTTCTCTCTCTATCTTATGATTCTCAATACAATGGTCTCTTGGAGATCTATTTGATGTAAACTTTTGCGGTGTGTTTGTTGGGATCCGATGAATTTTGAGTTCATGATCAGTTTCTATCCATGAATATTATCTGAGTCTTCTTTGATCTCTTATATGCATGATTACTTATAGCCTCGTATTTCTTCTTTGAATCTTTGGTTTAGTTAGGCTGACTAGATCGATTTTTCTTGCCATGGGAAGAGGTGTTTTGTGATGGGTTCGATCTTGCGGTGTCCTTTCCCAGTGACAGAAGGGGCAGCAAGGCACGCATGTATCGTTGCCATTAAGGATAACAAGATGGGGTCTATTCCTACATGAATAGATCTTGTCTACATCATGTCATCGTTCTTATTGCATTACCTCGTTTTTCCATGAACTTAATACACTAGATGCATGCTGGATAGCGATCGATGTGTGGAGTAATAGTGGTAGATGCAGGTAGGAGTTGGTCTACATATCTTGGACGTGATGCCTATATAATGATCATCACCTTGGATATCGTCATTATTATTTGATCTTCTATCAATTGACCAACAGTAATTTGTTCACCCACCATGCGCTATACTCATGAGAGAAGCCACTAGTGAATCCTACGGCCCTCGGGTCTACTTTTCCAACATATTGCTTTCCGATCTATCTTTTTGCCTCTTTGTTTTCAGATCTACAAAACCAAAAACCCAAAAATATATTGCTGCACTTTTTATTCGCTCTTTTTATTTTGTGTTCTTGAGAGATCTATCTCTCCTATCTATCACTACCTAATCTATCTTTTTACCGTAGAGAGATTGGCAACCCATTTTTCGTGTCGGGTTGCAAGTATTTGTTATTTGTGTGCAGGTGCTGCTTATTGGGTGGTGGTGATCCTCCTACTGGTTCGATAACCTTGGTTTCATAACTGAGGGAAATACTTACCGTCGCTGTGCTGCATCATCCCTTCCTCTTTGGGGAAATACCGACGTAGTCTCAAGCCACGTCAGGGGCCGGCCACCCAAACTTGGGGGCCAAGCCACCCCTTGGCTGCCGCCCCATCTAGGCCCCCCCCTAGGGGGGAACCCTAGGGCGCCGACCCCCTCCTCCCTTCCCCCTACATATATGAGAGGAGAGGGAGGGCAGCCGCACCACAAGCCACGGTGCAGCCCTCCCTCTCCCCTAGATCGTTTCTCCTCTAGTTCGTCTCGGTAGCGCTTGGCGAAGTCCTGCCGGGACAGCTCCACCACCACCGCCACCACACCGTCGTGCTGTCGGAGAACTCATCTACCTCTTCGCCCTCGCTTGCTGGATCAAGGAGGCGGATACGTCATCGAGCTATACATGCGCTGAACGCGGAGGTGCTGTCCGTTCGACACTAAATCGTGATTGGATCGCGGGACGGATCGTGATTGGATCGCGAAGACGTTCGACTACATCAACCGCGTTTCTTAACGCTTCCCGCTTAGCGATCTACAAGGGTATGTAGATGCACTCCCCCTCTCGTAGCTGTTGATCTCCATAGATAGATCTTGGGTGTTCATAGGAAAAAAAATTGTTTCCCATGCAACGTTCCCCAACAGAAATCCCCTCCTTTTTCCCTATAAATACAACCCTTAAGGCACCCTTTGGACTTGGGTTTTGTTTAGATTAAAGTTTGCCATAGCTGCAACTCGCGTACTTCGTTTGTGTTCTATGTCCAGACCAAGACGTCACAAAAACCCACTTCCATTAATAAAGCCTTCCTCTTATATTCGCAAGACCCTCGTGTTCAGGATGATCGTGCTCCGGCGTGGTCAATAACCTCTCGGAGTTGATTTAGCGATTGCTAAGGCGCGACGTCCTCGCACGTTCGTAATCGGATCGTCAAAGTCTACTCCACCAAAAATGATAGCTACCATCTCATCGAAAGACGGGACACCTTCGCCTTTATCAAAGGGGGTCATCGATATCTCCGACGACGAGTATGATTAGATAGTTTCCTTTTTTAATGTATCTTGTTTGTGTCATGTATTATGTATTACGAAGGTGTAATGGCCGTTGCATGGAGTAGTATGAAAATGATGGCTTATAAATAGGGAGTGTGGTTGAAGTGGTCGACAAACGAGGGTGATTGTGCATTGTCTGAGGATGCATTCGCGAACATCTAGAGGGTATGTTTGGCCATCAGAAGAATGGCGATACCAAACATCATTTTTTAGTACAACCCTTGTAGGCACTTATTCATTCATCTACCATAAGGAAGCCACGAAGGCGTGGGTCAGTAGCCGCGGAGGCGTGGACTGGAGGTCACACGGATGTAGACCGCCGTGATGTCGGGCAGCAGGATGTGGACCCTGAGGCCTCAAATCCCATGACGTTGGTGCCTGAAGATTTCTGAAGCCAGGCCTAGGGGTTGAACTGCACATGTTGCCGACACAAGAAGGAGCCCACCTGGGTTTCGACCCCGGAAGGGTAGAACTCCAAACACCATACACACTCGGAGGACTGATAGTACAATACACGAGGGGTGGCCTGTTGATACTTCTCAAACGTATCTATATTTTTATTTGTTTCATGCTACTATGTTATCACTTTTGTAAACTTTTAATAGGATTTTATATTATTTTTCTAGCCTAACCTATTAATTTAGTGCCTAGTGCTACTTGTTGTTTTCTGCATGTTTTTGACTTTGCAGAAATCAATATCTACGAAGGTAAAAAAACTAAGGATATAATACAATTTTTGGGGGGCACGAGGGTTCCCGAGGGCAACAGAGGGAGACGAGGGGGCCACAGGGCCTCCACACGGCCTGGTGGCACAACCTTACCACCATTCTTCTGCTTATAATTTCCATGTTTCGCGAAACCTTTCGCCAGATTTTTCTCTGAATTTTTTTGTTGACGCAAGTTTCTGTTCGGAGGAGATCCAATTTGGAGGCTTATTTCGGCACTCTGCCGAAGGGGGAATCCATTACTAGAGGCTTCTTCATCAACCTTGCTACCTCCATGATCATGTGTGTGTAGTTCCCTTAGGACCTTAGGGCCCATAGTAGTGGCTAAATCTCTCCCTCCCTCCCTCCCTCTCTCTCTCTCTCTCTCTCTCTCTCTCTCTCTCTCTCAGATCCACAATACTGACTTCCCCTGAGCTGCCTCACATGATCGGGATCAATTCGATCTAATCATCATTGTGTTTGTTGCGATATGATGAATTGTCACTTTATGATCAGATTGTTCATTGAATTCAATTAAATCTCTTGATGTTTCTTTGATGTATAATTAAATAGCCTTGTGTGCCCTCCGATCTATCTGTCTTCTTTGGCCAAGCTTGATGGGTATTTCTTCGGAAAGAGTGGCGCACTATAATGGGTTATAATCTTGCGGTAATCTATATCCCAATGACAGAAAGCGGCAAGAAATGTATTGTATTGTTGCCATTAAGGATAAAATGATGGTTTATTGTCATATTGATTGATATTTTACTGTTTATATTATGTCAAGTTGCTCCGTTTGTTGAACTTAATACTTCAAGATGCATGTTGGATAACGGGCTTGGGGTGGAGCATTAGTCGTAAATGCAATTGCATAACGTACTACATATCACGAATATAATGCTTATATGATATTATACCCTAAATTATGATATTTATAAATATAAATATTGCAATTTAATCACTGACAACTGTATATTTTCTACCACACCACACTTGTATACTTAAGAGATGTCACTAGTGAACCTACGCCCCCCTTGGTCTATTCTCCATTACTGAAAACTTTACACAAATATTATTCTTTGTTGTATTAGTTTACCTTTCTACCAACTATCATTATCCTGCACTACTGGAATCAGAGCATTTGCCGTCTGTCAGTTCTTTGCCATCTGTCAGCTGACGCCAAAGAAGGTCTTTGCCGTAAGCTTCCAAAAAACAAACAACAAAGAGTGAACTGATGGCAAAGGTACTATTTTCCATCAGTTCATTCTTTGCCGTCTGGTGGCAGACGGCAAAGAGCCCATAGGCAGACGGCAAAGAACCCACCTGGGCCCCACTGGACCATGGACCTGGCTAGTTCCAACGGACGGACTATATGCCATCCGCTTGATCTTTGCCGTCCGCTGGGAAGCTCTTTGCCGCCTGCTAGCGGATGGCAAAGAGGGTGCTGATGACCCACAAGTATAGGGGATCAATCGTAGTCCTTTCGATAAGTAAGAGTGTCGAACCCAACGAGGAGCAGAAGGAAATGACAAGCAGTTTTCAGCAAGGTAATTTCTGCAAGCATTGAAATAGTAGGTAACAGATAGTTTGATAGCAAGATAATTGGTAACGAGCAAGTAACGGTAACGGTAAGTAAGGTGCAGCAAGGTAGCCCAATCCTTTTGTGGCAAAGTACAGGCCAGAACAATCTCTAGTAATAGGCAAAGTGTTCTTGAGGGTACACGGGAATTTCATCTAGCCACTTTCGTGTTCGCTACTTTGATAATTTGATATGTGGGTGGACCGGTACTTGGGTGCTGTTCTTACTTGAACAACCTCCCACTTATGATTAACCCCCTCGTAAGGATCCGCAGCTACGAGAAAAGTATTAAGATAAAATCTAACCATAGCATTAAACGTTTGGATCCAAATCAGCCCCTTACGAAGTAGCGCATAAACTAGGGTTTAAGCTTCTGTCACTCTAGCAACCCATCATCTAATAACTACTCCACAATGCATTCCCTTAGGCCCATGAATGGTGAAGTTTCATGTAGTCGACGTTCACATGACACCACTAAGGGAATCACAACATACATATCATCAAAATATCGAACACATATCAAATTCACATGATTACTTGCAACATGACTTCTCCCGTGACCTCAAGAAGAAAGGTAACTACTCACAAATAATAATCATACTCAAGATCAGAGAGGTATTGAATAGCATAATGGATCTGAACATATAATCTTCCACCAAATAAACCATATAGTAATCAACTACGCAAGGTAATCAACACTACTAGTCACCCACAGGTACCAATCCAAGGTTCCGGTACAAAGATTGAACACAAGAGATGAACTAGGGTTTGAGAGGAGATGGTGCTGTTGAAGATGTTGATGAATATTGGCCTGCCAAAGATGAGAGGGGTGTTGGTGATGACGATGGCTTTGATTTCCCCCTCCGGGAGGGAAGTTCCCCCGGTGGAATCGCTCCGCCGGAGGGCAAAAGTGCTCCTGCCCAAGTTTCGCCTCGAGGTGGTGGCGCTTCGTCCCGAAAGTCCTCCTCTTATTTTTCTAGGTTAAAAGTGAATTTATACCAGAAGATGGGCACCGGAGGTGGGTCGAGGAGGGCACAACCCACCAGGGCGCGCCCAGGGGGGCTAGCGTGCCCTGGTGTCTTGTGCCCACCAGGGTGGGCCCCTCCGGTAGTTTTTTGCTCCAGTAATTTTTATTTATTCCAGAAATAATCTCTGTAAAATTTCAGCTTCATTGGAGTTGTGCAGAATAGGTATCTCTGATGTGCTTTTCGGGGGTCCAGAATTCCTGCTACCGGTATTCTCCCTCTTTGTGTAGACCTTGCATATTATGAGAGAAAAGGCATTAGAATCACTCCCTAAAGCATTATTATTCAACAAAACACAATAAGTAACAGTAGGAAATTATGATGCTAAATGAACGTATCAACTCCCCCAAGCTTAGACCTTGCTTGTCCTCAAGCGAAAGCCGATATTGAAAAGCATGTCCACATGGTTTGAGAGAGATGTGTCGATGAAAACAAAATACGGACATAGTAGCATCATGCTTATTATCATAACAACAACAAACTCTATCATAAAACTTATTCATACACTTTTATCATATAACTTCTCATGAACAAGTAACAATTCATCACAACATAGAAGTATGAAGCATAAACCTTATTGAAAACCAACAAACTGTGTTCTCAGTCAACTTTGCAACTACAATTCATCATATTTTCAGGAAGGGTCTCATGTCGGAGCCTTTTGGCAAGTCCACATACTCAACCATCATTTAGTCTTCTATGATTGCTAACACTCACAGCATACCCATGAGCAAAAAGTTTCAACCGGACACATTGAAGATAGGGGCTTATAGTTTCGCCTCCCAACGTATTCACCTCAAGGGTGATGTCAACAATAATAACTCATGCCCACTCATGTCCAACTGGATATATGTGCCTAGATCTTTCCTCACCACATGATGCTTGCAAAAGGAAAAATTAAAAAGGAATAGGGAAGAATACTTTGACTCTTGCATAAAAGTAAATACATAAAAGTAAAAGATAGTCCCTTCGCAGTGGGAAGCAGAGGTTGTCATGCGCTTTTTGGTTTGTATGCCCAATCCCTTAATGTAAAAGAATATCACGCTATATTGCCCCCTATGATAGCAACCTTTATTATGCAGTCCATCTCTTTTATTACTTTGCCATCATAAGTTCGTATAGCGCTCAATTTTCTCTTACACTAATTGATCAAAACACTTTTAGATGCAATTTTTATTGCCTTATTGCACCGATGACAACTTACTTGAAGGATCTTACTCGATCCATAGGTAGGTATGGTGGACTCTCAAAGAATGAATTTGTTTTTGAGTTTTTTGGATGCACAAGTAGTATCTCTACTTTGTGCGGAATTTTTGGCTAGCAAAGATATTGAGCAAGCACCACATGTTGAAGGATCTATGACAATATAACTTCTATGTGGATATGAGCAAACATAAATCATTACGTTGTCTTCCTTGTCCAACGTCAACAATTTTGACATATAATATTTGATGGGGGCTCACAATCATAAAAGATGTCCAAGATAGTGTATTTGCATGTGAATCTTCTCTTCCCTTATTAATTCTTTCATGAATTGCATCATTGACCAATGCTATGTTTGTCAATCTCCAATAAATTTTACTACTTATACATTCCCTTATGTGATGTCATTACTCATCATAAGATTATCATATGATTCTTTTCATTTATTTCTCTTTCCTTTATTTTGATTGCAACAAGAAAGTAGAGATGCAAAAACTCAAACTAAACTTTATTATATAACTCTCACTCGATTACATAGATAGACAGGACACGAAACTAACACACGAAAATAAATCATGCTAAACTTTTTTTCAACTAAAGCAATGGGAAACTAATGATCGAACTAAAATAGGTAAAGGTGAATAAAAGTGATGGTGATACGATACCGGGGCACCTCCCCCGAGCTTGGCTCAAGCCAAGGGGAGTGCCCATACCCGTGTGCTCAAGTCTCCTTCGGTGGTGGTGATGAAACAGGTGGTGATGATGTAGTAGGCTTGTCCTCCAGCTTCCAGGGCAAGGGCTCCCCATCAAAAGTTGATGCAAGAGTTCCTTGAGTCCTACAACTGGCAGCTAAACTCATACCTTTAAATCTTGCTTCATCTTCAAAAACCTGGTTTTGAAGATCATAAACTTGGCTCTGCAGAAAATTAATTTGCTCGTTGAGGGTGGAGATGGTGTCCTTCACACACCGGCCATCCACCATCTGATCACTGGTGAATTCCGTGATCATGGAGTGGTTGGCACTAAGTCCATGTTCCACCATCTTCTGGCACTTGAAGATTTCCTGTTCCACCGCCTCGAGCCTAGCCTCCACGCTTCCGGTCTTCTTGGGTCCTTGAACATCACGGATGTGGAGCACCCCCTCACGCATCTCAATGGCTTGAGGGTGCTTCATCTCCTCCGGCAAGTATGGGTTGATGACTTTCTCGAAGAACTTGTCCTTGGAGGAGCTTGGTGGAGCCATGGAAATCTAGATCTGACGAGAAAACAGCAAGAAACAAGAACAGAGGATTTTTTTGCGATGCGGTCGTCAAAACAGTCGGGGGTATATATATAGAATTTTTATTCTTGGGAAACAAGCATATGGAAGGAAAACGGAGTCGGGAAGGTGTCCGAGGTGGGCACAACCCACCAGGGCGCGCCCAGGGCGCGCCCTAGTGTATCGTGCTCACCTCGATCACCTTTCGGTTTATTTCTTTATTTCCAAAATTTTCTAATATTCCAAAACTGACAAAAAATATTTTTGCGGATTTTTTGGAGTCCGTTTACTTACCGTATCGCGTACCTCCTATTTTTCAGAATTCTGGAGTGTTCCGGAAGGTTTCTTTTATGTGTTCCTCCGGTGTCATGGTTTGGATAACATTGCTTTCAACGTTAATAGGCGTACCTGAGATATAGTGCTTAATTCTTTGTCCATTGACCACCCTCGGGTTAGTGCCTTCGGCGTTATTAATCTTGATAGCTCCGGAACGATAAACCTCTTCGATAATATAAGGTCCTTCCCATTTGGAGAGAAGCTTACCGGCAAAAAATCTTAAACGAGAGTTGAACAAAAGAACATAGTCTCCTATTTTGAATTCCCGCTTTTGTATTCTTTTCTCATGCAATCTTTTTACTTTTTCTTTAAACAGTTTGGCATTTTCATAGGCTTGGGTTCTCCATTCATCAAGTGAGCTAATATCAAATAACCTCTTCTCACCGACAAGTTTGAAATCATAGTTAAGTTCTTTAATTGCCCAAAATGCTTTATGTTCTAATTCTAGAGGCAAATGACAAGCTTTTCCATATACCATTTTGTATGGAGACATACCCATAGGATTTTTATAAGCTGTTCTATAGGCCCAAAGTGCATTATATAATTTCTTAGACCAATTCTTACGAGACCTATTGACAGTTTTTTGTAATATTAATTTTATTTCTCTATTGCTAAGTTCTACTTGACCACTTGATTGAGGATGATAGGGTGATGCAATTCTATGGTTAACATCATATTTAGCAAGCATTTTACGGAAAGCACCATGAATAAAGTGTGAACCACCATCAGTCATTAAGTATCTAGGGACTCCAAACCTCAGGAAGATAACCTCTTTAAGCATTTTAATGGAGGCGTGGTGATCAGCATTACTAGTTGGAATAGCTTCTACCCACTTAGTGACATAATCAACAGCAACCAGAATATGAGTGTACCCGTTAGAGGAAGGAAAAGGCCCCATATAATCAAAACCCCAAACGTCAAATGGTTCAACAACTAGTGAATAATTCATAGGCATTTCCTGATGCTTACCGATATTACCAATTCTTTGACATTCATCACAAGACAAGACAAACTTACGGGCATCCTTGAAGAGAGTAGGCCAATAAAAACCAGATTGCAGTACCTTGTGAGCAGTTCTATCTCCAGCATGATGTACTCCATAAGCTTCGGAATGACATTTCAGTAGGATTTGTTCCTGTTCATGCTCAGTTACACAACGTCTAACAATACCATCTACTCCTTCTTTATAAAGATGTGGGTCATCCCAAAAGTAATGTCTCAAGTCATAGAATAATTTTTTCTTTTGTTGGTATGTGAAGCTAGGTGGTATATATTTAGCGACAATGTAATTAGCATAATCAGCATACCAAGGAGTGTTCTGAGAAACATTTATTGCAGCTAACTGTTCGTCAGGGAAACTATCATCTATAGGTAGTGGGCATCAAGAATATTTTCTAGCCTAGACAAGTTATCAGCTATGGGGTTCTCAGCTCCTTTCCTATTAACGATGTGTAAATCGAATTCTTGAAGCAAGAGAACCCACCTAATGAGTCTAGGTTTAGCATCTTTCTTTTCCATAAGATATTTTATAGCAGCATGGTCAGTGTGAACAATAACCTTTGAGTCAACAATGTAGGATCTAAACTTATCACACGCAAACACGACCGCTAAAAATTCTTTTTCAGTAGTAGCATAATTTCGTTGAGCACTGTCTAGAGTTTTACTAGCATAATGGATAACATTCAATTTTTTATCAACTCTTTGTCCTAGAACAGCACCAACAACATAATCACTAGCATCATACATAATTTCAAAAGGCAAGTTCCAATCAGGTGGTTGAACGATAGGTGCAGAGGTTAAGGCTTTCTTGAGTGTTTCAAAGGCTTCCACACAATCATCATCAAAAACAAAAGGGATATCCTTTTGCAAAAGATTTGTAAAAGGCCTAGAAATTTTAGAGAAGTCTTTAATGAACCTCCTATAGAAACCAGCATGACCAAGGAAACTGCAAATACCTTTAATATCTTTAGGACATGGCATTTTCTCAATTGCATCAACTTTAGCTTTATCGACCTCAATACCTCGTTCAGATATTTTATGCCCCTAGACAATGCCTTCATTAACCATAAAGTGGCACTTCTCCCAGTTCAAGACAAGATTAGTTTGTTCACATCTCTACAAAACTCGATCAAGGTTGCTTAAGCAATCATCAAAAGAAGTTCCATAAACGGAAAAATCATCCATGAAAACCTGCACAACCTTTTCACAAAAGTCAGAGAATATAGCAGTCATACATCTTTGAAAGGTAGCAGGTGCATTGCATAAACCAAAAGGCATACGTCTATAAGCATAGGTTCCAAAAGGGCAAGTAAAGGTGGTTTTCTCTTGATCGGATTGTGACACAGGTATTTGAGAGAAACCAGAATATCCATCTATGAAGCAAAAGTGTGTGTGCTTAGATAATCTTTCTAGCATTTGATTGATGAAATGTAGAGGGTAATGATCCTTCCTAGTAGCTTTATTTAATTTTCTAAAATCAATTACCATTCTATAGCCAGTGACAATTCTTTGTGGAATGAGTTCATTTTTATCATTAGGAACAACGGTAATACCTCCTTTCTTAGGGACACAATGAACGGGACTTACCCATCTACTATCAGCAATTGGATAGATTATACCTGCTTCTAGAAGTTTTAATATTTTAGTTCTTACCACTTCCTTCATCTTAGGATTCAGTCGTCGTTGGTGATCAACAACGGGTTTAGCATCAGGTTCCATATTAATCTTGTGCTGACATAGAGTGGGACTAATGCCCTTGAGATCATCAAGAGTATATCCCATAGCAGCCCGGTGCTTCCTTAGAACTTTTACTAATCTTTCTTCTTCATGTTCTGAAAGGTTAGCACTAATAATAACAGGATATATCTTTTTCTCATCAAGATAAGCATACTTCAAAGTGTCAGGCAATTGTTTCAATTCAAACACATGATCACCTTTAGGTGGAGAAGGACCTCCAAGAGTTTCAATAGGAAAATTGTGTTTCAGGAGAGGTTGTTGTTCAAAAAAATTTTGATCTATTTCATTTCTTTCACGCAAGTGCATATCATTTTCATGGTCAAGCAAATATTGTTCTAATGGATTAGTAGGAGGCATAGCAATAGAAGCAAGACCAATTATTTCATCTTTACTAGATAACGCTTTATCACGAGGTTGTCTACTAAACTTGGAAAAATTAAATTCATGAGACACACCACCAAAAATTATACCGACAATTTGTTTTTCGCAATCTATCTTAGCATTGACGGTGCTCAAGAAAGGTCTACCAAAGATAATGGGGCAAAAGTCAACTTGTGGGGAGACAAGGACTAGAAAATCAGTAAGGTATTTTACTTTCCCACACAAGACTTCAACATCTCTAACAATCCCAAGTGGTGTGATGTTGTCTCTATTAGCAAGTTTAATAGTAAAATCAATGTCTTCTATTTTAGCAGGTGCTATTTCATCCATAATTTCTTGGTATAAGGTAAAAGGGATAGCACTCACACTAGCACCCAAATCACATAAACCATGATAGCAATGATCTCCTATTTTGACCGAGACAACAGGCATGCCTTCTATGGGTCTATGTTTATCTTTTTCATTGGGTTTAGCAATTCTAGCAGCTTCATCGCAGAAGTAGATACACATGCCCATCAATATTTTCTACCAAGAGATCTTTAACCATAGCAACACCAGGTTCTACTTTAATTTGCTCAGGGGGTTTAGGTGCTCTTATATTACTCTTACGAACCACAGTTGATACCTTAGCATGTTCCTTTATCCCTACAGGGAAAGGTGGTTTTTCAATATAAGCGGTAGGCACAATTGGATCAACATTTTAAATGATGGTTTCTTCTTTAGCTATGACCGGCTCTTTAATTTCTTCTTTAATAGGGGGATGATATTTAAACCACTTCTCCTTAGGGAGATCAACGTGAGTAGCAAATGCTTCGCAAAAAGAGGTTACTATCTCAGAGTCAAGTCCATATTTAGTGCTAAACTTGTGAAAGATATCGGTATTCATGAAAGATTTAACACAATCAAATTCAAGCTTTATACCTGACTCATTACCTTCGTCGAGTTCCCAATCTTCGGAGTTGCGTTTAATTCTTTCTAAGAGATCCCACTTGAATTCAATAGTCTTCTTCATATAAGAACCAGCACAAGAAGTATCGAGCATGGATTGATCATCATGAGAAAGCCGAGCATAAAAATTCTGAATGATAACTTCTCTCGGAATGTCATGATTGGGGCATGAATATAGCATTGACTTAAGCCTCCCCCAAGCTAGAGCGATACTTTCTCCTTCATGAGGCCAAAAATTATATATAATTCC